>CM057450.1:581025526-582436359 GCA_016271365.2 Neoceratodus forsteri
TGCTCACCTCTTTTATGTCTAAATATCAGTTAATATTAAACAGTATCTGACATTTTTGGGTTAAGGGCTCCAACCAGAACACGTCACTATATTTTATATGAGAGAATGAATATTTTGTCCCCAGAACGTAGAATGGAATATAATAGCGCCACATTTACATTCACCATTTTTCATAACACGTTTCCCAGTTGCCTTTATGGTAAATTTATAAAACATAATGTTGCAGTTTTGTACTTTTATATCAGGCATGACTGAAAAGGGCGTGCCCAGTCATCTTCCGATTTTGGGGGTGGGGGTGGGTGAGATTCCCATTTGACTAGTGTAGTTTCACTATTTTATATGCTGTATCTGTTACTAAATTAACAATAGCCAGGCACTCAGTTTCATGGTATGGTCCAAATTTGTTGAACAAATTTTCATCTATAACTCAAAAAGCTAACCGTATAAAACATTTTAAACTGTTGCTGGCATCTTACTACCTTAATGTGAGTTTGTGATTGTGCAATAACAATGCATCTGCGCAATAGTGAAAGCAATTTTTATCTGTAACTTTATTTATGAGGTCTAGGATTACAATACCTTTGAGCCAAGGCTCTTTTACAAAGGTTCCACGTCAGAGAACAACATTTCTTGACCGAGGCAAGGAAAGTCTAACACAACAGTGGTTACGACATAAGAAACAACAAATAGCAACAACCAGTGAAGGGGGGAGGAGGGGGTGGAGTGGGTTCACAGGCAGCCAAAGGTGTTTGTTGTACGAGTAGCTAGTAGGTAGCAAGTAAGTGCATGTAGTTGAGGAAGTGAGAAGGTGGGAGAAAAAGATTCTGAGGGGTATGCTATTGGGGTAAGGAAGGAGAGCCAGAAACCGAAAGAGTACAGAAAGGGGTAGGGGAGAGAGGGGGAAAGTAGGGGGTGGAGGACAGGAGGAAAAGACGGGACTGATGAAGAAACTTGTAGGAGGGAAGGGGAAGATGTGAAAGGATAACAAATCATAGTGGAGACGGAGATTCGTTGTAGCAGTTGCAAAAGCTAGTGGCATCGAGATGGTTCTGGAGACTAGCTTCGAACATACCAAGTGTGTTTGCTGAGGAGATGGCAGGGTCAAGGTCATTCAGCCAAAGTGGTGCTCCGTATGCAAAGGATCGATGTGCCTGGGAGGTGCAACAATAGGGGATTTTAAGGAGCTGTTGGTTCGAACTCCTAGTACTCCAACTGTTTGGTCTTACCTGCAGAAGGGTAGAGACACTTGAGGTGCATTCCCCAGGCAGATTTGCTTTGCAAAGGTACAGGTGAGATACTTTATTCGATTTGATAGGTGAAGCCATCCAGACTGTGCATATAAGTCGCAGGTGTGGGTGAGCTGGTGAGCACCTGTAAGAAGTAGACAGGCCTTGTTTAAGGTAGTTTGCACCCTTTTGAGGGTTGTCGTAGTGGCAGAGCTGTAGATGATGAGACCGTAGCTATGAGCGAGACCACGGAACTCTGCACTTAAGGCTGCTGGTTAACTAGGATCACGCTCCATGGAGTACCAGGAAATGGCAGACTGGGTGGGCCAAGCAGTCCTCATCTGCCGTCAAAATCTATGTTTCTATGTGTCTATGCACGGCAATCTTTAGAGCTTCAGAAGTAAGGCTTTGTCTGTGTTTGTATAGTATGCCGAGTCTAATGTTGGCAGTTTTTGCAGCATAGTCAACGTGCGCCCTGAAGGAGAGGCTAGGATCAAGCAGAATCCCAAGATAATTGAAAGATTGCACCTGCTCCAGGGTGATTCCCTGTGCAATGGTGATCGACAGGGGATGTTGTTTGTGCAGATTTTGAGTGCTGCGAAATAGCATGGTGGTGTGTTTTTTTTTTTTTTTTGTGATTTAGTACTAGCTTGTGATTGTGGAACCAAGACTCAGTGGTGCTGAAACCACTCTGGAGGTCATTCTGAAGAGCTGTGGTGTCTTTGTGGGAGGAGAAAACCACTGCATTGTCTGCATACAGGATGATGATTTCAGGGCAAGATTGCCGGAGGGAGTTTAGAAAAAGACTAAACGGGAGTGGACCCAGTATGGAGCCTTGGGGTACGTCTGAGCGGACCGGTAGGGTGTCAGAGAGAGTGTTTGCGATTTTTACTCGTTGCTTCTGGTTTTCGAGGTAGCTACTAAACCATAGAACAGAGTCAGGTGACAGTCCGGAGATTAGGATTTGGTCAATAAGCAGCCTATGGTGGACTGTGTCGAAGGCTTTCGAGAGATCAGTAAAGACCGCACCTGTTAGTTTGCCGTGGTCCAGGGAACTGTTGTCAGTTTTGTGTATTTGTATTATGTGATGTATCTTGTTTTTTATGTCAGGCGTGACTGAAAAAGGGCTGTGCTCAGTCATTTTCCTGGTTAAAACAAACAAACAAACAAAAAAAACTCTTCTGCCAGATACTTTTATCTAAGATACATACATTTCCCATAAAATATCCATAGTGGTCCTTTCTGTTCTCTAGTATACAAGAATAGTCACAATTGTATGCACATGAGATCTGCTAGGTGGCGAAATGAACCAGCAGAGCACAAAAACAAGCAGCAGAAATGTTACTATCCATAAGGGGGAATTGTGTATATCACATTTGTTCCCATAGATGCCATATGGCATCAGAACCATCCATTGCTAGATCCGACCCAAAATGGCCACCAGGAGCAAATGAGAGATGGCACCATTTTCAGCGCTAGTAAAGTATCCTTTGAATAGGCTTCTTTTTTGTGTGTTGGAGGGGAGGGGGAGGTACACATTAGTTTAGTGGTAGTTAACTTCTGTTCAGTGCTTTATGATGTTTTACACTGTATTTCAATATTTTTGCAGTGTAAGTTGGAACTGATTATTGGAAGTCCAGCAGCATGTATGGAGTTGGAGCTGTATGGCACAGATGATGAATTTCTTATGAAATTGGATAAAGACGAGGCTTTGTTGGGATCATACCCAATTGATGATGGATGCAGAATACACGTGAGTATCTAAGCCTTGTAATTGCTACAAAGCATTTCCTTATTGTGCCCTAGCTTCTAGATTTTTCAGCAACACTGGGTGGGTCCTTGTATTTCTTCTCCTTACAATAGAGCATCTCTCCACCCCCACCACCCAACACATTCAGACATACAAATAGGGAAAATACCAGTACGTGTGTGGTGATCCATTGCAGCATTTAAACTTTATAATTATTGCGTAGTGGTGGTAGTGGGAGCTGGTAATGAAAGTATCACTAATTTTAATTTAGTTTCCATATGAACTTGTAGTATAATAACTCCTCCTGGGATTAAAATCCAGGTTGTATTACAGTATGTTCTCTAGAGCACATAAGCTGCCATCACTTCAGTGCAGCTCATTGGCACACCACATGTGTTTGGTTATCATGTAAAGGACCAAAGATTTGAATCAAGCTAGAAATGTGACATTTTTCTGTTCTCTCTGCAAGAGAGCAAGGTTCAAATCCTATCGGGGACTTTCACTTTTTGTGTGTTTTCTCCCCTTTTGAATACAGATTTTTGGTAGAAATGGCACTAAGTGGTGGTCTGTGGCACCATGGTGTTGGAATGGCACATATCATAGAAAACAAACTTGGTTAAGAACAACAATTCAGAGAGGGTAAGAGATGTTCCTGATAGGAAATGTGGTACCTTTACTGCCACAGCTTCAGGGGTGTGAGGTTAGTTGATAATGTCAACCTGGGAAATGCCATCTTGCCTTTGACTGATCAAAAACAAAACAAACAAAAAATACACAGCCACATTTAGAGACTGAACTGGCCTAGCTGCTGCATTTGTGCTTCCCATGGCAAGACAGATGGTGGCATTGATGTCGGCCACCCCTGACTGTATGAGTGTACTGCACTCCATTGCCTTATCATGATGAGGTGTTGGCAAGGACGTCAAGCTCCAAGGAGGGGTAACAAAACTCGGCCTGCAGTTCATGATGGTGCCAGTGCTCTGGTCCCCTCCGCACCACTGAACATGTCGGTTGCCCCTCCTTTTTGTTCTCTTGTCATGTTAGGTTGTTCAAACCCCAGGAAATCTTACTGCATTCTGGCAAATGCAGTATGGTCTCACTGTAGTACTGCCCCAGAGCCGAAATGGTTACTAGAACCTGTGCAGATAGTGGAATGCTGTGCTCAAGCTCAGTTTTCAGACTACTGTCCCTGGTTGCACTTCCTGCAACCGTCAAATTCTTTACTCCACTTGCCTCAGTAAGAAGTCTCCGGAGATCTCTTCTTCACTTGCTTGAAGAAAATCTATTTCTGTCGGTTTTCGATAGTATCGTTTATTTCTTTAAGTTTTTTAAAGCACTGTCCTTGGTACACAGGTAGACTTAGTCTGAATTTAGTGTTTATCAGGTAAGTTCTCTGTTCCTTTTTGGTTCCTCACAACCAGGTGAGAACCAATATCTATATTTTTCTGATGTAAACTTCAGTAGTTTTTGTCTTTCGACTTACCTGGTAAGTTGTGTTGATTTTTAAATATTATTTAACTGTGGTAACCCTCGGTTCCCACCCCAGAGGTCCTTTAGCATTAGTAACTTAAAGCAGATAGCTGACCAGGTAGTATTGCCCTGGAGTTGTGGTTTATGCTAATTAATTAGAACCAGCCAATCGGGAAAGACTTTGGGGGTGTGCTGACGAGAGACTGCCTGAGAAGGCATCAGAATTTTTTCTCTGCTGACTGAACAACACTGCCTCTGAGGTGTTCCACTTATTTAGCCAAAAAAAACAAGTTTTCTTGAACTTCTGTGGTAAAATATTTTCAGTTTATTTTTCTTTTATTGTGCTGAGTGTATTTTACTAGTTTTATTGCGGTTCCTCCGCGATTCCCTCCTATATTTTCTTTCATTTTAACCGCATTTGTGTATTTCAACAGTTTCTTTTAACCCTTTTATCGTGGTTCCATTTTTTTTTCCCTTCAGGAACCGCGATTTTAAGAAATTTTTTACTTCATAAATAGTGGATCTTACTTCGAATGCGCGCACTTGCAGCAGGCTATAACCATTAGGACTAATGCTGCAGACATGGGGACCCACCGAAAAAAATTATCGGCTAGCAATACCCAACAGGGACCACCACCCCCGACGTCTGCTGCACCCGGGGCAGCCCCAGCCCTGCTTTTTTCCCCTTCGCGACCACGCCACATTGGGGAAGTTCTGACTATCCAGCCCAGCAAAAAGAAAGGGGGATTCTCCAAATTTGACTCCTTCGTCAGTTTTTCAACAACTTTTCCACCACTTCGCCCTCTGACTCCAGTCCGGCGCATGTCGCCGTCATTGGTCTCCTCCGGCTCCAAGAGAAATAAGTGCCATCATAACCACCAAATCGCACCAAGTGCGTTTTCTGCCTGGGCCCAGACCATGACAGCGTGTCCTGCTCTGTCTGCCAAGGCTTCACCAGCAGGACGAGAACTGGGCACCTGAAGGCTCTAAAGACCCACCTTCTGGAGAAGAACATGGATGTTCTACACACCTGGGGAGTCGGGGGAAGGCTGCAAACATTGGGACAAGTCCGCTAAGCGCTCCCGCAAAAAGGACCGTTGCTGGTCCCATCGTCACTCCCGGTCTTGCTCCCACTCTTCTACCAAGAAGGCCTCTCCCTCTTTGGGCTCAGGGGACCGTCGCAAGCACCCGGAAGGTTCCAGGGTGCTGAGTCTTCCTGCAGAGAAACCGGCGCCAGCCAAGGCAGGAACTCCGGGGGATAAGCCCAAACCAAAGGTGGCTCCTCTAAGGATTACCCCCAGACCCCTTTGGCACAAGCTACGGCCCTGCTTAAGAACGTCTCGACTTGGGCAAACCGCTGGGTGAGAAGGTCGCCTCGGCACCGACTCCTGCGGTACAGACGCTGGTCCCCATAAGTTATAGTGGTGGAAGACCCCACAGCAGGGGCGGCGTCGGGGACTCCTAAATCTTCCGCCTCGCAGGGTTCAGCAGGAGGTTTGCCCTTCCACGACCTGCCTGATCCGACTTCACCGCCTCCTTTTCCAGGTGCAGCAGCTACACTCTTTAACAAAGACCAGCTGAAGGAGCTGTTCACCTTCTGGTGGAGTCGTTTAAAAAAGGACATTCTTCACCAAAGCCGGACCCTACTGGCCGACTGGACAGTGCTGAACCCGAGGGCCTTCCCCTCGGAAGACCCCCCCCCCCCGAACGATGGCTGCTGCGCCCACCCTCCAAAGTTTGTTCCTGGTCTCGGTCTGAGGACCGTCGTTGGCACCCCTCCTGATCAGGTAGCCGTCACCGGTCTCGACCTCGGTCCAGGAGCCATTCCCACTCTCTTAGGTGGGCCTGCTCCCACTCCCGACATCTGTCCCTTCTCAGTCGTTGGTCCCGTAGCCGACGCCGGTCTGGCAGCTACCGACGTTCGAGCGGGAGTCCAGACGCAGGTCAGGCCATTCAAAGCCCAGTAGCAGGTTGTCTAGCCAGTCTACTTCCTCATCCCTCTCGGATATCGGGGGCTCCCTGGGAGAGGACCAACCCCTCTCACCTCCTGATGATCCAACCTTCATGGATGTCATGAGGCACATCCAGGCCTCCAGTGAGTGGGACACTGAAGACCTGGATCCGGACTGCCGCCTTCTGGCCAAATACCTGAGGCATAAGGAGCCCAGATCTATAGTAGTGCCTCCTTTAGTGGATACCTTCCAGGATCTCACCAGGATCACTTGGAAGCATCCAGCTTCAGTCCTGGCGGTTCCAAAAAAGTCAGGCTGTATAGAGCCCCGAGGACTGAACCTTTCCTGGCAGATCACCCTCAGGTGGACTCATCGGTGATTACGGCTGCCCACGACAAATCCAAGCAACCTAAGCTCTCAGCCTCCTGACCCAGAATCCTGCTACTGGCTTGTTCTTAGTAACAATGGGATGGATAGATGGATGGATGGATAGACAGACAGATATATACAGTACTTAAGACATATACTGTAAATAAAGAGACATACAGAATAATTTGATTAGGTGTTTTGACTAGGAAATCACACGGAAATCAGTCTCATTTCAAGATGCGTGGGGGGGGGGTGTACAGAGGGAAGGCAAACCAACAAGAGTACAAAACCAGCATCATTCTTGACAGGAACGGGACAGCTCTTTTCAGATGTGTTCTGGTGGGTTGTTACACAGACCTGTTCACTAATAGGAAAATCCTGTACTCTTACTAAAAGTACTATGGGATTTTTAATTTTTACCCAGACAGCCACTGGAGATGAGAAGAGACCTTACTTTGAAATCTCATATGAAGGGCAGAGCCTGAATCAATCAGTCAGTCAATCTTTATTTTACCAGGTGAAGCACCATTGAGTAAACTCATTTACAAAATGGACCTGGACAGGTACAAATAAGACAAACATCATGTAATACATCTAGAGTTCATATATTAAAAACATGTTACGCACAGTCAATTATACATCAAGGAAAAGCAGAAATTGTAGTGCAAGTCATCTATGTCATTATAATCCAGATGTGCTGGTAGACCCATTACAAAAAGGAGACCTAGGAAATATGTAGGAATGGACAAATAGGGTTAGAGGATAGTTGGGGTGGGATGTGGGTAGAGGCATGTCATAGCCCTACTTCATTGTAGATAGAAGAGTAATACTTAATGATAGTAGACAGTTGATAGTACAGAAGGGGTTGTGGGGGGAAGAAATGGCACAGCCATAGTACAAATTGGGGATTTCTATCTAACAAGGTGCATATAAGTGCTAAAAGCTAGAGTAAGCATCTGGTTCAAAAGAGATGGTAAGGGCGTAAGCGTAGCAGTTATAGGTGTCCTTCAGGAACTGCCTGAGTAAAGTTTTTGAAGGTTGCGATTCTAACAATGTTTGATAGTTTCAAGGTCTTTTGGAGATAGTTCCATAAAGTGGGGAGTGCATGACTTACAGAGGAAGTGTCCTGATGAGTTTTAATTCTGGGTATATCAAATAGGATGCAAGAATATATCCTGAGTGAATAGTTTCCATGGGTACTCGTGGGGACATGGCCTACCTAGACTTTAGCAAGGCATTTGACTCAGTCCCACACAAAAGATTAATATACAAGTTAGCCAGCCTGGGAGTGGGTCCCAAGATGATAGCCTGGGTAAAGAATTGGCTGGAGAATAGGACACAGAGGGTAATAGTAAATGGAGTCCACTCTGAAGAAAGGGGGGTTACTAGTGGGGTGCCGCAGGGTTCAGTATTAGGACTGGTCCTCTTCAGTGTCTTTGTAATCAACATTGCAGAGGGACTGGAAGGAAAAGTATGTCTCTCTGCAGATGACACAAAGATCTGCAACAGAGTTGATGCACAAGGTGGGGTGGAAAGGATGAGAAGGGACTTGGCAAGGTTAGAGGAATGGTCAAATGTATGGCAGCTTAGATTTAATGCTAAGAAGTGCAAGGTAATGCACCTAACACCAACATACTAAAATGCCAGCAGACTAGGCCTAATGGTCTTTCGAGTTCAGCTCGATTGGTCAGCCCCACCCTGGGTGCTGACCTTGCTGCCCACTCGCCTTCTCTGGCTTCTCCTTCCCACTTTTGGATATTCTTGCTGCATTGGATTTTGCTTCCAGAACCCTTCCCTGTACCTGTCCCAGCCCTCTTGACCCCTCCACCGTCTCTGCCTCCACCAGCCCCTAGGCAGTGCATTCCATGGCTCCACCACCCTCTCAGTGAGTAGCACCTCCTCCTTTCTCCTCTGAATCTTCCCCTCAACTTCCACCCATGCCTCTAGTGGCCCCCTCCTCCTTCCTTCGAAGCACCCTCACTGTTCCTCCCCTATTTACCCTCTTCATGTACTTGAAGACCTCTATCATGTCCCCCTGGTCCCTTCTCTCTTCCAATGTGTACATATTTAGCTCTTCAAGCCTCTCCTCATAGGTCCTGTCCCCCAAGCCCCAAATCATTTTGGTTGCCCTCCTCTGGACCCTCTCCAGGAGTTTAATGTCCCTCTAAGTGTGGCCTCCAAAACTGCACTCAGTACTCAAGGTGTGGCCTGGGAAACAAAAACCAAGGGGAAGAGTACACAATGGGGGGGTGAAATACTAACAAAAACAAAAATGGAAAGGGACCTGGGGATAGTCTTATCAGATGACTTAAAGGTGGGCATGCAATGTGAGAGGGCAGTAAGGAGGGCTGGGGGGATACTGGGATGCATAGGGAGAGGCATCACTAGTAGGAAACAGGAAGTTGTTATCCCTCTGTACAGACAGCTGGTGAGACCCCATCTGGAGTACTGTGTGCAGTTATGGAGAGCCAGTCTCCGCAAGGACATAGACAAGATGGAAGCTGTCCAGAGGAGGGCACCTAAAATGGTGCAGGGTCTGCACCGGAAGACATATGAAGAGAAACTAAAGGAGCTTAATATGTATAGCCTCGAGGAAAGGAGGGAGAGTGGGGACATGATAGAAATGTTCAAGTACCTCAAGGGAATCAACAAAGTCCAAGAGGGTAGCATCTTTCAAAAAAAGAGGTGTGTAAGAACAAGGGGGCACAATTTGAAGATAGAGTGGGGTGGCTCAGAGGTAATGTAAGGAAGTATTTTTTCACAGAGAGGGTTGTGGATGCATGGAACGGCCTTCCGGAGGAGGTTGTGGAGTCAAAAACAGTGGTTGAATTCAAGCATGCATGGAACAGCCATAAGGCAATTCTAGGGGTTGGGGGTAGAAAGAAGTAGGCTGCTGGTTAACTAGGATCTGCAGCTTATCCATTAGGTAGGGAAATGGGCAGACTGGGTGGGCCAAGCGGTCCTTATCTGCCATCAAATTCTATGTTTCACCTGCTCCATTAGGTCCCTCAACTTCCTCACACATATGGTCCAGTACCAGAATGCATTATGGGAGAGAGGGCAGGAGCTAGCTACTGCCTTGCCAGACTCCGCACAAAAGACGGAGCTCCTGGACATTTTAAAGTCAGGCTCGGACATAGGTATGCATGTTCTCTGTGCCTCGTACAACACTGCAGATGCAGCGGCCAGAGTGACAGCATCAGGTGTCTGCCTCCAGCACCATGCTTGGTTGAGGGTCTCAGGCTTCCATCAGGATCTGCAGTCCGGAATCTGGGACCTCTCGTTCCAGGGTTTCGTCCTTTTTTGGCAGGAGACAGTCTCTCATCTCTCGTCTCCAGAGTCGGGCAAATCTATCTGGTCCATCGGGCAAATGTACAGAGGGGACCAGAAAAGAGCGAGACCATGGCCATTTCAGAAGCCCTCAGGTACTCAAGCTCATGATAACCAACAGGGCCAGAGGGGTGGCTTTAAAAGGAGAGCCAGCAACCAGCAACCTGGAGGCGCTCCTTTCGTGGCCCCAAGCCCTCCTGAGCCTCTCTGCTCACTCCTGCTCCACCCAGTGACTCCCTCCTCCCGCCCCTTCCTCCTCTGAGGTACCAGGGAGGCAGTAGCGGGTCACTTCTTCCTTCACCTGAAGGATGGAGCTCTATTAGCGGACCTGTGGGTCCTAGACATTATAAGGAGGGGACATATGCTGGAGTTCACAGAGATTCAGCCAGATACTCAACCAAGGTCCTCAAGATATCCTCCTTCTCGTATACCTCTCATAGGAGAGATTCAGGCCCTCTTGCAGAAAAGAGTGATAGAACCAGTCCCTCTTTTTTTCCTTGTCCCAAAGAAGACACAGGATCTTCGACCCATTCTGGACCTCGGCTCTGTAAACAACTATATAGAGTACCGAAGGTTCTGGATGGTGGCCCTCCCAGGTCTTATTCCTGTGCTGCACCAGGGAGACTGGCTCTGTTTCTTAGACATTCAAGATACATACATCCACACAGGGGTCTCCCAAAAACAGGAAGTACCTGAGGTTCCACTTCCAGGGGTGCATTATCAGTTTCAGGTTCTCCCGTTCGGCTCTCCTTGACTCGAGTCTTCACCAAACGCTTGGCAGTGGTAGCTGCAGCTCTAAGGTGCCAGGGTCATGGTCTTCCCTTACCTCGACGATTAGCTGATTGCAGCCCCATCGAGAACGTGCCTGCTTCTGGGTCTCGGAGACAACCTATACTCTGTTCCTAGAGGTGGGATCACCCTGAATCTTCCACAGTCTTCCCCAGAGCCCAGCCAAAGACTTGTCTTCATAGGGGCTGTCCTGGACTCGGTCCAGGGCATGGCTTTTCTACCCCCAGAGAAGGGCAGTCGCTTGCGGGAGATTGCCATATCAGTCCTTGTAACCCCTCGGGTCCAGGCCAGGACCTTCCTCAGACTTCTGGGGCACATGGTGGCAGCCATTCCTGTCACTCCCCTGGCTCGCCTCCATATGAGAGTCCCACAATTGATGGTCAGGTTGCAGTGGGATCAAGGTTCAGACAACCTAGACCACATGGTCAGGGTCACAGAGCCGGTCAAGAGGACACTACTTTGGTGGCTGGACCCTCTCAATCTAGAGAAAGGGGTCCCTTTCCGTCAGGAGCCCCCAAATCAGACTCTAACGATGGATGCATCCGATTTGGGATGAGGGGCACACCTAGGGGCCTGCCAAACCCACGCCTGGTGTTTTCTTGCTAGACTCGTTGTCCCTTTGTTGGGCAAGGAGGTTTCTTTACGCCTTCCCTCTCATTCAGAGTGTTCTATTGAAGATATAGGCCGAAGGGGCTCGGATGATTCTAATCGCCCCATTGTGGCCTCTGCAGATTTGGTTCCCTCTACTTCAGCGGTTGTCCTCTGAACCTCCAATTCTGCTGCCAGTATGCTCGCAGTTGCTGTCCCAGAATCCGGGCTCACTGGTCCATCCCGATCTCAGGTCTTTGCACCTTCATGCTTGGCTCCTGCAGACGTAGCAAAGTCCAGGTATGGGGTCTCCTGGGAGGTGGCGGACGTCCTCGTCTCGGCGAGGAGCCTCTACTCATGCCATGAAGTGGAAGAGCTTCTGTTTATGGGGGTCGTCTCACCGTCTGGACCCCTTTACCTATTTCTAAGTGGCTTGTCCACTGGATTGTTTTTTTGCTATGAAAAGCACAACAAACCCCTTCCGGGCCCAGTTAGGGGTCACTCCACAAGGGGAGTCTCTGCTTCCTTTGCCGCCTTGAAGAATGTCTCTATAAGAGACATATGCGCGGCTGCCACCTGGAATGCTGTGCATACTTTTGTGAAGCACTATAGCCTGGACGTTGCATCCAGACGCTGTGCCAGCTTCGACTTTTCAGTCCTTCAGGGACTACTTTCTTGAGTTGCTGTGTTTCCAGCATCATACTATCTTTCCACCTCCTGGGGTTAGGCACCTCCTTGATGCGGGACTGCTTGGGATTCAGTCGTAATGGTTATAGCCTGCTGCAAGAGCTCCCACTCGAAGTAAGACAGTAGTTACGTAAGAACTCACTGTAACAGTAGATCTTCGAGAAGAGCTCTTGCAGCAGACGCTGCTTTCCCGCCCTCCATCCCCCAAATGAGGTGTACAAACATCTACAGGCTTCTACTTTCTTTCTCGCCGGGCGCCCGTTCGCTGGTCTTGGTGGGGGAACTGGGGTGGTGCTGGGTCTGCCCCTTGTATACAGTGGCCGACATCTGGGTGGAGCCAATGTCGGGGCGGTCCCTGCTGGGTATTACTAGCTGAAAATTTTTCCGGTGGGTCCTAATGCCTGCTGCGTTAGTCCTAATGGCTACAGCCTGCTGCAAGAGTCCTCTCAAAGATCTACTGTTGCAGTAAGTTCTTACGTAACTGTACTTTCTTTACTGCGAGGGAACCGACTGCATTCCATTACTAACAGTAATGGAACCATTCAATTTAAAACTTTGTTTCTGTCAGTTGACATGTCAAAAATCCCAAAAAGAGGACTGGACCCACAGGTTTTAAAAATTGCCAAAATCGTCACAGGATTGTGGGCAAAGCTTACACCCACGATCTGTGCTTAGTGTTTGGCCCAGACCATACTGTTCACTTTGATCAAAATTTTGTTCTAAACTTAAGAAACAGAGCAAAGAGGCTAGAGAGATGGCTGAGGAGGGGTCCTCTTTAGTCCCCAAAAGACCCAGCTTTACCGATGAGGGGCCTTCAGAAAATTCTAATAGAGGTGCTGATGAAGCATCTACTAGCTCTAAGCCTAAAAGAGGCACTGAAAGTGTCTTTAAAAGAAAAAATCAGATGCTGATGAAGTGCCTTCGAAACCTAGAGTGTCCAAAGGGGCTGATGAAGTTCCTTCAAAACATAAAAATAATAGGAACACTGATGAGGTGTCTGGATCTAAAAGGAAGCCTGATTCTGCCAGTTATGAAGTGGCACCAAAAAAAGTATGTAAAGAAATATTGCCTCCTGTTCCTCCCAGTAATGGTAAGGGTGATCAGACGGGGGGTGGGGGGGTGTAAGAAACAGAGAAGTTGAAGCACACACAGCCTGACAGTCTCCCTGACTTTCGGAAGGTGCTGCCTTCGGCTGAAGATATGACAAAGACTTGGCATGTTTTCCAGACCTTACAAGGCATGGGATCTATTTTTTCTGCCCTGTCAAGCAAACGCCCTTCTGCAGCCCCTCTGGTGCAGGGGCCTATAGGGGTGATGATAAAGATGAATCTTACTTCGAGAGGGCTCTTGCAGTAGGTATTTACATATAGAACTGACCTGCCAGGCGTCGGGACCCCACAGAAAAATTTCTAGCTGGCAGTCTCTGGCAGGGGACCACCCCCATGTCAGGTGACCATCGTCATGGGATGTCAGTATAAAGGGGCAGTCCCCCATGCCCATCTTCCAGTTCTTTCCCGCCGTCGACTTCTGAAAGTTCCTTGCGGTAGAGTTCAATGCTTGTCAGCCATCTGGTTCAATTTTCAAACTTTTTAATAGTTTTATTCGATATTTTTATCCTCAATATGCTGTGTATGTCGTCCCCGACGACATGCGACTCGTGCAGTTCCCAGCTGCTGCGTAAAGATGGCCAGTCTTACTTCGAGAGGGCTCTTGTAGTAGGTAATTACATATAGGACTGAAGCCGGCAGGCGTTAGGACCCCACGGAAAAATTTCTAGCTAGCCGTCTCTGGCGGGGACCGCCCCCACGTCGGGTGATTGACGTCATATGACATCAGTATAAAGGGCAAGTCTCCCCCCCACCTTCCAGATCTTTCCCACCGTTCGCTTGTGAAAGCGCCTCACGGTTAAGTTCCTACTGCTTCGTCAGTCTGCCTGTTTCATTTACCAAATTATTTTCACATTTTTCTGAGTATTTCTTCAAAATTGCCGTGTATGTCATCCCCTGCACCCTCTGATTCGCATAAAAACAAGTGCGAAAGTGCGGCTCTCAGCTCCCGCCTAAGGGCAGTCCTTCCCTGTGCCTCTTCGGTCTAGGCCCAGATCACCCCATGGAGAAGTGCCAGCAATTAAACGCTGCCACCCGCAAACGGAGGCAGCAGTCCCTGGAGGCCCACATTTTAAACAAAAAAGATGTCCTCCATGGAAAACGAGCTGAAGAAGCTTAGGCAGGCTTCAACTTCCCTGGAGGGTCGCCATAAGAATGAGAAGGACCGGGACTCCACTTCCACGGCCACCGCGACTCTGGCTGGAGTCGCCATGTTACAGGTAACGTCCCCCCAGGGGACCGACGCTCAACTGCCATCTTAGCAGTGCCCAAGGCGGCATCGTCCCTCCCTTCGGGCTCGGGAGCCTCAGGACAAAGGAGGCAACCACTCCCGGGAAGGCCGCCACCATGCAGCCCTCTGGGTTGAGTGAGTCCGGTAAGTCGGAAGCCAGTGCCACTGATGTCCGCCCGGACAGGACCAATAAGACGCCTGCCCCTTCAGGGGAGAGCACGGTCCCAAAAACTCCCGCCAAGGCTGCTCCTTCCACGCAGCCTTCGAACGCCTGCTCCTCTGCCTGCCCGGATCCCGCCAGTAAGGCAGACGTCGCCCCCCCCCCCGACAATTGCACAGCATTAGAGCCGATGCCGGACCCTGTTGACAGGCCCGCTGTCCCCGGCTCGCCGCTGCTAACCGAGGCTCTAGCGTCTCCCTGTTGGACCCGGGATTTAGTCCTCCTTCCCTGGCGACGCAGAGGATGCCGTATGCTCCCGCCAGGTCTCCCTCCCATAGGACCTTATCCCTGACGCTGGCCAACATCCCATTACTGGAACGCATCCCAACACGACCTGGCGTCACAATGCACTTCCAGGGCCTTCTGCTCTGACAGAGCCCCTGGTTTACGGGTATTAGACTGGCCCTATCCAGGACCGCAGTATCTGGTACTACTGATACCGCCCTACAGATACCCTCAGTACTATATCCCCGCGCTGGTGGATTTGAAGGAGACTCTAGCTGTCTGGTGGGCTGAGGCCAAGGCTCAGCTCACCAGGGAGGTGGAGAGCTGTCTGCCGATGCGGACCTGGTACCGGATCCCTGTCGCCGGAGACGAGAGACTCCCTCTCCCTTACCCAACACCAGAGGTGAGCCCTCGGGTGCCAGGGCTGGGGAGGATACACTTCCCCGAGGGTTGCCAAAGGGGTCCGTTCCTCCCCTGTGCTGGGAGGGGTCTTCATCCTCCTCTTCGGAGACCTCTGACTCCGATTCAGAGGGGTGCTCCGATCCTGATGACTATCCTTGCACTCCAGATTGTCCCAGGCCAAGGACTCTACCGAAGTCTCCTCCAGAAGATCCTTCCTTTCTGGAGCTGCTGAGGAAAAATCCAGGAAGTCCACCAGTGGCAATCTCTGGAGCCAGATCCACAGCGGAAGAAGCTCGCTGCCAATTTGGATCTGCCCGAAACTGCTCTGACATTGATTCCACCATGGATCAAGCCTCACGCTGACACTATTTGGAAACAATCGTCCACGTTAGTCCTCCTTCCAAGGAAGGCAGATGGGCTATACCAGGCTCCTGAGGGTGTGGATTCCCTGAATACACACCCGGAGGCCGACTCTGTCGTGATTAGCGTCTCTCATGGCCGGTTGGCAAATCCAAAACATCTCAGCTGGTCTCCGCCAGATAAGGAATCCTGTCTTCTGTACCAGTACGGGAAGAAGGTGTATGCTTCTTCCACTCTGGAGATCGGGGCCCTGAACTGTGTTGCACATATGGGGGACTACCAGAAGGCTATCCTGAGTTGGGTGGAATCCAGGTTGGACTCCCTTCCTGAGTCTCGGACAAAACAAGTGGCTGACCTCGTCCGGTCTGCTCATCCAGCCAGTTGGCACATGCTCCGTGCCACACACGACGCATTGGACGCAGCAGGTCGGAGCTCGGCTTTCGCCGTAGGTTTTCGGCATCATGCCTGGCTCCAGGTGTTAGGTTTGGTCCCTGAAGTGCAATCCGCTATTCAGGATGCACCCTTTAGGGGTTTGGTGGAGATGTCAAGGACATCACCAACCTGCAAGAGAAGGGCACTGCATTTAAGTCTGACTCTATGTACAGGCCCCCTGAGGGACAGCGTTGCCCTTTTCACAGACGTTCTCGGCCTAAAGTGAAACCTCAGGGCAAGCGGGACAACAAATGTTGGGCCCCTCCGGCTGCCAAGCCCCCTCCGCCCAAAAAAGCGTTGGGAGCTTCAGCCGCGGCGCTGCCCCACACCGCCTGACTCCTTTCCTCTTCCGCAGCTTCTGGACCCCCCAGAGGAACCAGTAGGAGGAAGGTTCTCCTTCCATCTACAGGGTTGGGAGTGGATAACATCAGATCCTTGGGTGCTCCAACTGATAGCAGCCGGACACTCAATCGAGTTTCTTCAGAAACCACCCCCCCAAGTCGTCTTGCTCCCCGGAACATCTTCCTCTGGTTTGGGAAGAAATTTCCTCCCTTCTTTTGAAGGCGACGATAGAGCCTGTCCTGGTCCACCTTTGGGGGACAGGCTACCATTCCTTCCTGGTTCCAAAGAAATTGGGAGACATGAGGCCGATTTTTAGACCTCAGCTTCAAACAACATGAAGTCTTGCTAAATTATGACACATGCAGCGAGTCCCAACCTTCGAACTGCTCCGGAGGTGAAAGAGTTAACTTTCCATGCCAGGCATGGAACGCTTAGCTCAAGCTCGGTTGAAAACTCTGTCTGTTGTTCTTCAAACTCAAGCTGTCAGATTCTTTACTCCGCTTCACTGAACAGTCGCTCCGGAGAGTTTCTCCTTCTGCTCGGTTCATTTTGTCGGTTAAAGTATTATTTTCTCGGTTTTTTGACCAAATTTAAGTCGCAACCGGTCGGATCAAGCTCTGTCTGTGGTATTGTAAGTACTAGATAGTTTTTACATTCAGTTCTTCTGTGTGGAACTTGTAAACGGTTATCGGTTCGGTTTGAACTGATCAGGTTGTTTGGAACTATATTAATCTGTTTTTTAGAGTGCGGTTACCGGTTCTAAAAAAAAAAAACAGATTTTATTACGTTTTTTTCCACGACCCGTGACACGATTGGGAACCGATAAGAGGGTCTTGCTTGGCAGATTGCCATAAACCGGCAAGTTTTGGTTAGGACTGGCACTATGTCTGAGAAACCCAAAAGAAAAACCGGGCCCACTGGGTTTCAACACTGCAGTGTCTGTGGGGAAGCCTTTGCCAAGGCTGACCCCCACACCACTTGTGTTTATTGTCTGGGGTTTGACCACCTCAATGACAGACTGCCAGATTTGCAAGAATTTTCTGCAGCTACCCTGGAAAAGAGAGTTGGTAGGCTCAGGGAAAGGAGGCCAAGAAGTCCGCTGACTGATGGCCAGCCCGGTTCGGTTCCAACTGAACCGGAGGGAGTGCCCTCTGACCAGGGCGAGACTTCCTCGGCCAAAAGGAGAGCCGACTCTGAGGAGTCGGTTCCAGCAAAAAGGACAAGGAAATCAGCTGGTGTGGAGCCAAAACTTTCCTCTCCAAAGCGATTAAAAATTGTCCAGTCGCTTTCCCCGGTTCCGACCAAACCGGCACCATCAGGTAAGCGTACGGTTCGGCTGGTTCCACTTGTTCAAGAGTATGATTTAGAGGAATTTTATGAACCGGAGGAGGGGGAAGAGGAGTATGAGGAGAGTGAATGTGGATTTGAAAGTCTGGATGTGCCCATTGACCCGGACATCTCCCCAGACAGACCTTCAGGAGTGTCTCCTCCTAGGCTTTCTGAGTCCCCTTCTCATTTTATGTTTTATAAAAAAAAAGTGGCTGAAACCCTCCAGCTCTCTACAAGGCAGATATTCCCTTGGCCTCACACCCCCCTGACAAGGACTCCAGGAGGATTGATGCCATGGCAAAGAAACAGTACATGGCAGCATCCTTGAGACTCAAGACAGGCAAATTATATGGCTTATGTTGCTAGATACCAGAAATCCAGATGGGATACTGTTATGGCTCTAGCAAAACAGGTCCCTGGCCAGCTTGCCAAGGAGCTGGAGCATGTGGCTGCTGATGGTATTGAGGCATCTAAGGTGCAATTCCATGCTGCAGTGGACTCTAATGATGTGTCAAGAGTCATGGCTACATCTGTGGCACTTCACAGAATGGCTTGGCTCAGATGTACTAGCCTGTCACAGGATACCCAGACTAAGGCCATGGATTTTCCTGTTGTGGGTAATTCTCTGTTTGGGGAGCAGACAGAGAATTACATGAAGAAAATGGATGAGTATAGGAGTGCACAGGCCAAGGAAAGGCAGGCCACTCCTCAAAGGCAGCTTTCCAGGGGCAGGCCTTTTCATAGGCCTTTTTACCAAGCCCAGGCCTCCTCTTCAGCTTATGCCCAGAGGGGGTTCTTTAGAGGGAGAGGCAGATGGGGTACAAGCAGGCCTGCTTCCACCCCTCAGCCTAAAGCCCCTGCCAAGCAGGCACCCTGATGGGGTTGGCCAGGGCGATTCTCAACTACCTGTGAGGGGCAGGCTGGCTTACTTTGTCCAGGACTGGAAGTCTCTGACATCAGACAAGTGGGTCCTGGAAGTAGTAAGCCAGGGACTGGTTCTCAGCTCCAAAAAATTTCCAAAGATGAGAACCATATCCTTTCCACCTGCAAATCCATCAGAGGCACTTGCCCTAGAGGCAGAGGTCTCTTACCTCCTGGCTCTCAGAGCTGTGGAAAGGGTTCCACCCCTACACCAGGGCAAAGGGTTGTACTCCAGGTACTTCCTTACCCCAAAAAAGACAGGAGAATGGCGGCCCATCCTGGATCTCAGATACTTAAACAAGCACCTTTTAAAACCAAAATTCAAAATGGTGACTCTGGGAATTATTCTACCCTCTTTAAGGCCAGGGGACTGGCTAGCGTCCCTGGACCTCAAGGATGCCTACTTCAATATTCTCATCAGAAGCTCCCATCGAAAGTACCTCAGGTTCGAGCTGCCCTCGGGCCATTACCAGTTCAGAGCAATGCCCTTTGGCCTCACCTCTGCTCCAAGGGTATTCACAAAATGCCTGGCAGTAGCAGTTGCCTACCTAAGAAGGCAAAAAATTGCCATCTTCCATTACCTGGATGACTGGCTCATAGTAGGCCAGTCTCCAGACCAAGTCAAGTTACATCTTCAGATAACTCAGCAACTGCTTACCTCTCTAGGTTTCCTTCTGAATCTTCCAAAGTCAGTTCTAGAGCCTGTCCAGCTCCTCACCTTCATAGGCGCAGAACTGAACACAGAGGAAGCCAGAGCCTTCCTTCCTTGGACAGGGCAAGGACCCTGGTCTCTCTGGCCTCCTCATTCACCCTGCAGGTCTCTCGACCAGCAAGGCATTTTCTACAGCTCCTAGGGCACATGGCTGCTTCTACAGCAGTAGTGCAGGAGCCAGATTTCAGATGAGGGACATCCAGTTCCATTTGAGAGCCTTTTGGTCTCAAAGAAAGGACCCTCTAACCAAATTGATCCCAGTGACTGAACCCTGATCCAAGCCCTACAATGGTGGCAGGATCAGAGCAATCTGAGACAAGGGTTCCTTTGTCACTCAGTCTCCTCTTTAATCCTTACTACAGATGCATCCCTCTTGGGGTGGGGAGCTCACATGGGCGACCTCACTACCCAGGGACTTTGGTCCCCTCAGGAATCTCTGCTCCACATCAACCTGTTGGAGCTCAGAGCAGTTTTTCTAGCACTTCAAGCTTTTTCCAAATCTGTTCAGAACAAAGTTGTACAGGTCAGAACAGACAACACCACTACAATGTGGTACATCAACAAGCAAGGAGGCACTCGGTCTATGGCCTTGTGCACCAAAGCAATGAAGTTGTGGTCTCTGGCTTACTCCCTGAACACCTCACTTACGGCAGTTCACCTCCCAGGCAAGGACAATGTCCTGGCAGATGCTCTCAGCAGGATTTCCCAGGGCCATCACGAATGGTCACTGGATCCCCTGGTCCTGGAGGTAATATTTGCCAGGTGGGGCACCCCGCAGATAGATCTTTTTGCAGCCCCAGACAATCACCAACTTCCCCTTTTTTGCTGCAGGCCCCCAGTGTTGGGCTCAGTCCCTCTGGATGCCTTAGTTCTCAATTGGGAAGGAAGTTTCTCATGCTTCCCCTTTCCCTCTTCTGCTCAAAGTGTTAGTCAAAATCAGATCTCAGTCCTGCAAAGTGATTCTGATTGCTCCAGATTGGGCCAGACAACCCTGGTATCCACTCCTACTGTCCTTAGCAGTCCATCTTCCTTTGTATTTTCCCAGGAATCACAATCTGTTTACCTGTGCTCAAGGAAGGGTTTAGTACCCGAACCTCAAATCTCTCAATCTCAAGGCCTGGCTCTTGAAGAGTTAGAATTTGCTGATCTACACCTCTCCCAAGGTGTACTTGATATATTGAAAGCTTCTAGGAAGCCTTCCACCAGGGCTACTTACAATTCCAAATGGAAGAGGTTTTCCATATGGTGCTCTGGGAAGCATATTTCCCCAGAATCTGCTGATTTACCCACAGTCCTGGATTATATGGTCCATTTGAACACTTTGGGCTGAGGCCAGCTACCCTAAAGGTGCATTTGGCAGCTGTCTGCTTTCATTTCAGCAGAAGCCTCTTCTTTCAGCTCATCCTGTATTCTCTAAGTTTTTAGGGATTGCTTCATTAACGACCTCCATTCAGGGACCCTGCCCTGCCTGGGATCTTAATGTTTGCATTGCTCAGCTATGCAACCTCCTTTGAGCCCTGTCTTCAGCAGAGCTTAAGTATTTGACTTAGAAGTGTTTCTGGTAGCCATCACTTCTGCCAGACGCATAAGTGAATTACAGGCTTTGTCAGTGGAGCCTGATTTTATCTCCTTTCATAGAGATAAGGTGGTCCTCAGGACTAACAGGAAGTTCTTGCCTAAGTGGTTTCAGATTTCCACCTTAATCAATCTATTTCTTCCAGTGTACTTCACTGACCATTTCCTCCTCTGGCGAGAGAGAGCTGCAGCTTAGTTGTGAAGAGAGCCCTTAGTTACTACATTGAGCGTACTAAGGGTCACAGGTTTGACTCCTCCAACTGTTCCTCACTTATGGTGAGGTTGGTAAAGGAAACCTGCCACTAAAAGATCCATTGCCAGGTGGATTGTCTCTTGTATCCAGTTCTGTTATGGAAAGCTGGGTAAGGTTCCTCCTCAGACCTGAGGCTCACTCTATCACTCTACCAGGTGACAGCTGCTTCCTGGCTGCTGCCAGGACATCCCCATTCTAGAGATTTGTCAAGCAGCTACCTGGAAAACAGTTCACACTTTTACCAAGCATTGCTCTCTGGACACCCAGGCTAGGGAGTGATGCTCGATTTGGCACAGCTGTGCTTAGAGCCTATTCTAAGTAGGTTCTGTCCTCCTCCATGGAGGTACTGCTGTGTAGTTCATATATCATATAATATAGCAAGACTTCATGTTGTTTGAAGAAAAATTACTCACCTTAGTAATGTTGTTTTCTAATGGAGTCTTGCTATATTATGACCTTTCCCCCCTGCCTGCCCCTCTCAGAACCTCTGTTTTCGGGATGTATGTGGGCAGTGCAGTGTTGGCACTTAGTAGATGCCCACCTTGTTTTTTTACCCCTCCCTTTTTTTGGGGCAACTGGGTGTTGTGTTTTTCATTTTTTGGGTCTCCTGTTTTGAGTCTTTGTTTTGGGACCAAAAAATGTGTTTCTGATATTTAGTAGCCAGTTGGCTAGTGTAGGTTTACAGCTTCCACACAGGACCTTAGTGAGTTTAGCTCGTAAAGATCTGACAGCTTGAGTTTGAAGAACAGACAGAGTTTTCAACAGAGCTCGAGCTCAGCGTTCCATGCTTGGCATGGAAAGTTAACTCTTTCACCTCCGGAGCAGTTCGAAGGTTGGGACTCACTGCATATGTCATAATATAGCAAGACTCCATTAGAAGAAACAACATTACTAAGGTGAGTAACTTTTTCTTCCTGAACATTAGTGGAGTACAAACAGTTCCGAATGCTCTCCCTGCAGAGCCTTCTGCCATTACTTCAGCAGGGACAGTGGCTGTGAGCTTTGGATATGCAGGATGCTTACCTGCATATCCCCATACGCCCTTCCCACCGCAAATTCCTCCGGTTTTCGTTCCAGGGGGACCACTACCAGTTCAAGGCCCTCCCATTTGGTCTTTCCTCGGCACCCCGAGTGTTCACCAAATGCCTTTCTGTGGTAGCGGCTCACCCAAGTGCACTCCAGGAGTGCAGGTATTCCCTACCTGGACGATTGGCTCCTGGCGGCCCTCTCCAGTGTGGACCTTCTGCACTCTTTCCCTTATCCTGCAGGCCTTTTCCAGGCTGGGTATCACCATCAACCAGGTCAGTCCCATCTGGTCCCTCGTCAAAGGCTCCAGTTCATAGGGGGCGATCCTGGACACGGCCCTTGGCATGGCCTTTCTGCCCCTGGACAGGGTGGACACCCTCTAGGCTCATGCAAGTCTGCTGTCCAGTCGCAGACGGGTCAGTGCCCAGTCAGTCCTTCACCTGTTCGGGCTCATGGCGGCTACTATTCCAACAGTCCCACGCACTCGGCTCCATATGAGGATCTCCCAGTGGACGCTTCGGTCTTGTGGGACCAGACATTAGATGGCCTAGACCAGGAAGTTCTGGTCTCCAATTCCATGGTCCGGGACTTGCAATGGTGGATGGTGCGAGAGAACCTTTGCCGGGGAGTTCCCTTTTGCTTCGAACCCCCTCCCAAACATTGACAACAGATGCCTTGGTAGAGGGCTGGGGAGCCCATCTAGGGTCTCGCAGGACTCTGGGCTCTTGGTCCAGACTCGAGCAGAATCTTCATATAAATGTGCTCGAGCTCAGGGCGTTCTGTATGCTGTCCAGGCTCTGAACTCTTATGTTCTTCCCAGTCATCTAGCTATCCAGACGGACAACGTGTGTAGTCTGGCACATCAAAAAGCAGAGAGGATCGTGTTCTTACCCTCTGTGCAGGAAAGCAATGAGAGTTTGGAGCTGGGCTGTTCAGCACAGCCTTCACCTGACAGCAGTTCATGTTCTGGGAGTCAGACATGCTGGTGGACCACCTCAGTCGGTCCTCAGCAGAAGCTCACATATGGGAACTGGATCAAGGGGTGGTAGATAACATCTTCCTGCACTGGGGAACCCCTCAGGTAGACTTGATTGCGTCCCCTCAAAACGCAAAGCTTTCTTGCCTTCTGCTCGCTTGCCCCATGGCGAGGCATTTTTTGGCGGGACGCTCCGTCTCTCGACTGGAAGGACAGATTCTTCTATGCCTTCCCCCCGATTCCCTCGATTCTGAGGGTCTTACACAAACTTGGCTCGGAAGGAGCTCGGATGATCCTCATTCTGGTCGAGGCAAGTTTGGTTCTCTCTTCTGCACAAATTTTCAGAGGAACCTCCGCTTCCTCTTCCTCTTTCACAGCATATGCTGACCCGGGATCAGGGGACCCCGATTCATCCAGGTCTCAAATCCCTTCAGTTGCACGCGTGGTTCCTGCAGACATAGCCCAGGCCCAATTCAGGGTTTCTTCACTCGTGGCAGATATTCTGACAGAGGCCAGAAAGCCTTCCACTAGATCCACCTATGCCATGAAATGGAAGCGGTTCTTGATTTGGGCCTCTTCCAAGGACTTTGAGCCGTTCTCTTGCCCTGTCGGGAGAATCCTGGACTACTTGCATCATCTCTTTGACTTGGGTCTCAGCCATTCCTCCCTGAAGGTTCATATGGTGGCTATCTCTGCCTACCATGTCCCTTTGGTGACAGAACGTTCGCACAGTTGGAAGTCTCAAAACTTTTTCCTTCGAGGAGTTCTCCATTTAAGACACCCTATCTGTGTTCCTGCCCCTCCTTGGGATCTGAACTTTGTTCTTGCGAAGCTTACCCTGCATCCCTTTGAGCCGGCAGCCTCCGCAGATTTGAAGTTCCTCTTGTGGAAGACTCTCTTCTTAGTGGCCATTGCCTCAGCTCTACGGATTTCTGAGCTTCAGGCCTTGATGTGTAAAATCCCATATTTGATTTTCCACAAGGACCGAGTGGCTCTGCGCACTAGTGCTAAGTTTCTCCCTAAGGTGGTGGCAGAATCTGCGCTGAATCAATCCATTGAGCTACGTGATTTCTTTATGCAACACTCCAATCAAGGGGAGTACCTCTTACATACTTTGGATGTTCACAGAATACTGAGATACTACACCACTTGGACTAAGGATCTCAGGCAGTCTGATCATCAGCTTTTTGTCTCTTTTGCTCACAAAAGAGAAGGCAATACTGTTTCTAAGCAATACCTGTTGAAATGGTTGGCTCACTGTTTCACTTTCTGTTACGACAAGTACAAGACCTTGCCGGGTCAGGTCAAAGGTCACTCCGCCAGCGGAGTAGCTGCCTCTGCAGCTTGTTTCAAGAATCTGTCGGTGGCAGACATCTGTGTGGCTGCAACTTGGACTTCTGTCCACACCTTTATGAAACACTATAGTTTGGGCATTGCCTCTCGCCGTAGAGCAGGCTTCAGGTTGGCAGTTCTGCAAGGTCTTCTTTCTTAAGACCCTTACAGCCGGAGGTTTATTGGTTGGTAGTTTTCCTCCTACCGAGTACTTTTCTTTGTTCCAGACTGCTTGGGACTCAGTCCTATATGTAATTACCTACTGTAAGAGCCCTCTCGAAGTAAGATAGTACAGTTACGTAAGAACTTATGTAACAGTAGATCTTCGAGAGAGGCTCGTGCAGTAGGTAATACCTTCCTGTCCTCCATCCCCCTTAGCTTTTTCAGCCCTTTTTCATGGAAGGGAGCTATCCGCTTCTCTCTCATCTTGCCTTTTTTGGCCCTTTGTGGGAAAGAACTGGAAGGCGGGTGTAGGTGACCGCCTCTTTATACTGACGTCGGGGCGGTTCCCCACCAGAGACTGCTAGCTAGAAATGTTTCCGTGGGGTCCTAACACCTGCCGACTTCAGTCCTATATGTAATAACCTACTGCAAGAGCCTCTCTTGAAGATCTACTGTTACAGTAAGTTCTTATGTAACTGTACTTTCCCTGTGCCTGTTCTGCCTAGGCCCGGATCATCCTGTGGAGAAGTGCCAGCACTACCAGAAATTTAATTCAGCTACCCGAAAATGGAGGCAGCAGTCCCTGGAGGCCCATATTTTAAAGAAAAAAATGGCATCCATGGAGAAGGAGTTGAAAAAGTTGAGGCAGGCATCCACTTCCCCCAAAAGCCACAAAAAGGAGAAGCACCGGGAGCGGGATTAGACTTCCACGGCCTCCGCAACTCTGGCTGGAGTTGCGGCTCTGAAGGTAACGTCCCATCCAGGGCTGCTCCTCGGCTACCGTCTTGGCGCTGTAAAAGGTGTCGCCCCTCCCGTCTGGCTCACTCTTGGGACCCTCTGGTACCTCCAGGGTAAGGGAGGCCTCCGCTCTTGGGAAGGCCGCTGCCACGTGGCCCTCAGATTCGAGTGGGTCTGCTAAGTCTGATGCCAGTGCCATCAATGTCCGCCCAGACAAGGCTGGAAAGCTGCTCACTCCTTCGAGAGGGCACACAGTCGCTCTTTCGCCCGACAGGGCCGCATCTCCAGTGCGGCCTTCATTGAACAAGGGATCCGATAAGTCGGACGCTGGTCTCTCTGACAACCACTCAGCCAAGGAGCCTGCGTTGGACCCCTTCAGCCAGTCTTGACACCCCAGGCTCCCAGCAACGCTTGGTGTTGCCCTCTGAGGTCCCTGCGTCTCTTCAGCTGAACCCCAGGGATTCCAACCGTCCCTCCCTGGTTGTCACGGAGGACCTGGACACGCTGCCGTCAGGGCCCCCTCCTGCTGAGTCGGACACCCTGACGCCAGACCCTCAGATGCCGGCTCTGACGCCAGCTTGCCCGACGCCAGCCGACGTCCCCCTACTGGATGGTGCTCCCACGCCGGGCCTGACGCCTGCAGGGCCACCTTTGCCTGGGCCTCTGCCAGGTCCCTCTGCTCCATCAGAGCCTCTGGCTCCCGGGTATCCAACAGCACAAAACCCGGTGCCACAGTATCCGACGCCACAGTACCCGGCTCCTCAATACCAGATGCCAGGCTTCCCGCCGTCAGGTTATGGATACTCTATGTATGGATATCCTCCGTATCCATATCCCCCTCCACTCACTCCCTAGACACCGGCAGACTTGGAGACTCTAGCCGCCTGCTGGGCTGAGGCCAAGGCTCAACTCACCAGAGACATAGTCGTCTGCCGACGCCAGACCCATTGCAGGATCCCCTGCGCCGGAGACGGGAGACTCCCTCCCCCTTACCGGACACCAGAGGTGAACCTTCGGACGCCAGGGGCGGGGAGGATACGCATCCCAGAGGGCTTCCCAATGGGACCGTCCGTACCCCACGTCAGGAGGAGTCTTCCTCTTCTTCGTTGGAGACCTCGGGGATGCTCTGATCCAATGACCAGCCTCATACTCCAGACCGACCTAGGCCAAGGACTCCTTCGAAGTCTCTTCTAGAGGATTCTTCTTTTCTGGAGCTGCTGAGAAAGATCCAGAAAGTTAATCAGTGGCAATCTCTGGAGCAAGATCCACAGCATAAAAAGCTTGCTGCCCACTTGGATCTGCCTGAGACCGCTCCCACATTGATTCCACCCTGGGTAGAGCCTCACGCGGATCTTGTTTCCACTATTAGGAAACAACCTTCCGCATTAGCCCCCCTTCCTAGGAAGGCAGATTGGCTATATCAGGCTCCCGAGGGAGTAGATTTCTTGAGTCTACACCCTAAAGCAGACTCTGTCGTGATTCGCACCGCTAATCCTAAACATCTTAGCTCATCTCCTCCTGACAAGGAATCTCTGGTTCTAGACCTGTATGGGAAGAAGATCTACGTGTCTTCTACCCTGGGTAGTGGGGCCCTGAATTATGTAGCACATATGGGGGATTACCGGAAGGCCATCCTTAGTCAGGTGGAATCAAAGTTAAACTCTCTTCCTGAGTCTCAGACAAAACAGGAAGTGGCAGATCTTGTCCATTCTGCTCGTTCGGCCAGTCGGCACATGCTTCGTGCCGCTTACAATGCAGTGGACACAGCTGGACGGAGCTCGGCTTTTGCTGTAGGTCTTCGGTGTCATGCCTGGCTCTGCGTGTCAGGATTGGTCCCTGAAGTGTAATCAGCTATTCAAACAACATGAAGTCTTGCTATATTATGACAAGTGCAGTTTGTCCCACCACTAGAACTGCTCCGGAGGTGAAAGAGTTAACTTCCATGCAGAGCATGGAGCTTAGAGCACGAGCTCGGTTGAGAAGCTCTGTTAGGGTGGTTTCAAACCGAAACCGTCAGATTCTTTACTCCACCTCACTGAACAGTTGCCCCGGAGATTCCTCCTGTTGCTCGGTTCATTTCTTCGGTTTAAAACGCTATTTCTCGGTTGAATTTAACTGCGATTTAATTATTTTAACCGCAAAACCGATTAGTTCAAGCTTTGTCTATGGTATTGTAAGTAATAGATAGGTTTTTTCTGTGTGGAACTTGTAAATTGTTATCGGTTCGGTTTGAACCGATCGAATTGTACTAAAACTTAGTTTTAAAGCCTTTTAAGGCTTGTTAGAGTGCGGTTCCCGGTTCTTATCGGTTCTATAAAAAAACGGATTTCATTACGGTTTTTCCACGACCGTGACACGGTTTGGAACCGAGAAGGTGTCTTAGCCTGGCACGGCCATTAAAAGGCAAGTTTGTTGGTTAGGCTGGCATCATGTCTGAGAAACCCAAAAGAAAACCGGGCCCACTGGTTTCAGCACTGTAGTGTCTGTGGGGAAGCCTTTGCCAAGGCTGACCCACACACTATGTGTCTGTTGTCTGGGGTTTGACCACCTCAATTCAGACTGCCAGATTTGTAAAAATTCCTGCAGCCACCCTGGACAAGAGAGTGGGCAGGCTCAGGAACCAGAGGCCAAAAAGTCCGCTGACCCGGATGGCCAGCCCGGTTCGGTGCCAACCGAACCGGAGGGAGTGCCCTCTGACCAGGGCGAGACTTCCTCGGCCAAACGAAAAGCTGGCTCTGAGGAGCCAGTTCCAGCAAAGAAAACTAAAAAATCAGCAGGTTTGGAGTCCAAAATTCTTTCTCCAACTGCTGCAGAGATAGCCAGTTCAATACAGATTGTCCAGTCTCTGTCCCCGGTTCCCTCCGAACCGCCACTGTCTGGCAAAAGGTCGGTTCGGTCGGTTCCAATGGTTCAGGAATATGATATAGAAGAGTTTTATGAACCAGAGGAGGGGGAGGAGGATTATGATCAGTGTGAATGTGACTTTGAAAGTCTGGATGTGCCCATTGAACCGGACATCTCCCCAGACAGACCTTCAGGTGAATCTCCCCCTAGGCTTTCTGAGTCCCCTTCTCATTTTTTGTTTTATAAAAAAGTTGCTGAGACCCTCCAGCTTCCCTTAGAGGAGGCTTTGGATGAGCAAGAGGAGCCTGACTATGTAGAGATGATGGATATCCCAGAGTCCAGGAGATTGTCCATCCCTTTGCATAAATCTTTAGGAAACAAACAATAAAAATTTTAAAGCTCCTAATTCTGTGCCTCCTGTAGATAAAAAGATGGACAGGAGGTACACTTTGTCAGTCCTGATACAGATTTTCTTTCACAGCAATGCAGTCATGTTAGGTAGTTCAGGCTGCAGCCTGTGATAAAGCTAATATTCCCTGGCTTCACATCCTCCTGACAAGGACCTCAGGAAGATTGATGCCATGGCTAAAAACAATACATGGCAGCATCCTTGTGACTCAGACAAGCAAACTATATGGCTTATGTTACGAGATACCAGAAATCTAGATGGGATACTGTCATGGCCTTAGCCAGACAGGTCCCTGGCCAGTTTGCAAAGGAGCTGGAGCAGGTGGCTCTTGATGGTATTGAGGCATCTAAGGTGCAATTCCATGCTGCAGTGGATTCTAACGATGTATCCTCTAGAGTCATGGCTACATCTGTGGCTTTTCGGAGATTGGCCTGGCTCAGGTGTACTACTTTGTCACAGGATACCCAGTCTAAGGCTATGGATTTTCCTTGTAGGGAAATTTCTGTTTGGGGAGCAGACAGAGAATTATATGAAAAATGGATGAATATAGAACCACTTACAGGAGTGCACAAGCCAAGGAACGCAAGCCACCCTCAGAGGCAGCCCCCAGGGGTAGGGCAGGCCTTTCACAGGCCTTTTACCAGACCCAGGCCGCCTCCTCTTCAGCCTATGCTCAGAGGGGGTTCTTCAGAGGGAGAGGCAGACGGGGTACGAGCAGGCCTGCTCCCACCCCTCAGCCTAAAGCCCCTGCCAAACAGGCACCCTGATGGGATGCCCAGGGTCGGCTCTCCATTACCCATAGGGGGCAGGCTGGCTTACTTCGTCCAGGACTGGGAGTCTTTAACTTCAGACAGGTGGGTCCTGGAAGTAGTGAGCCAGGGTCTGGTTCTCAGCTTCAAAAAATTTCCAAAGATGAGAACCAGATCTTTTCCACCTGCAAACCATTTAGAGACTCTTGCTTTGGAAACAGAAGTCTCAACCCTCCTGGCTCTCAGAGCTGTAGAAAGGGTTTCTCCCCACACCAGGGCAAGGGTCTGTACTCCAGGTACTTCCTTACCCCAAAAAAGACAGGAGAGTGGCGGCCTATCCTGGATCTAAGATATCTAAACAAGCACCTTTTAAAACCAAAGTTCAAAATGGTGACACTGGGAATGATTTTACCCTCCCTGGACCTCAAGGATGCCTACTTCAATGTTCTTATTAGAAGCTCCCATCGAAAGTACCTCAGATTCGAACTGCCCTCAGGCCATTATCAGTTCAGAGCAATGCCCTTCGGCCTCACTTCTGCCCCAAGGGTGTTCACAAAATGTCTGGCAGTAGCAGTTGCTCATCTAAGAAGGCAAAAGATTGCCATTTTTCCCTACCTGGACGACTGGCTCATTGTGGCTCAGTCTCCAGACCAGGTCAAATCACACCTGCTAGTTACCCAGCAGCTGCTTGCCTCTCTGGAGTTTCTTCTCAATCTTCCAAAGTCAATTTTGAACCTGTCCAGGTACTCACCTTTATAGGCGCAGAACTGGACACAAAGCAGGCCAGAGCCTTCCTTCCCTTGGAAAGGTAAGGACCTTAGTGGCCCTGGCCTGCCCTTCACTCTGCAGGTCTCTGGACCAGCAAGGCATTTCCTGCAGCTCCTAGGACACATGGCTGCCTCCACAGCTGTAGTGCAAGGAGCAAGATTTCAGATGAGGGACATTCAGTTCCATTTGAGAGCTCTGGTCTCAAAGAAGAGATTCCCTATCCAAGTTAATCCCAGTGACTCAACCCTGATCCAGGCCCTTCAGTGGTGGCAGGATCAGAGCAATCTGAGACAAGGGGTGCCTTCATCCCTCTGTCCCACTCCTTGACCCTTACTACAGATGCATCCCTCTTGGGATGGGGAGCTCACATGGGCGACCTCTCCACCCAGGGGGTTATGGTCCCCTCAGGAATCTCTGCTCCACATCAATCTGTTGGAACTCAGAGCTGTTTTCTAGCACTTCAGGTTTTTCTGCATCTGTTCAGAACAAGGTGGTACAGGTCAGAACAGACAACACCACTACAATGTGGTACATCAACAAACAAGGGGCACTCGGTCTTCGGCCTTGTGCACCGAGGCATAAGAAGTTGTGGTTCTGGCTTATTCCCTGAACACTTCCTCATAGCAGTTCATCTCCCAGGCAAGGACAATGTCCTGGCAGATGCTCTCAGCAGGATTTCCCAGGGCCATCACGAATGGTCACTGGATCCCCTAGTACTGGGGATAGTTTGTCAGATGGGGCACTCCTCAGATAGATCTTTTTGCAGCCCCAGACAGTCATCAACTTCCACTGTTTTGTTGCAGGCCCCCAGTGTTGGGCTCAGTCCCCCTGGATGCCTTTCTCCTCGATTGGGAAGGGAAGTTTCTTTATGCCTTTACCCCCCTTCCCTCCTATTCAAAGTACTAGTCAAAATCGGGTCTCAGCCCTGCAAAATGATCCTGATTGCTCCAGACTGGGCCAGGCAGCCCTGGTACCCACTCCTTCTGTCCTTAGCAGTCCATCTTCCCCTGTGTCTCCCCAGGAACCACAGTCTGTTAACCTGTGCTCAGGGGAGAGTTTGGTATCCGAATCTCAAATCCCTCAACCTCAAGGCTTGGCTCTTGAGCAGTTAGAGTTTGCTGTTCTACAACTTTCTCAAAGTGTTCTCGAAATCCTGAAGGCTGCTAGGAGGCCTTCCACCAGGGCTACCTATAACTCCAAGTGGAAAAGGTTTTCCATATGGTGTTCTGGGAAGCATGTTTCCCCGGAATCTGCTGATCTACCCACTGTATTGGACTATATGGTCCATCTTAATTCTTTGGGACTGAGACCAGCTACCCTGAAAGTGCACTTGGCAGCTGTCTCTGCCTTCATTTCAGCAGGGAAGCCCTCTTCTCTTTCTGCTCACCCTGTATTTTCCAAGTTTTTAAAGGATTGCTTCATACCAATCTCCATTCAGGGACCCTGCCCCTGCTTGGGATCTTAATGTATGCATTGCTCAGCTGATGCAACCCCCTTTGAGCCTCTGTTTTCGCAGAGCTTAAGTATTTGACTTGGAAAACTGTATTTCTGGTAGCCATCACTTCTGCCAGGCGCATAAGTGAGTTACAGGCTTTATCAGTGGAGACTGACTTTATTTCCTTTCACAGGGATAAAGTAGTCCTCAGGACTAACAGGAAGTTTTTGCCTAAGGTGGTTTCAGATTTCCACCTTAACCAATCTATTTCACTGACCATTCCTCCTCTGGTGAGAGGAGGCTGCACAGCCTAGATGTTAAGAGGGCCCTAAGTTACTACATAGAGCGTACCAAGGGTCACAGGTTTGGCTCCCTCCAACTTTTTCTCACTTATGGTGAGGTTGGGAAAGGGAGACCTGCCACTAAGAGATCCATTGCCAGGTAGATTGTTTCTTGTATCCAATTTTGCTATCAAAAGCTGAGTAAGGTTCCCCCCTCAGGCCTGAGGGCTCACTCTACCAGAGGTACAGCTGCATCTCTAGCTGCTGCTAGAGACATCCCTATCTTGGAGATATGTCAAGCAGCTACTTGGAAAACAGTACACACTTTCACCAAGCATTACTCCCCTGGATATTCAGGCCAGGAGGGATGCTCAGTTTAGCACAGCTGCTTCAGAGCCTATTCTCTAAGTAGGTTCTGTCCCTCCTCCATGGAGGTACTGCTGTATTTCAGCATTTGTCATAATATAGCAAGACTTCATGTTGTTTGAAGAAAAAAATTACTCACCTTAGTAATGTTGTTTCTTCTAATGGAGTCTTGCTATATTATGACCTCCCTCCCAGCCTGCCCCTCTCAGAACTTCTACTTTGGGTATGGGGTGGGCAGTCCTCTGGCATTTATTGATGCCCTCTTTCATGTTTGGGTGTTGTGTTTATTTAGTTATTTTATCTTACTTTTCTGGTCCACTGACTTGAGTCTTGGTGTTGGGACCAGGAAAATGTGTGAATATGTTAGTAGCCAGTTGGCTAGTGTAGGTTACAGCTTCCACACAGAACCTTAGTGAGTTTTTGCTCGTAAAGATCTGACGGTTTCGGTTTGAAACCACTCTAACAGAGCTTCTTAACCGAGCTCGCGCTCTAAGCTCCATGCTCTGCATGGAAGTTAACTCTCTCACCTCCGGAGCAGTTCTAGTGGTGGGACAAACTGCACTTGTCATAGTATAGCAAGACTCCATTAGAAGAAACATTACTAAGGTGAGTAATTTTTTCTTCAGGATGCACCCTTCAGGGGTTCGGTGCTGTTCGGCGTTGATGTCAAGGACATCATTACTGACCTGCAAGAGAAGGGCACTGCACTCAACTCTGTGGGACTCTTTGTATAGACCCCCTCAGGGGCAGCGGTGTCTTTTTTTTTTGCAGACGTAACTGACAAAAACGAAAACTACAGAGCAAATGGGCCAACAAGCGTTGGGGCCCTTCCAGCAACCAAGACTCCCCCTACCAAAAAAGCCACGAGAGCCTCGGCTGCTGCACTGCCCCAGACCTTCTGACTCCTCGCCTCTCCCATTGCCTCTGGAGGTACCAGAGGAACCAGTAGGAGGGAGATTCTCCTTCCATCTGCCGGGTTGGGAGAGGATAACGTCTGATGCTTGGGTGCTCCAGTTGATTGCAGCCGGACACTCAGTAGATTTTCTACAGAAACCACCCTGAAGACTGCCCCCCAAGTCGTCTTGCTCCCCAGAACATCTTCCTCTGGTCTTAAAAGAAATTACCTCCCTTCTCTCGAAGGTGGCAATAGAACCAGTTCCCAACCACCTTTGGGGGACGGGTTACTATTCACATTTCTTTCTAGTTCCAAAGAAGACTGGAGATGTGAGGCCTGTTTTAGACCTCAGTTCCCTGAACATGTTCGTGGAGTACAAACGCTTCAGAATGCTCTCCCTGCAGAGCCTTCTGCCTCTTCTTTGGCAGGGATTGTGGCTGTGTGCTTTGGACATGCAGGATGCTTACCTACATATCCCCATATGCCCTTCCACCGCAAATTCCTTCTATTTTACTTTTAGGGGACCACTGCCAATTCAAGGCCCTCCCATTTGGTCTTTCCTCGCCCGAGTATTTATCAAATGCTCTGTCTGTGGTGGTGGCCCACCCAGATACCCATGAGTACAGGTATTCCCGTACCTGGACGATTAGCTCCTGGTGGCCTTGTCCAGGGAGGAACTCCTGCACTCCCTTTCCCTTACCCTGCAGGTTTTTACCAGCCTGGGTATCACCATCAACTAGGCAAAGTCCCATTTGGTCCCTTGTCAATGCCTCCAATTTATAGGGCCAATTCTGGACATGACCATCGGCAAAGCCTTTTGCCTCCGAACAGGGTGGACACCCTTCAGAATCAGGCCCGTCTTCTGCCCAGTCGCAGAAGGGTCAGAGCCAGGTCAGCCCTTCGCCTCCTCGGGCTAATGGTGGCTGCCATTCCGACAGTCCCACGCGTTCGGCTCCATATGAGGATTTTTCAATGGACACTTCAGTTTCAATGGGAGCAAACACTGGACGACCTAGACCAGGAGGTACTAGTTTCTGATCCCATGATCAGGGACTTGCAGTGGTGGATGGTGCACGAGAACCTTTGCTGGGGAGTTCTCTTCAATATCAAACCCCCCCTCCCAGACGTTGACAACAGATGACTTAGGAGAGGGCTAAGGAGCCCATCTTGGGTCTCACAGGATTCAGGGCAGCTGGTCCCGTTTCAAACAAAATCTGCACATAAATGTGCTCAAACTCAGAGCAGTCCTTTATGCCCTACAGGACCCGCACTCCTCCATACTTCCTGGTCATCTCCTCATTCAGACAGACAAGATCTGTGTAGTCTGGTATCTCAACAAGCAGGGAGGAACTAGTTTCTACCCTCTATGCAGAGAAGCAATGAGAGTGTGGATATGGGCTACCCAGCACAACCTTCACTTGATGGCCATTCACATTCTGGTAGTGGAAAACACACTGGCAGACCACCTCAGTCAGTCCTCAGCCAGGGCCCACGAATGGGAACTAGATCAAGAGGTCGTAGACAGAATTTTTTGGCATTGGGGAACCGTGCAGGTAGACCTGTTCGCGTCTCCTCAAAACGCAAAACTTCCCGCTTTCTGCTCACTCGCTCCAGAGCGAGACATTTTTTGGTGGGACGCTCTGTCTCTCGATTGGAGAGACAGATTCGTCTATGCCTTCCCTAAATTTCGAGGGTCCTGAACAAGCTTGGATCAAAGGTGGCACGTATGATCCTCATCGCTCCATTCTGGCCAGGCAAGTGTGGTTCTCTCTTCTGCAACAGTTGTCAGAGGAACCTCCACTTCCTCTTCCTTTGTCACAACACTTGTTGACCTACGATCAGGGAACCCTTGTTCATCCAGGTCTCAGATCCCTTCATTTGCATGCGTGGCTCCTGCAGACGTAGCTAAAGCCCATGTCGCGGTTTCCCCGCCCGTAGCAGACATATTGGTAGAGGCCAGAAAGCCTTCCACCAGGTCCACCTACACCATGAAGTAGAAACGGTTTTCTATTTGGGCCATGTCAAAGGACTTTGAACCCTTCTTTTGCCCAGCTAACAGAGTCCTGGACTACATGCATCATCTCTTCGATCTGGGTCTCAGCCATTCCTCTTTTAAAGGACCACATGGTCGCGATTTCAGCCTACCATGCCCTCTTCAGGGACAGGACTTTTGCGCAGCTGGAAGTCTCTAACACATTCCTCAGAGGGGTCCTCCATTTGAGACCCCCAAACCACATTCCTGCTCCTCCTTGGGACTTGAATTTTATTCTTGAGAAGTTTACACTGCATCCCTTCGAGCCGGCAGACTCTGCAGATTTAAAGTTCCTCTTTTGGAAGACTCTCTTCCTAGTAACCATTTCTTAAACTTGGTAAATTTCTGAGCTTCAGGCCTTGAAGAGCAAAATCCCGTATTTGATTTTTCACAAGGAACATGTGGCTCTGTGCACCAACTATAAGTTTCTTCCTAAGATGGTGGCTGAATCAATCCATTGAGCTATCTGCTTTCTTTACGCAACACTCCAATCAAGGGGAGTACCTCTTGCACACTTTGGATGTTCATAGAATACTGAGATACTACACCTCTCGGACCAAGGATCTCAGGAAATTTGATCAGCTTTTTGTCTCTTTTCATCACAAAAGAGAGGGCAGTGCCGTTTCTAAGCAATGCCTATCTAAATGGTTGGCTCACTGTATCACTTTCTGTTATGACAAGTACAAGACGACCCTGCCGGGTCAAGTCAGCGGTCACTCCACCAGATGAGTAGCTGCCTCTGCGGCTTGTTTCAAGAATGTGTCGGCGGCAGACATCTGCGGAGCCGCAACTTGGACTTCTGTCCATACCTTTATGAAACACTACAGTTTGGACATTGCCTTCACAGAGAACAGGCTTCGGATTGGCTGTGCTTCAAGGTTTTCTTTCATAAGACCCGTTCAGCCGGAGGCTCCATACCATGGATAGTTTCCCTCCTCCCGAGTGCTTTTCCCTTGTTCCAGACTGCTTGGGACTCAGTCCTATATGTAAATACCTACTGCAAGAGCTCTCTAGAAATAAGATAGTACAGTTACGTAAGAACTTACCGTAACAGTAGATCTTCAAGAGAGGCTCTTGCAGTAGGTATTGCCTTCCCGCCCTCCATCCCCCTAAGCCTTTTTAGCTCCTTTTCCATGAAGGGAAATATCCTCTTCTCTCTCATCTTGCCTCTTTTGGGCCCTTGGTGGGAAAGAACTGGAATGCAGTCGTGGGGGACCTCCCCTTTATACTGACGTCACATGACGTCTGTCAACTGACGTGGGGGCAGTCCCCTACCAAAGACTGCTAGCTAGAAATTTTTCCATAGAGTCCTGACTCCTGGTGGGTCAGTCCTATATGTACATACCTACTGCAAGAACCTCTCTTGAAGATCTACTGTTACAGTAAATTCTTACATAACTGTACTTTATTACGATGCTTCAGGTAATCTGTCAGGACTTACTCCCCTGGAGCCTGACATTTCCCCTGATCCTCATTTTGGTGCTTCCCCTTCGGATCAGGAAGAAAATTCATCCATGCTAACTTTTCTCCAGCACTTGGTGGATACCATGGACATACCATGCCAGATGTCTAACCGGGAGAAAGAGGAGGAGGGTGACTACAGGGAAATGAAAGGTTTCCCTCCTCGTAAAAAGATAGTTCTCCCTGTTTACAAAGCTTTCAGGAGAAACCCCATGAAACCGCTGCTGACCCCATCTTCTTTACCTGGGGTTGATAAAAGAATTGATTTAAAAAAAAAAAAAATACTAGCTCTCCAGGGCAGACACTGAATTTTTATCTGCCCACCCTGGGTAGTGCAGCAGGCTGAATGTGATAAAGCTGGAGTGTCTTTGTCTTCCTCCAGAAATATGGGTTCTCACCCCAGGAATACTCCAATATTCCTAACTCTCTGCAGTGTGCCTTTAAGGTCAGAATGCCTGGAGTTGGAATGCTATGCAAATGATGGGATCATTGGCATGAGCCACTTTTCAAGTGCTGCCACCTATCAGCTGCCTACATTCTAACCCTCAGATTTCTCTCTCCGCCTGTCAAGACCAGACGCCTGGAGATTTCCTCCTCATCATCTAGTCTCAAGAAGCTTTGAAATTCATACTTAAGTATTTCTTGATTATTTTCATTTCTTCCTCTTATATTTGCGTTTTTCTATAACCGTTAGTTTATTTAGCTAGTTTAGTATAGTTTTCTCTGTTCCTCTTGGTTCGGGATAACCGCTGAGGAACTGAGGTGTTTTGCACTAATTTTAGTCTTTTTCTATTCATTTTGTGGTATTTTGACTGTTTAAACTTTGTATTTTAGAACCGATAAGTTTGGTTCTGAACCGCCATTCTCAGTTCAAATTTTATCTGTTCCGCTCGGTTTCTCCGATCGGTTCCTGAACCGACCACAACCGATCACACAAAAAATTAAAAAAATTTAAGTTTTAAAAGTTTTATCACGGTTGTGGTTTTTCTTTATGTCAGAAGAACCTAAAAAGAGAACCAGTGAACCCGGTTTTAAGAACTGTTCTGAGTGTGGTGAAGTCTTTACCGAAGCAGACAAACACTCTGTTTGTGTTTTCTGCTTGGGTTTTGACCACTTAAAGTCTGACTGTCTTATCTGTAAATTTTTCCCAGAAAAGACTTTAGAGAAACGTCTGGATAGACTAAATAAAAGATTTAAGGGTCCCTCTGGCACTGATGAGCCGAAACCCTCAGGGTCTGTGGGTGACACCATTACTTCTGCTATTTCTACCTCTGACACTGGTAAAAAGAGACCCTCTGAACCAGCCAGCTCCCCGGTTCCTGTTAAAAAAAAAAAAAAAAAAAAACAGAAAAAGATAAAGCACTCGGTGCTTGCCACTGTGCCTTCTCCTGTTGAGATTGCACAAGCAATAAAAATTATGCAAACATTGCAGGGTCTGCTGCCTGTGGTATCACAGTCCCCAGTCCAGTCTTCTGCATCCTCCATCCCACTCTGTTTTCCTGAACAGCGTGAGGGAGGGAGAGGAGGAGAAGGAGGAAGAAGAAGGTGAGCCTATAGAGCCTGAGGTCTCCCCTGACCACTGAAGATTATTCTTCACATTTTTCCTTTATTAGGAAAATTGCTGATGCCTTGGACATCCCTACTACTGAAGCTGTAGAGGATGAGGAGGAGGCTGAATATATGGACATGATGGGATTAACTCCAACTAAAAAGCTTTCACTTCCCATCAATAAATTCCTCAAAAGGGATATTTTTTAACTTCTCCAAGCTCCTGGGTCTGTCCCTCCTCTAGACATGAGGGCGGACAAAAAGTATCAGCTTGACAGAATGGGGGTCTGAATCTTTATTTTCAAACCCTGACCACCGGGGGTAGTGCAATCTGCAGCTTGCGATAAGGCAAAGGTCCCTCTGGCCTCTCACCCTCCAGAGAAGGACTCTAGGAAAATTGAAAGCATGGCCAAGAAAGGTTATTTTTCAGCCTCTGTGGCCATTAGGCAAGCAAATTATCAGGCCTGTGCAGCACAGTACCAGAAGGCTCTTTGGCAGTCTGTCCGGGACATGTCTGAAAAAGCAACTCCTCCTCTTTCGGCAGACCTGGCCGAAACAGGTTTGGCCTGAAAGCTGCCAAATATCAGTTTCAGATGGCAGCAGAAAGCAGTGAGACTGCTGCAAGGTGGGTGGCAAATACCATCACACAGAGAAGGTTTGCTTGGGTCAGAGCCACAAACCTAACACAGGATACCCAGAATAAGACTCTGGATTTTCCTATGGAGGGCAGTTCTTTATCTGGCAGCCATACAGAGGCCTACATGAAGAAGGTGGATGAGTATAAGTCCACCTTCCATAGTAATTCTACAAAAGAAAGACCCTCCACTTCCTCTAGACCATTTAGTAAGGGAGGTAGGGGCAGGCAGTTTCATACCAGGCCTTTTTACCAGGCCATGGTACTTCCTCAAGCACCCCAGTACCCACAGCAAGGGTACTTTAGGGGTAGGGGCACAAGAGGTGCCAGGCGTGGTACCCAGTCTCAGCCCCAGGCTAAACAGGACCCCTGATTTCTTCATTCAGGCTGCCTCTCCCTTACCAGTAGGGGGCAGGCTGACTCATTTTCTCCACAACTGGAAAACCATCACCACAGACAAGTGGGTTCTGGAGATAGTGGGTCATGGCCTGTCCCTAAATTTCAAGTCCTACACTGTTCAAAGAAACAGATCTTTCAAACCAGCTTCCCACCTAGAAAGCAGAAGGTCGGAATAAGAGGTGAAATACCTTCTTTCTTTGAAGGCAGTGGAACCAGTACCACTGAATCAAAGGGGAAAAGGGCTTTACTCAAGGTACTTTCAAACAACATGAAGTCTTGCTATATTATGACAATTGCAGTTTGTCCCACCATTAGAACTGCTCCGGAGGTGAAAGAGTTAACTCCCATTCTAAGAATGAAACTTGGAGCGCGAGCTCGGTTGGAGAAGCTCTGTCTGGGTTATTTCAAACCTAAACTGTCAGATTCTTTATTCCTCCTCACTGAACAGTCGCTCCGGAGATTTCTCCTACTGCTCGGTTCATTTCTCGGTTTAAACAGTGTTTTCTCGGTTCAAATCAACCGAGAATATTATTATTTTAACCGCAAAACCGTTCAGTTCAAGCTCTGTCTGTGGTATCGTAAGTAATTTCAGTTTATTTTCTGTGTGGAACTTGTAAATGTTTATCGGTTCGGTTTTGAACTGATCAGCTTGTTTTAAAACTTGAATTGAAGGTTTTAGAGTGCGGTTCCCGGTTCTTATCGGTTCTAAAAAAAAAAACAAAACAAAAAAAAAACGGATTTCATTATGGTTTTTTCCAAGACCCGTGACACAGTTAGGAACCGATAAGGGTGTCTTGCCTGGCACTGCCGTTTAAAAGGGCAAGTTTTTGGTTAGGCTGGCATTATGTCTGAAAAACCCAAAAGAAAAACCGGGCCCACTGGGTTTCAACACTGTGATGCCTGTGGGGAAGTCTTTGCCAAGGCTGACCCACACACCACATGTGTATATTGTCTGGGGTTTGACCACCTCAATTCAGACTGCCAGATTTGTAAAAATTTCCTGCAGCCACCCTGGATAAGAGAGTTGGCAGGCTCAGGGAACGAGAGGCTAAAAGTCCGCTGACCCGATGGCCAGCCCGGTTCAGTGCCAACTGAGGGAGTGCCCTCTGACCAGGGCTGAGACTTCCTCGGCCAAACGTAAAGCTGGCTCGGAGGAGCCAGTTCCAGTAAAGAAAACAAGAAAATCAGCAGCTGTGGAGCCCAAAATTCCTTCTCCAACTGCTGCAGAGATAGCAAGAGCTATTCAGATTGTCCAGTCACTTTCTCCGGTTCCGTCCGAACCGCCACTGTCTGGTAAAAGGTTGGTTCGGTCGGTTCCACCGGTTCAGGAATATGTTGTTGAAGAGTTTTATGAACCAGAGGAGGGGGAGGATGATTATGAACAGTATGAATGTGACTTTGAGGGTCTGGGTGTGCCCATTGAACTGGACATCTCCCCAGACAGACCTTTAGAATCTCCCCTTTGCTTTCTGAGTCCCCCTCTCACTTTGTTTTACAAAAAAGTTGCTGAAACCCTCCAGCTTCCATTGAAGGAAGCTATGGATGAACAAGAGGAACCTGATTTTGTAGAAATGATGGATATTCCAGTGTCTAGGAGATTGTCTATTCCCTTGCATAAATCAGTTAGGAAACAGACAATAAAAATTTTAAAAACTCCTAATTCTGTGCCTCCTGTGGACAAAAAGATGGACAGGAGGTACACTCTGTCAGGTCCTGATACAGAATTCCTTTCACAGCAATGCAGTCATGCAGGTGGTCCAGGCTGCAGCCTGTGATAAAGCATATTCTTTTGGCTTCACATCCTCCTGACAAGGATTCCAGGAAGATTGATGCCATGGCTAGAAAAACAGTACATGGCAGCGCCCTTGGGACTCAGGCAAGCAAATTACATGGCTTATGTAGCAAGGTATCAGAAATCTAGATGGGACACTGTCATGGTTTTGGCCAAACAGGCCTCTGGCCAGCTTGCTAATGAGCTGGAACAGGTGGCTGCTGATGGCATTGAGGCATCTAAGGTGCAGTTCATGCTGCTGTGATTTTAATGATGTATCCTCTAGAGTCATGGCTACTGCCTGTAGCTTTCAGGTTGGCCTGGCTCAGGTGTATTAGCTTGTCACAGGATACCCAGACTAAGGCTATGGATTTTCCTAGGTTGGAAATTCTCTGGGAGCAGACAGAGAATTATATGGAAGAAAATGGATGAATATAGACTACCTATAAGAGTGCTCAGGCTAAGGAGCTGCAAGCCACTCCTCAGAGGCAGACTCCCCAGGGGTAGAGGTAGGCCTTTTACTCAAACCCAGGCCTCCTCTGCTTATGCTCAGAGGGGTTCTTCAGAGGAGAGGCAGACGGGTCTGGGCAGGCCTGCTCCCACCCTCAGCCTAAAGCACCTGCCAAACAGACACCCTGATGGGGTGCCCAGGGCCGATTCTCCTACCTGTAGGGGCAGGTTGGCTTACTTCTGCTCAGAACTGGGTGTCTCTAACTTCAGACAAGTGGGTCCTGAAGTAGTAAGCCAGGGTCTGGTTCTCAACTTCAAAAAGTTCCCAAAGATGAAATCTGGATCTTTCCCACCTGCAAACTCTTTAGAGACCTTTACTTTAGAAACAGAAGTCTCAACCTCCTGGCTCTCAGAGCTGTAGAAAGGGTTTCTCCCTACACTAGGGCAAGGGTCTGTACTCCAGATATTTTCTTACCCCAAAAGACAGGAGAATGGTGGCCCATTTTAGACCTGAGATATCTGAACAAACACCTTTGAAACCAAAGTTCAGAATGGTAACTCTGGCAATGATTTTACTCTTCTAAGGCCAGGGACTGGCTAGCCTCCCTGACCTCAAGGATGCTCTATTTTCACGCCCTAATCAGAAGCTCCCACCCAAAGTACCTCAGATCTCGAACTGCCCTTAGGTCACTACCAGTTCAGAGCAATGCCCTTCGGCCTCACCTCTGCCCCAAGGGTATTCTTCAAAATGTCTGGCAGTAGCAGTGGCTCATTTAAGAAGGCAAAGGATTGCTGTCTTTCCTCATCTGGATGACTGGCTCATTGTAGGCCAGTCCCCAGAACGGGTAAGATCTCACCTGCAAGTTACCCAGCAGCTGCTCACCTCCCTGGGCTTCTTGCTCAATCTTCCAAAATCAGTCCTGGAACCAGTTCAGGTGCTCACTCATAGGTGCAGAATTGACACAAAGCAGGCCAGAGCCTTCCTACTCTTAGAGAGGGTAAGGAACTTGGTGGCTCTGGCCTCCTCCTCACTCTGCAGGTCTCGACCAGCAAGACACTTTTGCAGCCCTGGGGCACATGGCTGCGCCCACAGCTGTAGTGCAAGGAGCAAGATTTCAGATGAGGACATTCAGTTTCACTTGAGAACCTTTTGTCTCAGAGAAGAGACCCCTTTCCAAGTTGGTCCCAGTGACCAACCTGATCCAGGCCTCCAGTGGTGGCAGGATCAGAGCACTTAAGACTGGGTCCCTCTCATTCCTCTGTCTCACTCCTTGACCCTCACCACGGATGCTCTCCTCCTGGGGTGGGGAGCCCACATGCGACCTCTCCACTCAGGAGTGTGGTCCCCAGGAATCTCTGCTCCACATCAATTTGCTGGAACTCAGAGCTGTCTTTTTAGCACTTCGTTTTTCTGTGTCTGTTCAGAACAAAGTGGTACAAGTCAGAACAGACAACACCACAACAATGTGGTACATCAACACAGGGGGCACTCGGTCTCGCCTTGTGCACCGAGGCAATGAAGTTGTGGTCTCTGGCCTATTCCCTGAACACTTCCCTCATAGCAGTTCACCTTCCAGGAAAGGACAGTGTCCTAACAGATGTCTCAGCAGGATTTCCCAGGGCCATCACCAATGGTCTCTGATCTTCAAGTACTGGGATAAGTTTTTGCCAGATGGGGCACCCTCAGATAGATCTTTTTCAGCCCCAGACAATCACCAACTTCCACTGTTCTGTTGCAGGCCCCCATTGTTGGGCCTAATCCTCTGGATGCCTTTCTCCTAAATTGGGAAGGATGTTTCTTATGCCTTCCCCTTCCTCTCCTATTCAAGGTGCTAGTCAAAATCAGATCCCAGCCTTGCAGGGTGATTCTGATTGCCCCAGATTGGGCCAGGAAGCCTGGTACCCACTCCTTCTGTCACTAGCAGTCCATCTTCCCTTGTGTCTCCCAGGAATCACAACCTGTTAACCTGTGCACAGGGAGAGTTTGGTATTCAACCTCAACCTCTCAACCTCAAGGCCTGGCTCTTGAGGAGTTAGAATTTGCTGACCTACACCTTTCTCAGGGTGTTCTTGAACTTAAAGGCTTCTAGGAAGCCTTCCACTAGGCTACTTACAATTCTAAGTGGAAAAGGTTTTCTATTTGGTGTTCTGGGAAACATATTTCCTCGAATCTGCTGATTTGCCCATTGTTTTGGACTATATGGTCCATCTTAATTCCTTGGGACTGAGACCAGCTACCCTGAAAGTACATTTGGCAGCTGTCTCTGCTTTTGTTTCAGCAGGAAAGCCCTCCTCTTTCCGCTCACCCTGTATTTTCCAAGTTTTTAAAGGATTACTTCATTCTAATCCACCTTTAGGGATCCAGCCCTGCCTGGGACCTTAATGTTTGTATTGCCCAGTTACATGTAACCTCCTTGAACCTCTGTCTTCTGCAGAGCTTAAGTACTTAACCTGGAAAACTGTTTTCCTAGTGGCTATCACTTCTGCCAGGCGCATAAGTGAGTTGCAAACCCTGTCAGTAGAAACTGACTTTATTTCTTTCCACAGGGATAAGGTAGTCCTCAGGACTAACAGGAAGTTTTTGCCTAAGGTGGTTTCAGATTTCCATCTTAATCAATCTATCTCCCTTCCAGTGTTTTTCACTGAACATTCCTTCTCTCGCGAGAGGAGATTGCACAGTTTAGATGTTAAGAGGGCCCTAAGTTACTATATAGAACGTACCAAGGGTCACAGGTTCGAATCCCTCCAACTTTTTCTCACTTATGGTGAGGTCTGAAAAGGGAGACCTGCCACTAAGAGATCAATTGCCAGGTGGATTGTCTCTTGTATCCAATTTTGTTATCAGAAACTGGGGAAAGTTCTCCTTCTGGCCTGAGGGCTCATTCTACCAGAGGTACAGCTGTGTCTCTAGCTGCTGCCAGAGACATTCCTATCTTCTAGATATGTCAAGCAGCTACCTGGAAACGGACACACTTTCACCAAGCATTACTCCTGGATGTCCAGGCCAGGAGAGATGCTCGGCTTGGCACAGCTGTGCTTCAGAGCCTATTCCCTAGTAGGTTCTGTCCCTCCTCCATGGAGGTACTGCTGTGTAGTTGTAATTGAATCATAATATAGAAGACTTCATGTTGTTTGAAGAAAAATTACTCACCTTAGTAATGTTGTTTCTTCTGATGGAGTCTTGCTATATTATGACCTCCCCCAGCCTGCCCTCTCAGAACCTCTACTTGGTATGGGGTGGGCAGCCTAGTGTGGGGCTTAGTTATGCCTATTATGTGTTTTCCACCCTTCTTGGGGTTTTATGTGTGATGTTTTATTTTATCTCATATAATTGCTTATATTATATTATTACTTCTGGTCCCCTGACTTGAGTCTTGTGTTGGGACCAGGAATATGTGTTAATAGTCAGGTAGCCAGTTGGCTAGTGTAGGTTACAGCTTCCACACAGACCTTAGTGAGTTTTGCTCGTAAAGATCTGACAGTTTAGGTTTGAAATAACCCAGACAGAGCTTCTCCAACCGAGCTCGCGCTCCAAGTTCCATTCTTAGAATGGGAGTTAACTCTTTCACCTCCGGAGCTGTTCTAATAGTGGGACAAACTGCAATTGTCATAATATAGCAAGACTCCATTAGAAGAAACAACATTACTAAGGTGAGTAATTTTTTCTTCTTATACCAAAGAAAAATGGAGAGCTGCAACCTATCCTGGAACTCTGGGTCCTCAACAAATTCCTAACAAAACCAAAGTTCAGAATGGTAACTTTGTCTCTGATTCTGCTAGCAATCTGAAAAGGGGATTGGTTGGCATCGTTGGCCCTAAAAGATGCCTGTTTCCACATTCCCATAAGGGAGTCTCACAGAAGGTTTCTCAGGTTCAGACTCAATCAGGACACTATCAATTATCTGCCCTTCCTTCCGGTCTCACTTCAGCACCAAGGGTGTTCACAAATTGTCTGGCTGTGGTAGTGGCACACTTACGAAAACAAGGTGTCTCAGTATTCCCCTACTTAGATGACTGGCTAGTGGTGGGGGATTCACCACAACCACTAACAGAGCACCTCCAACTCGCTCAACATTTGCTGGAGTCTCTGTGGTTCATTTTATACCTGGAAAAATCGGTTCTGATTCCTTCACAAATTCTGCAGTTTATAGGAGCAGAATTGAATGCAAAGGTGGGCAGAGCATTCTTGCCCAGAGATTGGGCAAAAAGCATCCTGCAGTCGTCCACCTGTTTCAGGCTCGGCACCACACGGCCAGCAAAGCAGTTTCTGCAACTCTTGAGCCACATGTCTGCTGCAACAGGTACAGTGCTGGGATCCAGGCTTCAGATGAGGGACATCCAATTTCACCTAAGAACTCATTGGTGCCAACGAAAGGATTACCTGTCAAAGCTTGTTCCTATAACAACATTTGTTCAAGCTCTTCAATGGTGGAAAGAGGAAACCAACCTCAGAAGGGGTTCCTTTTCAAAAAGAGCTTCCTTCAGCAGTTCTCACAACAGATGCATCCCTCCTGGACTGGGGAGCTCATCTAGCAGAGCACACTGCCCAGGGCACTTGGTCAAGTGCAGAAACTCTTCTGCACATAAACCTGTTGGAGCTCAGAGCAGTGTTTTTGAAAATGCACACTTTCAAACCACTGATATAGGGAAAGGTAGTGCAAGTCAGGACAGACAACACTACCGTGTACTACATAAACAAGCAAGGGGGGAACAAGATCAAGCCTCCTTTGCACGGAAGCTATGAAAATCTGGACCCTGGCCTACTCACTGGGCTCCTCCCTGCAGGCCATTCATCTGCCAGGCAAAGACAATGTTTTGGCAGATACTCTGAGTCAGATCAGTCAGGACCATCACGAATGGTACCTGAACAGGCAAGTGGTACAGACTCTATTCAGGAGGTGGGGCACTCCAGAAATGATCTTTGCCTCTCATCAGAGCCATCACTTGCGCCAGTTCTGTTGCAGACCTCCAGTAGTGGGCACGATTCCTCTAGATGCCCTTGCCCTGGATTGGTCAGGGAAATTCCTGTATGCATTTCCCCTGGTATACAGGGTGCTGTTGAAACTCGGGTCTCAGCAGTCAGCAATGATCCTGATGCCCCAGACTGGGCCAGGCAGCCACGGTACTCCCTGTTGCTGTCCATGTCAGTGGAACAACCAATACACCTTCCCAGGAGGCACAATCTTCTGACCTCCAGTCAGGGCAGACACCTGTGTCTGAACCTCAGGTTACACAGGCTCAAAGCTTGGCTCTTGAGGACCTAGAGTATGCTGGTTTACATCTCTCTGAGTCAGTTATGGATGTTTTAAGAGGATATAGAAAGTCCTCTACTAAGAGAACCTATGCTGCAAAATGGAAGAGGTTTTCCATTTGGTGCTCTAACAGGAGGGTAGTGCCAACCCAGGTAGGAGTGCCAGGGTTGCTGGACTACCTAGTCTTTCTGCACTCCTTAGGTTTACAGCCTGCTACACTGAAAGTTCATTTTAGCATCAGTTTCTGCTTGTGCTTCGGCAGGTAAGCCTGTTTCCTTAGCATCAAATCCAATTTTTAAAGTTTTTCAAAGGCCTCACACATATGTACCCACCGGTGGGAGAACCGGTGCCAGCTTGGGACCTTAGTATCTACATTGCTCAGCTCATGGCTCCCCCTTTCAAACAACATGAAGCCTTGCTGTATTCTGACAATTGCAGTGATTCCCAACCTTTGAAGTGCCCCGGAGAACTAAGAGTTAACTTTCCATGCAGGGCATGGAACGCTGAGCTCGAGCTCGGTTGAAGTCTGTCTGGGGTGTTTTGAACTTAGACCGTCAGATTCTTTACTCCACCTCACTGAATGGTCGCTCCGGAGATTTCCCTTTCAGCTCGGTTCGAAAGTCGGTTAAAGGTTTCAGTTTTTGTCGGCTTTAAACTGAAAAAAGTATCCGTATAGTCGGTGCAGTCTCTGTCTGTGGTGCCGTGAGTACTAGATAGGAATTGTTCTGTTTTTCTGTGTGGAACTTGTAAAAGTGCGGTCGGTTCGGCTGAACCGGCTATTTGATTGTGAATTTTGTTGGTATACTTGGTGTGGTTACCGGTTCTTATCGGTTCTAAAAAAGTGTTTTTAATTGTTTTTTTTCTCCAGTACCCGTGGCACAGTTAGGAACCGATAAGGGAGTCTTGCCTGGCGGTTGCCGAAAAAGTTTGGTTAGGTTGGCCATGTCTGAGAAACCCAAGAGAAAAAAAACAGGCCCACTGGGTTTCAACACTGCAGTGAGTGTGGGGAGGTCTTTGCTGAGGCCGATCCCCACACCACCTGTGTTTATTGTCTGTGGTTTGACTACCTCTATTCACACTGCCAAATATGTAAAAACTTTCCCAAATCTACCCTTGAGAAGAGATTGGGTAGACTGTGGGGAAAAGGAGGCCGAGAAGTCCGCTGACCCGGATAGCCAGCCCGGTTCAGTTTCGACCGAACCAGAAGGAGTGCCCGCTGACCAGGGCAATACTTCTTCAGGCAAAAGGAGAGCAGATTCCGAGGGATCGGTTCAGACAAAAAGAAAGCGCAAAGATAAATCAACCTGTTCGGATCCAGAGGTTCATGTTCCGACCGCCAAAGAGATAGCCAGGGCGATTCAGATTGTGGAACTGCTCCGTCCGATTCCAGCCAATCCAGTTGTTCCTGGCAGGGGTTCGGTTCGGTTGGTTCCCCCGGTTCAAGAGTATACCCGTGAAGATTTTTATGAACCGGAATTTGAAGAAGGGGAATTTGAGGATTATGATATAAGTGAAGGTCTGGATGTGCCTGTGGAACCGGACATCTCCCCAGACAGACCTTCAGGTGTTTCCCCTCCTAGGCTTTCTGAGTCCCTCTCTCACTTTATGTTTTACAGAAAGGTGGCTGAAACCCTCCAGCTTCCTATGGAGGAGGCTGTGGAAGACCAAGAGGAGCCTGACTATGTAGAGATGATGGATATCCCAGAGTCCAGGAGACTGTCTATTCCCCTCCATAAATCTTTTGTGAAACAGACACTAAAAATCTTAGTCTCCTAACACTATACCTCCTGTGGATAAAAGAATGGACAAGAGGTATACACTTTCAGGCTCAGACACGGAGTTCTTATATCAACAATGCAGCCATGTTGGGGTAGTGCAGGCTGTTGCCTGCGACAAGGCAAATATTCCCTTGGCTTCACACCCCCCTGACAAGGACTCCAGGAAGATTGATGCCATGGCAAAGAAGCAGTACATGGCATCTTCTTGGGACTCAGGCAGGCTAATTACATGGCTTTATACAGCCAGGTACCAGAAGTCCAGGTGGGACACTGTACCGCACTGGCTAAACAGACCTCCCCCCAGCTAGCCAAGGAGCTGGAAGCAGTGGCTGCAGATGGGATTGAGGCATCTAAGGTTCAGTTTCATGCTGCTGTGGACTCCAGTGATGTGTCATCAAGAGTCATGGCTACATCTGTGGCTCTTCGGAGGATGGCTTGGCTCAGATGTACTAGCCTCTCGCAGGATACCCAGGCTAAGGCCATGGATTTCCCTGTGGTGGATAATTCTCTGTTTGGGGAGCAGACAGAGAATTACATGAAGAAAATGGATGAGTACAGGATCACTTACAGGAGTGTTCAGGCCAAGGAAAGGCAGGCAACTCCTCAAAGGCAGCAGTCTAGGGGCAGGGGCAGGCTTTTCAAAGGCCCGTTTACCAAGCACAGGCCTCTTCCTTTTCTCAGAGGGGGTTCTTCAGAGGGAGAGGCAGAAGGGGGATGAGCAGGGCTGCATCCACTCCTCAGCCTAAAGCCCCTGCCAAGCAGACACCCTGATGGGCCTGCCCGGGTCGAGATTCCTATTCCAGTAGGGGGTAGGCTGGCTACTTTGTCCAGGACTGGATGTCTATTACATCAGACAAGTGGGTCCTGGAAGTAGTAAGCCAGGGACTGGTTCTCAGCATCAAAAAATTTCCAAAGATGAGAGCTAGATCTTTTCCACCTGCAAATCTCTCGGAAACCCTTGCCCTAGAGGCAGAGGTTTCTTCTCTCCTAGCTTTAAGAGCTATAGAGAGAGTACCTACCCTACACTGGGGCAAAGGACTGTACTCCAGGTACTTTCTGACCTCCAAAAAGACAGGGGAGTGACGACCCATCCTAGACCTAAGATATCTAAACAAACATCTTTTAAAACCAAAGTTCAAGATGATAACTCTGGGAATAATCCTTCCATCTATAAGGCCAGGGGACTGGCTAGCCTCCCTGGACCTCAAAGATGCCTTCTTTCACGTTCCCATCAGGTGCTCCCACAGAAAGTACCTCAGGTTCGAGTTGCCCTCAGGCCATTATGAGTTCAGAGTAATGCCCTTTGGCCTAACCTCAGCCCCAAGGGTTTTCATAAAGTGGCCTGGCAGTAGTAGTTGCCTTTTTAAGTTCTACTGAAGACATAGGCTCAAAGGGTGGTTGCATAAGTTGAACAATGCAAACATTCAAATCCCAGGCAGGGACAGGGTCTCTAAAAGGGGGATTGATGTGAAACAATCTTAATGGCCTAGGCCTCAGACCAGTTACTCTCAAGGTACACCTGTCAGCTGTTTCTGCGATTTTGTCTGTGGGGAAGCCTTCCTCACTATCTTCCCATCCTGTGTTCTGTAAATTTTTTAAAGGATTGTTTCACATCAATCCCCCTTTTAGAGACCCTGTCCCTGCCTGGGATTTGAATGTTTGCATTGTTCAACTTATGCAACTACCCTTTGAGCCTATGTCTTCAGTAGAACTTAAGTACTTGACTTGGAAAACTGTGTTCTTGGTAGCCATTACCTCTGCCAGGTGAATTGCAAGCACTGTTAGTGGAACCTGATGTTATGTCATTTCATAGGGATAAAGTGGTCCTTAAAACCAATAGAAGGTTCTTGCCCAAAGTGGTTTCAGACTTCCATTTAAACCAGTCTGTCTCTCCCTGTTTTCTTCACTGATCATTCTTCCTCAGGAGAGAGGTGGCTACACAGTTTAGATGTCAGAAGAGCCCTTAGTTACTACATGGAGCATACCAAGGGTCACATGTTTGACTCCCTCCAGTTGTTCATTTATGGAGAAGTGGGAAAGGGCAAACCTGCCACCAAAAGATCTGTTGCCAGGTGGATTGTGTCTTGTATACAGTTCTGCTATGGGAAACTGGGAAAAACTCCACCCTCAGGCCTGAGGGCTCATTCCACAGGAGGTACAGCTGCTTCCCTGGCTGCGGCCAGAGATATCCCTCTCTTAGAAATTTGTCAAGCAGCCACCTGGAAAACAGTCCATACCTTTACCAAGCATTACTCTCTGGATGTCCAGGCTAGGAGTGATGCTCGGTTTGGCACAGCAGTACTTCAGAGCCTATTCCCAAAATAGGTTCTGTCTCTCCTCCTTGGAGGTACTGCTTGGTAGTCTGCAATTGTCAGAATACAGCAAGACTTCATGTTGTTTGAAGAAAAAATTACTCACCTTAGTAATTATATTTTTCTAATGGAGTCTTGCTGTATTCTGACCTCCCTGCCTCCCCTCTCACAACCTGTTTTTGGGAAGTGGGCAGGTGCAGTGTTGCACCCCAGAAGTGTGTTTTGTTTGCACCCTCCTCCCTTTTTGTTTGGGTGCTTATTTATTATTATTGTTTTTAGCACATTGGGTTTTGTTTTTGGGTTTCCTGACTTGAGTCTTCCTTGGGAATCCAAAACTTTTTTCAGCCAGTTGGCTAGTAGAATTTTTACAGTTTTCACATAGAATTTTTAGTTTAGTTGGGCTCGTAAGAATCTGACGGTTTAAGTTCAAAACTCTCCAGACAGAGACTTCAACTGAGCTCGAGCTCCGTGTTCCATGCCCTGCATGGAAAGTTAACTCTTAGTTCTCTGGGGCAGTGCAAAGGTTGGGAATCACTGCAATTGTCAGAATACAGCAAGACTCTATTAGAAGAAATATAACTACTAAGGTGAGTAATTTTTTCTGCCCCCCACGCTTATCCTTATTTCTAAAATCCTTAACCCACCCTCCTCCTCCTTTTCTACTTCCAGAGATTGGGGCCCCTACCAGTCCCCTTAATCTTTCAGACTTGTTCTGTCCTCTGTTGTTTATTTCTCCTTTTAGTTTATATATCTTTTCTTTGTCTGTCCCTTGACTTCTTTGTCCCACCCTCCCAACCCTTTTCTCACCTCACGGCGACTCAGAACTAGTGGGAGGGCAGAGCCGACAACACCTAACTGCCATGTCGCTGAAGCGCCACGCAGTGCGTTGGCTTCAGGGAGGGCGCTGATGGTGCTGACTACTCCATCCCAAAAAGCTTCTGCAGGGTCAAGACCTCCAGCCAAGTACCCAAAGGTGATGAATGGTGAAGATACATGGAAAGATCAGAATTACGGTAGGTACGTAATTTCCACATTTTGAGCCTGACTCAGATCTTCGCCTGGGTGTGATGATGACAATGCCCTGGGAGCAGAGATCAATCTTTCTGCAGAGCCTGTGGTTGAAGACCTTTCCTTTAAGTCTCTGCTCAAAAATTTAAATTCTACTTTTTCTCTCCAGACTACAGAACTCGATCCTGGGAGGCTTTTGAGACTACAATGTCTTCATGTTCAGGAGATCCCTTTGGATTTAACCCTTCAAACAACATGAAGTCTTGCTATATTATAGACATTAGCAGTTTGTTCCAGCTCTAGAACTGCCCCGGAGTGAAATGGTTAAAACCATTCCAAAATAGAATTTTGGCACGAGAGCAGCTCTATCTGTGTCATTTCAAACTTGAACTGTCAGATTCTTTACTCCGCCTCAGTGAACAGTCGCTCCGGAGATTTCTCCTTCTGCTTGGTTCATTTCTCGGTTTAAAAAGTGTTTTCTCGGTTGGATTTAACCGAGAATAGTTTTATTTTAACCACATAAACCGCTCGTTCAAGCTCTATCTGTGGTAACCGTAAGTAAATGAAGGTTTTGTCTGTGTGGAACTTGTGAGTTATCGGTTCGGTTTTGAACCGATCAGTGGGTTTAAAACTCATTTAAAACTAAAAGTTACTATTTTAGAGTGCGGTTCCCGGTTCTTATCGTTTCTAAAAAAAAAAAACAAAACGGATTTATTACGTTTTTTTCCAATACCTGTGACACGGTTAGGAACCGATAAGGGTGTCTTGCCTGGCACTGCCGTTAAAAGGGCAAGTTTTTGGTTAGGCTGGCATTATGTCTGAGAAACCCAAAAGAAAAACCGGGCCCACTGATTCAACACTGTGATGTTTGTGGGGAAGTCTTTGCCAAGGCTGACCCACACACCACATGTGTTTATTGTCTGGGGTTTGACCACCTCCAGTTAGACTGCCAGGTATGTAAGAATTTCCCTGCAGCCACCCTGGAAAAAAGATTGGGCAGGCTCAGGGAACGAGAGGCCAAAAAGTCCGCTGACCCGGATGGCCAGCCCGGTTCGGTGCCAACCGAACCAGAGTGAGTGCCCTCTGACCAGGGCCAGACTTCCTCAGGCAAAAGAAAAGCTGGTTCTGAGGAACCAATTCGAGTAAAGAAAACAAGAAAATCAGCAGGTCTGGAGTCCAAAAGTCCTTCTCCAACTGCTGCAGAGATAGCAAAAGCCATACAAATTGTCCAGTCACTGTGTCAGGGTCCGTCCGAACCACCACTATCTGGTAAAAGGTCGGTTCGTCCGGTCCCAGTGGTTCAGGATTATGATATTGAGGAATTTTATGAACCAGAGGAGGGGGAGGAGGATTATGAACAGTGTGAATGTGGCTGGGAAGGTCTGGGTGTGCCCATTGAACCGGACATCTCCCCAGACAGACCTTTAGAATCTCCCCCTATGCTGTCTGAGTCCCCATCTCATTTTATGTTTTATAAAAAAGTTGCTGAAACCCTCCAGCTTCCTTTAGAAGAGGCTGTGGATGAGCAAGAGGAGCCTGATTTTGTAGAAATGATGGATATTCCAGAGTCTAGAGATTGTCTATTCTTTACATAAGTCTTTTAGGAAACAAACAATTAAAATTTCAAAGCTCCTAATTCTGTGCCTCCTGTAGATAAAAGATGGACAGAAGGTATACATTGTCAGGCCCTGATACAGAATTCCTTTCTCAGCAATGCAGTCATGTTAGTAGTTCAGGCTGCTGCCTGTGATGAGGCTAATATTCCCTTGGCTTCACATCCTCCTGACAAGGATTCCAGGAAGATTGATGCCATGACAAAATAACAGTATATGGCAGCCTCTCTGGGACTCAGGCAAGCAAATTATATGGTTTATGTAGCTAGGTATCAGAAATCTAGATGGGATACTGTTATGCACTGGTACAGCAGGCTCATGGCCAGCTGGCTAGTGAACTAGAACAGGTGGCTGCTGATGGCATTGAAGCCTCTCAGGTTCAGTTTCATGCTGCTGTGGATGTTAATGATGTTTCCTCTAGGGTCATGGCCACATCTGTAGCTTTGTAGGTTGGCCTGGCTCAGGTGTACTAGTTTGTCACAGGATACCCAGACTAAGGCTATGGATTTTCCTGTGGTGGGAAATTCTCTGTTTGAGAGCAGACAGAGAATTACATGAAGAAGATGGATGAATATAGGACTACTTACAAGAGTGCCCAGGCTAAGGAGCGGCAAGCCACTCCTCAAAGGCATGCCCCCAGGGTAGGGGTAGGCCTTTTCACAGGCCTTTCTACCAGACTCAGGCCTCCTCTGCCTATGCTCAGAGGGGCTTTTTCAGAGGCAGGGGCAGACGAGGGGTGGGCAGACCTGCTCCCCACCCCCAGCCTAAAGCTCCTTATGAACAGGCACCCTGATGGGGTGCCCAGGGCCGATTCTCCTTTACCAGTGGGGGCAGGCTGGCTTACTTCAGTCAGAATTGGGCTTCTTTAACTCAGACAAGTGGGTTCTGGAAGTAGTAAGCCAGGGTCTGGTTCTCAGCTTCAAAAGTTTCCCAAGTTGAGAAGCAGACTTTTTCACCTGCAAGTGCTTCTAGAGACCCTCGCTCTGGAAACAGAGGTCTCATCCTGTTAGCTCTCAGAGCAGTAGAAAGGGTTCCTCCCTGCATCAGGGCAGGGGTCTGTATTCCAGATACTTCCTTACCCCAAGAAAGACAGGAGAATGGCGGCCCATTTTAGATCTCAGATATCTGAACAAACATCTTTTGAAACCAAAGTTCAAAATGGTAACTCTGGCAATGATTTTACCTTCCCTAAGGCCAGGGGACTGGCTATCCTCCTGGACCTCAAGGATGCCTATTTCCATGTCCTAATCAGAAGATCCCATCGAAAGTACCTCAGATTCCAACTGCCCTCAGGTCATTAGCAGTTCAGAGCAATGCCTCCGCCACCTCTGCTCCAGGGTATTCACAAAGTGTCTAGCAGTGGCAGTGGCCCACTTAAGGAGGCAGAGGATTGCTGTTTTTCCTATCTAGACGACTGGCTCATTGTAGGCCAGTCCCCAGAACAGGTAAATCTCACCTGCAGGTCACCCAGCAGCTTCTCACCTCCTGGGTTTTCTGCTAACCTTACTAAAGTCTGTTCTGGAACCAGTCCAGGTACTCACCTTTATAGGGGCAGAATTGGACACAAAGCTAACCAGAGCCTTTCTTCCCCCAGAAAGGGTAAGGAATTTAGTGGCTCTGGCCTCTTCCTTCACTCTGCAGGTCTCTCGACCAGCAAGACACTTTCTGCAGCTCCTGGGGCACATGGCTGCATCCACAGCTGTTGTGCAGGGAGCCAGATTTCAGATGAGAGACATTCAGTTTCACTTGAGAACCTTTTGGTCTCAGAGAAGAGACCCCCTTTCCAAGTTGGTCCCAGTGACTCGAACCTGATCCTAGCTCTCCAGTGGTGGCAGGATCAGAGCAATTTAAGAGCGGAGTCCCTTCATTTCCCTTCTCACGACTTGACTCTCACTACAGATGCTTCCCTTCTGGGTTGGGAGCCCACATGGGCGACCTTTCCACTCAGGGAGTTTGGTCCCCAGGAATCTCTGCTCCACATCAATTTGCTGGAACTCAGAGCTGTCTTTTAGCTCTTCAAGCTTTTCTGCATCTGTCCACGACAAGGTGATACAAGTCAGAACAGACAACATCACAACAATGTGGTACATCAACAAACAGGGGGGCACTCGGTCTTCGGCCTTGTGCACCGAGGCAATGAAGTTGTGGTCTCTGGCCTATTCCTTGAACACTTCCCTCATAGCAGTTCATCTTCCAGGGAAGGACAGTGTCCTAGCGGATGCCCTCAGCGGATTTCCCAGGGCCATCACAGAATGGTCCCTGGATCCTCAAGTGCTGGGATAGTTTTTACCAGGTGGGGCATCCTCAGATAGATCTTTTGCAGGCCCAGACAATCACAAACTTCCTCTGTCCTGTTGCAGGCCTCCAGTGCTGGGCTCAGTTCCCTGGATGCCCTTCCTCTGGATTGGGAGGGAAGTTCTCTATGCTTTCCCCTTTCTCTCCTATTCAAAGTACTAGTCAAAATCAGATCTCAGCCTTGCAGGGTGATTCTGATTGCCCGGATTGGGCCAGGCAGCCCTGGTACCCACTCCTTCTGTCTCTGACAGTCCATCTTCCCTGTGCCTCCCCAGGAATCACAATCTGTTGACTTGTGCCCAGGAAGGGTTTGGTATCTGGACCTCAATCCCTCAACCTCAAGGCCTGGCTCTTGAGGAGTTAGTTTGCTGATTTACACCTCTCTCAGGGTGTTCTTGAGATCCTAAAGGCTTCCAGAAAGCCTTCCACTAGGGCTACTTATAGTTCTAAATGGAAAAGGTTTTCCATTTGGTGTGCTGGGAAAAATATTTCCCCAGAATCTGCTGAATTGCCCATTTTGTTAGATTACATGGTACATCTTAATTCCTTGGTCTCAGACCAGCTACCCTGAGAGTTCATTTGGCAGCTGTGTCTGCTTTTGTGTCAGTAGGAAAGTCATCCCCTTTCCTCTCATCCTGTGTTTTCCAAGTTTTTAAGGGATTACTCCATACTAATCCTCCTTTCGGGAACCGCCCCTGCTTGGGACCTTAATGTTTGCATTGCCCAGTTAATGCAACCCCTTTGAACCTCTGTCTTCTGCAGAGCTTAAGTTCCTAACTTGGAAAACTGTTTTTCTAGTGGCCATCACTTCTGCCAGACGATAAGTGAATTGCAAGCCTTGTCAGTGGAGACTGACTTTATTTCTTTCCATAGGGATAAGGTAGTCCTTAGGACTAATAGGAAGTTTTGCCTAAGGTGGTTTCAGATTTCCATCTTAATCAATCTATCTCCCTTCCAGTATTTTCACTGATCATCCTCTTCGGGTGAGAGGAGGTTGCACAGCCTGGATGTTAAGAGAGCTCTTAGTTATTGTATAGAGCGTACTAAAGGTCACAGGTTCGAGTCCTCCAACTTTTCCTTACCTATGGTGAAGCTGGGAAAGGCAACCTGCCACTAAGAGATCAATAGCCAGGTGGATTGTCTCTTGTATCCACTTTATCAGAAAGTGGCAGTTTCCCGGTTTGAGGGCTCATTCTACCAGGGGTACAGCTGCTGCCTCTAGCTGCTGCCAGAGATATCCCTTTATTAGAGATTTGCCAGGCTGCTACTTGGAAAACGGTACACTTTGACAAGCATTACTCCCTGGATGTCCAGGCCAGGAGAGATGCTCGGTTTGGCACAGCTGTTCTTCAGAGCCTATTCCCTAAGTAGGTTCTGCCCTCCTCCATGGAGGTACTGCTTGTATTCTACTAATGTCTATAATATAGCAAGACTTCATGTTGTTTGAAGAAAAATTACTCACCTTAGTAATGTTGTTTCTTCTAATGGAGTCTTGCTATATTATAGACCTCCCCCTCTCAGAACCTCTACTTGGTGGGGTGCGAGCAACTTAGTGTGGGCACTACTTATGTCCTGTTAGCATTTTGTCCCCTTTGGGACTTTGGGGTGGGGGGGGTGTGTGTGTGTGTGTGTTTTATTATACTTATGTTCCATTTTCATATTATTAGAGTGGTGTTAGTATTTCTGGTCCCCTGACTTGAGTCTTGGGTGTTGGGACCATCAATGGTTGTTATTATTTAGGTAGCCATTTGGCTAGTGTAGGTTACAGCTTCCACACAGACCTTAGTGAGTTTGGCTCGTAAAGATCTGACAGTTCAAGTTTGAAATGACACAGATAGAGCTGCTCTTGTGCCAAAATTCTATTTTGGAATGGTTTTAACCCTTTCACTCCGGGGCAGTTCTAGAGCTGGAACAAACTGCTAATGTCTATAATATAGCAAGACTCCATTAGAAGAAACAACATTACTAAGGTGAGTAATTTTTTCTTCTGGTACAGCCCTCTTTCGAGACCCTCTCAGATGGTATGGAAGAATCCGGCTGTCATTCCTTCCGTGGCCAAGTCCATAGATAGGAAGTATGCCCCTCCCAAGGATCGCCTCATTTTGGCCTCACAAGCCTTTGCTGATGCCATTGTGGTCTTGGCATAATCCGTTAGGGGTACTCTCTCAAACTTTCGGAACCCCCTCTGGATCATCCTCCCAGGCTGTCAGCACTACAGTCAGACCTTCTTGCTTCCGAGGTACAAGGCTGTCTGAACAACAGGGCAGTAGAAATAGTTCCGCCGGATCAACGAAACACAGGTTTCTACTCCCATTACTTTCTGGTCCCGAAGGAAACCGGCGGAATGCGCCCCATTCTCAATCTCAGAAAGTTAAATAAGTTCCTTCACAAAGAGAAGTTCAAAATATCACTAGGTACCCTGCTGCCTTTGCTTCATTGACACGATTGGCTAGCTTTGCTGGACATTTAGGATGCCTACCAACACATTCTCATACACCCAAAGCACCACAAATACCTAAGGTTCGTGGCATTGGGTCAGCACTATCAATTCAGAGTCCTGCCCTTTGGGTTATCCTCGGCACCTCGAGTTTTTACAAAGTGTTATGCAATTCTTGCGGCACACCTCAGGAAAATTGGAATACAAGTGTTCCCATATCTGGATGACTGGCAAGTAGCAAGTTCCTCCAGGCAAGGGACTCTGGAGGCCGTTGCCATCGCCTGAGACTTCCTCACATCCATGGGAGTCCTGCTGAATCTCCAGTCACAGCTGCAGCCCTCCCAGAAGCTCTTCCTCTTAGTAACTGTTCTGGACACCTCCTGTGTGAAGGCTTTTCTTCCGGAGGACAGAAGGAGCGATATCTTGTAGATGGCCCGATACATCAGAGAACACAGCTTGGTTCGAGCTATTTTGATGCAGCGGATGCTGGGCCTCATGGCATCCTCGGTGTTCACTGAACCTCTCAGTGGATGCTCAGTACTCAGTGGTCCCCAACCACATACCCTCAGTCCTTTCTCATCAAGGTGACAGAACCTCTGAAGAGGTCACTCACCTGGTGGTCAGGAGGACAATCTTCTGGAAGGATATCCTTGCCCTTCTGGATCATCAGATCTACATTACCATGGATGCATCCCTGATGGGTTGGGGAGCCTACTGCCAGGATCTCCACACCCAGGGTACATGGACTCAGGATGAGTCCCAACTTCACATAAACGTCCTGGAAATGAGAGCTGTCCTGTATGCAGTCCGAGCCTTGAAAGACATACTCTGTCACAAGAACATTCTCCTTCAAACGGACAACAAAGCCGTAATGTACTACATCAACAAACAGGGTGGTGCACATTCTTAACCCATTATGCAGGGAAGCAGTGAGAGTGTGGGAGTGGTGCCTGGAACACAAGGCTCTGATTCAGGCGGTTTACCTGCCAGGAATACAAAACGAACTGGCAGACCATCTCAGCAGAACGGAGACGGATTCTCACGAGTGGTCTGTCGACTTAACCGTCATTCAGTCACTTTCCAAAGAGTGGGGAACTCCAGACCTGGACCTTTTTGCATCCCCACTCAATGCAGAACTGCCTCTCTTCTGCTCCAGAAATCCAGGACCTGGTGTTGTCTGTCAGGATGCGTTCAGGCTGCAGTGGATAAGAATGTTTCTATACGCCTTTCTTCCTCTTTCCCTAAATCAGAGGGTTCTTCTCAAATTGAAGTCTCAGGAGGGCAGAATGATTCTTATTGTCCCTTTCTGGCCTCGGAAGATATGGTTTTCGCTACTCAACAGTCTTATCGCCCGAAAATGCTTCCCCTTCAGACAAACCTACTGACCCAAGGTCCTGTGGTCCATCCCAGCCTGAGGTTGCTTCACCTTTGGCTCCTGAAGAGCTAGAGGTGAGTAGGTTCAGTGTTTCTCGTAAAGTTTCAGATATTCTTTTGGCTACGCGTAAACGGGCCACTAGAAAAACCTACACAGCCAAATGGAAGTGTTTCTCTATCTGGTGTGCAAAATCCTCTTGGAACCCTTTTTTTCTGCCCACTGAATAAAGTCTTAGAGTATCTTTTAGACCTCTCAAATAGAGGTCTGCAGTACTCCATAGTCAAAGTTCATCTTTGTGCCATTTCGGCATATCGCATGCCGGTACTTTCCATGTCACTGGCTCAGTTGCTTGTAGTTAGGAGGTCTAGTATGCAGAATACCCCTAAGAAACCTCTTATCAGATGTCCTGTCGCAGCCTGGGACATTAACCTTGTGCTAGACATGCTCACTCTTAAACCTCTCGAGCCTCTAGCTACTTGTGACTTGAAGTTCCTCACTTGTAAAACGGTCTTCCTGGTGGCCATTACTTCGGCCCGTAGAGCTTCTGAATTACATGCACTGGTCACAGACCCCCCGTACACTGTATTTCACAAGGACAAAGTAGTTCTTAGGACTCATCCTACATTTCTCCCTAAGGTTGTCTCAGAATTCCATCTAAACCAACCTTTAGTCCTTCCTACCTTCTTTGCGAACTTCCAGAATGAAGGGAAGCGTACACTTCATTCACTGGGTGTTAAGAGAGCGCTGCAGTTCTATCAAGCTAGAACGAAAGAAATTTGTAAGGCTCAACAGCTGTTTGTTTCCTTCAGCGAGACCCGGCTGGGTCAGCCTGTCGCTGTCGGATGCATTTCAGCATGGCTGGTGGCATGCCTTCGCCACTGCTATTCTATGACACAGGTTAAGCTGGAAGGCAGAGTATATGCTCACTCTACCAGAGTGGTTGTGGCATCTCTGGCGGAAATCCATAATGTGCCCATTGCAGATATTTGCAATGCGGTTACCTGGAGCTCCGTGCATAATTTCGTTAAGCACTACACCTTGGATGCCCATGCCAGATGACATCTGTCGTTTGGCAGGACCATTCTTAATGGATTTCTGTCCTAAGCATGTGAGCTCTGTATCTCCTGCCGCCCGTCTCGGGGATTATTTAGCTCGGTACTCTCCCATTAGTGTGAATGAGTGGTGAAGACTTTAAGTCCCAGAAGATATGGAAATTACGTACCTTCCGTAATTCTTGATCTTCTTGGATAAGGTCTCCACCACTAATTGACACGCCCACCCACCATCCCCCGAGCTTACTTCTCTGTTTATGGTCTTCACTCCCTCAATGGCTGGGCTGTGAAGACTTTATTGTTGACCCTTCTTACACGTGTCATTCGGACTATCTTATGTCTGATTTTATTTATTTATTTATTTATTAGGCTAGTCCTTCTAGGACAAGGTTAATGAACAAGGTGTGAATGAGCTTGGTACATCTAGCAGACTAGACCCGAGTTTGATTCTCACATCCTTCGCTTGCACACTGTGTGACTCTGAGCGAGTCACTTAACCGCCCAGTGCTCCCAGGTCGCCCCTGAAAACAGGCACTTGTGCCTAGTGGGCCTTACCTGGTTACCAAAGAATAAAATAAAAAAAATTACGGTACACCTCCTAGGGAAAAAAGGTACTGAGGCGGTTGGAGGGTCGACGCCAAGATAGTCATTACCGAATGAGCCAGGGCTTGCGGTGCCGCTTCCTCGCGGCTCCATCTCAGGCACCGGCCCTCTTGAAAAAGTTTGCTGCCGCTGGGTCCTAGCACCTCCGCCAAACTCTCATTAGTGTGAATGAGTGGTGGAGACTTCATCCAAGAAGATCAAGAATTACGGTAGGTACATAATTTCCATTTCCCCCTTTAATGAACCATGTTGAGTAGGCCCTAGCACTTAAATCTTCAGGTTGATTTACAAAACTTTAACAACATTCTTACGAGTTCATCTTCAGCTCAATCTCGATCGCGACCTTCATGGACAATAAGTCCGTTCCCAGGTTCTGCCAGTGCCCATGTAGGTAGCAGATGTCCAGGACCGACCCGCATGCCAGGTGCTTACTGCCTGGGGCACAATTGTGACCCCCAGGCTTGCGACTTCTGTCATTCTTTTCACCCGAATGTTATGGAGGACCATCTCGCCTGCCTTAAATTGACACCCGGTGCATCGGAACCCACCAGTCACATCTGAGAATGCCCATTGGGTGGTCTCCATGGCCACGGGGTCCACTGAGCAGCTCGCGGCATTTGAAGAGGATGTGGCCCAGGCTGCGTCTCTCTCCTCTTCGGCTTCAGTTGGGTTCAACGTTCATGGGCTCCTTCAAAAAATTGTGCTGGTCTTTGCTGACCCTTGGGGCATAAATCCAAATCTAAAAAAAGAGTCTAAAAAGGAGGAAGAGAGCACTCGTCATTGATTGTGGGATCGGGAGTGCTCTCAGTCGAGGGCCTCAGATTCCCATGCTTCTCCAGATTTGACTTTGGTCGAATCCTCGGCCATGGCTGCCGGCCCCACGGTAGCCCTGTCGAGCCTGCTGGCTGAGATGCAGGTTGAGGTCCCGGATGAGATTTTACTTGAGCCGACTGACCAGTTGTCGAAGAGGCCAGCACTTCTTTGTCCAGAACTCCGGTCCTGACACAAACGGTTGGAGAGACAGATCAGTCCGCTGACCTGCTGTCTCTGGTCCCGGACCCTGACCAAGAGGAGCCTCTGCACTCATCAGCTCCTTCTAAGCCCCGCCGGTCCCCCCAGCAGTCGAGGTCCTCCTCCTGTGGGTCGAGCCGGTCACGCCTACATCAGCACTCCCACTCTCAGCACCACGGGAAGCGGCACCACCACTATTCTTTGTCCTCGGGCGAGGAGTGTCTTCGGCGCAAATTGCGTCAACACTATGAGGACTTGACAAGGCAACAGTTGGTGCTTACCAGTGCCAAACTGTTTCTGGTTTCTACGCCAGCCATCATCTGGCTGTTGCCCGAAAGTCTCTTGTTTGATTTGTTTTCAGTCACCGTAGGCGTCGTCTGTTCAGGACAAAAGAGTAGAAGAAAACTGGTCAGCCTCCTATGCGTCTGTGTCCCTGCGGCTGACAGATATCCATTACCTACCAGCATGATGTTTGCCTTTCCTGCCTTGGACCGCACCACAGCATGGATTCCTGCGACACCTGCTTCTTGATGGACTGCCTGGAACACCGCATGCTGAAGGTTAGCATGGCTCCGCTGACTTTTGGGGGGTGGCATCGCTAACGTTGGTCCAAGTGCAGGACACTTTGCCCTCCTTCCGGGTCCCTTCCCGGGCCTATACGGTCCAGTGAAGGGGGGGGCCTTCTCTTCATGCCTTGTCATAGAGGAGGTTCCTACCGCAGTGCTGGAGGGCCAGTCCGGCTCCATTCGGGGCCGGGAGCACCACTCTGGCAGTCACCTCCTCCGAGGTGCAGGCTTCCTCGTTGTCTTTGCCCACAGCTGCATGACCTGGCATGGGGAGTTCCTAATCACCGCTTTGGATCTTGGAGCCGTTCATGACTATGGTGATCAGGGCGGTGCCACAAGGGGTGCGGGACCAGGTCACGGCGCCGCTCACGGCACTGTGACTGAAGGAACCTTTGGGGTCGCTGTGCCAGAGCCCTTCTTGATCATCTCCTCTTTGGAGGCAGACAGTTCTGAAGCAGATGTGGACTGGAGGTTTGATTCTTAGGAATCGGAGGGTTCCCCATGGCCTAGCACCCTTGTGCCTCCCCATGTGCCCCCTCCCACAGTACAAGTGACTGTGGCCTGTGCTATCTCTCGAGCCAGTGGTGGCTTGGGGAGTCTGCTGCGGACCAGCGGTCCCAGTGGTGCAGGTGTATCGATCAGGTTTCTGAGTGAGGGGGTTGCTGCTGTCCCCGGTGCCATCCCCCCCCCCTTAGAATCAAGATTGAGAGACCCCCTTTCTGCAGCCCGCCCGGGAGGGGTTGTCTGAGCTGGGGGCTCTGAGACACAGGTGCGAGGAAAAGAGTTTCTGGAGTCCACGGGTTGAGGGAACAGGGTGATGAACCTCTGCACACTTCCGTAGCCCTCCAGGGTTGGGGAAGGAGCCATAGTGCTGATCCCAGTCTCCTCCCTTTGCCTTCTCCTAAGGAGGTCTCTGGGTGGGGCTGGGGTCTGCTCTTCTGGATCCATGCGGCCCAATAGGGTAGCTCACCCATTAAGTCCCCACCATTTTAATTTTCAGGATAGGATGGTAAATTTACAGACCTGTGATATTCCTGTGGATTCTTCTAGCCCTGGCGCACACACACACACACACACACACACACACACACACATCACTTCAGGTGACTGGTTCGCCCATGCCTCTGCACCCAGCTCCCCTTCTCCCAGGCCACGTTGTTCCTCTGGGATCTTTGCCCTGGGACCAGTTCAGATCACAGGCTGCAGCTTTTCCACAATATGTTAGGACTATGGACAAGCAGGTCTTCTGACCGGTTCCCCTGCCGCGGCCAGAATCTGACTTGTCCAGTTCCTCAACCTCCTTGTCTTCCTCCACAGGGGAAGAGGAGCTTACTGTCCAGCTGTCCTCAGACACTGGTAAGGCCCAGTATCAGCACTTCCTGTCGAGGCTGGTCAGGGACTTGCACATCTCCTGTTATGCAAGAGACCATGCAGAGCATGCGACGCAAGCCACAGGGCACACCATTTGGTGGTTCTGTCTTGGCCGGTTCCCTTGTGGCAGGTGTCAGTACAGCACCTGGCAGCGTCCATTCTCTCTGGAACCAGCCCCTATGGACTGCTGAAGACGGTATTGTGCGACCCTCGGGTCTCCAGGTACTTTGCCTCATCCACCTTCTTTACTGACGTGTCTGGACACCCCTTCCAGGCATAGATGCCCGGACCGTGACCAGCCCCCTGATACTGACTCTCGGGGAGTTTGATTAGATGGGGCAGAGAGTTTTCTCCTCTGCGTGGAGTCTGTTGGCAATTATCTCACATCAGGCACACCACGCTGCCTATAACTGATATCTGTGGGCGATGCTAGATCAGGCTTTAGCATTGCTGCCCGATTTGGAGGCTACCCGGCAAGCCATAGCCCTCTCCGCTATAAGCCTGGAGTTGGCGAGGCACCAGTCAAGGGCATCGTACGAAGTGAATGAGGTCACTTCACAGCTTGCAGGGACAGCATTCTGCATTAGGCGGATGGCATGGCTTCACCTTTCAGGATTTTCACCTTTGGCCCAGCGCAGGTTACTGGCCTCCTCCTTCCAGGGGACCCATCTCTTTCCCCGCAGGGCGAGGTAGGAGCTTCAGGAGCGTCTTCATTCCTCTAGGTTTCAGGGGACCCGCCTCATCTGACCAGTCCAAGCCCCAACCAGCTAGTCGGGGCTGTCTCTGTCTCTCTCTCTTCCCCTCACCCCCACCCCACCCCCGGTTCTCTCACTAGGAGGACGGAGGGATGTTATTCCTTTCAGTTCTTGGGCCCCTTTGGGGGTGCCTCGGCACTCACCCAACAGTGATGAATGGTGAAGATTGACAAAGGTAAGATATGAAAATTACGTATCTCACCGTAATTCTTGATCTTCCTGTGTATCTTCACCATTCATCACTAAATCCCTCCGACAAGGCCTCAGTCCCTGTGTCATACCGCCCCTACTTCTGCCCTTGGGTTATTTCTTCTTCTTCTCTGGCAGGCCACCAGGAGGGCTTTAATAGTAGTAACATTCTCTATTTATATAGCGCAATTCAATTAATCAAAGCGCTGTACAGATAATTGATAAAACAATATCACAGTACAACCCAGCTTATACGTTGACTAACAATAAACAATGACGACATATAAAATCACCAAAGGCAAGATGAAACAAGTAGGTCTTTAAGGCCTTCTTAAAGCTCTCCACAGTCTGGCACTCGACTCTGACTAGGTAGAGAGTTCCACAGGGTGGGGGCCGAATATGCAAAGGTTCATGCCCCTGATGTTTTCAGTCGTACCCTGGGAACCTCTAGCAATCCCTCGTCGGCTGAGCAGAGAGGTCAGAGGGGCAGTAGAGAACCAGGAGCTCTTGCAGGTAACCCGGACCCTGTCCATGTAGGGCCTTGTAGGCCAGTAAGCCAACCTTAAAGGTGATCCGTCACTGAACAGGCAGCCAGTGCATATCGCGCAGCGCAAGCGTGATGTGACTCGTGCGGGAAACCCCCGTCAATAGCCTGGCCGCCGTGTTCTGCACCAGCATCAAGCAGGGGAAATCAGCCCCCCCGGAAGCCCTAAGTAAAGGGAGTTTGTTTTTAAATGGAAAAGATTTTCCATTTGGTGCCAGGGCAAGGCTCTTGATCCCCTTGCCCCTCCTTGGCTAGCATCCTGGACTATCTGTGATCACTCTCCCAGCTAGGGCTGAGATCGTGGATCCACAAGGTGCACCTGGCAGCCATCTTTGCATATTGGGCGCAGGCTGGTGTGCAGATGGTTGTGCAGGAGAAGGTGGTCTGGCACTTCTTTAGGGGCCTTGACCACTTGAACCTGCCAGTTCGTGATCCCCCACCACCTTAGGATCTGTTGCTGATATTGGCAGTGCTTATGGGCAAACCTTTCGAGCCTGTGCACAGGCGTAAGATGTCACACCTGTCATGGAAAACCACCTTCTTGGTGGCAGTCACATCTGTTGAGCACTGTCGGTGGAGTCTGCTTACTTGGTTTTCCAAAGGAACAGAGTTGTCCTTCACCCCCACCCAAAGTTCCTCCCAGAGGTTGCATTGGGAGTTTAACCTTTTCTTCGGAGGTCGACTGTAGGCTGCATACTTTGGACCTGCGGTGAGCACTGTTATATCATAAAAAGCATATGGCTGGCGTTCAGGGTGTGGCTCACCAGCTCTTTGTCAAAAAACGCTGAAGCCCCGCATCTGGCACACCGGCAGCAAAGCAGACGTTTGGCAGGTGAATTCTCTCCTGTATCGACCTTTGCTATAGGTTGGCTGATAGGAAGTCTCCAGTAGGGCTTAGGGCTCATTCAACCAGACATACCGCTGCCTCGGTGACTGATTTCAGGGAATACGCATGCAGGAGATATGTAGGGCAGCTAAATCAAATCAAAATTTATTTATAATGCGCTTTTCTACATATCAAAGCGCAATTACATATCAAAATAACATCAAACCTAATAACAGCATAAAAACAATAAAAGTAACAGTAAACGTATTCAAACAGATAATTTTTCAGAGACGCTTTAAATGACTCCATGGACTGACACTGTCTAATCTAATAAGGTAGATAATTCCACAGGGTTGGGGCCATAAAAGAAAAAGCTCTGGCCCCAGATGACTGAATACAAACCCTGGGAATCTCTAGCAATCCCTCGTCAGCGGAGCGGAGTGGGCGAAGAGGGTGGTAAGGTTGAAGAAGACCTTGCAAGTAGCCCGGTCCCTGACCGTGTAGGGTCTTATAGGTCAGCAACGCGACCTTGAACGTGATTCTCCACCACACCGGCAGCCAGTGCAGTTCGCGCAGCACAGGTGTGATGTGGTAAGTTCTTGTTAGCCCAGTCAACAACATGGCTGCAGCATTCTGCACCAGTTGGAAGTTAGCACACATTTTCATCTCCCATTATACTATTGACTTTGAGTCATGCTGGGATGCTGCTTTTGGGACCTTGGTTCTCCAGTCTTTGGTCACCAAATAGGAGTTGTGCACCTTGCCACTCCTCTGAGAATGACTGGAAATCTGCCATGAGTGTGGATAAGTGAACCGTATCGACGTCCCTAGGAAAACAGGTTACTCACCTGTAACTACAGTTCTGGGAATGGTATATGGTTCACATCCACATAATCCATCTGACCTTCCCGGCAAGTGGCACACAGATCCCTGCTTCCACCATGCAAGATCTGGCACCATGGGGCAAAGCCAAGGGATATACCACCCAGGTGGTGGGAAAAGTTTAACTTGAAGACTGTCTGGAAAGAACAGCCCTTAAAGGAAGACTGCCATGAGTGTGGATGTGAACTATATACCACTCCTGAGAACTACAGTTACAGGTGATTAACCTATTTGTCATTTCATTGTCTATTCCATATTAACATGGCAGGAGTAGTTTAGAAATACTTGGTATTTGGAATATTAACGGTGTACTACCGTGTATTTTAAATTGCACAGATATTTGGTATTGCTGTGTAGTCCTGTTTAGCTGCGGAAGCTAGCAACAGTGTTGCAGCTGACTGTTAGGTATCACTGTGCACTGCTAGTGAGGAGGATTGCATGGGGTTACAGAACTGGATTCTGCAATTTTCCTGAAGTTAAGTCCATTTTCCACTTGAAATCCGTGCTTGAGAATTCTTGTACTGCTTCTCTGTTCCACAGGTAATTGACAGAAGTGGTGCAAAGATGGGGGAATACGAGGATCTGTCTAATGTTGAAAAATTTGAAATTCCTGATGCGCTGTATGAGAAGAGATCAGGTAAATGAACATGTTTCCACTTTACCAAGGAATGAAAAGGTTGTGTAGTCATAGGAAAAAAAGTTGATTTTGTTTGGGGGGGGGGGGGTTGTTGGATGATACAGTATGTGGGGCTCAGCTCAGCAGATGCAACAAGAGCCTTTGCTGGGAGTCGGACCAAGGCCTTATAAGTCGCTAAGATGGCAGTTCTAATCCTTACATAGAATTTGACGGCAGATAAGGAGCGCTTGGCCGACCCAGTCTGCCCATTTCCCCTACCTAATGAATAAGCTGCAGATCCTATCCTAGTTAACCAACAGCCTACTTCTTCCTACCCCCACCCCCTAGAATTGCCTTATGACTGTCCCATGCATTCTTGAATTCCACCATTTTTGACTCCACAGCCGCCTCCGGAAGGCCATTCCATGCATCCACAACACTCTTTGTGTGGAAAAAATACTTCTAGGGACGTGGATATGTTGGTCAATCCACACTGTCTGGCAGGTTCCTTGCCACTTTAAATCTTGCCGGGAAGGTCTTCAAACTGGCTCCTCCCACCCACCCGGGTGGTAAAACCCTCGGCTCTGTCCCATGACTCCAGATCTTCCTTACCGCTTGGAAGCTCGGGTTCCCTCCTTAGCGCTCTGCGTTTTTAGGCTGGATTCACACTCTTCGGATTTCCCAAAACTGATTTTAAAATTTACAAGACTAAGGTCTTCGTCTTCCCTCGCAGCTGCGATGGACAAATCGACTCCCAGCTTCCGTCGGTGCCATTGTGGGCAGATGATGTCCCGGACTGATCCGCACTCCATGTGCGTCTACTGCCTAGGGCTTGGCCACGATTCGCAGGCCTGCAAATTGTGCAAGTCCTTCTTGGCCTTGGTCTTGGAGGACCGCACTGCCGGGCTACTTCTTGGGCGCCCTGAAAAACGGTACCCGCTGGTCAAGTCTAAGGAGGCCCATTGGGCGATGTCCGGTGGCAGGCTCCGCAGAGCAGTTGGAGCAGATGATCGCCTTCGAAGAGGAGGCGGCCCAGGCCGCTTCTTCTTCCTCCTCGGCCGCGGCATTTATCCCGCTCTCCTTAGGCTCCTCCTACACAGCTTCTCTTAAGGAGCTTTGTCAGTCACTCTCCACTAAGGGAGAAGGGCTTACGGGACATTCCAGTCAGTCCAGAAAGAAGGGCTGTAAAGGTAAGTCCCACCGTCGACATTCGTGGGAGCGGGAGAGATCCCTTTCACTGGACCGTCTACTCTCTACTTCGGTACAGGTTGCGGCTGCTGGCTTCATGGTGTCCCCATCAGGTCAGCCGGCCAAGACATCTGTCGACGCGGTCGAGATTTTTCTCAACCCGTCAGACGGTTTGTCGACTGGAGAAACCGACAACCCTTCTTCACCGGTTCCCCCGGTGGTTACCGAGGACTTGCCTGTCAGGGTCCCTGAACCGAAGGAAGGGCGGGTTTCCCCCATCCCCTCTCTGACCCACCGTCGGAATCCCCGTAGGTCTCGGTCCTCTTCCAGGTCCAGCTGATCCTGCCGTTGTTGGTGGTCTCAGTCTCCGCACCATGGAAAGTGGCGTCACCGCTCATCCTCTTCGAAGGATAGGCTCCAGCGCAAGTTGCGTCGGCGCGACGAGGATTTGATGTGGCAGTAACTTTTATTGACCGGTAACAAGCCAACTCAGTCTCCTTCTCCGGCCATTAAGTGGCTGTCACTGGAGCAGCCGAAACAACCCCTCGTGGTGATCAAGGAGCCGACCCCGGCACCGGTTGTTCGGCTGAAACCGGCTACTCCACCTATTGTGGTGGAACCCCTGCCTCCACAACTGAAGACTGGGGGCCCCGACCAAGGATTCTCAGTCAGGTCGGGGCTTGCCCCATAGATTGTCTTGTCACCCTCACTCCTGATTGACCTTGGCACGTGGAGGGTGGCTCAGGTGCTCGGCAGCTGTTTGCAGACTCCTCGGAGTCTGACAACAACTCCTCCCTGTTCTCCAGGCCGCTTGACCTGGAGTCTGCAGGGGGCCAGTCGGTGTACGAGAGCCAATCCTCGTTTTTGGGTTTGCTTTGACTCATCTTAGAATCCACTGGGATGCAGCTCGAACCAGTTTCAAAACGGGCCAGGTATCCCCTTAGGGAGATACTGGAACAAGGGGATTCCCCTACGGAGGCCTTTCCGGTGGCGGAAGCCATTGTTTGCCCTGCCCTGGAGTTGTGGCAGCAGCCAGCATCTTGTCCCGTGCCTTCGGCCAGGATGGCTCACAGGTACACGGTCCTCACCAGTTCACTCTCTGGTTTCTCGGAGTGCCCCTCTGCGGAGGGGTTGGTAACCGATAACGTTTTCTGGCGTTCCGGGAACACTCGGGACGTGGACAAACCGCCCGATAAGGAATCCAAAAAGTTGGATTACTCGGTGCGGAAGGTTTACGCTGCTTCCTCCCTAGGCCTTAGTCAAGCTAGCTTGGCACTTCTGATCTCGCATTTCTCACACGCCCTTATGAGCTCCCTGGATGAGGTGATTCCTCATCTCCCGGCTGACTTTCAGACGACGGTCAAGCAGGTGCGGGCTCAGGGAAGGGCGGTGGCAAAACAACAGCTCCAAACTTCGTTTGACATTGATGATTCTTGTACCCCATCAATAGCGGCCGCAGTGGCCATGCGCCGTAGAGCTTGGCTTCGGATCTCCACCTTCACGGCAGACACCCAGCAAAAGCTGACGGATGTTCCCTTCCTGGGCACCGACTTGTTTGGGCGGGGGGTGGAAGGTCATCTCCAGAGGATCGAGAAGTCCAGTGCCACCTTGGACTCAGTCACATCTGCCCAGAAGGACAAAGGCCGCCAGCAGCAGTGTAAGCCCTTTCGCCCTTCCGCCCCTGCGGCACGTCTGGCCCAGCAGCACCAGCACCAGGGCCAGCAGGCACACACTTGGCACCCTAAGGCCAAGTCTGCCGCTTCCTCCAGTAGGAAGCCTGGAGGCAAGAGTCCAGGAGGTCCCTCAGCAGTCCCTTCCTCCAAGCCTGCTCAGTGACAGGTTGGGGGGGTGTCGCCCCCCAACCTCGTCACTCCTCACCGGGTTCCCCCCGTGGAGGGACGGATCCGCCACTTCTTTTCCTCCTGGTCCGCTATCACCACGGACCGCTGGGTGCTAGAAGTGGTAGGCAGGTGTCTGCCTCTGGAATTTGAGCAGTTCCTTCCCTATCGAGCAGTCTCCCCATGTGGGGCTGCGGGTTCCACAGCCTCTCTGTCGGCTCATCGAGCCGTCATTGCCTTGCTCCTCCAGAAGGAGGTTATCGAAGAGGTGGTGGACCTTCCTCCAGACCCACGGTTTGTGTCCAGGTACTTCCTGGTCCCAAAATGGACGGGGGGGGGGGGCTGGCGCCCCATTCTCAACCTGCATGACCTGAACAAGTTCCTAAGGCCGCGCACCTTCAGGATGGTCACTCTGCCTCGGATCATTCCATCCTTGGAACTAGGCGTGTGGTTCTGTTCTTTGGACCTTCAGGACGAGTTCTTTCACGTCCCTATCCATCCACATCATCAGTGATTCCTCCGCTTCAGAGCAGAGGGATCTCTTTACGAGTTCCGGGCCATGCTCTTCGGCCTCTCTCCAGCTCCCAGGGTCTTCACCAAATGCATGGCAGTGGTGACAGCATTCCTGCGGTGCTGAGGGGTCCGGGTGTACCTTACCTGGATGACTGGCTGATTGCAGTCCCCTCCAGGTTGGAGGTGGAGCTGTCCAGGAATCTGGCCCTCCAGGTCTGCTCTCAGATTGGCCTCCTCATCAACGAGGCCAAGTCGGAACTCATGCCATCGCAGGTGATTCAGTTCATCGGGGCAGAGCTCGACTCTCTTCGAGCCAGAGTCCGGCTCCCGGTGGACAGGGCAGAGGTCCTTTCCTCCTTTGCCCAATCACTTCAGGTTGGGCAATTGCACCCTGTCAGAGACTTCCTGTGCCTTCTGGGCCTCATGACGGCCTGCACCAGCGTGGTCCGTTGGGCCCGTTGGCATATGGCGTCCCCTGCAATGGGGACTGGCCCACCAATGGTCACAGTGCTCCGGTCCTCTGGACCAGCCAGTGACGGTGACCCAGAGGATGTGGGATGGCCTGCAGTGGTGGCTCGACCCAGCTTATCTGCAGGAGGGTATCCCGTTTGTCTGCCCCGAGTCGACGGTCACGTTAACGACCGACGCATCTCTGATGGGTTGGGGTGCCCATCTGGGGGAGTTCAGGGTCCACGGCCTCTGGTCCCCTCAGGAGTCTCGATGCCACATCAACATGCTGGAGCTTCGACCCGTCCGACTAGCCCTCACTGCCTTCGCTCTGTTTGTACGGGGTCAAGTGGTCCAGGTCCAGACGGACAACACCACGGCCATGTACTACCTCAACCGTCAGGGCGGGACGCACTCCTTGCCTCTGTGCAAGGAGGTTCTCCACATCTGGTCTCTCGTGATCAGCCTGGAGGCGGATCTCCTAGCCATCCATGTGGCAGGAGCCTCCAACAGACTGGCTGATGCCTTCAGCTGGATAGGTGCTGCATCTCACAAGTGGTCTCTCCTGCCGGAGGTAGTGCAAGATCTGTTCTTCCATTGGGGCACTCCTGAGGTGGACCTGTTTGCTTCCATGGAGAATGCGAAGCTGAGGCTGTTTCACGCCCGCCCCCCTCTGCGGGGCAAGCTGCAGGGGGATGCCTTCTTGAGGCTGTGGACCCCAAGCCTCATCTGTGCCTTCCCTCCATTTCCCTTGATCCACAAGGTGCTTCTCAAAGCGAAGAGGGACAAGGCGCGGGTGATTCTGGTAGCCCCAGACTGGCCCCGCCAGTTCTAGTATCCAGATCTCCTCAGCCTCGGCTCCAGGCCCCCAAGGCGGCTTCCAGCCGGCCCGGACCTGATCTCAGTCAGCAGGGGGAAGGTACTCCATCCGGACCTTCAGTCCCTGCACCTGATGGCCTGGCTTCTGAGCGGCTAGAGTTCCAGGCCTTGGGTCTTTCCGACGAGGTCCTCAGTGTTGTTGCGGCGTCCCGTAAGGTGTCGACCAGAAAACGCTACGCCTTCAAATGGAAAAGATTCTCCATTTAGTGTTGGGTCAAGGGGTTGGACCCTTCTTCCTGTCCCTTGGCTAGTATTCTGGACTACCTGTGGTCTCTTTCTCAGCTAGGGCTTCGGTCGATGACCCTCAAGGTGCACCTGGCAGCCATCTCTGCTTACTGGGCTCGGGCCGGAAAGCAGTCGGTGGCGCAGGAGAAAGTGGTCGGGCGCTTTTTCAAAGGCCTGGATCACACATCCCCTCCGGTGCGAGAACCTCCACCTCCATGGGATCTACTGCTGGTATTGGCTATGCTGATGGGCAAGCCATTCGAACCGATGCACAGGTGCGATATCTCCCACCTGTCGTGGAAGACCACCTTCTTGGTGGCTAGTACGTCAGCCAGAAGGATGGGAGAGCTCCAGGCACTTTCCATTGAGTCTCCTTATCTGGTCTTCCACAGGGACAAGGTTGTCCTGCGCCCCCACCCAAAATTCCTTCCGAAGGTGGTGTCGGAGTTTCACCTTAACCAGGTGTTTAGTCTGCCGGTGTTCTACTCCAGTCACACCTCAGAGGCCAAATATAGGCTCCATACTCTGGACCCTAGAAGTGCGCTCGCTTATTATAAGGAGCGAACGGCTGAAGTTCGGGGAGAGGTTTGCCAGCTGTTTGTCACCTATGCTGAAGCCGCACCTGGCAGACCTGCAGCCAAGTGGACGATAAGCAGGTGGGTCACCTCCTGCATAGATCTCTGCTATAGGTTGGCTGGCATCTAGCCTCCCAAAGGGATAAGAGCGCATTCTTCCCGCCATACTGCTGCTTCGGTGGCTGCTTCTAGGGACGTCCCTATCCAGAAAATCTGCAGGGCTGCTACCTGGAAGTCGGCACACACGTTTATTTACCATTACCACATTGACCTAGAGGCATGCTGGTTTTGGGACCTTGGTTCTCCAGTCCTTATTCCCCAAGTAAGTATAGGGGGTGCACGCCTTGCCTCCCTCCTCCCAGAGAACTGCTAGGAGTCTGCCAACAACTGTGGATTGAACAACATATCCAGGTCCCTAGAAATATGGGTTCTAGGGACATGGATATGTTGTTCATCCACACTGTCTGGCAGGTATCCTTGCCGCTTTAAATCTTGCCGGAAGGTCTTCAAGCTGGCTCCTCCCACCCACCCGGGTGGTAAAACTCGGCTCCGCCCCATGACGCCTGATCTTCCTTACCGCTTGGAAGCTCAGGTTCCCTCCTTAACGCTCTGCGTACAAGACTGGTTCCTAATTCTTCGGTTTCCGAATTTAAAGTTTTTGCATTTCTAGACTTCGTCTTCTATCCCTCGCTGGCTGCGAGCGGACGAATCGACTCCGGTTTCGAGATGCCCTTGCGGGCAGAAGATGTCTCAGACGGATCCGCACTCCACGTGTGTTCACTGTTTAGGGCCTTGAGCACGACCCGCAGGCTTGCGACCTGTGCTCTTCCTTCTCAGCGTACGTCCTCGAAGACCGTGCTGCCCGTTTACAACTGGGGCGCCCTGAGAAACGTTTTCCTCCGGTGAAGTCAAAAGAGGCCCGGTCGGCGGTTTCAGTGTCTGCGGGCTCGGCGGATCAGCTAGAGCAGATGATCGCCCTCGAAGAGGAGGTGGTGCGGGCCGCGTCTTCCTCGGCCGCGGCATTTATCCCGCTCTCCCTGGGTTCCTCTTATACAGCTTCCTTTAAGGGAGCTTGTCTGTCCCTCTCCACTAGAGGAGAGGACCAACGTCTGCTGGACCTTCTTCTCGGTCCAAGAAGAAAGACAAGGGTAAGTCCCTCCATCGACGCTCTTGGGAGGCGGAAAGGTCCCCTCCCGAGTTGTCGGCCATCGACTTGGTCGATCGTTCAGCTTCGGCCACTGGTCTCCACGGTGTCCCGTCAGGTCAGTTGACCGAGACTCCCGTTGCCAGTCGAGATGTTTCTACCCGTTGGACGGGTTGTCGACCGGCGGCCGAAAACCTCTCACCGGTTCCCCGGTGGGAGCTGAGGATCCTGTGGGCTTCCAGTGCCTCGTTCCGGAGCCCTCGGGTGAACCCTCCGAGCCGAGGGGAGAGCCGGTTCCACCCGTCCTCGGAAAAGCCGAAGGTCTCGGTCTCAGACTTATTCGCGTCCAGCCAATCCCCGTCATAGGCGGTCTCGGGCCGCCTCATCCTCCTCCTCGGACAGGGGAGGCTTACACGTAGTTACGTCGACTGATACGAGGATCCTCATGTGGCAACAGTTTCTTCTGACTGGAACAAGCCGCCGCTGCCTCCCGGCCATTATGGTTGTCACCGAGCAGCCGAAACAACCCCTCGCCTTACCGAGGAGCCTGTTCCCAGGCCAGTTGTTCGACCAAACCAGCTGCTTCACCGATCCGTGGAACCTCCGCCCACAGCCGTTATTTGGGGCTCGACCAAGAACTCTCGGTCGGCTCAGGGACCTCCCCATAGGCTGTCTGTTACCCTCACTCCCGATCGACCTTGGCAGGTGGAGGGTGGCTCAGGCCCGAGGCAGCTCTTTGCGGACTCTTCAGAGTCCGATGGCGATTCCTCCCTTTTCTCCAGGCGAGTAGACTTGGAGTCCTCTGGAGGTCAGTTGATGGACAATAGCCCTTTGTCCTATCTGAGATTGCTTCGGCTCATCTCTGAGTCTACCGGGATGAAGCTCGAACCTGTCTAAGCGGGCCAGGTATCCCCTCATGGAGATACTGGACCGAGGGGATTCCCCTACGGAGGCCTTTCCGGTGGCCGAGGCCATAGTAGGCTCGGCCTTGAGCCCTGGCAGCGCCTGCTTCCCTGTCCTGCGCCTCGGCCAGGAAGTATGCAGTCCCCACCGTTCCTTGTCCTGTTTTTCGGAACACCTCAGCCGAGGGGCCAGTTACTAAGAACGCCACGCCGAACGCTTAGGACGGACAAACATCCCGACAAGGAGTCCAAGAATTGTGACTATGCCGGGCGAAAGTTCACGCTATGCCCTCCTCGCCTTCGCCAGGCCAGTTCGGCCGCATTCATGGCACATTTCTCTCATGCCCTGTTGGGCTCCCTAGACAGGTAATTCCTCATCTTCCGTGGACCTGCAGACCACGGTCAGGCAGGTGCGATCAGTGCAGGGCAGTGACCAAACAGCAGCTTCAGACTGCTCTGACATTGGAGACTCATGTGCCAGGTCAGTAGCCGCGAGTGGCTATGCGCTCGTGGCATGGCTGAGGATATCCACCTTCACTCGGATACCCAGCACAAGTTACGGATGTCCCTTCCTGGGACGACCGTCTCGGCCCTGGGGTGGAAGGTCACCTGCAGAGGATCGAGAAGTCCAATGCTACCTTGACTCTGTCTCATCCGCACAGAAGGACAAAAGCCGCAGGCCGCAGCCTAAGCCCTTTCGCCCTCTGCGCCTGCTGCACGTCCGGCCCAGCAACGCTAGGGCTTGGCAGGCTCGAGCTTGGCATCCCAAAGCTAAGCCCCGGCCTCCTCCCAGGAAGCAGGGAGGTAAGGCCCTGAAGTCCCTCACGGTCCTTTCTCCAAGCCTGCCCAGTGACGGGTTGAGGGGTGCCCTCCAACCCCGCTGGGCCACTCCCAGGTGCTCCCCAGAAGGTCGCCACTTTCTTTCCGCCTGGTCCGTTATCACCACAGACCGGGGTGGTGTTGAGGTGGTGGAAAGGGCCTGCCCTGAGTTCGAGTAAGCTCCCCACCCTTCAGAGCCGCACTCGGGTCCGGCGCCTCACGCTGTCAGCCTCGCCGAGCCGACATCGCCTCCTCCCGAGAAGGAGGGATAAGAGAGGTGGCAGACCCTCCTTCAGACCCGGGGTTCGTGTCCAGGTACTTACTGGTTCCGAACCGGACAGGGGGCTGGCACCCCATTCTCGACCTACACGACCTAAACAAGTTCCTAAGGTCTCGAACCTTCAGGATGGTCACTCTGGCTCAGATAATACCATCCTTGGAACACGGCATGTGGTTCTGCTCTCTGGACCTGCAGGACGCGTTCTTTCACGTTCCTATCCGTCCGTCACATCAGAGGTTCCTTCGCTTTCGAGCGGAGGGATCCCTTTTCGAGTTCCAAGCCATGCCCTTCGGCTTATCTCCAGCTCCCAGGGTCTTCACCAAATGCATGGCAGTGGTGACAGCATTCCTGTGGCGCCAAGGGGTCCGGATTTACCCTTACCTGGACGATTGGCTGATAGCAGCCCCCTCCAGACAGGAGGTGGAGTGGTCCAGAGATTTGGCCCTCCAGGTTTGCTCTCAGGTTGGCCTCCTCATCAATGAGGCCAAGTTGGAACTCGAGCTGAAGCAGGTGATTCTTTTCATCGGGGCAGAGCTCGACTCTCTTCGAGCCAGAGCACGGCTCCCGGTGGACAGGGCCGAGGTTCTTTCCTCCTTTGCCCAATCAGCTCTGCTGGGCAATTACGCTGCTGCCCGGGACTCCTGCGCCTCCTGGGTCTCATGGCGGCCTGTACCAGTGTGGTCCGTTGGGCCTGCTGGAATATGCGCCCCCTTCAGTGGGGGCTGGTCAGCCAGTGGTCCTAACGCTGCGATCCATTGGACCAGCTAGTGACGGTGACCCAGGGGATGTGGAACGCCCAGTGGTGGACCGCTCTAGTACATCTGAAGGAGGCATCCCGCTTGTCCACCCAAGCCGATGGTCTCTATCGACCGATGCCTCTGATGGGTTGGGGTGCCCATCTGGGGAACACTGAGCGTGACGCTCTGGTTCCCCGCGGGAGTCCCGATGCCACATTAACCTGCTGGAGCTCCGAGCGGTCCGCTTAGCTCTCACCACCTTTGCTCCGCTTTTCGGGTCAAGTGGTCCGGGTCCAGACGGACAACACTACCGACCATGTACTATCTAAACCGGCCAGGGCGGGATCGCTTCTCCATGCTTCTATGCAAGGAAGCTCTCGCGATCTGGTCACTCGTGGCGCAGCCTGGAGGCGGATCTCCTAGCTATTCATGTGGCAGGAGCCTCCAACACCCTGGCCGATGCCCTAAGCCGGATAGGGGCGCCCCACGTAAGTGCCGGATGTAGTAAAGATCTATTCTCCCATTGGGGCACACCTCAGGTGGACCTTTTTGCCTCCAGGAGAATGCTGTTGAGGCTGTTCTGATGCCCGCCCCCCAGCAGGGATTGCTGCAGGGGATTTTCTCGAGGCCGGGTAACTCGGGTTTCTTCTACGCCTTTCCCTGCTCCCTTGATGCACAAGGTGCTTTCAAAGCAAGGAGGACAAGGCGAGGTGATTCTGATAGCTCCCAGACTGGCCCCGCCAGTACTGGTACCCAGATCTCCTCAGCCTCAGCTCCAGGCTCCCGAGGCAGCTTCCAGCTCGCCTGACCTGCTCTCAGTCAGTCAGGGGAGGTATTCCATCCGGACCTTCAATCCCTGCACCTGACGGCCTGGTTCCTGAGCCGGCTGAGATCCAGGCCTTGGGTCTTTCCGACGAGGTCCTCAACGTAGCTGAGGCGTCCCGTGAAGGAGTCACTCAGAAAATGCTATGCCTTCAAATGGAAGAGATTTTCTCCATTTGCGCCAGGCAAGGGCCTGGACCCTCCTCCTGTTCCTTGGCTAGCATATTGGACTACCTGGTCCCTTTCTCAGCAAGGGCTTAGTTCGGACGACCTTAAGGTGCACTCCAGCCTATGTCTGTCTCATCGGGCGCGGGCCGGAAGCAGCCGGCGCAGGAGAAGGTGGTCTGGCGCTTTTCAAAGGCCTTGATCACTCCGTGCGAGAACCTCCACCTCCGGGATCTACTGCTGGTATTGGCAAAGCTCATGGGCAAGCCATTCTAACCAATGCACAGGTGTGAACCTCTCACCTGTCATGGAAGACCGCCCTGGTGGCTATCATGTCAGCCAGAAGGATGGGAGAGCTCCAGGCGCCTGCATCGAGTCTCCTTACCTGGTCTTCCACAGGGACAAAGTTGTCATCGCCCCCACCAGAATTCCTCCAAGGTGGTGTCGGAGTTTCACCTTAACCAGGTGCTGACTCTGCTGGTGTTCTACCTCAATCACACCTCGGAGGTTTCAATATAGGCTCCATACTCTGGACCCTAGAAGGCGCCGCTACTATAAGGAGCGATGGCTGAAATTCGGGAGAGGTTTGCCAGCTGTTTGTCACCCACGCAGAAGCCGCACCTGGCAGACCTGCAGCCAAGCCGGACGATAGGCAGGTGGGTCACCTCTGCATACATCTCTGCTATAAGTTACGGGCATGGAGTCTCCCAGAGGATAAGAGCTCATTCCTACCCGCCATACTGCTGCATCGGTGGCTGCTTCCAGGGACGTCCCTATCCAGGAAATTGCAGGGCTGCTTCCTGGAAGTCAGCACACACCTTCATCACCCATTACCACATTGACCTTGAGTCACGCCGGATGCTGGTTTGGGGCCTCGGTTCTCCAGTCTCTATTCCCTAAGTAGGGGGTGTGCGCCTTGCCTCCCTTCTCCCGGAGAACTGCTAGGAGTCTGCCAGACAGTGTGGATGAACAACATATCCATGTCCCTAGAAATACAGGTTACTCACCTGTAACAGGAGTTCTAGGAATGGTATATGTTGTTCATCCACACGACCCACCCAACCTCCCCAGATTCAACGCACAACCTGAGCTTCCAGCGGGCCAGATCTGGCGTCATAGGGCGGAGCCGAGAATTTTACCACCCGGGTGGGTGGGAGGAGCCAGCTTGAAGACCTTCCAGCAAGATTTAAAGCGGCAAGGATACCTGCCAGACAGTGGATGAACAACATATACTATTTTAACTTTGTTACAGGTGAGTAACCTGTATTTACTCACCTGTACAGGAGTACTAAGAGGGTATCTGGTGATCTTACTGAGACACAGCACTTGCAGCAGGTTACACCATTAGGACTGAAGCCGCAGGCGCCAGGACCCCACGGAAAATTCTAGCTAGCTATCTTCAGGGACCGCCGCCGACGCCGGTCCCACCTCCAACTCAGATGTAGTACATAAGGGGAAGTCCTTACTGATTCCTCCAGTTTTCCCATTGCCGACTTGTACGTCTCAATTCTTCGGTCTGACATTTAGCGCCACACGCTGGGTTAAGTTCTTTTTTCCTACGTGAAATCTTTATCTCTACAATCAAGTTTTCTCTGTCCTCTCGACCTCCGGTCCTCGGCTGTGCTTGTAGGGAAGCAGATCCCCTTCAAGGACCCTCACTTTGCCTGGGCGTCCGTGCCTAGGCTCAGACCACGCATACTTCGGCCTGCTCCTTTGCCAGGGTTTAATAGCAGAACCCGGATCCGTCAGCCAGAAGCCTCTTCAGGCATTTTTGCTGGAAGAAAAGCTTAAGACCATGTCTTCCAAGGGGGACTCTTCGAAGAAGGCCCACAAGCACGCTGAGAAACGTAGGGAGAAGGCCCCTTCCAGGTCCCCGTCTAGGGCCTCAGACTCACGCAGCTCTGGTTCCAGGTCCGACCGCTTCCCTTCCCGGGCCAGCTCTCAGCCTCCCCCTGCTGCGGTCAAGAAGTCTTCATCCTCTTCTCAGGCCAAGACTGCCAGACCTTACTCGTCCTCTAGGACCCTGGTCAAGTCTGGGGATCGCCACCATCACCATAAGTCGGTTCTCGCCTTTCTGAACCCCGACGTCAGGTCTGCTTCCTTGCCTCCTCCAAGACTATGGAGCTACCTCTCTGAAGAGACTCCAGACCCGACGCCGGTGCGCCTGTCGCCCCTTCTTGCCACAGATCCTCGAGCATGCCAGACGACCGCCGCCGGCCAGGCCAACGATCATCGGTCACCGGTAGGGGACCGGCGCCGCGTCCTATTGAAGAAGAGAACCTCGACGCCTCCGACCGACGCTGGTCAGGAGACCATCACTGAGGAGGAATTGACCTCGCCCGAGGACTCAGACGGGCGACTCCTCGGTTCTGTCGAGGTTTCAGGAACCCTCGCATTACCCGAGCCCCTGTGGAGCCGACGTGACCCGGGACTTACCATGCACCTGCGCCCGACCGTCAGCCGGGCTCCAGGTAGAAGTGAAGGAGCTGTTCACTTATCAGTGGGACACCATGAAGAAGGACATGGTTCCCACTCCACCTCCTCTTCCTCCTACACCGATTACTCCTCTGGTTCCTGCGCCCCTCCCATCGGGTTGGCAGGCCGACTACCTCCTCCCCGGGAGCACAGAACACCTCCAAGGGGGAGACCAGACAAACGGAGACCTCCGTCCAAATCCTCTTCCAGGTCACCCAGCCCTAAGAGACCCAGAAGACGCCGACGATCGCCTTCGACGGAGGACACGGGATCAGAGTTCTCAACATCCAGATCCCCATCTCCCCTCTCTATCCCTTCTCCGGATGACCCTTCGTTCTCGGATATTATGAGACACATCCAAGAGAACATGGGATGGGATGCAGAAGAGCTAGACCCTGAAAGGCTACGCCTTGCAAAGTATCTTCAGCAGAAGGACCCCAAGCCTGTGGTGGTGCCACCCTTGGTAGACACTTTCGTGGACATCACCAAGGCAGCGTGGAAGCGTCCACATTCGCTCCCGGCGATGCCGAAGAAAGCTGATCGCTTGTACAAGGCTCCCAGGGAAGACCAGTACTTGACTCAGCATCCTCAGGCTGAGACTCTGGTCATAACAGCCTCACATGACCGGTCCCAGAGACCACAACATGAGTACCCTGCCACCGGACCCAGAGTCCAAACAGCTGGACTCTGATGGGTAGGCGACGTATGTTTCCGCTACCTGCGCCATCAGATCCCTGAATTACTTAACCCACATGGTGCAGTTCCAAAATGCCTTGTGGGAACAGGGTCTGGATGCGGCTGAGAAACTGCCGGAAGGTGAGCAGAAGGAGGAGATGCTTCAGCCCTTTGTATGGGTTCGGACGGGAACCTGCTACGAAGGCGATGATTCCGCTGGACCTCGGCCCGAGCAGCAGCTTCAGGCGAGTGCATCCGGAGACGCTCTTGGTTACGCTGCTGCTTTACCCGGACGTCCAGAAGAATATCATGGACGCCCATTGGGGGAGAAGTCTTGTTGGTAAGTCCTCGAGAAGATTATTACCAAACTCCAAGAGGCCGGATAGGTGAGGTCGGTTCAGGCCATGTGTCGACCCAAGCTTAGTTCCTTCCGTAGGAACCAAAGCAGATTTTCATGGACGGACGTAGAGGCAACAGTCCCGCCCCGCTCCACAACAGAGGGGCTCCGGCTTTCGCAGAGCCCAGGGGAAACAACCCGCAGGCCGTAGCCAGCGTACTTCCAAGCCGGTCCAGCCAGCGGGACCCTCAGCTGCCACAGCCTGACTCCTTTCCGGCCCCCGCCCCTCAGGATCAACGGGAAATCATGGTCGGGGTCGTTGCAAAACTTCCTGCCGGGATGGCAGGCTATAACCACCGACAGGTGGGTTCTTCAGTTGGTCGGAAGAGGCCACTTTATAGAATTTGCAGAAAGCACTGAGACCTCCTTTGCTCTCCGGGTACTTCGGTCAGCAATAAGTCACTGATCTGGCAAGAAATACTCACGCTCTGGTAAAAGGGAGCTTATGGAGCTCCTGGAGAACCAGAGAGGACAAGGATACTATTCCCACTTCTTCCTGGTTCCAAAGAAATCAGGGGACCTCCGTCTGGTCTCTGGACCTCAGCGACTCTCAACGTGTCAGTCGCTTACAAGAGATTCCGGATGGTGACTCTTCCGGTCTCATTACCATGCTGAAGCAAGATGCCTTCTTAGCTGCCTCTAGAAATGCAGGACGATACCTGCACATCCCTATAGCTCAGGCGCACAAGAGGTTCCTGCGCTCGAGTTTTCGACCACCACCTTTCAGTTCTGAGCCCTTCCATTCGGGCTGTCCATCAGCACCCAGGGTCTTTTAGCAAATGCATGCAGTTGTGGCAGCTGCTCCAAGGAGACAGGGCCATATGTGTTCCCGCATCTGGACGATTGGCTTTCATGGTCACCTCCAGAGTATGCGATACGAGCTTATCCAGAGCACCCAGGACCTGTTCCGATCTCAAGATTCTAATCAACCACGAAGTCTCTCCTGGTACCATCGCAGAAGCTGCACTTTATAGGCGCAGTACTGGACACCGCTCAGGGAAGAGCATTTCTTCCAGACGACAGAGCGAGCGATCAGATCCCTCATCAGGAGTTTTCGTTTAACAAGACCGGCCCTCCAGGTCAGTCCTTCGCTGCTCTGGACACATGGCTGCGACCATTCCCACCGTCTCTTTCGCAAGGCTCCACATGGTAACTCAGTGGATGCTCAAGGTGCAATGGGATCAAAGGCAAGACCACATGCAGTATCCGGTCAGATCACGAACACCGTGATTCGAGACTGGCAGTGGTGGCTAGACCCAGGGTCACTCTCACGGGCATCCCGCTTATAGCTCGGTCCCCGGAGGTAATCCTCACCACAGACGCCTCAGGTCTAGGGTGGGTAGCACACCTGGACAGGGTGAAGTCCCGAGGGTACGCGGGCCCCTCTGGAGGCCCTTCCATATCAGTGTCCTAGAGATGAGGGCGGTCCCTTATGCCCTGCAGGCCTTTCAGTCAGAAATCCCACGAGTACCTCCTGCTTCTAGACAGGCAACACGGCGTGATGATATTACCTCAACAAACAAGGAGGCGACACCTTACTTTGCAGGGAGGCCATGAGGGTGGGATTGGGTACATCCTGTACCCAGCAAATCTGATCACGTGCACATGTCTCAGGGTGGACAAACACGACTGCAGAGTGGCCTGAGTCACTCCCAGGCCAGAGTCCACGAGTGGGAACTTCAAGAGGTAGCAGAGGATCTGTTTCTTCGATGGGAACTCCAGAGTTGGACTTGTTCGCATCCCCATCCAACGCAAACTGCCCAATTTTTGCTCGCTAGATCCAGGGCCTGGTGTTTTCTGGCGAGACGCATTGTCCCTCTCCTGGGCTGACAGATTTCTCGCTTCCTTCCCTTCCTGCTGATCCAGAGAGTTCTTCTCAACTCCGCGCAGGGAGCAAGCAACCATGATCCTTGTGGCCCTTTTGGCCCAGACAGATATGGTTCCCTTTACTGATTCAACTATCCCGGAACCTCCGGCCCCATTGCCGCTCAGCTCCCATCTCCTTGTCTCAGGAGGAAGGTTCACTGGTCCACCCGGACTTAAGCTCACTGAACCTGCATGTTTGGCTCCTAGAGAGACATAGCCACCTTAAGGCCACGGGTCTCGCAAGAGGCGGAAGTTCTTTTTCTGCAGCCAGAAAGCCGCAACGATGTCGCACGCCATGAAACATGCCGGTTTTTGTTTATGGTCACGAGCACGCGATTTTTTCCTTTAGGCTGCCCGTGAGAGTGGAGTTGACTACCTGCTTCCTTTTCCGCTCGCCAGCCTACTCCCTCATCAAGGTGCACCTTGTGCCATCTCTGCCTACCACCTTCTGGGACATCGCATTAGTGGCACAATTAGACGCTCGGGAATTTTTGAGAGGGTGTTACATCTTAGGCTACCCATTAAGGACCCAGTGCTCTATGGATTTGTTTTTGTCCTGGAACAACCTCACGCTTCCTTCGAACCTGCCGTAGATTGCGAGCTGCTTTTCTGTCGGAAAACGCTGTTTTGTCTGCTGTTACTTCAGCAAGAAGAGTTTTGAGCTTCACGCCTGTGCAAAGAGTGGATCCTCTGTCTCCCGCTCGGTTTCAGTCTGCGTCGAAGTCCCGCGGAGAACTGGGAATCGGGCGGACCGCCCCTTTATGTAATTCCGCCGGAGGCGGACCGGTGTCGGGGCGGTCCCTGCTAAGATAGCTAGCTAGAATTTTTTCCGTGTCCTGACGCCGGTTTCAGTCCTAATGGTGTAACCTGCTGCAAGAGCTGTTCTCTAAGATCTACTGTTGCGGTAAGTTTCACGTGAACTGCATTCTTCATCCACCGACCCACCCGACCTCGGCTGGGTGACAACCTGACTTGCAGCTGGTATTAGTTATGGGCAGAGCCGGGTTTTATCACCTGGTTAGTTTTTCCGCAAGATGAAAGCGGCAAGGAACCTACTTGAGGGTGAACAACATATACCACCCTTGTAGCTCCTGTTCTAGGGACATGATATGTTGTTCATCCACTGTTTGTCAGGTTCCTGCCCTTAAATCTTGCTGGAAGGTCTGTTGGCTCCTTCCACCCATCCGGTGGTAAACTCGCCCGCCCATGACGCCAGATCTTCACGCCAGCGAGGTCTCTCCTTAACGCCTGTGTATAGACTGATCCTAATTTTGTAACCGGCCAAACCAATTTTTAAGCCAAGACTTCGTCCACCTTTAGTCCCTCGCGGCTGTGATGGCCAAATCAATTCCAGATTTCGGGTGCCCATGTGCAGAAAGTCCAGGACGATCCGCTCCACGTGAGTCTACTGCCTCTACCAGACTGCCCGCAAGCCCGCGAAAGGCGCCGCTCGCTTTTGGCCAATGTCCCGGAAGATCATGCTGTCTGTTACAGCTTGGCCTGAAGCGCACTGGTGAAGTCCAAGGAGGTCTGGCTGTGTCCGCGGTTCTTCTGTTGAGAACCGAGCAGATAATTGCCTCGAGGAGGAGGGCAGGCTATGCCCAGGCCGCATCTTCATCTTCCCTCGGTCACGGTATTTATCCCGCCTCTCTCTGGGATCTTCCTACACAGCTTCTTTTAAGGAGCGTCAACTCTTCATTTCAGGGAGAGGGGCCATCGGGACACTCTTCTCGTCCAAAAGCAGGACTGAAGGAAGTCCCACCGTCGGGCGTCGGGAGCAGGAGAGGTCCTTTCCGGACAGCCGGCACTTTACTCGGGTTGCGGGTTAAGGCCGCTGGCTTCACGGTGTCCTCCAGGTCAGCTAGCTGAAGACACCCGCCGATGCGGTTGAGATTTTTCTCACTGTCGGAGGGCTGTCGACTGTGCCGACATCCCTTCTTCACCAGTCCTCTGTGAGACAGAGGACTGCTTTACGCCCTGTGCCGGAGTCCCGGTCAAGGCTTGAGCCGAGGAAGAGCGGGTCCTCGGCCTTCCCAGACCAGCCCTCGAAATACAGAGGGTCTCGGTCTGACCTCTCTCGTCCAGCCGATCCTGCTGATATCGCGGTCCAGTCTCGCACCGGCAGCAGCGCACCGCTTCTCTGCCTTCCTTGAAGGAGGCTTCGCAAATTGCGCCGACGCTATTTCGGACCTACTGTGGCAGCAGTTACTTGTCCGGGAACGTTAACGCTGCCTTCCTCGCCATCAGGTGGCTGCCACCTGAACGTGTCGAAAACCGCGTAGTCGTGCCCAAGCCTGACCGTTGTTCGTCGTCAGCTGTCCCACCACTGTGGTGGAACCTCTCTACGTCCGAATCGGGGCACCGACCAGACTCTCGGTCGGTCAGGTCTGCTCCACAGATTGTCGGTCACCTCACCCTGACCGTCTCGCAGGTGGAGGGCTCAGCCCCAGGCAGCTCTTCATGGACTCCTCGATCCCACGCTACCTCCCTGTTTCCAGGTCTTCTTGACCTGAGTCTGGGGCACAGTGGACGAGAGCCCCCGCCTCATGGGTTTTGCTCGCCATTTCGAGTCCACCGGGATGCAGCTCGGTCATCCAGATGGGCCATATCCCTGATGGAGATATCGGACTGAGGGATTCATTTACCTGAGCCTTTCTGGTGGCTGAAACCATTGTTGCTCCAGCCTTTGGAGCTTTGGCAGCGGGCGGCTTCCTGTCCCGCGCCTTCGGGCCAGAAAGGCGCGGTCCTACCGCTCTTTGTCCGCTTTTTTCGAGCACCCCTATGCGGAGGGGTTATCACCGAGCAGTGCTCGCTGCCCGTAACGCTTAGGATGTGGATAACCCCCCAACAAGGAGTCCAAAAGCTGGACTGCGCGCTGCAGTGTATGTGCGTCCCCTTGGCCTCCGCCCAGGCCAGCTCGCCGTGCTGATGGCACACTTCTCCCACGCCCTCGGGCTCCTGGGTGGATCTCATCTCCGGCTACCTGCAGACCACGTCACAGGTGCGGATCAGGAAGGCGGGCAAAGCAGCAGCTCCAAACAGCTCTGGACATTGGAGACCCTTGTGCCAGATGAGTTGCATCCGAGGCCAGGATGGTTGAGGATATCCACCTTCACGGCGGATACCCAGCATAAAGTGGTGGATGTCCTCCTGGGACTGACCTTCGCCCGGGTGGAAGGCCACCCAGCAGATCTAAGTCCAGTGCTACCTTGACTGTCACTCCCCAGAAGGACAAGGGCCAACAACATAGTCCTTTCGTTCCCTGTGTGCACGTCCGCTCAACAGCACCAGCAGGCTCGTACTGGCATCCCAACTAAGCCTGTGGCTTCTCTCTCGGGAAGCAGGAGAGGTTCAGGAGGTCCTCACGTCCCTCCTCCAAGCCTGCCCAGTGACTGTTGAGGGTGTCGCCAGCCTCGTTACCTCTGCCTCTGGGGATTGCCTGCCACTTCTTTCCGCCTGGTCTGCTATCACCACGGACCGCTTGATGTTGGAAGTGGTAGTAAAGGGCCTGCCCTGAGTTCTAGAGGCCGTTTCTTCCGAGCCTCCTGGGGGCTACAGGGTCCGTAGTTTCTGTCGGTCACAGCCAGCACTTCTACCTCCTTGAGAAAGAGGATCAGGAAGGTGACGGATCTCCACCAGACCCGGGTTTGTGTCCAGGTACTCCGGTCCCAAACTGGATGGGGCTAGCCCATTCTAGACCTGCAGATCGAACAGGTTCCTAAGGTCTCGAACTTAAGGATGGTTACTTGGCTCAGATAATCCCATCCTGGTGTGTGGTTCTATTCCTGACTTCCAGGACGATTTTTCATGTCCAATCCATCCGTCCACCAGATTTCTCCACTTCAGGGCAGAGGGATCCCTTGTTCTGGGGCTCGGCCTTCCCTAGCCCCAGTGTCTTCACCAAATGGCAGTGGTGACAGCATTCCTGTGGCGCCAAAGGGTCTGTACTGCCTGACGACTGGCTGATTGCAGCCTCCAGAATGAGGGGTGGGTCCAGAGATCTGCCTCCAGGTTTCCTCAGGTTGGCCTCTCATCAACGAGGCTAAGTCAGAACCTCTTGCAAGCAGGTGATACAATTCATCGGGCAGAACCGGACTTCTACAAGCGCCAGTGAGCACTGCCCAGCGGACAGGGCAGAGGTTTTTCCTTTGCCCAGTCCTCAGGTTGGGCATTGCGCCTGCCCCGGGACTTCCTGCGCCTGCGGGCGGCCTGCACCAGCATGGTCTGTTGAGCCCATACATGCATTCCTTCAATGGGGCCAGCCAATGGTCAGCACTTCAACCTTTGACTGGGCATGACCCAGGGATGTGGGAGCCTCCAGTGGTGACTGCCCAGCACATCTGCAGGAGGGCATCCCATTTGTCCATTCTAGTCGATGGGCTCTATCAACCAATGCGCCTCTGAAGGTTGGGGTGCCCATCTGGGTAAAGTACAGAGCCCAAGGCCCTGGTCCCAGAAGTCCCGGCGTCGCATCAGCCTGCTGGCTTCGCAGCGTCTGCCAGCCTCACTGCCTTTAGTTTGTTTCTCGGGTCAAGGTGTTAGGTCCAGACGACACTTTCACTTCTAATGTACTACTGAACCGCTAGGGGGACACGCCTATGCCTTGTGCAAGGAAGCCCGATGGTCAGCTGCAAGCCTGGAGGTGTCTCCAGCTATCCATGTGGCAGAGCTCAATATTCTGGTTGATGCCCTTGCGCTGTTGCATCCCATGAGTGGTCTCTCCTGCCGGAGGTAGTAGATCTGCCTCTCACCTCTGTGCCTCAGGTGGACCTGTTTGCCCAGGAGAATGCGGGTTTAGACTGTTTCATGCTCTCAGTGGGGCTAGCTGTGAGGATGCCTCTTGAGGCCTTGACCCCGGCTCTTCATGCCTTTCCCATTTCCCTTTATCCACAAGGCAAAGCCTTCAAGTGAGGAGGACAAGCATAGTGAGCCTGTGGCTCCACCGGGTCATCTCCCGCCCAGTTCTGGTATCCAGATCTCCTCAGTCTCAGCTCCAGGTTCCAAGGCGGCTTCCAGGCCGCCTGACCTGATCTGTCAATCAGGGAAGGTATTCATCCGACCTTCAGTCCTGTACCTGACGGCGTGGTCTGGCTGCTAGAGTTCCAGGCCTGTCTTCCGACGAGGTCCTCAACGCTGAGGCGCCTGATGAGTCGACCAGGAATGCTGTGCTTCAAATGCAAGATTTAGGCCAAGGGCCTGGACCCTTCCTCCTGCCTGGTAAGCATTCTGAATTACCCAGGTCCCTTTCAGCAAGGGCTTCGTTGACCTAATTTACAGCACCCAGCCATCTCCAGCCACTGAAGCGCTGGAAGGGAAGCAGTCGGTGCCAGGAGAAGGTGGTCTGCGCTTTTCAAAGGCCTGATCACATATCCCCTGGTGCGAAAATCCCACCTCCATGGGATCTACTATATTACAAACTCAGGGTTTGTCATCCGGCTGCAGGGTGACACTTCACCTGTGGAAGACCTCTTCTGGTGCATTATGTCAGCCAGAAGGATGGAGATTCCATGCTCATCGAGTCTCCTTTATCTGGTCTCCACAGGGGCAAGGTCCTGCTCCCCCACCTGAAATTCCTTCCAAGGTGTGTCGAGTCACTTAACCAGTGTTGACTCTGCTGGTGTTCTACCCCAATCCGTCTGGAGGCTCAGTATAGGCTCCATACTTTGGACCCTAGAAGAGCGCTCGCTACTATAAGGAACAGACTTGCCAGTCTGGGAGGAGTTCGCCAGCTGTTTGTCACTCACGCTAGCCGTGACCTGCAGACCCAGCCAGGACAATAGGCAGGTGGGTCATGTTCCGTATAGACCTCTGTTATAGGTTACGGGCATGGAGCCTCCCAGAGGGATAAGATTATCTTCTACCCGCCATACTGCTGCATCGGTATAAGCTTCAAACAACATGAAGTCTTGCTATATTCTGACATATGCAGTGAGTCCCAACCTTCTCGAACTGCTCCGAGGTGAAAGAGTTAACTTTCCATGCCAGGCATGGAACGCTGAGCTCGAGCTCAGTTGAAACTGTCTGTTGCTCTTCAAACTCAACCGTCAGATTCTTTACTCGCCTCACTGATCAGTCACTCCGAGATTTCTCCTTCTGCTCGGTTCATTTTGTCGGTTAAAATATTGTTTTCTCGGTTTTCGACCAAATTTAAACCATAACGGGTCGGTTCAGACTCTGTCTGTGGTATTTGTGAGTACTAGATAGGTTTACATTAATTCTCTCTGTGTGGAACTTGTAGAACTGTTTATCGGTTGGGTTTGAACCGATCTGTGTAGTTTAAAAATATCTTAATCTGTGATTTAGAGTGTGGTTACCGGTTCTTATCGGTTCTATCCATGACCTGTGACACGGTTGGGAATCAGAAGAGGGTCTTGCCTGGCGGATTGCCTTAAACGGGTAAGTTTGGTTAAGACTGGCACTATGTCTGAGAAACCCAAAAGAAAAACCGGGTCCACTGGGTTTCAACACTGCAGTGTGTGTGGGGAAGCCTTTGCCAAGGCTGACCCCCACACCACCTGTGTTTATTGTCTGGGGTTTGACCACCTCAATGCAGACTGCCAGATTTGTAAAAAATTTTCTGCAGCTACCCTGAAAAGAGAGTTGGTAGGCTCAGGGAAAAGGAGGCAAAAGTCCGCTGAACCGGATGCGACAGTCCGGTTCGGGTTCCAAATCTAACAGAGGGAGTGGCCCTCTGACCAGGGCGAGACTTCCTCGGCAAAGAGGAGACCTGACTCTGAGAGTCTGTTCCAGCAAAGGACTAGGAAATCAGCTGGTGTGGAGCTAAAACTTTCTTCTCCAACCACTGAAGAAATAGCCAAGCGATTAAATTGTCCAGTCGCTTCCCGGTTCAGACTGAACACGGCACCATCAGATTGCGCCCGTGTCCGGTCGGTTCCACCGGTTCAAGAGTATGATTTAGAGGAATATTATGAACTGGAGGAGGGAAGAGAGTATGAGGAGAGTGAATGTGGATTTGAAAGTCTGGATGTGCCCATTGACGGACATCTCCCAGACAGACCTTCAGAGTGTCTCCTCCTAGGCTCTCTGAGTCCTCTTCTCATTTTATGTTTTATAAAAGTGGCTGAAACCCTCCAGCTCCCTATGGAGGAAGCTGTGGATGATCAAGAGGAGCTCTAGCTATGTGGAAATGATGGATATCCCAGAGTCTAGGAGACTGTCTATTCCCTTGCATAAATCTTTGGAAACAGACATTTAAAATTCTAAAACTCCTCACACACTATACCTCCTGTGGATAAGAGAATGGACAAGAGGTACACATTGTCAGGCTCTGCTACGGAGTTCCTTTCACAACAATGCAGCCATGTTGGGGTAGTGCAGGCTGCAGCCTGTGACGAGTCAAATATTCCCTTGGCTTCACACCCACCGGACTAAGACTCCAGGAGGACTGATACCATGGCAAAGAAACAGTATATGGCAGCATCCTTGGGACTCGGACAGGCAAATTATATGGCTTATGTTGCTAGATACCAGAAATCCAGATGGGATACTGTTATGGCTCTAGCAAAACAGGTCCATGGCCACCTTAGGAGCTGGAGCAGGTGGCTGCTGATGGTATTGAGGCATCCAAGGTGCAATTCCATGCTGCAGTGGACTCAAATGATGTGTCATCAAGAGTCATGGCTACATCTGTGGCACTTAGCAGAATGGCTTGCTCAGATGTACTAGCCTGTCACAGGATACCCAGACTAAGGCCATGGATTTTCCTGTTGTGGGTAATTCCCTGTTTGGGGAGCAGACAGAGAATTACATGAAGAAAAATGGATGAGTATAGGACCACCTAAGGGTGCACAGGCCAAGGAAAGGCAGGCCACTCCTCAAAGGTAGCTTCCCAGGGGCAGGGGCAGGCCTTTTCATAGGCCCTTTTACCAAGCCCAGGCCTCCTCTTCTGCTTATGCCCAGAGGGGGTTCTTTAGAGGGAGAGGCAGACGGTGTGCAAGCAGGCCTGCTTCCACCCCTCAGCCCAAAGCCCCTGCCAAGCAGGCACCCTGATGGGGTTGCCTGGGCCAATTCTCAAATACCTGTAGGGGGCAGGCTGGCTTACTTTGTCCAGGACTGGGAGTCTCTGACATCAGACAAGTGGGTCCTGGAAGTACTAAGCCAGGGACTGGTTCTCAGTTTCAAAAAGTTTCCAAAGATGAGAACCAGATCCTTTCCACCTGCAAATCCTCCAGAGGCACTTGCCCTAGAGGCAGAGGTCTCTTCCCTCCTGGCTCTGAGCTGTGGAAAGGGTTCCACCCCTACACCAGGGCAAAGGGTTGTACTCCAGGTACTTCAAACAACATGAAGTCTTGCTATATTATGACATATGCAGTGAGTCCCAACGTTCGAACTGCTCCGGAGGTGAAAAACTTAACTTTCCATGCCAGGCATGGAACCTTGAGTGCGAGCTCGGTTGAAAACTCTGTCTGTTGTTCTTTAAACTGAAACTGTCAGATTCTTTACTCCGCCTCACTGAACAGTCGCTCCGGAGATTTATCCTTCTGCTTGGTTCGTTTGTCGGTTAAAAAGTCTTATTTTTCGGTTTCTTGACCGAAATTAAACCACAACCGGTCGGTTCAAGCTCTGTCTGTGGTATTGTAAGTAATAGATAGGCTTACATTTATTTTTTTTTCTGTGTGGAACTTGTAAATGTGTTTTCGGTTCGGTTTGAACCGATCAGGCTGTTTTAAAATCTTTCTAGTCCTTTAGAGTGCGGTTCCCGGTTCTTATCGGTTCTAAAAAAGACGGATTTTATTACGGTTTTTTCCACGACCTGTGACACGGTTGGGAACCGATAAGAGAGTCTTGCTTGGCGGATTGCCATTATTGGGCAAGTTTGGTTAGGCTGGCACTATGTCTGAGAAACCCAAAAGAAAAACCGGGCCCACTGGGTTTCAGCACTGTGGCCTCTGTGGGGAAGCCTTTGCTAAGGCTGACCCCCACACCACCTGTGTATATTGTCTGGGGTTTGACCACCTCAATGCAGACTGCCAGATTTGTAAGAATTTTCCTGATTTGCCACCGTGGAAAAGAGTTGGTAGGCTCAGGGAAAGGGAGGCCAAAAAGTCTGCTGACCCGGATGGCCAGCCCGGTTCAGTTCCAACCGAACCGGAGGGAGTGCCCTCTGACCAGGGCGATACTTCCTCGGGCAAACGAAGAGCCAGCTCTGAGGAGCCAGTTCCAACTAAAAGGACTAGAAAGTCAGTTAGTGTGGAGCCAAAAGTTCTTTCTCCAACCGCTGAGGAAATAGCTAAAGCAATTCAAATTGTCCAGTCTCTTTCCCCGGTTCCGTCCGAACCGACACCATCAGGGAAGCGCTCGGTTCGGCCTGTTCCACCGGTTCAAGATTTTGATTTTTGAGGATTTTTATGAACCGGAGGAAGGGGAGGAGGAGTATGGGGATAGTGAATGTGATTTTGAAGGTCTGGATGTGCCCATTGAACCGGACATCTCTCCAGACAGACCGTCAGGGGTTCTCTCTCCCCCCCAGGCTATCTGAGTCCCCTTCTCATTTTATGTTCTAGAAGAAAGTTGCTGAAACTCTCCAACTCCCTGTTGAGGAAGCTGTTGATGACCAAGAAGAGCCTGATTATGTAGAAATGATGGATATTCCAGAGTCTAGGAGACTGTCTATTCCTTTGCACAAATCTTTTAGGAAACAGTAAAAATTCTAAAAACTCCTCACTCTATCCTCCTGTTGATAAAAGGATGGACAAGGGTATGCATTATCAGGGTCTGATCTGGAGTTCCTCACTCAAGCAATGCAGCCATGTGGGGGTAGTGCAGGCTGCTGCCTGTGACAAAAGAAATATTCCTCTAGCCTCTCACCCTCCTGAAAAGGACTCCAGGAGGATGGATGCCATGGCAAAGAAACAGTACATGGCAGCATCTTTAGGACTCAAGACAGGCAAATTATATGGCTTATGCTGCTAGGTACCAGAAATCCAGGTGGGATACTGTGCTGGCCCTAGCAAAACAGGCCCCTGACCAGCTTGCCAGGGAGCTGGAGCATGTGGCTGCGGATAGTATTGAGGCATCCAAGGTGCAATTTCATGCTGCAGTAGACTCTAATGATGTATCGTCAAGGGTCATGGCTACATCTGTGGCTCTCCGCAGAATGGCTTGGCTCATATGTACTACCCTGTGACAGGATACCCAGTCTAAGGCTATGGATTTTCCTGTTGTGGCAATTCTCTGTTTAGAGCAGACAGAGAATTATATGAAGAAAATGGATGAATATAGGACCACCTATAGGAGTGCACAGGCCAAAGAAAGGCAGGCCACTCCTCAAAGGCAGCATGTCAGGGCAGGGCAGGCCTTTTCATAGGCCTTTTACCAAGCCCAGGCCTCCTCTTCTGCTTATGCCAGAGGGGTTCTTTAGAGGAGAGGCAGCCAGGGTACAAGTAAGCCTGCTTCTACCCCTCAGGCCAACCCCTGCCAAGCAGGCTCCTGATGGGGTGGCCAGGGCCGATTCTACACTACCCGGAGAGGCAGGCTGGCTTACTTTGTCCAGGACTGGAAGTCTTAACATCAGACAAGTGGGTCCTGGAAGTAGTAAGCCAGGGACTGGTTCTCAGCTTCAAAAATTTCCAAAGATGAGAGCCAGGTCACTCCACCTGTAAATCCATCAGAGGCACTTGCCCTAGAAACAGAAGTTTCTACCCTCCTGGCTCTCAGAGCTGTGGAAAGGGTTCCACCCCTACACCAGGGCAAAGGCTGTACTCCAGGTACTTCCTTACCCCAAAAAGACAGGAGAATGGCCCCATCCTGGATCTAGATACCTAAACAAGCACCTTTTAAAACCAAAATTCAAAATGGTGACTCGGGAATTATTTACCCTCTCTAAGGCCAGGGACTGGCTAGCCTCCCTAGACCTCAAGGATGCCTACTTCCATGTTCTTATCAGAGCTCCCACCGAAAAGTACCTCAGATTCGAACTGCCCTCAGGCCATTACCAGTTCAGAGCAATGCCCTTGACCTCACCTCAGCCCGAGGGTATTCATAAAATGCCTGGCAGTAGCAGTTGCCCACTTAAGAAGGCAAAAGATTGCCATCTTTCCTTATCTGGACGACTGGCCCATAGTAGGCCAGTCTCCAGACCAGGTCAAACTACACCTTCAGGTAACTCGGCAACTGCTCACATCTCTAGGTTTCCTTCTCAGTCTTCCAAAGTCAGTTCTAGAGCCTGTCCAGCTTCTCACCTTCATAGGTGCAGAACTGAACACAAAAGATGCCAGAGTCTTCCTTCCTCTGGAAAGAGCAAGGACCCTGGTCTCTCTGGCCTCCTCTTTCACCCTGCAGGTCTCTCGACCAGCAAGGCATTTTCTGCAGCTCCTGGGGCACATGGCTGCTTCTGCAGCAGTAGTGCAGGGAGCAAGATTTCAGATGAGGGACGTCCAGTTCCATTTGAGAGCCTTTTGGTCTCAAAGGAGAGACCCTCTAACCAAATTGATCCCAGTGACTCAAACTCTGATCGGTCCTTCAGTGGTGGCAGGACCAGAGCAATCTGAGACGGAGGGTCCCCTTCACCCCCCCCCCCAGTCTCACTCCTTAATCCTTACTACAGATGCATCCCTCTTGGGGTGGGGAGCTCACATGGGTGACCTCACTACCCAAGGGATTGTAGTCCCCACAGGAATCTCTGCTCCACATCAATCTGTTGGAACTCAGAGCAGTTTTTCTAGCACTTCAAGTTTTTCCACATCTGTTCAGAACAGAGTCGTCACGGTCAGAACAGACAACACCACTACAGTGTGGTACATCAACAAGCAAGGGGCACTGGTCCTACGGCCTTGTGCAGAAGCAGTGAAGTTGTGGTCTCTGGCTTATTCTCTGAACGCCTCCCCTACGGCAGTTCACCTCCCAGGCAAGGACAATGTCCTGGCAGATGCTCTCAGCAGGATTTCCCAGGGCCATCACGAATGGTCACTGGATCCCCTAGTACTGGAGGTAGTATTTGCCTGATGGGGCACCCCGCAGATGGATCTTTTTGTAGCCCCAGACAATTACCAACTTCCCCTTTTTTGCTGCAGGCCCCCAGTGTTGGGCTCAGTTCCTCTGGATGCCTTCCTTCTCAGTTGGGAAGGGAAGTTTCTCTATGCTTTCCCCCCCTTCCCTCTCCTGTTCAAGGTGCTAGTCAAAATCAGATCTCAACCTTGCAAGATGATCCTGATTGCTCCAGATTGGGCCAGACAGCCCTAGTACCCACTCCTTATGTCCTTAGCAGTCCACCTTCCCCTGTGTCTTCCTAGGAATCACAACCTGTTAACCTGTGCCCAGGGGAGGGTTTGGTATCCGAACCTCAAATCTCTCAATCTCAAGGCCTGGCTCTTGAAGAGTTAGAGTTTGCTGACCTACACCTCTCCCAAGGTGTATTGGTTATCTTGAAGGCCTCTGGGAAGCCTTCCACCAGGGCTACTTATAAATTCAAATGGAAGAGATTTTCCATATGGTGCTCTGGCAAGCATATTCCCCCAGAATCTGCTGACTTGTCCACAATCCTGGACTATATGGTGCATTTGAATTCTTTGGGGCTGAGACCAGCTACCCTAAAAGTGCATCTGGCAGCTGTGTCTGCTTTCTTATCAGCAGGTAAATCATCTTCTTTTTTAGCTCATCCTGTATTCTCCAGGTTTTTCAAGGGGTTGCTTCACACCAACCCTCAATTCAGGGACCCTGCCCCTGCTTGGGATCTTAATGTTTGCATTGCCCAGCTTATGCAACCCCCTTTTGAGCCATTGTCTTCAGCAGAGCTTAAGTACTTGACTTGGAAAACTGTGTTTTTGGTAGCCATCACTTCTGCCAGGCGCATAAGTGAATTGCAAGCATTGTCAGTGGAACCTGATTTTATCTCCTTTCTTAGAGATAAGGTGGTCCTCAGGACTAATGGAAAGTTTTTGCCTAAGGTGGTTTCAGACTTCCACCTTAATCAGTGTCTTTTCCTGTGTACTTCACTGACCATTCCTCCTCTGGCAAGAGGAGATTGCACAGTTTAGATGTCAAAAGAGCCCTTAGTTACTATATAGAACGTACCAAGGGTCACAGGTTTGACTCCCTCCAATTGTTCCTCATTTATGGTGAGGTTGGTAAAGGAAAATCTGCCACTAAAAGATCCATTGCCAGGTGGATTGTCTCTTGTATCCAGTTTTGCTATGAAAAACTGGGTAAGGTTCCTCCCTCAGACCTTAGGGCTCACTCTACCAGAGGTACAGCTGCGTCTCTGGCTGCTGCCAGGGACATCCCTATCCTAGAGATATGTCAAGCATCTACCTGGAAAACAGTTCACACTTTTACTAAGCATTACTCCCTGGACATCCAGGCTAGGAGTGATGCTCGATTTGGCACAGCTGTGCTTCAGAACCCATTTTCTAAGTAGGTTCTGTCCCTCCTCCATGGAGGTACTGCTGTGTAATCTGCATGTCATAATATAGCAAGACTTCATATTGTTTGAAGAAAAAATTACTCACCTTAGTATTGTTGTTTCTTCTAATGGAGTCTTGCTATATTATGACCTTCCCCCTGCCTGCCCCTCTCAGAACCTCTACTTTTGGGTTGTGGGTGGGCAGTGCAATGTCGGCACTTAGTAGATGCCCACTTTATTTTTCACCCCTTCTTTTAGGGTGTTTGGGTGTTACGTTTTTAATTTTTCTTTCTTGAATCCCCTGACTTGAGTCTTTGTTTTGGGGACCAAGAAAAATGTGTTATATTTACTAGCCAGTGGGCTAGTGTAGGTTTACGGCTTCCACACAGAACCTTAGTGAGTTTTGCTCGTAAAGATCTGACAGTTTGAGTTTAAAGAACAGCAGACAGAGTTTTCAACCGAGCTCGCGCTCAAGGTTCCATGCCTGGCATGGAAAGTTAACTCTTTCACCTCTGGAGCAGTTCGAAGGTTGGGGACTCACTGCATATGTCATGATATAGCAAGACTCCATTAGAAGAAACAACATTACTAAGATGAGTAATTTTTTCTTCCTTACCCCAAAAAAGACAGGAGAATGGCGGCCCATCCTGGATCTCAGATACTTAAACAAGCACCTTTTAAAACCAAAATTCAAAATGGTGACTCTGGGAATTATTCTACCCTCTCTAAGGCCAGGGGACTGGCTAGCGTCCCTGGACCTGAAGGATGCCTACTTCATATTCTCATCAGAAGCTCCCATCGAAAGTACCTCAGGTTCGAGCTGCCCTCAGGCCATTACCAGTTAAGAGCAATGCCCTTTGGCCTCACCTCTGCTCCAAGGGTATTCACAAAATGCCTGGCAGTAGCAGTTGCTTCTCTAAGAAGGCAAAAAATTGCCATTTTCCCTTACCTGGATGACTGGCTCATAGTAGGCCAGTCCCCAGACCAAGTCAAGTTACACCTACAGATAACTCAGCAACTGCTCACCTCTCTAGGTTTCCTTCTGAATCTTTCAAAGTCAGTGCTAGAACCTGTCCAGCTCCTCACCTTCATAGGCGCAGAACTGAACACAGAGAAAGCCAGAGCCTTCCTTCCTTTGGACAGGGCAAGGACCCTGGTCTCTGTGGCCTCCTCATTCAACCTGCAGGTGTCTCGACCAGCAAGGCATTTTCTACAGCTCCTGGGGCACATGGCTGCTTCTACAGCAGTAGTGCAGGGAGCAAGATTTCAGATGAGGGACATTCAGTTCCATTTGAGAGCCTTTTGGTCTCAAAGAAAAGACCCTCTAACCAAATTGATCCTAGTGACTCGAACCCTGATCCAGGCCCTACAGTGGTGGCAGGATCAGAGCAATCTCAGACAAAGGGTTTCTTTTGTCACTCAGTTTCACTCCTTAATCCTTACTACAGATGCATCCCTCTTGGGGTGGGGAGCTCACTTGGGTCGACCTCACTACCCAGGGGTTGTGGTCCCCTCAGGAATCTCTGCTCCACATCAATCTGTTGGAACTCAGAGCAGTTTTTCTAGCACTTCAAGCTTTTTATAAATCTGTTGAGAACAAAGTTGTACAGGTCAGAACAGACAACACCACCACAATGTGGTACATCAACAAGCAAGGGGGCACTCGGTCTACGGCCTTGTGCACCGAAGCAATGAAGTTGTGGTCTCTGGCTTATTCCCTGAACACCTCCCTTACGGCAGTTCACCTCCCAGGCAAGGACAATGTCCTGGCAGATGCTCTCAGCAGGATTTCCCAGGGCCATCACGAATGGTCACTGGATCCCCTGGTCTTGGAGGTGGTATTTGCCAGATGGGGCACCCCGCAGATGGATCTTTTTGCAGCCCCAGACAATCACCAACTTCCCTTTTTTTGCTGCAGGCCCCCAGTGTTGATCTCAGTCCCTCTGGATGCCTTAGTTCTCAATTGGGAAGGGAAGTTTCTCTGTGCCCCCCCCTTCCCTCTTCTGTTCAAAGTGCTAGTCAAAATCAGATCTCAACCCTGCAAGATGATCCTGATTGCTCCAGATTGGCCCAGACAACCCTGGTATCCACTCCTACTGTCCTTAGCAGTCCATCTTCCCCCGTGTCTTCCCAGGAATCACAACCTGTTAACCTGTGCTCAGGGGAGGGTTTGGTACCAACCTCAAATCTCTCAATCTAAGGCCTGGCTCTTGGAGAGTTAGAGTTTGCTGATTTATACCTCTCCCAAGGTGTAATGGATATCCTGAAGGCTTCTAGAAAACCTTCCACCCGGGCTACTTATAATTCCAAATGGAAGAGGTTTTCCATATGGTGCTCTGGAAAGCATATTTCTCCAGAATCTGCTGATTTACCCACAGTCCTGGATTATATGGTCCACTTAAATACCTTGGGGCTGAGACCAGCTACCCTAAAAGTGCATCTGGCAGCTGTGTCTGCTTTTATTTCAGCAGGTAAGCCCACTTCTCTTTCAGCTCATCCTGTATTCTCCAAGTTTTTCAAGGGATTGCTTCACACCAACCCTCCATTCAGGGACCCTGCCCCTGCTTGGGACCTTAATGTTTGCATTGCTCAGCTTATGCAACCTCCCTTTGAGCCTTTGTCTTCAGCAGAGCTTAAGTACTTGACTTGGAAGACTGTGTTTCTGGTAGCCATCACTTCTGCCAGACACATAAGTGAATTACAAGCTTTGTCAGTGGAGCCTGATTTTATCTCCTTTCATAGAGATGAGGTGGTCCTAAGGTGGTTTCAGATCTCCACCTTAATCTATATCTCTTCCAGTGTACTTCACTGACCATTCCTCCTCTGGCGAGAGGAGGCTGCACAGCTTAGATGTGAAGAGAGCCCTTAGCTACTACATAGAGTGTGCCAAGGGTCACAGGTTTGACTCCTTCCAACTGTTCCTCACTTATGGTGAGGTTGGTAAGGAAACCTGCCACTAAAAGATCCATTGCCAGGTGGATTGTCTCTTGTATCAATTTTGCTATGAAAAACTGGGTAAGGTTCCTCCCTCAGGCCTGAGGGCTCACTTTACCAGAGGTACAGCTGCTTCCCTGGCTGCTGCCAGGTACATCCCTATTCTAGAGATATGTCAAGCAGCTACCTGGAAAACAGTTCACACTTTTACCAAGCATTACTCCCTGGACATCCAGGCTAGGAGTGATGCTCGGTTTGGCACAGCTGTGCTTCAGAGCCTATTCCCAAAGTAGGTTCTGTCCCTCCTCCATGGAGGTACTGCTGTGTAGTCTGCATATGTCACAATATAGCAAGACTTCATGTTTGAAGAAAAAATTACTCACCTTAGTAATGTTGTTTCTTCTAATGGAGTCTTACTATATTCTGCTCCCCGCCTGCCCCTCTCAGAATCTCTGTTTTTGGGATGTGGGTAGGCAGTGCAGTGTTGGCACTTGGTAGTTGCCCACCTTGTTGATTTTCACCCCTCCTTTCTTGGGGTGACTTGGTGTTGTGTTTTTAATTTTTTGGGTCTCCTGACTTGAGTCTTTGTTTTGGGACCAAAAAATGTGTTCTTATGTTTAGTAGCCAGTTGGCTAGTGAAGGTTTGCAGCTTCCACACAGGACCTCAATGAGTTTAGCTCGTAAAGATCTGACGGTTTGAGTTTGAAGAACAGACAGAGTTTCAACCGAGCTCCAGGGGCTGAAAAAATTTTTTGGGGAGCCATAAGTCCAGGACTTATGATACTTTTTTTGCATAAGTCCTTAGCAAGAGTTGGTAAGTCGTACTGATTTTCCACCCAAATTTCAAGAAAAACAAAACAAAAGAAATTCTTATCTGAGAGACTAGCATGGTATAGGCAGCGACTTCGGAATAACTGCAACTACACCTTACCACAGTATTCACAACTTTCACCATCCTCTGCACAAACGCGACAGTTTCTAGCAACTTGATTTTTTTTTTTTTTTACTGACACTAAATAAAATCTTTAAGTTCTCAAGGAAAGATACACAAGCATTCTAACGATTTGCTATGCAGGTAACTTTAAATGTGGCCTAAACAATACAGTGGGAGGAGAGGAGAGGAGGGGTCAATTGTGACTCTTCTTTCATCTGATTTACTTCCCTGACTTGGTTTTAAGATCCCTTGGCCATACACATGCATTCTTAAATACTAATTTGTGTTGAACAGTTTATTATAAAACTTTGTGCTGCAACAGAAACTAAACCAATAGAGAGAAAAGGTGCAAACCTGAACCATTTACCAAAATTGAGATTTAATTACAATGCATATTTTTGAGGAGTAGGAAGGCTTGCCTTGTATACAAACTTTGATTCTGAATGGATTCTGAGCCAAATGTTTGAGGAGTTCTGATGGCCCAGACGTTTCTTACAGTGAAATGCATTGACTCTTTACCTCTGGATGAGGTGGCAGACTAGTGTAAATGAGAAAGTTATGGGTCACTGGTTTGCAGAGCCCCTCGAAGGTCGTCATCCCCTGATAATGTCCCAAATCTCCCTACTTTAGTCCCTGGTCCATTTACATTAGAGAGATGGTGCATAATTCCCCTCCCACACATGCTCGGTGTTCACTGCTTACCTTCTGATTACATTTTAGCAGCTCCATCACCATGTGATCCTCTGTCAGTCCTGGGCTAGCACAGAACTGTTCCAGACCTCCCCTCATCTCGACTTGACTGTTCCTGCAACCACGGTGTTCCGATGCCGTTTTTTCAGATCACAGATCATTTACCCGCCGCCTCACTGCTTTCTATGCCGCTCTTTTTGCCTGCCAACAGTTTATGCGTAAAACTGAACAGCAGCAAGCGGAGCCAATCACTAGCAACCACAGGCTGCCGCTTTAGAACTGTAGCATTGGGCAGTAACAGGAGGAACGCTCATGTATCATCTTTGCACCAGGCATACACCTGCCTGGTCATGCGCAAGTAGGAGTCGAAATCTCAGCAGGCAGCCAACCGGGGGGGCGGGAAGGTCAGGTGGAGAAAAACAGTCTTTTGGCATGCAAAACAACCGTTAAAAAGTCCGTCGGACTTAAAAACAAATGAAAGTTAAAGTCCTGGTGCACATTTACTAAGTCACGGACCTCGGACTTGGGGATTTTTCATCCCCTGAGCTCGAGCTCAGCGTTCCATGCCTGGCATGGAAAGTTAACTCTTTCACCTCCGGAGCAGTTCGAAGGTTGGGACTCGCTGCATATGTCAGAATATAGCAAGACTCCATTAGAAGAAACAACATTACTAAGGTGAGTAATCTTTTCTTCCAGGGATGTCCCTATCCAGGAAATCTGCAGGGCTGCTACCTGGAAGTCAGCACACACCTTCATCACCCACTACCATATCGACCTTGAGTCACGCCGGGATGCTGGTTTTGGGGCCTCGGTTCTCTAGTCTTTATTTCCTAAGTGTAGGGGGTGTGTGCCTTGCCTCCCTCCTCCCGGAGAACTGCTAGGAGTCTGCCAGACAGTGTGGATGAAGAACATATCCATGTCCCTAGAAATACAGGTTACTCACCTGTAGCAGGAGTTCTAGGAATGGTATATGTTGTTCATCCACATGACCCACCCAGCCTCCCCGGCTTCGACGCACAACCTGGCTTCCAGCGGGCTAGCTCTGGCGTCATGGGGTGGAGCCGATAGTTAGTTTTACCACCCGGGTGGGTGGGAGGAGCCAGCTTGAAGACCTTCCGGCAAGATTTAAAGCGGCAAGGAACCTGTCAGACAGTGTGGATGAACAACATATGCCATTCCTAGAACTCCTGTTACAGGTGAGTAACCTGTGTTTCCTTACATTACCTCTGAGCTGCACCCCCCCCCCCAATCTTCAAATTGGACCCCCTTGTTCTTGCACACCTCTTTTTCTGAAAGATGCTTCCCTGTTGGACTTTGTTGATTCCCTTGAGGTACTTGAAAGTTTCTGTCATGTCCCCCCTCTGCCTCCTTTCCTCGAGGCTATACATATTAAGCTCCTTAAGTCTCTGTTCATATGTCTTCTGGTGCAGACCCAGCACCGTTTTAGTTGCCTTCCTCTGGACTGCCTCCATCTTGTTTGTCTTTGCGGAGATTGGGTCTCCAGAACTGCATGCAGTACTCCAGATGGGGTCTCACCAGCAGTCTGTACAGAGGGAAAACAACTTCTTGTTTTCTACTGGTGGTGCCTCTCCCTATGCATCCCAGTATCCCAGCAGCCCTCCTTATTGCCCTCTCACATTGCTTGTGCACCTTTAGGTCATCTGATGTGACTACCCCCAGGTCCCTTTCCATTTTTGTTGTTCGTATCTCACCCCCCATTGTGTAATCTTCCCCTGGGTTTTTGTTTCCCAGGTGCATTACCTTGCACTTCTTAGCATTGAATCTAAGCTGCCATACATTTGACCATTCCTCCAGCCTTGCCAAGTCCCTTCTCATCCTTTCCACCCTACCTTGTGTATCAACTCTGTTGCAGATCTTTGTGTCGTCTGTGAAGAGACATACTTTTCCTTCCAGTCCCTCTGCAGTGTCGCTTATAAAGACATTGAAGAGGACCGGTCCTAATACTGAACCCTGCGGTACCCCACTAGTAACCCCCATTTCTTCAGAGTTGACTCCGTTTACTATTATCCTCTGTGTCCTGTTCTCCAGCCAGTTCTTTACCCAGGCTACCATCTTGAGACCCACTCCTAGGCTGGCTAACTTGTATATTAATCTTTTGTGTGGGACTGTGTCAAATGCCTTGCTAAAGTCTAGGTAGGCCATGTCCACAGCCCCTTCCTGATTTACTACTTTGGTCACCCAGTCAAAGAAATCTACTAGATTCGTCTGACATGACCTTCCTGCTGTGAATCCTTGCTGCCTTGGGTCCTGTGCCCCTCTGGCCTCTAGGTACTCAACAGTTCTTTCCTTCAGAAGTGATTCCATCATTTTCCCTATCACTGAGGTTAAACTAACAGGTCTGTAGTTTCCTGCGTCTGCCCTGCTCCCACTTTTGTGAAATGGAATCACATCTGCCCTCCTCCAGTCCTCAGGTACCACCCCATCCTCCCATGATTTGTTAAAGAGGGTAGCCAGTGGTGTCACTAGTTCTACCCTTAGTTCTTTTAGAATTCTGGTATGAATTCCATCAGGCCCCATTGCTTTGTGCACCTTCGGTTTTAAGAGTTCTTTCAGAACCCTTTCTTCTGTAAATGGGCTGGTATTAACTCCTGTATCTAGACTGTTTCTGTTTGGTTTAGGTACCTCCTCTCTTCATTTGTGAATACTGAGCAAAACTATTTTAGTATCTCTGCCTTTTCACAGTCACCCCCACCCTTTATTAAGCCTCACTATCCCTCCTTGGTCTTCCTTGCTCCCTGATGTACCTATAAAAGGTTTTATCCCCCTTTTAACTGATTTGGCTATCTTTTTCCTCGGTTTGGGCCTTGCTGTTCTGACTGCCTTCCCAGCTTCCTTTTGCTTTAACTGATGCAATTCTCTGTCCTACTCCTTCTATGATTCCTTGTACTTTCTGAATGCTTTTTTTTTTTCCTTGAACCTCTTGAATCATTAAGCCAGAGGCAAATGAAAGTTAACCAAGAAGGTAGACTGGGACTTCAGAACAGAAGCAAGCAATGCTCTGCAGGAACACACAATGACCTGGATGTCCTGAACTGCTAAATCACCAGCATTTCCATTTTTTACTCTATATTTAAAGGGACACTGTCAACCTGTTTTTCATCATCTTATTTCTAGTTGAAACCCCACATTTTATGATTGCTTACCCTCTCTAAAATTCACTTATGTTGCTGTTTGTTTTGTCTGTCTCCTTGCTTAGTAGAACTGAAATGCATGGCAGTGTATATTTATAAACATTGTTTTTGTTTACAATCCTGGTTCTGTTTTTACTGCATACTTCCTGAGCATTAGAAACACATCCAAACAGTGCAGTCGCTCATAAGGCAGTAGCCTCTTTAACTCCCACTGCATGATGAGGGGCTAGACTGTTTTGTGGGTGTTCCCAAGTCCAGGAAAGAGGCATTTGGAGTTGATCAAGGAATGTAAACCAACCTGTTTTGGTGTGATCATACCAGTATGTTGGACAGTCAGTTTTTTACTTTTTTAAAGAAAATGAGTCAGAATCAAACTACCAGCTACATCAACAATCTTTACAGAATTTTGGCAATCATAAAATATGTTTTTTTAAACTAGGGACACTTTGAGGCTTAAGGGGGTTGACAGTGTCCCTTTAAGCATTAAAATGTATCTTGTATCTGGTTGATCCTGGCCAAATCGGTCTGCCTTCTTCGTTGTATTTATCCCAGAATTCCTCACAACTAGTTTTGACTGCAGTCATGGGGGACTGACTACTGACACCATAAGCAGCAGCTCTCCGCCTCTGCTCAGGCATCCATGTGTGCAGAAATGGGGCTTTTTTTTATTCTTCAGATCCAGTCTGCCAAATCATCTGTCCTTGCTCCAGGCTAGTGGGCATGCTCAGCCAAGATGTGTGCACTGAAGAACCTAATTGTGTGTGTGTGTGTGTTTATTATTTCAGTGATCTCTCACTGATCAGCACAGATCTTCGTTGAGGATATTTCCTCCATTGATGCACACTTTTGGAACTATTAGCTGTTGGTGTCTGGACCTTCTAGAAACGTTTGCTTAGCTGGGGACGCCCACAATGATGTACAGTGTCAGTGCTTATAGAATGTACACAGCCTCCTCCCTTCGTCATCAACCCATTTGCTGGACCTAGAGAGAAACAATGCCGTTGTTTTGTTTAATTTGTTTTCTGATTTGTAAACTATTTTATATCAACATCCCTGTATGCTGCTGTCGAAAGAAACTTTTTTTTTTTTTTAGGTTTTGTACCTGTGGTTACAAGCTTTACAAGGACTATTTGCACTGTGTGTGTGTGTGTGTGTGTGTGTGTGTGTGTGTGTGTGTGTGTGTGTGTGTGTGTGTGTGTGCGCTGTTTGGGACTGTCTCACAACGTGTTGGCCTGCAAGACTTACTACGGATTTTACTAGGCCACAAGAAGACACTGGAAGAAGTCTTTAGAGACTTTCATTGCTGTGAAAGCCATAGAAGCTCAGGTGGAGGCTGCAGGATCCAAACCAGCTTGTCCCTCTCGACTGCCTGCCCCGGGTAAGGAGGCACGCTGGCAGTCGTTAACTATATCGTCACTGAGATGGGCAAGAAGAATGGATGTACTGAAAGAAAAGAAATTGTTGAGACCCTCCTTCTCTTCCATCCACCATAAGCATAAGGGAAAAAACATGCTTCACCGGTGAGGTGGTCTCCATTGAAGGAGGGTAAGTCATCAGCATCCACTCAAGCAGCATTGACTACAGTCCCTTCCCCCCACCACTACCACCACCATCGTTGAGACACCAAGATTTGGGCCCTGGCGCTGCCGTACCTGCTATGAAAAGTAATGCAGCCTTTGCCGTTGGGTTCTGTCCCATTGTCAACAGGAGACCTGATTCCTTCCACTGGGCGTTGACTCCTAGGTTTTGTTGGCATCGTTCTGGGAAATGTTATCACGCCTTTTTTCCATCACTGCAGTCAACAGTGTTGGTTCCATCGACAGGGCCTTCTCTCATCAGCACTACCATCGTCAGCCGGACAAAAAAACATACCTGCTTCACCAACAGCACGGCCACCAGCTCAGTCAGTTGCCCCTGTCCTTGTCTAAGATGACGAGGTAGGATACAGTTATGACCTCCTAGAAATGGAAGAGGATTTAGAAGATGAAGGTGGGGATGAGGAGCTATCTGATGGAGGTTTTTCTTCCAGCTCATCCTTGTCTTCCTGCATTGAGGACTCTGTTGTATATAATCCTGGGGCTTCTCTAGAGGATGCCTCCTTCCAGGCTTTGTGTAAACAAGTACAGGATGTAATGGAATTTGAGGGTAAAGAAGAAGATTCCAGTTAAAGAAACTTGATGGAATTTTTGGAAGTTTCAGCTTCTCCTGTTATTGTGGTGCTCCCTGTTTACCCTGCCTCTGAAGATGCAACATTTGCTGCATGGCACAGACATGTCAGTTTGCCTGCAGTCCCAAGAAAGGCTGACGAATAGTATCCTCTGTCTGTCAAGCCTTACTACGCTTTTCAGCCTGAAACCAACTTTGTGGATATGGCTGCACATGATTGCTCTAGTGTGCCTAGCGTTATGAGCACCCTGCCTCTTGACAAGGAGTCTAGAACAGTGGATGTAATGGGTAAGAGCACGTGCGCCTCTTCCACTGTGGGCCTTTGGATTACAAACTACCAGCCTTATATGATTAAGTATCAGAGTTGCCTCTGGTAATCACTATGGCTACTCACAGACATTGCCAGATAGCCCTGTTAAGACAGAACTGCTTAAAGCTTCCTCTGCTTGCCTAGATGCTGGTGAACATTTACTTGGGTCCATTTAGGATGCTTCAGGTGCTGCTAGATCAGCTGCCTCTGGTATCTGCCTCAGAAGGTACTCCTGGCTCAGAGTGGCAGGATTTGCTTCAGATGTGCAACAGGCTGTGCTCATTGCCCCCATTCGAGGTTCTGAGCTGTTCAGCCAGGATGTCGGTAATGCATTGAAATATGTATGTCATGTAAAATGATTAGTCTGAAATCACTGGCCCCAAAAAAAAAAAATGCATGCAGGGGTCATGGTAGGTGTGCTTTCCGAAACCTTCCGGCCAAGGAGACTGTGGCTACCATCAGCCCCACTGTAGTAGAGGAGGCAGTCCCCAGCTAGACCTGTTGCAAGGCACCCAAAGATTTTGGTCCAGGTGGCCTTGCTGCCTCGGCACCTTTAGATTCCTCACTTCCTTTCCTCCACAGCTGCCATCAGGGGTACAAGTTGGGGGGGGGGGGGAGCGCCTCCCTTCACCTGCAAAAATGGAAGATCATCACCTTTGACGAGTGGGTCATGGAAACTGGGCATGCACTGAAACCGATAGTAAAACCTCCAGTGCATCCTCTACCCCATTCTCATCATTTTTCGGGACAGCTGTCCCTGTTGAGAGAAGAAGCTCAGTCTCTGCTTCAGAAAAAAAAGTCGTAGAGCCTGTTCCTCCCAGAGAGAGTGAAACAAGGGGTTTTACTCATAGAAAAATAATTTGTCAGCAGAAAAGAAGCAGTGGGCCCATCCAGTCTGCCTTATTTTTCTCTGCCTATTCAGACACCATGGGCCCTGTTTGGGTGCCAGTTTTCCTCCCACCCCCTTTCTTCTACTTATTATGCCCATGTGCATATCCCCTGCATGCTTGAAACTCCCCACTGTTTTTGTCCCCACCACCTTTTCTGAATGGCTGTTCCAGGCGTCCACCACCCTTTCTGTGAAGAAGTATTATTTCACATCCCTCTTAAAGCAGCAGTGCATGATCGCGGTGAAAATATTGGTCAGTTTTATTATATTTTAGGTTGCCCCTTATCTCCTGGCCTGTATGATAACCTTATTACCCATTTGGAGTCTGCTTTGAAACTTTTCAGATTTGAAACAATAGAGAAGCTCTTTTTAATATGACTCAGGACAGGTTTTTATCAATATTCTCAGTTGGGTTTTTTTGTATACCTGCTGTCCTACAAGGCCAGGGAGCAGTGTCTGCTACATGCTTATTTGTAGTCGCAGGAAAAGTGATCTTAAACAGTGGGTGCTTAGAAATAAGAGAATAAAGATGAAAACCAGGTCCGAGCCATATTAAAAGGAGAGCTCCTTTTATTATTTCAACTTTAAAAAATAAGTGGTAAAGCAAACTGAAAATAAGGACAAGGTATCATACAGGTCAGGAGATGAGGAGCAATTTAAAATAGAATAAAAAAGCATTGGTCAAAATGTTCCCCGCTATCATGCACTGCTGCTTTAAACCCCCCACCCATCTTCATCATATATTGCCTAGTTCTGGTATGTTTGCGTCTCTGAAAGGGACTCCCCAGGGACTTCCGGTTCAGAGCTCTGACCCCCTGGAATTTAAATCAGCTACAGTCCGCCTGATCAATACCCCTAACGGTCACAAACCTACTGAAAGATTGTGCAGTGATACCTGTGAAATCCAGACCAAAGGACTCACTCCTTGACTATTTAAAACCTACTATGATGCCAGAGCCCCAGGACCAGCAGCAAGGGACGACCCGCTGGTGTATCTGGCCCTAATAGCAATGGCAGTGACAAGGATGGTGAGGAAACTTTTTCATCATTACATCGAAGAAGTTGTTCCACAAGCTTGGAAAATAAGAGCAACTATGGCCAGAATGGAAAAAGCAGTGGCAGACACTGCTCGGGGTCCCGGGCTGAAATTACTGCATGCACAACAGACCTGGAGACTGGACTTTCTGACACATCCGCGGCCATGAAGCAGCAGGATGTGACCATAAAGTACTTACTGAAGCAAGAAAGGGAGCTGACGGATAAACTAGACGATCTGGAGCTCTGAGCCAGGAGAGACAACCTGAGGATCTGTGGTCTCCCTGAGGAAACGGAATCTGGGCATATGGAAGACTTCTTGAAGTTCTTTTAAAAAAATAAATAAATACTTGGTCTCCCAGCCAATAAGCAACTTAACATACTACATGCCCACAGAGCTCTCACCAAGAAACCAGCTAATCCTAAAACGGCCCCCCACTCCATAGTGATGAAGTTCCTCGATTACCACACCAAAACTGACATCCTTCTGGTGGTTTGGTCTTGGAGATGGATCACTTTTGGAGATGAGCAACTGTACTTCAGTCATGACTATACACCGCTCTGCCAACAGAAAAGGCAGACCCTGCTCGCAGTCAAGAAACGCGTTATGCTGGCTCCATGGTGTCACGTGATAGGGGTTCGCGCAGCACGCTGTCAACCCGAGTTTGCGCTCGACCCTGGGACAGCAGGAGCAGAGGCTGGTGCAAGGAGAACTAGGAGCAACTGGACTAGACTGTTACCGAGCTGAAATGAGTGGCTGTTAGGAATTAGGTCACAATTGATTGGAAGAACACGGTTGTAATTCCAGTCTTTAAAAACAGGTTGTAAAGGCTCTGTCCTCCAACTGCAGGCCTAGCTATTTGTTTAGCTCCAGTCCTAGGTAAAATCATGGAGACAATAATAAAACAATATATAACAGAAAGAATTGGCAATAAAGGACAAACAGCTCTATTCTAATATGGGTTCACAGTGAACAGATCGTGTGGAATCCTGTATCTTGGTAAACACAACTCAAGGAAACAGTACTGTCTTTCAAACCCCAGGAAATCTTACTGTATTCTGACTTAAGCATTATGGTCTCACCATAGGACTGCCCTGAAGCCGAAATGGTTAATGGAACCTATGCAAATGATGGAATGCTAGGCTCGAGCTCGGTTTTCAAACCACTGTCCCTGGTAAACGGTTCTAAAGCGTCAGATTCTTTACGCTGCTTGCTTCAGTACGACCTCTCCAGAGAGCTCTTCTTCATCGCTTGAAAAACTTCGATCTTATATGTGTCAATCTTCACCATTCATCATAGATGGGTATCTGCTGGAGGTCAGAACCCCACGGGAATTTTTTTTTTTTTTTAATAAAGGTAGGCGGACGACACACTGCGTGGCGCTCGCAGGTTGACCGTTAGGTTGTGTCTACTCCGCCTGCCTGCCAGTTCTTCGTCTCCCACCATAGAGGTCACCTCGTGTGGAAGCTGAAGAAAGTTTGAGGCCTGCTTCGCAGTTTCTCTCCCTAAGATTTTTTCGTGCCGAAGTCCGTCGGTTCCACCTGCCGGTTCTGTGTTGCCTTACTCGATGTCGCCCGGTAAGATCTTTCCATTATTATATTTTTCCTGCCGTCGAGTCTGTTTTTCCTTCCCCGTAGGTCACGTCTCGGTGGAGGGCAAGAAATCTTCAAGATGGGTTTGGCCCCACACGGCCAGTGCCCATGTGGCGAAAGTTTTCAGTCTCCGACCAACCACGACGGTGTCTTTCATGTCTTGACCGGCTTCACAACATGGATTCATGCGACGCCTGTTTCTCCATGGACCGCCGGGTCATCGAGCAACATGGAAAGTGGGGCGAGCCCCACCGACTTCCGGGGGTCGGGTGTGCACTCGTCGGGCCAAGCCATGCTGTCTCGGCCTTTCCTCCGGGTCCCCTCCCGGTTCTATATGGACCGAGGAAGAGGGAGCCTCGGCCGTTGCTGAGGCTTCTTCCGTGGCGCGGGAGGCCCGTCGCTCCTCCCGAGGCGGGCGGGAGGCACCATCGCCAGCAATTGACCCTTTGGGTGAGAGAGCTCCCAGGTGTCGGTCCCGCTGGTACATGAGGCCTGGCTCGGCGCCGTCGGCCAGTGCTGTTGGCCTCTCGCCATTCACAGCGCCGTGGGCCTGACAGAACCATCGTTGGCGCCAACATGTCGTGCGGTGCCGTGACCTCTGTCAGAGCCATTCGCGGTGCTGGCACTGCTGGCGGCGCCGTGAGAACTACGGTGCTGTTCTTTTCCATATCTCGCCTTGGTACCAAGGTTGAGCATGGTGCCGTGAGGCCTTCAGTTTCCTCTGTCGGCGCCGTCCTCTGAGCCGCCCCGCCCTCTGCGCCATTCGCCGATGGTGCCGCCGGGGCTATCGGCGCCGTCTCCGCCCTTGGCGCTGCTTGTGGGACTGGATGGTGCCGTGACTGATCCCAGCTCTGGATCTCTTGTTCGGGCTAGGGCTGTGCCTGCTGCGGTTTCCGCTCGCGGGGCTGCGGGGGGGCACTGGCACCGGCTGGGACACAGTTTTGGTCTCTGGGCCTGTTGGCAAGGATGGCACTGCCCGCCCTCCCACGGTTTGGCACAGAGCCTCGGACTCTACCTCCTCGGAGACGGAGTCTAGCCCTAAGTCAGACGTGCAGTCTGACCCTTTGGGGTTGGCTGAGGTGGGCAGCACGGTAGTCTTCTCGACAAGTCGGAATCAACCCCCTTCTGAGGTGAGGTCGGTGGCTACCGAGACTAAGGTCCGGGGTGCTGACCAGCAGGCAGTGGTGCAGACCACCATAGCTCTGCAGCCTGGTCTTGGCGGTTTCACTGACCCCTCAGTTGTGGTACCCCCTCCAGTGGTGTGTCTAGATCGCCCAACTTTGGGGCCGATCGGAGCACCCACGGGGGGGGGGTACTGCACCCTGGATAACCCCTTCGGGGGCTGCCCAGACATACCAGCTACCTAGGCTGACCCTCTCGAGGAGGAGGGCTCTTTCGGACTCCAAGGGATGTGGGGTCGGCACGTCTGCCTTTTTCTGGGGTCCACCCAGGCCCTGGGAGAAGCCGTAGTGCAGATCTCTGCTCCTCCTCCTCAATCTCTTTGAGAGAGTCCTGTTCTTTTGAGGTGGGGGACGTCCTTCTGGACCTATCACGGCCCCGGTCGCCTCACGGGGTTCTGGGCGCAGCCAAGGCAGTACCGATTTGGTTGTTCGGCTGTGGGGTCTTCCGGGGCACCTTCCTCCATGGGTGCCCACGGTCCGCTCCTTAGCCCAGGTGGAGGTCAGCCAACATCTCTTCTCGGCTCTGTCCCCATCCCTCTGCCACACTCTCCTGCACTCCCAGGCATCCTCTGTTCTAGCGGGCCTCTCACCTGGGAACAGTTCAGAGCGGTGGCTGCTCCGTTCCCTGCTTACGTTAGAGCGATGGACATCCAGGTTTTTCAACCTCCCCCCATGCAGCCACCCACTGAACAGCCAGTGACCTCCAGCTCCTCATCCCCCTCTTCTGGGGGAGAGGAAACCTCTGTCCGCATCTCTCCAGCTGCTGATCTCTCTGAGTATCAGCGATTCCTCGTGAGGATGTTGGAGGACTTGCACCTTACTCCTTCCACTACCAGCAATCCTGAACACTCGGCGCGCCTTTCTGAGCGATTTGGGGCCCAACCTAATAGTGCCGCCTGGCGGCTCCCTTTCGGGAGGAGTCATTGCGTTCCTGGCAGAGGCCCTTCTCTGGGTTCCTGCCCCAAGGATCTCAGCCAGAGGTAATGCACCCAGGTCTCAGGTTCCATGCCTCATTCACAGTCTGGATTGGCGTGGTTGGATACTCCTGATCGCTTAGTGCCTTCACGTGACCGGCCCCCAGATCAAGACTCCTTGGATTTTGATTTCTGGGGTAGGAGGACTTTCTACTCAGCATGGTTACTTCTTTCTATCTCTGCACATCAGGCCCACTATGCAGCCTATGACGGGTTCTTGTGGTCCAGGCTAGGTCAGCTCCTAGCCTCATTGTCTGACATGGAGCAAACCAGACAAGCCATTGCACTCTCTGCGCGTGGTCTGGAGCTAGCAAGGCACCAAGCGAGGGCATCCTATGATAACGATCTGCACTAGGCGAACGGCATGGCTGCATCTTTCCCGGTTGTCACCCTTGGCCTGGCGTAGGGTGATTAACTCCGCCCACCATGGAACCTATCTCTTCTCCCGCAGAGTGACACGGCGCTTGTGGAGGCAACATCCTTCCCCCTCCAGGGGGACTCCGTCTCTCTCTCCCCACTCTCGGGTCTCTCCAGGCCCTGAAGGTCCCATAGTGTGTGTCACCACTGAGGGGCTGAGGATTCTATCCTTAGGGTGTAAAAACCCCTTGAGGGGTGTAAAATACTCAGCCATCTGTGATGAATGGTGAGGATTGACACAGATAAGATATGAAATTACGTACCTACCGTAGTGTGATCTTTCTGTGTATCTTCATCATTCATCCACTTCTTCCATCCCCTGGGGCCTCAATCTCTGGGTCCCCTCCTCTTTGTCTCCCCCTCCTTGGAGTGGGGTAAAACAGGGGACACACAGGGGTAATGTTCCAGGGAGAGTGGATAGCTTCAGGCGACACTCCTTCTCCAGTGTCTTGGCTCCACCCCTGTGGGGCAGGGAGTGAGCAGTTGCCCTCCTTCTCTCTTCCTCCTCCCTGTTTCCATTCAACCTATTTCTCGAAAAAAAAAAAACTTTTTTTTTTTTTTTTTGGAGAAATAGGTTGGATGGAAACCTTTTTTTTTTTTCACCAAAATTTTTCCTTGAGAAGGTGTTGAATCTCTGTACCCTGTCCTTCCTCCAGAATAGCCGACTCTGCTTATATGGAGTGTTTGCCAGCTATTCCGTGCCTTGAATTCTGGCAGAAAGCATTGCTGCTCCTTGCAGTTCCTATACAATCTGGAGACAGGCCAGGGTCTGGAATGTGTTATCTTTCTCCTCTCTCTTCCTAAATTCTTTACCCACCCTACCTCCCTCTTCCTTTTCCAGAGATTGGAGCATCTCCCAATCCCCTTTAGTTTCCAGCTTCTCTCTTTCTGTCTTCTCAGTCGTTATTTCTCCTTTTAGTTCATACACATTTTCTTTTTTCTGTCCCTTGGACTTCCTTGTCCCCTCCACTCCCTTTCTCTTGCCTCTCCGACAACTCAGAACTGGCAGGCAGGCGGGTCGGCACTAACCAACGGCCAGCCCGAGTGCCCGCGCGGTGTAGCCGGCCCGAGGGCGGCACCGATGGTGTCGGCTCCGCCTACCTTTAAAAAAAAAAAAAATCCCACGGGGTCCTGACCTCCGGCAGATACCTATCTGTGATACAGACATAGATTTTGACGGCAGATAAGGACCGCTTGGCCCACCCAGTCTGCTCATTTCCCTACCTAATGGATAAGCTGCAGATCCTAGTTAACCAGCAGCCTACTTCTTCCTACCCCCACCCCTTAGAATTGCCTCATGACTGTCCCATGCATGCTTGAATTCCACCACTGTTTTTGACTCCACAACCTCCTCCGGAAGGCCGTTCCATGCATCCACAACCCTCTCTGTGAAAAAATACTTCCTTAAGTTACCTCTGAGCCGCCCCCCTTCTATCTTCAAATTGTGCCCCCTTGTTCTTGCACACCTCTTTTTTTGAAAGATGCTCCCTCTTGGACTTTGTTGATTCCCTTGAGGTACTTGAGCGTTTCTGTCATGTCTCCCCCCTCGAGGCTATCGTGTTTGGCTCCTTAAGTCTCTCTTCATATGTCTTCCGGTGCAGACCCTGCACCATTTTAGTTGCCTCCTCGGACAGCTTCCATCCTGTCTGTCTTTACGGAGATTGGGTCTCCAGAACTGCCACGCAGTACTCCAGATGGGGTCTCACCAACTGTCTGTACAGAGGGATAATAACTTCGTTTTCTACTGGTAATGCCTCTCCTATGCATCCCAGTATCCCCCCCAGCCCTCCTTACTGCCTCTCACATTGCTTGCCCACCTTTAGGTCATCTGATATGACTACCCCAGGTCCCTTTCCATTTTGTTGTTGTTAGTATCTCACCCCATTGTGTACTCTTCCCCTGGGTTTTTGTTTCCCAGGTGCATTACCTTGCCGTCTTATCATTGAATCTAAGCTGCCATACATTTGACCATTCCTCTAACCTTGCCAAGTCTCTTCTAGTCCTTTCCACCCCACCTTGTGCATCAACTCTGTTGCAGATCTTTGTGTCATCTGCAAAGAGACATACTTTTCTTCAGTCCCTCTGCAATGTCTCTTATAAAGACATTGAAGAGGACATGTCCTAATACAGAACCCTGCGGTACCCCACTAGTAACCCCCATTTCTTCAGAGTGGACTCCATTTACTATTACTCTCTGTGTCCTATTCTCCAGCCAGTTCTTTACCCAGGCTGTCATCTTGGGACCCACTCCCAGGCTGGCTAACTTGTATATTAATCTTTTGTGTGGGACTGTTGCACAGAAAGATCATAATTACGGTAGGTATGTAACTTTCATTTTTCTCAGTTTTACTTAGTAATAATTTAGTTTATTAGGTATTTAGAGCACTGTCCTTGGTTTTCAGGTAGAATTTGTTTAGATTTTAGTGTAAGAGAGGTAAGTAACCGGGTTCTCCTTTTGGTTGATAACCGAGAGGAAACCTGGATCCCTTTTGGTTTTCCCCTTATTTTCCTTTAGTTTTTACCTGAATTTAAATTGTATTATACCAACTTGGGCATAGTCTGTTCTTTTGATTAAATTTCAACTGAGGTAACTCCTGGTTTATAGCGGTTAGCGTAACCGTCTTTATATAAAAAAAAAAAAAGTTTAAATTTAGAGTGAGTCCTTGGAGTTGGGTTTTCTGTTGGGCTATGTCACAGAAAACCAAGAAGAGAACGGGGTCCACAGGTTTCCAGCACTGTACCGAGTGCAGGGAACCTTTTGCTAAAGCAGATCCACATTTAGTCTGTGTCTTCTGTCGGGGGTTTGAACGCCTCAAGACAGATTGTGAGATCTGCAAACTGTTTCCTCAGTCTATGGTCAAGATATGGTTGAAGAGACTGCAGGAAAAAAATCTGAAAAGGCTGCTGACCCAGCCATTGAAAAATCGGTCCCTCCCCCAAAATGAACTGGAGGAGCTGCCCTCTGAAAGAGGTGATGGCTCTTCTACAAAGAAAACCGCTGAACCGGCCATTGCAGGTAGGAAAAAACAAAAAGACAAGCACCAAGAACCGCACCTGAAGAAACCAGTAGCTCCTTCTGCAGAAGACATTGCTAATGTGATATGCATTATACAGTCTCTGCAAGCCCTAGTTCCAGTTCAAAAGCAACCACAACTGATACCGGTTGACACTACTGGGTTAACCCAGGTCCCCGGTTTAACAGACCTTAGTGGGGAACGTTTTGCAGTAGAAGAGGACTTTGGGGAACCAATTGATCCAGAGGTTTCCCCAGATCCTCCTAGACCAGATTTCTCTGATGAGGGAAACGAGGATTTCACTTCATATTTTGCCTTTGACACAAATAGCTCAGAACCTTGACTTCCCTACCCAAGAATCGACAGAGCATGAGGAGGAAGGGGATTACAGGGAGATGATGGCTGTGACAGCACCTAAGAGGTTATTGCTGCTATTCCATAAATCCCTTAAGAAACAGACACTCAAAATCTTGCAGACACCCACTTCTGTGCCCCCTACAGAAAAAAAGACCGACAAGAAGTACTCGGTTGCCAAAAGTGGTGCTGAGTTCCTTTTTGGTCATGAGGGGGTAGTGCAGGCTGCAGCTTGTGACAAAGCTGGCATCCCCCTGGCCTCTCATCCTCCTGACAGAGATTCCAGGAGGGTGGACTCCATTGCAAAAAAAAGTGTACCTGGCATCTTTGGCTATTAGGCAAGCTACCTACATGTCATATGTTGCCAGGTACCAGAAGATACTTTGGTCCACAGTCATGGGAATAACCAAATCGGTTCCATCCCCCATGGCAGCTGACCCAGAAGAAGATGCAAAAAGAGGGACTGAGGCTGCAAAAATGCAGATCAGAATGGCAGTGGACTCGGATGATACTGCATCCAGACAGATGGTAGTATCAGTATCAGTATCCCTAAGGAGGTTTGCCTGGCTCAGAACTACCAACCTGACCCAGGATACACAAACAAAAGCTATGGATTTTCCTTGTGACCCTATGTCTCTGGTGAACAAACAGAGGCATATATGAAGAAAATGGATGCGTATAAGTCGGCCTACAAGAGTGCTGCTGCTAAACAGAGCGCATCTACTCCCCAGAAGCACCAGACTAGAGGTGGCAGGGGCAGAGCTCATAATAGGCCTTTCTTCCAGCCTTGAGCTTTCCCCCAGTTTCAGCAGCAGAGGGGATACTTTAGAGGCAGGGACAGAAGGGACGGTAGCTGTACTAGCTCCAGTATCCAGCCAGCAGCACAGACAAAGCAGACACCCTGAGGTGCCTGCTCGGGTCGCCTCCCCAGTACCAGTAGGGGGCAGGCTAGCCCACTACCTCCAGGACTGAGAAAATATCACCACAGACAACTGATCCTGGAGGTAGTGGGCCAGGGTCTTGTATTCTGCTTCAAGCATATGCTAAGGCTGAGGTCAAGGGCCTTCAAACCATCCTCCCTATCAGAAATAATCTTGCTGGAAGAGGAAGTTTTCAAGTCTCCTGTTGCAGGAGGCAATAGAGCCAGTCCCTCCAGACCAGAGAGGAAAGGGCCTATACTCAAGATACTTCCTCACGATAAAAAAAAAAAAACAGGGTGGCAACCCATTTTGGATCTCTGGCACCTAAACAAACATTTTTCAAAGCCAAAATTCAGGTTGGTGGCTCTGACTACCATTCTACCAATCCTAAAGCAGGGAGACTGGCTAGCAGCCTTAGACCTAAAGGATGCCTACTTTCACACCCCTGTGAGGTCACACAGAAAGTACCTCCAGTTCAGACTGCCATCAGGACATTACCAATTCAAGGCAATGCCCTTCGGCCTAACTTGTGCTCTAAGGGTGTTCACAAAATGCTTAGCTGTGGTTGTAGCACTCCTAAGGAGGCAAGGAATAACAGTTTTTCCCTATCTGAATGACTGGCTGATAGTGGGACAGTCATATCAACAGGTGAAAGAGGCGCTGGCACTCACACAGGGTACCCTGCATTGGGGTTTCTAGTGAACTTAGTCTGCGCAGGAACCAGTCCAGCTGCTCAAATTCATAGGAACAGAGTTGGACACACTCAGGGGAAGGGCTTCCTCCCTCAAGAGAGAGTGGACAACCTGATTCAGGTAGTAAATTCCTTTAAGCTGCATGTCCCAAGGCCAGCAAGGCATTTTCTGCAACTACTAGGCCTCAGGCAACCTCCACGGCAACAGTGTCAGGAGCCAGGTTCCAGATGAGACATTCAGTTCTGCCAAAGAGCTTCCCTGTCAAAGCTAGTGCCAGTCACATTAACATTTCTCCAAGCCCTGCAGTGATGGCAAGGCAAGGAATGGTATTCTTGCAATGAGCCCCTTCACTGGTACTGAGCACAAATGCATCCTTCCTAGGTTGGGGGCACATCTGGGGATCATACAGCACATGGTACATGGACAGAACAGGAGTCACTCCTGCACATCAACTTATTGGAACTCAGGGCAGTTCCTCTGGGTCTCCAATCATTTGCCAGTCAAGTGAAAGGCAAGATGGTTCAGGTCAGGACAAACAATACAACCACTATGCACTACATAGACAAGCAAGGGGGCACAAGGTCGTCAACTCTGTGCACAGAGGCTATGAAAATCTGGACCGTGGCATACTCCCTGGAAGTATCCATCTCATCCAGGGAAGGACAATGTTCTGGCAGATACTCTCAGTAGAATAAATCAGAGCCAACACGAGTGGTCTCTGAACAGGCAGGTACTAGAGACCATCTTCAGGAGAAAGGGCGCCCCAGAGGTGAATTTGTTCACAGCTCCGAGCAATCATCAGTTACCACAGTTCCGCTGCAGGCCCCCCCCCGCCCATCCGGGGCACAGTTCCCCTGGATGCACTACTACTGGACTGGACAGGGAGGTTTCTCTACGCTTTCCCTCCCTTTCCCCTATAGCTAAGGGTCCTGAACAAACTCAGAGCCTAGCCAGCAACAGTGATTCTCATTGCTCCAGATTGGGCCAGGCAGCCATGGTACCCCATAGTATTATCAATGTCAGTTGTCAAACCAGTCAGCCTCCCAAGGAGGCACAATCTACTGTCCTCCTCTCTGGGCAGGATCATGCACCCCAGCCTGCAAACCCTCAGGCTCAAGGCCTGGCTCTTGAACACTTAGAATATGCAGAACTGCATTTGTCAGAAGGTGTCATGCATATACTCAGGGTTTCTAGAAAGTCTTCCACTAGAAAGACTTATTCTTCACAATGAAAAAGATTCTGCTTTTGGTGCCAAGGCAAGGGCCTGGATCACAACCAAGCCAGTTTACCTATAGTTCTGGATTATTTAGCACATCTCCATTCTTCTGGTTTAAGAGCCTCTACTTTGAGATTGCATTTGGCAGCTGTCTCAGCTTATTTGTCTGCAGGTAAGAGGTTTTCCCTAGCCTCTAACCCAGTATTTAAAACTTTTTTTAAGGGACTGCTGCATTTACATCCTCCACATAGGGAACCAGCCCCTATGTAGGACCTCAACATTTGCATTGCCCTGCTCACGTAGCCTCCCTTTGAACCCATGTCTTCAGCAGACCTCAAGTATGTGACTTGGAAGACAGTATTCCTAGTTGCAGTGACTTCTGCCAGGAGAATCCATGAGCCATCAGGCCTTGTCTACAGAGCCTGGTTACATTGCTGTCCATAGAGACAGTTGTCCTGAGGACCAATAGAAAATTCCTACCTAAGGTGGTATCAGAGTTCCACCTTAACCAGTCCATCACACTACCTGTCTTTTTCACTGATCACTCTACTCCAGGTAAACGCAGATTGCATAGCTGGGATGTAAAAAGGGCAATTGGCTATTATTTTGACCATACAGAGAGCCATAGACAGGATCAAACCCAGCTCTTCTTACCAATGGAGAGGTGGGAAAAGGGGAAATCAGCCACAAAAGATCCATTGCAGGATGGATTATGACTTGTGTTCAGTTCTGCTACAATAAAGTGGGCAAGCAGCCATCTGTAGGCCTCGAGACCCATTCGACTAGGGGCACGGCAGCCTCTTTAGCAGCTGCTAGGGATATACCCCTAGCTGAGATATGCAAAGCAGCTGCCTGGAAAACGGTCCATACCTTCACCAAGCACTACTGTTTGAATGTCCGGGCCAAAGGTGATGCCAGGTTTGGCACAGCAGTCCTGAAGAGCCTGTTTCCTAAGTACAGCAGGTTCTAGTCCACCTCCAAAGGCACTGCTTGGGTAGTCTGCATAAGTCAGACTACAATAAGATTTCCTGGGGTTTGAAGAAAAAAATTACTCACCATAGTAATCTTGTTTCTTCCAGGGGAATCTTAGTATATTCTGAGCACCCTCACTTCCTCCCCTTCTATGAACCTAGAGTCACTGCACTCCAGCTGTGTACTAGTGTGTCTCAGACCTGTGGGTATGTTTTTTCCTGGGCATCTGTAACTTGAGTCTTAGTGGTGCCAGTTCAGACCTTTAAGGGGACAGAAAATGCGAGCCTAGTATTCCATCATTTGCATAGGTTCTATTAACCATTTTGGTTCCGGGGCAGTCCTATGGTGAGACCATACTGCATAAGTCAGAATGCAGTAAGATTCCCTTGGAAGAAACGAGATTATTATGGTAATAGTTTTCATACTGTCCTATCCTGTATACTATACTATCTTGGGAGGCAGTATAGCATAGTGGTTAAGAGCACTGAGCTGAAAACCTGGCGAACTAGGTTAGAATCTCACAGCCACCAGTTGTATACTGTGTGACCATGAGCAAGTCTGGTAACTTACCTGTGCTCCCAGGATGCACCTGGAGATGAGCCTCAAGTTTAATATGCCTTTATTGACCAACAATTGTAAAATAAATGAAAAAAAGGCAGCAGAATCAAAAGTGTAGAAAAAAGCGATTTAGGAGTTATGAGTCAACCAGGCTTAAATTTCTCAAAGAACATCAAAAATAAAAGTGCAAAAGCTCTAAGAATCCTTGGCAACATTAGAAGAAATTTTGATAGTAGGCGTAAAGATTTAATCATGCGTGTATATACATCATTAGGCCATATATTCATTACTGCTCCCAGTTCTGGTTACCTTCATTGAGAGAGAAAATAAAAACCATAGAAAAGGTACAAAGAAGGTTTACCAGATGCATTCAAGGTACGAGAGGACTGAATTAGAGACCCACCAAGGTACTTCAAAGAGCCCCTGCACCCGGTATATGGGTGCATTACCTGATGGGAAACCTCCTCATGGAGTGCACCCCAATAATCCAGTAATAAAAAAGTTGCAACACTGATAAAATCCAGAAAAACCGGATCCATGGACTTCCGGTTTCTGGTGCATACTCTCAGCAAGATATGACATGATGTTAAGGAGAGTGTGAGGACAACTCCATTATACTCTACTGGAGCACCTTTCCAATCACTTTTTTACATTATAATGGCAATTTGGTGAGGAAACGTGGGCACTGGTCGACTAACAAGGGCATTGTTAGTCAACCAGTGTCCACATTTCCTCACCAAATTGCCGTTATAATGTAAAAAAGTGATTGGAAAGGTGCCTCCCGTAGAGTATAATGGAATGCATCTCTGCGCTCTTCCTAGCATCATGTCATAACTTGGCAGAGCGTGGGTCGGCTCCAGAAACCGGGAAGTCCTTGGGACCTGGTTTTCTGGATTTTACGACCACTGCAAGTTTTTTATTACTGAATTATTAGGGGCAGCATTCCATGAGGAGGTTTCCTATCAGGTAATGCACCCATATACCGGGTGCAGGGGCCGAGGCTGGTAAGTCTCTTTAAGCATCTAGACTGCAGTCCTTAGGGTTACATAGTTTAGAAAGGAGAGTAAGGGGAGATCTGATTATAATACATGATGGCCATCTGTGTGCAGAAATGGGACTTGTATACAAAGAACATGATCATAATGCTAGGGGGACACAGACTGCAGTTGCAGGGGAGAAACTACAAAACCAAAGCCAGAGGTTCTTGTTATACACAGAGGGTGGTTAAAAAAAAAACACTGGAGCAAATTACCAGAAGTAATAATTCTTACCCCAGTGGTCCTTTAGCATCAGTAACTATATGCAGTGAGCTGACTAGGTAGGACTGCCTCGGTGGTGGAGATTATGGTAATACATTTATTAATTAGCCAATGAGAAAGGAGCATGAGAATGTGCTGAGCAGAGAGCGTGAGGAAGGCTCTAGAATTTTTTTCTCCATCTGACTGAGCAACACTGCCTCAGAGGTGCTCTCTCTCTCTCTCTCTCTCTCTCTCAGCCAAGAAAAAGTCATTTTCTTGTACATGGTAGCTATTTGGTGTTTTATTTTACTATTTTATAGTGTGAGTATTTGGTAACGGTTTTTAGTGGTTCCCGTGAACCACGTAGTTCTTTCAGTTCCCCACAGTTCCTTTTTGATTTTCTCTATTCTAAAGTTATCGTGTCTAGTGTTTCTTTGGTTCCTTTTATTATTTTTTTTTATAGCGTTTCCTTTTCTAGATGGGAACCAACAGTTTTCTTGAATTTTTTTTTACCTCAGAAAAGTTGTGGTTCTTGCCACTAGGGAACTGACTGTTAACCTTTACTTTTTACGTATTGGACTTTCTAACTACAGGGTTTTCTATAAATTGGCATGTCAGAAATCCCTAAGAAAAGGACTGGACCCACAAGTTTTCAAAATTGCTTAAACTGTCAGAGAATACTAGCTAAAACTGATATTCATGACCTATGTTTAGTGTTTAGGTCCAGACCACTGCTGTGTTCTTTGCTCTAAATGTTGTCCAAAAACTTTAAGAAACAGCTAAAAGGCTTAGAGCTATGGCTAAAGAAGGGTCTTCATCTGGTCCCAAACAGAGACCCAAGGCTACCAATGAAGGGCCTTCAAAGAAAATAAATCGGGGTGCTGATGAAGCATCTTTTAAATCTAAGCCTATTTCAGGTGCTGATGAAGTGCCTTTAAAAACAAAACACAAATATAGATGTAGATGAAGTGCCTTTTAAACTTAAGGCTTCAAAAGGGGCTGATTAAGTTCTTACTAAATTTAAAAAATAATAAAGGTGCTGGTAGCCTAGTTCTAAAAGGAAGCCTGAACAAGCCACTGATAAAGGGGCTGCTAAAAAAAAAAATATGTAAAGAAAAATATACCATTGCACCTCCAAGCGGTGCTAGGGCTGAGGCAGTAGTTGGTAAAAAACAAAGCTAAATCAAAAAATGTGGAGCCCCAGGGAGGCAAGCCCCAAGACCCACCGGAGGACTTGCCATCTCTAGAGGAAATGGCTAAAGCATGGCATTTGTATGAAACGTTGCTGGGCATGGGGACCTTTTTCAGTGCCACTGCTGGGCTAAAGAAAACTTCCTTCTTCGACTCCCTCTGATTGAGGGACTGACGACAAGGATGAAGAGGACGATTTTTATGATGCCCCAGATGACATGTCAGAGGGTAAACCCCCAGAACCTGACTTGTCACCTGATCCAAATTTTGGAGCATCCTCTACAGACCAGGAGGATACCTCTTCCGTGTTAACTTTCATTCAGCATATGGTGGATGCTCTTGACCTCCCCTCTTAAGAGTCTAACCAAGAAGGGGATGAAGACGAAGATTACAGGGAAAGGAAATGAAAGGTCTTCCTCCTCCCAAGAAGTTAGCACTTCCCATAAATGTCTTTCAAGAAAAATACTTTTAAGCCTCTTCAGACTACCACATCTCTCACAGGAGTCGAGAAGAGGATTGATAAAAAGTATCAGCTGTCCAAGACTGACAGAGTTCCTGTTTGTGCACCCCAGTCACGAAGGTGTGCTGCAGCAGGCAGCATGTGATAAAGCTGGAGTCCCTCTTTCTTCCCAGCCTCCCGAAAAGGACTCTAAAAGGCTGGATTCTATGGCCAGAAAGGCATCTACCTCAGTTTCTCTGCTCCTCCACCTTGCCTCATACATGGATTATACAGCCAAGTACCAGAAGGCTCTTTGGAATTCATCCTACCTATAGTTAAGCAAGCAGTAACTCTCTGGCTAAGGACCTAGTGGAGACTGCTAAAACTGCCTTGGAAGCTACAAAGTACCAGTTCCATATGGCAAATGACAGTAATGATGCAGCCTCCAGGGTCATGGCCCAGACCATCTCCCTAAGGCGCTTTGCTTGGCTTAGAACAACAAATTTGTCACAGGACACCCAGTCCAAAGCCATGGGTTTTCCTTGCAACAAAAATGTGCCATTTGACTCTAGGACTGAAGAATATATGAAAAAGGTTTGAGTACAAAACAACCTACCAGAGCAACACTTCAAAAGCGAAGTGTTCTTCTCAAAAAAAAAAAAAAAAAAAACAGAAGGATATAGAGGAAAGGAAACCATATTATTCCTTCCCTCCTCAATTCTACCTCTCTCAGCTTAGAGGTTATTTCAGAGTTAGAGGCAGCAGGGGTCAGAGAAGGGCTACCTCTACCTCTCCTCCTGCTACCCATCAAAAGCCCTGATCCCTCAGTCCAGGTCACCTCCCCTCTATCTGTAGGGGGCAGGCTCTCCCACTACCTCCATCTCTGGTCCCTTGTCACTTCAGGCAAGTGGGTACTAGAGGTAGTGGAAAAGGGTCTGTCTCTTAAGTTCAAAGAATATCAGTCCTCAAGGGCACTCAGTTGGCCAAATCTCTAACTCTAACAGAACGGATCCTATTGGAGTTGGAGGTAAAACACCTTTTGGAAGCAAAGGTGGTAAAGAGAGTACCTGCCCATCAAAGGGGCTAGGGTCTCTACTCCAGATACTTCCTAACACAAAAGAAAAATGGGGAATGGCGACCTATTTTAGCCCTCAGATACTTGAACAAGCATCTTTTGAAACCCAAATTCAAAATGGTCACCCTAAAAAATGGTGACGCATTCTCTAGAACAGGGAGACTGGCTAACCTCACTGGATCTCAAGGACGCCTACATCCACACCCCTTTACAAGTGGAAAAGGCTCTCTTCCTGACAAAGGAGACCCTGTATTCCCTAGAATTTCTCATAAACCAAAATAAATCCCACCTGGAACCAACACAACTCCTCACGTTCATAGGAGCTCAGTTGGACACACTGCAGAGCAGAGCTTTACTTCCTGTGGAAGGACTCTAAAATTTTATAGCAGTGGCTTTCGTCCTGGGCCAGCTCAGGCCAGCCAGACACTTCCTAAGGCTACTGGGATACATGGCATCCATGACGGCCGTGGTTCCAGGAGTCCAGTTCAGAATGAGGGACATACAGAAGCACCTAATGTCTCACTGGTCCCAAAGCAAAAGCTCACTGTCCAAACTGATCCTACTCACAAAGACATTCCTTCAGTCATTGGCCTGGTGGAAAGAAATTACCAACCTCTCAGTAGGAATTCCCTTCCAAACCCCTTCTCCAACAAGAATCACTACAGATGCTTCTCTGCTTGCATGTGGAGCCCATATGGACAGTTCTTCCATCTGTGGCTCTTGGACTACAAAAGAGTCACAGGCTCACATCAGTCTGCTGGAACTCGGGGTTGCATTTATCTGGCTTTGAAGGCATTTGCTTCTCAGATAAAAGGGCAAACAGTCCAGATCAGAACAGACAACACCACTGTAATGTTTTATATAAATAAGCAGGGTGGCACAAGATCCAGCATTCTGTGCTTGGAGGCCATGAGGATTTGGGGTCTGGCCTACTCTGGGAGTCAGACTATCAGCCATTCACCTGCCAGTCAAGGACAACACTCTGTCGGATGCTCTCAGCCGCTTCAACCAGGGGCACAGCGAATGGTGTCTGAACAAACAGGTGCTGGCCACGGTATTCAAGAGTTGTGGCACATAAGAAATAGATCTTTTTGCCTCTCTCCTAAACCATCAACTTCCTCTGTATTGCTGCAGGCCTCCAATCCTGGGTACCCTTCCAGTGGATGCCTTAGTCCTGGATTGGTCAGGAAAGTTCCTTTACGCCTTTCCTCCTTTCTCTTTGATTCTCAGTTTTATTAAAACTCAAAGAACAGTCTGCGACAATGATACTAGTGGCTCCAGACTGGCCAAGGCAAGTCTGGTACCCCCTGTTAATAACACTTGTCATGCAGCAAACCCCTTTGCCTTCCTCTCAGTTACTCCCTCCTGACTCTTCCTCCAGGCAGGGGTGACTTACCCGGATCTGAAATCTCTTCACCTCAAGCTTGGCTCCGAACAAGTTCTAAAGATCCTGAGGATGGCTAAGAAGCCTAGTACAAAAAAGACCTATGCAGCCAAATGGAAAAGGTTTTCCTTTTGGTGCAAACAGAAGCATATTAATCCTCTTAAGGCTTCAGTTCCTAATCTGTTGGATTGTCTGGTGCATTTACAGGGCACAGGTTTAAGGTCTTCCTCCCTGAAACTACATGTGGCTGCTATTTCGGCTTATCTTTCTATTGGAAAGACCAAATCTGTTTTTTCCCCAGCCGGTGTTTAAACAGTATTTCAAAGTCCTTCTCCATGTCCAGCCTCCAATCAGGGAACCTGTCCCTCCTTGGAGCTTGGACCTCTGTATTGCCAAGCTCATGGAGCCACCCTTTGAACCCATGGCTAGGGCTCATCTCAGTTATGTCACTTGGAAAACTGTATTTCAAACAACATGAAGTCTTGCTATTTTATGACATATGCAGTGAGTCCCAACCTTCGAACTGCTCCGGAGGTGAAAGAGTTAACTTTCCATGCTAGGCATGGAACTTTGAGCGCGAGCTCGGTTGAAAAAACTGTCTGTTGTTAATCAAACTCAAACTGTCAGATTCTTTACTCCGCCTCACTGAACAGTCGCTTTGGAGATTTCTCCTTCTGCTCGGTTCGTTTGTCGGTTAAAAAGTATTATTTTGCGTTTTTTGGACCGAAATTAAACCGCAAGCGGTCGGTTCAAGCTCTGTCTGTGGTATTGTAAGTAATAGATAGGCTTACATTTATTTTATTCTGTTCTGTGTGGAACTTGTAAACGTTTTTCGGTTCGGTTTGAACCGATCAGGTTATTTTCAAACTTTACTAGTCCTTATTTAGAGTGCGGTTCCCGGTTCTTATCGGGTCTAAAAAAAAAAACAATTTCATTACGGTTTTTTCCACGACCCGTGACACAGCTGGGAACCGATCAGAGAGTCTTGCTTGGCGGATTGCCATAAATGGGCAAGTTTGGTTAGGCTGGCACTATGTCTGAGAAACCCAAGAGAAAAACCGTCCCCACTGGGTTTCAGCACTATAGTGTTTGTGGGGAAGCCTTTGCTAAGGCTGACTCACACACCACCTGTGTGTATTGTCTGGGGTTTGACCACCTCAATGCAGACTGCCAGATTTGTAAGAATTTTCCTGCTGCCACCATAGAAAAGAGAGTTGGTAGGCTCACGGAAACGGAGGCAAAAAGTCCGCTGACCTGGATGGCCAGCCCAGTTCGGTTCCAACCGAACCGGAGGGAGTGCCCTCTGACCACGGTGATACTTCCTCGGGCAAACGAAGAGCCAGCTCTGAGGAGCCGGTTCCAACTAAAAGGACTAGAAAGTCAGCTAGTGTGGAGCCAAAGTTCTTTCTCCAACCGCTGAAATTGCTAAGCAATTCAAATTGTCAATCACTTTCCCGGTTCCGACCGAACCGACACCATCAGGGAAGCCTCAGTTCGGCCGGTTCACGGTTCAGATTATGATTTGAGGATTTTTATGAACCGGAGGAGGGAAAAGGAGTATGAGGAGAGTGAATGTGGTTTTGAAGGTCTGGATGTGCCCATTGAACCGGACATCTTTCCAGACAGACCGTCAGGGGTTTCTCCCCCCAGGCTATCAGAGTCCCCTTCTCATTTTATGTTCTATAAGAAAGTTGCTGAAACTCTCCAGCTCCCTGTTGAGGAAGCTGTTGATGACCAAGAGGAGCCTGATTATGTAGAAATGATGGATATTCCAGAGTCTAGGAGACTGTCTATTCCTTTGCATAAATCTTTTAGGAAACAGACAGTAAAAATTCTAAAAACTCCTCACACTGTACCTCCTGTTGATAAAAGGATGGACAAGAGGTATACATTATCAGGCTCTGATATGGAGTTCCTCACACAGCAATGCAGAAGCCATGTGGGGGTAGTGCAGGCTGCAGCCTGTGACAAGGCAAATATTCCTCTAGCTTCGCACCCCCCTGAAAAGGACTCCAGGAGGATTGATGCCATGGCAAAGAAACAGTACATGGCAGCATCTTTGGGACTCAGACAGGCAAATTATATGGCTTATGCTGCTGGGTACCAGAAATCCAGATGGGATACTGTGCTGGCCCTGGCAAAACAGGTCCTGACCAGCTTGCCAGGGAGCTGGAACTAGGTGGCTGCGGATGGTATTGAGACATCAAGGTGCAATTTCATGCTGCAGTAGACTCTAATGGCGTGTCATCAAGGGTCATGGCTACATCTGTGGCACTTCGCAGAATGGCTTGGCTCAGATGTACTACCCTGTCACAGGATACCCAGTCTAAGGCCATGGATTTTCCTGCTGTGGGCAATTCTCTGTTTGAGGAGCAGACAGAGAATTACATGAAGAAAACAGAGAATTACATGAAGAAAATGGATGAATATAGGACCACCTATAGGAGTGCACAGGCCAAGGAAAGGCAGGCCACTCCTCAACGGCAGCATCCCAGGGCAGGGGCAGGCCTTTTCATAGGCCTTTTTACCAAGTCCAGGCCTCCTCTTCTGCTTATGCCCAGAGGGGGTTCTTTAGAGGGAGAGGCAGACGGGGTACAAGCAAGCCTGCTTCTACCCCTCAGCCCAAAGCCCCAGCCAAGCAGGCACCCTGATGGTGTGGCCAGGGCCGATTCTCCACTACCTGTAGGGGGCAGGCTGGCTTACTTTGTCCAGGACTGGAAGTCTTTAACATCAGACAAGTGGGCCTTGGAAGTAGTAAGCCAGGGACTGGTTCTCAGCTTCAAAAAATTTCCAAAGATGAGAGCCAGGTCCTTTCCACCTGCAAATCCATCAGAGGCACTTGCCCTAGAAACAGAAGTTTCTACCCTCCTGGCTCTCAGAGCTGTGGAAAGGGTTCCACCCCTAAACCAAGGCAAAGGGTTGTACTCCAGGTACTTCCTTACCCCAAAAAAGACAGGAGAATGGCGGCCCATCCTGGATCTGATACCTAAACAAGCACCTTTTAAAACCAAAATTCAAAATGGTGACTCTGGGAGTTTTTACCCTCTCTAAGGCCAGGGGACTGGCTAGCGTCCCTGGACCTCAAGGATGCCTACTTCCATGTTCTTATCAGAAGCTCCCATCGAAAGTACCTCAGATTCGAACTGCCTTCAGGCCATTACCAGTTCAGAGCAATGCCCTTCGGCCTCACCTCTGCCCCGAGGGTATTCACAAAATGCCTGGCAGTAGCAGTGGCTCACTTAAGAAGGCAAAAGATTGCCATCTTTCCTTACCTGGACAACTGGCTCATAGTAGGCCAGTCTCCAGACCAGGTCAAACTACACCTTCGGGTAACTCAGCAACTGCTCACATCTCTAGGTTTCCTTAATCTTCCAAAGTCAGTTCTAGAGCCTGTCCAGCATTTCACCTTCATAGGTGCAGAACTGAACACAAAAGAGGCCAGAGCCTTCCTTCCTCTGGAAAGAGCAAGGACCTTGATGTCTCTGGCCTCCTCTTTCACCCTGCAGGTCTCTCAACCAGCAAGGCATTTTCTGCAGCTCCTGGGGCACATGGCTGCTTCTACAGCAGTTGTGCAGGGAGCAAGATTTCAGATGAGGGACATCCAGTTCCATTTGAGAGCCTTTTGGTCTCAAAGGAGAGACCCCCTGACCAAATTGATCCCAGTGACTCGAACCCTGATCCCAGCCCTTCAGTGGTGGCAGGACCAGAGCAATCTGAGACCGGGGGTCCCCTTCACCCCTCAGTCTCACTCCTTAATCCTTACTACAGATGCATCCCTCTTGGGGTGGGGAGCTCACATGGGCGATCTCACTACCCAGGGATTGTGGTCCCCTCAGGAATCTCTGCTCCACATCAATCTGTTGGAACTCAGAGCAGTTTTTCTAGCACTTCAAGCTTTTTCCACCTCTGTTCAGAACAAGGTTGTACAGATCAGAACAGACAACACCACTACAATGTGGTACATCAACGAGCAGGGAGGCACTCGGTCTACGGCCTTGTGCACCGAAGCAATGAAGTTGTGGACTCTGGCGTACTCCCTGAACACCTCCCTTACGGCAGTTCACCTCCCAGGCAAGGACAATGTCCTGGCAGATGCTCTCAGCAGGATTTCCCAGGGCCATCACGGATGGTCACTGGATCCCTAGTATTGAGGTAGTATTTTCCAGATGGGGCACCCCGCAGATAGATCTTTTTGCAGCCCCAGACAATCACCAACTTCCCCTTTTTTGCTGCAGGCTCCCAGTATTGGGCTCACTCCCCCTGGATGCCTTAGCCCTCAGTTGGGAAGGGAAGTTTCTTTACGCTTCCCCCCCCCCTCCCTCTTCTGTTCAAGGTGCTAGTCAAAATCAGATCTGAACCCTGCAAGATTATCCTGATTGCTCCAGATTGGGCCAGACAGCCCTGGTACCCACTCCTTATGTCCTTAACAGTCCATCTTCCCCTGTGTCTTCCCAGGAATCACAACCTGTTAACTTGTGCTCAGGGGAGGGTTTGGTACCCGAATCTCAAATCTCTTAATCTCAAGGCCTGGCTCTTGAAGAGTTAGAGTTTGCTGACCTACACGTCTCCCAAGGTGTATTGGATATATTGAAGGCTTCTAGGAAGCCATCCACCAGAGCTACTTATAATTCCAAATAGAAGAGATTTTCCATTTAGTGCTCTGGCAAGCATATTTCCCCAGAATCTGCTGACTTACCCACAGTCCTGGATTATATGGTGCATTTGAATACTTTGGGGCTGAGGCCAGCTACCCTAAAGGTGCACCTGGCAGCCGTGTCTGCTTTCTTATCAGCAGGTAAACCCTCTTCTCTTTCGGCTCATCCTGTATTCTCCAAGTTTTTCAAGGGGTTGCTTCACACCAACCCTCCATTCAGGGCCCCTGCCCCTGCCTGGGATCTTAATATTTGCATTGCTCAGCTTATGCAACCCCCTTTTGAGCCCTTGTCTTCAGCAGAGCTTAAGTACTTGACTTGGAAAACTGTGTTTTTGGTAGTCATCACTTCTGCCAGGCGCATAAGTGAACTGCAAGCATTGTCAGTGGAACCTGATTTTATCTCCTTTCATAGAGATAAGGTGGTCCTCAGGACTAACAAAGTTCTTGCCTTAGGTGGTTTCAGACTTCCACCTTAATCAATCTGTCTCTCCCTGTGTACTTCACTGACCATTCCTCCTGTGGCGAGAGGAGACTGCACAGTTTAGATGTCAAAAGAGCCCTTAGTTACTACATAGAACGTACCAAGGGTCACAGGTTTGACTCCCTCCAACTGTTCCTCACTTATGGTGAGGTTGGTAAAGGGAAACCTGCCACTAAAAGATCCATTGCCAGGTGGATTGTCTCTTGTATCCAATTTTGCTATGAAAAACTGGGTAAGGTTCCTCCCTCAGGCCTGAGGGCTCATTCGACCAGAGGTACAGCTGCGTCTCTGGCAGCTGCCAGGGACATCCCTATCCTAGAGATATGTCAAGCAGCTACCTGGAAAACAGTTCACACTTTTACCAAGCATTACTCCTTGGACATCCAGGCTAGGAGTGATGCTCGGTTTGGCACAGCTGTGCTTCAGAACCTATTTTCGAAGTAGGTTCTGTCCCTCCTCCATGGAGGTACTGCTGTGTAGTCTGCATATGTCATAATATAGCAAGACTTCATGTTGTTTGAAGAAAAAATTACTCCCCTTAGTAATGTTGTTTCTTCTAATGGAGTCTTGCTATATATGACCTCCTCCCCTGCCCCTCTCAGAACCTCTACTTTGGGGATGTGGGTGGGCAGCGCAGTGTTGGCACTTAGTAGATGCCTACCTTATTTTTTCACCCCTCCTTTTTGGGGTGTTTGGGTGTTATGTGTTTAATTTTTTGGATCTCCTGACTTGAGTCTTTGTTTTGGGACCTAGAAAAATGTGTTCTTATATTTAGTAGCCAGTTGGCTAGTGTAGGTTTACGGCTTCCACACAGAACCTTAGTGAGTTTTGCTCGTAAAGATCTGACAGTTTGAGTTTGATTAACAACAGACAGAGTTTTCAACCGAGCTCGCACTCAAAGTTCCATGCCTAGCATGGAAAGTTAACTCTTTCACCTCCGGAGCAGTTTGAAGGTTGGGACTCACTGCATATGTCATAATATAGCAAGACTCCATTAGAAGAAACAACATTACTAAGGTGAGTAATTTTTTCTTCTAGTAGCCATTACCTCTGCAGAAGAATTTCCGAGTTACAGGTGCTCTCTGTACTGAGCTTAACTACATTATCCCTTACAGGGATAAGATTGAGCTCAGGACAAACAGAAAATTCCTGCCTAAGGTGATCTCAGAGTTTCACCTCAATCAGACCATCACCTTACCTGTGTTCTTTACTGAGAAATCCACTCCATGGGAGCAGAAGCTCCACAGTTTGGATGTCAAAAGGGCTCTGCTTTACTATTTGGAATACACCAAGCAGTTCAGGGGTCCTTCCACACAGTTGTTACTCTCCTGTGAGGAGGTAGGTAGAGGAAGACCAGCCACTAAGAGAACTGTCTTTCGTTGGATAGTCTCATGTATCAGATTTTGCTATGACAAGGCAGGTAAGCAACCACCTGAGGGGCTTAGGGCCCACTCTACTAGAGGCACTGCTGCCTCGGTGACAGCTGCTAGAGACATACCTCTGCTGGATGTCTGCAAGGCAGCTACTTGGAAGACTGTGCATACTGTCACCAAGCTTGGATGTACAATCTAGATCTGATGCCAGGTTTGGCAAGGCGGTGTTGCAGAGCCTCTTTCCTAAGTCTGTCCTCTACCCGCCTCCCAACTGTACTACTTTGTAGTCTGCATATAGTTACTGATGCTAAAGGACCCCTGGGTAAGAAGAAAAAAATTACTCACCTTAATATTTGTGTTTCTTCTAATGGGGTCTTGCTGTATTCTGACACATGCAGTAAGCCCCAGCACTTGAACTGCCCCAGAGAGGAAAGAGTTAACTCTGTGCATGAACATAGAACGTTGAGCTCGAGCTTGGTTCAAACCTCTGTTTGCAGCACTTCAAAGTGTAACAGTCAGATTCTTATGAGCTAATGCTAACTACACTTCCTAAGTGGAAACTGTAAAGAAAATAGCCAACAGGCAACACATTTTTGGGTCCCCCAAATGACTCAAGTTGAGAACCCAAAATAATAACCAGGTAGTGAACCAACATATAACTACAAAAACAGCATAACTATAACCCACTCTTCCTTTCTAAAAAGGAGTGCCAAGTACACCCCTGAGGTGCATCAATGCACCTGCCAGCCCACTTCCCAAAAACAGGTTCTGAGAGGGGAGGCAGGAAGGGAGGTCAGAATACAGCAAGACTCCATTAGAAGAAACAGTTACTAAGGTGAGTAATTTTTTCTTCAAACAACATGAAGTCTTGCTGTAGTCTGACATATGCAGACTGGTAAGCAGTACCTCCAAGGAGGAGGTACCAAACCTGTTTTGGGAATACTCTACAGTACTGCTGTACCAAACCTAGCATCACTCCTAGCCTGGATATCAAGAGAGATGCTTGGTGAATGTATGGACTGTTTTCCAGGTGGCTGCTTTGCATATTTCTAGTAAAGGTATATCTCTGGCAGCAGCCAGAGAAGCAGCTGTACCCCTAGTCGAATGAGCCCTCAGGCCTGAGGGGGGCTATTTTGCCATGCTTTTCATAGCAGAATTGTATAGAAGAGACAATCCACATGGCAATAGTTCTCTTAGTAGCAGGTTTGCCTTTTCTCACTTCATTATAAATGAGAAACAACTGAGAACAGTCAAACCTAAGTGCCTTGGTATGCTCAGTGTAGTAGCTAAGTGCCCTCTTAACATCCAAACTGTGTAATCTTCTTTCTCCTGAAGAAGAATGATCAGTGAAGAACACAGGGAGAGACATGGACTGGTTCAGATGAAAATCTGAAACCACCTAGGGTAAGAATCTCCTATTGGTTCTAAGGACCACCTTATCTCTATGGAATGAGATAAAATCTGGCTCCACTGACAGAGCTTGTAACTCACTAATATGCCTGGCAGACGTGATAGCTACCAGGAACACAGTTTTCCAAGTCAAGTACTTTAGTTCTGCTGAAGCCAGTGGCTCAAAAGGGGGTTGCATAAGCTGAGCAATGCAAACATTAAGATCCCAAGCAGGAGTAGGGTCCTTAAAAGGAGGGTTGGTATGAAGCAATCCTTTAAAGAACTTACAGAAAACAGGGTGAGATGCCAGGGAGGAAGCCTTCCCCACTGACAGAAATGCAGAGACCGCTGCTAAGTGCACTTTGAGTGGCTGGCCTGAGACCTAGGCCATTGAGATGAACCATATAATCCAGAACAGTAGCCAGATCAGCAGTGTCTGGTAAGACATCCTTATTGGAGCACAAAATGCTGAATCTCTTCCATTTAGAATTATGTTTTTCTGGTGGCAGGTTTTCGAGAGGCTTTAAGAATATCCAGAACCCCCAAGACAGGTGCAGACTTACATACTCTAACTCTTCAAGAGCCAAGCCTTGAGGTTGGGAGACTGAAGGCTGGGGTACCAGATTCTTCCCTGATAGGAGGTTAACAGGTTGTGCCTTTTGGGAAGAGATGGGGGAAGATGGACTGCTAGGGACATCAACAGGGGATACCAAGGCTGTCTGGCCCAGTCTGGTGCAGTCAGGATCACCCTGCACGGTTGTGACCTGATCTTGACCAGGACCTTGAATAACAGGGGAAAAGGAGGAAGGCGTAAAGGAATTTGCCTCCCCAATCCAGAACCAGAGCATCCAGGGGAACTGTGCCCATGACCGGAGGTCTGCAACAGAAGAGAGGAAGTTCATGATTGTCTGGGGCTGCAAAGAGATCAATCTCTGGAGTGCCCCACCTGGAGAAGACTACTTTCAATTTGAAGGGTTCTAGGGTCCATTCGTGATTGCCCTGAGAGATCCTGCTCAGGGCATCTGCTAGCACATTGTCCTTCCCTGGTAGATGGACTGCTACCAGAGATGCCTGTAGGGCATAAGTCAGAGACCAAATTTTCATGGCTTCCATGCACAAGGCTGTAGACAGAGTGCCTCCTTGCTTGTTGATGTACCACATGGTGGTGGTGGTATTGTCTGTCTTGACCTGAACCAACTTGTTCTGTACTGAGTCCGAGAAAGCTTGGAGAGCCAGGAATACTGCCGAGTTCCAGAAGATTGATATGAAGTAGCGACTCCTGAGGGGACCATACCCCTTGTGCTGTGAGGGCTCCTAAATGAGCTCCTCAGCCCAGGAGAGAAGCGTCTGTGGTTAACACCACTGAATGAGTCTGACTGATGAATGGGAATCCTTACCTGAGATTGTCCTGATCCATCCACCATTGGAGAGCTTGGATCAGAGTCTGAATCACTGGAATCAATTTGGTTAGAGGATCTTTTTTCTGAGACCAAAAGGACCTCAGATGGAACTGAATGTCCCTCATCTGAAATCTGGCTCCCTGTACCACCGCAGTGGAAGCTGCCATGTGGCCTAGGAGCTGAAGAAAATGTCTTGCTGGTCGAGACACCAGAAAGCAGAAAGAAGAAGCAAGGTCTGTAAGGGCCTTTGCCCTTGCCAGAGGAAGAAAAGTCTTTGCTTGGACAGTATCCAGTTCTATCCCTCTGAAGGTCAGGAGTTGTACGGGTTTGAGAACTGACTTTGGTAGATTGAGAAGGAATCCAAGGGAAGTGAGCAAGTGTTGTCACTTGCAGGTCTGACTTGACTTGGTCTGGAGACTGTCCCACAATGAGCCAGTCATCCAGGTATGGAAAAATGTAGATGTTTTGTCTCCTGAGAAAGGCCACTACTACTGCTAAGCATTTTGTGAACACCCTCGGAGCTGATGTTAGTCCAAAGGGCATTGCTCTGAACTGATAATGGCCTGAAGGCAATTCGAACCTGAGGTACTTTCTGTGGATGCACCTGATGGGAATGTAAAAGTAGGCAACCTTGAGGTCCAAGGAGGCTAACCAATCCCCTGGACTCAGAGGGAAGAATTACTCCCAGAGTCACCATTTTGAATCTTGGCTCGACAAGGTGCTTGTTTAAGTGTCTTAGGTCTAGGATGGGCCACCACTCCCCTGTCTTTTTTGGGGTAAGGAAGTATCTGGAGTACAGACCCTTGCCCCTGTGTGGAGTAGGAACTCTCTCTATGGCTCTGAGGGCCAGCAGAGAGGGAACCTCTGCCTCTAGGGCAATGGTTTCGGAGATGTTTGCAGATGGAAAAGACCAGACCCTCAGTTTTGGACATTTTTTGAAGCTGAGGGCCAGTCCCTGGCTTACTACCTCCAGGACCCACTTGTCTGAGTTGACAGACTTCCAGGCTTGGAAGTAGTAAGCCAGCTTGCCTCCTACTGGAATGGAGGAGTCGACCCGGGCTGACACAGGGTGTCTGCTAGGCAGGAGCCTTAGACTGGGAGGAGGATGCAGCCCTGCTCATCCCCCTTCTGCCTCTCCCTCTGAAGAACCCCCTGTGAGGAAAAGGAGAGGAGGCCTGTGCCTGGTAGAAAAGCCTGTGAAAAAGCCTGCCCCTGCCCCTAGACTGCTGCTTCTGAGGAGTTGCCTGCCTTTCCTTGACCTGTGCTCTCCTGTAGGTGGTCCTGTATTCATCCATCTTTTTCATGTAATTTTCTGTCTGCTCCCCAAACAGAGAATTACCCACCACAGGGAAATCCATGGTCTTGGCCCGAGTGTCCTGTGAGAGGCTAGTACATCTGAGCTAAGCAAATCTCCAAAGAGACACAGATGTAGCCACGACTCATGATGACACATCATTTGAGTCCACAGCAGCATGAAATTGAATCTTAGATGCCTCAATCCCATCAGCAGCCACCTCCTCCAGCTCCTTGGCTAGCTGGGGGGAAGCCTGATTAGCCAGTTCTAGAACAGTATCCCATCTGGACTTCTGGTATCTGGCTGTGTAGGCCATATAATTTGCCTGCCTGAGCCCCAAGGAGGATGTCAAGTACTGTTTTTGGCACAGCATCCACCTTCCTAGAGTCTTTATCGGGGCAAGGTATATTAGTCTTGTCACAGGCTGCAGCCTGCACAACCCCAACATGGCTGCATTGTTGGAACAATAACTCCGTACCTGAGCCTGACAGCATATACCTCCTGTCCGTTCTTTTATCCACAGGAGGTAAAGAATTTGGTGTTTGGAGAATTTTTTGCGTCTGTTTCCCAAGAGATTTATGGAGGGGACTAGACAGCCTTTTGGACTCTGCGATATCCGTCATTTCTACAAAACCAGGCTCCTCTTGTTCCTCAACAGCTTCAACCAGAGGGAGCTGGAGGGTCTCTGCCACTTTTTTGTAAAACAAATAGTGGGATGGGGGCTTAGAAAGCCTGGGAGGAGAAACATTAGAAGGCCTGTCTGGGGAGATGTCCGGTTCAGTGGGCTCATCCAGACCTTCCACACAATCATCGTTGTTGTACCCTTCCTCCCCTTCCAAATCCGGGTCATAATACTCATCTGGACAATATTTCAGAACCGGGGGAACCAACCAAACCGAGCACCGTCCGAGAGGCGCTGGATCGGACGGAACTAGACGTAGCAATTTCTACAATGCTTATCGCCCTGGCTATCTCTTCGGCGGTTGGATGTGGCAGTTCTGGATCTGAGCCAGATGATTTCCTCTCTTTCTTTGACTGAACCGACCACTCAGGATCGGCTCTCCTTTTGCCTGAGGGAGTAGTGCCCAGGTCACTGGGCACTCCCTCAGGTTCAGTCGGAACCGAACCGGGCTGGGCATCCGGATTAGTGGACTTCTCGGCCTCCTTTTCCCTAAGCCTACCCAATCTGTTATCCAAGGTGGCCTTCGGAAAATTCTTGCAGATTTGGCAGTCTGGATTGAGGTGGTCAAACCCCAGACAATAAACACAGGTGGTGTGAGGGTCTGCCTTAGCAAAGGCATCCCCACACTCGCTACAGTGTTGAAACCCAGTGGGCCTGTTTTTTTTTCTCTTGGGTTTCTCAGACATGGCCAGGCTAACAACTTACCCTTTATAGGTTAAAAGCCAGGTAAGACCCCCCCCCATCCGTTACCAACCGTGTTACGGGTCGTGGAAAAACACGTTTAAAATTCAATTTTTATTAAACCGATAGGAACCGGTACCTCACACTAGAAAATTAGGAAATAAACCTAACACAGTCCATTCCAAAAGTGGACCAATCAACAGGATTTCACAATTTCCACAGAAATTACACAATAAAACTAAGTCCACTACCTACAACACTTACTGTACCTCAGACAGGGATTTGAAGCTGAAAGAAATAATGTGGAAATAAACAGTATTTAAATAGACTGATTTTACCGAACCGAGCAGGTGAAGGAGCAATCTCCAAAGTGGCTTTTCAGTTAGGCGGAGTAAAGAATCTGACGGTTACACTTTGAAGTGCTGTAGACAAAGGTTTAAACCGAGCTCAAGCTAAACCTTCTATGCTCATGCATTGAGTTAACTCTTTCCTCTCCGGGGCAGTTCAAGTGCTGGGGCTAACTGCATATGTCAGAATACAGCAAGACTTCATGTTGTTTGAAGAAAAAATTACTCACTGTAGTAATCTTCTTTCTTCCAAGGTGTTCTTTAGCATCAGTAAGCTCCCACCCTCCTCCCCAGATGCCCTTCAGAAGCGGGCTCTGCTTCTTGCCATTCTATAGATCTGGTTATATGAAACTTTGGATTGCATTTTGAGCAAAGTTTTAAGCTTTGGTTCTGGTTATTACTGTTACATATTTTTGAATCCTGTTATTTCATACCTTTGTGGGCATATGCCCATTCTAGTTTTGAAAACGTTTTAGAGCCTTCCTCCCTCTCCCTACTCAGAACACCCTCATGCTTATTCATGATTGGCTAATTCATAAACTCATTACCATACTCTATCTCCGGGGCAGTCCTATCTAGTCAGCTTACTGCATATAGTTACTGATGCTAAAGGACACCTTGGAAGAAAGAAGATTACTACAGTGAGTAATTTTTCTTTAATGCAGTAAATGTTAACTGTTTAGGCTGGCCCGTCGGTGCAGCAGTAGTGCTACCACGCGGATGTTCTCCCAGTGGAAGGGTTCTCATCCTCGCTGCACTACTGCCACCTGGGTAACCATAGGTGGCAGTGCAGTCGAGGGTATCTGTGGAGGGGTGAGACGCAGATCCGATGTCTGTAGCAGTAGCATGCCCTCGTGTGCATACACTTCTTGGACCTCCCATGCATACCCGTGTCTCAGGGGAAAGGGAGCAACAAGGAAAAACCCCGCTGCTGAAGTAAACGATGGTCCCAGTGAACCGAACACGGACCACACCTGGAGTTCTCAGTGTTTGCCTGACAAAGACAGTGTTCAGGTGGGATGTGGCTTTGCCACTGTTTCCCCAGCTGGGGGTGTCTTGAGTCCTGGCTGCATGGAGGCTAGATGCTAAGGGTGCTAGGCACCGGCAGAGCCAGGCACCTTGGGGACCCTGGGGGAGTATGGAGGCAGTTGTATAGGAGGGGGCATAAACACAGATGTTTTTATGGACAAATGGGACAGATCTGTCCACTGTGTAGTGGACGAATAGATTCACAGGACCATTATAGGTCTATTCCTTGTTCCTCATATTCTTAGTAACCTAACCATGGTGATGCAGGGGAAGCCTTATGAGGAGAGACTGAGGGATCTCGTAATTTCACTCTTGAGATCAGGAGATCGAAGGGTGACATGATCCCGAGAACAACCAGGTACCTCACGAAATTGGATAGAGTGCAGGAGGAGTCTCTCCAAAAAGAGGACAAGCTGGGGGGCATGCAGTCAAATTGGAGGGTTGGGGGGGTGGTTCGCGATGGATGTAAGGAAATACTTCACAGGAGTGGTAGAAGCATGGCACCAACTGCTAGTCTAAAGTTTTGGAGACTAGAATGGTGGAAGGCTTTAGCATGCATGGGATGAACATGAGCATATTAGTACAGGGTACAGTGGGAGACCCTGGAGAGCATTTGTGGTCTGTGCAGGAACAATGACCAGGGCACCCTTGCTCAGACTGGGTGGACCTAGCAGTCCTTTTCTGCTGATAGTTGTCTGTTTCTGTGTTGTTACAGTCAAGGAACTGGTCAACACTCCAGTGGTTTTCAAAGGAGCAGGTGGCCAAGCTGACCGCAGTCGATTTTCATCGACTTAGTCGATGCGGAGTTTGAGGGGTATGAGGCTTGGACCCTCAGAACACCCATGCTGCCAGTGCATCCTCCAGTCAAGCCACCCTGTTAAGCCTCAAAATGTGGTTCCTACACCAGTACTGAAAACAGCCCAGCTCATTGTGATCCAGATACCCAGGCAGGTGGTGTACACTGCTCCACCACTGTCGTCGATTTTCGGATCGACACTTAAAATCGAGGTCCTGGTCAATGTTTTTGTCTCATTCGGGTCACTGTCACTGCCATCGTGGTAAGTAGTAGTCTTCAAGCTTGTCCTCCTCGTCAGGCGGGTGTCAACAGGGTCCTCTGCGCCACATGTGATGAGGCAGCGTGACAGCACTTAGCCTTTGGGGTTATGGGCCAGAGTCGAGGTTGACCATTGTTCCCGCCACCTCAACCCCTTTGTGGCTGTCTCTCTTAGCGCTGTCTGTAGTACAGTGCCCTGCGTTCATCCCCACAGTTCAGGCAGTACAACAGCAGCCAATTATAGTGGAGCCACCCCTCCGCAGGACACCAGGGTGCTGCAAGGAAGGACTCTAGGCCTGAGTTCAGGCCATCTAAGCTTCTGTCAGTGGTGGTCCATACTCCTGAATAACACCATGAGCCTATTTTCCTCAAGTTTGATTCGGAGGACTCTGGCGTCCATCCAGAGCCGCTTGCACATGAGCGTCTCAAATATTCATTCCACAAGGTTCAGAAGCTTGCGTCTTACCCTTTGATGGACATCCTGGAACAGGATTCCTTACTAGGGTGGGATTCACATTCATCTTGGTTGTCCTAGGCCCTTCACTTGGTGTTCAGCAGTGCCAACCTTTGTGCCAGGTGCCTCTCCATTGGATGGACTGAAAGTATGCTGTCCCTGTGGGAGAGTTGTCCAGATTTTTGGAGCACCCTTCTATGCATAGCCATGTGGCCAGTGCGGTTTTCTGCAAGACTAAGGTGCAGGGTGAATCTGACAAGTCATGAGATGAGTCACCAAATGAGTTCAAGAAACGGGCATTCTCTGGCGTACGTGCACACAGCGATCTCCCTTGAGGTCTGGCTTGCCAGCTATGTGACCTTTATAGCATGGTTCATCCACAAACTGTTTGACAGGCTCGGGAAAATGGTTCCTCTGTCACTAGCAGGTGGGTAGCTTGAGGCACGCCATTTCACAATTTGGGCTTGTTACTTTTAAAGCAATTCTTGAAAACCGCTCTGGACTCTTCCCATGCTTCAACCCGCAAGGTGGCAGCAGCAGTGTCCATGCATAAGAGGGCGTGGTTGCTTGTCTGTTATGTTTACCCCAGGGGACCCAGCACAAACTGGTGGACATTACCTTTTTTTGGGCACCGTCCTTTGGGCCCAGGTGTGGAGGATCATCTGTCACCTTGGACTTTGTTGACATCTACTCATCAGGCCAAACAGCAAGCCCGAACAACAGGGCTCCTTCTGTGATTTTGAATACCACCAGCAGCAACTGCAGAGGCAGCATTACCATCTGGCTGTCTTGGTCAGGGGAAAAAAGGGGTACAGTGGTGCTTCTGGTGGCAGTCCTCTAAGGACCCTTCTAAGGGTAGTGACCCTTCTACAGCTCCTATTCGGGGTAGACTGTCCCACTTCCTACTAGTTGTCTGCCATCACCTTGGACAAGCGGGTCCTGGAAGTTTTGAGGTTGGGTCTGTCTTTGGAATTTGAGACCCTCCCTCCATATTGATCCAGAGCACTCTTGGAGTGTGTGGTGTCTGGGGAATCTCTGGCCAGAATGCAAGGTGAGGTCTCCCAGCTGTTGGAGCACTATGCCATTGCGTTTGTCCCAGATGCCCTAATCTAGACCTGTGTGTCCTGAACAAGTGGATACACTGGCAGAAGTTCCATATAGTCACCCTCAACCAGATGATACCATCTATGAAGCCCGTGGCTTAGTTTTCCTTTTTGGACCTCCAGTCTGTCCATCCTATTGGCGATTTCGTATGCTTTCAGGTATATGCCTCGTACCAGTTCAGGGCAATGCCCTTTGGCCCGTCATTGACCCCCAGTGTGTTTACCAAATGCCTTTTGCTTGTGATGATGTTTCTTTGCAGGGGTGGCTGGATTTTCCCATATTTGGATAACTAGCTCATTGTGGGCAGTACCAGGTTGGGGTCGATCCTGTCTTCGGCGCTGCGAATTGTGCAACGCTGTGTTCGGGGCCGCACCTGACCTCTGGGCTGCTCGAGGCACCTGGGTGGGTGTTGGAGTTGAGCGCGGTGCCGCATTGGGTTTGGCGCTTCGGGGCCATTCGCAGTGGTGGGACTGTGCTTCCTTCTGGTGGTGTTGGAGGTGTCGAATCCCAGGGTGCCCAGCCTTGGGGGTCTGGGAACTAGAGGGATCCGTGGGGTTGTCTGGCATCGAACTTCGGAGCCTGCCTCTTTGGAGGCGGATTCTGGGTCTGATCCACACTGGCTTCCGGGTTCTTCGGACCCTTCTGTCTCCAGCACCTTGACCCCCTCAGCCTCCTTCTGGGACTTAGCTCTCGCCAGTGGACCTCAGGGTCAGGGGGTCTGACCAGCCAGTGGTGGTCCCTGTGACTACTGCTGCCCATTCTGGGGTCACTAGCGTGACTGTTTAACCAGTTGGGGTACCCCCCTCCTTGGTGCCAGCTACCTAGGTTGGTGGCTAAGAGGACGAGGTCCCTCTCTGACTCCAAAGGGTTGAGAGGTAGAGGTGTAGCGCAACAAGCCCTTCCTAGAGCCCAGCCGGGTTCTGGTAGGAGCCGAAGCACAGGCCCTTGCCTTTCCCTTTTCCTAGAGGAGTCCCCGAGGGGGACTCTTACTTCTGAGGTCAGGGGCCATCCTTCAGGACTCGCACGGTCCCGGTTACCTCACGGGGGGATTCCTTCCTTTGGGCACAGCTCTGACTGTTCCGATCCAGTTGAACGGCTGTTAGCTGCAGCGGCTTTTGGGTCCCCCTCCTTGCGAAGGGTTTCCTGTTGGCCCCCTTGCCCTGACAGAGACCGTTCTCCTGTTGCCAGGAGCCTGTCCCCTGAGCCTCTGTCTCCTTCCCTGGTAGTCACAGGTATTCCTGGTCCTCGCGGACCACTTACTTGAGAACAGTTCAGAGGTTCGGCTGCACATTTTCCCACCTACCTCCATGTCCTGGACAAGCAGGTGTTTCACCATGCTCCCATGCAGCTGGACCCTGAACCTGGGAGCTCGTCTTCCTCCTCTTCTCCCTGTACTGAGGGAGAGGAACATTCTGTCCACATCTCCACAGCGTCTGATCTGTCCTCATATCAGCGCTTCCTTGTGAGGATGCTGGACGAGCTTCACCTGACCCCGTTCCCAATCAGCAATCCCGAGCATGTGACGCACACCCTTTTAGGCGAATACAGTGCGCTCACCTGGTGGCTCCCGCCTGGCCTATTCCTTTTCAGGAGGCGTCGCATCGGCTCTGGCTACATCCCTTTTCCACAGTACCAGCCCCAAGGGACCTACACCAGCGGTATTGCGCTCCCAGGTCTCCAGGTTCTCTGCCTCATCCCCTTTGGGATTGACCTCTCGGACACCCCTCGAGCCTCGCCCCCACATGACCGCCCCTCCGACCCGACCTGCGGGATTTCACTTGAGGGAGACGAGTGTTCTACTCAGCACGGATCTCTGTTAATTTCAGCACATCAGGCCCACTATGCAGCCTATGACAGGTTTTTGTGTTCCAGGCTAGGACAACTCCTAGCCTCTATGCCTGATTCAGAGGAAACCAGGCAAGCCATTGCCCTCTCTGCGGAGGGCCTGGAGCTAGCAAGGCACCAAGCAAGGTCATCTTACAATGCCAATGACGTAGATTCCAGAGTGGTAGGGACAGCGATCTGCCTTCGTCGGACGGCATGGCTTCACTTATCACAGTTGTCACCCCTGGCCCGGCATAGGGTGATTTACTCAGCCTACTGGAGAACCCATCTCTTCTCCCAACGGATGAGAAGGCGGCTATCTGGGCACCTTTCTTCCCCCACTGGGGGATACCAGTCTCACCAGACCAGTTTCAGACCTCTCAGGCCTGTAAGGGTTCTCTCCTGCAGTGTCTCACCCACTGCGGGCTGAAACTTAGTCCCTTAGGGTGCTTCAGGGCCCGCCTCTCGGGGCTCGGTGCTCACCCAATAGTGATTTAATGGTGAAGATTGACACAGATGCGATGTGAAAATTCACGTACCTACCGTAATTGTTGATTTTTCTGTGTATCTTCACCATTAATCACTAAATCTCACCCTCCTTCCCCCTGGGGCCTCAGTCTCTGGACTCCTCCCTTCCCCTGTGTGTCTTCCCTTTCCTCGCTGTCCTCTCCCTTGGGTGTAGGCAGGAGAGGACTGTGGAGACGCACAGGGATGAATTCTTTGAGCTTATAAAGGTTGGAGGGGACCTCCCCTTCTATTCTCCCTTCTTAGGGAGTCTCAGAATGAGGGGGCATCCTCTTTTCTCTCCCCCCTTCTCAATTTTATTATTTGTGGGCTCAAAAATTGACCCCACATATTTTCCCCCAGTCTTCAGTGGAGGGAGAGTTGAGACACAACCCTCAGCCCGCACTTCTTAGTAGTTGGTCTTCAGCTCTAGGCTGCTTCAAATTCTGTCCTGCAGCTGAACTCTTAGTCCAGATCTGGACTTATCCCTAAAAAGACTTCTGTGCAACTCCACTTCTGAGGGCGTGTTACTCTTCCCACCCACCCCAATTTTCCTTCCCTTATTCCTTTTCTTCTCCTTCCAGAGATTGGGGCCTCCTTTTTCCCCAATTTCCTTTAAGTCTCCTCCTCTCTGTCGCTTTAGTCACTTATCTCTCCTTGTGGTTTATTCTTTTCCTTTTAGCTATCCCTTAGGCTCTCTTGCCTCAACCCACCCTCCCTTCCATACACTCTCTGGCGTGCCAGAACTGGAGCAGAGTCGACAATGGCTAACTGCCAACCCTCGAGCGCCATGTGGAACATCGGCCTCGAGGGCGGCGCCGGCCCTACGTCAGCTCTGCCCATGGAAAAAAGTCTCCCATGGGATCCTGACTCCGGCGCAGTACCCAGTAGTGATGAATGGTGAAGACTGACACAGATAAGATCTGTAGTTACAAGTGAATAACCTTTTTTGTTATATTTTTGGGTAGGTGCAGTGAGACAGTTGAGGGATGTGTTAATTCTGGTCTGTTGTACTTCTCAAGTATGTTTGAAGGCACTTGGGCAAGCATCTGATGCTTAGCAACACAGTTGAAGTGTGTGATTATTGACCCATAATTACATACTCTGGCATGTCTTATATGCAACATACAACTAGATCTCCTAGGTCTTAGGGAAAAGCCAGCTCTGGCACAAATCCTTTCAGTGTTACTTTTAAAAGCGCTGATAAACATAGGGATGTCATTTAGAGTAGGATTGCCACAGGTAGGGTTGCAGGCGCAACCGCTGTTTGATTTTGGGAGAGAGAGAGAGAGAAGCCCTTGGAAGCCCCTGTTCTATTGACGTTGTTATGCTCCCTGGCCTGTAGGGGGTCAAGAGCTTACGGATATACTGGGGGTCCAGACTGTTCATGGCTTGGCAAGTAATAGAACCTTATACATTGTCATCAGTCATTAAAATAAGACCGTCATATTCACCCCACTGTCCACCAGTATTCTGTGACATATCCTTGGCCAGCATTGAAATTGGGATTTGGGTTGTAAGTACATGTTGTTAAATAAAAAAAAAAAAAAATCTGTAATGCAGTGGTCTGTTATATGCATGTCTGTGTCTCCCCTTCAGACTGTCAGATCCTTCCTGAAGTTTAGAACAAGCTGGGGAAATTTGATGAGGAGAGCAACACAAAAAAAGAATTGGAGCAGGAGCAAAAGGACTCAGCAGAAAAGGCTGTTGCAGAGGCCATTATGGTAGGGGCCCGCTGTGAGGTTGCTGTACCAGGACAGCCAAGGAAACGTGGTACTGTAATGTATGTAGGTAAGTAAAGCATTTAATTGATAGTGTTATTGCAGTGTTATAGGTTTTGAGATTAGAGTACACCAAGAAGGAGACCAGTACCCCTCGGGAGGGGGTGAATAATGATATATTGGGGAGTGACAGGTGTGATGGGTAACTGCACTCTTAGCTGGTATTTGTAGGTACTGCAGCGATGCAATTTGAAGCAGTTATCACTCACAATACTTTACCTACTAATGGTCTGCACACTCCTTACCCTTAGAGGACATGGTCGAAATCGTGGAATAGAAGGTTTAAACAAAAACAAATTTAATAAAACTGCCGTGGGACCATCTGGAGAGGAGTTGAGTGGTTTGATGGACTGTAGTGGGTTTAACTTTTGATTGTTGCAAAGAAGTGGTATAATTCCTTTTATTTGAATAACAGTGACTTAGGCACAAGCTTTCAAAACCAGAGTGGCCTCTTCTGCACTAATCTTTAGACTTACGTAAGCAATAAGACACGATGGGGTGTGCATTACGGTGTGATAACCGCACTCCTAGGGGCGTAGTTAGGCACGAGGCTGAAGGCCGAGTGCTGGTTATCACACCATAATGCACAACCCCGGAGTGTCTTATTGCACTTATAAAATGTACCTTTATTTTTAGAAGCAGTTTTTTTATTTTTAAATGCATTTTTAAATAAGTAAAAATGTAAGTGAATCTCTGTTTTTAACATAAAATAGTCCTTCTGCCTGTTGGCGCTAGATTAAGGTAGTGTTATATGTTGTGTGCCTCCCTGCCCACTTAAGTGTCATATTCCCTGCCAGCCACAACAATTCAAAAATGCTGTTTTTTTCATTCTAAGTATGACACACAGCCACCTTATTTTATTTAATTCTCCTCACTCTGTAGACAAAACTAAAAGGAAGCCATAACAGAGGCTTCTCAGTTCCCCAGTGCTGCAAGCATGATGAGCATAGTTCAAAACTGCCACACTCACTGACAGCATCATGAACTGTCAGCTCTGTCCTAAAAGATAAACAGCAGGGTGAGTCATTTACCACCATTTCTCTTTGTTTATATAGTATTCAAACAACATGAAGTCTTGCTGTATTCTGACATATGCAGTTAAGTCCTGCCTTTCAACTGCCCCGGAGAACAGAGTTAAACTTTCCATGGCCAGCGTGGAATGTTCACCTCAAGCTCGGTTGAAGCCCCTGTCTGCTGCTGTATAAACTCCAACCGTCAGATTCTTTACTCCACCTCACTGAACAGTTGCTCCGGAGAGTTCTCCTTTGCTTGGTTCAAAAAAGTCAGTGTCGTTTTTATGCTCGGTTCTACCGAATTGCTGCTACTGATCTGTCTGTTTAAGTCTCTGTCTGTGGTACCGTGAGTACTAGATAGGTTTTCTTTATAGTTTCTGTGTGGAACTTGTAAATTGTGGATCGGTTCAGCTGGAGCGATCAGTTTCAGGTAAAAAAGTTTGTGTATTTACTTAGAGTGTGGTAACCGATCCGTATCGGTTCTAAAAAAAAAAAAAAAAAAAAAACAGATTTTAATACTTTTTCCAAGACCCGTGACACGGTCAGGAACCGTTAGGGGAGTCTTGCCTGGCGGATTGCCGACAAAAGGGTACGTTTTGGTTAGGATTGGCCATGTCTGCGAAACCCAAGAAAAAAAAACGGCCCACTGGGTGTCAACACTGCAGTGTGTGTGGGGAAGTCTTTGCTAAGGCTGATCACCACACCACCTGTGTTTATTGTCTGGGGTTTGACCACCTCGATTCAGACTGCCAAATTTGTAAGAATTTTCCCAAAGCTACCCTGGAAAAGAGGTTAGGTAGACTGAGGGAAAGGGAGACCGGCCAAGAATTCTGCTGACCCGGATGGCCAACTCGGTTCAGTTCTGACCGAACCAGAAGGAGTGCCCTCTGACCAGGGCAATACTTCTTCGAGCAAAAGGACAGCCGATTCTGAGGAGTCGGCTCTGGTAAAAAGAAAAGATAAATCGTCCGGTTCGGACCCAGAAATTCATACTTCGACCGCTGATGAGATAGCCAAGGCGATAAGAATAGTGCAGTCGCTTCCTTTGGTTCCGACCGAACCGGCACTATCTGGCAGGGGTTTGGTTCGGTCGGTTCCTCCGTTTCTGGATTACACCTTGAAAGAATTTTATGAACCGGATGATGATGATGGTGGTGATTATGAAAGTCTGGATGTGCCTATTGACCCGGACATCTCCCCAGACAGACCTTCAGGTGTTTCTCCTCCTAGGCTTTCTGAGTCCCCTTCTCACTTTGTTTCACAAAAAAAGTGGCTGAAACCCTCCAGCTTCCTATGGAAGAAGCAGTAGAGGATCAGGAGGAGCCTGATTTTGTTGAAATGATGGACGTCTCAGAGTCCAGAAGACTGTCTATTTCCCTCCACAAATCCTTTGGGAAACAGACACATAAAATTCTTAAGACTCCTAATTCCATACCTCCTGTGGACAGACGAATGGACAAGAAGTATACTCTTTCAGGCTCAGACACCGAGTTCTTTCCCAGCCATGTTGGGGTAGTGCAGGCTGCTGCCTGTGATAAGGCAAATATCCCCTTGGCATCACACCCCCTAGATAAGGACTCCAGGAGGATTGATGCCATGGCAAAGAAACAGTACATGGCAGCATCTTTGGGACTCAGGCAGGCTAACTATATGGCCTACACAGCTAGATACCAGAAGTCCAGGTGGGACACTGTGCTGGCTCTGGCTAAACAGGCCCCTGATCAGCTTGCCAAGGAGCTGGAGCAGATGGCTGCAGATGGGATTGATGCATCCAAGGTGCAATTTCATGATGCTGTGGACTCCATTGATATTTCATCAAGAGTCATGCCTACATCTGTGGCTCTTTGGAGGATGGCTTGGCTCAGATGTACTAGCCTATCACAGGATACCCAGGCTAAGGCCATGGATTTCCCTGTTATTGGTAATTCTCTGTTTGTGGGGAGCAGACAGAGAACTACATGAAAAAGATGGACGAGTACAGGACCACTTACAGGAGTGCTCAGGCCAAAGAAAAGCAAGCCACTCCTCAAAGGCAGCAGTCCAAGGGCAGGCCTTTCCAAAGGCCTTTTTACCAAGCCCAGGCCTCCTCCTCTTATTCTCAGAGGGGGTTCTTTAGAGGGAGAGGCAGATGGGGGATGAGCAGGCCTGCATCCACCCCTCAGCCTAAAGCCCCTGCCAGGCAGACACCCTGATGGGTCTGCCCGGGCAGATTTCTCCAATACCAGTAGGGGGCAGGCTGGCTTACTTTGTCCAGGACTGGAAGTCTCTGACATCAGACAAGTGTGTCCTGGAAGTAATAAACCAGGGACTGGTTCTCAGCTTCAGAAAATTTCCCAAGATGAGAACCAGATCCTTTCCACCTGCACATCCATCAGAGACCCTTGCCTTAGAGGCAGAGGTTTCTTCCCTCCTAGCTCTTAGAGCTATAGAGAGGGTTCCCACCCTACACAAGGGCAAATGATTGTACTCCAGATACTTCCTAACCCCCAAAAAGACAAGAGAATGGCTGCCCATCCTGGACCTAAGATATCTGAACAAACACCTTTTAAAACCAAAATTCAAAATGGTGACTCTGGGAATAATCCTTCCCTCTCTAAGGCCAGGGGACTGGCTAGCCTCCCTGGACCTCAAAGATGCCCATTTTCACATTCCCATCAGGTGCTCCAACAGAAAGTACCTCAGGTTCGAGTTGCCCTCAGGCCACTATCAGTTCAGAGCAGTGCCCTTTGGCCTAACATCAGCCCCAAGAGTTTTCACAAAGTGCCTGGCAGTAGTGGTTTCTTTCCTAAGGAGAAAAAAGATCTCCATCTTCCCGTACTTGGATGACTGGCTCATAGTAGGTCAGTCTCCAGACCAAGTCAAGTCACATTTGCAGATAACTCAGCAAGTGCTCATTTCCTTAGGATTCCTTCTCAACCTTCCAAAGTCAGTTCTAGAGCCAGTACAGCTCCTCACCTTCATATACAATAAGGGCAATAGCCTTCCTTCCCCTGGACAGGGCAAGGACCCTTATGGAACTGGCCTCTTCATTCACCCTACAGGTGTCTCGACCAGCAAGGCATTTCCTTCAGCTTCTGGGCCACATGGCAGCTTCCACAGCAGTGGTCCAGGGAACAAGATTCCAGATGAGGGACATTCAGTTCCACTTAAAAGCTTTCTGGTCCCAAAGTAAGGATTCCCTTACCAAACTAGTCCTTGTGCACGGAAGCCATGAAATTATGGTCTCTGGCTTGTTCTCTACAGACCTCTTTGGTAGCAGTCCACCTCCCAGAGAAGGACAACGTGCTAGCAGATGCTCTGAGCAGAATATCCCAGGGCCATCACGAATGGACCCTAGATCCCCTAGTTTTGAAAGTGATTTTCTCGAGATGGGGCACTCCACAGATCTTTTTGCAGCCCCAGACAATCACCAACTTCCTCTCTTTTGTTGCAGACCCCTAGTCTTGGGCTCAGTCCTCCTGGATGCTCTGATCCTGAATTGGGAAGGGACATTTCTGTATGCTTTTCCCCCCTTCCCTCTCCTGTTCAAAGTGTTAGTTAAGATAAGGTCACAACCATGCAAACAGATTCTGATTGCTCCAGACTGGGCCAGACAGCCCTGGTACCCCCTGTTGCTGTCCTTAGCAGTCCACCTTCCCCTGTCTCTTCCCAGGAATTATAACCTGTTGACATCCTCTCAGGGGAGGATTTGGTACCCGAACCTTTGGTCTCTCAATCTCAAGGCATGGCTCTTGAAGAGTTAGGTTGCTGACCTGCATCTTTCCCAAGGGGTTCTAGATATCCTTAAGGCTTCTCGAAAGCCTTCCACCAGAAAGACTTACAATTCCAAATGGAAAAGGTTCACTATTTGGTGTTCTAAGAAGAATATTTCTCCAGATTCTGCTGGGTTGCCTACAGTTCTGGACTATATGGTCCATCTCAGTGACCTAGGCCTTAGGCCAGCTACACTTAGTGCATTTGGCAGCTGTTTCTGCTTTCCTGTCAGTAGGCAAGCCTTCTCCTCTGTCAGCCCATCCTGTGTTTCGTAAGTTCTTCAAGGGATTGCTGCACACCAATCCCCCTTTAGGGACCCTGCTCCTGCTTGGGACCTTAATATTTGTATCGCTCAGCTTATGCAACCCCCCTTTGAGCCTTTGTCCTCTGCAGAGCTTAAGTACTTGACTTGGAAAACTGTGTTTTTGGTGGCCATTACCTCTGCCAGGCATATCAGTGAATTGCAAGCCCTGTCAGTGGAACCTGATTTCATCTTTCCATGGAGATAAAGTGATCCTAAGAACTAACAGGAAGTTTTTGCCTAAAGTGGTTTCAGATTTCCACCTCAACCAGTCTGTGTCTCTCTCTGTTTTCTTCACTGACCATTCCTCTTCTGGAGAGAGGAGGCTGCACAGCTTAGATGTTAAAAGGGCCCTCAGCTACTACATAGAGCACACCAAGGGTCACAGGTTTGAGTCCCTCCAGTTGTTTCTCACGTATGGAGAGGTTGGTAAGGGCAAACCTACCACTAAGAGATCTGTTGCTAGGTGGATTGTTTCTTGTATACAATTCTGCTATGAAAAACTGGGTAGAACTTCACCCTCAGGCCTGAGGGCTCACTCTACTAGAGGTACAGCTGCTTCCCTGGGTGCTGCCAGGGATATTCCTATCTTAGAAATCTGTCAAGCAGCCACTTGGAAAACAGTCCATACATTCACCAAGCATTACTCTCTGGATATCCAGGCTAGCAGTGATGCTCGGTTTGGCACAGCAGTGCTTCAGAGCCTGTTTCCAAAGTAGGTTCTGTCCCTCCTCCATGGAGGTACTGCATGGTAGTCTGCGTATGTCAGAATACAGCAAGATTTCATGTTGTTTGAAGAAAAAATTACTCACCTTAGTAATGTTGTTTCTTCTAATGGAGTCTTGCTGTATTCTGACCTCCCCCCCGCCTCCCCTCTCAGAACCTAGCTTTTGGGATGTGGGTGGGCAGGAGCAGTGTTGGCACCCTAGGGGTGTCCCTTTTTCACCCTCCTTTATTTTGGCTGAGTGTTGTGTTTTGGGATGTGCTTTGTTTTTGGGGTTTCCTGACTTGAGTCTTTGCTTTGAAACCAAAAAACCCTTTTATATAAATATAGTTGCCAGTTGGCTAGTTTGAGTTTTACAGTTTCCACACAGAACTTCTAGTGAGTTTTGCTCGTAAAGATCTGACAGTTGGAGTTTAAACAGCAGCAGACAGGGGCTTCAACCAAGCTTGCGGTGAACATTCCATGCTGGCCATGGAGAGTTTAACTCTTTGTTCTCTGGGGCAGTTGAAAGGCAGGACCTAACTGCATATGTCAGAATACAGCAAGACTCCAATAGAAGAAACAACATTACTAAGGTGAGTATTTTTTTCTTATAGCTTACTTTCTTCATTGTGTTTGTTTTGGCCCTCTGTGTTTCCCCACATTCAAGAAATGGAATGTTCATCATGGAATGTTTATCATGGAATACAGGGATTCTAAATTCTGCTCAGTTCTACTAGCAGAATGTTCCTCTAACATACTGTACACACAGACAACAAAGGCCTGTTTTAGAGCCAGAGATTCAGTTATCTCACTTGTCAGGGAAAGCAGAAGAGATTTCCCTGATGAGCAGGTAAAGATAGAAGGGGGATTTTTCACTGTTCGCAAAAGAGCAGTTGTAATAAAAACTATAAACAATACTTAATGTTTCTAAATTGTTTATGTATGTAAGGAGAGTGTGACGATCTGGTAAACAACATTTAATTAATTTGTTTTATTTTATATTTAAGATCATTTTAATTTTAGGGCCCAGTTGAAGGTTTCTACAGTGTAAAGGCAGCGGCCATGTTTGTGGTGGAAGATCAGTTCTGGTTGTAGGGAGAGTGTTTGACGATAGTTATGGTTGTAGGAGGACTGATCTGCTCATTGTGTAATGTGGTTTAGGACCAGGATAACTGTGCGTATACAGAGAATTAATGTACGGTCAGCTGATATGTCTTGGCCAATGAGATTTCTAGATTTTTTCTTGCCATTTTATAACATAGCATACACCCTAGAGTCTGCCATTATCTACAGCTGGAAAATGTGACACAGCATTTAACCAGGGCTTAGAGGTAAGACCATGAATCGAGAAACAATTTTATGTAAATATATTTCAAACATGAAGTCTTGCTATATTCTGACATATGCAGTGAGTTCCAGCCTTTGAACTGCCCCGGAGATGAAAGAGTTAACTTTCCATGCCAGGCATGGAATGCTGAGCTCAAGCTCGGTTGAGACTCTGTCTGTTGTTCTTCAAACTCAAACCGTTAGATTCTTTACGCCGCCTCACTGAACAGTCGTGTGTGTGGGGAAGTCTTTGCCAAGGCTGACCCCCACACCACCTGTGTTTATTGTCTGGGGTTTGACCACCTCAATGCAGACTGCCAGATTTGCAAAAAATTTCCCTGCAGCTACCCTAGAAAAGAGAGCTGGTAGGCTCAGGGAAAGGGAGGTCAAAAAGTCCGCTGAACCGGATGGCCAGCCCGGTTTGGTTCAAACCGAACCAGAAGGAGTGCCCTCTGACCAGGGTGAGACATCTTCGGGCAAAAGGAGAGCCGATTCTGAGGAATCAGTTACGGCTAAAAGAACTAGAAAAGAGAAATCGGCTGGTGTGGGGCCAAAACTTTCCTCTCCAACCGCTGTAGAGATACCCAAAGCGATCAAAATTGTCCAGTCGCTTTCCCCGGTTCTGACCGAACCGGCACCATCAGGCAGGCGCCCGGTTCGGCCGGTTCCACCGGTGAGTTAGAGGAGTTTTATGAACCGGAGGTGGAGGAAGAGGAGTATGAGGAAAGTGAATGTGGATTTGAAAGTCTGGATGTGCCCATTGACCCGGACATCTCCCCAGACAGACCTTCAGGGGTTTTCTCCTCCTAGGCTTTCTGAGTCCCCCTCCCATTTCATGTTTTATAAAAAGGTGGCTGAAACCCTCCAGCTTCCTATGGAAGAAGCTGTGGATGACCAGGAGGAGCCTGACTATGTGGGAATGATGGATATCCCAGAGTCTAGGAGGCTGTCTGTTCCCTTGCACAAATCTTTTGGGAAACAGACATTTAAGATTTTAAAGACTCCTAACACTGTACCTCCTGTGGATAAGAGAATGGACAAGAGGTATACATTGTCAGGCTCTGACACGGAGTTCCTTACACAACAATGCAGCCATGTTGGGGTAGTGCAGGCTGCAGCCTGTGATAAGGCAAACATTCCCTTGGCTTCCCCCCCGACAAGGACTCCGGGAGGATTGATGCCATGGCAAAGAAACAGTACATGGCAGCATCCTTGGGACTCAGACAGGCCAATTATATGGCCTATAATGCTAGGTATCAAAAATCCAGATGGGACACTGTTATGGCCCTAGCAAAACAGGTCCCTGGCCAGCTTGCCAAGGAGCTGGAACAGGTGGCTGCTGATGGTATTGTGGCATCCAAGGTGTAATTCCATGCTGCAGTGGACTCCAATGATGTGTCTTCTAGAGTCATGGCTACATCTGTGGCACTTTGAAGAATGGCTTGGATCAGATGTACTAGCCTGTCACAGGATACCCAGACTAAGGCCATGGATTTTCCTGTTGTGGGTAATTCTCTGTTCGGGGAGCAAACAGAGAATTACATGAAGAAAATGGATGAGTATAGGACCACCTATAGGAGTGCACAGGCCAAGGAAAGGCAGGCCACTCCTCAAAGGTAGTTTCCTAGGGGCAGGGGCAGGCCTTTTCATAGGCCTTTTTACCAAGCCCAGGCCTCCTCTTCTGCTCATGCCCAGAGGGGGTTCTTTAGAGGGAGAGGCAGACGGGGTACAAGCAGACCTGCTTCCACCCCTCAGCTCCTGCCAAACAGGCACCCTGATGGGATTACCAGGGCCGATTCTCAGCTACCTGTAGGGGGCAGGCTGGCTTACTTTGTCCAGGATTGGGAGTCTCTGACATCAGACAAATGGGTCCTGGAAGTAGTAAGCCAGGGACTGGTTCTCAGCTTCAAAAAGTTTTCAAAGATGAGAACCAGATCCTTTCCACCTGCAAATCCATCAGAGGCACTTGCCTTAGAGGCAGAGGTCTCCTCCCTTCTAGCTGTCAGAGCTGTGGAAAGGGTTCCACCCCTACACCAGGGCAAAGGGTTGTACTCCAGGTACTTCCTTACCCCAAAAAAGACAGGAGAATGGCGGACCATCCTGGTTCTCAGATACTTAAACAAGCACCTTTTAAAATTAAAATTCAAAATGGTGACTCTGGGACTTATTCTACCTCTCTAAGGCCAGGGTACTGGCTGAGTGTCCCTGGACCTCAAGGATGCCTACTTCCATATTCTATCAGAAGCTCCCATCGAAAGTACCTCAGGTTCGAGCTGCCTCAGGCCATTATCAGTTCAGAGCAATGCCCTTTGGCTTCACTTCTGCTCCAAGGGTATTCACAAAATGCCTGGCAGTAGTAGTTGCTTTTCTAAGAAGGCAGAAGATTGCCATCTTCCTTACCTGGATGACTGGCTCATAGTAGGCCAGTCCCCAGACCAAGTCAAGTTACACTTACAGATAACTCAGCAACTGCTCACTTCTTTGGGTTTCCTTCTAAATCTTCCAAAGTCAGTTCTAGAGCCTGTCCAGCTCCTCACCTTCATAGGTGCAGAGCTAGACATTGTAAAGACCAGAGCCTTCCTTCCCCTGGACAGGGCAAGGACCCTGGTCTCTCTGGCCTCCTCATTCACCCTGCAGGTGTCTTGACCAGCAAGGCATTTTCTACAGCTCCTGGGGCACATGGCTGCTTCTACAGCAGTAGTGCAGGGAGCAAGATTTCAGATGAGGGATATTCAGTTCCATTTGAGAGCCTTTTGGTCTCAAAGGAAGGACCCTCTGACCAAATTGATCCTAGTAACTCGAACCCTGATCCAGGCCCTACAGTGGTGGCAGGATCAGAACAATCTGAGACAAAGGGTTCCTTTGTCACTCAGTCTCCTCTTTAATCCTTACTACAGATGCCTCCCTCTTGGGGTGGGGGCTCACATGGCGACCTCACCACCCAGGGGTTGTGGTCCCTCAGGAATCTCTGCTCCATATCAATCTGTTGGAACTCAGAGCAGTATTTCTAGCACTTCAAGCTTTTTCCAGATCTGTTCAGAACAAAGTTGTACAGGTCAGACAGAAACACCACCACAATGTGGTACATCAACAAGCAAGGAGGCACTCGGTCTGACCTTGTGCATCAGCAATGAAGTTGTGGTCTCTGGCTTACTCCTGAACACCTCCCTCACGGCAGTTCACCTCCCAGGCAAGGACAATGTCCTGGCAGATGCTCTCAGCAGGATTTCCCAGGGCCATCACGAATGGTCACTGGATCCTCTAGTTTGGAGGTGATATTTTCCAGATGGGGCACCCTGCAGATAGATCTTTTGCAGCCCCAGACAATCACCAACTTCCCTTTTTGCTGCAGGCCCCAGTGTTGGGCTCAGTCCCCCTGGATGCCTTAGTTCTCAATTGGGAAGGGAAGTTTCTTTATGCTTTCCCCCCCTTCCCCTCTCTTGTTCAAAGTGCTAGTCAAAATCAGATCTCAACCCTGCAAGATTATCCTGATTGCTCCAGACTGGGCCAGACAGCCCTGGTATCCACTCCTACTGTCCTTAGCAGTTCATCTTCCCTCGTGTCTTCCCAGCAATTACAACCTGTTAACTTGTGCTCAGGGGAGGGTTTGGTACCCGAAACTCAAATCTCTCAATCTCAAGGCCTGGCTCTTGAAGAGTTAGAGTTTGCTGATTTACACCTCTCGCAAGGTGTAATGGATATCCTGAAGGCTTCTAGAAAACCTTCCACCAGGGCTACTTATAATTCAAAATGGAAAAGATTTTCCATATGGTGCTCTGGGAAGCATATTTCCCCAGAATCTGCTGATCTGCCCACAGTCCTTGATTATATGGTCCACTTAAATCGCTTGGGGCAGAGACCAGCTACACTGAAAGTGCATCTGGCAGCTGTGTCTGCTTTTATCTCGGCAGGTAAGCCCTCTTCTCTTTCAGCTCACCCTGTATTCTCCAAGTTTTTCAAGGGATTGCTTCACACCAACCTTCCATTCAGGGCCCCTGCCCTGCCTGGGACCTCAATGTTTGCATTGCTCAGCTTATGCAACCCCTTTGAGCCTTTATCTTCAGCAGAGCTTAAGTACTTGACTTGGAAGACTGTGTTTCTGGTAGCCATCACTTCTGCCAGACGCATAAGTGAATTACAAGCTTTGTCAGTGGAGCCTGATTTTATCTCCTTTCATAGAGTTAAGGTGGTCCTCAGGACTAACAGGAAGTTCTTGCCTAAGGTGGTTTCAGATTTCCACCTTAATCAATCTATGTCTCTTCCAGTGTACTTCACTGACCATTCCTCCTTTGGCGTGAGGAGGCTGCACAGTTTGGGTATGAAAAGAGCCCTTAGCTACTACATAGCGCGTACCAAGGGTCACAGGTTTGACTCCTTCCAACTATTCCTCACTTATGGTGAGGTTGGTAAAGGGAAACCTGCCACTAAAAGATCCATTGCCAGGTGGATTGTCTCTTGTATCCAATTTTGCTATGAAAAACTGGGTATGGTTCCTCCCTCAGGCCTGAGGCTCACTCTACCAGAGGTACAGCTGCTTCCTGGCTGCTGCCAGGGACATCCTATTCTAGAGATATGTCAAGCAGCTACCTGGAAAACAGTTCACACTTTTACGAAGCATTACTCCCTGGACATCCAGGCTAGGAGTGATGCTTGGTTTGGCACAGCTGTGCTTCAGAGCCTGTTTCCTAAGTAGGTTCTGTCCCTCCTCCATGAAGGTACTGCTGTGTAGTCTGCATATGTCATAATATAGCAAGACTTCATGTTGTTTGAAGAAATAATTACTCACCTTAGTAATGTTGTTTCTTCTAATGGAGTCTTGCTATATTCTGACCTCCCCCCTGCCTGCCCCTCTCAGAACCTCTGTTTTTTGGGATGTGGGTGGGCAGTGCAGTGTTGGCACTCAGTAGGTGCCCACCTTTTTGTTTTCACCCCTTCTTTCTTGGGGTGAGTTGGTGTTGTGTTTTTCATATTTGGGTCTCCTGACTTGAGTCTTTGTTTTGGGACCAAAAAATGTGTTTTATGTTTAGTAGCCAGTTGGCTAGTGTAGGTTTACAGCTTCCACACAGGACCTTAGTGAGTTTAGCTCGTAAAGATCTGACGGTTTGATTTTGAAGAACAGACAGAGTCTCAACCGAGCTCGAGCTCAGCATTCCATGCCTGGCATGGAAAGTTAACTCTTTCATCTCCGGGGCAGTTCGAAGGTTGGGACTCACTGCATATGTCAGAATATATAGCAAGACTCCATTAGAAGAAACAACATTACTAAGGTGAGTAATTTTTTCATATATTCTGCCACTTATCTCTTGCCTGTCTGATTGTACAGTCAATTTTTTTATGTGGCACCTTGGAATTAGCTACATCAACAAGCAGGGAGGCACTCGGTCCACGGCCTTGTGCACGGAAGCCATGAAATTGTGGTTCTCTGGCTTATTCTCTGCAGACCTCTTTGATAGCAGTCCACCTTCCAGGGAAGGACAGTGTGATAGCAGATGCACTGAGCAGGATCTCCTAGGGCCATCACGAATGGTCCCTGGACCCTTTGGTGTTGAAAGTGATTTTTTTCAAGGTGGCGCACTCCAGAGATAGATCTCTTTGCAGCCCCAGACTATCACCAACTTCCTCTGTTTTGTTGCAGACCCCTAGTCTTGGGCTCAGTCCCTCTGGATGCTCTGATGTTGAACTGGGAAGGGAAATTTCTCTCTGCCATCCTTCCCTTTCCTCTACTGTTCAAGGTTCTCGTCAAGGTAAGGTCACATCCCAGCAAAGTGATTCTGATTGCTCCAGATTGGGCCTGGCAGCCCTGGTACCCCCTCTTACTGTCCCTAGCAGTCCATCTTCCCCTGTCTCTTCCCAGGAATTACAACCTGTTAACCTCCTCTCAGGGGAGGATTTAGTACCCCAATCTTTGGTCTCTCAATCTCAAGGCATGGCTCTTGAAGAGTTAGAGTATGCAGATTTGCATCTGTCCCAAGGGGGGTTCTGGATATTCTCAAAGCCTCTCAAAAGCCTGCCACCAGAAAGACTTATGACTCCAAATGGAAAAGATTCAGCATTTGGTGTTCCAAGAAGGCATGTATCTCCAGACACTGCTGAATTGCCTACAGTTCTGGATTATATGGTCCATCTTAATGGCCTAGGCCTCAGACCAGCTACTCTCAAGGTACACTTGTCAGCTGTTTCTGCTTTTCTGTCAGTGGGAAAGCCTTCCTCACTGTCTTCTCAGCCTGTATTCTGTAAATTTTTCAAGGGATTGCTTCATACCAATCCTTCCTGTAGGAATCCTGCCCCTGCCTGGGACTTTCATGTTTGCATTGCTCAACTTATGCAACCCCCATTTGAGCCTATGTCCTCAGCAGAGCTTAAGTACTTGACTTGGAAAACTGTTTTTGGTAGCCATTACCTCTGCCAGATGTATCAGTGAATTGCAAGCCCTATCAGTGGAACCTGATTTTATCTCCTTTCATAGAGATAAAGTGGTCCTTAGAACCAATAGGAGGTTCTTGCCCAAAGTGGTTTCAGACTTCCATTTAAATCAGTCTGTCTCTCCTGTTTTCTTCACTGATCATTTTCCTCAGGAGAGGAGGCTACACAGCAGATGTTAAAAGAGCCCTTAGCTACTACATAGAGCGTACCAAGGGTCACAGGTTTGATTCCCTCCGGTTGTTCCTCACTTATGGGGAAGTGGGAAAGGGCAAACCTGCCACGAAGAGAACTATTGCCAGGTGGATTGTTTCTTGTATACAATTCTACTGTGAGAAACTGGGAAAAATTCCACCCTCAGGCCAGAGGGCTCATTCCACAGGAAGTACAGCTGCTTCCCTGGCTGCTGCCAGGGATATCCCTCTCTTAGAAATTTATCAAGTAGCCACCTGGAAAACAGTCCATACCTTTACCAAGCATTACTCTCTGGATATCCAGGCTAGGAGTGATGCTCAGTTTGACACAGCAGTACTTCAGAGCCTATTCCCACAGTAGGTTCGGTCCCTCCTCCATGGAGGTACTGCTTGGTAGTCTGCAGATTGTCAGAATACAGCAAGACTTCATGTTGTTTGAAGAAAAAATTACTCGCCTTAGTAATTATTTTTCTTCTAATGGAGTCTCGCTGTATTCTGACCACCCTACCTGCCTCCCCTCTCAGAACCTGTTTTTGGGAAGTGGGTGGGCAGGCGCAGTGTTGCATCCCAGGGGTGCTTCAAGCACACCCTCCACTTTATCTGGGTGCTTTGTATTATAATCTTTTATTTTTGGATAGGTTTTGGTTTTGGGTTTCCTGACTTGAGTCTTCCTTTGGGAATCCAAAACTGTCTGTTGTCAGTTGGCTAATTAAAAAATTTTACAATTTCCACATAGTCAGTCAGTGAGTGTTTGCTCATAAGAATCTGACTGTTGGGTTTCAAAGTGCTGTAGACAGAGACCTCAATCGAGCTCAACATTCTATGCATTGCATAGTAAATTAACCCTCTACACTCCGGGGCAGTTCAAAAGCTGGAGCTAACTGCAGATTGTCAGAATACTGCAAGACTCCATTAGAAGAAATATAATTACTAAGGTGAGTATTTTTTTTCTTCTTCTCTTCCCCCCCTTCCCTTACCCCTCCACTCCCACTTCCGTCCTCTCTCCTCTGTTTTCTCACCTTGTTCTCTCCCTCTACCCCCACCCTTTCGGTCTTTCCTGCTTAAGCTTCATTGTGGCATCTCCGCCTTGCTCTTATTTTGCTCCTTCCACCCTCCCCCATTCACCCCTGTACTTCTCTTCTTGTAAGCCCTTTCACCCCTCTTCAGACAAGGCCACTGGCTGCACTTTACACAATATTTATCTTGCCATATTGCTCTTTTGTTTATGTAATTATTTTTTCTCATGTTGTACTACCTACTGAAACCATTGTAATTTGCTATTCTTGTGACTTGACGTGGAACCTCTGTAAAAGAGCCCTTGGCTCAAAGGTCTTTCTGATTTGTTAAATAAAAATAAATAAATAAAATAAAAGTAGGTACTTACATATAGGACTGACCCAGCAGGCGTCAGGACCCCACGGAAAAATTTCTAAGTAGCAGTCTCTGGCGGGGGACCACCCCCACATCAGGTGACCGCCATCATGCAGCGTCATAAAGGAGCAGTCCCCCCACTCCCGCTTTCCAGTTCTTTCCCGCTGTCGACTCGTGAAAGTGCCTCGTGGTTAAGTTCCTTCGCTCATCAGTTTTACGTCGGTCTAGTTTACCAAAAATTTTTTTCCCCGACTGTTTTTTCTCGTTTTTCCTTACTTAACGGCAGTGTATGTCATCCCCGACGCCCTCTAAATCACATAAGAACAAGTGCGACTTGTGCAGTTCCCAGCTGCCGCATAAGGACTGTCACTTCCTGTGCCTCTTCTGCTTAGGCCCGGACCACCCCGTGGAGAAGTGCCAGCACTGCCAGCAGTTCAACTCGGCACACCTGAAAACAGAAGCGGCAGTCCCTGGAGGCCCATGTTTTGAAGAAAAAGATTGCTTCCATGGAGAAGGAGCTGAAGAAGCTAAGGCAGGCTTCCACTTCCTCTGAAGACAATAAGAAAAAGGAGAAACACCCGGGACTCCACCTCCACGGCTTCCGTGACTCCGTCCGGAGTTGCCATTCTTCAGGTAACGTCCCCTCCAGGGGACCGTTCATTGACTGCTGTCTTGGCCAAGACAGCGTTGGACTCGCGCTTGGATGCCTCCATGGCAAAGGAGGCTGCCACCATGCGGCCCTCTGGGTCGAGCGGGTCTGTTAAGCCAGACGCCAGTGCCACCAACGTCAGCCCGAACAGGACCGATGAGATGCCTGCTCCTTCAGGGTGGGCGCACGGTCCCTTGCACGCCCACTAAGGTCACTTACCCTACGCGACCCTCGTCGGGTCTAGGTTCCGATAAGTTGGACAAAGGCTCAGACACCCGCCCGGATCCTGCTGGTAAGCTGGATGTCTGCTCCTCTGACGAATGCCCAGCGAAAGGTCCTACGTCGGACCCCTTGGACCCGTCCAACGTCCCAGGCTCTCAAAGTGCTTGCCACTGCCTGCCAAAAGCTCCCGCATCTCCTCTGCTGGACGCGGGTTTTACCCTCATCCCGGTTGACCGAGGAGGATTTGGCGCAGCTGGACATCAGGGCTCCTCCTTCAGGACCGTTGACGCCGCCCACGCCGACGCCAGCTGACGTCCCCTTGCCGGATGCCACATCAACGCCACCTTAGCCTGGCCTCGCCTGTTGGGCCTCTCCCAGGGCCTTCTGCTCTGTCAGAGCTCCTGGCATTACCCCGGGTATTCGACCCTGCTTAATCCAGTGCTGTCCTACCCTGGACTGCAGTATCAGACGCCACAGTACCTGGTGCCTCTTTATCCAGCGCCTCAAGACCCGACACCGGATTTCCCGCCGGTCAGGTTACGGATACTCACCCTATGGATACCCTCAGTATCTGTATCCCCCTCTTGCTCCACCGCCCCCACCACAGCCGCCAGTGGATTTGAAGGAGACTCTGGTGGGCTGAGGCCAAGGCTCAGGCTCACTAGGGAGGTGGAGAGTCATCTGCTCGCGCCGGATCTACACAGGATCCCCTACACTGGAGCCGGGAGACTCCTTCCCCCTTACCCGACACCAGAGGTGAACCCTCGGGCGCCAGGACTGGGAAGGACACGCTTTCCCGAGGACTTCCCAAGGGGACTGTTCCTCCCCTGCATCGGGAGGAGTCTTCCTCCTCTTCTTCGGAGACCTCTGACTCAGACTCAGGGGGATGCTCAGATCCTGATGACGAGCCACGTACTCCAGATCGTCCCAGGTCAAGGACTCCTCCGAAGTCTCCTCCAGAGGATCCTTCCTTTCTGGAGTCACTAAGAAAGATCCAGGAAGTTAATCATTGGCAATCTCTGGAGCCAGATCCACAGTGTAAGAAGCTGGCTGCCCACTTGGATCTGCCCGAGATCTCTCCGACATTGGTTCCACCCTGGATTCAGCCTCATGCGGACCTTGTTTCCACCATTTAGAAGCAACAGTCAGCGTTAGCCCGCCTTCTGAGGAAGGCAGATTGGCTATACCAGGCTCCTGAGGGTGTTTTTTTTTTTTTTTAAATACATACCCCAAGGCCGACTCGGTCATGATTAGTGCCTCTCATGGCTGTTCAGCCAATCCTAAACATCTTGGCTTGTCTCCACCTAACAAGGAATCCCGGCTTCTGGACCAGTATGGGAAGAAGGTGTACGCTTCTTCCACCCTGGAGATTAGGGCTCTGAATTATGTCTCACATATGGGGGACTACCAGAAGATGATCCTGAGTCAGGTGGAATCCAAATTGGACTCCCTTCCTGAGTCTCAGACCAAACAGGAAGTCATTGATCTTGTTCGATCTGCTCATTCGGCCAGTTGACACGTGCTCCGTGCCACCTACGATTCAGTGGACACAGCTGGTCGGAGTTCGGCTTTCACCGTAGGTCTTCAGCATCGTGCCTGGCTCAGAGTGTCAGGATTGGTCCCTGAAGTGCAATCAGCAGTTCAGGATGCGCTCTTCAGGGGTTCTGTGCTGTTCAGCGGTGATGTGAAGGACATCACCGACCTGCAAAGGAAGGGTATTGCACTTATGTCCATCGACTCTCTGCACAGGCCCCCTCAGGGACAGCGTTGCCCCTTTCGCAGACGTTCTCGACCTAAAGCGAAATCTCAGGGCAAGTGAGCCAACAAACATTGGACCCCTCCAGCAGCCAAGCCTCCCCCGCCAAACAAAGCTTCGACTGCTGTGTTGCCCCACACCTCCTGACTCCTTTCCTCTCCCACAGCCTCTGGACTCCCCAGAGGAACCAGTAGGAGGGGGGTTCTCCTTTCATCTACCGGGTTGGGAGAGGATTACATCAGATGCTTGGGTGCTCCAACTGATAGCAGGACACTCAATTGAGTTTCTTCAGAAATCGCCTAGAAATCCACCCCCCAAGTCGTCTTACTCCCCGGAGCATCTTCCACTGGTTCTGAAAGAAATTTCCTCCTTTCTCTTGAAGGCGGGGATAGAGCCAGTCCCCACTCATCTTTGGGGGACAGGTTACTATTCCCATTTCTTTCTCGTTCCAAAGACGACGGGAGATGTGAGGCCTAATTTAGACCTCCGCTCCCTGAACATGTGCATGGAGTAAAAACTATTCAGAATGCTCTCCCTGCAGAGCGTTCTGCCACTTCTTCGGCAGGGACAGTGGCAGTGCGCTTTGGATATGCGGGATGCCTACCTGCACATCCCCATCCGCCCTTCCCACCGAAAATTCATATGGTTTTCGTTTCATGGGGACCACTACGAATTCAAGGACCTCCCATTTGGTCTTTCCTTGGCTCCCTGAGTGTTTACCAAATGTCTGTCAGTGGTAGCGGCCACCTGTGTGCCAGGGGTGCAGGTATTACGTACCTGGACGACTGTTCTGGCCAGTCAGGAGAACTTCTACGCTCTCTTTCCCTTACCCTGCAGGTTTTCACCAGCTTGGGTATCACCATCAACCAGGCCAAGTCCCATCTGGTCCCTTGCCAAAGACTCCAGTTCATCGGGGCGATTCTGGACACGACCATTGGCAAGGTCTTTCTGCCTCCGGACAGGATGGACACCTTCCAGACTCAAGCAAGTCTGTTGTCCAGTTGCAGAAGGGTCAGTGCCAGGTCAGTCCTTCGCCTCCTCGGGCTCATGGTGGCTGCTATTCCGACAGTCCCTACCGCTTGGCTCCATATGAGGATCTCTCAATGGATGCTCCGGTCGCAATGGGACCAGACACTGGATGGCCTAGACCAGGAGGTTCTAGTCTCCGATCCCATGGTCAGAGACTTGAAATGGTGGATGGTGCAAGAGAACCTTTGCTGGGGAGTTCCCTTCTATGTCACCCCCAAACATTGACAACAGATGCCTCAGGATAGGGCTGGGGATCCCATCTAGGGTCTCACAGGACTGGGGGGCAGGGTGCCAGTCCAGACTTGACCAGAATCTTCATATAAATGTGCTCGAGCTCAGAGCAGTCTTGTACGCTCTGCACTCTTACATTCTTCCCAGTCATCTAACAATCCAGCCTACCACATCCCTTTTGGTGATGGGACTTTCCTGCAGTTGGAAGTCTCTTAAGACGTTCCTCAGAGAGGTTCTCCATTTGAGACCCCCCCCCAATCCGCATTCCTGCTCCTCCTTGGGATCTAAACTTTGTTCTCGAGAAGCTTACTCTGCCTCCTTCTGAACCGGCAGCTTCAGCAGACTTAAAATTCCTCTTTTGGAAGACTCTCCTCCAAGTGACCATTACTTCAGCTTGACGAAATTACGCGCTTCAGGCCCTGATGTGCAAAATCTCTTATTTGATTTTTCATAAGGAACATGTGGCTATACGCACCAACCCTAAGTTTCTCCCTAAGGTGGTAGCAGAATCCTATGCTGAATCAATCCATTGAACTACCCGCTTTATTTACGCAACACTCCAATCAGGGGTAGTACCTCTTGCATACTCCGGATGTTCATAGGATACTGAGATTTATACCACTAGGACTAAGGATCTCAGGAAATCGGACCAGCTCTTTGTCTCTTTTGCTCACAAAAGAGAGGGCAATGCACTTTCCAAGCAATGCCTATTGAAGTGGTTGGCTCATTGTATCACCTTCTGTTACAAGTACCACAAGACCCTGCCTGGTCAAAACAGAGGTCACTCCACCAGAGGAGTAGCTGTCTCTGTGGCTTGTTTCAAGAATGTGTCGGTGGCAGATTTCTGTGCAGCTGCGACCTGGACTTCTGTCCATACCTTTTCGAAACACTATAGTTTGGATATTGCCTCTCGCCGTAGAGCAGACTTCGGGTTGGCTGTACTGCAAGGTCTTCTGTCTTAAGACCCATGCAGACTGAGTTTGCATTGGTTGGTTAGTTTTCCTCCTCCCGAATGCTTTTCTTTTTTTCCAGACTGCTTGGGATTTAGTCCTATATGTAATTAACCTACTGCAATAGGCCTATCGAAGTAAGATAGTACAGTTACATAAGAACTTACCGTAACAGTAGATCTCCGAGAGAGGCTCTTGCAGTAGGTAATACCTTCCCACCCTCCATCCCCCTTAGCTTTTCAGCTCCTTTTCCAGGAAGGGAAATATCCGCTTCTCTCTCATTTTGCCTTTTTGGTCTTTGGCGGGAAAGAACTGGAAGGTAGGCGTGGGGGACCGCCCCTTTATATTGACGTCGGTCACCTGACATGGGGACGGTCCCCCGCCAGAGACTTCTAGCTAGAAATTTTTCCGTGTGGTCCCGCCTGCTGGTCAGTTCTATATGTAATTACCTACTGCAAGAGCCTCTCTCGAAGATCTACTGTTAAGGTAAGTTCTTACGTAACTGTACTTTCTTTTCCCCCACTGTTGACCGCGCAAGTCGGACCTCCGCAGACATCTTCAGCTAGTCGACTGCCATTTTTCATCACGTTTTATTTTCGCCAAAACCAGTGATTTCTTCAAAAATTCATTTACATGTCTTCTTCGTCTCCATCCTCCTCAATCGAGAGGTGGTTTTCAAAGTGTGCATGTGGCAAGCAGATTCCTCACAAAGACAGCCATTCCGGCCTGCCTCTTCTGCCTAGGCACAGACCGTGATATTGAGGCCTGCCAGCATTTCCAAGATTTTAATCAGTGCACTCGACTTCGCTGCCAGAAGACTCTTGAAACCTTCCTGCTCACCAAGAAGCTATCTGAGATGAAGGAGCTTCACCGCAAGAGTTAGTCCTCTTCTCTGGCTTCTGGGGCCTCTTCCTCTTCTTTTCACAAAGAGAAGAAATCGAGCGAGTGGTAAACACAAGCACCAGGAGAAGCATAAGGAGAAACTCTGGGCAGAAGGCCACTTGCGATCTCTGACCAAATCAGCAACCGTCTCTGGGTCATCTCCCCCCCCCCCCGGTGGGGGGCTGACTTCCTCCTCCATGGCCTCCGGACTGCCGGTGACCAAACCTCCCTCCCTTATCACAGTAGCGGGAGAAAGTTCTTTGGAGTGCAAGACTAAGTCCCCCCACCTCTCAGCCTCTCAAGCTTAAGACCTTGGTTCCAGCGGGCTCTAAATAGAGTGGCTCAGCCAGTTGATTCTCGGGTGGCAGGTCCTTGCCTGTCGCTCTCCTGGACAGAGTGTCTGCCAAGTCCTCCCCGACATCAGGGGCTGACGCTACCAGGTGACACCTGGAATTGTCTCCCTTCTCCGGGAAGAGGGCATCCTTCCCACTCGGGAGCCAGCTCCCATATCCAGGTGACTCCTCCTAGGCGTCCACCTGCTGAATCCCCAACCCGGCCTCAGCCTGCACAGGTCCCCTTGACGCCGGCTTCTCTGTCTCTTCGTGTGACCCTGTCACCATCTAACCCTTCAAAGTCACCGGTGCAGCCGAACGCCCATTCTTAGCTGATGCCCGACATTTGGACGCCGGGTCCAGTTCTTCCGCCAGATGGCACTGCCCCACTGGGTCCAACACCAGGTTAAGCTGGATCAGCCCACACCAACGCCCAAGTTACCCAACCTGATGACTAGACGCCGGGGCCATCTAAGCCTACCCCCCCCCCCGACGCCAGACACACCAGCCTTGCCGCAGAACCCTCTGCAAGTCCTAAACTACCTCTTTGCCACCTGCTGGGCCTGTTTTTAAAGATGGAGGCACCCGGAGCGCCTCCTCAGCCAACTCCCCAGGGACCACCTCTACACAAGCCTCCAGTCTGCCCACCTACTCCCCCTCTTAGTGGGACCACCCTGACACCAGATGGGGGTCACACCCTCCTTCCTAAAGGTCACCGCCTGAGCACCCACGTTCGCCATCCCCTCCCCAGACTTGTGGGATTCGAATGGGTATTCCTCGTCCTCCTCCTCTTCCAGCCGAGGGGACTCTGACCTGCCGTCGGAACCAGAGGGTGGCAAAAACACTAATTAATCCCTGCCTTATGACCCATCATTCATGGATATAATGAGGCACATCCACCAGCTGAACGTCTGGGATACAGAAGAGCTGGCTCCAGAGCGGTGTTGGTTGGCCACCTTTCTCAGGAAGGAAGACACCCTGCCTGTGGTGGTTCCTCCTATTGTGGAGTCTTATAAGGACACCAACAGACTTGCCTGGAAGTGTCCCTTTTCTGCGCCGGCCGTATCCAAGAAATCGGCCTGACTATATAACACCCCTTAGGAAAGACCTACAGGCAGAGATTCAAACAACATGAAGTCTTGCTATATTATAGACATTAGCAGTTTGATCCAGCTCTAGAACTGCCCCGGAGTGAAATGGTTAAAACCATTCCAAAATAGAATTTTGGCACGAGAGCAGCTCTATCTGTGTCATTTCAAACTTGAACTGTCAGATTCTTTACTCCGCCTCAGTGAACAGTCGCTCCGGAGATTTCTCCTTCTGCTCGGTTCATTTCTCGGTTTAAAAGTGTTTTCTCGGTTGGTTAACAAGAATAGTTTTATTTTAACGCTAAAACCGTTGGTTCAAGCTCTATCTGTGGTAACTTAGTAAGTAAATGAAGGTTTTGTCTGTGTGGAACTTGTAAGTTATCGGTTCGGGTTTTGAACCGATCAGTGGATTTAAAACTCATTTAAAACTAAAAGTTACTATTTTAGAGTGTGGTTCCCGGTTCTTATCGGTTCTAAAAAAGCGGATTTATTACGGGTTTTCCAATACCCGTGACACGTTAAGAACCGATAAGGGTGTCTTGCCTGGCACTGCCATTAAAGGGCAAGGTTTGTGGTTAGGCTGTCATTATGTCTGAAACCCAAAAGAAAACCGGGCCCACTGGGTTTCAACACTGTGATGTTTGTGGGAAGTCTTTGCCAAGGCTGACCCACACACCACATGTGTTTATTGTCTGAGGTTTGACCACCTCCAGTCAGACTGCCAGGTATGTAAAGAATTTCCTGCAGCCACCCTGGGGAAAAAGATTGGGCAGGCTCAGGGAGCAGAGAGAGCCAAAAGATGCGTTGACCGGATGGCCAGCCGGGTTCGGTGCCAGCGAACCAGAGGAGTGCCCTCTGACCAGGGCCAGACTTCCTCGGGCAAAGAAAAGCTGGTTCTGAGGAACCAATTCCAGTAAAGAAAACAAGAAAATCAGCAGGTCTGAGTCCAAAATTCCTTCTCCAACTGCTGCAGAGATAACAAAAGCCATACAGATTGTCCAGTCACTGTCTTGGGGTCCGTCCAAACCACCACTATCTGGTAAAGATCGGATTCGTCCGGTCCCAGTGGTTCAGGATTATGATATTGAGGAATTGTATGAACCAGAGGAGGGGGAAGGAGGATTATGAACAGTATGAATGTGGCTGGGAAGGTCTGGGTGTGCCCATTGAACGGACATCTCCCCAGACAGACCTTTAGAATCTCCCCTGTGCTGTCTGAGTACCCATCTCATTTTATGTTTATAAAAAGTTGCTGAATCCTCCAGCTTCCTTTAGAAGAGGCTGTGGATGAGCAAGAGGACTGATTTTGTAGAAATGATGGATATTCAGAGTCTAGGAGTTGTCTATTCCTTTACATAAGTCTTTTAGAAACAAACAATTAAAATTTTAAAAGCTCTAATTCTGTGCCTCCTGTAGATAAAAAGATGGACAGAAGGTATACATTGTCAGGCCCTGATAGAAATTCCTTTCTCAGCAATGCAGTCATGTTGGGGTAGTTCAGGCTGCTGCCTGTGATAAAGCTAATATTCCCTTGGCTTCACATCCTCCTGACAAGGATTCCAGGAAGATTGATGCCATGGCAAAAAAACAGTATATGGCAGCCTCTCTGGGACTCAGGCAAGCAAATTATATGGCTTCAAACACCATGAAGTCTTGCTATATTATGACCAATGCAGTTAGCCACTGCACTTGAACTGCCCCGGAGAGGAAAGAGTTAACTCAAGGGAGTCTGGAGTTCTACAGCCGCAAGCGCTTATGCCAAAACTCTGTCTGGGCAGTTTCAAATGAAACTGTCAGATTCTTTACTCAGCTTCACTGAACAGTAGCTCCGGAGATCAACTCCTTCAGCTTTTCGGTTCATTTCTCAGTTCAAGCGAGTATTTCGGTTCATTTAGAACGGCAAAAGTATTTATTTTACCGCATTTGGTTAAAAGCTCTATCTAGTAAACCGTAAGTACAAAAATTAAAGTCTGTGTTGAAATTCAATTATCGGTTCGGTTTTGAACGATCGGTTTACTAATTAACGTTTTAAAGTGTTGGGTTGGGCTTTTAGAGTCGCGGTTCCGGTTCTTATCAGTTCTAAAAAACCTTGATTTGAAGTAGGTTTTTCAAATACCCGTGATGCGGTTAGGAACCGATAAAGGGTGTCTTGCCTGGCACTGCCATCAAAGGGCAGAAGTTTTGGTTAGGCTGGCATTATGTCTGAAACCCAAAGAAAACGGACCCACTGGGTTTCAACACTGTGATGTCTGTGGGGAAGCCTTTGCCAAGGCTGACCACACACCACTGTTTATTGTCTGGGGGCTGACCACTTCCTGTCAGACTGCCAGGTGTGTAAAAAAATTTCCCTGCAGCCACCCTGGAAAAGAGATTGGGCCAGCTCAGGGAACGAGAGGCCAAAAAGTCCGCTGACCCGGATGGCCAGCCCGGTCCAGCACCCACTGGACCAGAGGGAGTGCCCTCTGACCAGGGCGAGACTTCCTTGGGCAAAAGGAAGGCTGGTTCAAAGGAAAAAGACAAAGAAATCAGTAGGTTTGGAGTCCAAAATTGTCTCTCCAACTGCTGCAGAAATAGCTAAAGCCATACAGATTGTCCAGTCACTGTCTCAGGGTCCTGTCGAACCACCAACAGTTGGTAAAGGGTTGGTTCGTTCAGTTCCAGTGGTTCAGGAGTATGATGTTGAGAATTTTATGAACCACAGGAGGGAGGAGGAATTTGATCAATATATATGTGGCTGGGAGGGTCTGGGCGTGCCATTGAACGGACATTTCTCCAGACAGACCTTTAGAATCTCCTCCTATTCTGTCTGAGTCCCCTTCTCATTTTATGTTTTACAAAAAGGTTGCAGAAACCCTCCAGCTTCCTTTAGAGGAGGCTGTGGATGAGCAAGAGGAGCCTGATTATGTAGAAATGATGGATATACCAGAGTCTAGGAGGTTGTCTATTCCTTTGCATAAGTCATTTAGGAAGCAAACAACAAAGATTTTAAAAAATCCTCATTCTGTCCCTCCTGTAGATAAAAAAATGGACAGAAGGTATACTTTGTCAGGCTCTGATACAGACTTCCTCACTGAGCAGTGTAGTCATGTAGGTGTGGTTCAAGCTGCAGCCTGTGACAAGGCTAATATTCCCCTGGCCTCACATCCTCCTGATAAGGATTCCAGGAAGATTGATGCCATGGCGAAAAAACAGTATATGGCAGCTTCTTTGGGACTCAGGCAGGCAAATTATATGGCTTATGTAGCTAGATATCAGAAATCTAGATGGGACACAGTATTGCAGTTAGCCAAGCAGGCACATGGCCAGCTGGCTGGTGAGTTGGAACAGGTGGCTGCTGATGGCATTGAAGCCTCTAAGTTCAATTTCATACTGCTGTTGATGTTAATGATGTTTCCTCTAGGGTCATGGCCACTTCTGTAGCTTTCCGTGAGTTGGCATGGCTCAGATGCACTAATCTGTCCCAAGATACTCCGTCAAAGGCTATGGATTTTCCTGTAGTGGGTAATTCTCTGGGAGACAAACAGAAAACTATATGAAAAAGATGGATGAATACAGAACTACCTACAAAAGTGCCAGGCTAAGGAGGCATGCCACTCCACAGGCACGCTTCCAGAGAGTAGGGGCAGGCCTTTACAGGCCTTTTACCAATCTCAGGCCTCCTCTGCGTTTGCACAGAGGGTTTCTTCAGAGGCAGAGGTGAGCGGGGCACAAGTAAGCCGTCCCCTCCCTCAGCCTAAGGCTACTGCCAAGCAGGCACCCTGATGGGGTGCCCAGGGCGATTCTCCTGTACCAGTGGGGGGCAGGTTGGTTTTATTTCAGCCAGAACTGGTGTCCCTAACTTCAGACAGATGGGTTCTAGAGGTAATAAGCCAGGGTCTGGTTCTCAGCTTCAAACAGTTTCAAAGATGAGAGCCAGACATTTTCCACCTCTTGAATCCTACAGAAGCCCTTGCTTTGGAAGCAGAGGTTTCTTCTCTTCTGGACTGCAAAGCAGTAGAAAGGGTCCCTCCTTGCCATCAGGACAAGGGCTGTACTCAAGATACTTTCTTACCCCAAAAAGACAGGAGAATGGCGGCCCATCCTAGATTTAAGGTACCTGAACAAGCATCTTTTAGAGCAAAGTTCAAATGTTAAATCTGGCAATGATTTTGCCTTCCCTGAGAGCCAGGGGACTGGCTGGCTTCCCTGGACCTCAAGGATGCCTATTTTCATGTTCTGATCAGGCCTTCTCACGAAAGTACCTCAGGTTGAACTGCCCTCAGGCCACTACCAGTTCAGGGCAATGCCCTTGACCTTACCTCTCGCCAATAGTATTCACAAAATGTCTAGCTGTGGTAGTGGCTCATTTAAGAAGGCAAGGGATTGCTGTGTTTCCCTACCTGGACACAACTGGCTCATAGTGGGTCAGTCCCCAGATCAGGTAAAATCCACTTGCAAGTCACCCAGCAGCTTCTCACTTCCCTGGGATTCCTGCTGAATTTACCAAAGTCAGTTCTGGAACCAGTTCAGGTACTAACTTTCATAGGTGCAGAATTGAACACAAAGTTAGCTAGGGCATTTCTTCCCTCGGAAAGGGTAGACAGGCTCATTGCCCTGGCATCCTCCTTTACCCTAGCGGTTTCTCGACCAGCAAGGCATTTTCTGCAACTCCTAGGGCACATGGCTGCTTCCACAGCGGTAGTGCAAGGAGCAAGATTCCAGATGAGGACATTCAGTTCCATTTGAGGCCTATTGGTCTCAAAGGAGGACCCCTTTCAAATTGGTTCCAGTGACCCAAACTCTGATCCTGGCTCTACACTGGTGGCAGGATCAAAGCAATCTAAAACAAGGGTTCCTTTCATTCCCGTCTCCCTCCCTCACCCTCACCACGGATGCCTCCCTGTTGGGGTGGGGAGCTCACTAGGCGACCTGTCCTCAGGGAGTGTGGTCTCCTCAGGAATCTCTGCCCACATCAGCCTTTTGGAACTCAGAGCTGTCTTTCTAGCTCTTCAGGCGTTTCAGCTTCTGTCCATAACAAAGTAGTTCAAGTCAGGACAGACAACACCACAACAATGTGGTACATCAACAAGCAAGGGGCACTCGGTCTTCAGCCTTGTGCACGAAGCAATGAAGTTGTGGTCTCTGGCTTACTCCCTGAACACCTCCTGATAGCAGTTCACCTTCCAGGGAAGGACAATGTCCTGGCGGATGCCCTCAGCAGGATTTCTCAGGGCCATCACAGATGGGCTCTGAATCCTCAGGTGCTGGGGTCGGTCTTTGCCAGATGGGGCACCCCTCAGATGATCTTTAGCAGCCCCAGACAACCACCAGCTTCCTCTGTTTTGTTGCAGGCCTCCAGTGCTGGGCTCAGTCCCCCTGGACACCTTTCAGTTGGATTGGAAAGGGAAGTTCCTGTATGCCTTTCCCCCCTTTCCTCTTCTTTTCAGGGTACTAGTAAAAATCAGATCTCAGCCCTGCAAAGTGATTCTGATTGCCCCAGATTGGGCCAGACAGCCCTGGTACCCACTGCTTCTGTCCTTGACAGTCCACCCTGCCCTGAGCTTGCCCAGAGTCCACAACTTGCTGGCCTGTGCACAGGGGAGAGTGTGGTATCGGACCTCAAATCCCTCCATCTCAAGGCATGGCTCTTGAGGGTTAGAATTGCTGACTTACACCTTTCTCAAGGTGTTCTGGATATTTAAAGGCTTCAAGGAAACCTTCCACTAGGGCCACTTACAATTCTAAGTGGAAAAGGTTTTCCATCTGGTGCTCTGAGAAGCAGATTATCCCAGAATCTGCTGATCTGCCCATTTACTGGACTATTTGGTCCATTTAAATTCCTTAGGCCTTAGGCCAGCTACCTTAAAGGTTCATCTGGCAGCTGTCTCTGTTTTGTGTCAGCAGGAAGCCTGCTTCCTTTCTTCTCACCCTGTGTTTTCCAAGTTTTTAAGGGTTACTTCACACTAACCCTCCTTTTGAGAACCAGCTCCGCCTGGGACCTGAATGTTGCATTGCTCAGTTAATGCAACCTCCTTTGAGCCTCTGTCCTCAGCAGAGCTCAAGTTTCTAACGGAAAACTGTTTTCCTAGTAGCTATCACTTCTGCCAGGCCTGAAGTGAACTACAAACCCTGTCAGTGGAAGAAGATTTTATCTCTTTCCACAGAGATAAAGTAGGTCCTCAGGACTAACAGAAAGTTTTGCCTAAAGTGGTTTCAGATTTCCACCTGAACCAATCCATATCTCTTCAGTATTTTTCACTGAGCATTCTTCCTCAGGTGAGAGGAGACTGCAGCTTAGGCGTCAAAAGAGCCTTAAGCTACTATTTGGAGCACCAAGGGTCACAGGTTGAATCCTCCAACTCTTCCTTACCTATGGGAGGTTGGCAAGGGAAACTTGCCACTAAGAGGACAATTGCAAGGTGGATTGTCTCTTGTATCAATTTTGTTATCAAAAACTAGGTAGAGAACCCCCTCAGGACTGAGGCTCACTCCACCAGGGTACAGCTGCATCTCTAGCGGCTGCTAAGATATTCCCATTCTGGAAATCTGTCAAGCTGCTACTTGGAAAACAGTTCACACTTTACCAAACATTATTCCCTGGATATTTAGTCCAGGAGAGATGCTCGTTTGGCACAGCTGTGCTTCAGAGCCTATTTCCTAAGTAGGTTCTGACCCTCCTCCATGGAGAGTACTGCTGTGTAATCTGCATTAGTCATAATATAGCAAGACTTCATGGTGTTTGAAGAAAAATTACTCACCTTAGTAGTGCTTTTCTTCTCATGGAGTCTTGCTATATTATGACCACCCTCCCTCCTGCCCCTCTCAGAACTTCTACTTAGGTAGGGGTGGCAAATTAGTGCAAGCACTGTGTCATGCCATTGTAGGTTTTTTTCCCTTACCTTCTTTTATTTAGGGTTAGGGAACTAGGTTATTTTATTTAGGTATATATTGGCCCCCTTCCTGGACTTGAGTCTTTGGGGGAAGGGGGGGGTCCTAATGGTGCTTGTCAGGGGGGTAACTAATAATACTATTATTCATTGTTGTTATTGTTGTTTATATTGTTTTTTCTACTAGTAGGTAGCCATTTGACTAGTGTAGAGCTTTCCACACAGACTTGTTGCTTAGTATTAGCTTCATAAAGATCTGACAGTTTCATTTGAAACTGCCCAGATAGACCTCTGGCATAAGCGCTCTCGCGCTGTAGAACTCCAGACTCCCTGGAGTTAACTCTTTCCTCTCCGGGGCAGTTCAAGTGCAGTGGCTAACTGCATTGGTCATAATATAGCAAGACTCCATGAGAAGAAAAGCAATTACTAAGGTGAGTAATTTTTTCTTATGTAGCTAGGTATCAGAAATCTAGATGGGATACTGTTATGCAATTGGCCAAGCAGGCCCATGGCCAGCTGGCTAGTGAACTAGAACAGGTGACTGCTGATGGCATTGAAGCCTCTAAGGTTCAGTTTCATGCTGCTGTGGATATTAATGATGTTTCCTCTGGGTCATGGCCACATCTGTAGCTTTTCCGTGCGTTGGCCTGGCTCAGGTGTACTAGTTTGTCACAGGATACCCAGACTAAGGCTATGGATTTTCCTGTGGTGGGAAATTCTCTATTTGGAGAGCAGACAGAGAACTACATGAAGAAGATGGATGAATATGGGACTACTTACAAGAGTGCCCAGGCTAAGGGCGTCAAGCCACTCCTCAAAGGCATGCCCCAGAGTGGAGCCTTTTCACAAGCCTTTCTACCAGACTCAGGCCTCCTCTGCCTATGCTCAGAGGGGCTTCTTCAGAGCAGGAACGGGCAGGCAGAGGTGGGCAGACCTGCTCCCACCCCCAGCCTAAAGCTCCTGCGAAACAGGCACCCTGATGGGGTGCCCAGACCCGTCTCTTGTACCAGTGGGGGCAGGCTGGCTTACTTCAGTCAGAATTGGGCTTCTTTAACCTCAGACAAGTGGGTTCTGGAAGTAGTAAGCCAGGGTCTGGTTCTCAGCTTCAAAAAGTTTCCCAAGTTGAGAAGCGGACTTTTTCTACCTGCAAGTGCTTCAGAGACCCTCGCTCTGGAAACAGAGGTCTCATCCCTGTTAGCTCTCAGAGCAGTAGAAAGGGTTCCTCCCCTACATCAGGGCAGGGGTCTGTATTCCAGATACTTCCTTACCCCAAAAAAGACAGGAGAGTGGCGGCCCATTTTAGATCTCGGATATCTGAACAAGCATCTTTTGAAACCAAAGTTCAAAATGGTAACTCTGGCAATGATTTTACCTTCCCTAAGGCCAGGGGACTGGCTAGCCTCCCTGGACCTCAAGGATGCCTATTTTCATGTCCTAATCAGAAGATCCCTCAGAAAGTACCTCAGATTGAACTGCCCTCAGGTCATTACCAGTTCAGAGCAATGCCCTTGACCTTACCTCTGCTCCAAGGGTATTCACAAAGTGTCTAGCAGTGGCAGTGGCCCACTTAAGGAGGCAGAGGATTGCTGTTTTTCCCTATCTAGACGACTGGCTCATTGTAGGCCAGTCCCCAGAACAGGTAAAATCTCACCTGCAGGTCACCCAGCAGCTTCTCACCTCCCTGGGTTTTCTGCTAAACCTACCAAAGTCGGTTCTGGAACCAGTCCAGGTACTCACCTTTATAGGGGCAGAATTAGACACAAAGCTAGCCAGAGCCTTTCTTCCCCCAGAAAGGGTAAGGAATTTAGTGGCTCTGGCCTCTTCCTTCACTCTGCAGGTCTCTCGACCAGCAAGACACTTTCTGCAGCTCCTGGGGCACATGGCTGCATCCACAGCTGTTGTGCAGGAGCCAGATTTCAGATGAGAGACATTCAGTTTCACTTGAGAACCTTTTGGTCTCAGAGAAGAGACCCCTTTCAAGTTGGTCCCAGTATCTCGAACCTTGATCCTAGCTCTCCAGTGGTGGCAGGATCAGAGCAATTTAGGCGGGGGTCCCTTCATTTCCCTTCTCATGACTTGACTCTCACTACAGATGCTTCCCTTCTGGGTTGGGGAGCCCACATGGGACCTTTCCCTCAAGGAGTTTGGTCCCCAGGAATCTCTGCTCCACATCAATTTGCTGGAACTCAGAGCTGTCTTTTAGCTCTTCAAGCTTTTCTGCATCTGTCCACGACAAGGTGATACAAGTCAGAACAGACAACACCACAACAATGTGGTACATCAACAAACAGAGGCACTCGGTCTTGACCTTGTGCACGAGGCAATGAAGCTGTGGTCTCTGGCCTATTCCCTGAACACTTCCCTCATCAGTTCATCTTCCAGGAAGGACAATGTCCTAGCGGATGCCCTCAGCAGGATTTCCCAGGGCCATCACAGATGGTCCCTGGATCCTCAAGTGCTGGGGATAGTTTTTGCCAGGTGGGGCATCCCTCAGATAGATCTTTTTGCAGCCCCAGACAATCACAAACTTCCTCTATTCTGTTGTAGGCCTCCAGTGCTGGGCTCAGTTCCCCTGGATGCCCTTCTTCTGGATTGGGAGGGGAAGTTCCTCTGTGCTTCCCCCCCTTTCCTCTCCTATTCAAAGTACTAGTCAAAATCAGATCTCAGCCTTGCAGGGTGATTCTGATTGCCCGGATTGGGCCAGGCAGCCCTGGTACCCACTCCTTCTGTCTCTGATAGTCCATCTTCCCTGTGCCTCCCCAGGAATCACAATCTGTTGACTTGTGCCCAGGAAGGGTTTGGTATCTGGACCTCAAATCCCTCAACCTCAAGGCCTGGCTCTTGAGGAGTGAAGTTGCTGATTTACACCTCTCTCAGGGTGTTCTTGAGATCCTAAAGGCTTCCAGAAAGCCTTCCACTAGACTACTTATAGTTCTAAATGGAAAAGTTTTCCATTTGGTGTGCTGGAAAAATATTTCCCAGAATCTGCTGAATTGCCCATTTTGTTAGATTACATGGTACATCTTAATTCCTTGGGTCTCAGACCAGCTACCCTGAGAGTTCATCTGGCAGCTGTCTGCTTTTGTGTCAGCAGGAAAGTCATCCCTCTTTCCTCTCATCCTGTGTTTTCCAAGTTTTTTAAGTGATTACTCCATATTAATCCTCCCTTTGGGAACCGGCCCTGCTTGGGACCTTAATGTTTGCATTGCCCAGTTAATGCAACCTTTTGAACCTCTGTCTTCTGCAGAGCTTAAGTACCTAACTTGGAAAACTGTTTTCTAGTGGCTATCACTTCTGCCAGGCGCATAAGTGAATTGCAAGCCTTGTCAGTGGAGACTGACTTTCTTTCCACAGGGATAAGGTAGTCCTTAGGACTAATAGGAAGTTTTGCCTAAGGTGGTTTAGATTTCCATCTTAATCAATCTATCTCCCTTCCAGTATTTTCACTGATCACTCCTCTTGGTGAGAGGAGGTTGCACAGCCTGGATGTTAGAGAGCTCTTAGTTATTATATAGGAGCGTGCCAAGGTCACAGGTTGAATCCCTCAACTTTCCTTACCTATGGTGAAGTTGGGAAGGCAAACCTGCCACTAAAGAGATCAATAGCCAGGTGGATTGTCTCTTGTATCCAATTTTATCAGAAAGTGGGCAGAGCCCCAGTTTGAGGCTCATTCTACCAGAGGGTACAGCTGCGTCTCTAGCTGCTGCCAGAGATATCCTTTATTAGAGATTTGCCAGGCTGCTACTTGGAAAGCGGTACACACTTTTACCAAGCATTACTCCCTGGATGTCCAGGCCAGAGAGAGATGCTCGGTTTGGCACAGCTGTTCTTCAGAGCCTATTCCCTAAGTAGGTTCTGACCCTCCTCCATGGAGGTACTGCTGTATATTCTGCTAATGTCTATAATATAGCAAGACTTCATGTTGTTTGAAGAAAAATTACTCACCTTAGTAATGTTGTTTCTTCTAATGGAGTCTTGCTATATATAGACCTCCCAACCTGCCTCTCAGAACCTCTACTTGGTGGGGTGCGGGCAACTTAGTGTGGGCACTACTTATGTCCTGTTAGCATTTTGTCCCTTTGGGACTTTGGGGTGTGTATGTGTATGCGCGTGTGTGTGTTTTATTATACTTATGTTCCATTTTCATATTATTAGAATGGTGTTAGTATTTCTGGTCCCTTGACTTGAGTCTTGGGTGTTGGGACCATCAGTGGTTGTTATTATTTAGGTAGCCATTTGACTAGTGTAGGTTACAGCTTCCACACAGACCTTAGTGAGTTTGGCTCGTAAAGATCTGACAGTTCAAGTTTGAAATGACACAGATAGAGCTGCTCTCGTGCCAAAATTCTATTTTGGAATGGTTTTAACCATTTCACTCCGGGGCAGTTCTAGAGCTGGATCAAACTGCTAATGTCTATAATATAGCAAGACTCCATTAGAAGAAACAACATTACTAAGGTGAGTAATTTTTTCTTCTGGTCCATGAAGTACTACTCGGCCTTCACCCAACTCAGAGAACTCTCATTAAATTGTTCCAACCTGAGGACAAAACAGTCCCACAGATTGACATATTTGCAGTGGAGCAATTCGTCAACATTCTTTTGAAAGACGTGCAGCTTTGGGTAAAAGAACACCAACCAAAAAGTGGAGAAAAGGCCTGATCTTACTTCGAGAGGAAGCTCTTGCAACAGGTAACACATGTGGGACTGTCGCCACCTGGCGGCAAATCTCGGCATTTCTTTTTCTCTAGCAGTACCGACATCTGCCCCCACATCACGTAGTATGAAGGGCGTAGGCAGTTCCCACGTGCTCCAGTTCTTTCTCGCTGCGGCAATTAGCTAGTAAGCTCTTGGTTCGCCTATGGGTTCCTCAGCCTCTAGAACAGTTCTTGGCAGGGATCTGCCGTCCACAAGAGCACTTGTTACGGTGCCCAGTCGAGATGGAGGACATACGTTGTCGAAAACGAAGAAAAAACTACGAAGGAACTTAACATAGAAACATAGACTTTGACGGCAGATAAGGACTACTTGGCCCACCCAGTCTGCCCATTTCCCTACCTACTGGATAAGCTGCAGATTCTAGTTAACCAACAGCCTGCTTCCTGCAACCGCCCACTATAATTGCTTTGTGTCTGTCCCATGCATGTTTGAATTCCCCCACTGTTTTAGGTCGTTGGGTCTAAAACGGTAAGAATAAGCTATGCGGACAGACTAAACGAATATAGTGGTAGGTTACGAAGCAAACTAATTAACTAGAAAGTCTGCAGCGCAAACAAATAACAAGTGAACAATCACCGTCCAGCGTCAAAAGTCATAATAGTTTTTCTTAATTTTCGACAGCGCAGCCTCCAGGCACCGGCACAATCTTGCTCTTGTGACGACAGATCCTGCGAACGACCATTCTTCCTGCTTCTTTTGCCCCATCTAGGCGCGGCAACAGCTGGCCCAGATGCAGCAGGTTTGCGTCCTCTGGGAGAGTCTGCTCCGACTCCTCAAAAAAGGAAAGGAAAAGCCCTGCCATCGGGAGCGTGACCGCTTGCCGTCCAGGCCTGGGTCTTCCGGCTCTGCTGGTCGTTCTTGGTCTTCCGAATATGAGGCCCGGCTTACATCCCTCAGGCCTCCCGCCTTGCAGCCTATCCGGACGTCTGATCCCGGTTCCGTGGCGGCATCTAAGCCCACAGATGCTGGTTCTTTTTCTTCCAAGAAGCCGTCCAGTTTGGGCTTCTCTGGCCACAAGAGGCACTCCAACTACAGTTCCATGCCTCCCTCAGGTAAGCAGTCCTTCTGCTTGGCTTCGGTCGATCCCCAGGAGGCCAAGCAAGCCTCTGGCCATTCTGCTTCTCGGGCTTCCTCTTTGCTACCAAAACTCAAGCACGACCAGCGTCCGTCTGTGGAGTCGGACCGACGCCACTCCCGAGAAGCACAAGGCTGACCAGCCTTCTAAGCCCTCTTCCTCTGACCGCCCTCGTCCTCCTCCGGCTAAAGGGCGTCCGTCAGAGGTGGTTTCAGCACCAACACCGGTCGCTCCCTCGCCTACACTGGTGCTGGACAAGGCTGCCCCACAGTCGCCATCTGTTTCTCCGATGTCGCCTCAGGACCGTTCGCTGGTCCGCCCGACACCGCTGATGAGGTTTCACCGGCGACACCTGTCATACTGACGCTGTTCCCCTGCCAGACGACCAATGTCGCCTCTGAGGCCGGCTTTCCCTAAACTGGGGATGTCCCAAGTCAAGGAGCTTTTTGCTCATTGGTGGGAGACAATAAAACAGGACGTAGTTGGCCCTGCTCCCCATGTGCCTCAGCCTGATGGTAAGATTACTCCTATCTCTTCAGGTAATGAGGGTGACAGATCACCAACCAGCCCCAGGAAGTGCAAGGACAAGCGCAAGGGGACTAGGTCTCCTTCCTCCTCTCGCTCTCCTTCACCTGCACGGCTCAGGCATGAAGAGACATTGATGGGTTTCATCTTCCTCCTCCTCTTCCTCTTCCTCTTCCTCCTCCTATGGCGAATCGGACTCGGACCCGGGCTCGCTCCTTAGTGACACTGAGGACCAACCTAAGTCTCCTCCCGATGACCCCAGTTTCCTGGAGGTTATGCGGCACATTCAAGAGAACATGGGCTGGGATACGGAGGCAATGGACCCCAAACGCTTGCACCTGGCAAAATACCTACACCAGAAGGATCCCAAGCCGGTGGTTATCCCACCCCTGGTGGACACTTTCCAGGACGTTACCTTAGCTACCTGGAGGCATCCACATGCGTCCTGGGAGATGCCCAAGAAGGCTAACTGCTTGTACTGGGCCCCCAAGGAATATTCTTACCTGGTCAAACACCCCATGGCTGATTCTGTGGTCATTTTAGCCGCGCATGATCGTTCACAGATGCCGAAACACCCAAGTACCCAGCCGCTAGACAGGGAGTCTCAGCAACTGGAATCTTTAGGTTGCAGGGTGTACTTATCTGCCACCTGCAGTATTCGAAGTCTAAATTTTTTGACTCGTATGGTCCAATTCCAGAACACCCTTTGGGATCAAGGATTGCACATTCTGCAAGGTTTGCCTGACTGTCCTCAAAGGACAGAGCTTGTGAAATTGTTACAGATGGGTTCGGATGTGGGTACTCGCATTCTTCGAGCTGCGTACGATTCTGCAGACACTTCAGCGAGGGTAGCCGCTCCTGGAATTTGCCTTAGGTGTCACTCCTGGTTCCGGGTCTCTGGGTTCGACCCAGAGGTGCAGACTACACTTCTGGACGCCCCTTTCAAGGGCTCTGTGCGCTTCGGTGAAGGCACAGAGAAGGTTATTGTTAGACTGCAGGACTCTGGCAAAGCAGTCCGTATGGTGCAGTCTATGTATCGCCTGAAACGGGATTATTTTAATTGACTTCATTTTTGTGGCAGAGGGGACACTAGCCTTAGCAACCCCGTGTTCAGCATCACGCAGAGCGGGGTGGCTTTGGTCGACAAGGCACTGCCTCTGCCCCTTCTAGACAGGCTAGATCTCCAGCAGCCGCCCTCCTACCCCCCCCTCCTTCCAACTGACTATACAAACGACCCTCCCCTCCCAGACCTGTCGTCGGGAGAGTGGGTGGGAGGTTGTTTCTCTCTACACAATCTTGCTTGGAGAGAAGTGACCTCCGACAGATGGGTCATCGACCTCGTGGAGTTCGGGCACTCCATAGAGTCTCTGCCACCGGTCAGACCTCCACCCCTACTTACTACCCGAGAGACCACAGGCCTCCCATAAGATGGGAGATCCAGTCTCTCCTAGACAAGGACACCATAGAGTGCGTCCCGGTGGCAGAAGGGGACTCTGGGTTTTACTCCTGTATCTTCTTGTTTCCCAGGAAGTCCAGGAACTTGCGTCCAATCTTGGACCTCAGCAACCTCAACCAATGGGTCGCATACCGCAGATTCCGTATGGTGTCGCTTCCGAATCTCCTCCCCTTTCTCTCGGTTGGGGATTGGCTGGCGTCTCTGGACATGCAGGATGCCTACTTTCACATTAATATTTGCCACAGTCATCGGAGAGTCCTGAGGTTCAAGTTCAAGGGTCGGGCCTATCAATTCAAGGTTCTTCCCTTTGGCCTTTCCTCCGCTCCCAGAGTCTTCACCAAGTGCCTCGCCGTCGTTGCAGCGGCCTTGCACCAAGACTGCCACTTTCTGTTCCCTTATCTCGACGATTGGTTCCTCTTGGCCCCGTCCAGGTCTCACCTTTGGGAGACCATCCTGGCCACACTCTCCCTTTGTCGGCATCTGGGGATGACTGTGAATCCAGAAAAATCTCAGCTTTTCCCCTCTCAGCATCTTCAATTTATATGCGCTTTGTTAGATACCACTTTGGGGAAAGCCTTTCTCCCTGCAGACTGGGCAGACCGCATCCAGGCTCTGGCGTCCCAAGTCTCAGCCTCCGTGGTTCCAGCCAGGTCCATTCTCAGGCTTCTGGGGCACATGGCTGCTACCATGGTCTCAGTCCCCTTTGCCAGACTACACATGTGCACCATTCAGTGGGCGCTTCTGGTCCAATGGGACCAGACCAGGGACGACTTGGACTTGCTGGTCAGAGTCTCTGAGCCAGTTCGTCGCAAACTCCGCTGGTGAGAATCTCCCCAGCATCTTTGCCGAGGTCTCCACTTCCAGACGGAAAGTCCTGTCCAGACACTCGCCACAGATGCGTCTGGGATGTGATGTGGGGCTCACCTGGGGACCCACAGGACTCGAGGGCTGTGGTCTCCATTAGAGGAGAATCGGCATATCAGTGTGCTCGAGTGCAGAGCAGTCCTGTACGCCCTACAGGCTCTGGCTCCTTTTCTCGAACCCAGCCACCTCCTTATTCAGAGGGACAACACGTCGGTGGTGTTTTACATCAACAAGCAAGGAGGTACACACTCTAACCCCCTTTGTCGGGAAGCTATGAGGGTGTGGGACTGGGCGGTGGAGCATAATCTCCATCTTTTGGCAGTCCACGTTCCAGGCTCCTTGAATGTAGTCGCAGACACCCTCAGCAGGGCAAAACCGCTCTGTCATGAGTGGTCCCTGAGTCAGACGAGCTATTCGCAAGATGGGGAACACCGGATTTGGACCTCTTTGTATCTCGCTACAACGCAAAACTGCCCAGGTTTTGCTTGCTCGATCCCAAGCCTGGAGCTTTCTGGCAAGACACGTTGTCCCTATCTTGGAGCGGGAGGTTTCTTTACACCTTCCCTCCCTTTCCCCTTTTGCAGCGGGTCCTCCTCAGAGCACAATCGGAGAGGGTCTCCATTATCCTGATAGCCCCTCTGTGGCCCAGACAGATTTGGTTCCTGCTTCTCAGGCGTCTGTCGGTGCAAGCTCCGTGGCCTCTTCCCATTTTGGGTCAGTTACTCTCTCAGCAGCAAGGGACCTTGGTTCATCCCAATCTGCGATCCCTGCACTTGCATGCTTGGTTCCTGACGACCTAGCAAAGCTGCGTTTTGGAGTTTCTGATGACATTGCCCAGATGTTGGTGGAAGCTCGGAAGCCCACTACCAGAGTCACTTACGCCATGAAGTGGAAACGCTTTTGCATATGGGCCGCAGTCAGGAGGCTTGACTCTCTGGTCTGTCCGGTTAATGCAGTTTAATAGTACCTGCTATCCCTGTCTGAATCAGGTCTCCGTTACTCCTCCATTAAAAGTACACCTGGCTGCCGTTTCTGCCTATCATCACTGTATTCAGGACTGGACAGTGGCTCAATTGGAGGTAGTGAAAATTTTCTGAAGGGGATTTTACATCTCCATCCTCCGGTCCGGGACCCTGTTCCTCCTTGGGACTTGTTATTTGTGCTGGAGAGGCTTATGTTTCCCCCTTTCGAACCGGCCATTTCTTGTGAGCTCCGCTGTCTCTCGTGGAAGACTTTGCTTCTGGTGGCGGTCACTTCAGCTCTACACATTTTGGAGCTTCATGCTTTTATGTGTCGGGAGCCCTACCTTATTTTCCATGAGGACAGTGTAGACCTCTGCACTAATCCTAAATTTCTTCCTAAGGTAATGTCAGAGCTCACGCTTAATCAATCGGTTCAGCTTCCAGTTTATTTTCCGGGAGCATCCTAATAGGGAGAAGCTCTCTTGCACACCCTTGATGTGCACTGTGCTCTCCAGTGTTTTTTGTCCAGAACAAAGGGTTTCCAGAAATTGGACCAATTGTTTGTATCCTTTGCAGATAGATCCTTGGGGCGCCCGGTTACAAAGCAAACGCTTTCGCGTTGTCTGGTCAAGTGCATCTCCTTCTGTTATCAGCAGACTAACAAGACCCTGCCGGACTCTGTGCGGGCTCATCCTACAAGAGCGGTGGCTACATCTTTCTCAGCCCTTAAGAGAGTGTCGGCGGCTGACATCTGTGCTGCTGCTGCCACATGGCATTCTGTTCATACCTTTATTAGACATTACAGTCTGGACATTGTTTCCAGACGTCGTGCAGGTTTTGGCCTGGCAGTCCTCCAGGGCCTTATTTCCTGAGAGGTCTTGTCTCCCGAGGGTTTCCTGCCTCTCTTTTCCTTCCCATTCTTGGTTGTCTTAAGTTTAGACCTTGAATGGGTATGTGTTTGTTGACTCCCCCTTCCCAGGGGTTGTCTTAAGTTTATACCTCTGGGAGATGCTTCTATTTTTCCTTTCCCCCTGCCCTTTCCCAGTGGTTGTCTTTAGTTTATACTGCTTGGGAATCAGTTCTACATATGTGTTACCTGCTGCAAGAGCTTCCTTTCGAAGTAAGATAGTACAGTTATGTAAGAACTTACCGTAACAGTAGATCTTCGAAAGAAGCTCTTGCAGCAGGTGTGATTTCCCTCCCTCCCTCCTTCCCCCGGGAATGAGCCATTCTTTTCTGGATAAGTTCAGCTCCGTTTGCAGGCCTTCAAATTGATGGTTCTGTGGAAGTTCTTTCTACCATGTTGTGTTCATTGTTCATTGGCCTGACTTTGGCGTGCAAGAACTGTAGCTCGTGGGACCGCCTACTCCCTGTATTCTACTGGACGTCAGGGGTGGGGCCGATGCCGGGTAGGCAGTCCCACATCGGTACTGCTAGAGAAAAAGAAATGCAGAGATCTGCCGCCAGGTGGAGACAGTCCTGCATATGTTTTACCTGCTGCAAGAGCTTCTCTCAAAGATCTACTGTTATGGTAAGTTCTTACGTAACTGTACTTTTCTTTTGCTGAGGACTATCAAATAGCCAGACACACTGCAGTAGTGAAGTAACAGCCAAGGAACAGTAAGCCTCTTTTCCGCCAATTTTAATTTCATATCAGAGAAGCACTTGTGGGGGGGGTAACAAATCTGCACCCCAAGACTTTATTTGTTATAACTCTGATAAGTCGGGTCATATTGCAAGAAACTGCCATAAAAATAAAGAGGGTAACACTGGAGCATAATTGGCCTTAGGAAATTGGGACAAGTATTTAACAGATGTCAAAGTGGGAGATAAGACTGTGAAGGGAGTTACAGATTCCGGAAGCAGACAGGCCCTGGCGTGTGCTGAAGTTCTGGAAAAAAGATTGTGCAAAAGGACCAGGAATTGGGGTCATCTGCATCCACTGAGGCATTCAATAGTATCCCACCACCCAAGTGACTGTGAACATTAATGAGGTGTCACACTAAGTAAAACTGGCGGTAGTACCAAAATTACATGTACCTGTGATTATTGGAAAATACCTTCCAGGATTTGCTATATTAATTACAGAGGGAGTAAACCTTGCTGTTTCAGCGGCTGTGATAACAAGAGCACAGGCAAAGAAAATCTCAGATGATGGGGACTTTTTTCCCTTTTGGTGACTTTGAGTCAGACTTGTTTGAGCCCAGCTCCATGATCTGGAAGTCCAAGAAAGAAAGAAAGAAAGAAGCCTGAAAAAAACAGTGGTGACAAAAGACTAATGGACATTAGGGATTGATACTTGAAAATGCTGAACCTAGACTAATAACCGATTGTGATTTTGTTTCTGAGCAAACTAACAATGTTTCTCTCCAAGGTTCCTTTAAGCAGTTGGGTGAGGAACAAAAACAGGGTGAACCTATGTTTAAAAATGTAATGGGCTACTGTACAGAGTTTGGGTTAATTCTCAGACGAAGGAACAGATAGAACAATTGACCGTACTAAAGACGTATAGAACTGCGTTGTTACAGATAGCACGTGGTAGTCCTATAGCTGGTCACTTGGGAAGGGACCACACCCTTACCAGATTGCTGTACCAGTTTTACTGGCGTGGGATTCATGAAGACGTGGCTACCTATTGCAGTTCTTGTACTGAATGTCAGAAAGTGGTCCCAGTGACAGACAAGGTTCCCTTGGTGCCAATTCCCTTGATAATGTGCCTTTTGAGAGAATTGTAATGGATGTGGTTGACCCCTTAGACAAAAGTAAAAGGGGTAATGGAGTCATTTTTGGTATGTGTGACAATGCTACTCGATACCCAGAGGCAGTTCAGTGCACATGGTCACAGCCTGAAAAGTGGCAGCAGAGCTTGCAAAATTTTCAGCAGAGTGGGCATACCTAATGAGATTATAGTGTATGGTGGAACACTCTCCTCCATGGAAATCCATGCTTAAAACAGTGTTATGCTGCAGTAGTGATGTTGCAATGTTGTTGTGTTGCACTAGCAATGTCACTACTGCAGCACAGCAGATTAGAACACTTTTGCATGGCACACAGTACATGAGCGCTGTCAAGTAATCTTGACAGTTTCATTCAGTGTTGACCGAACAATGACAGCCACAGTTCACTCAAAAATGACATCAGAAAGGGAAAAGTTTGATCTTCGGGGGTGCCTTAGTCATCAGGTCGCACCATAGGAACTTCACCGTCTGTTAATCAGGATCCACGCGGAAGGTTTTCAGCAGTACAACTGGGACCGCCCATGCCATCATCAATCGACGTCACCAACTCTGTAAAGGTGTGACCGGCCCGCTCCCTCCTCATTTTCTTTCCCGCCATCAACTCGCTCGCATGGGTCTCCACAGAAGCACCAACATATTTGCACCTTTTTCACCTATAGTTTTTTCTTCTGTTATTTTTCAGAATGTCTTATTAAAGGGATTTCCTCCCAACTTGTTTATGTCGAGAGTTAATCCTTCACGTTCTCTCTTACATCACTGCCACTGCAGAAAGTAGATTGCCTCTATAGATGAACATTCTCTCTGTGTTTGCCGTCTTGGGCCTGACCACGAGGTTTCTGACTGTGAGCTCTGCCAAAGGTTTAACCAAACAACTCTCAGGCATCGCAGAAAGGCTCTTAAAAATTTCCTGATGGATCAGCAGGTAGCCAATTCCAGGAAGGGGTCCTCCGGGGTCTCTGCCTCTGTCGCTGACGGGCTTGTCTAGCTCCCAGGCCTCCAAGGTCCAAAACAAATCTTCAAGGAAAAGTCATAAAAAAGAGATCGCGACCACTCCCCCTGGCAGTGATCTCGCTTCCAGACAGCCTCTTCTTCCTTTGGGGGATCCTCGTCTGCTGCTGCTGCTGCAGGGCAACAGGCTCTTTGGATTCTCGGGGCCCTTCAGACGGATCATCAGTACCTGTGCAAAACCGACGTGCAAAACTGCTGTCCAGGTCTTAGGATTCTCAGGGCCCTTCAGACGGATCATCGGTACCTGTGCAAAACCAACATGCAAAACTGCTATCCAGGTCTCTGTGCCCTCCAGACCCATACTGATGGTGTCCCTGCCAGATTGTCAGGGCATCCAGCTGCCGACCTCCAGGTTGTTGGTCCCTCCTTCGATGATGGGCTCGTTGTTGAATGGCCCCTCCATCGAGGCTCCTTCTCTCTCTCTCTCTCTCTCTCTCTCTCTCTCTCTCTCTCTCTCCAGGGCTACATGCTCTTTGGATTCTCACAGCCCTTCAGAGCATCAGTACCTGTGCAGGCCCCCACCCCCACCCTCCACCGTCGACAGATTCACCTTGGTGATTGCACAGCAGCTGGGCGCCTACAGGCCCACTCCGCCAATGCCGTCCAGCAGCTTCATTGTCAATGCCTACAAATTGGCCACGGAAGCTGCCCTTCTCCTCCCCAGCTGCTGTCTGCGCATCCGATGCCTGTTCTGGATTTGGAAGAGGTCGACCATCAAGGAGTACCATCCAGACCTCTTTCTTCCTGATGGTGAGGGGGAAGAAGAGGAAGAGATGCTGTTCTGACGGATCCACAGGTTCCTCTCTTAGCAAGGATTCAGTTAAGTACACTCCTAGGTCTCCTCCTAAGGACCCCACAATCTTCCGTGTGAAGAAGCAGCTGTCCTCGGCCAAGGGCTTCCACACTGAGGAAGAAGATACCACCAGGAAAGAGCTGGTGGACTTCCTGGAGATCCCAGAATCTCCCCCAAAGATCATTCCTCCAGGCCTGCCTGCCTTGAGGAATGCAGCCACAACAGCTTGGCACAGAACAGACATGGTGCCAGCTATGCCCCTCAGAGCAGACAAACTTTACCATGTCCTTCGGGTTCCTCTGCTATGCTGCCCAACCCGAGACAGACTCAGTGATCATTCAGGGAGGCCATGACAGGTCTAAGGCTCCTAAGCACCTTATTTTACTCCCCCATGGTAGTCTCGCAGAATTGATCTCTGGGGTAAAAGGGTGTATGCCTCCTCCACCCTGGGTCTGAGGATTGCAAACTACCTGTCTCGTATGGTAAAGTGCCAAGATGCCATTTGGAAGAAGGGAAAGGCTGCCGTCCAGGCCCTCCCAGATGGCACACAGAAGCAGGAGCTTCTTCAGTGTCTTCAGTCAGCTGAGTATGTTGGCAAGCACATCCTCAGAGCCCTCTATGACATGGCTGACGATATTGCTAGTGCTGCAGCCACTGGCACATGCCTACATAGGCACTCCTGGCTGAGAGTATCTGGGTTTGCTGCTGATGTTCAGCAAAAGGTTCTTAATGCCCCTTTCAATGGCACTAAGCTGTTTGGCCCTGATGTTCAAGACTTTATCATTGATTACAGGCTTCGGGCAGGGCGCTTAAGTCTGTCCACGCTCTCTATTGTACTCAACTGAGAGGTAGGTAGTGCCCTCCCTTTTGCAAAGTGGCCAACAGACCAGGTGCAGCCTCTGGCCCCCAAGGGAAGCGCAGAGCCCCGGCTGCCTTGCTCACCCCCTGTAGTGTGGGAGCGGCGTCCAAGCGTCCCAGAAGTGAGGGACCAGCCCCCATGACTGGTTCTGCCTCTGCTTGACTCCTTGTCAGACCCCCTCTTCCGGTCCCAGGCCAAGAGGTGGAGGTTGGAGGTCGGTTCCCCCACCATCTAAATTAATGGAGAATCGTAACTCGGATGTCTGGATTTTGCAGATTATAGAAAGCAGCTTATTGAGTAACCTCCGCGCCCCCCATTCACTTGTCTGCTCTCCAGGAAGAGGTACTGTCCCTCCCTTCTGCACAAGCAGGCCATTAATCCAGTACCCAGGAGCCAGAGAAACAGGGTTTTAGTCCAGGTTTTTCCTAGTCCCCCAAAAAAACAGAGACTTGAGGCTTATTCTGTATCTAAAGAACTTCAATCTGTATGTCCAGTACAGAAAGTTCTGAATGGTAACTTTCCGAGGACTGCTGCCTCTCCTCAAGATGGAAGACTGGCTTTGCTCACTGGACATGCAGGATGTTTACCTGCACGTACTGTATCTGTCTCTTCCCCTGGCCTCACAGGAGGTTTCTCCACCTTGCGTTTCAGGGCGAGCATTATCAGTTCAAAGTGCTGCCCTTTGTCTTGTCCTCTGCACTGCGGGTCTTTACCAAGTGCTTAGCAGCAGTAGCTCTCAGAAGGGAGGGACTCTTATGTTTTCCCTTATCTGGACGATTGGCTTCTAAAGGCTGCATCCAGGGAACAGCCTTTGCTGACTCTGGGGAGAACTCTCCAGCTGTTTCACTCTCTGGGCATCACTGTCAGTCTGCCCAAGACTGTTCTGGTGCCGTTCCAAAGGCTGCAGTATATTGGGGCGGTTCTAGATTCGGCACAGGGAAAGGCCTTCCTGTCCCAGAACAGGGCAGAGTGCCATATAACATCCTGGGAAATCACTGCGCAAAGAACTGAAACAAAATAAAATCCAGAGGGTGAGGTAAATGTTGAGTGCAGAGTTTATTGGTGCGAGGTGGAGGGCTGAGGGTAACAGAACGAAAGAAACTCCCCAGAGTGTCAAATCACTAAGATTCTTCCTCAAGGGGGCAGTGTTCCCAAGTCATAGATGGCCTTAAGTAGATCAACAAACAGCTGAAATAGATTAACTAGTAAATGATACTTGACCCTAGGCAACACTGCTGACCTCCGTTAGAAGCACATAATTACAAAATATTAGCATCTTATCAAAATCGTTATAAAGTGTTTAATTGTACCAAAAAACCCAATGTGAAGCAAAAATATAAAGTGCAGTAAGTCGGATGTAAAATATATATTTTAGGTAAACATCCCCTTCCCTCCTTACCTTTAACTTTTTCTGAGTTTGCATTTTGCGCTTTCAGGATATATATGGTTATTTTAGGCACAGATGTTTACCTAAAAGATATTTTTTACATCAGACGTATTGCACTTTATATTTTTGCTTCACATTGGGTTTTTTGTACTATAAAGCACTTTATATTTATGATGATTTTGATAAGATGTTAATATTTTGTAATTATGTGCTTCTAACGGAGGTCAGCAGTGTTGCCTAGGGTCAAGTATCATTTACTAGTTAATCTATTTCAGCTGTGTGTTGATCTGCTTAAGGCCATCTATGACTTAGCAACACTGCCCCGAGGAAGAATCTTAGTGATTCAAGCACTGGGGAGTTTGTCGCTCTGTTACCATTGGCCTCCACCTCGCAGCAATAAACTCTGCACTTAGCATTTACCTCACCATCTAGATTTGATTTTGTTAGTTATTTGCACAGTGATTTCCCTGGATGTTTTGACTTTTTTTCTGCTGCTGCATAACTGTACAGATTTTCCTTACCTCGAGCACTGGCTTACTCTGTTTTTCCAGTGTGCCATATAGCCCAAGCTCTGGAAGTAGCTCAAAGCTGCTATATTCCTGCCAGGGTGTACCTGAGAAATTCCCCCAAAAAAAGCCTCACAAAGCCTTGTTAGAAGGTGAAGCACTGGGGTTTCAAACCACTTGGGTAATTAGCAGTGGCTTCAAAATGTTTGAGCAGTTTGCTCAAATAAAATCATCCACCTTTTCACATATTGAAGCCTTCCTTGATTTATTCCAACAGGAGTGCAGCTACTTGAATTTGCAGGGTGTACCTCAGACTGTTGGGTCTGATGGCAGTGGACATACTCACTGTTCCACTGGCCAGACTTCATATGCATTCTACAGTGGACCCTGCAGGCACAGTGGGACCAGTGTATGGATGAGTTGGATCATCCAGTCCTGGTCTCTTCCATAGTCCGCAAGGTGTTGCAGTGGTGGATGGACCCCTTGAATCTGCTTCTGAGCGTCCCATTCCAGATCTCCCCACAGCAGATCCTCACCACGGACGTGTCCGGTCTGGGCTGGGGAGCGCACCTGGGTCCCTTCCAAACCCAGGGCCCTTGGTCCCATTTGGAAACCTTCCTGCATATCAGTGTCCTGGAGATGAGGGCAGTGCTCTGTGCCATGCAGGCCTATCAGGAACACCTTGCTCCAGGTCAGCTGCTGGTGCAGTCATACAATCTTAAGTGTAGTCTACTACATCAACGAGCAGGGAGGGCCTCATTCGTACCTCCTATGCAGAGAGGCCGTGAGAGTGTGGTACTGGGCGTTGGATCACGGTCTGACACTCTCGATAGTCCATGTGCCAGGCGTGTTAAACACTCTGGCAGACATCCTCAGTCTGACTCGGTCCAACATGCATGAAGGGGACCTTCTCTCATCTGTTGCAGATGGGGTCGTCCAGAGTTTGACCTTTTTGCGTCCCCACTCCATGCAAAACAGCCGAATTTTTGTTCGCTAGATCCAGGGCCTGGAGTTTTCTGGCAAGACGCATTGTCCCTCTCCTGGAGCGGGAGGTTCCTTTATGCCTTCCCTCCATTTCCTCTCATTCATAGAGTGCTAGTCAAGCTACAAATGGGGGGAGCCAACATGATTCTGGTTGCACCTTTCCGGCCTCTGCAGATATGGTTTCCTCTGCTACAGCAGTTTGGCGGAGGATCCTCCGGTCCCTCTCCCCTTATGCAGGAACCTGCTGACCCAGCATAAGGAGACCCTGGTCCATCCCAACCTCAGGTCCTTCTATCTGCATGCTTGGTTCCTGAGGACATAGCCATGGCCAGATTTGGGGTATCTAACAGAGTAGCAGACGTCCTAGTGGCCTCCCGGAAGCCTTCCACTTTTTTTTTTTTTTTTTAGTTGTTTAACCAGGAGTAGCACACTAAGCTGAAAGCTTTTTTACAGGTGTGACCTGGGAGCACAGGGAAGTTAAGTGACTTGCTCAGGGTCACACAGTATGCAAGTGGAAGCTGTGGGATTCAAACCGAGGTCTGGTCTGCTGGATGTCACCAGATTTGAAGCTCAGAGCCTAAAACCACTGCGCTATACTTTGACACTAGAGCCACTTATGCCATGAAGTGGAAGCGGTTTGCCATCTGGGCTGCCAAACATAGTCTGGACCATTTCACCTGTCCAGTGAACCACATCCTGGACTACCTGATCACTCTGTCTGAGTCAAGTCACCAATACTCTTCCCTCATGGTACACCTTTCAGCTGTTTCTGCCTTTCATGAGCCTGGGGGTGACCACACGATTGCTCAGCTGGATGTCTCCCATACCTTTTTAAAGGGGCATCCTGCATCTGAAACCCCTAATCTGTTCTCCTGTCCTGGCTTGGGATTTGAATTTTGTTTTGGAGAAGTTGACCCTGTCTCCCTTTGAGCCAGTCGCAACTCCTGAGATACACTTTCTCTCTAGGAAAGTGTAATTTTTAGTTGCCATTACTTCTGCTCAAAGAATTTCAGAGGGTCAGGCCCTCTGGTGCAAGGAGCCTTATTTGAATTTTCACAAAGACAGGGTGGCTTTGCGCATCAATCCTAAGTTTTTCCCAAAGTTAGTCTGAGTTTACACTCAACCAGTCCTATCCACCTTCCTGTTTATTTTCCCAAGCATGCCAATCCAGGGGAAGCACTGCTCCATACATTACATGTGTGCATAGCAGTGAAGTACTACCTGCTTTGCCCCAAGAAATGTAGAAAATCAAAGTAGTTGTTTCCTTCATCCCAGGTAGAGAGGGTGCTTCGGTTTCTAAGCAATGTGTATCCAAATGGTTGGCAAATTGCACTGTTATGCTACAACAAGTATGGCAAAGAATTGCCTGGAGCAGTTAAAGATCATTCCACAAGAGGAATGGCTACCTCTGTGGCTTGTTTCCGAGGGGTTTCAGCCACTGACCTCTGTGCGAATGCCGCCTGGAGTAATGTCCATACTTTCACCAAGCAATACAGTCTGGACATTGCCTCAAGAGCCCGTGCAGGTTTTGGCAGGGCTGTGCTGCAGGGACTCCTGTCTTAAGTTTGTTTGGCCTTTCTCCCAGACTGTTTGTTTGCACCTGTAACTGCTTGGGATTTGTCCCTACAGTGTGATCTGATGACTAAGATACCCCTAAAGAAAATAGAACAGTTACATAAGAACTTACTGTAACAGTGGATCTTCGAGGGGATCTCAGTCATCAGATCTGCTTTCCCTCCCACCATCCCCCTTCGTCTTAAACCTCTTGTTCTGGAACTGGCTGCCTGGCGTATCCAGCCATTCATATAGGTCTGGGCACCTCTCTCTCTCTCCTCAGTCCTCCCCCATGGCTAGGACTATACCCCTTTTGTCTCCTGGGGAAAGAACTGGGGGAGCAGGGCCGCTCACACCTTTATAAGGTTGGTGATATCAACGACGTGTGCAGCCCCAGTTGTACTGCTGAAAGTCTTTTGTGTGGCCCCTGCTTCACTGACTTTGAAGTTCCTACAGTGTGACCTGATGACTGAGATTCCCTTGAAGATCCACTGTTATGGTAAGTTCTTACGTAACTGTTCTTTTCCAAGCATTTTATGGTTGCCCATACACCATAAAAGATTGTATAGCCGGCCCGGTGGTGCCGAGGGTTGAGGCGCTGGACGCAGCACCTCGCTCCACACCGGCGACCCGGGTTCGGGAGCGGACTCATGTCGCCGGTGGGTTGGCCGGGGGGAGACGGGCTTGAGTGTCCAATGACAGCTCACCTTCTCTGGGAGGCCTGCGGCTAATGCCCGAGCACTTATCTGAACTACGAGCCCTGATTTCAGGGGAACGGATGGCCGCTTTACAATGCTGTCGTCGGGCGCTTGTCGCCAGGGGCCCGCTTGGTGGGAGGAGGAAGAGGAAAACTCCTGCCAGCGCCAGGAAGGCGGGCTGCCTGGGCTTGCCTCCGTCTGACCTCGCTCACCCAGCCACGTCTGGACCCGACCCAGTATAAGTAGCTCGGGTGTTGCCTTCTCGTCCCAGCTCGGTAAAGCAAGCTCCATGGGGCCTGGAGGTGGATGTGGGTAGAGCGGGAGGCGAGGATGACTTCTTGAGACCAAGGGTCGGGCTGGCAGGACGTGGGGAGTACAAATTTTGTTTTTAAAAAGAAAAAAAAAAAGGATTATAGAGCAGCCATACCATTGCTAAGGTTAAGTTTTAATCTCGAGGTTTCCTTGTTAACGAGAGTTCTAGAATTATGCTCTCAGTCTACTGTTACCATGGAAACTTCCCGATTAAAACACAGCCTTGCTGTATATGGTTTCTTAACACACAATCCTCTATATTGCTTATCAGGGTAATAATTTTGGTGCTGCATTGCTGAAGGAGATGTACTGACTACTAGGTATCACTGCTGTTAGAACGTCTCCTTATTACCTTCAGACAGATGGTCTTCGTGAGTATTTTAATTAAACCCTAAAACACATGTCAGAAAGGTTTGTGAAAGAAGGGAAAGATTGGGACCAATATTTACCTTACCTGCATTTTGCTTACGGAGAAGTGCCACGAGCATTGATGGGATTTTCACCCTTTTAAATGTATGGTAGACAATCTAGAGGACCACTAGAAGTAGTAAAAGAAACATGGGAAGTGGCAAGAGCCTTAAAAAGTGGTTAGACATACAGTTAACTCTGAGATTGAGACCGCTGATAGCATGGCAGTTACGTAGGATGTGTTGCTAACATCCTGAAAAAATGGGTTTTGGGGGAACACCAAAGGTTGCTTTGTTAGTACTGTATTACACACTGGAATAAACTGTAACTTCTGATGCTGTAAAGGTGAATGTTTCCTTGCCCACAAGACAGGCTGTAGAAATTCACAACTTGGTAAAAACATTTGAAAGTACTGTTACCACAGTGCCAGGCCGAGCAAAAGGGGGTTGAGTACATAATAGTGGCAAAGAATGCTTGCCCTGTCAGATGACATACAGAATACAAGAGTGATTAAAGAGAAGACGTGGTTAATGAAATGCAAAAAATGAGAGCTGGGTAAAGAATTGAAGTGCTTGGTCATCACCAGTGGTGGTTATAAATAAATAAAAAAAAAAAAAAAGAATTGGGTGTAAGAGTCTGCCTTGATTTAGGAAACTTATCCAAGTGTCCGTATTTGACAGTTATCCTCTGCCCCGGTAGGTGATTTGGTGGACAAATTGGGAAGTGCCAAGTACGTTAGTACCCTCAATCTTGACAAGGGTTACTGGCAAATTCCCCTAGCCGAAGAATCCAGAGACAAAACTTCATTTTCCGCTCCCGTTGGATTCTGTCACTTTACCACCACCATGCCGTTTGGTTAACATGGTGCACCTGCTACATTCCAACAGTACATGGATGCAAATCTAGCCTCTCATACTGGTTATTGTGCAGCTTACCTGGATGATGTCATGGTGTACAGTCTGGACTGGAAAAGCCACTTGGTACACCAATGAGTAGTTATCCAATCTTATCAAAAATGCAGTGTGACCATTAGTCCTACCAAGTGTATATTAGGCATGCAGGAAACCAGGTATTTCAGTTATATTTTGAGAAACTGAGAATTAAAGCCAGGTATTTCCAAGATAGAAGCTGTAGTTAACAGTCCTGTCCCTAAAACAAAAATGTCAGGTCATTTCTGGATGTTTACTGCCAGATATTTGTTCCCAATTTTGCCCAATTAGCTACTCCCCTCACTGAAGTCACACACACAAAAAAATAAAGTGCATGAATAATGTGTAATGGTCACCAGTGTGTGATGAGGCTTTTTGGGCCATCAAGGCTGCATTATGTTCAGACCCTGTTTTAAAACTTCAGACTTTGAGAAACAATTTCTGTTACAGACAGATGCATCAGAGATAGGCATAGGTACAGTCAGTCCTGAGTCAGAATATAGATGGGAAGTAGCATCCAGTTCTGTATATCAGTAGGGAACCTCATGACAAAGAAAAATGTTCTCCACTATTGAAAAAGAATGCTTTGCTGAGAAATGGGCAATGGAGTCCCTTAAGTTTTATCTGCTAGGAGCTGACTTTGTACTTGAAACAGATTACAATCCACTCTTTTGGCTTACTCGAAGGGGGGATAAAAAACTCAGAATCACAAGATGGTACCTGGCACTATGCAGCCTTTTAAATTTAAAATGATACACAAATCCGGAAAAGGGAGTGTCTGTGTTGATTTTCAGTCAAGATATGGTTCAGGAATTGAGAATTCAGAAGGTTGAAAAAAAAAATGTGTGTGCTTAACTGAAATGTTTACTGTAAAAGGTGTTCTGGAAAAAGGGATACTGCATACGTCTGTAAATGTTATAAGGTAATGTTAAGAGAAATAAAAGAAGGTTTTGGAACCTTTTTTTTTTTTTAAGAAAAAAAATGCAGGTTCCTTCTTAAAGGAAAACTGCACTCTCATATCTTGTAAATGGTATTTGTTTCCATGTCAACAGACAACTCTTTTCCTGTAGCTGTTAGGGATATAAGTGATTGCTTTAGTTTATTTTCACTGTTCATACTAGTCCCTGTAACTGTCCTGGGGGGTCTCCATTTTATGGTTGCTGAAATCTCATTGTCCCTGAAGGCTGCATTAGCATGTGAGAACATGAGTCAGCACTCTTTAGACTCCATGGTATGCCTCTCTGCTTAATTAGTTTTAACAAAACAAGTTGCAGCAAGGTGTGAAATACCACATTTAACTTCAGTTAGCTTTGCAAACTGCCCAAGTTGTAGTGCAGTTGTAGTGCAGGGTTTTTCCTTTTAAACTGCATTCATTTGTGTTTCCAGAGAGCCTTTTCAGGATATTTGTACTTTCATCATAGAGATGCATGGTATAAATGGGGCTAGCATGAACAGTGAAAACAACTAAAGCAAACATGTATATCCCTAACAGTACAGGAAGAGCTGTCTGCTAACATGAAAACAAATAAAATTTACAAGATATGAGGGCATAGTTTTCCTTTGGGGCATGGTTGGGTAAGACCCTGTCTATTTGGCATGCAGATAGTTAAAAGCGAGGATCTGTTTTGTCAGCTTCTATTCTGCAATTATCTGTCTCTTGCCTGTCTGTCTGATTGCGCAGTCAAAATGTTTATTGTGGCACCTAGGAAATGGCCACTTCAATGGTCCCTGCCCATTATCTACCCTCCTTCGCTTGCTGTTTCTATTCTTTCTTTCTCCCATTGCTTCTCTGGTTAAAATAATATATGAGAAAATATGAAACTGGGATCTCTATATACTTGTATTGTTTAAAATGATTGCAGAAAGCTGTTTGGGTTTCTTAAAAAGGTGACAGTGTAACACAGAGGTGTTTAACCTTGGGATGTATCTTGACCTCCACAAGCTTAACAGAGTTATCAACAGGATATCATCTATGGGACAGAATGTTCTGTTTTGTTGTACCTGTTAAAAGACTAGAAGTACCTTTCAGGCTGACCTCAGGAAAGAAAGTGACAAAGATCTGGTACATTTTGTGAGAAACGGGAGATGCAATGTACAACAATCAGGATGCAGAGTATAAACTGCCAGAATACAACAGAGAGCAGCGTTTTGTTAATAGGTAGAGAGAGAGATAGAGGTATGAACTGAGAGAGATTCTCAGATGTAGGACTTTCTACTACCTGTATAAAGAGTAATCCTGTACAATTTTAATTTTTTTATTTATAATAAAACACTATTTGTTAACTTTATAACTTCTCCTGGTTTGGCTATTTCCTGACCTGTGCCCCATGACAGTTACTAAAATGGAACATTTTCTGTTTTTACTCTCCTGCCACTAAAAAAACGTCATTGCATTATTACCACAAAGGAATCCATTTATCAATACAGCAGACTTGTACTATATGTACACTGTGCTGCATCCAGTCCAAATGAGAGAACTCAACACTGTACTGTTGGCGTCTGGTTCAAATAACATGAAGTCTTGCTGTATTTTGACTATATGCAGTCAGCCCCAGCACTTGAACTGCTCCGGAGAGTAAAGGGTTAACTCTATGCAAAGACATAGAACGTTGATCTCAAGCTCGGTTTTCAAACCTCTGTCCGTGGTACTCTTGAAGTGTAACCGTCAGTTCTAGGGACATGGATATGTTGTTCATCCACACTGTCTGGCAGGTTCCTTGCCACTTTAAATCTTGCCGGAAGATCTTCAAGCTGGCTCCTCCCACCCACCCGGGTGATAAAACTCTCGGCTCCGCCCCATGACGCCAGATCTTCCTTACCGCTTGGAAGCTCAGGTTCCCTCCTTAACGCTCTGTGTATAGACTGGATCCTAATTCTTCGGTTCACTCGAAACTTATTTTAACATTTTCAAGACTTGGGTCATCTTTCTCCCTGGCGGCTGCGATGGACAAATCTACTCCCGGATTTCGGCGGTGCCCTTGTGGGCAGATGATGTCAGGGCGGACCCCGCACTCCACGTGCGTCTACTGCCTCTGCCTAGAACATCACCCGCAGGCCTGCGTAGTCATGCCGTTTTTCAGCTAACGCCCTGAGGACTGCGCTGCCCGGTTACAGCTTGGGCGCCCGAAGCGCTACTCTGCCGGTTAAGTCGAAGGAGGCCTGTTGGGCGGATACCACGGCGGCTCTAGCAGATGATCGCCCTTGAGGAGGAGGTGGCTCAGGCTGCATCATCCTCTTCCTCGGTCGTGGCATTTATCCCGCTCTCTCTGGGTACTTCGTATTCAGCTTCTTTCAAGGAGCTTTGCCAGTCCCTTTCCATGAAGGGAGAGGGGCCATCGGGACATTCCTCTCAGCCCAAAAAGAAGGACTCGAAGGGTAAGTCCCATTGTCGGCGTTCGTGGGAGCGGGAGAGGTCCCCTTCTCCAGACAGTCGACTGTCGACTTCGGTCGAGGTTGCGGCTAAGGCCGCTGGCTTCACGGCGTCCCCGTCAGGCCAGTCGGCCAAGACACCCGTGGACGCGGTCGAGATTTTTCTCGACCCGTCGGACAGGCTGTCGACTGGTGAGGCCGACAACCCTTCTTCACCAGATCCCCCGGTGGAGACAGAGGACCTGCCTGCGCCCCCGGTGCCGCAGTCCCTGGTTAAGGCTTCCGAGCCGAGGGAAGAGCGGGTGTCCCCCACCCCTTCCCAGACCAGTCCTCGGAAATGCCGAGCATCTCTGTCTCGGACATCGTCTCGGTCCAGCCGATCCTGCCGACATCGGTGGTCTCGGCACTGAGGTAAGCAGCGCCGCCGCTCCTCCTCTGAAGAGGAGAGGCTTCGGCGCAAATTGCGTCGACGCTACGAGGATCTGATGTGGCAGCAGTTACTTCTGTTCGGGAACACGCCGTCGCCTTCCCTGGCCATCAAGTGGCTGTCACCCAAGCGGCCAAAACAACCCCTCACTGTAGCTGAGGTGCCCAAGCCTGGGCCAGTTGTTTGGCCAAAACCAGCTACCCCACCGATTGCGGTGGAACCTCCGCCTCCACTACCGAAATCGGGGGCGCCGACCAAGGACTCTTGGTCGGGTCAGGCCTGCCCCACAGGTTGTCGGTCACCCTCACTCCCGACCATCCTCTGCAGGTGGAGGGTGGCTTAGGCCCCAGGCAGCTCTTCGTGGACTCCTCCGAGTCCAACGATGACTCCTCCCTGTTCTCCAGGCCCATTGACCTGGAGTCCTCCGGGGGCCAGTCGATGGACGAAAGTCCATCGTCCTTCATGGGTTTGCTTCGGCTCATCTCGGAGTCCACCGGGATGCAGCTCGAGCCCGTATCCAAGCGGGCCAAGTATCCCCTGACGGAGATACTGGACCGAGGGGATTCACCCACGGAGGCCTTTCTGGTGGCTGAAGCCATTGTTGGCCCAGCCTTGGAGCTCTGGCAGTGGCCTGCTTCCTCTCCTGCGCCTTCGGCCAGGATGGCCAGGAAGTATGTGGTCCCTACCGGCTCTTTGCCCAGTTTTTCGGAACACCCCTCTGCCAAGGGGTTGGTCACCGGCAGCATTTTCCGGCGTTCTGGGAACGCTAGGGACGTGGACAAGCCCCCCGACAAGGAGTCCAAAAAGCTGGACTATGCCAGGCGTAAGGTGTACGCTGCATCCTCCCTTGGCCTCCACCAGGCCAGCTCGGCCATGCTGATGGCACACTTCTCCCACACCCTCATGGGCTCCCTGGATGAGGTGATCCCTTATCTCCCGGCCGACCTGCAGACCACGGTCCGGCAGGTGCGGGACCAGGGTAGGGCAGTGGCTAAGCAGCAGCTCCAAACGGCTCTGGACATCGGAGACTCCTGTGCCAGATCAGTTGCGTCCAGTGGCCATGCGCCGCAGAGCATGGCTGAGGATATCCACCTTCACGGCGGATACCCAGCACAAACTGGCGGATGTCCCCTTCTTGGGGACCGACCTCTTCGGCCCTGGAGTGGAAGGTCACCTCCAGCGGATCGAAAGTCCAGTGCCACTCTGGACTCTGTCACCTCCGCCCAGAAGGACAAAGGCTGCCGACAGCAGCACAGAAGTCCCTTCTTCTAGCCTGCGCACTGTCTGATCCAACAGCACCAGGGCCAGCAGGCTTGGCAGCATCCCAAGCCCTGCTTCCTCCAACAGGAAGCAGGAGGTAAGGCCCAGGAGGTCCCTCGGCCGGTCCCTCCTCTAAGCCTGCCCAGTGACTGGTTGAGGGTGTCGCGCCCAGCCTCGCTACTCCTGGGTTCCCCCCGTGGGGACGGCTCCGCCACTTCCTTTCCGCCTGGTCCGCTATCACCACGGACCATTGGGTGTTGGAGGTGGTAGGAAAGGGCCTGCCCCTGGAGTTCATGCAGGCCCCACCCTTCCGAGCCATCGCCCCTCGGGGGGGCTACGGGGTCTGCAGCCTCTCTGTTGGCTCGCCGAGCCAATATTGCCCTGCTCCTCGAAAAAGAGGTGATCAGGAAGGTGGCGGATCCTCCTCCGGGCCAGGGGTTTGTGTCCAGGTACTTCCTGGTCCCAAAATGGACGGGGGGCTGGCGCCCCATTCTCGACCTGCACGACCTGAACAGGTTCCTAAGGTCTCGGACCTTCAGGATGGTCACTCTGGCTCAGATAATCCCATCCTTGGAACGAGGCGTGTGGTTCTGTTCTCTGGACCTTCAGGATGCGTTTCTTCACGTCCCAATCCGTCCGTCCCACCAGAGATTCCTCCGCTTCAGAGCAGAGGGATCCTTTTACGAGTTCTGGGCCATGCCCTTCGGCCTTTCCCTAGCTCCCAGGGTCTTCACCAAATGCATGGCAGTGGTGACAGCATTCCTGCGGCGCCGAAGGGTCCGGTGTACCCCTACCTGGATGATTGGCTGATTGCAGCCCCTCCAGAGCGGAGGTGAGCGTCCAGATCTGGCCTCCAGGTTTGCTCTCAGGTTGGCCTCCTCATCAACGGCTAAGTCGGAACTCGTGCCAAAGCAGGTGATACAATTCATCGGGGCAGAGCTCAACTCTCTACGAGCCAGAGCACGGCTCCCGGCGGACAGGGCCAAGGTTCTTTCCTCCTTTGCCCAATCATTTTAGGTTGGGCAATCGCGCCCTGCCCGGGACTTCCTGGGCCTCATGGTGGCCTGCACCAGCGTGGTCCGTTGGGCCCGCTGGTTTATGCGTCCCCTTCAATGGGGGCTGGCCAGCCAGTGGTCACAGCACTTCGATCCGCTCGATCAGCTAGTGACAGTGACCCAGGGGATGTGGATGCTCTCCAGTGGTGGACCGTTCCAGCACATCTGTAGGAGGGCATCCCGTTTTTCTGCCCTGAGCCGACGGTCTCACTTTCGACTGATGCCTCTCTGATGGGTTGGGGTACCCATCTGGGGGAGCACAGAGTGCACGGCCTCTGGTCCCCTCGGGAATCCCGATGCCATATCAACCTGCTGGAGCTTTGAGCGGTTCGTCTAGCCCTCGCCGCCTTCGCTCCGTTTCTGCGGGGTCAAGTGGTTCAGGTCCAGACGGACAGTACCACGACCATGTACTATCTAAACCGCCAGGGCGGGACGCGCTCCATGCCTCTGTGCAGGGAAGCTCTCCGCATTTGGTCACCCATGCGCAGCCTGGAGGCGGATCTCCTTGCCATTCATGTGGCAGGAGCCGCCGATGCCCTAAGCTGGATAGGGGCTGCGTCTCACAAGTGGTCTCTCCTACCAGAGGTAGTACAAGATCTTTTCTCCCACTGGGGCATGCCTCAGGCAGACCTGTTTACCTCCAGGAGAATCACGAGCTGAGACTGTTCATGCCCACCCCCTCAGCAGGGGCTCACTGCAGGGACACCTTCTCGAGGCCGTGGACTCGGCCTCTTTCACTTTCCCCATTTCCCTTAATCCACAAGGTGCTTCTCAAGGCGAGGAGGGACAAGGTGCAGGTTATTCTGGTAGCCCCAGACTGGCCCCGCCAGTTCTGGTATCCAGGTCTCCTCAGGCTCCCGAGGCGGCTTTCAGCCCGCCCAGACCTGATCTCAGTCAATCAAGGGAAGGTATTCCATCCGGACCTTCAATTCCTGCACCTGACGGCCTGGTTCCTGAGCGGCTAGAGTTCCAGGCCTTGGGTCTTTCCGACGAGGTCCTCAACGTCGTTGAGGCGTCCCGTAAGGAGTCGACCAGAAAATGCTACGCCTTCAAATGGAAGAGATTCTCCATTTGGTGTTGGGGCAAGGGCCTGGACCCTTCCTCCTGTTCCTTGGCAAGCATTCTGGACTACCTGTGGTCCCTTTCTCAGCTAGGGCTTCGGTCGACGACCCTTAAGGTGCACCTGGCAGCCATCTCTGCTTACCGGTGCGGGCCGGGAAGCAGTCGGTGGCGCAGGAGAAGGTGGTCGGGCGCTTTTTCAAAGGCCTTGATCACATATCCCCTCCGGTGCGAGAACCTCCACCTCCGTGGGATCTACTTCTGGTATTTTGTAAGCTCATGGGCAAGCCATTCGAACCGATGCACAGGTGTGACATCTCTCACCTGTCGTGGAAGACCGCTTTCTTGGTGGCTATCACGTCAACCAGAAGGATGGGAGAACTCCAGGCGCTTTCCATAGTCTCTCCTTATCTGGTCTTCCACAGGGACAAGGTTATCTTACGCCCCCACCCGAAATTCCTTCCGAAGGTGATGTCGGAGTTTCACCTTAACCAGGTGTTGACTCTGCCGGTGTTCTACCCCAATCACACCTCGGAGGCCGAATATAGGCTCCATACTTTGGACCCTAGAAGAGCGCTCGCTTATTACAAGGAGCGGACGGCTGAAGTTCGGGGAGAGGTTCGCCAGCTGTTTGTCACCTACGCTGAAGCCGCACCTGGCAGACCTGCAGCCAAGCGGATGATAGACAGGTGGGTCACCTCCTGCATAGATCTCTGCTATAGGTTGGTGGGCATGGAGCCTCCCAGAGGGATAAGAGCTCATTCCACCCGCCATACCGCTGCATCAGTGGCTGCTTCCAGGGATGTCCCTATCCAGGAAATCTGCAGGGCTGCTACCTGGAAGTCGGCACACACCTTCATCACCCACTACCACATCAACCTTGAGTCACGCCGGGATAAAATCTGGTGGCCATTTTTTTAACTTGCCTTTCAGACGAGGAATTGTCCATTAACCTACATTTGGGAATGTCATTACCAGAGATCCTGATGAGAAGTAGCCTGCCAAAACAGCATCAAGTATTACACAGGAGGGAGAATTTATAATGTGCAAATTGAAAGTGCTGCCTGTCTAATCGGCAAAAGGAAGTCACAACTGAGAAAACAAGATGAAAATCACCAAGAGGATGACTACTGAAGATGGAACTGTCGGAGAAACACTGTGACCGGACTTGACCATATCTTGCTGATTTACAAGTGGAAACAAGTCCTGTAAGTGTACACTGGTTGTTTTTGTTTTGTTTTGTTTTTATATGACAGGCTCCCCCCTCCACCCTACTTCATTCAGCAAGATGTGTGTCTCAGTTCAACCATGATAAAAGTCTTAGTTTTTTTATTCTGATACAAACAACTCCTGATAGTTGATCTAGGTTTGTTTCAAACTGTCTTGAGAGGTACTGAAAAAAGATGCGTTGAAACTGGATCAAGTTCTCACTTTTTCAATCAAGACTGCAGTCAAACAGTATCAGAAACAAACTGATATTAGCTCAGCTGCCATCAGTTTTGTAAATCTCTCTCTTGCTAAGTACACAGGTTTAGTTTTTTAAACCAGGCCTCCTAAACAAGTAACAGCAGCAACTTATCAGTATTAGTTTTTTTTTTTGTTTTTTTTTCCTCCGCACAGAAGGGCAAAAGTCAGGGCTCCCTCCCTGACCACCAAGGCAAGCAGGCTGTCCGTCCCTTCCCCCATTCAGCACATCATCGTCTTGTGTGACAGCAGCAACACTACTGGAGATTTTACTTTTACTATTTTTTCTCCTCACAGTTATTTTCCTCCACTGTCTGTCCAAATAAGCCGTATTGCATGGCTCCCCTGGACCACTAAGAAGGCTTTCCTCACCTCCACCCCCAGTCAGCAAGTCGCCTGAATTGGATTGTCAGTTTCACAGGAAAACTAATAATTAAATATGTCCCTGAAATTGAATAAACATCCTATATGGACTCTAGTGCCGAGATAGGCTTTTTTACACTTCACAGCCCTTAAAAGGGTTTTTGGTGCAGCTGTGCAAGCCCTGATGCCTGGGATAGATCGGACCCCCCCCGAGAGCAAAGGTCTCTCTGTCTCCTTCAGAATGGCAGGCTTCAGCTCAACGTCCTTAGAAATGCGACTCCCACCAATCACGTGAACACCCAATCGCTTGCCTTGTGACTTGTCTTTCTTAGGAGTTCTGCGTAAACTCACAGCTGGGTGCCAGCAGCCAGACTGACAATGGATCGCATTACAGTCGGCAGAGCACACTGTGGGTGGCTGTTCTGTGACCGCGCTGTCATGGCCACACATTTCACAGTGGAGTTCTGATCTTGCGCATGTGCAACAGCGGCAGCTCAGCTCACGACTGACAAGCATGCTGAGCTACCGCGCATGTGCGGGGACATTGCAGCTTACCACTTGCCAGAATGGCAAGTATTTAAAGAAAACTGGTGGCCACAATGATTAGCCAGGTCACATTTGGCGACCGTGTTTGTCTCACTCTGATTTTGATATTGAAGGTATGTCTGAGAAACCCAAAAAGAAAACTGGGCCCACTGGGTTTCAGCACTCTACTGAGTGTAAGGAGGCCTTTGCTAAGGCCGACCCTCACCTCGTATGTGTGTTGTCTCTGGGGTTTGACCACTTCAAAGAAGACTGCCAGATCTGCAAGAACTTTCCCAAAGCCACTCTCGAAAAATGTTTGAGTAGGCTGAGGGAGACCGAGAAGTCCGCTGACCCGGATGGCCATCCCGGTTCGGTTGCGACCGAACTTGAGGAGGTGCCCACTGACCTGAGCGATACCTCCTCGGGCAAATGGAGAGCCAATTCTGCCTGATCGGTTCCGACTAAGAGAATAAGAAAGTCAGCCGGTTCGGATCTGACTTCCCATGGTCCAACCGCTGAAGAGATAGCGAAAGCAATTTCCAAAATTTAGTCGCTTTGCCCGGTTTTGACCAAACCGGTATCTGTCCAAATGCCTCCGTCTCTTAGGAGGTTTCTTTAGTTTTTTATTCTTAAGTGTTTAGGTAAATCACTACCTTCGGTGTTATTTTTGGGTGTTCTCAACTTGAGTCTTCTGATCCTAAAAAACATTGTTTTTGCCATTTGTCAAAAAGTTTTAAAACAATTTCTACCTTTGAGTTAATTAGTTTAGTGCTCATAAAAATCTGATGGTTACACTTCAGAGTACCATGGACAGAGGTTTGAAAACTGAGCTTGAGCTCAACGTTCTGTGCCTTTGCATAGAGTTAACCCTTTACTCTCCGGAGCAGTTCAAGTGCTGGGGCTGACTGCATATAGTCAGAATACAGCAAGACTCCATTAGAAGAAACATTACTATGGTGAGTAATTTTTTGTTTTGATAGATTCCTTTAGAACTCGGCAGCATTGTGGTCTAGTGGTTTGAGCACAGAGCTAGTAACCAGAAGATCCAGGTTCAGATTGCACCACAGCAAACTGGATCACGATGTAATCTGGAGCAGCCTGCTTAAACAGAAATGCTCCCCACCTTGAAACGTCTCTAATGAGACTGGGAGGTATCAATAATAATTTTCAGTCCTTGCATTTTTTTTCCAGTTTTTTGAATGTGTATCTGTTTTTTCATGCGACCCTTTAGACTTGTTCCAGAGGGAGGACAACCAGAATAATTCACTGGCAGCAAGGGATGGCCTCTGAGAAAATACCAACTTAATATGTTCCCCCTCTCTCTCTCTCTCTAGCAGCTCCATCTGTAGTTAAAAGAATATCAAGCTGACGGGGTGCCCATTAGTTAACATGTTTGCTCTAAGAAAAAGTCAGGTCTACAGATTTTGATACTTAGTGCTATTCCCAAGGTCTTTGGAGTGGATGCTATACAGATTCACGAGGGTGGGGAGTGCAAGGTCTTCTATATGCATTCCTCTCAATTACATTTATTCATATGGTACTGCAAAAAGCCAGGGGCAGAAGGAGCAAATCTGATCTTATCTGCACATTTTCTCTGAAGGCCATGGTTCCTTGATCTCAATAAAAATGTTTATTTCAAAGAAAAATATTAGACGTGCAATAAAAAGTCATCTAATACAGTGTGCTTATTAAATGTACAATAAATATATATCTTTACAGAACAGGAGCAGAGGTAAAATTGACGAGAGAAAAAAATATATTTTGGCTAGTGACATCAGTAACAGCAACAGATCAAAAATCCGTTCTTATTGTTGTCAAAGTGGATATTTTTAAGGTTACTGCCCTGGCAGTGAAATACTGACCCAATCAGAGAGCAGCTTTAACAATATTTTATTTTTTCAACTTTATTTATGCACCCTACCAGATGGACTCTGGCATGGTCAGTCGGCGATATCGACTTATCCTGTCCTCCTGAAGCCTTCAGTCTCTCCCAGTCTGTGCCTCCTCTTCGTCACATCTCTGACCCCCTCCCCCGGGAGCAAGGACCACCACCACCAGGTGCTCTTTCTGTAGTGTCTGATGGGGACGGATAAGAAGAGAGCCAGGAGGCTTCTAAGCCCAGAATTGGACGTGGTGCTGGAGCCCTAGACCTGCCTTTGCCTACCAATGGGAAGGGGGTATTGTATTACTGTCCCCATTGCCCAGCAGCATAGCACGGCCCAGCGCAGCGCTGTGAACACTCCCACTGCAGAAGTGCTGCCACGGCCACCCCTGCATTGCCAGGACCCGACTGCTGATTTTGACCTCCCCAGGTCACCACTAGGGGTCACCAGACGGCGAGACCTTTGTCCCCCCCAGGAAAGGAGAGCTGTCCTCCGACGCTTGATCCTTTCCTCCCTGCCAACCCCCAACGACCAGAGTCCGCTCCCAAATCCAGGTCGCCAGCGTGGTGCAAGGTGTGGCGTCCAGCACCTCAACCCTCAGTGCCACCGGGTCCAGCTTTAACAGTATTGATGACATCACAGTGCCTAGTGCAGCACTGACACTGGCTGTTTTTAAAAGGGGGGAAAAAAAAGTAAAATCTTGACTGCAGATTTCAGAGCTATAACTTGTAAACTGAATGGGGGCACATGGGATGAGAACAGTAGGCAGCCTGCACGGTTCCTGGTTCTGGGTTTCTGATCACACCGTTATTCCTCTATGTGCAAACCTCTGAAAGCAGCAACCTTTCTGGACCGCAGTGGTCAGTGGGCACCCTTGCAGCCAAAACTAGTTCCTTCAGTTTTATAAGAAGGGCCGCTGTCCATTAAGTAGAAGTCACTGGCCATGGTCAATCAAAACCAGGTGCATTAACAAACTTTCTGCCTTGTGGTTTTCAATGAAAATGTGTAGGATTTCTGTCTGGAGGAAGTAGAATGTGTAGAATCTGAGTATCTCATGTACTTTATATGTTGGTATATTTCTAGGGCATACAGAGTTCAAACCTGGCTACTGGGTAGGCGTGAGGTATGACGAGCCTTTAGGAAAGAATGATGGGAGGTAAATATTTTTCCTGTACTACATTACATGCACAACTTATAAAATTCCTGACTGTGAAAGAGAATGGTCTTCGTTTACAGATTGCTGTACAGTTTGGAAGGAAACAGCTGATAAAACCATGCTGAAATGAAAGCCATGTAAGCAACAATCCACAAAGGTGTGCAATAAGACCAGTCTTTACCGCACACCCAAGGTTTCAACCATCTGGGAAGTGTGAGAGGATGTCTTCTGATAATGTGGATTCATTTCATTATCCACACACTGTCAGTTCTGCTGGAAACAGATGAGTCATCGGAAATCCTCAAGCTAAGCTCCCACCACTCGGGTTGTATATCCTTGGGCTCTGCCCCATGACATCAGATCTTTCTGCTGGAAGGGACAAGTCTCTTCCTTTGAAGCTCTGCAATGTTGAAAGACTTCAGATTTTCAAACGCTTTTCTGGTGAATTGTAGACTGTTTCAGTCCATATTCAGTGTTTCGGTTGCTCCTAGGTTTTCTGCCTCTGCTTCACAATCCCGATTGACCATGGAGAAGAAAAAGACAGATTTAAAGTTACACACCTGTTGGCAGAAACTGTCAGCCACGGCTCTGCATGACACGATCTTACTTCGAGAAACAGCTCTTGCAGCAGGTTACACCATTAGTACTGAAGCTGGCAGGCGCCAGGACCCCACGGAAAAATTCTAGCTAGCAGTATCCAGCGGGGGACTGCCCCCGACGTCAGGCATCACATAAAAAGGTGGCGGTCCCCCAGCATCCCCAGTTCTTTTCCTGCCGTCGACTCGCCAACATCGACCTCACGGACGCCTGCATCAACGATACGATGTGCAAAATCTTTACAAAATAATCACAAATCCATGTCTACTTTTCCAACTCCTTCTCTCGGACACCCCGCAAAGTGCGCCTGTGGCAAGCAGATCCCCTTCGCCGACCATCATTCGGCTTGTGTGAGGTGCCTGGGCCCGGAACACAACACCCAGGCCTGCTCCATCTGCCAACAATTTTAATAGCAGGACCAGGCTCCGCCGCCAAAAGGCCCTTCAGGGGTTCCTGCTTGAAGAGAAACTTCGCAAAATGGAAAAAAGACCTTCCTGCAAAGGGGATTCTTCCCATGAGACCAGGAAACACCGGGACTCGGGTAGGTCGGGATCCCCCAGCAGGGCCTCTGAGTCCAGGGCCAGCTCCAGCTCTACACGGTCCGACCGTTCTCCTTCCCGAGCCCACTCCCAACCTCCCCCAGTTAAGGTAAGGTCTTCAAGGGGTTTTTCAGCCTCCTTACACCCACTTAAGACCCACCGGGCGCCCGACTCTTCTTCCAGGCCTGTCTCTTCAGAAAAACATAGGAAGTCTTTATCAAAATCTAGTAGGGCATCAGGCCGACGCTGGGACACCGACCTCGGGTCCGTTTCCCAGCCTCCCAAGGCCCCGGAAAGGAAAACCAAGGATCTGACGCATCTTAAGCGGATGTCACATAATAAAAATGTGCCTGACACGACGCCCGAAAAACGGACTTCCGACCCGACAGCAGTTGTACTGATGCTGGGTGACACCGGACGTCAGGGGTCCTCAGGAGAGGAGGCTGCTGCACTGCCGGACGACCAGACGGGCAACAAGGAGGACGCCGGCTCACCCAGGGAGCCGTCGACGGATCCGGTGGTTCCCCAGGACCCGGCGCCAGACCCACACTGACGCCGGGCATGAACATTCAAGAGGTGAAGGAATTGTTCACCTTCTGGTGGGAGACCATCAGAAAGGACATGTTCCCCAGTAAGCCTCTTCCACCTACACTCCCTCCTTGGGAGGGTGAAGGCTCAAGACCCCCGACCCCTAAGGAGTGAACTCCACCTCCTAGGGGCAGATCTAGAGAGAGAAAAAGACGCCCATCATGGTTTCCCTCTGGGTCTCCGAGCCGTAAACGACCCAGGGATAGACGACACCCACCGGGGATGACTCCAGACCAGATACGCCTGATACCTCCAGGTCTCCATCCTCCTTTAGTCCCCCATCACCAGACCAGCCAAGGTCACCACTGGCTGATCCCTCTTTCTCCGAAATCACGAGGCACATCCAGGAAAATATGGGATGGGAGACTGAAGACTTGGACCCCGAGAGACAATGCATTGCCCGTTACCTTCAGCAAAAGGACCCAAAGCCTGTGGTGGTCCCACCTCTAGTGGACACCTTCACGGACATCACCAAGACGGCTTGGAGGCATCCGGACGCAACACCGGCTGTTCCTAAGAAGGCTGACCGCCTCTACAGAGCTCCTATGGAGGACCTGTATCTGGCGCAGCAACCCCTGGCAGACTCACTGGTAATTACGGCATCTCATGATCGGTCTCAACAACCGCAACACTTGAGTACCCAGTCTCCAGACCAAGAATCTAAGCAATTGGATTCTATGGGAAGACGTATTGTCTGCGGCTGCTACATGCTCGAGAAGGTCTTTGAATTACCTCACGCACATGGTGCAATTTCAAAACGCCCTCTGGGAGCAGGGCCAAGACCTTTTGAAGGACTTTCCGGATGGCGAAAAGGAGGTGGAGCTGCTCAACCTCCTTCATCCTGGGTCAGACGTGGGGACCCAGGTTCTCCGAGCCGCTTACGATTCAGCAGACTCGGCCGTCAGGGGAGCAGCTACTGGCATTTGTCTTCGGAGACACTCTTGGTTGAGAGTCTCCGGTTTCACCCCGGACGCTCAGAAGAATATACTGACGCCCTTACGTGAGCCTGTCCTGTTCGGTGAGGAACCGAGAAGGTCATCACCAAGCTACAGGACGCTGGAAGGCAGTTCGACTGTGCAGGCTATGTACAGGCCCAAGTCTGGTTCCTTTCGGAGGAACCAGAACTGTTTTCATGGCAGGCAACAACGGCAACAGCCACGTTCCGGCCAGCAACCCCGGGGCAATTTTGGTCGCAACGGTCGAGCCAGGGCTCAGAGTATCCCAAGGCAGCCCAGCTCACGGGACCCAGTGCCACCACAGCATGACTCCTTACGGCCCTCGCCCCTCCTCTGGATCAAAGGATAAAGGTCGGGGGTCGAATCTCTCATTACCTTCCGGGATGGCAGAGGATCACCTCCGACCGGTGGGTGTTACAGTTGGTACAGCGAGGACAATCTGTGGAGTTCCTCGGCCACCCACCATCCAGACCTCCCCTGCTCTCCCGTTACTTGGGTCAGCATGCTCTGCTTATCCAGCAGGAGATCTTGGCCCTCCTGGACAAGGAGGCCATAGAGTACGTTCCACCGGACCAGAAAGGAAAAGGTTATTATTCCCACTTCTTCCTGGTTCCAAAGAAAACCGGGGACTTCCACCCGATCTTAGATCTCAGTGATCATGGTGACCCTACTGGATCTCATCCCCATGCTCAAAGAAGGCGCATGGCTAGCGTCGCTGGACATGCAGGACGCTTACCTACATCTTCCGAACACATCAAAGCTTTGTGCGCTTCAAGTTTCTGGGACGCCACTACCAGTTCCGAGCCCTCCTGTTCGGACTGTCTTCTGCACCTCGAGTGTTTACGAAGTGCGTGGCAGCAACTCTCAGGAGACAGGGCCACTATGTTTTTCCGTACCTAGATGACTGCCTCCTCATGGCACCCTCTCGGGAGGCCCTGATGTCCGCGATTCAGGATACCCGTTATCTTTTCCAATCGTTGGGCGTCATCATCAACCAGGAGAAGTTGCACCTTGTCCCTTCTCAGACTTTGCAATTTATTGGAGCAGTTCTGGACACCACTCAAGGGAGGGCATTTCTTCCTTCGGACAGGGCGGAACACATCAGATCCCTCATACGGGACACAATGACGAAGACAACGGTGCCCGCCAGGACCGTTCTTTGCCTGCTCGGACATATGGTGGCCACTATTGCTACGGTTCCCCTAGCCCGACTCCATATGTGGGTTACCCAGTGGATGTTGCGGGCTCAGTGGGACCAGAAGCAAGTTCATATGCAGCATCCAGTCCAGATCACGAATGCCGTCATCAGAGACCGGCAGTGGTGGCTCGTCCTGGACCATCTGTCGAAAGGAGTCCCCTTCATGGTGCCACCTCCTTTAGTGACACTCTCCACGGACGCCTCGGGATCCGGATGGGGAGCGCACCTCAACGGGGTCAGGACTCAAGGTTCATGGTCGTCTCTAGAGTCCCATCTGCACATAAATATTCTAGATATGAGAGCCGTCCTCTGTGCCATACAAGCATTCCAGACGGACATTCCACCGGGTACTCTTCTGCTTCAAACAGACAATACGGCGGTGATGTACTATCTCAGCAAACAAGGAGGCACTCATTCCTACCCCCTTTGCAGGGAGGCTCAAAGGGTTTGGAATTGGGTACTGCAACACGGTGCAGATATTATTGCAGTGCACGTTCCTGGAGTGGACAACACAATCGCGGACAGTCTCAGCTGATCACAGACCAGAGTCCACGAATGGGAACTGCTTCAGGAAGTCGCAGAGGATCTGTTTTCGCAGATGGGGGACACCAGAATTAGACCTTTTCGCATCCCCATCCAACGCAAAACTGCCCAATTTTTGCTCGCTAGATCCAGGGTCTGGTGTTTTCTGGCGAGACACGTTGTCCCTCTGTTGGACTGGCAGATTCCTCTATGCTTTCCCACCCTTCCCTTTGATCCAGAGGGTTTTACTGAAGCTCCGACAAGAGCGGGCATCACTGATTCTGGTAGCGCCCTTTTGGCCCAGGCAAATTTGGTTCCCTCTATTACATCAGCTGACCCAGGAACCTCCGGTGCCTCTGCCATTCAGCTCTCAACTTCTGTCCCAGGAAGCAGGCTCCTTAGTCCATCCGGATCTTCGGTAGCTGAACCTGCATGCCTGGCTCCTAAAGACACAGCAGTCCTGAGATACGGGGTCTCTCGGAAAGTTGCGGACGTTCTAGTGGCAGCCAGAAAACCCTCCACTTACGCCATGAAGTGACGCAGAGTTTGCATCTGGGCTCAAGCTCGCAGATTGACCCCATTGGATTGTTCAGAGAGGTCAGTGTTAGACTACCTTCTAACCCTGTACGAGGCAGGCCTTGCCTACGCTTCCATTAAGGTTCACCTGTGCGCCATTTCGGCGTATCATTCACCGATAGGTCATAGCTCTCTAGCTCAACTAGAGGCTTCACGTGCTTTTTTGCTTGGCATCCTGCACCTGAGACCTACTATCAGAGACCCGGTTCCACCTTGGGATCTCCCCTTTGTTTTAGAGCAGCTTACTCTACCTCCTTTTGAACCAGCCGCGGATTGCAAGCTGTGTCTTTTCTTGCTTGGAAAACGCTCCTTTTAGTTGCTGTTACTTCTGCCAGAAGAGTTTCTGAGCTTCATGCACTCGTGTGCAAGGATCCTTATTTCTTTTTTCACAAGGACAGGGTGTCCTTAAGAAGAAATCCTAAGTTCCTTCCCAAAGTGGTCTCGGCGGTCACACTCAACCAGGATATAGACCTGCCGGTGTATTACCCGAATTACGGTAACAGGGGAGGCCCTGTTGCACACTGTAGATGTGCATAGATGTCTCAGATATTATCTGACCAAAACCAAAGCCCATAGTAAGTCGGACCAGCTCTTAGTTGCCTCCGCACAGCGGATGCTCGGTGCTCCTGTTTCAAAACAGTCGCTTTCCAGATGGTGAAGTGCGTTATGTTCTGTTATCAGAAGTGCAATAAACCCTTACCGGGACCGGTGAAGAGTCATTCTACGAGGGGGGGTGGCTACCTCTTTTGCTGCGCTCAAAAATGTCTCCACTTCAGCCATCTGTGCGGCAGCAACTTGGAGCACTGTGCACACTTTCATCAGACATTACAGTTTGGACATTGCCTCTAGGCATAGAGCTGGATTCGACTTAGCGGTCCTTCAAGGACTCTTGTCCTGAAGTCTGGGTTATCTCTCCTACCCTCTTCCCGGTAGCAAATTGTTCCCTTACTGCTTGGGAATCAGTCCTAATGGTGTAACCTGCTGCAAGAGCTGTTTCTCGAAGTAAGATAGTACAGTTACGTAAGAACTTACCGTAACAGTAGATCTTACTTCGAGAGGGTTCTTGCAGTAGGTAATTACATATAGGACTGACGCCGGCTGGCGGCAGGACCCCACGGAAAGATTTCTAGCTAGCAGTCCCTGGCAAGGGACCGCCCCCACGCCAGGTGACCAGCGCCATACGGCGCCGGTATAAAGGGGTGTCCCGACGCGCTTCCAGTTCTTCTCCCGCCGCTAGCTTGTGCAGCACCTGCTGAAAAAGTTCGCCGTCATCCCTATTCTTCGCCGGTTTTACCGAAAATTCGTTATTTTTTCCTTATAACGTCAGGTCATCGTCGGTGTATGTCGTCCCCTACACCCACCAAGCACAAAAACAAGTGCGACTCGTGTGGCGCCCAACTGCCACACAAGGACGGCCATTCTCTGTGCCTTTTCTGCCTAGGCCCCGATTACCCGGTCGATAAATGCCAGCACTGCCTTAACTTCAACGCGGCTACCCGAAAACGGCGCCAACAATCCCTGGAAGCCCATCTTCTGAAGAAAAAGATGAGTTCTATGGAAAAGGAGCTAAAAAAGCTGAGGCAGGCGTCCACTTCCCCAGAAGGACATCGGAAAAAGGACAAGGAGAGGCACCGGGATAAGACCTGCTCTACCGTGTCTCCCTCTGGCGTCGCAGGGACACAGGTAACGTCCCTCAAGGACCGCTCTCGACAGCCGCCTGGCCCGTCTGGCTCGCGCTCGGGCCTTGCGGGCGTCCGGCCATTAGAGGCCTCCGCCCGGGTTTGTCCGCAGAGGTTTATGGCCTACCGTGCGGGCGACTCCAGTACGCCTGACGTCTGCATGGAGAAGGGCCGGCAGACGCCCGACCTCTCGGGACGGGCGCATGTCTCCTTTCCCACCGGACCTGGCCGACCTTCCACTGCCCATCTCTGGTGATGGCCCCAGAAGCCGGATGTCGGCCTCCAGCGCCCGCCGGAGCTTCCTCAAGCCGCACGTAGGCTCGCCTGACGCCGCGGCGACGAAACTGATGACGGCCCCCTCACACACACGCCCGCTGCACTGCTCCCCCGCAGCCTTCGCTGTTGTCCGGGGACCCAGAGTCACCCCAGCCTGTCCCTGGGATTTTTCTCCATTCCTGGATGATGCGGGGGTTCTTCCTCCTCTGTCAGACCCCCTCCATTGGAACCGGATCTGACGTCGGCCCCCCCGGACGTCTGTACCTCCGCCGGAACTTCCGACGCCAGTTCTACCGACTCCAGGAGACATCCTGCTTCCGGATGTCCCCCCTCCGACAGGCCCTCTGCCCTCCGGGCCCTCCAGTGTGGATCCGCCCGTGAGGCCGCTGGCCAGGCTGTCTGCTCCGGCAGCTACCCCGGCTCCCGGGTACCCGCCATCTTATCCAACGCTGTCGTACCCAGGACTGCAGTATCCGGCGCTGCAGTACCCGACGCCGGTCTTTCAGACACCGCAGTACCCGACGCCACAATACCCGACGCCGGGTTTCCCGCAGCCGGGTTTTGGATACTCGCCATAGGGGTATAACCCGTACCCCTTTTCCCCCTCCTCCTCCACCTCCACCGCCCCCACAGCCGCCGGTGGAACTGCAGGAGACTCTGGCCTCCTGGTGGGCCGAGGCCAAGGCTCAGCTCACCAAGGAGGTCGAGAGCCACCTTACAACGACGGTGCCGCTCCAGGTTCCCGTACGTCCGAGGTGGCACACTCCCTCACCACCTCCAGACTCCAGGGCTCTCCCGTCCAGGTCCAGAGAGGGGCAGGACACGCGTTCACGGGTATTACCCAAGGAACCCGTTCCTCCCCCGAGTCGGGTAAGGGAGTCGTACTCTTCTTCTTCCTCTTTACTCTCAGACTCGTCCAAAGGATGCTCCGAGAGAGACAACGAGCCCCGCTCTCCGTCGAAGCCCCGGCCGAGGACTCCTCCGAAGTCTCCTCCGGAGGATCCCTCTTTTACAGAGTTGCTTAGAAAAATCCAGGAGGTTCATCAGTGGCACTCTCTGGAACCAGATCCTCAGCGACTGAAACTTGCTGAACATCTGGATCAGCCCATGACAGCTCCTACATTAGTGCCACCCTGGATAGAGCCTCACGCCGACCTTGTCACCACAATATGGAAAACAGTCGTCGCCGTTAGCCCCACTTTCAAGGAAGTCGAACAGGCTAGACCAGGCTCCTGAGGGTGTTGACTACCTAGACTCTCACCCTCGGGCCGACTCGGTCGTGATCAGCGCAGCTCATGGCCGGTCGGCACACCCAAAGCATCTTAGCCCGTCCCCTCCTGATAAGGAATCTCGCCTTCTGGACCAGTATGGAAGAAAGATTTACACTTCCTCCACACTGGGGATTCGGGCCCTGAACTACGTCGGCCACATGGGGGATTACCAGAAGGCTGTCCTTACTTGGGTGGAATCCAAGCTGGACTCCTTGCCTGACTCCCAAGTCAAACAGGAGTTAGCTGACCTCGTCCGTTCTGCCCGTTTGGCCAGTCGCCACATTCTGCGGGTGACATACGATGCAGTGGACACTGCTGGGCGGAGCTCCGCTTTCACCGTGGGTCTACGGCGTCATGCCTGGCTCCCGTGTCAGGGTTGGTCCCGGAAGTGCAATCCGCTATTCAGGAGGCTTCCCGGGTCGGTGTTTTCGGAGGTGATGTCAAGGACATCATCACCGATTGCAGGAGAAGGGACGGCTTTGAAATCAGTGGATTCCATGTACCGCCTCCATCAACAGCAGCGCCGTCCTTTCGCGAGACTGATCCGCCAAAGGCGAAACCACAGGGAAGGCGGGCCACCAACGTCAGGCCCCCGCAGCTGCTAAGCCCCCTCCGCCCAAAAAAGCAGCGGGTGCTTCAGCTGCGGTGCTGCCCCACACCACCTGACTCCTTTCCTCTCCCACTGCCTCTGGACTTCCCAGAGGAACCGGTAAGAGGGAGGTTTTCCCTCCACCTTCCGGGATGGGAGAGGATAACCACGGATTCTTGGGTGCTCCAGCTTATAGCGGAAGGGCACTCAATAGAGTTTCTTCAGAAACCACCCCGCCACCCCCCTCTGAGATAGTCTTATTCAAGGGAACACCTTCCTTTGGTCCGGGAAGAAATCTCAGCTCTTCTCATGAAGCAGGCGATAAAACCCGTCCCCCTTCATCTTCAAGGGACTGGTTACTATTCCCATTTCTTCCTGGTCCCAAAGAAGACGGGAGATCTCACACCCATTCTAGGTCTCAGTTCCCTGAATCTTTATGTAAAATACAAAAGGTTCAGGATGCTCTCTCTGCAGAGCCTTCTGCCCCTCCTTCAGCCGGGTCAATGGCTTTGTGCCCTGGATATGCAGGATGCCTGTCTGCACATTCCCATTCGCCTTTCCCATCGCAAGTATCTTCGTTTTGTGTTTCAGGGGGACCACTACCAATTCAAGGCGCCCCCTTTTGGTCTATCCTCGGCCCCCCGAGTATTTACCAAATGCCTGGCTGTGGTGGCGGCCCACCTGCGTACAGTGGGAGTACAGGTGTTCCCTTACCTGGACGACTGGCTCCTGGCGGCCTCATCCAGGGAGGAACTCCTGCATTTTCTCTCCCTCACCCAGCAGGTTTTCACTTGCCTGGGTATTACCATCAACCATTCCAGGTCTCATCTGGCCCTTCCCAGAGGCTACAGTTCATCGGGGCTATCCTCGATACGACCGTGAGCAAGGCCTTCCTGCCTCCGGACAGGGCAGCCTCTCTTCAAACCCAGATTTCCCTGCTATCAGAACGCAGGAGGGTCTCGGCGAGGTCGGTCCTCCGTCTTCTGGGGCTCATGGCAGCCGCTATTCCGATGGTCCCCCGAGCTCGACTCCACATGAGGATTTCTCAGTGGATTCTTCGCTCTCAGTGGGACCAACTTGTGGACGACCTAGATCAATTGGTTCTGATCTCATCGCCGATGGTGCGAGACTTGCAATGGTGGATGGTTCGAGAGAACCTGTTTTGGGAGGTCCCTTTCTTTCATCCTCCCACCTCCCAGACTCTGACTACAGATGTGTCAGGCGAAGGTTGGGGAGCCCATCTAGGTCCTCATTGGACTCAGGGCTCCTGGTCCAGGCTGGAACAAGCTCTCCACATCAGTGTGCTCGAGCTTCAGGCTGTGCTGTACGCTTTCCAAATCCTTCACCAATACATCCTTCCCGGACAGCATGTGTGTAGTGTGGTACATCAACAAACAGGGAGGAACTCGGTCCTACCCTCTATGCAGGGAGGCAATGAGGGTTTGGGATTGGGCAACACAACACGACCTTCGCCTAACGGCGATTCATGTTCCAGGTGTCGACAACACTCTGGCAGACAAGCTAAGCCGCTCTTCTGCTCTGGCTCACGAGTGGGAACTGGACCAAGGGGTACTAGACGATATCTTTCGGCTTTGGGGGACTCCGCAGGTAGACCTGTTCGCCTCCCCCCAAAACGCAAAACTTCCCACTTTTGCTTGTCTGCTCCAGAGCGAGGCGCTTCTGAGCGACGCCAGTCTCTAGACTGGAAGGACAGATCTCGTCTGTGCTTTTCCCCCAATTCCTCTGATCCCACGAGTATTGCAGAAACTAGCCTCAGAAGGAGCGAGAATGATTCTGATCGCTCCTTTCTGGCCCAGGCAAATCTGGTTCTCTCTTCTACAACAATATTCAGAGGATCCTCCTCTTCCTCTATCTCGAGGTTTGCTGACCCAGGATCGGGGACCCTGGTCCATCCAGGCCTCAAATCCCTTCAACTACATGCATGGCTCCTGCAGACCTAGCCCAATCCCGTTTTGGTGTGTCTCCAAAAGTGGCGGAGATTTTAGTGGAGGCTAGAAAGCCCTCCACCAGGTCCACTTATGCCATGAAGTGGAAGAGATTCTCTATTTGGGCAGCCTCCAAGAACGTGGAACCTTTCTCCTGTTCAGTGGCTTTTCTGCTGGAGTACTTGTATCATCTGTTCGACCTAGGTCTCAGCCATTTCTCCTTGAAGGTTCACATGACAGCTATCTCAGCCTACCATGTTCCCTTCGCAGATAAAGTTTTCGCTCAACTGGAGGTCTCTGACCTTTCTCAGAGGGGTCCTCCATCTGAGGCCCCCCATCCGTACTCCTGCCCCCCCCCCCCTTGGGACTTGAATTTTGTCCTCGAGAAACTTACTCTTCCTCCCTTCGAACCTGCAGTTTCTGCAGATTTGAAGTTTCTTTCGTGGAAGACGCTCTTCTTGGTGGCCATTACTTCAGCTCGAAGAATCTCCGAGCTTCAGGCCCTGATGTGTAAAATCCCCTATTTGATTTTTCACAAAGAACGAGTTGCTCTTCACACGAACCCTAAGTTTTACCTAAAGTAGTAGCAGAGTCTACCTTAAATCAGTCCATAGAGCTACCTGCTTTTTTACGCAGTACTCTAACCAAGGGGAATATTTACTCCATACTATGGATGTTCACCGGATTCTGAGATACTACACCAACAGGACGAAGGATCTCAGAAAGACTGATCAGTTGTTTGTCTCTCTTGCTCACAAAAGGGAAGGCAATGCTGTTTCCAAGCAATGCCTGTCTTAAGTGGTTGGCTCATTGCATCACTTTCTGTTATGACAAGTACCACAACAAGACCCTTCCGGGTCAAGTCAGAGGCCACCCCACAAGAGGAGTAGCTGCCTCTGCAGCTTGTTTCAAGAATGTGTCTTCGGCAGACATATGTGCTGCTGCCACCTGGACTTCCGTCCATACCTTTACGAAACACTACAGTTTGGATATTGCCTCTCGTCGTAGAGCAGGCTTCGGGCTGGCTGTTTTGCAAGGCCTCCTGTCTTGAGGCTTGCACGACTAGTGCTATTTTCTGGAGTAGTTCCCTCCTACTGGTGCCTTTTCTTTGTTCCAGACTGCTTGGGATTCAGTCCTATATGTAATTACCTACTGCAAGAGCCCTCTTGAAGTAAGATAGTACAGTTACGTAAGAACTTACCGTAACAGTAGATCTTCGAGAGAGGCTCTTGCAGTAGATAATACCTTCCTGCCCTCCATCCCCCTAGGCTTTTTCAGTTCCTTTTCCAAGAATGGAATCATCAGCTTCTCTTTCGTCCGGGCCTTCCTGGCCTGTGGCGGGAAAGAACTGGAAGGCGGGCATCCGGGACCGCCCCTTTATACAGACGTCTTATGACGCCGGTCACCTGACGTGGGGGCGGTCCCTCGCCAGGGACTGCTAGCTAGAAATTTTTCCGTGGGGTCCTGCCGGCGTCAGTCCTGTATGTAGTTACCTACTGCAAGCCTCTCTCGAAGATCTACTGTTACGGTAAGCTCTTACGTAACTGTACTATCTTCGAGAACAGCTCTTGCAGCAGGTAGTTTCCCTCCCACCTTCCCCTCTGGAGGTTGAGTCTTCTGACCTAGTTTTTAGGCTACAGTGTCCTTTGACGCCTTTTTCTAACCTTCCTTTGGAAGCGGATCCTCGGTCTCCCCTTCAGATGTCACACTTGAGCCGGCAGTCTCCGGCGGGAGAACTGGGGATGCTGGGGGACCGCCCCCTTTTATGTGATGCCTGACGTGGGGGGCGGTCCCCAGCTGGATACTGCTAGCTAGAATTTTTCCTTGGGGTCCTGGCACCTGCCGGCTTCAGTCCTAATGGTGTAACCTGCTGCAAGAGCTGTTCTCGAAGATCTATTGTTACGGTAAGTTCTTGCGTAATTGTACTTTACTGCCTGGGCAATCAACATGACATCAAGAGATGTAGTCTCTGCTGGCCATGCTGCCTTCCTGTATCAAAGACTGCAAGAAGGCCTCAGCGATGGCCAGGTCAGCTGCTCAGCTTGCAGTCATGGAAGAAGTGGCGGATGCAGTGAACTCCTCATTTGTCTCAGCACTGTTCCTGTCTGGGTCCAATGTCAAAAGCATTTTTCTAATCCTACTAATCACTTACTTCTCACCCCAGGAGTCCTTTAGCATCAGTGACAATAACAGTAAGCTAACCAGGCTGAACTGCCTCGGAGGTGGAGCCATGAATATTCATTAATAGTGTGGCCAATCAGAATTGAGCAGGAAGTTGTGCTGAGTGCACAGAGCCCACAGGGCTTCAGAATTCTTTTCTCCAACTGACTGAGAAACACTGCCTCTGAGGTGCTCTTTCTCATTCTTGAGAAACAAACTTTCAAACAACATGAAGTCTTGCTATATTATGACATGCAGTGAGTCCCAACCTTCGAACTGCTCCGGAGGTGAAAGAGTTAACTTTCCATGCCAGGCATGGAACTTTGAGCACGAGCTCGGTTGAAAACTGTCTGTTGTTCTTCAAACTCAAACTGTCAGATTCTTTACTCCGCCTCACTGAGCAGTCGCTCCGGAGATTTCTCCTTCTGCTCGGTTCATTTTGTCGGTTAAAGTATTAATTTCTCGGTTTTTTAACCGAATTTAAACCGCAATCGGTCGGTTCAAGCTCTGTCTGTGGTATCGTAAGTACTAGATAGGTTTTACATTTCTTTCTGTGTGGAACTTGTAAACGGTATTATCGGTTCAGTTTGAACCGATCAGGTTGTTTAAATACATTAAACTGTCTTTTAGAGTGCGGTTCCCGGTTCTTATCGGTTCTAAAAAAGAACGGATTTCATTACCGTTTTTTCCACGACCCGTGACAGGGTTGGGAACCGATAAGAGTCTTGCTTGGCGGATTGCCATAAACGGGCAAGTTTTGGTTAGGCTGGCATTATGTCTGAGAAACCCAAAAGAAAAACCGGGCCCACTGGGTTTCAACACTGCAGTGTTTGTGGGGAAGCCTTTGCCAAGGCTGACCCCCACACCACCTGTGTTTATTGCCTGGGGTTTGACCACCTCAGTGCAGACTGCCAGATTTGCAGAAATTTTCCTGCAACTACCCTGGGTAAGAGAGTTGGTAGGCTCAGGGAAAGAGAGGCCAAGAAGTCCGCTGCCCCAGATGGCCGATGTAACCGAACCGGAGGGAGTGCCCTCTGACTAGGGCGAGACTTCCTCGGGCAAAAGGAGTGCCGATTCGGAGGAGTCGGTTCCAGCAAAAAGGACTAGAAAATCAGCAGGTGTGGAGCCAACATTTCCATCTCCAACCGGTGAAGAAATAGCCAAAGCGATTAAAACTGTCCAGTTGCTTTCCCCAGTTCCGACCAGACCGGCACCATCAGGTAAGCGTACGCTTTGGTCGGTTCCACCGGTTCAAGAATATGATTTAGAGGAATTTTATGAACCGGCGGAGGGGGAAGAGGAGTATGAGGAGAGTGAATGTGGATTTGAAAGTCTGGATGTGCCCATTGAACCGGACATCTCCCCAGACAGACCTTCAGGAGTGTCTCCCCCTAGGCTTTCTGAGTCCCCTTCTCATTTTATGTTTTATAAAAAAAAGTGGCTGAAACCCTCCAGCTCCCTATGGAGGAAGCTGTGGATGATCAAGAGGAGCCTGACTATGTAGAAATGATGGATATCCCCGAGTCTAGGAGACTGTCTATTCCTTTGCATAAATCTTTTGGGAAACACAGTAAAAATTTTAAAAACTCCTCACACTGTACCTCCTGTGGATAAAAGAATGGACAAGAGGTACACATTGTCAGGCTCTGATACGGAGTTCCTTACACAACAATGCAGCCATGTTGGGGTAGTGCAGGCTGCAGCCTGTGACAAGGCAAATATTCCCTTGGCTTCACACCTCCCTGACAAGGACTCCAGGAGGATTGATGCCATGGCAAAGAAACAGTACATGGCAGCATCTTTGGGACTCGGACAGGCAGATTATATGGCTTATGTTGCTAGATATCAGAAATCCAGATGGGATACTGTTATGGCTCTAGCAAAACAGGTCCCTGGCCAGCTTGCCAGGGAGCTGGAGCAGGTGGCCGCTGATGGTATTGAGGCATCCAAGGTGCAATTCCATGCTGCAGTGGACTCTGATGATGTGTCATCAAGAGTCATGGCTACATCTGTGGCACTTCGCAGAATGGCTTGGCTCAGATGTACTAGCCTGTCACAGGATACCCAGACTAAGGCCATGGATTTTCCTGTTGTGGGTAATTCTCTGTTTGGGGAGCAGACAGAGAATTACATGAAGAAAATGGATGAGTATAGGACCACCAATAGGAGTGCACAGGCCAAGGAAAGGCAGGCCACTTCTCAAAGGCAGCCTTCCAGGGGCAGGGGCAGACCTTTTCATAAGCCTTTTTACCAAGCCCAGGCCTTCTCTTCAGCTTATGCCCAGAGGGGGTTCTTTAGAGGGAGAGGCAGACGGGGTACAAGCAGACCTGCTTCCACCCCTCAGCCTAAAGCCCCTGCCAAGCAGGCACCCTGATGGGGTGGCCAGGGTCAATTCTCCACTACCTGTAGGGGGCAGGCTGGCTTACTTTGTCCAGGACTGGAAGTCTTTAACATCAGACAAGTGGGTCCTGGAAGTAGTAAGCCAGGGACTGGTTCTCGGCTTCAAAAATTTCCAAAGATGAGAACCAGGTCCTTTTCACCTGCAAATCCATCAGAGGCACTTGCCCTAGAAACAGAAGTTTCTACCCTCCTGGCTCAGAGCTGTGGAAAGGGTTCCACCCCTACACCAGGGCAAAGGGTTGTACTCCAGGTACTTTCTTACCCCAAAAAAGACAGGAGAATGGTGGCCCATCCTGGATCTCAGATACCTAAACAAGCACCTTTTAAAACTAAAATTCAAAATGGTGACTCTGGGAATTATTTTACCCTCTCTAAGGCCAGGGGACTGGCTAGCGTCCCTGGACCTCAAGGATGCTTACTTCCATGTTCTTATCAGAAGCTCCCATCGAAAAGTACCTCAGATTCGAACTGCCCTCATGCCATTACCAGTTCAGAGCAATGCCCTTCGACCTCACCTCTGCCCCGAGGGTATTCACAAAATGCCTGGCAGTAGCAGTTGCCCACTTAAGAAGGCAAAAGATTGCCATTTTTCCTTACCTGGACAACTGGCTCATAGTAGGCCAGTCTCCAGAACAAGTCAAACTACACCTTCAAGTAACTCAGCAACTGCTCACATCTCTAGGTTTCCTTCTCAATCTTCCAAAGTCAGTTCTAGAGCCTGTCCAGCTTCTCACCTTCATAGGTGCAGAACTGAACACACAAGAGGCCAGAGCCTTCCTCCCTCTGGAAAGAGCAAGGACCCTGGTCTCTCTGGCCTCCTCTTTCACCCTGCAGGTCTCTCGACCAGCAAGACATTTTCTGCAGCTCCTGGGGCACATGGCTACTTCTACAGCAGTAGTGCAGGGAGCAAGATTTCAGATGAGGGACGTCCAGTTCCATTTGAGAGCCTTTTGGTCTCAAAGGAGAGACCCCCTGACCAAATTGATCCCAGTGACTCGAACCCTGATCCAGGCCCTTCAGTGGTGGCAGGACCAGAGCAATCTGAGACAGGGGGTCCTCTTCACCCCTCAGTCTCACTCCTTAATCCTTACTACAGATGCATCCCTCTTGGGGTGGGGAGCTCACATGGGCAAACTCACTACCCAGGGATTGTGGTCCCCTCAGGAATCTCTGCTCCGCATCAATCTGTTGGAACTCAGAGCAGTTTTTTCTAGCACTTCCAAGTTTTTTCCACCTCTATTCAGAACAAAGTTGTACAGGTCAGAACAGACACCACCACTACAATGTGGTACATCAACAAGCAAGGAGGCACTCTGTCTATGGCCTTGTGCACCGAAGCAATGAAGTTGTGGTCTCTGGCTTATTCCCTGAACACCTCCCTTACGGCAGTTCACCTCCCAGGCAAGGACAATGTCCTGGCAGATGCTCTCAGCAGGATTTCCCAGGGCCATCACAAATGGTCACTGCATCCCCTAGTATTGGAGGTAGTATTTGCCAGATGGGGCACCCTGCAGATAGATCTTTTTGCAGCCCCAGACAATCACCAACTTCCCCTTTTTTGCTGCAGGCCCCCAGTGTTGGGCTCAGTCCTCTGGATGCCTTCCTTCTCAGTTGGGAAGGAAGTTTCTATGCTTTCCCCTTCCTCTTCTGTTCAAGGTGCTAGTCAAAATCAGATCTCAACCCTGCAAAATGATCCTGATTGCTCCAGATTGGGCCAGACAGCCCTGGTACCCACTCCTTATGTCCTTAGCAGTCCACCTTCCCCTGTGTCTTCCCATGAATCACACCCTGTTAACCTGTGCTCAGGGGAGGGTTTGGTACCCGAATCTCAAATCTCTCAATCGCAAGGCCTGGCTCTTGAAGAGTTAGTTTGCTGACCTACACCTCTCCCAAGGTGTATTGGATATATTGAAGGCTTCTAGGAAGCCTTCCACCAGGGCTACTTATAATTCCAAATGGAAGAGATTTTCCATATGGTGCTCTGACAAGCATATTTCCCCAGAATCTGCTGACTTACCCACAGTCCTGGATTATATGGTGCATTTGAATACTTTGGGGCTGAAACCAGCTACCCTAAAAGTGCACCTGGCAGCCATGTCTGCTTTCTTATCAGCAGGTAAACCCTCTTCTCTTTCAGCTCATCCTGTATTCTCCAAGTTTTTCAAGGGGTTGCTTCACAGCAACCCTCCATTCAGGGACCCTGCCCCTGCCTGGGATCTTAATATTTGCATTGCTCAGCTTATGCAACCCCCTTTTGAGCCCTTGTCTTCAGCAGAGCTTAAGTACTTGACTTGGAAAACTGTGTTTTTGGTAGCCATCACTTCTGCCAGGAGCATAAGTGAATTACAAGCATTGTCAGTGGAGTCTGATTTTTATCTCCTTTCATAGAGATAAGGTGGTCCTCAGGACTAACAGAAAGTTCTTGCCTAAGGTGGTTTCAGACTTCCACCTTAATCGATCTGTCTCTCCCTGTGTACTTCACTGACCATTCCTCCTCTGGCGAGAGGAGACTGCACAGTTTAGATGTCAAAAGAGCCCTTAGTTACTACATAGAACGTACCAAGGGTCACAGGTTTGACTCCCTCCAACTGTTCCTCACTTATGGTGAGGTTGGTAAAGGGAAACCTGCCACTAAAAGATCCATTGCCATGTGGATTGTCTCTTGTATCCAATTTTGCTATTTGAAAACTGGGTAAGGTTCCTCCCTCAGGCCTGAGGGCTCACTCTACCAGAGGTACAGCTGCGTCTCTGGCTGCTGCTAGGGACATCCCTATCCTAGAGATATGTCAAGCAGCTACCTGGAAAACAGTTCACACTTTTACCAAGCATTACTCCCTGGACATCCAGGCTAGGAGTGATGCTCGGTCTTACAGCTGTGCTTCAGAGCCTATTTCCTAAGTAGGTTCTGTCCTCCTCCATGGAGGTACTGCTTGTAGTTACATATATGTCATAATATAGCAAGACTTCATGTTGTTTGAAGAAAAATTACTCACCTTAGTAATGTTGTTTCTTCTAATGGAGTCTTGCTATATTATAAACCCTCCCGCCTGCCCTCTCAGAACCTCTGCTTTTGGGATGTGGGTGGGCAGTGCAGTGTTGGCACTTGTAGATGCCCACCTTATTTTTTCACCCCTCCTTTTTGGGGTGTTTGGGTGTTGTTTTCATTTTTTTGGATCCCTGACTTGAGTCTTTGTTTTGGGACCAAAAAATGTGTTCTTATATTTAGTAGCCAGTTGGCTAGTGTAGGAGTTTCTGACTTCCACACAGAACCTTAGTGAGTTTTGCTCCATAAAGATCTGACAGTTTGAGTTTGAGAAGAACAGACAGAGTTTTCAACTGAGCTCAGTGTTCAAAGTTCCATGCCTGGCATGGAAAGTTAACTCTTTCACTCCGGAGCAGTTCAAGGTTGGGACTCACTGCATATGTCATAATATAGCAAGACTCCATTAGAAGAAACAACATTACTAAGGTGAGTAATTTTTTCTTTTGTGCCTAAATCTTTACTTTTGTGCTGAGTTTAAATATTATATTTCATTATTATTATAAGGGGTTTTTAGTGGTTCCTTTCCGGTTCCCAGGATCCTGAGGTAAAAATAAACCGTGTTTTGAGTATTTTGATGGTTTTCAAGGTCTTTTTAATAGAGGCTCCCTTATTTTACAGGGAACCGCTATTTTTTCTGTTTTTCTACTGAGTTTTTGTGATTTTAAATCGTGGTTCTTTACTGCTAGAGAACTGACTGCATTTACAGTTTTTTCCATTTTGGCAACAGATGTGTTTCAGCTTTCTGACACATTGTGATCTCAGAAAAGTCAGACCACTGAGTTGTTACAAGAAAAATACTATGTAAAGACCAGCATACCACTACCCCTCCCGCGTCAAGGCAAGGGGAAACGCCAGTGGCAAAAGAGCATAAAGACAAAAAAAATAGAATAAAGAGGGTCAGTCACCCAGTGAGGTCTCTGACTCTAATAAAGATTTACCCCCTGTAAAAGAACTGGCAAAGGCATGGCACCTATATCAAACTTTACAGAGTATAGGGCTTTTTCTCTGCTCCCTCTACTTCTGTTAACACTAGCAGCTCTGTCCCAACCTTTGGGACATCCTGCTACTATTTTCAGGAAGGGGGGTGGGACCTTATAGCACATGGTGGACACCCTGGACCTCCCTGCTCAGGAGTCCACCGAGAATGATAAGGATGAAGACTATAAAAATATGATGGGTCTTCCTCCTACAAAAAGAGATTGTGCTTCCTATATTCATATCCTTCAAGAAATCCACTATGAAGCTCCTGGGGGCCCCTACTTCCCTGTCAGGAGTGGACAAGAAAGTGGATAGCAGATATCCTCTGGCTAAAATGAGGCTGATTTTCTTTATACTCCTCCCAGCCACGAAGGGGTGGTTCAGGCTGCAGCCTGTGATAAGGCTGAGGTCCCTCTCACCTCTATGCCTCCTGAAAAGGAGTCACGAAAATTAGATGCAGTGGCTAAAAAATCTGATATCACAGCCTCTTACTTGGCATACTCTAAGTACCAGAATGCTCTTTGGAGTTCTGTCCAGGCCATTCTGTCACACAAATCTGACAGGATGTTCCACACCCCCCTGAAGCAAGTCAGAGTGCAGGGTAACCACCCACCTTTGATCACCCCTGAGCTCATGGCCTATCAGTGCGCGCACGACTTAGCTTGGAAAACACACATCCACAAGCTCCCCTGTGACCTCTCTACCGCAGTCTTGGAAATGCCTACACAAAAGCCATCTGGCAGGCCAAATCAGAGTATTTCCAGTCCACATTTAGCACTAGCATTAATAACCCATCTAAGTTCTGGAAAGTAGTACCCTCACTTTTTTCACCCCAATCAAAACCCCTACCTCCTGTGCTTAATATCAGCAACCAGCTCACAGCCGACTATCCCTTGGTAGCTGCGGAATTCAATTCTTACTTTTACTTCCTGCGCCTCCACCCTACTTGCCTCCCTCTCAGCCTATCCCTCTGCCTCTTCCCGCCCCACCTCCCTGCCAACAAATAACTGAAAGCTTTACCTTTTTACCAATCTCTCCAAGTGACACCTTAATGGCTCTCCTCTCTCTCTGTCCTACAAAGGGCAACTCCCCCGATGGCCTTGACCCTATCTGCTCATGCCATTTCCTACATGCTAGCAGACCTGCTTAACATGTCCTTCCACACAGCTTCCATCCCTGCCTCCTTGAAGCATGCTACTGTCATCCCCCTTCCTAAGGGTGGTGATCTCTCTGCTCCAGGGAACTACTGCCCAGTCTTGCTTCTTCCCACCCTGGCAAAACTACAGGAGCACCTTGTTCAAACAACATGAAGTCTTGCTATATTATAGACATTAGCAGTTTGTTCCAGCTCTAGAACTGCCCCAGAGTGAAATGGTTAAAACCATTCCAAAATAGAATTTTGGCACAAGAGCAGCTCTGTCTGTGTCATTTCAAACTTGAACTGTCAGATTCTTTACTCCGCCTCAGTGAACAGTCGCTCCGGAGATTTCTCCTTCTGCTCGGTTCATTTCTTGGTTTAAAAAGTGTTTTCTCGGTTGGATTTAACCGAGAATAGTTTTATTTTAACCGCAAACCATTCGGTTCAAGCTTCATCTGTGGTAACGTAAGTAAATGAAGGTTTTGTCTGTGTGGAACTTGTAAGTTATCGGTTCGGTTTTGAACCGATCAGTGGGTTTAAAACTCATTTAAAACTAAAAGTTACTATTTTAGAGTGCGGTTCTGTTCTTATCGGTTCTAAAAACGGATTTATTACGTTTTTCCAATACCCGTGACACGTTAGGAACCGATAAGGGTGTTCTGCCTGGCACTGCCAGTAAAAGGGCAAGTTTTTGGTTAGCTGGCATTATGTCTGAGAAACCCAAAAGAAAACTGCGCCACTGGGTTTCAACACTGTGATGTTTGTGGGGAAGTCTTTGCCAAGGCTGACCCACACACCACATGTGTTTATTGTCTGGGGTTTGACCGCCTCAGTCAGACTGCCAGATATGTAAGAATCTCCTGCAGCCACCCTGGAAAAAGATTGGGCAGGCTCAGGGACGAGAGGCCAAAAGTCCGCTGACCCGATGGCCAGCCCGGTTCGTGCCAACCGAACAGAGGGAGTGCCTCTGACCAGGCCAGACTTCCTCGGGCAAAGAAAAGCTGGTTCTGAGGAACCAATTCCAGTAAAGAAAACAAGAAAATCAGCAGGTCTGGAGTCCAAAATTCCTTCTCCAACTGCTGCAGAGATAGCAAAAGCCATACAAATTGTCCAGTCACTCTCTCAGGGTCCGTCCGAACCACCACTATCTGGTAAAGGTCGGTCTGTCCGGTCCCAGTGGTTCAGGATTATGATATTGAGGAATTTTATGAACCAGAGGAGGATTATGAATAGTATGAATGTGGCTGGGAATGTCGGTGTGCTCATTGAACCGGACATCTCCCCAGACAGACCTTTAGAATCTCCCTATGCTGTCTGAGTCCCCATCTCATTTTATGTTTTATAAAAAGTTGCTGAAACCCTCCAGCTTCCTTTAGAAGAGGCTGGATGAGCAAGAGGAGCCTGATTTTGTAGAAATGATGGATATTCCAGAGTCTAGGAGATCGTCTATTCCTTTACATAAGTCTTTTAGGAAACAAACAATTAAAATTTTAGAAGCTCCTAATTCTGTGCCTCCTGTAGATAAAAAGATGGACAGATGGTATACATTGTCAGGCCCTGATACAGAATTCATTTCTCAGCAGTGCAGTCATGTTGGGGTAGTTCAGGCTGCTGCCTGTGATAAAGCTAATATTCCCTTGGCTTCACATCCTCTGATAAGGATTCCAGGAAGATTGATGCCATGGCAAAAACAGTATATGGCAGCCTCTCTGGGACTCAGGCAAGCAAATTATATGACTTATGTAGCTAGGTATCAGAAATCTAGATGGGATACTGTTATGCACTGGCCAAGCAGGCCCATGGCCAGCTGGCTAGTGAACTAGAACAGGTGGCTGCTGATGGCATTGAAGCCTCTAAGGTTCAGTTTCATGCTGCTGTGGATGTTAATGATGTTTCCTCTAGGGTCATGCCACATCTGTAGCTTTTCGTAGGTTGGCCTGGCTCGGGTGTACTAGTTTGTCACAGGATACCCAGACTAAGGCTATGGATTTTCCTGTGGTGGGAAATTCTCTGTTTGGAGAGCAGACAGAGAATTACATGAAGAAGATGGATGAATATAGGACTACTTACAAAGGTGCCCAGGCTAAGGAGCGGCAAGCCACTCCTCAAAGGCATGCCCCAGGGTAGGGATAGGCCTTTCACAGGCCTTCTACCAGACTCAGGCCTCTGCTTATGCTCAGAGGGGCTTCTTCAGAGGCAGGGCAGACGAGGGGTAGACCTGCCCCACCCCCACCCTAAAGCTCCTATGAAACAGGCACCCTGATGGGTGCCCAGGGCGATTCTCCTGTACCAGTGGGGGCAGGCTGGCTTACTCAGACAAGTGGGTTCTGGAAGTAGGTAAGCCAGGGTCTGGTTCTCAGCTTCAAAAGTTTCCCAAGTTGAGAAGCAGACTTTTCTACTGCAGGTGCTTCAGAGACCCTCGCTCTGGAAACAGAGGTCTCATCCCTGTTAGCTCTCAGAGCAGTAGAAAGGGTTCCTCCCCTGCATCAGGGCAGGGGTCTGTATTCCAGATACTTCCTTACCCCAAAAAAGACAGGAGAATGGCGGCCCATTTTAGATCTCAGATATCTGAACAAGCATCTTTTGAAACCAAGGTTCAAAATGGTAACTCTGGCAATGATTTTACCTTCCCTAAGGCCAGGGGACTGGCTAGCCTCCCTGGACCTCAAGGATGCCTATTTCCATGTCCTAATCAGAAGATCCCATCGAAAGTACCTCAGATTCGAACTGCCCTCAGGTCATTAGCAGTTCAGAGCAATGCCCTTCGGCCTTACTCTCTCTGCTCCAAGGGTATTCACAAAGTGTCTAGCAGTGGCCCACCAAGGAGGCAGAGGATTGCTGTTTTCCCTATCTAGACGACTGGCTCATTGTAGGTCAGTCCCCAGAACAGGTAAAATCTCACCTGCAGGTCACCCAGCAGCTTCTCACCTCCCTGGGTTTTCTGCTAAACCTACAAAGTCGGTTCTGGAACCAGTCCAGGTACTCTCACCTTTATAGGGCAGAATTGACACAGCTAGCCAGAGCCTTTCTTCCCAGAAAGGGTAAGGAATTTAGTGGCTCTGGCCTCTTCCTTCACTCTGCAGGTCTCTCGACCAGCAAGACACTTTCTGCAGCTCCTGGGGCACATGGCTGCATCCACAGCTGTTGTGCAGGGAGCCAGATTTCAGATGAGGACATTCAGTTTCACTTGAGAACCTTTTGGTCTCAGAGAAGAGACCCCTTCCAAGTTGGTCCCAGTGACTCGAACCTTGATCCTAGCTCTCCAGTGGTGGCAGGATCAGAGCATTAAGAGCCGGGGTCCCTTCATTTCCCTTCTCACGACTTGACTCTCACTACAGATGCTTCCCTTCTGGGTTGGGAGCCCACATGAGCGACCTTTCCACTCAGGGAGTTTGGTCCCCCAGGAATCTCTGCTCCACATCAATTTTCTGGAACTCAGAGCTGTCGTTTAGCTCTTCAAGCTTTTCTGCATCTGTCCACGACAAGGTGATACAAGTCAAGAACAACACCACAACAATGTGGTACATCAACAAACGGGCACTCGGTCTTCGGCCTTGTGCACTGAGGCAGTAAGTTGTGGTCCTGGCCTATTCCCTGAACACTTCCCTAATAGCAGTTCATCTTCCAGGGAAGGACAATGTCCTAGCGGATGCCCTCAGCAGGATTTCCCAGGGCCATCACGATGGTCCTGGATCCTCAAGTGCTGGGGATAGTTTTTGCCAGGTGGGGCATCCTCAGATAGATGTTTTGCAGCCCCAGACAATCACAAACTTCCTCTGTTCTGTTGCAGGCCTCCAGCGCTGGGCTCAGTTCCCCTGGATGCCCTTCTTCTGGATTGGGAGGGGAAGTTCCTCTATGCTTCCCCCCCTTTCCTCTCCTATTCAAAGTACTAGTCAAAATCAGATCTCAGCCTTGCAGGGTGATTCTGATTGCCCCGGATTGGGCCAGGCAGCCCTGGTAACCACTCCTTCTGTCTCTGACAGTCCATCTTCCCCTGTGCCTCCCCAGGAATCACAATCTGTTGACTTGTGCCCAGGGAAGGGTTTGGTATCCGGACCTCAACTCCCTCAACCTCAAGGCCTGGCTCTTGAGGAGTTAGTTTGCTGATTTACACCTCTCTCAGGGTGTTCTTGAGATCCTAAAGGCTTCCAGAAAGCCTTCCACTAGGGCTACTTATAGTTCTAAATGGAAAAGGTTTTCCATTTGGTGTGCTGGAAAAATATTTCCCAGAATCTGCTGAATTGCCCATTTTGTTAGATTACATGGTACATCTTAATTCCTTGGGTCTCAGACCAGCTACCCTGAGAGTTCATTTGGCAGCTGTGTCTGCTTTTGTGTCAGCAGGAAAGTCATCCCTCTTTCTCTCATCCTGTGCTTTCAAGTTTTTTAAGGATTACTCCATACTAATCCTCCTTTGGGAACCGCCCTGCTTGGGACCTTAATGTTTGCATTGCCCAGTTAATGCAACCCCTTTGAACCTCTGTCTTCTGCAGAGCTTAAGTTCCTAACTTGGAAAACTCTTTTCTAGTGGCTATCACTTCTGCCAGGCGCATAAGTGAATTGCAAGCCTTGTCAGTGGAGACAGACTTTATTTCTTTCTGAGGGATAAGGTAGTCCTTAGGACTAATAGGAAGTTTTTGCCTAAGGTGGTTTCAGATTTCCATCTTAATCAATCTATCTCCCTTCCAGTATTTTTCACTGATCACTCCTCTTGGTGAGAGGAGGTTGCACAGCCTGGATGTTAAGAGAGCTCTTAGTTATTATATAGAGCGTACCAAAGGTCACAGGTTGAATCCTCCAACTTTTCCTTACCTATGGTGAAGTTGGGAAAGGCAAACCTGCCACTAAGAGAGCAATAGCCAGGTGGATTGTCTCTTGTATCCAATTTTGTTATCAGAAGGTGGGCAGGCCCCCCTCGGTTTGAGGGCTCATTCTACCAGGGTACAGCTCGTCTCTAGCTGCTGCCAGAGATATCCTTTACTAGAGATTTGCCAGGCTGCTACTTGGAAAAGCGGTACACACTTTTACAAGCATTACTCCCTGGATGTCCAGGCCAGGAGAGATGCTCGGCTTGGCACAGCTGTTCTTCAGAGCCTATTCCCTAAGTAGGTTCTGCCCTCCTCCATGGAGGTACTGCTGTGTATTCTGCTAATGTCTGTAATATAGCAAGACTTCATGTTGTTTGAATTAAAATTACTCACCTTAATAATGTTGTTTCTTCTAATGGAGTCTTGCTATATTATAGACCTCCCCCAACCTGCCCCTCTCAGAACCTCTACTTGGTGGGTGCGGGCAACTTAGTGTGGGCACTACTTATGTCCTGTTAGCATTTTGTCCCTTTGGGACTTTGGGGGTGTGTATGTGTACGCGTGTGTGTGTTTTATTATACTTATGTTCCATTTTCATATTATTAGAATGGTGTTAGTATTTCTGGTCCCCTGACTTGAGTCTTGGGTGTTGGGACCATCAATGGTTATTATTTAGATAGCCATTTGGCTAGTGTAGTTTACAGCTTCCACACAGACCTTAGTGAGTTTGGCTCGTAAAGATCTGACAGTTCAAGTTTGAAATGACACAGATAGAGCTGCTCTCGTGCCAGAATTCTATTTTGGAATGGTTTTAACCATTTCACTCCGGGGCAGTTCTAGAGCTGGAACAAACTGCTAATGTCTATAATATAGCAAGACTTCATTAGAAGAAACAACATTACTAAGGTGAGTAATTTTTTCTTCTCTCTCAGCTCTCTTCCTTTTTTGACGCTTCCTCCTTTTTCACTCCCTTCCGGTCTGGCTCCTGGAAGAACCACTCCACCGCCACCTCCCTACTCAGACTCACGTACTCTATCCATTTTGCCATGGATAAAGGACACATTACGTCTGCAATCTTTGTCGCCCTTGCTAAGGCTTTCGACACTGTCTCCCACTCCCTTTTCTTTGAAACACTCACTTGCTGGCCTGGCGCAGCCTACCTATGATTGGTTTGGCTCCTTCCTGGTAGGAAATACTCAATCTGTCAGAATAGTTGACACTACATCCCTGCCTCTTCAAATCCCTACTGGTGTGCCTCAAGGCTCTGTACTTTGCCCACTTCTATTCTCTGTTTTCCTTAACTACCTTCTGTGTGCCTGCTCCTTGTCCCTTATCCATATGTATGCTGATGACACTGTCTTGTTCACCTCCAGCCCCTTGCCCTCCGATGTGGCTACCAGATTACAGCTTGACCTCAATGTTCAGTGCTGGATAAGTTCTCAACTCTTTTTCAATGCCAAGAAGACAGTCTCCATGACCTTTAGCACTAGGAAGAGACTGTATTGACTGCTTTCAAACACCATGAAGTCTTGCTGTAATTAGGACTCATTGCAGTTAGCCCCTGGCTCTGAACTGCCCCGGAGAGGAAACAGTTAACTCCAGAGAGATCTGGAGTTCCACAGCGCGAGGGCGCTGTTCAAAGCTCTATCTGGCCAGTTTCAAATGAAACTGCCAGATTCTTTACTCCGCTTTCACTGAACAGTCGCTCCGGAGATCAGCTCCTTCAGCTCGGTTCATTTCGCGGTTCAAGCGAGTTTATTCAGTTCATTTGAACCGGCAAAGTGTCTATTTTACCGCATTTTCGGTCAAAAGCTCTATCTGGTAAACCGTAAGTACTAGTGTTTAAGTCTGTGTGGAATTCATTATCGGTTCAGTCTGAACCGATTGGTTTGCTTAAAATAACGAATTTATTCATTGAATGGGCTTTTAGAAGTGCGTTCTCGTTCTTATCGGTTCTAAAAACCTAGCATTATCTGGGTTTTTTCAAATACCGTGACACGTATTAGGAACCGATATAAGTGTGTCTTGCCTGGCACAGCCGCTTAAAGGGCAAGTCTTTTGTTAGGCTGGCATTATGTCTGAGAAACCCAAAGAAAAACTGGCCCACTGGGTTTCAACACTGTGATGTTCAGGGGAAGCTTTGCCAAGGCTGACCCACACACCACTTGTGTCTATTGTCTGGGGCTGACCACCTCCGGTCAGACTGCCAGGTGTGTAAAAATTTCCCTGCAGCCACCCTGGAAAAGAGATTGGACCGGCTCAGGGAACGAGAGGCCAGAAAGTCCGCTGACCCGGATGGCCAGCCCGGTCCAGCACCCACTGGACCAGAGGGAGTGCCCTCTGACCAGGGCGAGACTTCCTCGGGCAAAAGAAAGGCTGGTTCAGAGGAACCAGTCCCAGTAAAAAAGACAAAGAAATCAGCAGGTCTGGAGTCCAAAATTGTCTCTCCAACTGCTGCAGAGATAGCAAAAGCCATACAGATTGTTCAGTCTTTGTCTCAGGGACTTGTCAAACCCCCTTTAGTTGGGAAAAGGGTGGCTTGTTCAGGTCCAGTGGTTCAGGATTATGATGTTGAGGATTTTTATGAACCACAGGAGGGGGAGGAGGAATTTGATCAGTGCATTTGTGACTGGGAAGGTCTGGACATGCCCATTGAGCCGGACATTTCTCCAGACAGACCCTTTGAATCTCCCCCTTTGCTGTCTGAGTCCCCTTCTCATTTTAGGTTTTATAAAAAGGTGGCAGAAACCCTCTAGCTCCCTTTAGAGGAGGCTGTGGATTAGCAAGAGGAGCCTGATTATGTAGAAATGATGGATATTCCAGAGTCTAGAAGGTTGCCTATTCCTTTGCATAAGTCATTTAGGAAGCAAACAACGAAGATTTTAAAAAATCCTCATTCTGTTCCTCCTGTAGATAAAAAAATGGACAGAAGGTATACTTTATCAGGCCCTGATACAGACTTCCTCACTGACCAGTGTAGTCATGTAGGTGTTGTTCAAGCTGCAGCCTGTGACAAGGCTAATATTCCCCTGGCCTCACATCCTCCTGATAAGGATTCCAGGAAGATTGATGCCATGGCGAAAAAACAATATATGGCAGCTTCGTTGGGACTCAGACAGGCTAATTATATGGCTTATGTGGCTAGATATCAGAAATCTAGATGGGACACTATATTGCAGTTGGCCAAGCAGGCCAGCCCTGGCTAGTGAGTTGGAACAAGTGGCCGCTGATGGTATTGAAGCCTCTAAAGTTCAATTTCATACTGCTGTTGATGTTAATGATGTTTCCTCTAGGGTCATGGCCACTTCTGTAGCTCTCCGTAGGTTGGCATGGCTCAGATGCACTAATCTGTCCCAAGATACTCAGTCAAAGGCTATAGATTTTCCGGTGGTAGGAAATTCTCTGTTTGGGGATCAAACAGAAAATTACATGAAAAAGATGGATGAATACAGAACTACCTACAAAAGTGCCCAAGCTAAGGAGAGGCATGCCACTCCACAAAGGCATGCCCCCAGGGGTAGGGGCAGGCCTTACCACAGGCCTTTTTATCAAGTTCAGGCCTCTTCAGCCTTTGCACAGAGGGTTTTTTTCAGAGGCAGAGGTAGACGGGGCACAGGCAGACCCTCTCCCTCTCCTCAGCCTAAAGCTGCTGCCAAGCAGGCACCCTGACGGGGTGTCAGGGCCGATTCTCCTGTACTGGTGGGGGCAGGTTGGCTTATTTCAGCCAGAACTGGTTGTCCCTAACCTCGGACAATTGGGTTCCTGAGGGTGGTAGCTGTCTGGTTCTCAGCTTCAAGCAGTTCCAAAGATGAGAGCCAGACATTTTCCTCCTGCAAATCCTTCAGGAGCCCTTGCTTTGAAGCAGAGGTTCTTCTTCTTCTAGACTGCAAAGCAGTGAAGGGTTCCTCCTTGCCATCAGGGCAAGGGGCTGTACTGATACTTCCTTACCCCAAAAGACAGGAGAATGGCGGCCCATCCTAGATTTAAGGTTCCTGAACAAGCATCTTTTGAAACCAAAGTTCAAAATGTTAACTCTGGCAATGATTTTGCCTTCCCTAAGGCCAGGGACTGGCTAGCTTCCCTGAACCTCAAGGATGCCTATTTTCATATCTTGATCAGGCCTTCTCACGAAAGTACCTCAGGTTCAACTGCCCTCTGGCCACTACCAGTTCAGAGCAATGCCCTTCGGCCTCACTTCTGCTCCAAGGGTTTTCACAAAATGTCTAGCTGTGGTAGTGGCTCATTTAAGAAGGCAAGGGGTTGCTGTGTTTCCCTACCTGGACGACTGGCTCATAGTGGGTCAGTCTCCAGATCAGGTAAAATCCCACTTGCAAGTCACCCAGCAGCTTCTCACTCTCTGGGATTCCTGCTGAATTTTCCAAAGTCAGTTCTGGAACCAGTTCAGGTCCTAACTTTCATAGGTGCAGAGTTGAACACAAAGTCAGCCAGGGCATTTCTTCCCTCGGAAAGAGTGGACAGAATCTTTGCCCTGGCATCCTCCTCATTCTCTGCGGGTCTGTCGACCAGCAAGGCACTTTGCAACTCCTAGGCACATGGCTGCTTCCACAGCTGTCGTGCAGGGAGCAAGATTTCAGATGAGGGACATCCAGTTCCACTTGAGGTCCTACTGGTCTCAAAGGAAGGACCCCCTTACCAAATTAGTCCCAGTGACCAAAACCCTGATCCTAGCCCTTCGGTGGTGGCAGGATCAAAGCAATCTAACTCAGGGGGTCCCCTTCTTACCCGTTCTTCATTCCCTCACCACGGATGCCTCCCTGTTAGGGTGGGGGGCTCACTTGGGCGACCTTTCCACTCAGGGAGTGTGGTCCCCTCAGGAATCTCTGCTCCACATCAATCTTTTGGAACTAAGAGCTGTTCTCTTAGCTCCCCAGGCTTTTTCAGCTACTGTCCAGAACAAGGTAGTTCAAGTCAGGACAGACAACACCACAACAATGTGGTACATCAACAAGCAAGGGGGCACTCGGTCTTCAGCCTTGTACACCGAAGCAATGAAGTTGTGGTCTCTGGCTTATTCCCTGAACACCTCCCTGATAGCGGTTCACCTCCCAGGGAAGGACAATGTCCTGGCGGATGCCCTCAGCAGGATCTCTCAGGGCCATCACGAATGGGCCCTGAATCCTCTGGTGCTGGGGACAGTCTTTGCCAGATGGGGCACCCTCAGATAGATCTTTCGCAGCCCCAGACAACCACCAACTTCCTCTGTTTTGTTGCAGGCCTCCAGTGCTGGGATCAGTCCCCTGGACGCCTTTCAGTTGGATTGGAAGGAAGTTCCTGTATGCCTTCCTCCCTTCCCTCTCCTCTTCAGGGTACTAGTAAAAATCAGAACTCAGCCCTGCAGAGTGATTCTGATTGCTCCAGACTGGGCCAGGCAGCCCTGGTACCTCTTCTCCTGTCCTGACATTCCACCCTCCTGACCTTGCCCAGGACCCACGACCTGCTGACCTGTGCACAGGGAGAGTGTGGCACCGGACCTCAATTCCTCCACCTCAAGGCCTGGTTCTTGAGGAGCTAGAATTGCTGATTTACACCTTTCTCAAGGTGTCCTGGATATTTTGAAGGCTTCTGGAAGCCTTCCACTAGGGCCACTACAACTCCAAGTGGAAGAGGTTTTCCTTTTGGTGTTCTGAGAAGAAATTGTCCAGAATCTGCTGACTTGGCCATTTTATTGGACTATTTGGTCCATCTAAATTCCTTAGGCCTCAAACCAGCTACTTTGAAGGTTCATCTAGCAGCTGTTTCTGTTTTGTTTCTGCAGGGAAACCTGTTTCCTCTCCTCTCACCCTGTGTTTTCCAAGTTTTTAGGGTTACTTCACACTAACCCTCCTTTCGGGGAACCAGCTCCGGCCTGGGATCTGAATGTTTGCATTGCTCAGCTAATGCAATCCCCTTTGAGCCTCTGTCTTTGGCAGATCTCAAGTTTTTAACTTGGAAGACTGTCTTCTAGTGGCTATCACTTCTGTTAGGCATAAGTGAATTACTAGCCTTGTCAGTGGAAAAGGATTTATTTCTTTTCACAGGGATAAAGTAGTCCTCAGGACTAACAGAAAGTTTTTACCTAAAGTGGTTTCAGATTTTCATCTAACCAATCCATCTCTCTTCCAGTATTTTTCACTGAGCACTCTTCCTCAGGGGAGAGGAGACTGCACAGTTTGGACGTCAAAAGAGCCCTAAGCTACTATTTGGAACGCACCAAGGGTCATAGATTTGAATCCCTCCAACTCTTCCTTACCTATGGAGAAGTGGGCAAAGGGAGACCTGCCACTAAGAGGACAATCGCAAGGTGGATTTTCTCTTGTATCCAGTTCTGTTACCAAAAACTAGGTAGAGAACCTCCCTCAGGACTGAGGGCTCATTCCACCAGGGGTACAGCTGCATCTCTAGCGGCAGCTAGAGATATTCCCATTTTGGAAATTTGCCAAGCTGCTACCTGGAAGACAGTCCACACCTTCACCAAGTTATTCCTGGACGCCCAGTCCAGGAGAGATGCTCGTTTTGACAGCTGTGCTTCAGAGCCTATTCCTAAGTAGGTTCTGGCCCTCCTCCTTGGAGTATTGTTGTATAATCTGCAATAAGTCCTAATTATAGCAAGACTTCATGGTGTTTGAAGAAAAATTACTCACCTTAGTAATTGCTTTTCTTCTCATGGAGTCTTGCTATATTAGACAACCCCCCACCCCCTCTCAGAATTCCTACTTGGGTGACGGGGTTGTGCAAATTAGTGCAAGCACTGTGTCATGCCATTTTAGTCTCTGTAGTCCCCCTTGTTTCATTTGGGTTAGGAACTAGGTAATTCTGTTTTTGTTAAGTGGTAGATGGTCCTCTCTGGACTTGAGTCTTTTGGGGAGAGGGCCTATTAGTGCTTGTCAGGGTGATCCTAACAACAATAGGTAATATTGTTTTTATTCTGTGATTGTTGTGTTTTGTTGTTTTACTACTGGTAGGTAGCCAATGGCTAGTGTAGAGCTTTTCCACACAGACTTGCTATGTTAGTTTAGTCAGAAGAACCTGGCAGTTTCATTTGAAACTGGCCAGATAGAGCTTTGAACAGCCCTGCCTGTGGAACTCCAGATCTCTCTGGAGTTAACTGTTTCCTCTCCGGGGCAGTTCAGAGCCAGGGGCTAACTGCAATAAGTCCTAATATAGCAAGACTCCATGAGAAAAAAGCAATTACTAAGGTGAGTAATTTTTTCTTCTCTCCTCTCCTTTCACACCCTAGATGAGACAACATTAGAGGACTCTTCCTCTTTTAAATATCTAGGCGTCTTGATTGACCAACACCTTAACTTTTCTGAACATATTTATGCTGTCCTGAAAGAACTGCACCTTATAGAGGAATCTCAGTACATTACTACTACTACCGGTTAGGTGCAATATTGTTCAGAAAATGATTCTCCCTATTTTCGAGTATGGTGACGTAGTCTACAGTGCTGCTCCCAAATCTTCCCTTGCCAGACTGGATTCCTTTTTCAATGCTTTCTGTCACTTTGCCCTTGACTCACCCTCCCATTGCACCCTGTATCACTCTCTTGCTCTACCTTTCCTGGACTGCAGGCGCCTCTCTCACTGTGCAAAGCTCACTTCCAGTTTCTGGTTTGGATCCCTGCCCTCCTACCTTTCCTCTTCATTCTCTGCTCCCTCCCCCAACTCTCGCCATCTTAAATCCCCTGACTCTCGCACTCTTGCTATCCATCATCGTCACACCTCCATTGGTCAGGAAGCTTTCTCCTATCGCTTCCCCAAACTTTGTAACTCGCTTCCTCCTCCTATACGACTTTCTTCGTCCCCTCTGTCCCTCTCCCTAGCTCTATGCAACTTCTATTCCCCTAACTGCACCTGCTCCTAATTCCTCTCCCCTGCCCCCTCTCTAACTCCATAAACCTATATCTCCCCCTTCTTCTGACTTTCCTTGCCCCCTCATCCTTCTCACAGCCCAACGCTCTTTCCTTCCCCCTGCATTGCACTTTCTCCTTGCCCACCCCTCCCTAACCCCTTAAATCCTCACCCCCTGCTCCTGCTCCCAGTAAACCCTGCACCCTCTAGATTTGTTCTCCCTTCAGACCTTCCCTACTCATTCTGGCCTCCCTCTGTTCCATCCCCAATTCTGGCATTTCTCCCTAGTTCCCCTTCCTCTCCTCTTAACCTCCTACAGTGCCCCACCCCACTGGCTATCTACGTGCCTGTCTCTCTGCTCTCCCCCAACACTCTATTCCCAGATGGTCTTGCCCTCCTTACAGGGTTTCTTTGCATCCTGACAGGGGTTTCTTCTGGACTTGGCTCCTGTCCCCTTTCCCTATCCCCTGCCCGCCCCACACTCTTTTCCTAGGTCTCAGAAGCATTCACTAAACCTTCTTACTATCTTGGCACGTCTGTCATTTACACACCTACAGGCCTGCTGTCTTCGGCCCAGGGACTAACATAAGTTCTGCCTAGTGATTTCCTCACCTGCCCCAGGCATTTATTGTATTGTGCTAACTACTATTGTGCTACGTACTATAATCAGTAACTCTATTATGTAAAAACTCTTTGTTCCTGTACTGTTTATTTTGTATTATGCTTATACTATGTCTAATTTGCTCTCCCATCCACTGTACCCCCTCCTCCCAGGACGCTTCTGGAAATGGCTGTTTCTCGGCTCATGTCGTCTTTCCTGGTGAAGCATTTTGTAAATAAATAAATTGCTGAAACCATGAAATCTGGTCTGGAAGCCGCCAAATACCAGATCTTGCTTCGAGAAACAGCCCTTGCAGCAGATTACACCATTAGGACTGAAGCCGGCAGGCGCCAGGACCCCAAGGAAAAATTCTAGCTAGCAATATCCAGCGGGGGACCGCCCCTGACGTCAGCCCGGCCCCGACATCGTATAAAAGGGGCGGTCCCCAGGCATCCTCGGTTCTTTTCCTGACGTCAACTCGCCAGCATCGGCCTCACGGACGCCATTAGCAGACAGATGGTCGAGATTAATTATTTTTTTATCGAAATCACCCGCATGTCTTTTTCTCCGACTCCTTCTACCGAAGGACACCTGTCGAAGTGCACTTGCGGCAAAAAGATCCCTTTTAAGGACAGACACACGGCCTGCATGTGGTGCCTAGGCCCAGAGCACGATATCAAGGCCTGCTCCATTTGCCAGCAGTTCAGTAGCAGGACCAGTATCCGTCACCAAAAAAGCTGTCATGGGGTTCCTTCTAGAAGAGAAAGTAAAAGCCATGGAGAAAGACCCTACCTCCGGGGGGAGTCTTCCCACCTTAAGACTGGGAAACACTGCGAAAAGCACCGGGACAAGGATTGGACCAGATCCCCGAGTCTGGCCTCGGACTCCAGGGCCAGTTCCAGCTCCACGAGGTCATATAGGTCCCCCTCCAGTGAAGGTACGGTCTTCGGGAGGCTCGAGCTCCATCTCCCTTCAGCCTCTTAAGACAACGCCTGATCCCGTCAACAGCCAGGCATAGACGCCCGGCCTTAACTTACAAGAGGTGAAAGACCTCTTCAACTTTTGGTGGGATACCATTAAAAAGGATGTGGTGCCCACCAAACCTCCGCAGCCTCCCCCCAAAGGCGCCTGATAAGAGGATCCCCCGAACCCAAGAAGAACACACCACCTCCTAGGGGTAGGTCACGAGAAAGGAAAAGATCCCCCTCCAAGTCTCCCTCCAGGTCTCCCAGCAGCCGCCCACCTAAGCGCCCCAGAGGCAGACTGCTTACTCCGCCAGGGGATGATTCAGGGCCGGACACTTCGGACACCTCCAGGTCACCTTCTCCAGTCAGTCTCCCTTCACCCGACCCACGAGACCTACCCAGGTCACCACCGGATGATCCCTCCTTTTCCGATATCATGAGGAACATCCAAGAGAATATGGGGTGGGAGGTGGAAGACTTAGATCCCGAAAGACAACGCCTTGCACGTTATCTCAGGCAAAAAGATCCTAAGCCTGTGATGGTCCCACCGCTGGTGGATACATTTACAGAGGTCAGTAAGGCAGTATTGAAACACCCCGCATTCCACTCTGTCGGTACCTAAGAAGGCCAACCGCCTTTATAGGGCACCCATAGAGGAACCTTACTTGGCTCAGCAGCCCTTGGCCGATTCTCTAGTCATTAAAGCCTCACACGACCAGTCCCAAAGACCTCAGCGTCTGAGCACCCAACCACCGGACCAGGAATCTAAACAGCTAGATTCACTGGGCAGCCACTACATGCTCTATAAGGTGTCTCGGCTACCTAACGCACATGGTGCAATTTCAGAACGCCCTGTGGGAACAGGGTCAAGACCTTATCAAAGATTTCCTGGATGGCGAGAAAAAAGAGGAGCTTCTTAACCTCCTCCGCACTGGGTCAGATATGGGGACCCAGTTCTTTCGGGCTGCTTATGATTCAGCGGGCTCGGCGGCTCGGGGTGCGGCTACAGGCGTTTATCCACGGAGGCACTCCTGGTTGAGCATCTCCAGTTTTACCCCGGACGTCCAGAAGAACATCCTGGACGTTCCTTATAATGTTTCAGTCCTGTTCGGAGAGGAATCAGAAAAAGTAATCACTAAGTTACAGGACACCGGGAAGGCAGTCAGGACTATACAAGCTATGTACAGACCTAAGACTGGTTCCTTTCATAGGAATCAGAATCAGTTCCGCAGCCAGCAACAACAGCCACGTTCCGGCCAGCAACCAAGGAGCAACTTTAATAGAAAGAATTAACCAAGATTCTCCACAGGCCAGGACCAGAAACATCAAAAATCTGCCCAGCCTGCGGAGCCAACACCACCACAGCATGACTCCTTCCCAGCCCCTGCACCACCTCTGGATCCGAGGGAAGGAAAGGTTGGGGGTCATATCTCTTACCACTTGTCAGAGTGGCAGAGGATAATCTCCAACCGGTGGGCTCTTCAGTTTGTATCTCACAGACACTCTATTGAGTTGTAGACCGCCCACCATCAAGGCCGCCTCTGCTCTCCCGTTATTCGGGTCAGCACGCCTTGCTCATACAGCAGGAGATCTTGGCACCCCTGGACAAGGATGTCATAGAACCAGTACCACTGAACCAGAGAGGAGAAGGGTATTATTCCCACTTCTTTTTGGTTCCAAAAGAGACTGGGGACCTGCGCCCGATCCTGGACCTCAGCGATCTCAACACATTCGTGTTGTACAAACGCTTCCGCGTGGTCACCCTTCTGGGTCTCATCTCCATGCTCAAGCAGGGCACATGGCTCACGTCGCTGGACATGCAGGACGCATACCTCCATCTCCCCATCACTCGAGCACACCGGAAATTCCTGTGCTTCGAGTTCCTGGGATGCCACTACCAGTTCCAAGCACTCACCTTCGGACTGTACTCAGCGCCTCTATTGTTCACAAAATGCGTGGCAATCGTGGCAGCGGCCCTCAGGAGACAGGGCCACTATATGTTCCCGTACCAAGACTGGCTCCTTATGGTTCCCTCTTGGGAGGCTTTGATAGCCGTGATTCAGGACACTTGTTCTCTCTTCGAATCGCTGGGTATTACTATCAACTGGGACAAGTCGTGCCTCATCCCTTCACAGAGGTTGCAGTTTATCGGTGCAGTTCTGGACACCGTTCAAGGGAAGGCTTTCCTGCCTCAGGACAGGGCGGAACGCATCCATTCCCTCATAAGGGATACGATTGACAAGAACTTGGTCCCAGCCAGGACCATCCTTTGCTTGCTCGGACACATGGCGGCAGCCATCGTGGCGGTTCCCCTAGCGCGACTCCATATGAGGGTTACCCAGTGGATGCTTCAAGTTTAATGGGACCAAAAGCAGGATCAACTGCAACAGCCAGTCCGGATCACGGATGCCGTCATCAGAGACTGGCTATGGTGGGTCATGCCAGAGCACCTTTCCAGAGGAGTCCCCTTCTTAGCACCTGCTCCAACTCTGACTTTCTCCACGGATGCTTGGGGATCTGGTTGGGGAGCCCACCTGGAGGGTGTCAGGACCCAGGGATCTTGGTCGACCCTGGAGTCTCACCTCTACATCAGCATCCTCGAAATGAGGGCAGTCCTGTATGCTCTACAGGCCTTTCAGTCAGAGATCACACCAGGTCTCCCGCTATTACAGACAGACAATACCTCGGTGATGTACTATATCAATAAGCAAGGAGGCACCCACTCCTACCCTCTCTGCAGGGAGGCAAAGAGGGTGTGGGATTGGGTATTACAGCATGGCGCAGAGATCACTGCAGTGCATGTCTCCGGGGTGGACAACACCATCGCAGATTGCCTGAGCCGGTCGCAGGCCAAGGCTCACGAATGGGAACTATTGAAAGAAATAGCAGAGGATCTGTTTCGCAGATGGGGAGCACCAGATTTAGACCTATTCGCGTCCCTATACAATGCAAAACTGCCCAATTTCTGCTCGCTAGATCCAGGGCCTGGTGTTTTCTGGTGAGACGCGTTGTCCCTCTCCTGGATGGGCAGGTTCCTCTATGCTTTCCCGCCCTTCTCTTTGATCCAGAGGGTTCTGCTGAAGCTCCGCGAGGAGGGAGCATCAGTGATCCTAGTGGTGCCCTTTTGGCCCAAGCAAATTTGGTTCCCACTCCTACACCAACTGGCCCAGGAACCACCATTTCCTTTGCCAGCCAGCTCACACCTGTTGTCTCACGAAGCCGGCTCTCTGGTTCACCCAAACCTCAGGTCACTGAACCTGCACACCTGTCTCCTAAGGAAATAGTCCTTAGACACGGGGTTTCGCAGGACGTGGCAGATGTCTTAGTAGCGGCAAGAAAACCCTCCACTCATGCTACCTATGCCATGAAATGGCGCATGTTTTGTCTTTGGGCTCTGGTCCACGGCTTAGCCCCATTTGACTGCCTTGAGAAGTCAGTGCTGGACTACCTCCTATCCCTATATGATTCAGGGCTCGCCTACTCCTCCGTAAAGGTACACCTCTGTGCCATTTCAGCGTACCATTCCCCAGTAGGTCAGAGGTCACTAGCGCAGCTAGAGGCCTCCCATGTTTTCCTGCGTGGCATCCTCCATTTGAGACCTCCTATCAAGTATATAATTTCCCCTTGGGATCTTCTTTTCATCCTAGAGCAGCTTACGCTGCCCACATTTGAACCAGCTGCGGATTGTGAGCTGCGTCTTCTCTCTTGGAAGACGCTATTTTTAGTTGCGGTTACTTCCGCCAGAAAAGTATTTAAGTTTCATGTGCTCCTGTGCTGATGTGTAAAGAACCTTTCTAACCCCATGTATTCTTCTCATATTCATAACTCTCTGCAGTTAGCCTGCTCAGTAGAACTGCCCAGAGAATGGAACTATATGCTAATGATGGAATCATTGGCACGTGACAACATTCAAACTGCTGCCCTCATCTGCTGTACATTCTATCAACATCTCAGATTTCTTACTCCGCCTCACAAGTTTAGACGCCCAGAAGATCCCTCAGGTCGTTGTTGGCTTATTGTGAAGTATAATTTCTTAATTATACATAATCTTCTTTTTGCTGTTTTCATTTATTGTTTAATTTTACGCTAACGTCTAGTTAGATTTAGCGTTTATTTCTCAGTTCCTCGTGGTTCGGTATAACCGTTGAGGAACAGAGTAATTATTAGGTGCAGACTTTTTCCCCTTTATTTTCTCTATTTTCGTTTAAAAATATTTACCGTGTAAAGTTTAATGTGTTTTTGATGAAACCACTAACCCGGTTTCTTTTTAACCGCTAACCTGGTTAATGTGAACCGTTGCATCAGTTCCGAGAACCACTGACCCAGTTCCGAATTCATTTAATTTATTGGTTCTTTTGGGGACTAATCGGTTCCTGAACCGACTGCAAAAAAAAAACCAAATAGAATCTTTGCTGTTAGGGTTTTTTTCTCCTGAAAATGGAGCACTCTGAAAAACCTAAGGAAAAGGCTGGTCCCCCGGGTTTTAAAAACTGTGAAGTGTGGGGAAATGTTTGCCAAGGCAGACAATCATGACAGTTGTGTGTTCTGCCTGGGAACTGCTCATTTGAATTCCGACTGAAATTTGTAAATCTTTCCCACAGAAAACTGGAAAAAAGGATGGAGAGGTTGAACAAAAAGTTAGGAGGTGCTTCAGGCTCTAACCAGCCAACACCCTCCAAATCAGCGGGTGAAACCACAGTTTCTTCTTTTACCACCCCTGATAAGGGTGAATCAATCTCTTTAAAGAAACTGAGTGGGCCGGCTGACTCTCTGGTTCCCTCCAAAAAGTCAGAGAAGACCAAGCACGTCAAACCCCAGGCAAAACCTACAGGGGATTCTTCTGTGCCTCTGTCTGCCTGCTGCTGAGGAAATTGCCAGGGCTATCAGTCATTGAGGCAGTTTAGGGGTTTATACCTTCTCCAAGCCCTCCTCCTCCTCCTCCAAGGGTTCAGGAGATCACTCCCTGCTCGTACCCCCAGTCTCAGGAGATGGATACTGGGGAGTATGATTTACCAGAGCGAGATGAAGGTGAGCCTGTTGAACCGGAAATCTCACCTGAGCAGGAATTTGGCTCTCCTCTTAGGCCTGAAGATTTTTCCTCTCATTTTTCCTTTGTGAGGAAAATGGTAGATTCCCTTGACCTGGCTACCACCGAAGTCATAGAGGACGAGGAGGAGGCAGAATACATGGAAATGATGGGGTTAACACCCACTAAAAAGGTTTTTCTGCCTAGCAGTAAATTCTTCAAGAAGGATTTATTCACAGTCCCTAACTCTGTCACGCCTTTGGTTAAGAAGGCTGACAAGAAGTACCAACTGGACAGGAAAGGAGCTGATATCCTCTATTCTCACCCTGATCATCAGGGTATAGTCCAGCAGGCAGCCTGTGGAAAGGCGAGAATTCCTTTATCCTCTCACCCACCTGAGAAAGATTCAAGGAAAATGGACAGTATTCAAAGAAATGGTATTTAGCTGCCTCTGTGGGGGTCAGACAAGCTAATTACCAGGCCTATGCTGCACAGTCTCAAAAGACGCTGTGGCAGTCTGTTTTGGCCATGTCAGAGAAGGTTCTCTCTCCTATCTCTGATGACCTAGCAGAAACTGCCAGGTTTGGACTGGAGGCATCCAAATACCAGTTCCAGATGGCAACAGATGCCAGTGATAACGCTGCTAGGATTATGGCTCTGGCTGTAGCCCTGAGTAGGTTTGCTTGGCTAAGGGCTGCAAATCTCACACAGGATACCGAGGCTAAGGCCTTGGATTTCCCTGTTCAGGATCATTCTGTTTTTGGCAAACAGACTGAAGAGTATATGAAAAAGGTAGATGAATACAAAACCACCTATTAAAGTAATTCATCCAAGGACAGGCCTTCTTCTACTTACAGGCCTTTTGGAAGGGGAGGTAGAGGAAGGTCCTATGGCAGGCCCTTCTATCAGCCTCAAGCTGTTTCACAGCTGCAGCCATACCCACAGCAGACTGGGTATTATAGGGCCAGAGGCAGGAGGGGTTCCCAATCCGCCCAGGCTCAGGCCCCACCTAAACAAAATCCCTGACTCCTTTGCTAAGGTCGCCTCCCCTATACCAGTAGAGGGCAGACTGGCTCACTTCTTTCAGGCCTGGCAGGCCATAACCACAGACAAGTGGGTATTGAAAGTAGTGAGCCAGGGACTCTCCCTGAGTTTCAAGTCCTTCTCTCCTCTGAAGTCAGGGTTATTCAAACCAGCCTCCCTTCTTGAAGAACAGCTCCTGGAAAAGGAGGTTCAAACCCTGCTCGGTATAAAGGCAGTAGAGCAGGTGCCAATCCTTCAGAGGGCAGAGGGTTTTACTCCAGGTATTTTCTTACCAAGAAAAATGGGAAGTGGCGGCCTATTCTGGACCTAAGACATCTGAACAAATACCTGGCAAAGCCAAAATTCAGGATGGTGACCCTACCTTTAATTTTACCTGTCATTCAGCAGGTAGATTGGCTGGCATCTCTAGACTTAAAAGATGCATATTTCCACATTCCCATAAGGAAGTCTCACAGAAAATATCTTGGGTTCAGACTCCTTTCAGGTCATTACCAGTTCTCAGCCCTGCCCTTCGGTCTAACCTCAGCACCAAGGGTAGTCGCAAAATACCTGGCAGTAGTAGTGGCATTCCTATGAAAACTAGGAATTACAGTTTTTCCCTATCTCAATGACTGGCTAATAGTGGGAAAGTCATTTCAGCAGGTGCAAACACACCTGGAAATAACAAAAGATTTGTTGCAGTCTCTGGGCTTCCTGCTAAACCAGGAAAAGTCCATCCTCACACCGGTTCAAGTCCTGCATTTCATAGGAGCAGAACTGAATACCTTAAAAGGAAGAGCTTTTCTACTAGAGGACAGAGTTCAGTCCATACTGAAACTGATTGCCTCATTTGAATTAGGAAAGCCATGTCCTGTAAGAAGATACTTGCAAATACTGGGACATATGACTGCAGCAACAGGAGTGGTCTTGCAGGCAAGACTTCGAATGAGGGACTTTCAGTTTCATCTACAGACACACTGGTGCCAAAGAAAAGACCATATGTCAAAATTGAGTCCTGTAACAAGGTCAGTGATCCAGTCCCTGCAGTGGTGGACATATATCCACAATCTAAGGACATGAGTTCCTTTTCAAAGGGAAAATCTCTGTCATCCTTACAACAGATGCTTCTCTGTTAGGATGGGGTGCTCATATAGGAGACCACACTACCCATGGCACTTGGTCAAGCATGGAGTCTCTCCTCCACATAAATCTGCTGGAGCTCAGAGCAGTGTTTCTGGCTCTAAAAAGTTTTCCCAATTTATACAGGGCAAGGTTGTGCAGGTCAGAACAGACAGCACCACTACAATGTTTTACATAAACAAGCAAGGGGGAACTAGGGCAGATCCCCTGTGAACAGAGGCCATGAAAATTTGGGGACTTGCTTACTCTCTGAAAGCTTCCTTGCAAACCATTCATGTACCAGGCAAGGACAATACCCCGGCAGATGCTTTAAGCAGGATCAATCAGGCACATCACGAATGGTCTCTGAACAGACGGGTACTGGACTCAGTGTTCGGGCGATGGGGCGCTCCAGAGATGGATCTTTTTGCCTCACGAGAATCGCATGTTGCCCCTGTTCTGTTGCAGGCCACCAGTCAGGGGCACAATTCCCCTGGATGCTCTGGCCTTGGAGTGGTCAGGGAAGCATCTATATACCTTTCCTCCCTTCCCTCTCATCTTCAATGTGTTACTCAAACTCCGGTCACAGTCTGTGTCCATGATTCTGATAGCACCATACTGGGCCAGGCAGCCATGGTATCCCCTCCAGCTGTCAGTGTCAGTGTCTACACCAATCCTCTTACCCAGGAGGCACGACCTATTAACTTCCCACCAAGGGAAGATCCTGTTTCCGAACCTCAGGTCTCTCAGGCTCAAGGCCTGGCTCTTGAGGACTTAAGAGTTTGCAAATTTGCAGCTTTCCCAGGCTGTTCTGGGTATCCTAAAAAGATACAGAAAACCTTCTACTAAGAAAACCTGTAATGCAAAATGGAAAAGGTTTTCTGTCTGGTGCGATGCCAAACATGTTTCTCCCTCTCTGGCAGAGAGTCCACTATTATTGGAATATCTTACTGAACTGCACTCTCAAGGCCTCAAACATACATTTCTGAAGGTGCACTTGGCATCAATTTCAGCTTTATCTCAGCAGGGAAAACTGTTTCCCTTACATCTAACCCTATTTTCAAAAAATCCTTTAAAGGATTCGCCCACTTACATCCTCCTATTAATGAACCAGTCCCAGTATGGGATCTGAATATTTGCATTGCTCAACTTATGAAACCTCCATTTGAGCCAGTGTCGTCAGCACGTTTGCAATATGTCACATGGAAAATTGTGTTTTTGGTAGCAGTCACTTCTGCTAGAAGAATGCGAGTTGCAAGCATTGTGTGTGGAAAAGGATTATTTTAATTTTTCATAATGATAAAGTAGTACTTTGTACTTACAGAAGGTTTTTCCCTAAGGTGGTTTCTGATTTCCACTGGAATCAGTCCATGACACTGCCAGTCTTCTTCACAGAACATGCCAGTTCAGGAGAGCGCAGGCTCCACAGTCTGTGAACTTTGGTGTGAGTTAGATAATAACTCCATGTTCTTTTAACATCCAGAGCTGATAAATAGCAACTTTTTCTCACTTATGGGGATGTGGGAAAGGGCACGCCAGCCTCTAAGAAATCAGTCTCTCGCTGGATAGTTCAATGTATTCAGTTTTGTTATACAAAATCTGGAAAACAGGCCCCAGCAGGCCTCAGGGCCCACTCTACTAAGGGCACATCTGCTTCTATAGCAGCTTCTAGAGCTATCCCATTGCTGGAGATCTGCAAAGCAGCTACCTGGAGGTCAGTACACACCTTTGCTAAACATTATAGTTTGGACTTGCAGTCCAGAAGTGATGCCAGGTTTGGCACAGCAGCCCTGCAGAGCCTCTTTCCTAAGTAGGTTCTCTACCCACTTCCAAAGGTACTGCTTTGAAGTCTGCAGAGAGTTATGAATATGAGAAGAATACGTGGGGTTTGAAGAAAAAATTACTCACCTTAATAATCTTGTTTCTTCCAGTGTATTCTTCCATATTCATAACTCTCCCTTCCTACTTCCCCTTCCAGAACCTGATCATATGAATGGTCTTCTTACTTGACAGTCCCAAACACAGGCACACTTACTTTAATCCTGTGGGGTTGTTTCTTTATACTTGCCTTTCTTTTTCCCAGGTGTTTCAGGTAGGTCTGATACCACAATCATTAGTATCAGTGGTAGGGGTAGTTATAGAACAGAGTTGTCTATATCAAGCAGTTTTTTAGCTTGAGTCACTTAGGTTGCCTTGTGGGCTTCCTAGAAATCTGAGACCTTGAGAGAATGTACAGCAGATGAGGGCAGCAGTTTGAATGTTGTCACGTGCCAATGATTCCATCATTGGCATATAGTTCCATTCTCTGGGCAGTTCTACTGAGCAGGCTAACTGCAGAGAGTTATGAATATGGAAGAATATATTGGAAGAAACAAGATTATTAAGGTGAGTAATTTTTTTCTACTTGGTTTTTCACAAGGACAGTGCGTCCTTAAGGACAAATCCTAAGATTCTTCCCAAGGTGGTCTTAACCTTAACGCTCAGTCAGGATGTTGACCTTCCGGTGTACAATCCCAACCATTCGAACCGAGGGGAAGCTCTCTTGCATACATTAGATGTGCATAGAATCTTCAAGTACTATCTAACCAGAACCAAGTCCCATCGCCAGTCAGATCAGCTTTTCCTATCTTTTGCTCACAGGATGCAAGTAGCACCTGTATCGAAGCAAACTCTCTCCAAGTGGTTGGTCCACTGCATTATGCTCTGTTACCAAAAACGCAACAAGCCTTTACTGGGATCGGTGAAAGGACATTCCACGAGGGGGGTTGGCTACCTCTTTCACGGCGCTTAAGAACGTCCCAACATCAGCCATTTGCACGCCCACTACTTGGAGTACTGTACATACCTTTATAAGGCATTACAGTTTGGACATTGCTTCTAGGCATAGAGCTGGTTTTGACCTGGCAGTCCTTCAAGGACTTTTGTCCTAATTTTGGTTCACTTCTTCAGGATCCCTCCTATCCTCCTCCTGTTTAGGGTAATTTGTTCCCTTACTGCTTGGGAATCAGTCCTAATGGTGTAACCTGCTGCAAGAGCTGTTTCTCGAAGGAAGATGGTACAGTTACGTTAGAACTTACCGTAACCATAGATTTTCGAGAACCGCTCTTGCAGCAGGTAGTTTCCCTCTCACCTTCCCCTTCGGAGGTTTGGTCTTCAGACTTGGGCGTCTTGGACGCAATCAGATTATTATTTTCATAGCTCTTCCTTTGGAAGCGGATCCTCGTCTCCCCTTCAGAAGTCACCTTTATGCCGGGAGTCTCCGGTGTGAGAACTGAGGGGTGCTGGGGGACCTCCCCTTTTATATGATGCCAGACGTCGGGGAAGGGGCCGACGTCAGGGGCGGTTCCCTGCTGGATATTGGTAGCTAGAATTTTTCCGTGGGGTCCTGGCGCCTGCCGGCTTCAGTCCTAATGGTGTAACCTGCTGCAAGAGCTGTTCTCGAAGATCTACTGTTACGGTAAGTTCTAACGTAACTGTACTTTTTACATGGCTGCAGACACTAATGACACAGCAACAAGGGTCATTGCTCAGGCTGTCTCTCTTTGACGTTTTGCCTGGCTACGAACAACTAATTTATTACAGGACACCCAGTCCAAAGCTATGGACTTCCCCTGTGAGCATAATTCCCTTTTCGGGGACAAAACTGAAGGTCGCCGGAGGTCTTGAGGGACTGTGGGAAGTGTAGCCTTCCCCCCCCGAAACTGCTTGCTGAAAAAAGCCCAATCTCAGCTGGTGGTCGCCGGAGGTCATGAGGGACTGCGGGAAGTGTAGCTCTCCCCCCGAAACTGCTCGCCGAAAAAGCCCAATCTCAGATAGACTCTGCCTGCCACGATCGGAGCGGAGCTGTTTCTCCTCAGATCCTCTGTGTTCTGTGTTGGTGCCTTTTTTTAAAACTGTTAAACCGGAGCTCCCAGAGACTTTTAAATCCCCACACATGTGGAGATAGTTTTTATTTATGTTGTCTGACTTCATTCTAACCCATGCTGGCATAGTTAGCGTGGTTACCTTAACATCTTAAACCTGTGCCGGATTTATTGTATTTTTTACAGTGTAGTTTCAGTGCTAGACTCTGTTTCAGATTGTACTGCTGTATTTCTGCTATCGTGGGACTTGCTGCGCAGCATTGCTGAACTTCAGCAGCTCCTCCCGCGCTAATCCCCTGTGTCCCAGTAGCCTTGACCCTCCCCCCAGGTGCTCACTCTATATCTAGAGACTCACCGTCCCCTCTCTTCTATCTCCACAGCTGGTGGTTGCCTGAGGTCATGAGGGACTGCGGGAAGTGTAGCCCTCCCCCCGAAACTGCTTGCGGAAAAAAGCCCAATCTCTGGTAGACGCTGCTTGCCACAATCGGATCGGAGCTGTTCCTCCTCAGATCCTCTATGTTCTACCCCGCAGACGCAGAGCGTCTGCTCCCCACCACCAGCCTTGGTGGGCTGTCAGATATATAGCGGAGTAGAACATGCCCTTAATGCGTTTTAACCTATCAGCCAGCTTTCCCATCTGCAGCTTATACCAGCCCACCACTAGGCATCCCTTCCCTCTCCTTGCTCTGACCTTTCATTGTTGCATCATTAAGCACTCTGGCTTGCTCGACATTGCTCCTGCTCACCCTTATTACTCTCACATTACTGCCCCCCCTCCACCTATCATAAACAGTGGAACACAACTAAAACCCCTGTGACCCAGGGCAACGGAAACTCCCCTCCTGGCTCCCTCATCCCGAGAGTCTGCTTACAAGCCCAGGCTACCACCCAGTTGCACCATAATATAAATATTAAACTTTTCATCTTCACGATCCCCCACAGAGACCATCTCCCTAGGAAATGCACCCTATGGAGACCCTCTTTCTCTTGCCAGCCCCTGACAGAACCCCCTTCTCTGTGCTTACCCGCCCTTTGCCCACTTTCTCCTCCTATCAGCCCCCCATACCCTGAAACTACCGATACCCACCAATGGGTATCCACAGCAAACCTGCCTTTGACTAAGCACCTGAACAAGTAACAAGCATCTCAGGTCACTCATCCTCCTCCTCCTGACTGGCAATGTCCACCCCAGTCCAGGCTCTCAAAATGCTCCCCTGCCCCACCCACAGTCAGGCCACGGGCTCGGCATTGCATCTATCAACATCTGCAGCCTACAAAAAAAATGGGACTCCTTTCAAGGGTGGGTACTCCAACACCACCCGGATATCATAGCCCTGAGTGAAACCTGGCTCTCCCGCACTGTCCCTGATGCAGCGGTAAACCTCCCTGGTTACCTCCCCTTTTGTTCCGATAGGTTAGGAAAATGAGGAGGCGGTTGCGTGCTCTACCTAAAAGATGCACTCTCGGGCCAAGTACTCCCCCTGCCACATCTCTCATCGGGGGCTCAGGCACTCACCCTTAAAATAACCCTAGGCAAGTTTACCTCCCCGCTCCTAATCACTACAGCCTACATCCCTCCAAGGGACAAGAAGCTTGCTTTCCAAGACATCCTGTCCCAGCTCTCCACCTTTCCCATGTAGTATGAAAAACTAATTATGGGAGACTTCAACATAAATTGGCTGGCCAAGACAGCCGCACCGTTCATTAACGAGGCTGCAGCACTTGATCTCACACAAGTAGTCACTGACCCCACCCGGGTGAACCCTCTCACAGGGACATCCACCCTCCCTCCTAGATCTTGTTTTTACAAACCGTCCCCACAGAATAACCAGCCCCATGGTCCTTCCGGACGCACTAAGCAACCACTCCCCTGTACTCTTCACCTGGTCCTGCATTGCCCCCAAAGCCCCCTCTAAAATTACCTCTCAACGCAAACTGGGGCCCAGTAAACTAGCCCAGCTCAAGGCCTACTTCAAAGACTGGGACTGGTCTCCCCTAATAAACACCCTTGACCCGGATCATGCGCTTGAACTATTTACCACCACGTTCAGCGCTGCCTGTGATAAGTTCGCCCCCCAACCAAGAGCATGTCTAAGGGCAATCATGCCCCCTGGTTCTCTGACCGCCTCTGGGGCCTCCTTGCGGCACCGGGACGCCCTCTGGTATCGAGCAAATGAAACCCGACGGCCTGAGGACAGGCTACGATACAGGGAGGCCCAAAACAAGTGCACATGGGCCACTCGCTCCGCCAAAGCAAATTACTACAAAGCTGCTTTGTCCTCCACCTGGGGCATTGGCCAAAAATTTTGGAATAATATTAAGGAACTATGTGGCAAGCCTACCAATCTGCCCCCAGACCAAATATTAATAAACAGTAACCTCACCTCGGATCCCTCAGTATAGCCTTGGCCCTAAACTCCGCCTTCACGGATCTCAACCATGTCCTCCCCCAACTCTTCAACCCACCTCCTGCCCAGGAACCCCCACCGCCACCCCATGCCCCACCCTTCTATATACGCATCCTTACACCCAAGACAACCAAACCCTACCTTTCCAAAGTCCTTAACCTCTCTCCCCTCAGTAATGATTCCCTAGACCTCAAACTTCTCTGCCTCACCCTCCGGGAAGTCCTCACCCCGCTCGCCCATATTCTGAACCGCCCCCTGTGCCAGGCAAAATTTCCTGCACGTTGGAAAGCGGCCTGTATCACCCCCATACATTAGAGTGGGGATCGCACCTCCACAAACTACCGCCCCATCTCCATCCTACCGTCCCTATACAAAGCATTAGAGTGCATAGTCTCCGATCAACTCACTGACCACCTCACTAAATATAACCTCCTATGCAGCCAGCAACACGGCTTCCGCAAGGGTCATAGTACCACCACGGCCCTCCTTGAACTTGCCTCTCATGTTAACTCCGCCTTGGATCGCGGCCACATCTCAGGAGCCATCTTCGTGGACCGCTCGAAGGCATTTGATACTGTCAACCATGCCTTCTTAGTGAATACTCTTGCCTACAGTGGCCTCTCTCAAGATGCCTTAAACTGGTTCACCAGCTATCTGTCTGACAGAACTCAATTAGTTAAGATGGGCACCATCCTGTCCCATAGCCTCCCAGTCCGCTCCGGTGTCCCTCAGGGATCCATTCTTGGCCTTCTCCTTTTTTGCCTTTACCTTAACGCCCTCCCGGCGGCCTGCCCCAGGAGACTGCTCCTCTATGTGGATGATGCAGTCCTGTTCGCTTCTGATCCGGACCCCCTCAGATTACACCAAACACTCCAACACGCTCTCCATGAAACTGAACATTGGCTCACCACCCAGCGCCTAATCATTAACTATAACAAGACTAAAGTCATGATTTTCTCCCAACCGCAAAACCCTCTTAAGAGCCTTTGCCCCCAACTTCTAACCATAAATCAAACTCCCCTCGAACAAGTGGGCTCCTTTAAATACCTGGGTGTCACACTAGACCCGGCACTCAATTTCTCTCAACATATCCACTTCCTATCCACTGCTCTTAACTCTAGACTAGGCATACTTTATAGGTACAAGCACTGCCTCACCCCCTGAGGCTCTGCATCTTACCATTAACTCCTCTGTACTCTCCCTCCTGGACTACGGCATTCTCATCTACAGTGCAGCTCCCACCTCAGCCCTTGACAGACTCTGGCTTGTTCTAAACAAGGCCTGCCATCTCATCCTTGGGTGTGACCACCTCACCCACACCTGCGACCTCTACAGTACCACAAACTGGCTAAACTTAGACAGTAGAATCAAGTACCACACTTTCCTAATGACCAAAAGATTACACTTGGGCCCTCCAACAAAATTATTTTCCCTGCTGCTCCTGCCAGAACCACCCGAAACTTGACCAAACCACTACTATGGGTACCCCACTGCCGGACTTCCCAATACCAAAGAACGTTCAGTAACGAAGCCCCCTCCTGGACAAATGCGCTCCCTAGTCTAATCACCAACAAAACAAGAATAGGCCCTTTTAAATCCGCTCTAAGTAGTCACCTCCAGACCGTAAACCGATGTGACTGCCCCTGCCCCTGACCTGTTAAGACCAGTTTCTCGCCGGTCGCCTGATCGATCTCCACCAAACTTCCTACTTTGCCAGTCTCACTGATTCTTTTGTGGCTGTGCTATAATACTGTATTGCGTGTCATCCCTGTCTTCAAGTCGCTCTCTGTACCATGCATGTATCCTGCACTATGATATTATGTAATGTCCTGAAACTGTATCAGTGTTATCCCTGTTCCTCTACATGTTTGACGTGGAACCTTTGTAAATGAGTCTTTGACTCAAAGGTCTTTCTGAATACCTCAAATAAATAAACAAAAATACATGAAAAAGGAGTACAAGTCCACCTATGAAAGTAATGCAGCCAAGCAGAAAGCTTCTACATCCCAGCAGTCTCAATCTAGGGGTAACATAGGCAGGGGCTACTTCCCCAGGGCATTCTGTCCTATGTCCATGTCTTTGGATTTGTCTCAAATGAGAGGTTATTTCAGGGGAAGAGGCAGGAGAGGACCGAGGACAGTTACCACCACGTTTGCCCCTGCCACACAGTCCAAGTCCTAACTTCTGCAGTCAGGTCACCTCCCCTCCTCCAATAGGGGGCAGGCTCTCCCACTGCCTCCAAGCTTGGACCCACATCTCCCACAATCTGTAAATGACCACATTCTGCTTTACACAGATGACGCGGTCCTATAGTCGTGGAATGCTGATCGCACAATACTTGAAAAGCAAATGCAGGCTGATTTCTACTCTGTAGGGCATTGGTTCCTTCAGTCCAAATTATTCCTTAATTACAAAAAAACAAGACTGTTATTCACATCATCACGTAACAAACACCTTACTCGCCAACTTCACATTCTTAACAGTCAGAACTCTCCTCTTGAAATGGTCTAAATGTTTAAATACCTGGGAGTGACACTAGACAGCACCCTATCATTCAGCCAACATATTGGCTCAGTTGCAATGTCATGCAGTGCAAAACTGGGACTACTGTACAGACATTTTCAGTGTCTTACAGCTGTAGCACTAAAAATTACAGTAAACAGCTCAGTGCCCTCAGTGATGGACTGTGGTCTAGCAGTCTTATGGGGCTGCCTCCCAATCCTCACTAAAAAGACAAAAGCATGTTGTCTATTCCTAGGCAGACCCCGCCTCACCCACACCTGTGAGCTATGCTCTGACGGGTTGGGTGAACCTTGATTGCCACATTCATTATCAAGTTTGCCTTCTTGGCCCAGCCTGGTGGCGCTGAGGGTTGAGGAGCTGGACGCCACACCTCGCGCCACGCAGGCGGCCCGGGTTTGGAAACTAGCCCAGGTCGTTGGGGGGGTCGGTAGGGAGGGTGAAGGATTGAGCATCCCTTGGACTGCTCTCCTTCCCTGGGGAGGGAGGATTCCACCAACCGATGTACTGGTGACCTCTAGCGGAGGCTGGAGGCACTACAGTACTCAGCCGTGAGATGCTGGGGATCGGAGCTTGCAGACGCCTTCGGGGGTGCGCAGGAGGGTGCACGCCTGAGCTGGATGTCATTGCACTTCTGAGCCTCGGGAGCTCAAGAAAAGTGGAAACACCGCCATGGATAGGCGATGGCACCAAGTCCCCCATGCCCTTCGCTGGGCCATCCCCATCTGTCCTTCCAGGTCCTTCACCTTGGTCCTGCCCTGCAGACCGAGTCTGAATCTAAGAGCGCCCAAGAGGCGGAGGGCGACCCACCCTGGGAGGTAGACCAGGGGTGCTGGCTGCAGGGAGGTGAGGAAGAGAGGAGGTTCAGTTCGGGGGGGGGGGGGCCTCTGGCGGACAGGATAAGGACTCAGATGCCCAAGAGAGTTCCATGGGTCCGCGACCGGAGGAAAATAAAGTTGAAAAAAAAAAGTTTGCCTTCTTACCAAGAAATCTACTCTTGGACTTACCACTCCAGGACTGCAAAGCCTTCTTAACTGGTCTAACACCACAAGATGCATCGGGGGGGTAAACGGTTCGACCCTAAGCGTCCCTTTCCACCGAGCCACGCAAGGTCAGCGGTCCTATGAGTACCGGGCGCCGCTGTGGCTCAGTGCGCTTGACATACTAGGCATTACAAAAGAAGTAAAGCTAGGACCTTTTAAATCTAAACTCCATACGGCCCTAGCCTCAAACAGCAACTGCAATTGTGGGACCGGATTCCCCCTCCCATCTACTCTTCTCATCAGTCTTCCACCTTCCTACTTGCCCTCTAATCTTGCTCCTCTCCCCTCCCTACTTTCGAACAACATGACGTCTAGCTGTATAGACCCAGCACTTGAACTGCTCCGGAGAGTAAAAGGTTAACTCTATGCCAAGGCATAGAACTTGAGCTCGAGCTCTGTTTTCAGACCTCTGTCCCAGGTACTCCTCAGTGTAACCGTCAGATTCTTTACTCCGCCTAACTGAAAAGTCGCTCCGGAGATTCTCTCATTCACTTTGGTTCGGGTTAAGTAAAAAAAAATTGGTCGGTTTGTCAACCATTTACTTATTTTTTTCGGTATTCACATCTCTGTCTTCTGTACAGTAAGTGTTTAGTAGGTAGTTAATGTTTTGTGGTAGAAATTGTTTTTTGTTCAGTTTCTTCCTGGTCGGTCTGGTTAGGAACCGAAGTAATTCTGTTTTGTTGTTTTTTGTGATTGTATTGTGGTTTCCAGTACCTATCGGATCCTTAAAAATAAAAAGAACGATAATTTCCTTTTTTTTTTTTTTTTTTTTTTTTTTTTAACCGATCCGTGACACAGTTGGAACCGATAGGTTTGTAGTTGCCTGACTTAAACACTGGAAAGGGTAACTTTTTTCCTTTAGGCATGTCTGAGAAACCCAAAAAGAAAACCGTTCCCACTGGGTTTCAGCACTGCACTGAGTGTGGGGAGGCCTTTGCTAAGGCTGATCCCCACGTTGTCTGTGTTTACTGTCTGGGGTTTGACCACCTCAAAGCGGACTGCCAAATCTACAAAAACTTTCCCAAAGCCACTTTAGATAAATGTTTAAGAAGGCTGAAGGAAAGGAGGTTAAGAAACTGGGCTTGACCAATGGGTTGGCCCACCGGGTTCCGGATCAACCTGAGGTGGGGTACCCACTGACCTGGGCGATACCTCCTTGGGCAAAAGGAGAGACGGTTCTGCAGAATCGGTTCCATCTAAGAGAAACCACAAGTCAGTCGGTTGTGATCCCGGTTCCCATGTTCCGGCTGCTGATGAAATAGCTAAAGTGATTGCTGTTGTACAATCGCTACGATTGATTCGGTCGGACTTTTCTGCTTCTGAATATGATCCTGAAGCATTTTATGAGGGCGATTGGGAAGGAGATGAAGATTATGAAGGCCTAGATGAGCCAGTAAAGCCTGACATCTCCCCAGACAGGCCTTCTAATGTTTCTTCTCCCAGACCAAGTCCCCCCTCCCATTTCTTGTTTTACAAGAAAGTGGCTGATACTCTTCAGCTTCCAGTGGAATAGGCTGAACAGGATCAGGAGGAACCTGACTATGTTGAGATGATGGATGTCCCAGAGTCCAAAACGGTGTCTATCCCTCTGCATAAATCCCTGGGGAAACAGAAAATTCTTCAGTTTCCAAAATCCATACCTCCTGTGGATAAAAAGATGGACAGGAGGTATGCCTCGTCAGGTCCTGGGACGGAATACCTTACAAATCATCGCAGCCATGTTGGGGTAGTGCAAGCTGCAGCCTGTGACAAGGCTAACATTCCCCCAGCATCTCACCCCCCAGATAAGGATTCCAGGAAAGTGGATGCCATGGCAAAGAAACAGTACTTGGCATCCTCTTTGGGGCTCAGGCAATGTAATTACATGGCATATACAGCCAGATACCAGAATTATATGTGGGATATGGTTCTGGAGCTGGCTAAGAATGCCCGTCCACAGCTGGCCAAGGAGCTGGAGCAGATGGCTGTGGATGGTATTGAGGCATCAAAGGTCCAGTTTCATGCTGCTGTTGGCTCGAATTATGTACATTCTGGGGTCATGGCTACATCTTTCTCCATGAGGAGATTTGCTTGGTTCAGGTGTTCCAATTTATCACAGGATACCCAGATTAAGGCCATGGATTTTCCTGTCACCGGTAACTCTGGGGAGCAAACTGAGGCTTACATGAAAAAGATGGACGAATACAGGACCACATACAGGAGTGCTGCAGCCAGGGAAAAAGCAGGTCACCCCTCAGAGGCAGCAGTCTAGGATTGGCAGGGGCAGGCCTTTTCAAAGGCCTTTTTTCCAAGCCCAGGCCTCCTCTTCTTTCCAGCAGAGGGGATTCTTTAGGGGAAGAGGCAGAAGGAGGATGACCAGGACTCCATCCTCCACTCAGTCCAAGCCCCCTGCCAAACAGACACCCTGATGCCAGTCAGGGTCGCCTCCCCAGTTCCAGTAGGGGGCAGGCTGGCTCACTATTTCCAGGTCTGGAAGTCCATTACCTCAGACAAATGGGTCCTGGAAGTAGTGAGCCAGGGACTTGCTCTCAACTTCAAAAGGTTCCCAAAAATGAGAGCAGTCTTTCAGTCCTCCCTCTCCTGTGGAGACAAAGGCTTTAGAGGCAGAAGTGTGTATGCATGTAATTTATAACTGGGTAGGTACACTGGTTCAGGGGACCGTTTTGAGGAATGACTGAGGATATTAAGATGGCACATACATAAACATGGGATCCAGCACTCAGTACACAACTTACAGAAAGAAAAACATGAAGTCATTTGGATTCATACAATGACCAGTAAAATAGAATAAACATACAAGTGCAGTTTATAACCTCCATATAAGGGTAATGCACAGAAGTCTGTTCTGGAGACCCATACTGCATCTCCCTTCGAGCCTGCTGCTACTTGTGAGCTGTGTTCAGGTTTCAGGTCATTCAGGTCCAGGTGGATACCACAACCACTATGTTCTACCTAAATTGGCAGTGGGACACACTCCCTTTCCTTTTGTGTCAGGAGGCTCTTTGCACCTGGATGCTTGTGTACAGCCTGGGATCAGCCAGGTCTGAGAGACGTTGCACGAGTGGTCCCTGAATAAGGAGGTGGTAGACCATCTGTTCTCGCAGTGAGGAACCTCTCTGGTGAATCTGCCTGCCTTTGGGGAGAACAAAAAACTGAGGCTGCTCTGTGCCCCCCCCCACCACCACCCCCCCAAGTTCGGCACAGTGTTGGTGGGATGCTTTTGCGAGGTACTGGGCTCCAAGTCTCCTGTACACCTTCCCTCATTTCCCTTTGGTCCACAAGGTCGTGATCAAGACCCTGAAGGGCAAGGTGCAGATGATCCTGATTACCCAACACTGGCCCTGGCAGTTCTGCTATCCAGATCTCTTCAGCAGTAGTCCTCTGTGGAGATTGCCTCTCTGCCCAGGTCTGCTGACTAGACAGCAGGGAAAGGTCCTGCTCCCAAACCTTCAATCCCTGAACCACTCAGCCTCATTCCTGAGCAGCTAGAGTCACTATAGGTAGGGTAACAGGGCAGATAAGGTGGGCCTTTCGGAAGATGTCCTCCATGATCTTCTTAGAGATACAGCTCTTGCAGCAGGTTACACCATTAGGACTGAAGCCGTCAGGCGCCAGGACCCCACGGAAATTTTCTAGCTAGCAGTCTTCAGCAGGGACCGCCTCAGATGTCGGTCCGGCCCCCGACGTCAGGTGTAGTACATAAGGAGGCTGTCCCGCCAGAATCCCCAGTTCTTTTCCCGCCGTTGACTTCGCAGCATCGGCCTCTCAGTCAGTTTCTAGCGCGCGACGACCAGGAGAATTTCAACAGTTCTTTTTCATCGGATTTCGTCTGACGTCCTCTCCAACTTCCTTGGAGGGCCATTCATCGAAGTGTGCCTGCGGCAAACAGATTCCCTTTAAGGATCCTCACTCGGCCTGCGTTTGCTGCCTGGGCCCGGACCATGACACCCAGGCCTGTTCCTTCTGCCAGGGCTTTAACAGCCGTACGAGGATCCGCTGCCAGAAGGCCCTCCAAGCTTTCCTCCTCGAGGAGAAACTCAAGGCAGTGGATCGAGACCCTTCCTCCAGAGGGGAATCTTCAGGGAAGTCCCACAGGCACCGCGCAAAGCACCGGGAGAAGGAGAGACCTAGATCCCTCCAGGGCCTCTCGACTCCCGCAGTTCCGGCTCCAGGTCGGACCGCTGTCCGTTGAGGGCCCGTTCTCAGCCTCCCCAGTTCTTGTCAAATCGACTAGTGGTTCCTCCTCTCTGCAGCCTGTCAAGACCTCCAGGCCTGCATCTTCCACTCTGGCTAAGGCCTCGTCCAGGTCTGGGGAGCTCCACAAGTCTTCCTCCTGTCATCCGGCCTCCGACGTCAGGTCTGTCTCCCAACCGCCGCCACCCCGGGGGGGGGGTTCCCTTCACAGCGCTGTCCCAGACGGTAACTCTCTCCACAGATGCCTCAGGACTGGGGTGGGGAGCACACTTGAACGGGGAAAGGTCTCAGGGAACATGGACAACCCAGGAATCTCTTCTCCACATCAACATATTGGAGATGAGGGCAGTTCTTTATGCCTTGCAAGCCTTCCAGTCGGAGATTCCACTGAGTACTCTCCTGTTGCAAACAGACAATACTGCGGTGATGTATTACCTCAACAAACAAGGAGGCACACACTCCTACCCCCTTTGCAGGGAGGCCATGAGGGTGTGGGAATGGGTATTACGACACGGTGCAAACCTTATTGCAGTTCACGTCCCCGGGGTGGACAATACCGTTGCAGACAGCCTGAGTCGTTCCCAGGCCAGAGTCCACGAGTGGGCACTTCTACAAGTGGTGGCAGAGGATCTGTTCCACAGATGGGGCACTCCAGAATTAGATTTATTCGCATCCCCATCCAACGCAAAACTGCCCAATTTTTGCTCACTAGATCCAGGGCCTGGTGTTTTCTGGCGAGACACGTTGTCCCTCTCCTCGGCGGGCAGATTCCGCTATGCCTTCCCTCCTTTCCCGTTGTTCCAGAGAGCTCTTCTCAAACTTCGCAGGGAGCACACGAAGCTTATCTTGGTAGCGCCTTTCTGGCCCAGACAAATATGGTTCCCGCTTCTACGTCAGCTATCCCGGGAACCTCCGCTTTCTTTGCCAATCAGCTCCCATCTGTTGTCTCAGGAGCAGGGTTCACTAGTCCACCTGGACTTGCGTTCATTGAACCTACATGCCTGGCTCCTAGAGACATAGCCATGATGTGGCATGGGGTCTCGCAGGAAGTGGCAGAAGTACTTTCCGCCGCGAGAAAGCCGGCAACCCAGGCGACATACGCTATGAAGTGGCGCAGGTTTTGCTTATGGGCTCAAACGCGTGGTCTCTCGCCCTTAGACTGTCCCGAGAAGCTGGTCCTGGAATACCTGCTTTCGCTTTTTCAGTCCGGACTAGCTTACTCCTTGATTAAGGTGCACTTGTGTGCAATTCCGGCTTATCATGCCCCCATTGGCCATCGTATGGTGGCTGAACTGGACACTACTCGTGCCTTTTTAAGGGGGATCCTCCACCTTAGGCCACCTATCAAGGACCCGGTTCCTCCGTGGGACTTTCCCTTTGTCCTGGAGCAGCTTACGCTGCCCACCTTTTGAGCCAGCCGTGGATTGCGGGCTACGTTTTCTGTCATGGAAAACGTTGTTTTTAGTTGCAGTTACTTCGGCGAGAAGAATCTCTGAACTGCATGCACTCATGTGCAAAGAGCCCTATTTAGTTTTTCACCAGGATAGGGTGTCCCTGAGGACAAATCCTAAGTTTCTGCCTAAAGTGGTTTCAGCCCTTACCCTTAATCAGGATATTGACTTACCAGTGTACTTTCCCAAGTACACCAATAGAGGAGAAGCACTGCTTCACACCCTGGATGTCCACAGGTGCCTCAGATATTACCTGACCAGAACCAGACAGTACCAGAAAGCGGATCAGCTGTTCGTATCCTTTGCTGAGAGGATGAAAGGGGCCCCTGTTTCAAAGCAAACCCTTTCACGTTGGCTCATTCAGTGTATCTCTTTGGATGACAAGCGCAGCAAACCCTTGCCTGGAGTGGTCAAGGGCCATTCTACTAGAGGAGTGGCCACCTCCTTTGCAGTGCTGAAAAATGTTTCCACTTCAGCTATTTGTGCTGCAGCTACCTGGAGCTCGGTGCATACCTTTATTAGGCATTACAGCCTGGACATCGCTTCAAGGCGAAGGGCAGGTTTCAGCCTAGCCGTCCTTCAGGGACTTCTGTCCTAGGCTCAAGCAGGGTGGTAATCTCTGATCTTATCTGTGTCAATCTTCACCATTCATCACAGATGGTATCTGGCCGGAGGTCAGGACCCCGTGGAGGCTTTTTTTCTTTTTAAGGGTAGTAGGAGCCAACATGCCATCGCGCGCCATCTCGAGGTCGGCGACCGCGTGGCGCTGTGGTTGGCCGTTAGGGCTGTGTCAACTCCGCCTGCCTGCCAGTTCTTCATCTCCCGCTGTAGAGGTCGCCTTGTGGGAAGCTTTGAAGTAAATCTTAGGCCTGTTTCAATACCAATCCTTCGGTGTCAAGTCCGTCGGTCCCCTGCCGGTTCTGTTTTCTGCCTCTACTCGATGTCGCCTGGTAAGATCTTTTCTTATTTTTTGAATTTTCTCAACGTCGAGTCTGTTTTGGTGTTTTTTTCCGTAGGTCATGTCTTGGTGGGAGGGCAGAAATCTTCAAGACGGGTCGGCCCCATGCGGCGGTGCCTGCGCGCCGAAAATTCTCCTCGGCCATCGTCTAGTATGACGGGTGTGTCTCTGCGGTCTTTGGCTCACTTCACGCATGGACTTGAGCTGACGCCTGCTTCTCCATGGACCGCTGGGTCCTCTAACAACAGGCGTGGAAAGTGGGGCGAGCTCCGCCGACTTTCGGGGTTCGGGTTCGCACTCGGGCCAAGCCACGCTCTCTCGGCCTTTCCTCTGGGTCCCCTCCCGGTTCTATACGGACCGAGGAGGAGGGAGCCTTGGCTACTTGTAGCCTAGCCATTGCCGAGGCTTCTTCTGCGGCGCAGGAGGCCCGTCCCACTCCTTCCCGGGAGCAGGCGGGAGGCACCGCCATAGCAGTCGCCCCTTCGGGGATGAAGGCTCCCCCGGTGTCATTCCCGCGGCTCTGAAGGCCTGGGTCGGCGCCGTGGGCTCAGTTGACGCCGTTCGCAGCACCGACGCTGTTTGCGGTGCAGTGAGATACACTGCGACATCATCCTTTGCCATGTCGACGGCGCTGAGGTTGAGCATGGCGCCATGTCCTCGAGGCTCGGCGCCATGGGGCTTTCGGTTCCATTAGTCGGTGCCGTCCACGGCGCCGCCCAGGCCCTCGGAGCCAGGCGGGGCCATGCTCGGTGCCGTGTCCGTTGGGCTGCTGGCTGCACCGCCACGGTCCTCGCGCGGCTTGCAGCACTGGGAGCTGGCAGCTGCCGCGCCGAGGATACCACCAGGACTGTCGGCGCCGTCCTTGTCCTTGGTGCCACGGGACCGGATGGTACCACGACTGGTCCTGGCTCTGGATCTCTGGCTCGGGCTGGGGCTGTGCTCTCCCTCAGATCCCACTCGCGGGCTTGTGGGGGGCGCTGGCACCGACTCTGGCACAGCGGTGGTCTCCAGGCCTGGTGGTAGGGATGGTTCTGCCCGCCCTCCTACGGTTTGGCTCAGGGCCTCGGACTCTACCTCCTCGGAGGCGGAGTCGAGCTCTGAGTCGGATGTGCAGTCTCACCCCTTGGGGTTGGCTGCTGACGTGGGCAGCACGGTGGTCTCTTCGACCAGTTGGAGCCAGCCCCCTTCTGAGGTGAGGTCGGTGGCTACCGAGATTAGGGTCAGTGGTGTGGGCCACCATAGCTCTGCAGCCTGATCTTGGCGGGTTCACTGATCCCTCAGTTGTGGTACCCCCTCCGGTGGTGTGCCTTGATCGCCCGACTTTGGGGCCCATCGGAGCACCTGCGGGGGTACTGCTCCCTGGGTATCCCCTTTGGGGGCTGCCCAGAGATGCCAGCTACCTAGGCTGACCCTCTCGAGGAGGAGGACTCTGAGGGGTCGAGGGGTGTGGGGTCGGCGCGTCTGCCTTTTTCTGGGGTCCACCCGGGCCCTGGGAGAAGCCGAAGTGCAGATTTCCGCCCTTCCTCCGCGGTTTCTTTGAGGGAGTCCCGTTCATTTGAGGCAGGGGACCGTCCTTCTGGATCTTTACAGCACCGGTCGCCTCACTGGTGGGATTCTTCCGGGCGCAGCAAAGGCAATACCGATGTGGTTGTGCAGCTGTCGGCTGTGGGGTCTTCCGGGGCACCTTCTTCCACGGGTGCCCTCGGTCCGCTCCTTAGCCCAGGCGGAGGTCAGCCGACATCTCTTCTCGGCTCTGTCCCCATCTCTCTGCCACACTCTCCTGCGCTGGCAGGCATCCTCGGTCCTAGCGGCCCTCTCACCTGGGAGCAGTTCAGAGCGGTGGCTGCCCGGTTCCCTGTTTACGTTAGGGCAATGGACAGCCAGGTTTTTCAACCTCCCCCCGTGCAGCCACCCACTGAACAGATGGTGACCTCTAGCTCCTCATCCCCCTCTTCAAGGGGAGAGGAAAAGGAACCATCTGTCCACATCTCTCCGGCTGCTGATCTCTCTGAGTATCGGCGATTCCTCGTGAGGATGTTGGAGGATTTGCACCTTTCTCCTTCCACTGTCAGCAATCCTGAACACGCAGCGCACGCCTTTCTATGCGATTTTGGCGAGGCCACCCTTGTGATGCCACCCTGGCCGGCTCCCTTTCGGGAGGCGTCGTTGCGTTCCTGGCAGAGGCCCTTCTCCGGAGATCTTCCCTTGTCAGTCTTCACCATTCATTTCTTCCTGGGTGTAAGCCGGAGGCGCGCACCCGTCACGGGAGCTTTTTTTTTTAAAAAACTTTGGCTAACGGCACCGCCCTCGAGAGTGACGTCATGCGCGAGGGGCGGCCGTTAGTAGCGACCGACTCCTCCTCCAACTCAGTTCTGTTTCTCCCGCCCGTCGAGGCAGCACCTGTCCGCGTATAGCATCGTTTAAGCGCGAGTGTTCCGACTTCCCGCTATCACACTCGACGCCATCCGGTAAGACTGTTCCTTTTTCTATCTAACGGCGCCGGGTGTGTTTCCTTCTGTGTTTTAGCCTTGTTAATTTCGCGTTATGTCCGGTTCGGGAGCTAAGCGCTTTTCCAAGACGGGCCACGCCCCTATGCGTCGGTGCTCCTGTGGCCGGCATTTCTCAGTCTCGGACCGGCATGACGTTTGCCTTCGTTGCCTGGGACCCAACCATGATATGGATTCGTGCGACGCCTGTTTCTCGATGGACCGCCGTCCTCGAAATCCGCGCGTTTAAGCTCGGCAAGGCCCTCACGACCTTCGGGGACGACGCCCGCCTCGGGATTCTCGGCAAGGTCGTTAGGGCCCTTCCCCGGCCCCTCCCGGCCTATACGGTCTGAGGAGGAGGGGTCTCCTTCTTTCTTGCCGAGGAGGAGGCCCTTCTGCGGTGTTGGGGAGCGTCAGATCCCTCCCGGGCCGGGCGACGCCGACACCGGCCTGCAGTCACCCTTCGGAGGTGCAGGCTCCCCTGGTCGAGGCCTCGGCTTTTGAGCTGGCCTGGTGGACTCGGACGCCGCCGCTCTTTGCGCCGCTGATCCCGGGGCTGCCTCGCACCGCTTGCAGCGCTGGTGATCAGGGCGGCGCCGCTTGATCCTGCACCATTCGCTGGGCGCCAGTGATCGAGGCGGCGCTGGCGTGTCGCCTTTGGGCCTCTGGCGCCGGGATGGACCTGGCGGCGCTGGCGGGCGGTGTCGCTTGCCCGGACGCTGCTGGCGGGCCTGCGGGCCTTGTCCATCCTCCAGCGTGCCGAGGTCTGCCGGGCGCCAGGAGGTTTGAGTTGGGCCTGGCTGCTACCGGGCGTGGGGGCGAAAGGGCAAGGCCACCCTTGGTACCAGGGCTGTCATGCGCACTGTGGCTCCTCAGGGACCCCTGGGGTGGCCAGCATCGAGGTCCAGCTGGTCTCATCCTCCTCGGAGGGCGACTGACTGGACGTGACTCCATCCTGGCACTCCCCCACTCTTCGGGTCTGGGTCCCCTGTGGCTAGAGGTACCAGGCGGAGCAGCTGGCTCCTCCTCTGTCCCCCCTTCCGCTGCCTCCTGAGGGTTCCCCGGCTGCGGGTGGCCGGGAGCCCGGGGGGGCAGGCGTGGCGGTGACGGAGGGTGAGGCTCCCCTCTCTGGAGGGCCGGTGACAGCTACCCCCGAGGGTGCTGTTGCCCCCTCTAGGGACAGGGGACGCTGTGGTCGAGGAGGAGGCCCTCCTGAGTCCAAGGGGTTGAGGGCAGGGGTCTGCCACTGCGTCTTCTTGGCCACCCCAGGTGTGACAGGAGCCGAGTGCAGAACCTCGCCTCCCCTCCAGGGTTCTAGGGTGCCTCCGGGGCGCTTTCGGACTGCCCTTCTGGATCCATGCAGTCCCAAGGCCACAGGGAGGTTCCTCCCAGGGCTCTTCCAGGCTCCGCTCCCAGAGTTCTGCTCATGCCTGGTCTGACATCCGGGATCCCTCCTACTAGGGCTCCTTTCCCCGGATTCCAGAGCCTTCGAGAGAGCAGTTGCCTCGTGAGGTGCCCCTCCCATCTCTACTTCACTTTCACACCCCTGCCTCAGGCCATGTCGGTCCCACGGGTCCGTTATCCTGGGAGCAGTTCAGGGGTTCTGATGTGGCCTTCCCTCATGTTAGATACACATGCATGAGCTGGTCTTTCGACTCTCCCCACCGCCAAGGGAACTCTCTGGACATTCCAGCTCCCCATCATCCTCGCCTCCCTCCTCTGAGGGAGAGGAACTCTGCTCATCTTTTCCTCCGATGCTGATTTCACAGAATATCAGCGCTTCTCCTCTCGAGGATGGTGAGGATCTTCGGATTTCCCATGTTCGGAGAGACAATACCGAACGGGAGACGGAGAATTCCTGGTGAATTCAGTGCCCAGCATTTGGTGGTACCTTCCTGGCCTATCCCTTCCAGGAGGCGCTCTATCCGGTCCTGGCAGTCCCCAGCCGCTTTCTTCAGCCCGCGCTGACTGTCAGCGAGGGTATTGTGCCCCTCAGAGTCTCTAGGTTCCTCCCAACCCGCCCTCTGGGTTTGGTTTACCTAGATACTCCTTCTGGCGCTGTCTGTCTGGCGACGCATCAACTGGATCCGACTCTCTCCAGTTCGACCGCCAGCTTAAGAGTGTTCTCTTCTTCCTCGCATGCAGTGCCAGTATTGCATCTCATCAGGTTCACCACGCTGCCTACAACCGCATTTGTGGTCGATGATGTCCCAGCTGTTGGCATCAATGCTCTGACACGGAGCAACCAGACAAGCTGCTGCTCCTCTCCGTGTAGGCTCTGGAGCTGGCAAGACACTGCTGCGGGCATCTTACGACGCCAATGAGGTGGCTTCCAGGCTGATGGGACAGCGATCTGCATCAGCGGCTTGGCATGTTTCTTTGTCTTTCCAGGTTGTTACCCCTGGCCCGCCGTGGGTGATTGAAGGCTCCGCCTGGGACCTGCCTTTTCTCCTCTAGAGCTAGGAGACTTTTACAGGGGCCCTCCGCTCCCTCGCTCCTCGGAGGTACCTCTCAGCTCTTCCCCCACTTAGGCTTTCTGAATGAGCCAGGGTCTTCTCCTCTGTTTCTCACCAACAGAAGGCTGGGGGTCTTGTTCTCCTCAGGGTATGGCCTCTTCCCCTCCCGGGAAGAGGAGCTTGGTATCACTCAGGAAGTAATGAATGGTGAAGATTGACAAGGAAGATATGAAAATGACGCACTCCACCGTAATTCTTGATCTTTTCTTGTATCTTCACCATTCATTACTTACACCCTCCCTCCATCCCCTCAGTGGCCTCTTCCTGTGGCTTCTCCACCTCCCGTCTCCTTCCTCTCTCTGCAAAATATATAAAATAAAAAATAAATAAAAGATAGGAAGAACTGCTCAATTTTTCCAAAAAAAAAAAAAAATCTATATCTTTGGGGGGGGTTCTTATTTCTCCAGAAAAATTATGTACTCTAAGATTCTTGGGCCATCTCGTGGATTTGCATTGGCGATCAAACTGCACAACTATCTCTTGCCATCCCCGTGCAGATACCTCTGGGGTTTTAGCCTGGCTCAGGCTATTCAGTTTGATCCCGGAATCCTGCACCAGCTGTTACGCCTCTAGAATCAGAAACCCTCCCCTTCCCCAATCTTGCCTTGCAGAGCGGAGGAATGAGACGCCTGTTTTTTTTTTCAAAAAACAACAGAAAAAGCTGAGGAACTCTCTGACTGCTATAGTCATTCTTGGTATTGAGGTCATGCTCCTAGCCTGCAAGTGATTATCTGTAAAAAACAAAAAAAAAAAACAAACAAGAAGTAAGATGAGAGGGCAGACAACCCTTCTCGTAAGATTTTGATGATTGGTTTTTCCTTTCAAGTGTCCTCTTGGACAGTTTTACAGACAAGCAGTGCTGACCATAACCAATCCCAGCCAGCCTAAGCCTCTGGCCTGCCTTGGCGAGTCCGACTGAGTCCCACTTCTATACTTATAAACGCCTGAAAGGCTTACATTTTCCATTTCTAAACCCCTGAGCAGTGCTCTCATGCTGCCTGGGTTTTATTCTTCCCTCCTCGGGTGTCCTCCAGTTAAAGCCTTCCAAGGCCAGGAGCCCAAGTGGTATCAAAACAATGGCATGTTGAAGATGAGGACTATGCCCTCTTAGTCTGTCTAGCGGGTTTGGTGAACCTTCTCTTCAGCCTATCTCCGGATTCTTGCTTCCCTGTTAGTCGAGCCTTCAGCCATAAGCTAACTATGCTCATGGTACATTCTGGTCCCTTCAACATCCCATCTCTCTTCTTCTTCTTCTTCTTCTTCTTTCTCATTTCCTTCCTTCTCTCTCCTCCTAGAGTCGCCCAGGTAAGGAGGCCCTGCAGTCCCTAGGTTAGGATACTCTTATCTCCTCTGTCCTTCCTCCATCGGCTTATTCCTTTTCAGTTCATTCTTCCTTGCTTTGCTATCCCTTGGCTATCTTGCCTCGCTATCTCTATTCTCTGCTTTCGCTTTGCCTCTCCGGCTCACAGAACTGAGGAGGAGTCGGTCGCTACTAACGGGGTCCTGCGCATGACGTCACTCTTTAGGGCGCCAAGTAGCCAAAGTTTAAAAAAAAAGCTCTCGTGATTAGTGCAAGTACATTCGGCTTACAACCCAGGAAGTAATGTAATGGTGAAGATACAAGAGAAGATAAAGAATTACGGTAGGTACGCACTTTCATTTCCTGCCCCTAGGGATCTCAGCCAGAGGTATTGCGCACCCCCGGAGTCTCCAGGTTCCATGCCTCATCCACAGTCTGGTTTGACGCAGTTGGATACTCCTGATGGGCTCCGCGCCCTTCACCGTGACCGGCCCCCAGATCAAGACTCCTCGGATTTTGATTTCTGGGGTAGGAGGACTTTCTACTTGGCACGGTTACTTCTCTCTATCTCTGCACATCAGGCCCACTACGCAGCCTACAACAGGTTCTTATGGTCCAGGCTAGGTCAGCTCCTAGCCTCATTGCCTGACACGGAGCAAACCAGACAAGCCATCACACTCTCTGCACGTGGCCTGGAGCTAGCAAGGCACTAGCAAGGGCATCTTACTGATGCCAACAAGGTAGCTACCAGGGTCTTAGGACTGCGATCTGCACTGGCGGTCTGCATGGCTACACGCCTTTCCCGGTTGTCACCCTTGGCCGGCAAGGGTGATTAACTCACCACCCAGGAACCTACCTTTCTCCTGCAGAGTGAGATGGTGCTTGTCTGGGCAACTTCCTTCCCCCTCCAGGGGAATCCCGTCTCTCTCTCTCCCCACTCTCTGGCCTCTCCAGGCCCTGAAGGTTCCCCCCTGTGTGTTACCCACTGAGGGCTAAGGGACTTTGTCCCTTAGGGTGTAAAGAAACAACCCCCTTCGGGGGCTTGGTACTCACCCATCTGTGATGAGTGGTGAAGATTGACACAGATAAGATATGAAAATTACGTACCTACCGTAATTATGATCTTTCTGTGTATCTTCACCATTCATCACAACCCCACCCACCATCCCCCTGGGGCCTCAGTCTCTGGGTCCCCCCTTCTCTGTGACTCCCCCTCTCCTCCTTAGGAGTGGGGTAAAGTAGGGACACACAGGGGAGTATTTTTCTAGGAAGAGTGGATAGCTGGAGCGGCACTCCTTCTCTAGTACCTTGTCTCCATCCCTGTGGGGTGGGAGTTGGTAGTTGCCCTCCTTCTCTCCTCCTCCCTGTTTACATCCAACCTATTTCCCATAAAAACAAAAAAAAACCTTTTTTTCACCAAACATCTTTTCTTGAGAGAGTACTGAATCCCTGTATCCTGTCCTTCTTCCAGAATAGCCGACTCTGCTTTCTGGAGTATTTGCCAGTTATTCTGTGCCTTGAATTCTGGCAGAAAGCTTTGCTATCTCCTTGCAGTTCCTATACAATCTGGAGACGGACCAGGGTCTCTGATATCTTATACTTCTCTCTCTCCTAAATTCTTTACCCACCCTACCCCTCCTTCTTCCGCTTCCAGAGATTGGGGCCCTCCCAATCCCTTTAGTTTCTAACCTCTTTCTTTGCTGTCCTCTCAGTCGTTATTTCTCCTTTAGTCTGCATCTTCCTTTCCTTTTCTGTCCCTTGACTCTCTCGTCCCACCCTCCATCCCTTCCTCTTACCTCTCCGGCAACTCAGAACTGGCAGGCAGGCGGGTCGGACACAGCCTAACGCCAGCCCGGCAGCGCCACGCGTGCGTCGGCCCAGGGCGGCGCCGGTGTGTCGGCTCCGTCCACCCTTTTAAAAAAAAAAAGGCTCCGCTGATCCTGACCTCCGCCAGATACCCATCTGTGATGAATGGTAAAGATACACAGAAAGATCATAATTACGGTAGGTACGTAATTTTCATTTCTCCTTCCTCCCGATGGTGTTAGATTGTCGCTATTGCTTGGGAATCGGTCCTAATGGTGTAACCTGCTGCAAAAGTTGTATCTCAAAGAAGATAGTACAGTTACGTAAGAACTTACTGTAACAGTAGATCTTCGAGAACAGCTCTTGCAGCAGGTACCTTCCCGCCCGCCATTCCCCCTTGGAGGAGGTAGTTTATAGCCTAACATCCCTCTTCCAGGATGGAACAATTTGTTTTAGTCTTGGCCATCTGATGGCGGATCCTCAGTCCCCTCTTCTGTCATCATCAAGCGGCCGGGAGTCTCTGGCGGGAGAACTGGGATTCTGGCGGGACCGCCTCCTTATGTACTACGCCTGACGTTGGGGCGGACCTGATGTCGGAGGCGGTCCCCGCTGAAGACTGCTAGCTAGAAAATTTCCGTGGGGTCCTGGTGCCTGACGGCTTCAGTCCTAATGGTGTAACCTGCTGCAAGAGCTGTTCTCGAAGATCTACTGTTACGGTAAGTTCTTATGTAACTGTACTTTATGCAGGCATCCTGTGAGAAGTTGACTCGTAACTGCTATAAACTTAAGTGCGATTCGCTATCCGGTGCCAGGGTAAGGAGCTGTGGTGAGCATCCTCTCCTACCTGTGATCCCTTTCTCAATCATGACTGTAAGCGACTACCCCAAGATGCTCCTAGTAGCCATCTCAGGGTACCTGGTTAGATGAGCGCTACATTTATAGCACTACCAGGGACAGCGAGCAGGGATTTACAGCACTAGCCATATGTGCTGCACTGGTCTCTGTCCACGGTACTGCTATACAGACAAGGGCAGCAGAATTCAGGAGCCCGGCTGAGTTGCTCCCATGGCTTGGAGGGCTGGGGCATAGAGCAGCTCGGCTAGGCAACAGTGGAGACCAGGGTTGTATTCCTGGTCTCCAAAATGTTTTGCCGATCATGACTTTAACTTTTTTTTCTGTTATGATCCCACCCCCTTCGAGTGAGAATCCTTATCGGGATGTGGGGCACAGCCCTGAAAAGAAATATTGGCATGATTTTCCACACCCTTCTTGTCAGCGCTATGCTGACCCAGTGCCCATCTCTGCATACTAGGCATGGGCTGGTATGCAGACAGTGGCCCAGGAGAAGGTTGTCTGGCGTGTTTTCGAAGGCCTGGATCACTTGTTCCCTCCTGTGCATAAACCTCTGCCTCCATGGGCCCTGCTGCTGGTGTTGGCAAAGTTCATGGGAAGCAGTTTGAGCCAGTGCACCAGTATGAGATGTCACATCTGTCGTGGAAAATTGCCTTCGTGGTGGCCGTAATGTTAGCCAGAAGGATCAGTGAGCTCTTGGTGGAGTCTCCTAACCTGGTTGTCTTTTGCCCTAACCCGAAGTTCCTCCCAAAGGTCACATCAGAGTTTGACCTTAACCAAGTGATCAACTTAACCCGTTCACCTTACTGACCCAGATTCGAAGGCTGATAGCATACTCTGGACCTGCAGAGGGTGCTCTCTTACCATATTAAGCGTATGGCTAGAGTTAGAGGTGAGGCTCAACAGCTGTTTGACATATTTATTTAGTTTTTGTTGACCGGGTAAGTGCACTAGACAAATCCTGCCTATTTTCAGGCACGACCCCGGGGGAGGGGACTACAGATGAATGCTAACTGACCTTGAACCAGATTAAGCTGCTGGTGGTATTGTTAGTGAATGAGGGAAATTTGGCCAGGACACCGGGGAAATTCCCCTACTCTTTTCGATAAGTGCCATGGGATCTTTAACATCCACCTGAACTACCACCAGTCCAAGCAGATGGGACCTCGGTTTAACGTATCATTGGAAAGACGGCACCTCAGAAGTGCAGCACCCCTCTCATGCTGCACTACAGTGTCAGTACTGGGATATTAACCCAAGTGCCAGATGTGGGAACTGAATCCACAGCCCTCTGATCTGCCGGCCTCAGAGGCGAGTGTGTTACCTACTGAGCCACTGACACATATGCTGAAGCCGCACCTGGCAGACCCGCAGCAGAGCGGACACTTGCCAGGTGGATTACATCCTGCACTGACCTTTGATATAGTCTGTCTGGTAGGGAAGTCGCCCAAGCAGCTTAAGGCTTATTCCATTAGATATACCACTACCTTGGTGGTGCTTCCAGGGATATCCCCATTGCAGAGATATGCAGATTTGCAACCTGGAGTAAAGCACACAGTTTCATCTTCCACTACAGCATCAACATCATGAGTCATTGGATGCTGCTTCTGGATCCTTGTTCCTCTAGTCCTTGTTCACCAAATACGGGTGTGTGCCTTGCCCCCTCCTCCTGGAGGACTACAAGAAGTCACCAGAGTTTGGATAGTGAACTGAATCCACAGTACTGGGATACTTACCTTTATCCATAGATTTTTCTGGACATAGTCTCCACCACTCATTCACACTACTGGGGACTATGCTGGAGACACTAGGACCCAGTGGGAGCCAAAATGTTCAGGAGGGCCGGCCAAGATAGGACCCAGCATCTGTGGTCTGTGAGGCCTTCAGCTCCATGCATTATGTATCTCTCATTGACCCTCCAACCGCCTTGCTTTTTTCCCCGCCCTTGAGTGTGCTTCAGTGACAACGTTGCTCACCCTCCGGGAGTCAAATCTTCATCAGACGGACAACAAGGTGGTGATGTACTCTTCCAGGGCAAGAACCTTCCTCCCAGAAGACCATAGAAACGATATTCTCCAGATGGCTCACTTCATTAAGGAGAACAACTCAGTTCGGGCTCTCTTGATGGAAGGCATCCATCGGGGCTCAGACAGCGTACAGGACATATTCTCATCTACAGTGGGGCCACTTGGTGCTCTGTACACACTTTTGTGAAGCACTATGCCCTCATTGTCCATGCCAGGCAGCATCCTTCCTTTGGCAGGACAATCCTTAATGGACATCTGGCCTGAGTGAGCTCCTTTCTCCTGCCGCCCTTCTCGGGATTATTTTAGCTCCGTACTCTCCCACTAGTGTGAATGAGTGGTGGAGACTTTATGTCCAGGAGATATGAAAATTACATACCTACCATAATTCTTGATCTTGGACGAAGTCTCCACCACTCTTACACATGCCCACCCACCATCCCCTGAGCTCACTCATCCTGTTTTTGGTCTTCACTCCCTCATTGGCTGGGCTGTAAAGACACTGAGTTGACCCTTCTTACACGGGTCATGCAGACTGTCTTATGTCTGAGATGGCTTAGTTTTTCGTAGGTTAGTTTATGCTGCACCTCCTCAGTAAAAAAGATACTGAGGCGGTTGAAGGGTCGACACCGAGATAACCTATACAGTTCGAGCCAGCCTCACAGCAGCGCACATATGCGGTCCTATCGCGGCTTCTGTCCTCCTGAAGATTTCTGGCTCCTGCTTGGGTCCTAGTGCCTCCAGCATTGTCCTGCTAGTGTGAATGAGTGGTGGAGACTTCATCCAAAAAGATCAAGAATTACGATAGGTACATCATTTTCATTTCTAGTGGTGATATTCCGTTCCGATCCACACAACCAACCTGACCTTCCCAACAAGAGGCACCCAGATCCCTGCTCCAGCATGGAAAAGGTCTGATATATAATTGGGTGGAGCTGAAGGATATACCACCCGGGTGGTGGGAGGAGCTTAGCGACAGTCGGCTGTGTGGTAAGATGAATCTTACTGCTTGGTCATATGTGGTTTAGTCAACCACGTTTTCCTTCCTTTTTTTTGTTGCTGACATTTCATTATTTGAAATCATGCACAGGCTGCTGAAAGGATACACGATCCATAGTTTGGGGCATGAAATGCTCTGAAAAACTGATCTTGGTCTGTGTAGCAAAGTGTGTGTTCTTTTTAAATACCGTGCCTCTTAGCATTCTAATCAGTACCTTATGCAGTGTGCAGCGCTTTCACTTTATTGACACTAGAGCTCATGGCGTTCACACTATATTAAGTACAGATTGCAGGGAGATTTTTGTAGAGACTGGCTGATTCCCCCCCCCCCCCCCCCCCCAAAAGTCGTGAGACAAAACTACATTAAAGCACAGAGACTAAGGTAGAGAGGGACAGTCTTAAAAAGGGCGCACACTGTGCTACCTTGCCCCTGGGATCAGTGTTTCAGAGCATTTAATGCCCAGAACTATGGTGTGGGTATTCTTTAATCCAGTTACCCAAATTGAGTTGACATTACAGATACATACACATGACTACAGTGAGTTCTTGTTTTACAGCTATCCTGAATGATTGGATACCGCTGTTTTCTTGACATCCTAGGTAGTTGGTGTAATCATCCAGCAAAAATGGCTTGAATTATTATTTGAGTGTTCGACCTGTTCTAGTGACATCCAGCACAATGTCACATGTGAAACTGCTCAGTTGGACCCAAGTCATTTACCTACTTGAGACATTTACAATCCAGGAAAGCAGGGCATTTTTATTTGGTAGAAAGTCCGTCCTAAGGACTATGAATTCTTTACCATATGAAAGAATAAATACATAGATATACAGGAGATTAGCCCAATTAAAAACTGGTACACATAGAATGCTGAAAATAGAAGAATATTTTAAACTAGTGCACCAGGAAAAGTTTCCCTGAACAAAGGTGCCTATAGTCTGGTTTTAAAGCACTGTACCATCATAGCCGAGTGGATGTCAGATGGAAGCATATGCCACAGAGACAGTGCTGTCACAGAAGGTGATCTTTCCCTGGTAAATTCCCATCTTGAGATGGTGATGGTTAGTTGTCCATTCTGTACAGAATGTAGGTGATGCCCTGAGGCATACGAGATGAGAAGATCCTGGAAAAAGCGGGTGTCCAGTCTGTTGATGGCCTTATTGATTATATGACACATGTTTAAGGTAGTTTGCCAGGAAACTGGCAGCCACTGCATTCTGTGCAGCCCAGGCATGATAGATTTTAGGCAAAGTGTTCAAAGGGTTTACCATCATGGAGTTAAGTTCCCTCTTTTACATCAGTCACCCTGGTGGAGGGAACTTAACAGACACTTAAGTTGGAGTCAAGTAAGGAAAGAACCAGGGATTTAATCTTTTTATTTTTCCATTTCAGTGTAAACGGAAAGCGGTATTTCGAGTGCCAGCCCAAGTACGGTGCCTTCGTGAAGCCACATCAGGTTACTGTGGGGGATTTCCCTGAAGAAGACTATGGCCTGGATGATGAAATGTGACATGGATTGTCATGAAAAGAAGCAGTTTCTCAATAATGTACTAGTGCCATCAGCACGCTGATGCATCACAGCAGTTTTTATTTTTCCATGCTCCCTCTGATGCAAGCATTGGTCTGATCTGCGTGAGGTTCAAGAATGAAATTTGTCTGTACAGTTGTGATAGGGTTGTGGTGTCCTTATTGCCCCACATTTTATAGGGAATACTTGGCTGTCATTGTTTTCCATGTGTGCCTGTTTTACAAGGGGGCAGGACTTTAGTAGCATCAGTCTCAGTATTGCTAGATGTAATAAGAACCTTAAGATAGTGTTCTGTATTAATGTGGAGTTGTAAAGTTGAGTAGCAAATCATAGAGACACTTAAAGATCTTGCCTTTGTGAAATGTTCCTCCACAAACTGAAAGGTGGAAGAAAGGGAAGACCTCATCTTAAACAGTGTGCAGCTTGAGTCTCAACATCAAGATTCAGCTTGCTGTTGCTTTTTAATGGGGTTTCTGATTATGCGAAAGACACAAACATCTAGTCAATTGCTGTAGATATTTAGAATGCCATTGGAGCATTCATTTTTTTCAGTAATGTGGTCAAGCAGCAGGTCTTCAGATAAAGACCCTTCATACATAGACATAGTTCTGACTAGGAGACTGTGAGATTTCCTTTTGTCACATCACAGGCTGTTCTTAATTCTTAACTGCGCAAAAGAAATTGAACACAATTTAGCAGAGCAGTCCCAGTTAGCTTTTACAGTTCGCATGGCTAATGCTAGGGACTGAAATTGTTTTTTGTGGAGAAAAGTAATGGAGTTCACATTCATAAAATGTCAATATTTATATGTTGAAAAACATAGTTCTGGTCTAAAGAAAACAATCACAGTACCATGAATATACCGTAGATTGAGTTGGCAATTGTACGAGCTAGGTTGCTGTATCTAAGGGGCACGTATTTATGCCGAGTGTTATGATGCATCACATCTGAACATGAGCAAGATATGACCTAGTTTCAATACTGTGCTAATGTTAATGAGACAGCTTTGAACATGATGACTTTTTAATGGGAGGTTTCTGGCAGGGCTCCTTAAAAAGGTGGTATATCCGATCATTAGACTTTCAACAAGAGACTGTAAACTGTTGGGTAATGTGAGTAATGCCCAGCCCATTCATGGCACGAGTGTAACATTGTGTTCGACAGTGTCCATAATTATGCAGATAAAAAGTACCCTTTTCACTCATGTATTTAAATTCCACATTGTAGCACGACTCTTTCCATATAAATTGGTCTTTCCTACATCAGTCTACGCTTATGAATCTGACACCCAATTGTGATGTCATTATTTTCAAGACAAACACAAATGATTTTGATGGAAAACTTCATTTCAGAGGGTATAAAATCAAATTCTAGTGACTAGAGACTTTTCTTTACACTTCTTAAATTCAAACAACATGAAGTCTTACTATATTATGACATATGCAGTGAGTCCCAACTTTCGAACTGCTCCAGAGGTGAAAGAGTTAACTTTCCATGCCAGGCATGGAACGCTGAGCTCGAGCTCGGTTGAAAACTCTGTTGTTCTTCAAACCCAAACTGTCAGATTCTTTACTCCACCTCACTGAACGGTCGCTCCGGAGATTTTCTCCTTCTGCTCGGTTAAAGTATTATTTTCTCGGTTTTTGACCGAATTTAAACCGCAACCGGTCGGTTCAAGCTCTGTCTGTGGTATTGTGAGTACTAGATAGGTTTTACATTTATTTCTTCTGTGTGGAAATTGTAAACGGTTATCGGTTCGGTTTGAACCGATCAGGTTGTTTTAAAATACATTAATCTGTCTTTTAGAGTGTGGTTACCGGTTCTTATCAGTTCTAAAAAAAAAACGGATTTTATTATGTTTTTTTCCACGACCCGTGACACGGTTGGGAACCGATAAGAGGGTCTTGCTTGGCGGATTGCCATAAACGGGCAAGTTTGGTTAGGACTGGCACTATGTCTGAGAAACCCAAAAGAAAAACCGGGCCCACTGGGTTTCAACACTGCAGTGTGTGGGGAAGCTTTGCCAAGGCTGACCCCTCACCACCTGTGTTTATTGTCTGGGGTTTGACCACCTCAATGCAGACTGCCAGATTTGTAAAAATTTTCCTGCAGCTACCCTGGATAAGAGAGTTGGTAGGCTCAGGAAAAGGAGGCCAAGAAGTCCGCTGACCGGATGGCCAGCCAGTTCGGTTCCAACCGAACCGGAGGGAGTGCCCTCTGACCAGGGTGAGACTTCCTCAAAAGGAGAGCCGACTCGGAGGAGTCGGTTCCAGCAAAAAGGACTAGGAAATCAGCTGGTGTGGAGCCAAAACTTTCCTCTCCAACCGCTGAAGAAATAGCCAAAGCGATTAAAATTGTCCAGTCGCTTTCCCCGGTTCCGACCGAACTGGCACCATCAGGTAAGCATATGGTTCGGCCGGCTCCACCGGTTCAAGAGTATGATTTAGAGGAATTTTATGAACCGGAGGAGGGGGAAGAGGAGTATGAGGAGAGTGAATGTGGATTTGAAAGTCTGGATGTGCCCATTGAATCAGACATCTCCCCAGACAGACCTTCAGGAGTGTCTCCTCCTAGGCTTTCTGAGTCCCCTTCTCATTTTATGTTTTATAAAAAAAAGTGGCTGAAACCCTCCTGCTCCCTATGGAGGAAGCTGTGGATGATCAAGAGGAGCCTGACTATGTGGAAATGATGGATATCCCAGAGTCTAGGATACTGTCTATTCCTTTGCGTAAATCTTTTGGGAAACAGACAGTAAAAATTCTAAAAACTCCTCACACTATATCTCATGTTGATAAGAGAATGGACAAGAGGTACACATTGTCAGGCTCTGATACGGAGTTCCTTACACAACAATGCAGCCATGTTGGGGTAGTGCAGGCTGCAGCCTGTGACAAGGCAAATATTCCATTGGCTTCACACCCCCCTGACAAGGACTCCAGGAGGATTGATGCCATAGCAAAGAAGCAGTACATGGTAGCATCCTTGGGACTCAGACAGGCAAATTATATGGCTTATGTTGCTAGATACCAGAAATCCAGATGGGATACTGTTATGGCTCTAGCAAAACGGGTCCCTGGCCAGCTTGCCAAGGAGCTGGAGCAGGTGGCTGCTGATGGTATTGAGGCATCTAAGGTGCAATTCCATGCTGCAGTGGACTCTAATTATGTGTCATCAAGAGTCATGGCTACATCTGTGGCACTTCGCAGAATGGCTTGGCTCAGATGTACTAGCCTGTCACAGGATACCCAGACTAAGGCCATGGATTTTCTTGTTGTGGGTAATTCTCTGTTTGGGGAGGAGACAGAGAATTACATGAAGAAAATGGATGAGTATAGGACCACCTATAGAAGTGCACAGGCCAAGGAAAGGCAGGCCACTCCTCAAAGGCAGCCTTCCAGGGACAGGGGCAGGCCTTTTCATAGGCCTTTTACCAAGCCCAGGCCTCCTCTCAGCTTCACGCCCAGAGGGGTCTCTCGAGGGAGAGGCAGACGGGCACAAGCAGGCCTGCTTCCACCCCTCAGCCTAAAGCCCCTGCCAAACAGGCACCCTGATGGGGTGCCCAGGGCCGATTCTCAACTACCTGTAGGGGGCAGGCTGGCTTACTTTGTCCAGGACTGGAAGTCTTTAACATCAGACAAGTGGGTCCTGGAAGTAGTAAGCCAGGGACTGGTTCTCAGCTTCAAAAAATTTCCAAAGATGAGAACCAGATCCTTTCCACCTGCAAATCCATCAGAGGCACTTGCCCTTGAGGCAGAAGTCTCTACCCTCCTGGCTCTCAGAGCCGTGGAAAGGGTTCCACCCCTACACCAGGGCAAAGGATTGTACTCCAGGTACTTCCTTACCCCAAAAAAGACAGGAGAATGGCGGCCTATCCTGGATCTCAGATACTTAGACAAGCACCTTTTAAAACCAAAATGCAAAATGGTGACTCTGGGAATTATTCTACCCTCTCTAAGGCCAGGGGACTGGCTAGCGTCCCTGGACCTCAAGGTTGCCTACTTCCATATTCTCATCAGAAGCTCCCATCGAAAGTACCTCAGGTTCGAGCTGCCCTCAGGCCATTGCCAGTTCAGAGCAATGCCCTTTGGCCTCACCTCTGCTCCAAGGGTATTAACAAAATGCCTGGCAGTAGCAGTTGCCTACCTAAGAAGGCAAAAAATTGCCATCTTCCATTACCTGGACAACTGGCTCATAGTAGGCCAGTCTCCAGATCAAGTCAAGTTACATCTTCAGATAACTCAGCAACTGCCTACCTCTCTAGGTTTCCTTCTGAATCTTTCAAAGTCAGTTCTAGAGCCTGTCCAGCTCCTCACCTTCATAGGTGCAGAACTGAACACAGAGGAAGCCATAGCCTTCCTTCCTTTGGACAGGGCAAGGAACCTGGTCTCTCTGGCCTCCTCATTCACCCTGCAGGTCTCTCGACCAGCAAGGCATTTTCTGCAGCTCCTGGGGCACATGGCTGCTTCTACAGCAGTAGTGCAAGGAGCAAGATTTCAGATGAGGGACATCCAGTTTCTTTGAGACCAAAAGGCTCTCAAATGGAAGGACCCTCTAACCAAGTTGATCCCAGTGACTCGAACCCTGATCCAAGCCCTACAGTGGTGGCAGGATCAGAGTAATCTGAGATAAGGAGTTCCCTTTGTCACTCAGTCTCACTCTTTAATCCTTACTACAGATGCATCCCTCTTGGGGTGGGGAGCTCACATGGGCGACCTCACTACCCAGGGACTGTGGTCCCCTCAGGAATCTCTGCTCCATGTCAATCTGCTGGAGCCCAGAGCAGTTTTTCTAGCACTTCAAGCTTTTTCCAAATCTGTTCAGAACAAAGTTGTACAGGTCAGAACAGACAACACCACTACAGTGTGGTACATCAACAAGCAAGGAGGCACTCGGTCTACGGCCTTGTGCACCGAAGCAATGAAGTTGTGGTCTCTGGCTTACTCCCTGAACACCTCCCTTACAGCAGTTCACCTCCCAGGCAAGGACAATGTCCTGGCAGATGCTCTCAGCAGGATTTCCCAGGGCCATCACGAATGGTCACTGGATCCTCTGGTCCTGGAGGTAATATTTGCCAGATGGGGCACCCCGCAGATAGATCTTTTTGCAGCCCCAGACAATCACCAACTTCCCCTTTTTTGCTGCAGGCCCCCAGTGTTGGGCTCAGTCCCTCTGGATGCCTTAGTTCTCAGTTGGGAAGGGAAGTTTCTCTATGCTTTTCCCCCCTTCCCTCTCCTGTTCAAAGTTAGTCAAAATCAGATCTCAATCCTGCAAAGTGATTTTGATTGCACCAGATTGGGCCAGACAACCCTGGTATCCACTCCTACTGTCCTTAGCAGTCACTCTTCCCCTGTGTCTTCCCAGGAATCACAATCTGTTAACCTGTGCACAGGGAAGGGTTTGGTACCCGAACCTCAAATCTCTCAATCTCAAGGCCTGGCTCTTGAAGAGTTAGAGTTTGCTGATCTACACCTCTCCCAAGGTATAATGGATATATTGAAGGCTTCTAGGAAGCCTTCCACCAGGGCTACTTACAATTCCAAATGGAAGAGGTTTTCCATATGGTGCTCTGGGAAGCATATTTCCCCAGAATCTGCTGATTTACCCACAGTCCTGGATTATATGGTCCATTTAAACACTTTGGGGCTCAGACCAGCTACCCTAAAGGTGCATTTGGCAGCGGTGTCTGCTTTCATTTCAGCAGGTAAACCCTCTTCTCTTTCAGCTCATCCTGTATTCTGTAAGTTTTTTAAGGGGTTGCTTCACACCAACCTTCCATTCAGGGACCCTGCTCCTGCCTGGGATCTTAATGTTTGCATTGCTCAGCTTATGCAGCCTCCCTTTGAGCCCTGGTCTTCAGCAGAGCTTAAGTACCTGACTTGGAAGTCTGTGTTTCTGGTAGCCATCACTTGCCAGGCATAAGTGAATTACAAGCTTGTCAGTGGAGCCTGATTTTATCTCCTTTCATAGAGATAAGGTGGTCCTCAGGACTAACAGGAAGTTCTTGCCTAAGGTGGTGTCAGATTTCCACCTTAATCTGTTTCTCTTCCAGTGTACTTCACTGACCATTCCTCCTCTGGCGAGAGGAGGCTGCACAGCTTAGATGTGAAGAGAGCCCTTAGTTACTACATTGAGCTTACCAAGGGTCACAGGTTTGACTCCCTCAACTGTTTCTCACTTATGGTGAGGTTGGTAAAGGAAACCTGCCACTAAAAGATCCATTGCTAGGTGGATTGTCTCTTGTATCCAATTCTATTATGAAAAGCTGGGTAAAGTTCCTCCCCCAGGCCTGAGGGCTCACTCTACCAGAGGTACAGCTGCTTCCTGGCTGCTGCCGGACATCCCCATTCTAGAGATTTGTCAAGCAGCTACCTGGAAAACATTTCACACTTTTACCAAGCATTACTCTCTGGACACCCAGGCTAGGAGTGATGCTCGGTTTGCTTACAACTAGCTCCAGAGCCTATTTCCTAAGTAGGTTCTGTCCCTCCTCCATGGAGGTACTGCTGTGTAGTCTGCATATGTCATAATATAGCAAGACTTCATGTTTGAAGAACAAATTACCACCGTAGTAATGTTGTTTCTTCAATGGAGTCTTGCTATATTATGACCCCCCCGCCTGCCCCTCTCAGAACCTCTGTTTTTGGGATGTGGGTGGGCAGTGCACTGTTGGCACTTAGTAGATGCCCACCTTATTTTTTCACCCCTCCCTTTTTTGGGGTGATTGGGTGTTGTGTTTTTCATTTTTTGGGTCTCCTGACTTGAGTCTTTGTTTTGGGACCAAAAAATGTGTTCTTATATTTAGTAGCCAGTTGGCTAGTGTAGGTTTACATCTTCCACACAGGACCTCAGTGAGTTTAGCTCGTAAAGATCTGACAGTTTGGGTTTGAAGAACAACAGACAGAGTTTTCAACCGAGCTCGAGCTCAGCGTTCCATGCCTTGCACGGAAAGTTAACTCTTTCACCTCCGGAGCAGTTCGAAGGTTGGGACTCACTGCATATGTCATAATATAGCAAGACTCCATTAGAAGAAACAACATTACTAAGGTGAGTAATTTTTTCTTGCATGCAGTTACATGAGTGTCCTAGGAAGGTTACTTGTATACGGTATCATGAACCTGCATCTCCAATCTTAAGTCTTAGTGTATATCATTCCGAGTTTTGAGTATGTCCTATAATATTTCATTGCAACTGACCCTGTATCTTGAGGTTGTGTGTGAAATCCCAGCAACATTGAGCAGGTTAGGATTTGAGCTCCTGTGCACCTGAACCTCACTTAATCACTCTTCTGTGCAGTGCCTGGTGAGAGCAGTTACTCTTGTTGGGAGGTAGAATGATGCCCTGGCACCAGTCAAGCCACTGACCCAGCATTTTGTGGGTGATGCATGTCACCCTGTAGCTGTCACTGTGCTGAAGTGAAGTCTAAGACATTGAGAATTGGGTGTCACAAGCAACTGTCAGAAGAGAAAAACTATCCAAAAGCATGACCAACTGGAAAACATGCTGTTTGAAACAGCATATATTTTAGAAATGCTGTTCTTACCTGTAGCATAAACAGTAATTGAAATGATCAACATAGCCTAAGCCTCGTTCATTTGAATGTGCATTTCTTCCAAATTTTAATCAAAAATGTGAGATTTTCTTTAAGCAAAAGGAACAAAATTTTGGCAGTGTATTGAACTAAGGCATGTATCATGATGGCTTTAATACCCAGTTTCCGGAACCTCTTAATGACTTCTCTGTCTTGGTTCTGAAGTCTTGGTCTACTGCTCAGTATGGGTAATAGTACCCAGTTTTACGTTCTGTTAACATTTTACTGCCAATATTAATGGCAAAAGAACCATTCCTTTTCTTAACTGCACTTAATCGCTTAGAGATGGCTACATCATCCATCACTACTTGGAGACCTGAATATTGGTAATTGTTATTGGGCAACTGCTCCCATGGTAATAAACAAAAGGTTGTACAATGTTTTAACATTTCTGCAGATGAAATGCAGCTATTCCTTTATGCAGGTAAGCTTCAGCACAATTCCAGCTGTTGGGATTACTGGCTGTAACTCCACATTTGTGGTTAAAAATCATATTTGTAATTTATTTTTTTAATAAAATTTTGTAAACTTTGTTGAATTAGTATATGTTTGATCAGTTCATGTTGAATTTCATTTCCTAAAACTTTGTACAGAAACTGAAACCGGAGGTAGGAGTTGTTTTTCCGAGAACAAGCTCATCATGGCATCATTGTTTTTACTCTTCTGAAATGTATCTTAATCACTACTTATGGTTCATTTGCTGCTCTCAGAACTATAATAAACCAGACAACTATCTGGGTTGCATTGTTTTTTTCTTCATTGCTCGGATTCCAGCTCCATTTGGGCAGTGCAGCAGTTACACTGCTGGCCAGTCCAGTGACAAGGTGGCAGTACATCACACAGCCACGTGGGAGATGGGGGTTTGTAATATGTGTGCCCTGAAATCTCTCAGTGGCAGCAGCTTTTAGCTTAAAGAATAAGAGGTACAGTGCTCTGCTCCTGTTGGAGGGTCCAGTTGATTATTATACAGTCCCTGCTGGCTGATCATAGAGCAACATGGGTGCCTACTCGTTGTCCAGAAGGCAGCGTAAGATGCAGCAACCCTCACTGGGGAAGTAATGGGAAAGGAAACAAGTCTATAGCATTTTTGACTTTTTTTTTTTACTGCTTCAGTTATTAGAGGATGACTACCTGGTTATATTTTTTAAATATTTTATATGGAGAATATGATCATAAAGACTTTATAGTAACTTAAAATGGTACTAATAAGACTTTAGTGGCCCCTGGCAAGACTTACGATCAGAGACCACTCCTCACCTCCCATATCTTCTAAAAGTTAATCTCCATAGCTCCACATTCATTGATTATAGGTCAGAGACAGTAGGACAAGACAACATAGGTAAGAGGTGCTTATGTCCTCTGAAGAAGCATCCAAGCTTACTACCATCTGGTGAGGCACCTAGATAATTGGCCTTTACTCCATGGTGTGTGTGGGACAGCCATTTGATTTTAGACCTGGTTTCCAAGTAGCAGACGGTGCAGTGAGATTCCACAGCGAAGAGCCAGCAGGGGAGATGCATGTTAGTTTCAGTGCAGGTGGGTCTCACAACCCTGACCCTAGTATTGGTATATATCCCCTAACATAGAAGACCTGGCATGTTTTTCAAAAGCCCTCTTTAGAGCTGGCACCTGACACATCTCCACTGATGATAGAGGGCTGTGTTAACACAATTTGGGATCCCGTACTGTATAGATATAGTACACAGGCTAGACCACAGGGCAAGGTGGGAAAGGTGTTAAAACTCTGGTAAGAGAACACACTAGTGGAGGTTTGGCGCCTTAATTACTGCATCAAGAGATCTTCTTCGAGTCAGTCTCTTGCAGCAGGCCATAACACGTGGGATATCCAGCCGTAGGTGTCACTTCCTCAGGTTGAATTGCCAGCAGTTTCTCCCAGCCCTGATACTCCTGTTCTTTTCCAACCATGACAGAGTTCACATCAAGATCTTACTTCGAGATACAGCTCTTGCAGCAGGTAACACCATTAGGACTGAAGCCAGCAGGCGGCAGGACCCCTCGGAATTCTTCTAGCTAGCCATCTTCAGCGGGGACCGCCCCCGGCCGTCGGTCCGCGTCCGACATCAGGCGAGGTACATATGGGGGTGGTCCGACCCGATTCTCCAGTTCTTTTCCGCTGTCGACTTGCATGTCTCAACCTTCAGATCGCTTCTAGCGCCGACGATGGTTAAGTTCTTCCTTCGGGAAAAGTTCATTTTTTCGGCCAGTTGCTGTCTGATGTCCCTCCTACCTCTGTTGAAGGCCATCCCTCAAGTTCACCTGTGGGAAGTAAATCCTGCTTCAAGGATCCGCAGATCGGCCCAGGCCCGTGCCTAGGCCCAGACCACGTACACCCGGTCCTGCATTTTCTGCCAGGGGTTCAACAGCCGGACCCGGATCCATCGCCAGAAGGCTCTGCAGGCGCTACTGCTCAAGGAGAAAGTTAAGGCCATGGACACCTCCAATGGGAGTTCTGCTGAGAAAGCCCGGAAACATTCTGAGAAGCACAGGGAGAAGGCTCCATCGAAGTCCCCGTCTAGGGCCTCCGATTCCCGTAGTTCCGGCTCCCGGTCCGACCGTTCGCCATCCAGTGCCCGTTCTCAGCTTCCCTCCGCTGCGGTGAAGAAACCTTCGGGCTCCTCTTCCTCCTCAGGCCAAGACCTCCAGGCCCTCTTCGTCTTCTTCCAAAGCCCTGGTTAGGTCTGGGGACCATCATCATCACCACAAGTCGGGTTCCCGCCATTCCGAACCCGACGTCAGGTCCGCCTCCTTCTCCCCAGCGGAAGACCAAGGAGCTTACCTCGCTTAAGAAGCCGTCCGACTCGACGGCCCGTCCGACGTCTGCCACTTATCACAGGTCCCAGGAGCCGTCGACCGCCAGACGCCCATCACCGGTCAGGCCTTCACCCTCTCGGTCGTCGGCAGGAGGGCCAACGTCCATACGAGTCGAGAAGAGGACCCAGACGCCCTACCGACGCCGGGTCAGGAGACTATCACGGAGGAGGAGCTGACGAGCCCAAGACCAGACGGGCGAACCCGGTCCTGTCGAGCCTCCCAGGGAACCCTCCCCGCAACCTGAGGCCCCTGAGGAGCCGAAGCCGGAACCAGACGACCGGCCACCGGCACCGTCTGTCATCGGGCCTTTCCTTTTCTGAGGTCAAGGAGCTCTTTACCTACTGGTGGGACACCATTAAAAAGGATGTGGTTCCAACACCACCTCCTCCTCCTCCGCCACCTGCGACCCCTCCGGCTCCTGCGCCCCCTTCTCCATCCGGGGCAGCAGGCCGAGTACCTCTCCCCCAGGAGCCTACGGACCCTCCAAGGGGAAGACCAGATAAAAGGAGACCTCCGTCTAGATCCTCTTCAGGGTCACCCAGTCCTAAGAGACCCAGAAGACGCCGCCGTTCGCCTTCGACGGAGGATACAAGATCGGAGTCCTCGGCAGGATCCAGATCTCTCTCTCCCCTTCCAATCCCTTCTCCGGACCCACGTGAGCTTCCTAGGTCTCCTCCGGATGACCCATCGTTCTCGGAAATCATGAGACATATCCAAGAGAACATGGGCTGGGATGCAGAAGAGTTAGACCCCGAGAGACTACGCCTTGCTAGGTATCTTCGGCAGAAGGATCCCAAGCCTGTGGTGGTACCACCCTTGGTGGACACTTTTGTGGACGTCGCCAAGGCAGCGTGGAAGCGTCCACAGTTGCTCCCATCGATGCCGAAGAAAGCTGACCGCCTGTACAAGGCTCCTAAGGAGGACCAGTACTTGGCTCAACATCCTCTGGCCGACTCTCTGGTCATAACAGCCTCTCATGGCCGGTCCCAGAGACCGCAACATTTGAGCACCCTGCCACCGGACCCGGAGTCCAAACAGCTGGACGCTATGGGCAGGCGCATGTATGCTTCCGCTACCTGCGCCATCAGATCCCTGAACTACTTGACCCACATGGTGCAGTTCCAAAATGCTTTGTGGGAACAGGGACTGGATCTGGCGGAGAAATTGCCAGAAGGTGAGCAGAAGGAGGAGATGTTACAGCTCCTCCATACGGGTTCGGACGTGGGAACCCAGGTGCTGTGAGCCGAGTATGATTCCGCAGACTCCTCGGCCAGAGCGGCAGCTTCAGGCGTATGCCTCTGGAGACACTCATGGCTTCGTGTCTCCGGATTTACCCCGGACGTCCAGAAGAACATCATGGACGCCTCTTTTGAAGGAGAAGTTCTCTTTGGTGCACCCTCTGAGAAGGTTCTCACCAAGCTATAAGAGGCCTGGAAGGCGGTGAGGTCGGTCCCGGCAATGTACCGACCGAGGCTTCGTTCCTTTCGTAGGAACCAAAGCCGTTTTCGTGGACGGACGCAGAGACAACAGTCCTGCACCGGTCCACAACGGAGGGGCTCCGGTCCCCGCAGAGCCCAGGGAAGACGGCCCGTGGCCCGAAGTCAGCGCCCAGCTAAGCTGGCTCAGCCCGCAGGCCCCTCCGCCGCCACAGCCTGACTCCTTCCGGGCCCCCGCCCCTCAGGATCAACAGGACATCAAGGTCGGGGGTCGTATTGCGAATTACCTGCCAGGATGGCAGTCCATAACCACCGACAGGTGGGTTCTTCAGATGGTCAAAAAAGGCCACTTTATAGAATTCGGACAAACCACCCTCGAGGCCTCCTCTGCTCTCCCGTTACTCGGGTCAGTACAAATTGCTTATCAGGCAAGAAATACTCGCGCTCCTGCAGAAGGGAGCGGTGGAGTATGTTCCAGAGAACCAGATAGGATCCGGATACTATTCCCACTTCTTTCTGGTTCCCAAGAAAATAGGGGACCTCCGTCCAATCTTGGACCTCAGAGACCTAAATACATCGGTCGCCTACAAATGATTTTGCATGGTGACCCTTCCGGGTCTTATTCCCATGCTCAAGCAGGACGCCTTCTTAGCGTCCCTAGATATGCAGGACGCCTACCTGCACATCCCTGTGGCTCAAGCGCACAGGAGGTTCCTGCACTTCGAGTTTCTCGGCCACCATTTTCAGTTCCGAGCTCTTCCATTCGGACTGTCATCGGCCCCCAGGGTCTTTACCAAATGCATGGCAGTCGTGGCAGCATCTTTAAGGAGACAGGGCCACTATGTGTTCCCGTACTTGGACGATTGGCTTCTCATGGCCGCCTCCAGAGAGGCGTTGTTGCTGGCTATCCAGAGCACCCAGGACCTGTTCCAGTCTCTGGGCATTCTAATCAACTACGAGAAGTCTCTCCTCATACCGTCACAGAAGCTGCAGTTCATAGGCGCAGTTATGGACACCGTTCAGGGCAAAGCATTTCTTCCAGACGACAGAGCGGAACGCATCAGATCCCTCATCGGGGATATCTCGGCGAAGAAGACCGTCCCGGCCAGGCTGGTCCTTCACCTGCTCGGACACATGGCTGCGGCCATTCTGACCGTCCCCTTGACAAGGCTGCACATGCGGGTAACTCAGTGGATGCTCAAGGTGCAGTGGGACCAAAGGCAAGACCACATGCAGTATCCGGTCAGAATCACAAAGGCCGTGATTTGAGACTGGCAGTGGTGGCTAGACCCAGGGACACTTTCTGCGGGTGTCCCGTTTACAGCGCCGTCCCCGGAGGCAATCCTCTCCACAGACGCATCAGGGCTGGGGTGGGGAGCGCACTTGAACGGGGTGAGGTCCCAGGGAACATGGACCCCTCAGGAAGCCCACCTCCACATCAACGTGTTGGAGATGAGGGCGGTCCTTTATGCCCTGCAAGCCTTTCAGTCAGAAATCCCATCGAGTACTCTTCTGCTTCAGACAGACAACACGGCGGTGATGTATTACCTCAACAAACAAGGAGGCGCACACTCTTACCCCCTTTGCAGGGAAGCTATGAGAGTGTGGGATTGGGTAATCCGACACGGCGCGAACCTGATTGCAGTTCACGTTCCCGGAGTGGACAACACAATCACAGACGGCCTGAGTCGTTCCCAGGCCAGGGTCCACGAGTGGGAACTTCTTCAAGGGGTCACAGAGGATCTGTTTCTTCAATGGGGCACTCCAGAACTGGACTTATTCGCTTCCCCATCCAGCACAAAACTGCCCAATTTCTGCTCGCTAGATCCAGGGCCTGGTGTTTTCTGGCGAGACGCGTTGTCCCTCTCCTGGGCGAACAGATTCCTCTACGCCTTCCTCCCTTCCTGTTGATCCAGAGAGTTCTTCTCAAACTGCGCAGGGAGCACGCAACAATGATCCTGATAGCGCCTTTCTGGCCCAGACAGATCTGGTTCCCCTTGCTCACGCAGCTATCCCGGGAACCTCCGGTCCCGTTGTCCTTCAGCTCCCATCTCTTGTCTCAGGAGGAAGGTTCGCTGGTCCACCCGGACTTACGTTCACTGAACCTGCATGCATGGCTCCTAGAGACGTAGCCATTTTGCGACACGGGGTCTCGCAAGAGATGGTGGAAGTTCTTTCCGCGGCCAGAAAGCCGGCGACGCATGCGACGTATGCCATGAAATGGCGCCGTTTTTGCTTATGGTCGCAAGCATGTTGCCTTTCCCCTCTAGGTTGCCCGGTGAAAGTGGTATTAGAATACATGCTCTCCCTTTTCCATTCGGGTCTCGCCTACTCCTCTATTAAGGTGCACCTCTGCTCTATTTCTGCTTACCACTTCCCGCTGGGTCAGCGCACAGTGGCGCAACTTGACGCCTCTCGAGAATTTCTGAGAGGGGTGTTACACCTTAGGCCACCCATTAAGGAACCTGTTCCTCCATGGGATTTACTCTTCGTCCTGGAGTAACTCACGCTCCCCCCTTTTGAACCTGCCGAGATTGCTAGCCATGCTTTCCTGTCATGGAAAACGTTATTTTTAGTTGCTGTTACGCAGCAAGGAGAGTTTCCGAACTTCACGCTCTCATGTAAGGAACTTTATTTGATTTTCCACCAGGACAGAGTGTCCCTGAGGACGAATCCTAAGTTCTTGCCTAAGGTGGTCTCTGCACTCACTCTCAATCAGGACATTGACCTGCCTGTATATTTCCCTAAATATTCCAATAGAGGAGAGGCGCTGCTCCACACCCTGGATGTTCACCGCTGTCTAAGGTATTACCTGAACAGGACTCGACAGCTTGGCAAGTCGGAACAACTCTTCGTTTCCTTCGCTGAGAGGATGATAGGCCAACCAGTATCGAAGCAGTCCCTTTCTCGCTGGCTTGTCCAGTGTATATCATACTGCTATGATACAAAGCAGAAACCCCTCCCAGGTACAGTCCGGGGCCATTCCACTAGGGGTGTGGCTACCTCCTTTGCAGCACTCCGTAACGTCTCCTCCTTTGCCATTTGTGCTGCAGCCACTTGGAGCTCTGTGCATACTTTTATCAGGCATTATAGCCTGGACATTGCTTCACGGCGAAGAGCCGGTTTCGGCCTGGCCGTGCTACAGGGTCTCCTGTCCTAGAGTCAGGACTTGGTATGGATTTTACTAGTTTCCTCCTCCCAGAATGCTTACAAGCGTTATTGCTTGGAAATCAGTCCTAATGGTGTTACCTGCTGCAAGAGCTGTATCTCGAAGTAAGATAGTACAGTTACATAAGAACTTACCGTAATAGTAGATCTTAGAGAACAGCTCTTGCAGCAGGTACCTTCCAGCCCACCTTCCCCCTTGGAGGAGGCATGGCTTACCGAGCCTTTGGCAGGGCTTACACCCTTTTGTCTTCTGGCGGATCCTCGGTCTCCCATTCTGATGTAGTCCTGTGGCGAGAGTCTCCGCGGGAGAACTCAGAATCGGGCGGGACCGCCCCCTTATGTATTACGCCTGACTTCGGAGGCGGGACCGACGTTGGAGGCAGTCCCCGCTGAAGGTAGCTAGCTAGAAGAATTCCGTGGGGTCCTGCTGCCTGCTGGCTTCAGTCCTAATGGTGTTACCTGCTGCAAGAGCTGTTCTCGAAGATCTACTGTTACGGTAAGTTCTTACATAACTGTACTTTCTCCTTCAAGAGTACCAGAGGTCTACAAGTCACCCAAGAAGCTTCATCCACTGATGTCTTCAGAACCCTTGTTTCAGAAGTGTTCCTATGGCCAGAGAATCGCATCAGAGGACCTCCACAATATGTGTGATCTTATCTGTGTCAATATTCACCATTCATCACTATTTGGGGTTTAGCTCACCGGAGCTGGGACCCCGAGGAGACTTTTTTTTTTTTTTTTCTACAGGTGGAGCTGACGCAGGGCTGGCGCCACCCTCTAGGCCGACGTTCCATGTGGCACTCGAGGGTTGGCAGTTGGCCGTCGTCGAATCCTCCCCAGCCCCAGATCTTATCTGTGTCAATCTTTACCATTCATCACCTTTGGGTTATTGGTTGGAGGTCATGACCCCGCGGGGAGCTCTTTTTTTGGGGGGGGATGGGCGGAGTTGACGCACCATCGGCGCCGCCCTCGAGGCCAACATACTGCATGGCACTCGCGGGTTGGCTGTTATGTGCTGTCGACTCCACCCTTCCACCAGGTCTTCGTCTCCCGCCGTCGAGGTCACCTCGTGGGACGCTTCGAGAGCAAATTTGAGGCCTGCCTGCTACGCAGCTTAATTCTTTAGACTCCGTGTCAATTTTTCCTCGGTGCCAAAGTCGACTCCCTTCCTGCCGGTTCTGTTAGCCACACTCGACGTCGCCCGGTAAGATCTTTCCATTATTTTTGTTATTCTGTGATGTAGAGTCTTATTTGGTGTGTTTTCTTTTTTTTCCGTAGGTCATGTCTCTGTCGGAAGGCAAGAAAACTTCTAAGACAGGACGGGTGCCCATGCAGCCGAAAATACTCACGTCACCGACCAGCACGACTCCGTTGCCGTGTCTTGGCCTGCTTCATGACATGGATTCGTGCTATGCCTGTTTCTCCATGGACCGCCGGGTCATGGAGCAACACGTGTGGAAAGTGGGGCGAGCTCTGCCGACTTTCGGGGGTCGGGCGCGCACTCAGGCCAAGCCGCGTTCTCTCGGCCTTTCCTCCCGGTTCCCTCCTGGTTCTATACAGACTGAGGAGGAGGGAGCCTCTACCTCTCATAGCCTAGCCGTGGCTGAGGCTTCTCCCGCAGTGCAGGAGGCCCAGTCTGTTCCTTCCTGGGGACAGGCGGGAGGTACCTCATTGGCAGTCGCCCCTTCAGGGGCGAAGGCTCCCCCAGTGTTGGACCCACGGCTCAGAAGGCCTGGGTCGGCGCCGTCCCTGGAAGGCCCGGGTCGGTGCCGTTTGTACTGACAGAGCCGTCATTGGTGGGTCTGTCGCTCGGCGCCGTGGCTGCTGTCAGTGCCATTCTTGGAACCGATGGTGCTAGCGGTGCCGTGGAAGGTTCTACGGTGTCGTCTGACTTTTTCTCCCCCTGCACCGTCTGCAGTGCCGAGGTTGAGCACGGCACCGTGTCCAGTTCCAGGGCCTTTCATGGTTCTGGACATGGGCATGGTGCCATGGGGGTTTCAGATCTTGGTGCCATGGGACGGGATGGCACCGTGGGGGTCTCTTGCCTCGGCGCTGTTCGCGATGTCGAGAGTGCTGTCGGAGCAGTCTTCAGGGCCGTCTCTGTCCCAAGTGCCACTTGCGGCGCCATGGGTCAGGACGGCGCCATGTCAGTTTCTGGCTTGGAGACGGCTGTCCTGGTTGGGGCCGTGTCCTCTTCTGCCACCATTCGCAATACTGCAGAGGATACTGGTACAGACTCTGGTATGGTCTCTGTTTCTGGTACCCTATTTGGTCAGGATGACAGCAGACACTCGCCAACTGTTTGGCACAGGACTTTGGTCTCCATCTCTTCAGAGGAGGAGTCTGACTCTGAGTCAGACTGGCAGTCTGGCTCTTTGAAGTTAGCTGCTGGTGTGGGCACCCTCGTAGTGTCCTCGACAGGCCAGAGTTAGCCCCCCTCTGAGGAGCGGACAGTGACTGCCGGGGCTGGAGTCAGGGGTTCTGACCAGCAGGCAGTGGTGCAGGCCATCATTGCACTGCAGCCTGGCCTCTGAGGGTTCTCTGACGCTTCAGCGGTGGTACCTCCTCAGGTGGTGTGCCTAGATCGCCCAACTTTGGGGCCGATCAGAGCACCCACAGGAGGGAAGGGCGCTGCGCCCTGGATAGCTCCTTCGGGGGGCAACCATTGCTGCCAGTTGCCTAGGCTGGCTCTCTCGAGGAGGAAGGTGCTCTCAAATTCCGAGCGGTCAAGGGGCATGGGCTCTGTGCGGCGACCTTTTTCTGGAGCCCACCTGGGCCCTGGGAGAAGCTGTAGCACGGATCTCCACTCTTCCCCCTCAGTTTCTTTGAGAGGGCCCCGTTCTTCTGGACCTGCACGGCCCCGGTCACCTCACCGGGGGGGGGGTTCTTCCAGGCGCAGCCAAGGCAGTTCCGATGTGGTGGTTCAGCTGTGGAGTCATCCGGAGCACCACCTTCTTCTGTTGCGCTCCCTAGCCCAGGTGGAGGTCAGTCGCTTTCTCTTCAAACAACATGAAGTCTTGCTGTATTCTGTCATATGCAGTGAGTCCCAACCTTCGAACTGCTCCGGAGGTGAAAGAGTTAACTTTCCATGCCAGGCATGGAAGGCTGAGCTCGAGCTCGCTTGAAACTCTGTCTGTTGTTCTTCAAACTCAAACAGATTCTTTATTCCGCCTCACTGAACAGTCGCTCCGGAGATTTCTCCTTCTGCTTGGTTCATTTTGTCGGTTAAAGTATTATTTTTCTCGGTTTTCGACGGAATTCAAACCGCAACCAGTCGGTTCAGGCTCTGTCTGTGGTATTTGTGAGTACTAGATAGGTTTACATTAATTCTCTTCTGTGTGGAACTTGTAAACTGTTTATCGGTTTGGTTTGAACCGATCAGGTTGTTTAAAATATCTTAATCTGTGATTTAGAGTGTGGTTATCGGTTCTAAAAAAAAAAAAAAACGGATTTTTACGTTTTTTTCCACTACCCGTGACACGGTTGGGAACCGATAAGAGGGTCTTGCCTGGCGGATTGCCATAAACGGGTAAGTTTGGTTAGGACTGGCACTATGTCTGAGAAACCCAAAAGAAAAACCAGGCCCACTGGGTTTCAACACTGCAGTGTGTGTGTGGGGACGTCTTTGCCAAGGCTGACCCCCACACCACCTGTGTTTATTGTCTGGGGTTTGACCACCTCAATGCAGACTGCCAGATTTGTAAAAATTTTCCTGCAGCTACCCTGGAAAAGAGAGTTGGTAGGCTCAGAGAAAGGGAGGCTAAAACGTCCGCTGAACCGGATGACCAGCCTGGTTCGGTTCCAACCGAACCAGAGGGAGTGCCCTCATACCAGGGCGAGACTTCCTCGGGCAAAAGGAGACCCGACTGAGGAGTCGGTTCCAGCAAAAAGGACTAGGAAATCAGCTGGTGTGGAGCCAAAACTTCAAACAACATGAAGTCTTGCTATATTATGACATATGCAGCGAGTCCCAACCTTCGAACTGCTCCGGAGGTGAAAGAGTTAACTTTCCGTGCAAGGCATGGAACCTTGAGCGCGAGCTCGGTTGAACACTCTGTTGCTCAAACTCAAACTGTCAGATTCTTTTCTCCGCCTCACTGAACAGTCTCTCCAGAGATTTCTCCTTCTGCTCGGTTCGTTTGTCAGTTAAAAAGTTATTTTTTCGGTTTTTTGACCGAAATTAAACCGCAATCGGTCGGTTCCAGCTCTGTGTGTGGTATTGTAAGTAATAGATAGGCTTACATTTATTTCTTCTGTGTGGAACTTGTAAGCGTCTTTTTCGGTTCGGTTTGAACCGATCAGGTTGTTTTAAAAATTACTTTCTAGTCCTTTAGAGTGCGGTTCCCAGTTCTTATCGGTTCTAAAAAAAACAGATTTCATTACGGTTGTTTCCACGACCCGTGACACGGTTGGGAACTGATAAGAGAGTCTTGCTTGGCGGATTGCCACTAACGGGCAAGTTTGGTTAGGCTGGCACTGTGTCTGAGAAACTCAAAAGAAAAACCGGGCCCACTGGGTTTCAGCACTGTGGCTCTGTGGGGAAGCCTTTGCTAAGGCTGACCCACACACCACATGTGTTTATTGTCTGGGGTTTGACCACCTCAATGCAGACTGCCAGATGTGTAAGAATTTTCCTGCTGCCACTGTGGAAAAGAGAGTTGGTAGGCTCAGGGAACGAGAGGCCAAGAAGTCAGCTGACCCGGATGGCCAGCCCAGTCCGGTGCCAACCGAACTGGAGGGCGTGCCCTCTGACCAGGGCGAGACTTCCTCGGGCAAAAGGAGAACTGACTCGGAGGAGTCAGTCCAGCAAAAAGGACTAGAAAATCAGCAGGTGTGGAGCCAAATTTCTTCTCCAACCGCTGCAGAGATAGCCAAAGCGATCAAAATTGTCCAGTCGCTTTCCCCGGTTCCGACCGAACCGGCACCATCAGGTAAGCGGTCGGTTCGGTCGGTGCCACCGGTTCAAGAATATGATGTAGAGGAATTTTATGAACCGGGGAAGGGGGGGGAGATTATGAAGAGAGTGAATGTGATTTTGAAAGTCTGGATGTGCCCATTGAACCGGACATCTCCCCAGACAGACCTTTTGGAGTGTCTCCCCCTAGGCTTTCTGAGTCCCCTTCTCATTTTATATTTTATAAGAAAGTGGCTGAAACCCTCCAGCTCCCTTTGGAAGAAGCTGTGGATGAACAGGAGGAGCCTGACTATGTGGAAATGATGGATATCCCAGAGTCTAGGAGATTCTCTTCCTTTACATAAATCTTTTAGGAAACAGACAATAAAAATTTTAAAAGCTCCTCACACTATACCTCCTGTGGATAAAAAAATGGACAAGAGGTACACATTGTCAGGCTCTGATCGGAGTTCCTTTCACAACAATGCAGCCATGTTGGGGTAGTGCAGGCTGCAGCCTGTGATAAGGCAAATATTCCTTGACACACACGGCTGACAAGGACTCCAGGAGGATTGATGCCTTGGCAAAGAAACAGTACATGGCAGCATCCTTGGGACTCAGACAGGCAAATTATATGGCCTTTGTTGCAAGATACCAGAAATCCAGATGGGATACTGTTATGGCTCTAGTGAAACAGGTCCCTGGCCAGCTTGTCAAGGAGCTGGAGCAGGTGGCTGCTGATGGTATTGAGGCATCCAAGGTGCAATTCCATGCTGCAGTGGACTCTAATGATGTATCTTCAAGAGTCATGGCTACATCTGTGGCTTTTTGCAGAATGGCTTGGCTCAAGTGTTCTAGCCTGTCACAGGATACCCAGGCTAAGGCCATGGATTTTCCTGTTGTGGGCAACTCTCTGGGGAGCAGACAGAGAATTACGTGAAGAAAATGGATGAGTATAGGACCACTTATAGGAGTGCACAGGCCAAGGAAAGGCAGGCCACTCCTCAGAGGCAGCTTTCCACGGGCAGGGGCAGGCCTTTTCACAGGCCTTTTTACCAAGCCCAGGCCTCCTCTTCAGCCTATGCCCAGAGGGGTTCTTCAGAGGGAGGGGCAGATGGGGTACGGAGCAGGCCTGCTCCCACCCCTCAGACTAAAGCCCCTGCCAAACAGACACCCTGATGGGATGGCCAGGGCCGATTCTCCATTACCTGTAGGGCAGGCTGGCTTACTTCGTCCAGGACTGGGAGTCTTTAACATCAGACAAGTGGGTCCTGGAAGTAGTAAGCCAGGGACTGGTTCTCAGCTTCAAAAAATTTCCAAAGATGAGAACCAGATCCTTTCCACCAGCAAATCCATCAGAGGCTCTCGCTCTGGAAACAGAAGTTTCAACCCTCCTGGCTCTCAGAGCTGTAGAAAGGGTTCCTCCACTACACCAGGGCAAAGGACTGTACTCCAGGTACTTCCTTACCCCAAAAAAGACCGGAGAATGGCGGCCCATCCTGGATCTCGGATACCTAAACAAGCACCTTTTAAAACCAAAATTCAAAATGGTGACTCGGGGAATTATTTTACCCTCTCTAAGGCCAGGGGACTGGCTAGCATCTCTGGACCTCAAGTATGCCTATTTCCATGTTCTCATCAGAAGCTCCCATCGAAAGTACCTCAGATTCGAACTGCCCTCAGGCCATTATCAGTTCAGAGCAATGCCCTTCGGCCTCACCTCTGCCCCAAGGGTATTCACAAAATGGCAGTAGCAGTTGCTCATTTAAGAAGGCAAAAGATTGCCATCTTTCCTTACCTGGACGACTGGCTCATAGTGGGCCAGTCTCCAGACCAAGTCAGATTACACCTTCAGGTTACCCAGCAGCTGCTTACATCTCTAGGTTTCCTTCTCAATCTCCCAAAGTCAGTTCTAGAGCCTGTTCAGCTACTCACCTTCATAGGCGCAGAACTGGACACAAAGCAGGCCAGAGCTTTCCTTCCTCTAGAAAGAGCAAAGACCCTGCCTCCTTCACTCTGCAGGTCTCTTGACCAGCAAGGCACTTTCTGCAGCTCCTAGGGCACATGGCAGCTTCCACAGCAATAGTGCAGGGAGCAAGATTTCAGATGAGGGACATTCAGTTCCATTTGAGAGCCTTCTGGTCTCAAAGGAAAGATCCTCTAACCAAATTGATCCCAGTAACTCGAACCCTGATCCAGGCCCTACAGTGGTGGCAGGATCAGAGCAATCTGAGACAGGGGGTTCCCTTCATCCCTCAATCTCACTCCTTGACCCTTACTACAGATGCGTCCCTCTTGGGGTGGGGAGCTCAGGGCAACCTCACCACCCAGGGATTGTGGTCCCCTCAGGAATCTCTGCTCCACATCAATCTGTTGGAACTCAGAGCAGTTTTTCTAGCACTTCAGGTTTCTTCTGCATCTGTTCAGAACAAAGTGGTACAGGTCAGAACAGACAACACCACTACAATGTGGTACATCAACAAGCAAGGGGGCACTCGGTCTTCGGCCTTGTGCACCGAGGCAATGAAGTTGTGGTCTCTGGCTTATTCCCTGAACACCTCCCTTGTGGCAGTTCACCTCCCAGGCAAGGACAATGTCCTGGCAGATGCTCTCAGCAGAATTTCCCAGGGCCATCACGAATGGTCACTGGATCCCCTAGTACTGGGGTTAGTATTTGCCAGGTGGGGCACCCCTCAGATAGATCTTTTTGCAGCCCCAATCACCAACTTCTGCTTTTTTGTTGCAGGCCCCCAGTGTTGGGCTCAGTCCCTCTGGGTGCCTTCCTTCTCGATTGGGAAGGGAAGTTCCTTTATGCCTTTCCCCCCTTTCCTCTCTTGTTCAAGGTGCTAGTCAAAATCAGATCTCAACCTTGCAAGATGATTCTGATTGCTCCAGATTGGGCCAGACAGCCCTGGTATCCACTTCTTCTGTCCTTAGCAGTCCACCTTCCCCTGTGTCTCCCCAGGAATCATAATCTGTTAACCTGTGCCCAGGGGAGAGTTTGATACCAACCTCAAATCCCTCAATCTCAAGGCCTGGCTCTTGAAGAGTTAGTTTGCTGACCTACACCTCTCCCAAGGTGTATTGATATCTTGAAGGCTTCTAGGAAGCCTTCCACCAGGCTACTATAATTCCAAATGGAAGAGATTTTCCATATGGTGCTCTGGCAAGCATATTCCCCCAGAATCTGCTGACTTGCCCACAGTCCTGGATTATGTGGTGCATTTGAATACTTTGAGGCTGAGACCAGCTACCCTAAAAGTGCACCTGGCAGCTGTGTCTGCTTTCTTATCAGCAGGTAAACCCTCTTCTCTTTCGGCTCATCCTGTATTCTCCAAGTTTTTCAAGGGGTTGCTTCACACCAACCCTCCATTCAGGGACCCTGCCCCTGCTTGGGATCTTAATATTTGCATTGCCCAGCTTGTGCAACCCCCTTTTGAGCCCTTGTCTTCAGCAGAGCTTAAGTACTTGACTTGGAAAACTGTGTTTTTGGTAGCCATCACTTCTGCCAGGCGCATAAGTGATTGCACAAGCATTGTCAGTGGAGCCTGATTTTATCTCCTTTCATAGAGATAAGGTGGTCCTCAGGACTAACAGAAAGTTTTTGCCCAAGGTGGTTTCAGAATTCCACCTTAATCAATCTGTGTCTCTTCCTGTGTATTTCACTGACCATTCCTCCTCTGCCGAGAGGAGACTGCACAGTTTAGATGTCAAAAGAGCCCTTAGTTACTACATAGAACGTACCAAGGGTCACAGGTTTGACTCCCTCCAACTGTTCCTCACTTATGGTGAGGTTGGTAAGGAAACCTGCCACTAAAAGATCCATTGCCAGGTGGATTGTCTCTTGTATCCAATTTTGCTATGAAAAACTGGGTAAGGTTCCTCCCTCAGGCCTGAGGCTCACTCTACCAGAGGTACAGCTGCGCCTCTGGCTGCTGGGACATCCCTATCCTAGAGATATGTCAAGCAGCTACCTGGAAAACAGTTCATACATTTACCAAGCATTACTCCCTGGACATCCAGGCTAGGAGTGATGCTCGGTTTGGCACAGCTGTGCTTCAGAGCCTATTTCCTAAGTAGGTTCTGTCCCTCCTCCATGGAGGTACTGCTGTGCAGTCTGCATATGTCATAATATAGCAAGACTTCATGTTGTTTGAAGAAAAAATTACTCACCTTAGTAATGTTGTTTCTTCTAATGGAGTCTTGCTATATTATGACCTCCCCCCCTGCCTGCCCCTCTCAGAACCTCTACTTTTGGGATGTGGGTGGGCAGTGCAGTGTTGGCACTTAGTAGATGCCCACCTTATTTTTTCACCCCTCCTTTTTGGGGTGTTTGGGTGTTATGTTTTTAATTTTCTTTCTTGGATCCCCTGACTTGAGTCTTTGTTTTGGGACCAAGAAAAATGTGTTCTTGTATTTAGTAGCCAGTGGGCTAGTGTAGGTTTATGGCTTCCACACAGAACCTTAGTGAGTTTTGCTCGTAAAGATCTGACAGTTTGAGTTTGAAGAACAACAGACAGAGTTTTCAACAGAGCTCGCGCTCAAGGTTCCGTGCCTTGCATGGAAAGTTAACACTTTCACCTCCGGAGCAGTTCGAAGGTTGGGACTCACTGCATATGTCATAATATAGCAAGACTCCATTAGAAGAAACAACATTACTAAGGTGAGTAATTTTTTTCTTCTCTCTCCTTTTCCTATTTCCAGAGATTGGGGCCACTACCCAATCCCCTTAGTCATCCTTCTTCTGCCCTCTCAGTCGTTTTTCTCCTTTTTGTTTATATATCTTTTCCTTTGTCTGTCCCTTGGACTTCCTTGTCCCTCCCAACCCTTTTCCTCTCCAGCGACTCAGAACTGGTAGGAATGGTCGACCGCATAACAGCCAGCCTGCAAGCGCCACGCAGTGCGTTTGCCTCAAGAGCAGTGCCAGTGGTGTGTCGACTCCACCCATCCCAAAAAAAAAGCTGCGGGGTCATGACCTCCGCCCAATAACCCAAAGGTGATGAATGGTGAAGATAGAAAGATAATTCTAGGGACATGGATATGTTCATCCACACTGTCTGACAGATTTCTTGCCGCTTTAAATCTTGCCTGAAGGTGTTCAAGCTGGCTCCTGCCACCCAACCAGGTTGTAAAACTCTCGGCTCTGCTCCATGACACCAGATCTTCCTTACCGCTTGGAAGCTCAGGTTCCCTCCTTAGCGCTCTGCATTTAGACTGGATCCAAACTCTTCAGTTAACCCGAAACTAATTTTAAAGTTCACAAGACTTCGGTCTGTTTCTTCCTTCGCAGCTGCGATGGATAAATCGACTCCTGGATTTCGGTGGTGCCCATGCAGGCAGAAGATGTCTCAGACAGATCTGCACTCCACGTGCGTCTACTGCCTCGGGCTTGACCACGAACCGCAGGCCTGCAATTTATGCAAGTCCTTCTCGGCAAATGTCCTCAAAGACCGTGCTGCCAGGCTCCAACTTGGGCGCCCTGGGAGACTTTATTCCGCCAGTAAAGTCAAAGGAGGCTGTTGGGCGGTTTCCGCGGCGGTGGGCTCGGCTGAGCAACTTGAACAGATGATCGCCCTCGAGGAGGAGGCGGCCCAGGCTGCATCTTTGTCTTTCTCAGTCGCGGCATTTATCCCGCTCTCCTTGGGCTCCTCCTATACGGCCTCTTTTAAGGTGCTTTGTCAGTCCCTCTCCACAAAAGGTGAGGGTCCATCGTGACACTCCTCTCGGTCCAAGAAGAAGGACTCGAAGGGTAAATCCCACCGTCGGCGTTCGTGGGAGCGGGAGAGGTCCCCTTCCTCGGACAGTCGACTTTCGACTTCGGTCGAGGTTGCGGCTAAGGCCGCTGGCTTCGTGGTGTCCCCGTCAGGTCAGCCGGCCGAGTCACCCGTCGACGCGGTCAAGATCTTTCTTGACCCATCGGACGGGCTGTCTACTGGAGAAGCAGACAACCTTTCTTCACCGGTTCCCCCGGTGGAAACAGAGGACTTGCCGGCGCCTCCTATGCCGGAGTCCCCAGTTAAGGCTCCCGAGCCGAGGGAGGAATGGGTTTCCCCCGCTGCCTCCCAGATCCACCCTCGGAAACACCGACGGTCTTGGACCTCTTCTTGGTCCAGCCAATCCCACCGACACCGGCAGTCTCGGCACCGAGGAAAGAGCCAGCACCGCCCATCCTCGTCGTCTTCCTCCTCGGAGGAAAGGCTTTGGCGCAAATTGCGTCGACGCTACGAGGACTTAATGTGGCAGCAGCTCCTTCTGACTGGGAACAAGCCGACGCCGTCACCTGAAAGGCCGAAACAACCCCTCGCGGTTGTCGAAGCCCAAACCGGCACTGGTTGTTCAGCCAAACCCACCTATTGTGGTGGAAGCCCTGCCTCCACAACCTAAATCTGGGGCTCTGACCAAGGATTCTCGGTCTAGTCAGGGACTGCCCCTCCGGTTGTCGGTCACCCTAACTCCCGACCGTCCTCAGCAGGTGAAGGGTGGCTCAGGCCCTAAGCAGCTATTCATAGACTCCTCAGAGTCTGATGACAACTCTTCCCTGTTCTCCAGGCCCCTTGACCTGGAGTCCTCTGGGGGACAGTCGGTGGACGAGAGCCCATCCTCATTCATGGGTTTGCTTCGCCTCATCTCAGTCTACTGGGATGCAGCTCGAGCCCGTATCCAAGCGAGCCAAGTATCCCCTCACGGAGATACTGGACCGAGGGGATTCTCCCACGGAGGCCTTTCCGTGGCTGAAGCCATTGTTGGCCCAGCCTTGGAGTTATGGCAGCGGCGGCTTCTTGTCCTGCTCCTTCGGCCAGGAAGTATGCAGTCCCCACCGGGTCACTGTCCGGTTTCTCGGAGCACCCCTCTGTGGAGGGGCTGGTTACCGATAGTGTTTTCCGGCGTTCCAGGAACACCAGGGACATGGACAAGCCTCCCGACAAAGAGTTAAAAAAGCTGGACTATGCCGGGCGTAAAAGTGTATGCTGCGTCCTCCCTCGGCCTCAGTCAGGCCAGTTCGGCCGTACTGATGGCGCACTTCTCCCACACTCTTATGGGCTCCCTGGATGAGGTGATCCCTCATCTCCCGGCTGACCTCCAGACTACGGTCAAGCAGGTGTGGGATCAGGGAAGCAGCAGCTCCAAATGGCTCTCGATATTGGAGACTTCTGTGCCCGGTCATTAGCGGCCACAGTGGCCATGCGCCACAGAGTGTGGCTGTGGATCTCCACCTTTATGTCGGATACCCAGCACAAGCTGGCAGACGTCCCCTTCCTGGGTACTGACTTGTTCGGGCCTGGGGTGGAAGGCCACCTCCAGAGAACTGAGAAGTCCAGTGCCACCTTGGACTCTGTCACGTCTGCCCAGAAGGACAAAGGCCGCCAGCAGCAGCATAAGCCCTTTCGCCCTTCTGCCCCAGCGGCACGTCCAGCCCAGCAACACCAGCATCAGGGCCAGCAGGCTTGCGCTTTGCACCCCAAAGCCAAGCCTGTAGCTTCCTCCAGCAGGAAGCCGGGAGGAAAAGGCCCAGGTGGTCCCTTGGCCGGTCCTTCCTCCAAGCCTGCCCAGTGACGGGTTGAGGGGTGTCGCCCCCAGCCACGTCGCTTCCCCTAGGTTCCCTGGGGGACAGCTCCCACTTTCTTTCTGCCTGGTCCACTATCACCACAGACCGCTGGGTGTTGGAAGTGATAGGAAAGGGTCTGCCTCTGGAGTTCGAAAGCAGGCTCCCCACCTTCCGAGCCGTCACCAATGGGGCCACGGGGTCCCAAGAGCCTCTGTCAGCCCATCGAGCCGACATTGCCCTGCTCCTCTAGAAGAAGGTGAGCAGGAAGGTGGCAGATCCTCCACCAGACCCAGGGTTTGTGTCCAGGTAGTTCCAGGTCCCGAAACGGATGGGGAGCTGGCACCCCATTCTAGACCTGCATGACCTGAACAGGTTCCTAAGGTCTCGAACCTTCAGGATGGTCACTCTGGCTCAGATCATTCCATCCTTGGAACGAGGCATGTGTTTCTGTTCTCTGGACCTCCAGGACGTGTTCTTTCATGTCCCAATCCGTCCGTCCCACCAGCGATTCCTCCGCTTCAGAGCAGAGGGGTCCCTTTACAAGTTCCGGGCCATGCCCTTCGGCCTTTCTCTAGCTCCCAGGGTCTTCATCAAATGCATGGCAGTGGTGACAGCATTCCTGTGGCGCTGAAGGGTCCAGGTGTACCCTTACCTGGACGACTGGCTGATTGTAGCCTCCTCCAGACCAGAGGTGGAGCAGTCCAGGGATCTGGCCCTCCAGGTTTGCTCTCAGGTTGGCCTCCTCATCAACGAGGCCAAGTCGGAACTCGTGCCAAAGCAGGTGATCCAGTTCATCGGGGCAGAGCTCGAGACTCTGCGAGCCAGAGCATGGCTCTTGGCAGACAGGGCCGAGGTTCTTTCCTTCTTTGCCCAATCATTTCAGGTCGGGCAATTGCGCCCTGCCCGGGACTTCCTGTGCCTCCTGGGGCTCATGGCGGCCTGCACCAGCGTGGTCCATTGGGCCCGTTGGCACATGTGTCCCCTACAATGGGGACTGGCCAGCCAATGGTCACAGTGCTCCGGTCCCTTGGACCAGCCAGTGGCAGTGACCCAGGACATGTAAAACGCTCTCCAGTGGTGGATCATTCCAGCTCTACAGTAGGGCATCCTGTTTGTCCGCCCCAAGCCAACGGTCTCTCTATCGACCGACACCTCTCTGATGGGCTGGGGTGCCCATCTGGGGGAGCACAGAGCGCATACAGCCTCTGGTCCCCTTGGGAGTCCTGATGCCACATCAGCCTGCTGGAGCTTCGAGTGGTTCTTCTAGCCCTCACTGCCTTCGCTCCGTTTGTACGGGGTCAAGTGGTCCGGGTCCAGACAGACAATACCACGACCATGTACTACCTAAACTGCCAGGGCGGGATGCGATCCATGCCTCTGTGCAGGGAAGCTCTCCGCCACTTGGTCCCTCGTGCGCAGCCTGGAGGCAGATCTCCTTGCCATCCATGTGGAAGGAGCCTCCAACATTCTGGCCGATGCCCTAAGCCGGATAGGAGCTGCGTCCCACGAGTGGTCTCTCCTGCCGGAGGTAGTAAAAGATCTGTTCTCCCACTGGGGCACGCCTCAGGTGGACCTGTTTGCCTCCCGGGAGAATGCGAAGCTGAGGCTGTTTCATGGCCGCCCCCCTCAGCAGGGCTCGCTGCAGGGGGATGCCTTCTCGAGGCCGTGGACCCTGGGCCTCTTCTACGTCTTTTCCCCCAGTTCCCTTGATTCACAAGGTGCTTCTCAAGGCGAGGAGGGACAAGGCGCACACGTGATTCTGGTAGCTCCAGACTGGCCCCGCCAGTTCTGGTATCCAGATCTCCTCAGCCACAGCTCCAGGCTCCCGAGGTGACTTCCAGTCCACCTGGACCTGATCTCAGTCAACTAGGGGAAGGTATTTCATCCAGACCTTCAATCCCTGCACCTGACGGCCTGGTTCCTGAGCAGCTATAGAGTTCCAGGCCTTGGGTCTTTCCGACGAGGTCCTCAGTGTCGTTGAGGCATCCCGTAAGGAGTCGACCAGGAAATGCTATGCCTTTTAAATGGAAGAGATTCTCCATTTGGTGTCAGGGCAAGGGGCTGGACCCTTCCTCCTGTTCCTTGGCAAGCATTCTGGCCTACCTGTGGTCCCTTTCTCAGCTAGGGCTTCGGTCGACAACCCTTAAGGTGCACCTGGCAGCCATCTCTGCTTACCGGGCGCGGGCCGGGAAGCGGTCGGCGCAGGAGAAGGTGGTCGGGCGCTTTTTCAAAGGCCTTGATCACATATCCCCTCTGGTGCGAGAACCTCCACCTCCGTGAGATCTATTGCTGGTACTGGCTAAGCTCATGGGCAAGCCATTCGAACTGATGCACAAATGTGACATCTCTCACTTGTCGTGGAAGACCGTCTTCTTGGTGGATATCACGTCAGCCAGAAGGATGGGAGAGCTCCAGGTGATTTCCATCGAGTCTCCTTATCTGGTCTTCCACAGGGACAAGGTTGTCCTGTGCTCCCACCCGAAATTCCTTCCGAAGGTGATGTCGGAGTTTCACCTTAACCAGGTGTTGACTCTGCCGGTGTTCTACCCCAGTCGCACCTCGGAGGCCGAATATAGGCTCCATACTTTGGACCCTAGAAGAGCGCTCTGTTATTATAAGGAGTGAATGGCTGAGGTTCGGGGAGAGGTTCGCCAGCTGTTTGTCACCTACGCTGAAGCTGCACCTGGCAGACCTGCAGCCAAGTGGCAGGTGGGGTCACCTACTGCATAGATCTCTGCTACAGGTTGGCAGGCATGGAGCCTCCCAAAGGGATAAGAGCTCATTCTACCCACCATACCGCTACTTCCAGGGATGTCCCTATCCAGGAAATCTGCAGGGCTGCTACCTGGAAGTCCGCACACTCCTTCATTACCCATTACCACATCGACCTTGAGTCACGCCGGGATGCTGGTTTTGAGACCTCGGTTCTCCAGTCCTTATTCCCTAAGTAGGGGATGTGTGCCTTGCCTCCCTCCTCCCGGAGAACTGCTAGGAGTCTGGCAGACAGTGTGGATGAAGAACATATCCATGTCCCTAGAAATACAGGTTACTCACCTGTAACAGGAGTTCTATGAATGGTATATGTTGTTCATCCACACGACCCACCCGGCCTCCCCAGCTTCAACGCACAACCCGGCTTCCAGCGGGCTAGATCTGGCGTCATGGGGCGGAGCCGAGAGTTTTACCACCCGGGTGGGTGGGAGGAGCCAGCTTGAAGACCTTCTGGCAAGATTTAAAGTGGCAAGGAACCTGCCAGACTGTGGATGAACAACATATACCATTCCTAGAACTCCTGTTACAGGTGAGTAACCTGTATTTATGGTAGGTACTTAATTTTCATTTCTTTCCCGCCATTGAGTGAGGATCCTGCGTGCGAGACTGAAGCGATTTTGTGGCCTAGTCCATCGTTTAGCTTGTAATTTGCCTTGCTTCTGCTCATCTGTTCGACATCGCTTCTCAACCCAGTAAGAGCTTTCCTTTTTATAAAGCGGCTTTCAGTACTGTGTGTTATTTATCATCCGGTCATGTCTCGTCCGGGGGCAAGAAGGCGTCGAAAGTGGGGCATCCTCCCATGCGTCGGTGCCCATGTGGCTGCCTTTACTCTGCAACGGACCAGCATGACCGTTGCCTCTCCTGCCTCAGCTCCGGACATGATATGGATAACTGCGATATTTGTTTCTCCATGGACCGCAGCATCGTTGAGATCCACGCGTGGAAAGTTGGACGCGTGCCACCAACTTTTGGGAGACGAATTTGCAGTCGCAAAGCTAAGGTCAGGACTCTCGCCCCTTCCTCCGGGTCCCTTCCCGTCCTGTACGGCCCATGGAGGAGGGAACCCCCGCCTCTTCTAGCCTTGCCTCGCCGGGGATTTCTTCCACGGTGCAGGGGGTCAGTCGGGAGGCAGTCTTGGCAGTCGCTGCTTTGGAAGCGGAGGCTCCCTCAGTGTCTCGTTCCGGGTCCCTCGGGATGGGGCCGGTACCATCCTCGGTGCCGTCTCCCAGTGTCGCTCTTGGTCCTGGTGCCGTGTGCTTGGAGGGCGGCGCCGGGTGTGTCCTCGGTGCCGTCGTCATCCCTTATGCTGCTTGCGGTGTTGGGGCTCTCGGCGGCATCAGGGTTGGTAGTCTGGAGGTTTCTGTGCCTGATTCTGGAGCTGGCGCTGTCTCTGTCCCCATCGTCACAAGCGGCATCGGTGCCATAGTTGCTGTCGATCCTACCTTTGGCGCCACTCGTGGTGCCAGAGTTGTGTGCAACGCCATGTTCGGAGCAGAGTCTGTCTCCGGTGTCGTTCGTGACGCTGGCGTGGGTGTCGGTGCCGGGCGTGGTGTCTTTTTGGATTTGGCACTCCGGCGCAGGAGGAGAGTGCGGAGCCGTGCTCAAGGTTGCGCCAGACTCCGGCGTCGGTGCCAGGCGTGGGGATATGCTCTTCTCTACTGCTGTTGGAGGCTTCGAATCCCAGGGTGCCTGACCTCTGGGTCCGGGAACTGGAGGAGTCCATGGAGTGGTCTGGCATCGGGCCTCTGAGCCTACCTCTTCGAAGGCAAATTCTGAGTCTGATCCGGACTGGCTCCCAGAATCTTCAGATCCTTCTGTCTCCAGTACCTCAGCCCCACTCTCCCTCCTCCTCTGGAATTCAGCTCTCGCCAGTAGACCTCAGGGTCAGGGGGTCTGACCAGCCAGCGGTGGTCCCTATGGCTACTGCCGAGCAGCCTGAGACCACTGGTTTGGCTGTTTCTTCAGTTGCGGTACCCCCCTCCTTGGTGTGTTTGGACAGTCCAAGTTAGGGGCATCCCAGGGCGCATCAGGAGGGGGAGGGTATGGTTCCCTGGGTGGACTCCTCGGAGGCTGCTCAGGGATGCCATTTGCCTAGGTTAGTGGCTAAGTGGATGAGGTCCTTCTCTGACTCCGAAGGGTTGAGAGGTAGGGGTGTGGCACAGCGAGCCTTTCCTAGGGCCCAGCCGGCTCCGGGTAGGAGCCGAAGTGCAGGCCCTCTCCTTTCCCTAACGGGGTCCACGAAAGGGACTTCTGCTTCTGAGGTCAGGGGCCGGCCTTCTGGACTCGCACGATCCCAGTCACCTTTCACAGGGGGATTTCTTCTTTGGGGCACAGCTCTGACCGTTCCGACCCGGTTGAACGGCGGTTAGCTGCAGTGGCTTTTGGTTCCTCCTCCTTGTGAAGGGTTTCCTGTTGGCCTCCCTGCCCTGACAGAGACTGTTCTCTTGTTGCCTGTTGCTTCATCTATCCCGGTTGTCACCCCTGGCCCAGTGTAAGGTGATTTACTCCACCTACCGGAGAACCCATCTCTTCTCCCAGCGAGTGAGACGGCGGCTTTCAGGGTGCCTTCCTTCCCCCACTGGAGGATCCCCATCTCACACAGACCAGTCTCAAGCCTCTCCAGGCGTGTAAGGGTTCTCCCCTTCAGTGTCTCACCCACTGGAGGCTAAGGGACCTAGTCCCTTAGGGTGTTTCAGGGTACCCCCCTTTCGGGGGGAGGGGCTCGGTACTCTCCCAATAGTGATGAATGGTGAAGATTGACACAGATAAGATACGAAAATGACGTACCTACCATAATTGTTGATCTTTCTGTGTATCTTCACCATTCACTAAATCCCGCCCTCCTTCCCCCGGGGCCTCCGTCTCTGGACTCCACCCATCCTCCTGTGTGTTTTCCTTTTCCTCACTGTCCTCTCTCTTGTGTTTAGCTGGGAGGGGACTGTGGAGACACACGGGGTGAAATCCTTTAAGTCTTTATGGAGTTTGGAGGGGGCATCCCCCTTCTCTTCTCCCTTTCCAAGGGGGTCTTGGAGTAGGGAAGGTATCCTGTTTTCTCTTCTTCAATATTTTTATTATTTGTAGGCTCAATTTTTTGGGGCCCACATTTTTTCCTCTAAGCCTCTGGCTGTTTAAAAATGTTTTCTCTCCCCCTTATTTTGGGGGTTGAGACGCACCCTCAGCCTGCACTCCCTTGTGGTTGGTCATTAGACCTACACTGCTACAAATCATGTCTTGCAGCTGAACTCTGTAGTCCAGGTCTGGACCTTATTCTCTAAAAACACATTTGTGCAACTCTGCTTTGAGGGTGTGCTACCCCCCCCCCCCATATCTTTCCTTTCCTTTTTTCTTCCAGAGATTGGGGCCTTCTTTCCCCAATTTCCTTTCAAGTCTCCTCCTTTCTGTCGCCTTAGTTGTTTATTTCTCCTTTTGGTTTATTGTTCTTTTCCTTTTATCTATCCCTTAGGCTCTCTTGCCTCAACTCACCCTCCCTTCCATACACTCTCCAATGAGTCAGAACTAGGGCTGGGGATGAGTCTACGACGGCTAACTGCCAACCCTCTAGCACCACATGGAACGTGGGCCTCGAGGGCAGCGCTGGCCCTGCGTCTGCTCCACCCATGACAAAAAGAGTCTCCCGCAGAGTCCTAACTCCGGTGCGCTATACCCCAATGGTGATGAATGGTGAAGATGCACAGAAAGATCAACTATTACAGTAGGTATGTAATTTTAATTTCTGTGCATCCTCTGTGGATGGTTCAACAAGGCCACCAACCACCGAAGGCTCCAGCAGCTAAGGGAGTACCTCATGGAGCAGAAGGTAGCCATTTTGGAGCTGCAGCAGCGCTTCTCTACAGGGGAATCTTTGACCTCCTCGGGGCCTTGGATGGGTGAACCCTCATCATCGATGGGGCGGAAACATTCTTCCAAAACCAAACATGTTTCCACTGTTTTGCAGAGCTCCTAAAAGGTAAGTAGGAGGGCTCCCACTGATCACACACCATCTTCTCCACTGTCGACGGTAGTGGGTCCCTCTGAGTCATCGATGACTCCTCAGTCGAAGTCTACAGTTGTGCTGCAGCAGACAATGACTGCATCTGCTCCGACGGTCCTTCCGTCAACTGAGTGTTATCTGGTCCTCCCATTGACTGGGCATTCTAGCCACTCCTCAGCTGCTCTGTCAACAATGTGCCTATTGATGACACATTCTAGCTGTCCCTCGTTGACGGTGGACCATGTGGCTTCTGTTCCGTTCTCGTCAACGGGATCTTGTCTGTCTTCCTCGTCGATGGCTTCCCCGTCGACAATCATGGTACCACCTCAGACAGCTTGGGGGACGTCTTCAAGTGTTTCCCCATCCTGTATTTTGGGGGTCTTGCATCCACCCCACGGTACCATCGAGCCAGCTGGGTCCTTTACCCTCGGCTATCTCCTCAGTGGTGCCCATCCAGTCCGTGGCCCCTCCCTCTTTGGGGGGGGTGTCACCTGGCCGTGTTGGATGTCCAGGCTCTAGTTCACTCCATCATGGGCCTTACTACACCCTCCCCACCTCCTTTTGGGGGGGGGTGGTCCCTGCCTCAGTCCTCTCCTTCCTTCACTGTGTTCCATCCCAAACCTGAGGACCCATCCCTTTAAGACTGGTATCTGGAGGACGAGGTTGATGAGGAAATTGAATAGGATTATGGCTTGCAAATCTCTTCCTCAGAGACATCTTCCATGCCCAGGGATGCCCTAGAAGTGCTCCTCTGCTCTCCTCCTGATGACCCAACCTTTTCAGCTATTGTGGTGCATCTGCAGAAAACCTTTGGTTTCCAGGCTACAGAGCAGGATGCTTCAAGAAGCAAGTTGGCCAGGTACCTAGGCCTTCCTGATGGCCCCTCCCTGGTCGTCTCTCCCCTGGTGGATGCTCTTGAGGCTGCCATCTTGCTTGTCTGACAACAGCCCTACCAAGTCCCCTCTCTTCCACGCAAAGTGGACAGGCTTTGTAGGGCCCCTGTGGACCATCCTTATCTTTCTACACCTCCACAGACAGACTCTGGTTAAGAATGTGGCTAATGATAAATATTTCAGACCACAACACACAAGTGCTCATCCCCCTGATAAAGAAACAAGATATGGGGGAAGAGGGTCTGTGTTTCGACCACTTTGTCCCTTCACATTTTGAATTATATGGGCCACCTCCTCAAATATCAGGATCAGATCCTTATGACTGCTCATGCATCGGTCCAATCCCTTCCACCTGGCCAGCCTCAGGAGGACCTTGATGCCAAACTTTCTACCGCTGGGTCTGTCTGTCGCCACCTCCTTAGGGCAACCTATGCTGCAGTTGATACTTCGGCCCAGAGGTGGGTGTTTGCCTCAGATGCCATGCACAACTGAGCATTTCATGATTTTCACAAGATGTCCAACAACCTGTTCTGAGTACTCTCTTTAAAGGAGACAAATTTTTTTGAACCACAAACCCAAGACATTCTAAAAGACCTGCAAGACTTGTGTCATACCCTTAAGTCTATTCGGACCCTGTATCGCACACAGGTGAAGCCTAGCTGCAAGGGTACCTTTTTCTTCTTTTTTTAATTCTTCTAAAGGTAAACCAACTACTCGGCGACAGCCTGCTGACAACTACAAGGCTCATTTAGCTCTACCAAACAGGCCTGCCCCAAAGAAGTCCCGATTTGCCCCTCGGTAGGGTCAGCCTTCAGCCTGAAGGCATGTCTCCAGCCATGGAGGCAGACCCCCCGCCATCGGAGGCAGGTTCTCCCTGCACCACAGAGGTTGGCAAAGGATTGCATCAGACTGGTGGCTCCTTCAGTTGATCCAGTACGGTCATACGCTGGACTTGATCAGTCTTTCGCCTCTTTTACCTTTTCGGGTCTCACACTACCCTCTGGACCATGCTCTAGTACTACAAGCAGAAATACATGCTTTGTTTCAAAAACATGCCATAGAACCAGTTCCCGCTCATCAGAGGCTTGGGGTTTTACTCCCTTTTTTCTGGTTCCCAAATGGACAGGGCACTTCAAACAACATGAAGTCTTGCTGTATTCGGACATATTGCAGTTAGCCCCAGCACTTGAACTGCTCAGAGAGGAAAGAGTTAAATTCTATGCAGGGCATAGAACGTTGAGCTTGAGCTAGATTCAAATCTCTGTCTGCTGCACTTTGAAGTGTAACCATCAGATTCTTTACTCCGCCTAACTGAACAGTCGCTTCGGAGATTTCTCCTTCGCGCTTGGTTTGGTCAGTTTAAAAATCGTCAGATTACCGATATTTTCGCATTGTTTTTCAGTTCAGATTCCTGTCTGTGGTACAGTGTATGCATAGGTAGTGGACTTGGTTACAAAAAGTGTGTGGAAATTGTAAAGTGAATTGTGTGACCGGTTTGGCTTTAGTAATTGTTTTTCTCTCTTACAGGGAATTTAGTGTGAGGTACCAGTCCTTATCGCTTAAAAAAAAAAAAAGTGTATTTTGTTTAGTTGTTTTAAAATACCTGTAACACGGTTAGAAACCGATAAGGGTGTCTTGCCTGGTGGTTGCCGTAAAAAGGGTAAGGGTTTAGTTATGGCTTTGTCTGAGAAACCCAAGAAAAAACCCGGGCTCACTGGGTTTTAGCACTGCAGTGAGTGTGGGGAGGCCTTCGCTAAGGCCAACCCCCACACAACTTGCATTTCCTGTCTGGGTTTTAGTCACCTAGAGTCAGACTGCCAAATTTGTAAGCATTTCCCTAAAGTCACCCTGGGCAAAAGGTTGGGCAGGCTTAGGGAAAAAGGAGGCTGAGAAGTCCGCTGACCTGGATGGCCAGCCTGGTTCGGTTCTGACCGAACCAGGAGTGCCCTCTGACCAGGGCGAGACTCCTTCGGGCAAAAGGAGAGCTGATTCTGAGGGATCGGGTCCATCAAAAAGAAAAAAGACATTGGCCAGTTTGGATCCAGACCCGCATCATCTGACCGCTGAGGAAATTGCCCGAGCGATTCGCATAGTGGAATCACTTAGTTCGGTTCTGACTGATCCGGTGCCTTCAAACAACATGAAATCTTGCTGCATTCTGACTAATTGCAGTTAGCCCCAGCACTTGAAAGGGTTAAAGTCTATGCCAGGCATAGAACGTTCATTTCGAGCTCAGTTTGTCAAACCTCTGTCCTAGGTACTCTGAAGCGTAACCGTCAGATTCTGTTTTCCGCCTAACTGAGAAGTCGCTCCGGAGATCCTCTCCTACACTTTGGTTCGATAGCAGTAAATCTGTTGTGTTTTTTTTATGAACCGTTTCTTTATTTTTCTGGTCTTCACATCTCTCTCCTGATACAGTAAGTGTATTGTAGGTAGATAGAAGTGTAATTGTTGAAAGAAATTTTTATTTTCGGTTCCCACCAGTCGGTCCGGTCAGGAACCGAGGGTTTATTCAGTGCCTATCGGTTCCTGAAAAAAAAAATGTTTAAATTCAGGTTTTTTCAACCAACCTCGGGACACGGGTTGGAACCGATAGGTTTTTGTAGTCGCCTGGCTTGAACGCTGGTAAGGGTGACTTTTTGTTGAGGCATGTCTGAGAAACCCAAAAAGAAAACCAGACCCATGGGGTTTCAGCACTGCACCAAGTGTGGGGAGGCCTTTGCCAAGGCCGACCCCCACCTCGTCTGTGTTCATTGTTTGGGGTTTGACCACCTCAAGGAAGACTGCCAAATTTGTAAGAATTTCCCTTGATCTGCTGCTGAAAAATGCTTGAGTAGGCTTAAGGAAAGGGAGGACGAGAACTCCGCTGACCTGGATGGCCAGCCAAGTTCGGTTTCGGCCAAACCTGGGGGGGGGGTGTACTGACCTGGGCGATACCCCCTCAGAGGCAAGAGGAGAGCCGATTCTGTGGAATCAGTTCCTACAAAGAAAAAACGTAAGTCGGCTGTTTCGGATCCCAGTTCCCATGTTCTGACCGCTGAAGAAATTGCCAAAGCGATTGCCATAATGCAGTTGCATCGCTCGGTTCTGACCGAACCGACACTGTCTCAAGGACGGTCGGTTCGGTCAGATTTACAATCTTCCAATTATGACCCTGAAGCTTTTTATGGCGGCAAATGGGAGGGAGAAGATGATGATTATGAGGACCTGGATGTGCCTATCGAACTGGACATCTCCCTAGACAGTCCTTCCAATGGTTCTCCTCCCAGGCTTTCTGATTCTCCCCCCCCCCCCTCCAAACTACCTGTTTTACAGGAAGGTGGCTGATGCTCTTCAGCTCCCTATGGAAGAAGCTGAACAGGATCAGGAGGAGCCTGACTATGTTGAGATGATGGCTGTCCCAGAGTCCAAAAGTGTGTCTGTCCCTCTGCATAAGTCCCTGGGGAAACTGACCCAAAATATCTTACAAATGCCAACATCCATACTCCCTGTGGATAAGAAGATGGACAGGAGGTATGATTTGTCAGGCTCTGGCATGGAATTCCTTACTAACTGCAGCCATGTTGGGGTAGTGCAAGCTGCAGCCTGTGACAAGGCTAATATTCCTCTGGCATCTCACCCCCAACCCCCCCATAAGGATTCCAGGAAAGTGGATGCCAGGGCAAAAAAGCAGTACCTGGTGTCATCTTTGGGACTCGGGCAATCCAATTACATGGCATATACAGCCAGATACCAGAAGTCTAGGTGGGATATGATTCTGGCTCTGGTTAAGAATGCCCCTTCCCAGCTAGTCAGTGAGCTGGAGCAGGTGGCTGCAGATGGCATCAAAGCCTCCAAGGTACAGTTCCTCGCTGCTGTAGACTCTTAATGATGTCCATTCTCTGGTTATGGCTACATCTGTTTCCATGAGATTTGCCTAGCTTAGGTGTACTAACTTGTCTCAGGATACCCAGACCAAGGCCATGGATTTTCCAGTCTCTGGTAACTCTCTGTTTGGGGAACAAACAGAGGCTTACATAAAAAAGATGGATGAGTACAGGATGACGTACAGGAGTGCTGCAGCCAAAGAGAAGCAGACCACTCCTCAAAGGCAGCAATCTAGGTCTGGCAGGGGCAGAGGCAGGCCTTTTCAAAGGCCTTTTTACCAGGCCCAGGCCTCCTCTTCTTTTCAGCAGAGGGGGTTCTTTAGGGAAAGAGGCAGAAGGGGGATGAGAAGGGCTGCATCCTCCTCTCTAAGCCCCCTGCCCAGCAGACACCCTGATGGGTCAGTCAGGGTCGCCTCCCCAATCCCTGTAGGGGGCAGGCTGGCTCACTTCTTCCAGGCCTGGAAGTCTTGTCACTTCAGACAAATGGGTTCTGGAAGCGGTGAGCCAGGGCGTTGCTCTCAGCTTCACCAGGTTCCCAAGGCTGAGGGCAAAGGTGTTTCGCCCTTCCTCTTCAGAGGAAACACAGGCTTTGGAGACACCATTCACAGGGGAAAAGGATTGTACTCCAGGTACTTCCTTACCCTGAAAAAGACAGGGGAGTGGCGACCCATCCTAGAGCTACGATACCTGAACAAACACATCTTAAAGCCAAAGTTCAAGATGGCGACTGAGACTAATTCTTCCCTCTCTGAGACCAGGAGACTGGCTAGCATCTCTGGATCTCAAAGATGCTTATTTTCACATCCCTATCAGGCAGTCCCACAGAAAGTACCTCAGATTCGAACTGCCCTCAGGCCATTACCAGTTCAGAGCAATGCCTTTCGGTTCGACATCTGCTCCAAGGGTATTCAGTAAGTGTCTGGCAGTCGTGGCCTTCCTGAGAAAGCAAGGCATCCTGCTGTTCCCTTATCTGGACGACTGGCTTATAGTAGGCCAGTCCCCAGACCAAGTCAGGTCACATCTAAAGGTTACTCAAGACCTTCTGGAATCTTTAGGAGTCATCTTGAATCTGGAAAAGTCAGTTCTGGAGCCTTACCGGCTCCTCACATTCATAGGTGTGGAGCTGGACCCTGTACAGGCCAAGGCCTTTCTTCCTTCCACAAGGGTCCAATCTCTCATCAGTCTGGCCTCTTCTTTTCATCCACTTGTGTCTCGGCCAGCCAGACACTTCTTACAGCTGCTGGGCCATATGGCAGCATGCACTGCAGTAGTGTGGGGTGCAGGATTTCAGATGAGAGATATTTAGTTTAATCTCCGAGCCTTTTGGTCTCAAAGAAAAGACTCTCTCTCCAAGTTGGTTCTAGTGTCCCTGACTCTGGTACAGGCCCTCCAGTGGTGGCTGGAGGAGGACAATTTGAGGCAAGGGGTTCCCTTCCTCAGTCAGGTGTCCACAGTAATACTCACCACAGATGCTTCCCTACTGGGGTGGGGAGCTCATCTGGATCAGCACACAGCTCAGGGGGTCTTGGTCCCCCTCAGGAGTCCCCTCTGCATATAAACCTGCCTAAACTCAGGGCTGTCTTTCTAGCAGTTCAGACTTTTTCAGAAATGATCCAGGGGAAAGTGGTGCAGATCAGGACAGACAATACCACAACCATGTGGTACATCAACAAGCAGGGGGGCACTCGATCTTCAGCCCTGTGCACCAAGGCCATGAAAATCTTGTCTCTGGCTTATTACCTGCAAGCTTCCCTGATTGATGTACATCTCCCAGGAAAGGACAATGTACTTGCAGATGCTCTCAGCAGGATTTCTCAGGGTCACCACAAGTGGTCCCTGGATCCCCTCATTCTTCAAGTCATTTTCAAGAGATGGGGCACTACAGAGATGGATCTCTTTGCAGCCCAGGGCAACCATCAGCTCCCCTTGTTCTGCTGCAGACCCCCCCTCTTCTGGGACCTGTTCCTCTGGATGCTCTCCTGTTAGATTGGACCAACAAGTTTCTCTATGCTCCCCCCCCCCCTTCCTCTGATATTCAGAGTACTGGTCAAGATCAGGTCCCAACCTTGCACAGTGATTCTAGTAGCCCTGGATTGGGCCAGGCAACCTTGGTATCCTCTTCTGTTGTCACTGTCAGTGACAATACCTCTGTGCCTTCCCAGACGGTTCAATCTCCTCACCTCTTCTCAGGGGAGGATCCTGTACCCCAGCCTTCACTCTCTCAGGCTCTTGAAGAGCTAGAGTATGCAGGTCTCAACCTTTCCCAGTCAGCTCTGGATGTTCTTAAGGCTAGTAGAAAGCCTTCCGCCAGAAAGACTTACAACTCCAAATAGAAGAAGTTTGGATTTTGGTGTGCTCGGAGGCACATACAACTACATTCAGCTGATATTGCCATTGTTCTGGATTATATGGTGCATCTTAATAGTTTGGGCCTTTGGCCTGCCACCCTCAAGGTGCATTTGGCAGCTGTTTCTGCTTTCATTTCAGCAAGAAGTCTCTTCCTTAGCCTCTCATCCAGTTTTTAGAAGATTTTTCAACAGGCTGATTCATATCAACCCTCCTTTCAAGGACCCCACTCCTCTGTGGGATCTGAATATTTGTATTGCACAGCTGATGCAGCATCCCTTTGAGCCCTTTTCTTCAGCTGAACTAAAGTACCTGACTTGGAAAGCTGTATTCCTGGTGGCTATCACGTCTGCCAGGAGAATCAGTGAATTACAGGCTTTATCAGTGGAACCTGATTTCATTTCACAGGGATAATGTGGTCCTTTGCACGAATAGGAAGTTCCTTCCCAAAGTGGTATCAGATTTTCATCTGAACCAATCTATAAATTTGCCTGTATTCTTTACTGACCATTCCTCCTCTGGAGAGAGGAGGTTGCACAGTCTTGATGTTAAAAGGGCTCGGAGTTACTATATAGAATCCACTAAACCTCACAGAAAGGACTGTTCCCAGTTGTTCCTTACTTATGGAGAGGTGGATAGGGGTAAGCCTGCCACTAAGAGAACCATTGCTCAATGGATTGTCTCTTGTATACAGTTCTGTTGTTCAAAATTGGGAAGGAGCCTTCATCAGGCCTCAGGGCTCACTCCACCAGAGGTACAGCTGCCTTGCTGGCAGCTGTCAGGGATATACCCTTAGTGGAAATCTGCAAAGCAGCCACCTGGAAGACCGTTCACACATTTACCAAGCATTATTCCCTTGACATTCAGTCAAGAAGTGATGCTAGGTTTGGCACAGCAGTACTGCAGAGCTTGTTAGCCAAAATAGGTTCTGTAGTCCCTTCCCCTAGGGGGTACTGCTTGGTATTTATTTATTGAAATCTAGGATTACATAATACTTTTGAGCTGAGGCTCTTTTACAAAGGTTCCACGTCACAAGAACAGACAGTACAGTTTATGAAATTACAGAGTAAGACGGTCATGATGCCAAGTGGTTATAACAACTTGGTTTCAAGTACAAATTACATGACATATCACAATAACAATAGGAGGTGTATTAAAATATAAGTGGGGGGAAGAGAGCGAGAGAATGGGGTGGTACAGAGTATAGCAGCCTAGAGGGCTTTGTCAGAACAAAGTATTTGAGTGTAAAGTTGAGCTAGGAAATAAAGAAGCACTAGGAGCAGGGTCAGCATGGGCAGCAGAGGGTAGGGGAGCTCCAGAAATGATGGGTGCTCAGCTAAGGCAATCACAGGTACTAGAAGCCACAAGGGATTTATGGAGTTTCTTTTTGAAGGCGCCCAGAGTTGGTGAGGCATTGATGTCACTGGCAAGATTATTGAGCCAGCTGGGAGCCCTGTATGGAAAAAGACCTTTGTCCTTGGGTAGTACGACAATGAGGGATTTGCAGTAGTTGTGGTTTTGAGATCCTGGTGTTAGTTGTTTACTTTGGTCTTAAGAAGGGAGCAGACTCCTGGGGGGCATTGTCCATCATTATTTTCTTGGCTGCGATGCAGGTTTGATACTGAAGTCTGTTGTTTAGTTGAAGCCACCCAGTTTGAGAGTAGAGGTCACAGGTATGGGTGAGACAGTAAGCGCCGGTGATGAGACGACATGCTTTATTTAGGGAGGTGGCAATTTGTTTGTGTGTGGAGGCAGTGGCTTACGAGTCCATAGTCAATAACACTCACAATGGAGCTTTGAACGACAGTAGACGATGCTTCAGAGGTTAGGTGTTTTTGGTGACGGAACAGTAAGCCCAGCCTGGTGTTTGCCATCTTAGTGACATTATTGATATGGGCGGTATAGGAGAGTTTGGACTCAAGGGTGATGACAAGATATTTGAAAGTATCAACTTGATCAAGGGTGGCTCCTAGTTTGGTATTAATGGTGAGGTGGTACTGTTAATTTTTGTCCTGCGAGCTGCTGAAAAGCATGGTCTTAGTTTTTTTTCTGGTTTTGTAACCGCTTGTGTTGCAAGAGCCAGTTTTCAACTAATGTGAAACCCTGTTGAAGGTTTCCTTGCAGTTCTGCAGGATCATGATGGAAGGCAAGGTTAACTGCATCGTCTGCGTAGAGTATAATTTGTTCTGGACTTGAGTCTGGATGTGTGTTCAGGAATAGGCTAAAGAGGAGGGGGCCTAGGATTGACCCTTGTGAACGCCAGAGAGGACTGGTCTGGCAACAGAGAGTATTTCAGCTATTTTTACTCTTTGGGACCAGTTGCCTAGATAGCTATTGAACCAGTCAACTGAATCAGGTAAGAGCTCAGCCTTCCGTAGTTGGACTAGCAGGAAATGATGGTTGACTGTATCAAAGGCCTTAGATCGATGAACGCAGCCCCTGTTAGTTTACTGTTGTCTAATGAGTGGTGAATGGCTCCGGTGAATTCGAGTAATGCTGTGGCAATTACTAGTCTGCAATTAGTCAGAATACAGCAAGACTTCATGTTTGAAGAAAAAATTAGTCACCTTAGTAATGTAGGTTCTTCTAATGGAGTCTTGCTGTATTCTGACCTGCCTCCCCTCCTAGAACCTAGTTGTTTTGGGATGTGGGTGGGCAGGTGTAGTGCTGCACCCCAGGGGTGTACTGATTGTTTTCTTTTTTTTTTTTTAATTTTATTGTTGTTCTTCTCATCATTTAGTTGTCTACCTACTTGAATTCTTTTTAGGGGTCTCGACTGGAGTCTTCATACCCTAATTTTTTATATGTATGGCCTTTTGGCAAGCCTTTTAAAACAACATCTTATCTGTGTCAATCTTCACCATTCATCACAGATGGGTACTGGCCGGAGATCACTACCCCACGGGAGCTTTTTTTTTTTTAAAAAGGGTAGGCGGAGCCGACACAGCATCGGCGCCCGCCCTCGAGGCCGGCGTGCCTCGGCTCCGAGGGTTGGCTGATGCCTGTGTCGACCCGCCTGCCTACCAGTTCTCGCTCCGCCATCGAGGTCGCCTCGTGGAAGCTTCTGCAATTTTAGGCCTTCAGCCTGTTCGAAAATCGAAGTTTAGTCCGCTGGTCGCCTACCGGTTCTGGGTTCTGCCTCCACCGACGCCGCGGTAAGATCTTTCCTTTATTTGTTATTCTGCTACATCGAGTCTGTTGTGGTGTTTTTTCTCCATAGGTCATGTCTTGGTCGGAGGGCAAAGTCTTCAAAGATCGGTCGACCCCCATGCGCGGTGCCCGAGGCGTCGAAAACATTCACACCCACCAGCACGACCGGTGTCTTGGCCCGCTCACGACATGGATTTGTGCGATGCCTGCTTCTCGGTGGACTGCCAAGGCTTTCTAACAGCGCCTCTTGAAAGTGGGCGAGCTCCACCGACTTTCGGGGTAGGGTTCACACTGCTCCAAGCTGTGCCTCTCGGCCCTTCCTCCTGGTCCCCTCCTGGTTCTATACGGACCGAGGAGGAGGGAGCCTTGGCTACTTGTAGCCTGGACATTGCCGAGACTCCTCCCATGGCGCAGGAGGCCCGTCCCGCTTCCTCCTGGGAGCGGGCGGGAGGCGCCGCCACGGCAATCGTTCCTTCGGGGGTGAGGGCTCCCCCGGTGTCGTTCCCGCGGCTCGGAAGGCCTGGGTCGGCACAGTTTGCAGCACCATGGGCCCTGTCGACACCGTTCGCGGCGCCAGCGCTGCTCACAGTGCCGTGGGACAAGATCCGGCGTCCTCTTTCGCCATGTCTCGCCACCGAGGTTGAGCACGGTGTCGTGCCTGCACGGCTCGGCGCCGTAGGGCCTTCGGCTCTGACTGTCGGTGCCATCCTCGGCACCGTCCACACTCTCAGCGCTGTGTTCGGCACAGAGTCTGCCTTCGGGGCTGTTGTCGGCGCCGCGTCGGTCTCGGTGCTCGCCGGCGCCATGGGGCCGGTCGGGTCCGTGTTCGGTGCCGAGTCTGCCCTCTGGGCCATTGTCGGTGCCGCTTCAGTCCTCAGTGCCACTCATGGGGCCTGGCGGTGCCATTTTCGGCGCCGAGGTTGCTGCTGGGGCTGCTGTCGGCGCCGTCTCTGTCCCTGGTACCGCCCCTGGTGCTGGTGGATTTGATGGCACCGCGTCTGGCCCTGGACCTGGACCTTTGGCCCGAGCTGCATGGGTGCCGTCTCGGGCACAGCTCTGGCTGCCGGGCCCTCTGGCAAACTTGGTTTCGCCCGCCCTCCTACTGTTTGACTCAGAGCCTCGGACTCTACCTCTTCGGAGTCGAGCTCGGAGTCAGATGGGCAGGCACACTCTGCGGGGTTATCTGCGGAGGAGGGCGCTCCCATGGTCTCATCGACGAGTCGAAGCCAGCCCCCTACTGAGGAGAGTCAGGTGGCCCCCGAGGCTAGGGTCAGTGGTGCTGACCAGCAGGCAGTGGTGCATGCCACCATTGCTCTGCAGCCTGGCCCTGGGGGTTTCATCGACCCCTCGGTGGTGGTAGTACCCCTTCCAGCGGTGTGTCTTGACTGCCCAACTTTGGGGCCCTTCGAGAAGCCTGCAGGAGGGGAGGGTACTGTTCCCTGGGTCTCCCCTTCGGGGGCAGCCCAGAGATGCCAGCTACCTAGGCTGGCCCTCTCGAGGAGGAGGACTCTCTCGGACTCTGAGGGGGTCGAGGTGTGGGGCTCATGCTGGCCTTTCTCTGGGTCCACCTGGCCCTCACGAAGCCAAGTGTGATTTCCACCCTTCCCCTTCTGGTTCCTTGAGGGAGTCCCATTCTTTTGAGGCAGGGAACCATCCTTCTGGACTTTTATGGCCCCGGTCACCTCACTGGAGGGATTCTTCTGGGCACAGCCAAGGCAGTACCATCGTGGTTGTACAGTTGTCGGCTGTGGAGTCTTCCGAGGCACTCTCCTCGGGTGCTCATGGTCCGCTCCCTAGCCCTGGCGGAGGTCAGCCGACTTCCTTTCTCGGCTCTGCCCCTATCCCTCTGCCACATTCTCCAGCGCTCCCAGGCATTCTTGGTCCTAGCGGCCCTCTCACCTGGGAGCAGTTCAGGGCGGTGGCTGCTCTGTTCCCTGCCTACGTTAGGGCTATGGACAGCCAGGTTTTTCAACCTCCCCCCGTGCAGCCACCCTTGGAACGTATGGTGACCTCCAGCTCCTCATCCCCCTCTTCTGGGGGAGAGGAACCATCCGTCCACATCTCTCTGGCTGCTGATCTCTGAGTACCAGCGCTTCCTCGTGAGGATGCTGGAGGACTTGCACCTTTCTCTCTCTTTGTTAGCAATCCTGAGCATGCGGCGCACGCCTTTCTAGGCGATTTTGGTGAGGCCACCCTTGTGGTGCCACCCTGGCCTGCTCCCTTTCGGGAGGCGTCCTTGCGTTTCTGGCAGAGGCCCTTCTCCGGAGTTCCTGCCCCTAGGGACCTCAGCCAGAGGTATTGCGCTCCCCCGGAGTCTCCAGGTTCTATGCCTCATCCGCAGTCCAGCTTGACGCATCTGGACACCCCTGATGGGCTTCGCGCCCTCCACCATGACCGGCCTCCAGATCAACATTCCTCGGATTTTGATTTTTGGGGGAGGAGGATCTTCTACTCTGCACAGTTGCTCCTTTCTCTTTCCGCTCACCAGGCCCACTATGCAGCCTACAACAGGTTCTTGTGGTCCACGCTAGGTCAGATCCTAGCTACTTTGCCTGACTCGGAGCAAACCAGACAAGCCATCGCGCGCTCTGCACGTGGCCTGGAGCTAGCAAGGCACCAAGCGAGGGCATCTTACAATGCCAATGAGGTAGCTACCAGGTTCGTAGGGACAGCGATCTGCACCAGGAGATCGGCGTGGCTACGTCTTTCCCGGTTGTCACCCTTGGCCCGGCATAGGGTGATTTGCTCCGCCCACCAGGGAACCTATCTCTTCTCCCATAGAGCGAGACGGCACTTGTCGGGACAGCTTCCTTCCCCCTCCAGGGGACCCCGCCTCGCCTCCCACCTCGGCCTCCTCAGGCTCGGAAGGTTCCCCCAGTGTGTCACCCACTGAGAGCTAAGGGACTCCGTCCCTTAGGGTGTATCGAATCACCCCTCTGGGGCTTGGTATCACTATTCAGATGAATGGTGAAGATTGACACAGATAAGATATGAAAATTACATACCTACCGTAATTATGATCTTTCTGTGTATCTTCACCATTCATCACAACCCCGCACACCATCCCCCTGGGGCCTCAGTCTCTGGGCAGCCCCCTCCCTCTGTGGCTCCCCCTCTCCTCTTTTGGAGCAGGGTAATGTAGGGACACACGGGGGTATTCTCCTTCAAAGGGTTCAGCTCGAGCGGCACTCCTTCAAACACCATGAAGTCTTGCTATATTATGACTATATGCAGTCAGCCACTGCAGCTGAACTGCCCCGGAGAGGAAAGAGTTAACTCCAGAGAGTCTGGAGTTCCACAGCGCGAGGGCGCTATACCAAAGCTCTATCTGGCCAGTTTCAAATGAAACTGTCAGATTCTTTACTCCGCTTCACTGAACAGTCGCTCCGGAGATCAGCCTTCACATCGGTTCATTTCTGGTTCAAGCGAGTATTTTCGGTTCATTTGAACCGCCAAAAAGTATTTATTTTACCGCATTTCGGTTAAAAGCTCTATCTGGTAAACCGTAAGTAGAAAATTAAAGTCTGTGTGGAAATTCAATTATCGGTTCGGTTTTGAACCGATCGGTTTGCTTAATTTAACGTTTTAAAGTGTGGTTGGGCTTTTAGAGTGCGGTTCCCGGTTCTTATCGGTTCTAAAAAAACCTTGCTTTTAAAATAGGTTTTTTCAAATACCCGTGACACGGTTAGGAACCGATAAGGGTGTCTTGCCTGGCACTGCCATCAAAAGGGCAAGTTTTTGGTTAGGCTGGCATTATGTCTGAGAAACCCAAAAAAAACCGGGCCCACTGTTTCAACACTTGTGATGTCTGTGGGGAAGCCTTTGCCAAGGCTGACCCACACACCACTTGTGTTTATTGTCTGGGGGCTGACCACCTCCTGTCAGACTGCCAGGTGTGTAAAAATTTCCCTGCAGCCACCCTGGAAAAGAGATTGGGCCGGCTCAGGGAACGAGAGGCCAAGAAGTCCGCTGACCCGGATGGCCAGCCCGGTCCAGTACCCACTGGACCAGAGGGAGTGCCCTCTGACCAGGGCGAGACTTCCTCGGGCAAAAGGAAGGCTGGTTCAGGGGAACCAGTCTCAGTGAAAAAGACTAAGAAATCAGTAGGTTTGGAGTCCAAAATTGTCTCTCCAACTGCTGCAGAAATAGCTAAAGCCATACAGATTGTCCAGTCACTGTCTCAGGGTCCTGCCGAACCACCTACAGTTGGTAAAGGTTGGTTCGCTCAGTGCCAGTGGTTCAGGAGTATGATGTTGAGGAATTTTATGAACCACAGGAGAGGGAGGACGAATTTGATCATTACATGTGGCTGGGAGGGTCTGACGTGCCCATTGAGCGGACATTTCTCCAGACAGACCTTTAGAATCTCCTCCTATTCTGTCTGAGTCCCTTCTCATTTTATGTTTTACAAAAGGTTGCAGAAACCTCCAGCTTCCTTTAGAGGAAGCTGTGGATGAGCAAGAGGAGCCTGATTATGTAGAAATGATGGATATACCAGAGTCTAGGAGGTTGTCTATTCCTTTGCATAAGTCATTTAGAAGCAAACAACAAAGATTTTAAAAATCCTCATTCTGTCCCTCCTGTAGATAAAAAATGGACAGAAGATATACCTTGTCAGGCTCTGATACAGACTTCCTCACTGAGCAGTGTAGTCATGTAGGTGTGGTACAAGCTGCAGCCTGTGACAAGGCTAATATTCTCTGGCCTCACATCCTCCTGATAAGGATTCCAGGAAGATTGATGCCATGGCGAAAAAACAGTATATGGCAGCTTCTTTGGGACTCAGGCAGGCAAATTATATGGCTTATGTGGCTAGATATCAGAAATCTAGGTGGGACACAGTATTGCAGTTAGCCAAGCAGGCCCATGGCCAGCTGGCTAGTGAGTTGGAACAGGTGGCTGCTGATGGCATTGAAGCCTCTAAAGTTCAATTTCATACTGCTGTTGATGTTAATGTTTCCTCTAGGGTCATGGCCACCTCTGTAGCTTTCCGTAGGTTGGCATGGCTCAGATGCACTAATCTGTCCCAAGATACTCAGTCAAAGGCTATGGATTTTCCTGTTGTGGGTAATTCTCTGTTTGGGGAACAAACAGAAAACTATATGAAAAAGATGGATGAATACAGAACTACCTACAAAAGTGCCAGGCTAAGGAGAGGCATGCCACCCACAGAGGCACGCTCCCAGAGGATGAGGCAGGCCTTTCCACAGGCCTTTTACCAATTTCAGGCCTCCTCTGCATTTGCACAGAGGGTTTCTTTAGAGGCAGAGGTGGGCGGGCACAAGTAAGCCGTCCCCTCCCTCAGCCTAAGGCTATTGCCAAGCAGGCACCCTGATGGGGTGTCCAGGGCCGATTCTCCTGTACCAGTGGGGGCAGGTTGGTTTATTTCAGCCAGAACTGGTGTCCCTAACTTCGGACAGGTGGGTTCTGGAGGTAATAGCCAGGGTCTGGTTCTCTGCTTCAAACAGTTTCCGAAGATGAGAGCCAGACATTTTCCACCTGCAAATCCTTCAGAAGCCTTTGCTTTGGAAGCAGAGGTTTTCTTCTTTGACTGCAAAGCAGTAAAGGGTCCCTCCTGCCATCAGGGCAAGGGCTGTACTCAAGATACTTTCTTACCCCAAAAAGACAGGAGAATGGCGGTCCATTTTAGATTTAAGGTACCTGAACAAGCATCTTTTGAAACCAAAGTTCAAAATGTTAACTCTGACAATGATTTTGCCCTCCTGAGCCAGGGACTGGTTAGCTTCCTGGACCTCAAGGATGCCTATTTTCATGTTCTGATCAGGCCTTCTCACCGAAAGTACCTCAGGTTCGAACTACCCTCAGGCCACTACCAGTTCAGGACAATGCCCTTCGGCCTTACCTCTGCGCCAAGGGTATTCACGAAATGTCTAGCTGTGGTAGTGGCTCATTTAAGAAGGCAAGGATTGCTGTGTTTCCTCACCTGGACGACTGGCTCATAGTGGGTCAGTCTCCAGATCAGGTAAAATCCCACTTGCAAGTCACCCAGCAGCTTCTCACTTCCCTGGGATTCCTGCTGAATTTACCAAAGTCAGTTCTCGAACCAGTTCAGGTACTAACTTTCATAGGTGCAGAATTGAACACAAAGTTAGCCAGGGCATTTCTCCCCTCGGAAAGGGTAGACAGACTCATTGCCCTGGCATCCTCCTTTACCCTGCGGGTCTCTCGACCAGCAAGGCATTTTCTGCAACTCCTAGGGCACATGGCTGCTTCCACAGCTGTAGTGCAAGGAGCAAGATTCCAGATGAGGGACATTCAGTTCCATTTGAGGGCCTATTGGTCTCAAAGGAGGGACCCCCTTTCCAAATTGGTTCCAGTGACCTAAACCCTGATCCTGGCCTTACACTGGTGGCAGGATCAAAGCAATCTAAAACAAGGGGTTCCTTTCATTCCCGTTTCCCACTCCCTCACCCTCACCACGGATGCTTCCCTGTTAGGGTGGGGAGCTCACTTGGGCGACCTGTCCACTCAGGAGTGTGGTCTCCCAGGAATCTCTGCTCCACATCAATCTTTTGGAACTCAGAGCTGTCCTTTTAGCCTTCAGGCATTTTCAACTTCTGTCCAGAACAAAGTAGTTCAAGTCAGGACAGACAACACCACAACAATGTGGTACATCAACAAGCAAGGGCACTCGGTCATCAGCCTTGTGCACGCAAGCAATGAAGTTGTGGTCTCTGGCTTACTCCCTGAACACCTCCCTGATAGCAGTTCACCTTCCAGGGAAGGACAATGTCCTGGCGGATGCCCTCAGCAGGATTTCTCAGGGCCATCACGAATGGGCTCTGAATCCTCAGGTGCTGGGGTCAGTCTTTGCCAGATGGGGCACCCCTCAGATAGATCTTTTCGCAGCCCCAGACAACCACCAACTTCCTCTGTTTTGTTGCAGGCCTCCAGTGCTGGGATCAGTCCCCTGGCGCTTTCAGTTGGATTGGAAAGGAAGTTCCTGTATGCTTTCCCTTCTTTTCAGGGTACTAGTAAAAATCAGATCTCAGCCCTGCAAGGTGATTCTGATTGCTCCAGATTGGGCCAGACAGCCCTGGTACCCACTGCTTCTGTCCTTGACAGTCCACCCTGCCCTGAGCTTGCCCAGAGTCCACGACTTACTGGCCTGTGCACAGGGGAGAGTGTGGTATCCGGACCTCAAATCCCTCCATCTCAAGGCATGGCTCTTGAGGAGTTAGAATTTGCTGACTTACACCTTTCTTAAGGTGTTTTGGATATTTTAAAGGCTTCAAGGAAGCCTTCCACTAGGGCCACTTACAATTCTAAGTGGAAAAGGTTTTCCATCTGGTGCTCTGAGAAGCAGATTATCCCAGAATCTGCTGATCTGCCCATTTTACTGGACTATTTGGTCCATTTAAATTCCTTAGGCCTTAGGCCAGCTACTAAAGGTTCATCTGGCAGCTGTCTCTGCTTTTCTGTCAGCAGGAAGCCTGCTTCCTTTTTTTCTCACCCTGTGCTTCCAAGTTTTTTAAAGGTTACTTCACACCAACCCTCCTTTTCGAGAACCAGCTCCGCTTGGGACCTGAATGTTTGCATTGCTCAGTTAATGCAACCCCTTGAGCCTCTGTCCTCAGCAGAGCTCAAGTTTCTGACTTGGAAGACTGTTTTCTAGTGGCTATCACTTCTGCTAGGCGATAAGTGAACTTACAGGCCTTGTCAGTGGAAGAAGGATTTTATTTCTTTTCACAGAGATAAAGTAGTCCTCAGGACTAACAGAAAGTTTTTACCTAAAGTGGTTTCAGATTTTCATCTCAACCAATCCATCTCTCTTCCAGTATTTTTCACTGAGCATTCTTCCTCAGGTAAGAGGAGTCTGCACAGCTTGGACGTCAAAAGAGCCTTAAGCTACTATTTGGAACGCACCAAGGGTCACAGGTTCGAATCCCTCCAACTCTTCCTTACCTACGGCGAGGTTGGCAAAGGGAAACCTGCCACTAAGAGGACAATTGCAAGGTGGATTGTCTCTTGTATCCAATTTTATTAAAAACTAGGTAGAGAACCCCCCTCAGGACTGAGGGCTCACTCCACCAGGGGTACAGCTGCATCTCTAGGCTGCTAGAGATATTCCCATTCTGGAAATCTGTCAAGCTGCTACTTGGAAAACAGTTCACACTTTTACCAAGCATTATTCCTGGATATTCAGTCCAGGAGAGATGCTCGTTTGGCACAGCTGTGCTTCAGAGCCTATTTCCTAAGTAGGTTCTGACCCTCCTCCATGGAGGTACTGCTGTGTAATCTCATATTGTCATAATATAGCAAGACTTCATGGTGTTTGAAGAAAAATTACTCACCTTAGTAATTGCTTTTCTTCTCATGGAGTCTTGCTATATTATGACCACCCTCCTCCTGCCCCTCTCAGAACTTCTACTGTGTATGGGTTGGCAAATTAGTGCAAGCACTGTGTCATGCCATTTTAGTTCTTCCCTTCACCCCTTTATTTAGGGTTAGGAATTAGGTATTTCTGTTTTAAGTCATATGTTGGCCCCTTCCTGGACTTGAGTCTTGGGGAAGGGGGTCTAATAGTGCTTGTTAGGGAGAAACTAATAATACTATTATTCATTGTTATTATTATTGTTGTTTATATTGTTTATATTTGTTCTACTACTGGTAGGTAGCCAATGGCTAGTGTAGAGCTTTTCCACACAGACTTGCTATGTTAGTTTAGCTTCATAAAGAACCTGGCAGTTTCATTTGAAACTGGCCAGATAGAGCTTTGGTATAGCGCCCTCGCGCTGTGGAACTCCAGACTCTCTGGAGTTAACTCTTTCCTCTCCGGGGCAGTTCAGCTGCAGTGGCTGACTGCATATAGTCATAATATAGCAAGACTCCATGAGAAGAAAAGCAATTACTAAGGTGAGTAATTTTTTCTTCTCTACTACATGTCTCGACCCTGGTCGGGTGGGAGTTGGTGGTTGCCCTCCTCCTGTTCTCCTTCACGTTTCCATCCAGCTGTTTTAAAAAAAAAAAAATCCCCCCCTTTTTTTTTCACCAAACATCTTTCCTGAGAGAGTAGTAAATACCTGTACCCTGTCCTTCCTCCAGAATAGCTGACTCTGCTTCTGGGGTATTTGCCAGTTATTCTGTGCCTTGAATTCTGGAAGACAGCTTTGCTACTCCTTGCAGTTCCTATACAATCTGGTGACGGACAAGGGTCTCGGATACCTTGTTACCTCTCACTCTGTCCTAAATTTTCTTCCTCCCTACCCTCCCTTCTTCCGCTTCCAGAGATTGGGGCCCCTACCCAATCCCTTAGTCTCATCTCTTCTTTGCTGTCCTCTCAGTCGTTATTTCTCCTTTTAGTTCAGTTATCTTCCTTTTCTGTCCCTTGGACTCTCTTGTCCCACCCTCCATCCTTCCTCTTACCTCTCGGCGACTCAGAACTGGTAGGCAGGCGGGTCGGCAGCCTCGGCCAACCCTCGCGCCCACGCAGCACGAAGCCTCGAGGGCGGCCGATGTTGTGTCGGCTCCGCCTACCCTTTTTTTAAAAAAAAAAACTCCCGCGGGGTCCTGATCTCCGGCCAGTACCCATTTTGATGAATGGTGAAGATGCACAGAAAGATCATAATTACGGTAGGTACGTAATTTTCATTTCTGGACTGTTAGCCTGTTAGTTTAGTGCTCGTAGGAATCTGACTGTTACGCTTCAGAGTACCTGGGACAGAGGTTTGAAAACCAAGCTTGAGATGAACGTTCTATGCCTGGCATAGACTTTAACCCTTTCATCTATAGGGCAGTTCAAGTGCTGGGGCTAACTGCAATTAGAATACAGCAAGATTCCATTAGAAGAAACAACATTACTAAGGTGAGTAATTTTTCCTTCTGGCAGGCGTTTGGTCCTGTCAGTTCCTCCGGTTCAAGATTATACCCCTGAAGATTTTTATGAACTGGAGTTTGAAGAGGAAGGAGAATTTGAGGATTATGATGTAAGTGAATGTCTGGATGAGCCTGTTGAACCAGACATCTCCCCAGACAGGCCTCCTGGTGCTTCCCCTCCCAGGCTTTCTGAGTCCCCTTCCCACTTTATGTTCTACAGGAAAGTGGCAGAAACCCTCCAGCTCCCTATGGAAGAAGCTGTTGAGGAACAGGAGGAGCCTGACTATGTGGAGATGATGGACATACCGGAGTCCAAAAGGTTGTCTATTCCCCTTCACAAGTCTTTTGGGAAACAGACACAAAAGCTGTTAAAAACTCCAAATTCATTACCTCCCGTGGACAGACGGATGGACAAGAGGTACATGCTGTCAGGCTCAGGCACTGAGTACTTGTACCAGCAGTGCAGCCACGTTGGGGTCGTGCAGGCTGCAGCCTGTGATAAGGCTAACATTCCCTTGGCTTCACACCCCCAGATAAAGACTCCAGGAAGCTGGATGCTATGGCAAAGAAGCAGTACATGGCATCCTCTTCGGGACTCAGGCAGGCTAATTACATGACCTATACAGCCAGGTACCAGAAGTCCAGGTGGGACACTGCACTGGCACTGGCTAAGCAGGCCCCTCCCCAGCTTGCCAAGGAGCTGGAGAAGGTGGCTGCTGATGGGATTGAGGCATCAAAGATTCAATTTCATGCTGCTGTGGACTCCAGTGATGTTTCATCTAGAGTTATGGCTACATCTGTGGCTCTTCGGAGACTAGCTTGGCTCAGGTGTACTAGCCTATCTCAGGATACCCAGGCTAAGGCAATGGACTTTCCTGTGGTTAATAATTCTCTGTTTGGGGAGCAGATAGAGAATTATATGAAAAAAATGGATGAATACAGGACCACCTATAGGAGTGCACAGGCCAAGGAAAGGCAGTCAACTCCTCGAAGTCAGCAAGCTAGGAGCAGGGGCAGGCATTTTCATAGGCCTTTCTACCAAGCACAGGCCTCCTCTCCTTTTTCTCGGAGAGGCAGAAGGGGAATGAGCAGGGCTGCATCCATCTCTCAGCCTAAGGCTCCTGCCAAGCAGACACCCTGAGGTGTCAGCCCGGGTTGACTCCCCCATTCCTGTAGGAGGCAGGCTGGCTTACTTTTTCCAGGACTGGAAGTCTGTTACCTCAGACAAGTGGGTCCTGGAGGTAGTAGGCCAGGGACTGGCTCTCAGCTTCAAAAAATTCCCAAAGCCGAGAGCCAGATCTTTTCCACGTGCAAATATCTCCGAAACCATTGCCCTAGAGACAGAGGTTTCATCTCTTCTGGCCTTAAGGGCCATAGAGTTCCTACAATACACAGGGGAAAAGGTCTGTACTCCAGACACTTTCTTACCCCGAAAAAAAATGGGAGTGGCGGCACATCCTAGACTTAAGATACCTAAACAAATATTTGTTAAAGCCAAAGTTCAAAATGGTGACTCTGGGAATAATTCTTCCCTCTTTAAGGCCAGGGGATTAACTAGCCTCCCTGTACCTAAAGGATGCCTACTTTAACATTCCCATCAGGTGCTCCCACAGAAAGTACCTCAGGTTCGAACTGCCTTTAGGTCATTACCAGTTCAAAGCAATGCCCTTCGGCCTAACATCCGCTCCAAGGGTGTTCACAAAATGCCTAGCATTAGTAGTGGCATTCCTAAGGAGAAAAAATATCTCCATATTCCGGTACCTGGACGACTGGCTCATAGTGGGTCAGTCTCCAGACCAAGTCAAGTCCGATCTAAAAGTGACCCAGCAAGTGCTCACTTCTCTAGGTTTCCTTCTCATTCTTCCCAAGCCAGTGCAACTGTTGACTTTCATAGGGGTAGAACTGGACACTGTCAAAGCAAGAGCATTTCTCCCCTTGGTAAGGGTGAAGGCCATCATGGAGCTGGCTTCCACCCTCTGGTTTCTCGACCAGCAAGACACTTTCTTCAGCTTCTGGGCCATATGGCAGCTTCCACTGCAGTGGTCCAGGGGGCCAGATTTCAGATGAGAGACATTCAGTTTCATCTGAGGGCTTTTTGGTCTCAGAAAAAAAGATCCTCTGACCAAACTGATTCCAATGACTCAGACTCTGATCCACGCTCTTTAATGGTGGCAGGATCAGGACCATCTCAGGCAAGGGGTCCCATTCATTACTCAATCTCATTCTGTGGTTCTAACCACAGACACCTCTCTCCTGGGTTGGGGAGCTCACTTGGGGACTCTCACAGCCCAGGGAGTGTGGTCTACTCAGGAATCTCTTCTCCACATCAGTCTTCTGGATCTCAGGGCAGTTTTCCTGGCCCTGCAAGCCTTCTCACAATCAGTACAGAACAAGGTGGTTAAGGTCAGGACAGATAACACTACCACCATGTGGTATATCAACAAACAGGGAGGCACTCTGTCTATAGCCTTGTGCACGGAAGTCATGAAAATATGGTCCCTGGCTTATTCCGTACAGACCTTTCTGGTAGCAGTCCACCTTCCAGGAAAGGACAATGTGCTAGCAGATGCATTGAGCAGGATTTACCAGGGCCATCACGAATGGTCCCTGGACCCCCTAGTATTAAAAGTGATTTTTTCAAGATGGGGCACTCCAGAGATAGATCTCTTTGCAGCCCCAGACAATCACCAACTTCCTCTTTTCTGTTGCAGACTCCCCAGTCTTGGGCTCAGTCCCCTTGGATGCTCTGAACAGTAGAGGAAAATGAGGGAAGCCATACAGGAGTTTCACTTTCCAATCCAGAATCAAAGTCCTGGTCAAGATAAGGTCACAATCTTGCAAAGTGATCCTGATTGCTCCAGATTGGGCCAGGCAGCCTTGGTATCCCCTGTTGCTGTCCCTAGCAGTCCATCCTTCCCTATCTCTTCCCTGGAATCACAATGTAATCCTCCTTTCGGGAGGATCTGGTATCCCAGCCTTCAGTCTCTCAATCTCAAGGCATGGCTCTTGAAGAGTTAGAGTATGCGAATTTGCACCTGTCTCAAGGGGTTCTGGATATTCTCAAAGCCTCTTGAAAACCTGCCACCAGGAAAACTTGTATCTCCAAATGGAAGAGATTCAGCAGTTGGTGTTCCAAGCAGCATATAACTCCAGATACTGTTGACTTGTCTAGAGTTCTGGATTATATGGTTCATCTTAATGGCCTAGGCCTCAGACCAGCCACCCTCAAAGTACTCTTGTCAGCTGTTTCTGCTTTTCTGTCAGTGGGAAAGCCCTCCTCACTGGCATCTCACCCTGTTTTTTTTCTAAGTTTTTCAAAGGACTGCTTCATCCCAATCCCCCCTTTAGGGATCCTACTCCTGCTTGGGACCGTAATATTTGCATTGCCCAGCTTATGCAACCCCCTTTTGAGCCTTTGTCCTCTGCAGAGCTTAAGTACTTGACTTGGAAAACTGTTTCTGGTAGCGATTACCTCTGCCAGACGTATTAGTGAATTGCAACCTCTGTCAGTGGAGCCTGACTTTATTTCATTCCATAGAGATAAGGTGGTCCTTGAAACCATGAGGTTCTTGCCTAAAGTGGTTTCAGATTTTTATTTGAACCAATTCATGTCTCTTCCTGTGTTTTTCACTGATAATTCTTCTTCAGGAGAGAGAGAAGATGACACATTTTAGATGTCAAAAGGGCCCTTAGTTACTATATTGAGCATACTAAGGCACACAGATTTGACTCCCTCCAGTTGTTCCTCATTTATGGGGAGAGGGCAAACCTGCCACTAAGAGAACTATTGCCAGGTGGATTGTCTCTTGTATACAGTTCTGCTATGAAAAGCTAGGCAACATACCCCTCCCCCCCAGGCCTGAGGGCTCATTTGACTAGAGATACAGCTGCTTTCCTGGCTGCCAGGGGTATTCCCTTACTAGAAATATGCAAATCAGCCACCTGGAAAACAGTCCATACATTCACCAAGCATTACTCTCTGGATATCCAGGCTAGGAGTGATGCTCAGTTTGGTACAGCAGTACTGCATAGCCTATTCCCAAAATAGGTTTTAATCCCTACTCCATGGAGGTACTGCTTGGTAGTCTGCAATATATCAGAATACAGCAAGACTTCATGTTGTTTGAAGAAAAAAATTATTCACCTTAGTAATTGTGTTTCTTCTAATGGAGTCTTGCTGTATTGTGACCTCCCTCCCTGGCTCCCCTCTCGGAACCTGATTTTTGGGAAGTGGGCTGGCAGGTGCAGTGTTGCACCCCAGGGGTGCATTTACTGCAGGCACTCCTTCTTTTTAGAGAGGGGGGGAGTTGGGTTATGATTTATTGTTTGGATAGTCACAAGTTGTTCACTACCTGGTTTTTGGTTTTGGATTTCTCGACTTGAGTCTTTTGGGGGGTCCAAAATATTTGGTTGCCTTTTTGGCTAGTAAAACTTTTTGCAATTTCCACATAGTGGGGTTAGTTAGTATTAGCTCGTAAGAATCTGACGGTTACACTTCAAAGTGCAGCAGACAGAGGTTTGAGCCGAGCTCGAGCTCAACGTTCTATGCCCTGCATAGAATTTAACTCTCTCCTCTCCAGAGCAGTTCAAGTGCTGGGGCTAACTGCAATATGTCAGAATACAGCAAGACTCCATTAGAAGAAACACAATTACTAAGGTGAGTAATTTTTTTCTTGTGTCCCATTCTGGATCTCAGAGGCCTCAACCTCTATATAAGGTACCAGAAGTTCAGGATGGTGATGTTGCCCACCCTTCTTCCTCTGCTAAACACAGGACATTGGCTTTGTTCCTTGGACATGATGGACGCATACCTTCATATCCTGATCCACCCCACTCACAGGCAGTTCTTACAATTCCAGTTTCAAAGCCATCATTTTCTGTTTTGGCCCCTCCCTTTTGGCCTTTCTTTGGCCCCAGGCTATTCACAAAATGCCTGGCAGCAGTGCTTCACAAGGAGAATCTATACATCTTTCCATACCTAGATGACTGGCTCCTAAAGGTGTCTACTCACCCCATGCTGGAATACTCCCTGACACGCACCATGGTGGGCATCGCTGTCAACTATCCAAAGTCTATGCTGACCCCAGCACAGACTTTCCAGTATATCAAAGTGGTACTAGATACTTACCGTGGCATGGCATTTCTCCCCAAATCCAGAACAGATGCCATCCTGACCCTCATTCTCCATTTGGAACTGTTGGTATGTCTCTGCAAGAGACTACCTTCGGCTCCTGGGACATTTGGCAGCTACCATCCCTGTTGTGTCTCATGCCAGATTTCATATGAGGATCCTTCAGTGGAACCTTAGGATCCAGTGGGATCAGAAATGGGACGACTTTGATGCCCCAGTCCTTCTGTCCTTCCCAGCACTTCACACACTACAATGGTGGAAGTCCGGGGACAAGCTCTTGCAGTGTATGTCATTCCATTTTATTTATGTATTGAATACAATCGGAATTAATACCTTTGAGTTGGAGACTCCTTTGCAAAGGCTCCACGTCATATCAAACAATACAGAGCATACAGTGTACAGACATCACAGTATAAATAGTGTGGGAAATATCACACCTTACGAATGATGCATGGTAAATTACAATAGGTGGATGTGGTACAGGATAATTACAACAGTCAGACAATGCAGCACAGTGACAAAATACAATAAATACAGTACCAGTAGTCGAGGTATTTATGACTGGAATGTGCAAGCAGCGCAGTCCAGTGAGTATCAGCTAGTCTGAGGCTCTGGTAAGACTGAAACCAGGGACAGGAACTCTAGAAGCAGGACCAAGTGGGTCCGTTGTCATGGTAGTTTTAGGTCATGGGTAGGTCAGGTAAAGTCACAGGTGGAGTCACGCAAGATATTGCTACGTATAAGGGATTTGAACAGTCCTAGGGTAGGAGCCAGGAGGACTGGTATGGGCAGTGAGTTCAACCAATTGGAGGCACGGTATCTGAAAGTTCTTTGCCCCATGGAGGTTTTACAGCGGGGAACCTGGTAAGGTGATTTCTCAGCGTGATGTGTGCATCTGGTGCTGTTGGGGGGAGCAGCGTCACAAGAACAGGGGGCATGAGGCCAGTCATGGTTTCTTGGCAACGAGACAAGTCTGGTACTTTAGGCGATCATCAAAATTAAGCCAATTTGTACTGGTATACAGCGAACAGGTGTGCGTAAGCCGGTCCCATCCTGTGGCCAGTCTACAGGTTTTATTCAAGGAAACCCTAATTTTGTTGAGGGAGGTGTTGTCGGCAGCGCCATAGAAGATGATCCCGTAATCAATGAGTGACAGGACGAAGGAGGAGATGGCTAGCTGTAGGGCTTCGGGGGGGGGAGACCAATGTACAAATTTACAGCCGTATTAAGTTGGCAGATATGTTCATGATAGGTTAGCCCAGAGTCTATAGTAACCCCTAAATATTTAAAGGTAGAAACTTGTTCCAGGGTCTCATTATGGGAATTATGGATGAGCAGGGGGTGGTTACTGAACTTGTTTTGGGCATGGGTAAACAGCATTGACTTTTTTTTTTTATAGTTTAGAACAAGCCTATGGTCAGTAAACCAGGATTCAGCCTCATTAAACGACCCTTGGCGGGCAGTAGGGTTGGTGTGGGTGCTGAATAAAACCACATCCTCTGCATATAGAAGGAGACTTGCAGAACAGGCCTTGGGCAGGGAGTTAAGGAATAGAGTGAAAAGTAGGGGGCCAAGGATTGACCCTTGGGGAACCCCCAGATGTAACTGTGAGGGAGGATGATAAGGTATGCCCTAGTCTGACACTCTGGGCTCTCTCAGAAAGGTAGTTTGAGAACCAAGTGGTGGTATCCTGTGAGAGAAACAACAGATGCCTCCTTGATGGGCTGGGGTGCCCATCTTCCAGGGGTTCAGTCCCAGGGCTCTTGGACTGTGATGGAATCTCGTCTTCACATCAGCATCCTGGAAATGAGGGCTGTTCTGTACACTTTACAGGTGTTCAAGATGTTGCTCCTTCAGGGTTGCCTTCAAGTACAATCGGACAGTTCCACAGTTGTTCACTACTTGAACAAACAAGATGGCACTCATTCATACCATCTCTGCCGGGAGTCCATGAGAGTGTGGCATTGGACCATCCAGAGAGGCATTCACCTTCTGGTGCTTCACATTCTAGAGGTTCCAAAAACCCTGGCGGATGCACTGAGCAGAACTCGGGTTCACGAATGGGAGCTCCACCCAGACGTCTTAGTGGATGTCTTCCTCCGGTGGGGTCACCCAGAATTAGACCTGTTTGCTTCTCCGCAAAATGCAAAACTGCCTTTCTATTGCTCTCTAGAGCGAGGTCCTGGAACTTTATGGCTGGACGCCTTTTCTCATTACTGTACAGGAAAATTTCTTTACACTTTCCTGCCATACATAAAGTACTCCTGAAACTGGTCAAAGACGGGGCATTGATGATTCTCATAGCCTCCTACTGGCCGAGACAGATTTGGTTCCCCTACTGTTGCAAATCTTGAATCGGAATCTTCCTCCTCTACCTATTTGTCCAGCCCTCCTTTCACAGGAGGATGACTCCCTACTACACCCAGACCTGCACCTGCATGCCTGGCTCCTGAGGACATAGTCCTCTTTCGTTATCAGGTGTCTCCAGGGGTAGCAGAGAGTCTGAGGGCGATGTGGAAGCACTCTATTAGAGCCTCCTACTCTATGAAAATGCAAGCGTTTTTTTATTTGGGCCTTTTCATGAGAACTGGAACCCTATGACTGTTCCCCACAGAGAATACTTGGACTTGCTTCCTTTTTCTGTCAGAGGTTGATCTAAAATATTCATCAATAAAAGTACGCCTATTGGCTATTTCTGCTTTCCATTTACCTGTGGACAACAAGCCATTGTCCCAGTTACCTCTCATAAGAACCTTCCTGAAAGGTATCCTACATTTGCATCCCCCTATTCAGGACCCTGTCGCAGTGTGGAATTTGAATATTGTACTTGAAAAATTGACTGAAGGTCCTTTTGAGCCCACTGAAACATGCGAGCTCTGGTTTTTGTTGTGGAAAACAATGTTTTTGGTGGTGATTGTCACAGATTCGCTCAACTGGTCAGCCCTCTACTCCCAAAGTGCCAACCTCTGAGCGTAGGATTTGTGGACAGTTAACAGTACAAGGTAACCCTCTTGTCTGTTTTTGTGGGTTCGAGTCACCTTAGTCTCAAGTTCTGGAGGGATTCAAACTGATAACTGGGTACGCTAACAAGAGGTTATCAGGCTCAGATAATTCTGTCTTCGTGGGACCAGATATCTTTGCCTACTGGCACCTAACCAGGTCTACAAAATGAACCCTTTGAACTCTATGCAAGATCTTAGAGAACTCTGTTTCCCAGTTTGGTATAGCAGTAAGTTCATACACAGTGTTAACTATAACCTTTAAAAGCTTCACTTAAATAAAAAGCAATGTCAAGGCACACCAACAGTTTCTGTTTTAAAATATATATCTTTACTTTAAAATAGGAAAACAGAAAAATATTACAGAACAAAATATCCCAAAAACATACAAGTCATTAAACAAAACAGGTTTAAACATGCAACCTAAATCTCCTATCCACAGAATACTTATCTCCTAACAGTGCTTGATGTTGCTTCTTCAGAGTCAGATATATGAAAGTGTGTTCTGTCAAGGTTTTCTCAGCAGTTAAAAACAGTCCTGAGCCGGCCTTCTCTGAGGTCACCAAACTCTGCCTTGGTGTAACAAAATCTATATTTTATAACACCAAGATGGCCTACTAAGGTTTTTAAAAAAGAGATGAAATAATAAATTTCCTCTTCTTATGTTTGGTCAGAACCATTCTGTGATTTGCTTCACACACACACACACACACACACACACACATATCAAAAGTCTCTTTGATATGTCACTGTATGCAAAGCAAAAGTGTATTTGACTCCTTAATTCCATCTTGGCCTTGGTTATCTACACATCAAAGGTCTCTTTGATGAAATGAGCTGGTTTCCTGGGAGGTTATTCATAACACTGGCCAGTGTCCCTTTTCTCAGGAATCTAGTACAGATCAAAGAATTTCCATGAGGACTTCATGAATGGCTAATTTTATTTCCTGGGATCAAAGCAAATTGTCAAGATAATTGCACCCCAGATATCTGCAGTTTAACAATGTCATGTCCTTTGAACTGATCCCTGGGGGGTTTGAAGTGTCCGTTTCAGCAGCTAGCATTTCCCTCTGCCACAGTCCATCATACATTAATTTCTTATATTTACAACAAAAAATTACACAGGGATCAGAACCAGCTGTCCAGGTGTGACAGTGATTACGTCAGGTAGACATATCTCTGAATTACAGGCGCTTATGTGCAAGCTATCTTACTTACAGTTTCACATGGATCGAGTGTCCTTATGTATTAACCCCTCCTTTCTACCTAAAGTTGTTTCTGAATTTGCTCTAAATCAGTCCATTCAGTTTTCCAATATATTTTGCGGAGCCTGAGAATCCAGGGGAAGCTCTCCTTCATGCTCTTGATGTCAAAAGAACATTGAGAATTTATTTTCTCCACACTGAACAGTTGCATAAAACTGAGTAATTGTTTCTTTAGCCCCAGGATGTCTGGGCAATCAGGTTTCTAAGCAGTGCTTGTCCACATGGTTGGCCAACTGCATTATGTTGATATATAACAAATATGATAAACCTCTCACAGGATCTGTGAAACCCCACTCCACTAGAGGCATAGCTACCTCCACAGCATGTTTTTGAGGTGTCTCTGCTTCAGAGATTTGTGAGGCTGCGGCCTGGTCTACTGTACAAACATTCACAAAACATTACAGTCTAGACATTGCTTCTAAGAAGCGTGTCACTTTTGGGCAGGCCATCCTCAACAGCCTCCTGTCCTAATTTGCTGCTGTTCGCTTCCTCCTTTTCATCCTCCTGTGGGCATCATGACTGCTAGGGATTCTTCCCATGTCTTATGGCCTGCTGTAACAGATTGTCTCTAAGAAGATAGTACAGTTGCATAAGAACTGACCATAACAGTAGATCTTTGAGAGTATCTCTTGCAACAGGCCATGCTACCCTGCCCACCATCCCCTTGCTCCATCCTCATGTGGAAGCCTTGAGCTACTGCCTTTTGTTAGTCTCCTTGGTTCCCATTGGAGACCTATGAGTCACTTTTCATATTGGTCCCTAAGATGAAAATAGAACTGAGTATCAGGGACCTCCCCTTTATATAGGTGCAAGAGCACATCAGGTGACAGGAAGGGGAGGCCCCTGGGAGAGACTACTGGAAATCATCCAGAGGAAGTGATGCCTACAGCTGGATATCCCATGTGTTATGGCCTGATGCAAGAGATACTCTCGAAGATCTACTGTTACGGTAAGTTCTTAACGCAACTGTACTTTTCCTTTTTTTTTCACATGCTCACCTAGACATGTTTTTGTTATTGCACCGCTCTTATGGCCTTTGCACTTTCTGTTGCATATCACTAAATCAAAATCTTTATTGATCCAGGCGGGCACCATTGAGCAAGGCTCATTTACAAAGTGGACCTGGTCATGAATACATCAAAGTACAGTACAGAAGCAGGTATACAAAAAGCAATAATATACAAGGAAGAAAAAGTATATACATTGTGTACAGTACAGTACAAGGTTGAAATAAAAAAAAAAAACAGCATTATTTTACAATTAAAGAAGCCAGCAGATGTACAATCAACCATAGGCATACAGGGGTTATAAGCAGAGATCTTTTGAGTGAGGCAGCCAGCAACTGCACATATAGGGGAAAGAGGCCGTGTATGGGGTGGCAGGTTAGAGAGGTAAAGAAGAGGAGGGATATATTACCAATGACTGGGGGAAAAATTGGGCTAAAACCACAGAAAGTGACCATGGCTGTTGTGTTCTTGTTTATTATGATAATGACGGAGGAGGGGTAGATAATTGGGACACTACTATGGATGGGGTGGGATTTTAGCCAGGCTGGAGCGGACAGGGAAGGGTGGGTGCAGCAGGAAGAGTTAATAGGGAAAGAGCGAGAGCCAGGGGTAGAAACATGGTGAGCATCAGGATGGAAAGGGGGAGTTGTAGAATTAGTGGGCTAGCGATGAGGAAAACATTTGCAAGGTGCTTTAATGTAGCAATCGTAGAGTGCCTTGAAAATATTCAGGCTAACAGGGCAGCTCAGCTTCAAGTTCCCTTTGTAAACCATTCCACAATGTGGGTAAAGAGAAGCTTAGAGTAGCTTTGCCGAAATGAGTTTTGACCCTTGGAACTTGGAGGGCAATTAGGGAATAGCTCCTTAGAGCGTAGGTGCCTAACACACTCTGGGGAATACAATCTGAGACATATGAGAGGAGCTTGTTGGTCACCGCTCTGAAGGCCCATAGGGTGGCGTTTCTATTCCTTCTATAATGAAGGGAAGTCCAGCCTAACGAGTAGAGGGAGCAGTGGTGTGTGGAAAGTGGAAGGCCAGTAATGAACTTGATAGCTCTGTGGGAGAGGGTGTCCAGCTTAGCCAGTGCAGTGGCTGTAGAGCAGGTCCGCGTAATCTATTAAAGATAGGAAGGTAGCTTGAACCAGTTGAATCTTGGTCTCCTTTGTGAGCAGGTGGTTAATTCTGTAGAATAGTCCTAATCTTTGCCTTAGTTTCTTCTGTAGTTCTTCGAGATGGTCGATGAAGGAAAGTTTATGATCGAGCCAAACTCCTAGATATTTGAATTTAGCTACATACTCTAGTGATTCTCCAAGAACAGTGGTAATTTATGGGATAGCTTTCCCCCCCCCCCCAGCAGGAACTGCCTCATGCAAGGAGGGGGAGAAGAGCATGGCTTTTGTCTTTTTCACATTGAGCAAAAGCTTTTTGTTTATGAGCTGGTATTGTAGAAGGTTAAATTCAGCTTGGAGGTCTTCAAAGGGTGCTTCTGGCGTGGGATGACTCAAGTACAGTACAGTGTCATCCGCGAATAAGTGGATGTTGGCTTTTTTGATGGAGTCATTGATGTTGTTAATGTAGACTGCAAAGAGGAGGGGACCAAGGATAGAGCCCTGGGGCACGCCCCTCAGCATAGGTTTTAATGGAGAAAGATCACCTTCTGCTTTAACCTGCTGTTTCCATTCTCCGAGGTAGTCTGCAAACCAGCACACAGATTTATGGTCCAGGCCTAAGGTGCTTAGGGAGGAAAGAAGCAGGCTGTGATCAGCTGTGTCGAATGCCTTATTAAGATCCAAGAAAATGGCACAGACATGCTTCTTCTTATCACGGTCTAAGAGCCAATCATTGGTCATCTTAGCTAGGGCTGTTATGGTGCTGTGCTTTGCTCTGAATCCAGACTGAACCAGGTTTAATAGGCTTCTGGATTCTAAGTATACCCCTAGCTGGCCATACACTATTTTTTCTAGTAATTTAGACAGGATGGGGAGGAGGGAGATTGGACTGTAATTATTTAGATCACAGGGGTCACCTGCTTTTAATAGAGGGATGACATGGGCTATTTTCCATTGAGGGGGGAGGCTACCCTAGGAGAGTGACATGTTGAATAGGTGGGTGATTGGCACCGCAAGCACATGGTAGGCACGTTTCAGATAGTATGGCTCTATGAAGGCGGAGCCTGCTCCCTTCCTGGTGTCCAGTTGCAGCAGTAGGTCTTCCACCTCTTTTAGAGAGACAGGCAGGAGGGAGAAGACCTCCTAGGTAGACGGGGACTCGAGGGTTGGTGGGCTCTGAGCTGTGCGGAGGTCATTGGCAGGAGAAGTATCAAATGCGAGCCCTGCCATTGCAAAATGGTTATTGAAGGCTTCCAATATCTCCGATCGGTTAGAGATAACGCTGTCACTGGACTTAATTTTTGCTGGAATGGAATTACCAGGTGCATGTTCAGACATGCCTTTTAATGTTTTCCAGAGCTTTGAAGGATTTCTTGAGGGAGAGGCTAGCTCTGAACAATAGTAGGCGGCCTTGGCTGCTCTGACCAACTTGGTGCACTTGTTATGTGCTCTCTTAAAAAGACACCAATACGAGTCGTTTTTGCTTCTTCTGGCTTTTTTCCATAAAGTATCCCTTTCTAACAGGGAAGCTTTGAGCTCAGGTGAGAACCAATGGCAGGTGCTGCTTCTGACCCACACCTTAACCAAGGGTGCATGCTTATTTAAAGCCTCACTTAAAATATTGTAAAAAAATAGTATATGCCCTGTTAACCGTTTTGGCTAGGAAGAATTCCTGCCATCACGGTGAATGTTCCAAGTCATGGACGTATGCAAACAAATCGAAGTTGTGTTTGCACTTCTTGATAGAGAACTTTGCCACAAACTGTGGGTTTTGCACAGATCTAATGGTGGTGATTATACAATGATCGCTAATGTCTGAGAAAAATGTTCTGACATGAGAGAACAGGTGTAGCTTGCTAACCAAAATGACATCTAAGAGGGAGCTGTTGTTAAGGTTCTTTTTATTTCATCAAGTAGGCTCGCCAATGAGTTGCACCAGCCCTAGAGTGTCTCAAAAGGATTTCAAGGGAGCTGATGCACTTGATAGCTAAACGTAGTTCAGGTCGCCAAGAATAATGGTTTCCAAGGAAGTGAGCCCCAGTACGGAACTGAGGTGAGACAGGACCCTCATCTGTTCAGATTATGCCCCTTGTAACCTGACTGTGCAGGGTATGGTCATAGATCTAGGAAATATCAAGGCCTCACATACATACACAACAGGCATAAAAAGCTTCACAAGGAAAAATCAATTTAGAAAAAGTTTATTAAAAACATATATACATATTCTGTGCTGGGCATATCACCAAAAAAAGTACAAAATGCTTCCCTCTAGCAGCTGTCAACCTGCCAGAGGTTGGTAGCTGCCAGAGGGGAGCACTTCACACTTTTTTGTGATATGCCCGGTACAGAATATGTATGCACGTTTTTAATATACGTTTTCTAACTTGATTTTCCCTTGTGGTACTTTATATGCCTGTGGTGGATGGATATGCAAGGCCTCATCTTTATTTGTATGCTGCCTGGTTCTATGCACTGCTTTCTTTGGGGCAATTCCTTGTTTGATTACTGCCTGACCATAGGTCCCCTACTTAGAAACTTGACTCTAGGTTGCTACTGGACCAGAAATACATCACTGTTCGGAAAATGTAACTGATTTTTTTTTCTTAAACCCAAAAAGTGGACACTAGATCTTTTTTTAATTATATTTTATTGCTAAAACAATTACATACAATTTTCTCTTGGTTTTACCAATACTTCTCTTTGTTTTTCTGCTCAGATCCCTGTCTGTGGTGCAGTAAGTGCATAGAGTTGCTTAGAAAACTTTTGTGGAAATTGTAAAAATAAGCTTTTCAACCGTTTCGGCTGAACCGGTTCCTGTATAGTGTGTGTATTTGTCTTTTCTTTAAGGGAATTTAGTGTGATATAACGGTCCTTATCGGTTTAAAAAAAAAAACGTGTTTCATCGTTTTTTCAAATACCCGTAACATGATTAGAAGCCAATAAGGGGGTCTTGCCTGGCGGTTGCCAAAAAAAGGGTAAGTGTTAGTTATGGCTTCATCTGAGAAACCCAGGAGAAAAACTGGGTCCACTGGGTTTCAACACTGCAGTGAGTGTGGGGAGGCCTTTGCTAAGGCTGATCCCCACACCACCTGTGTTTAGTGTCTGGGTTTTAACCACCTAGAGTCAGACTGCCAGATCTGTAAAAATTTCCCTAAAGCCACCCTGGACAAAAGATTGGGCAGGCTTAGGGAGAAGGAGGCCGAGAAGTCCACTGACCCGGATGGCCAGCCCAGTTCGGTTTCAGCCAAACCTGAGGGAGTGCCCACTGACCTGGGCAATACTCCCTCAGGCAAACGGAGAGCCAATCTTGAGGGGTCAGTTCTGGTGAAAAGAAAAGATGAATCGGCTGGTTCGGATCCAGAACTGCATCATCTGACCGCCGAAGAAATTACCCGGGTGATTAGCTATGTTGAATCGCTCCGTCCGGTTCCAACTGATCCTGATGCCTTTGGGCAGGCATTCGGTTTGGTTGGTTCCTCCGGTTCAAGATTATTCCCCTGAAGACTTTTATGAACCGGATTTGAAGGGGGATGATGATGATGGAGTGGAAGGTCTGGATGAGCCCATACAACCGGACATCTCCCCAGACAGGTCTTCTGTTGTTTTCCCTCCTAGACTTTCTGAGTCCCCTTCCCACTTATGTTTTACAGGAAAGTGGCATAAGCCCTCCAGCTCCCTTTGGAAGAAGCCATGGAGGAGCAAGAGGAGCCTGACTATGTGGAAGGATGGACATCCCAGAGTCCAAGAGGTTGTCTATTCCCCTTCACAAATCCTTTGGGAAACAGACACAAAAGTTACTTAAAACTCCAAATTCTTCACCCTTGTAGACAGAAGAATGGTCAAGAGGTACATGTTATAAGGCTCAGGTATGGAGTACTTGTACCAGCAGTGCAGCCATGTTGGGGTTGTGCAGGCTGCAGCCTGTGATAAGGCTAACATACCCTTGGCTTCACATCCCCCCCCCCAGATAAAGACTCCAGGAAGTTGGATGCCATGGCAAAGAAACAATACATGGCATCTTACTTGGGACTCAGGCAGGCTAATTACATGGTCTACACAGCCAGGTACCAGAAGTCCAGATAGGACACTGTACTGGAACTGGCTAAGCAGGCCTCCCCCCAGCTTGCCAAGGAGCTGGAGGAGGTGGCTGCTGATGAGATTGAAGCATCAAAAATCCAATTTCATGCTGCTGTGGACTCCAATGATGTGTCATCAAGAGTCATGGCTACATCTGTGGCTCTTCGGGGACTAGCTTGGCTCAGATGTACTAGCCTATCACAGGATACCCAGGCTAAGACTATAGATTTCCCTGTTGTCAATAATTCTGTGTTTGGGGAGCAGACAGAATTATATGAAAAAGATGGATGAGTACAGGACAACCTACAGGAGTGCACAGGCCAAGGAAAGGCAGGCAACTCCTCAGAGGCAACAAGCTAGGGGCAGGGGCAGGCCTTTTCACAGGCCTTTCTACCAGGCACAGGCCTCCTCTCCTCTTTCCCACAGGGGGTTCTTCAGAGGGAGAGGCAGAAGGGGGATGAGCAGGGCTGCATCCTCCTCTCAGCCGAAGGCTCCTGCCAAGCAGACACCCTGATGTGTCATCCAGGGTCAACTCCCCAATCCCTGTAGGAGGCAGGCTGGCTTACTACTTCCAGGACTGGAAGTCTGTTACCTCAGACAAGTGGGTCCTGGAGGTAGTAAGCCGGGGACTGGCCCTCAGCTTCAAAAACTTTCCAAAGCTGAGGGTCAGGTCCTTTCCACCTGCAAACATCTCTGAAACCATTGCCCTAGAGGCAGATGTTTCATCTCTGCTGGCTCTCAGAGCCATAGAGAAAGTTCCTACAATTCACAGGGGCAAAGGTCTGTATTCCAGATACTTCCTTACCCCAAAAAACAGGGAGTGGCAGCCCATCCTAGACTTAAGATACCTAAATGAACATCTACTGAAGTCAAAGTTCAAAATGGTGACTCTGGGAATAATTCTTCCCTCTCTATGGCCAGGGGACTGGCTGGCCTCCCTGGACCTAAAGGATACCTACTTTCACATTCCCATCAGGTGCTTCCACAGAAAGTACCTCAGGTTCGAACTGCCTTCAGGTAATTACCAGTTCAAAACAATGTCCTTCGGCCTAACATCAGCACCAAGGGTATTTACAAAGTGCCTAGCAGTAGTAGTGGCCTTTCTAAGGAGAGAAAACATCTCCATATTCCCATACCTGGACGACTGGCTCATAGTGGGTCAGTCTCCAGACCAAGTCAAGTCAGATTTACAAGTGACCCAACAAGTGCTCACTTCTCTAGAATTCCTCCATAATCTTCCCAAGTCAGTTCTCGAGCCAGTAGAACTCTTGACCTTCATAGGAGTAGAATTGGATACTGTCAAAGCAAGACCATTCCTCCCCTTGACAAGGGTAAGGGCCATTATAGAGCCGGATTCCTCTTTCCACCTTCTGGTGTCTTGCCCAGCAAGGCATTTCCTTCAACTTCTGGGCCACATGGCAGCTTCCACTGCAGTGATCCAAGGGGCTAGATTTCAGATGAGGGACATCCAGTTTCATTTGAGGGCTTTTTGGTCTCAGACAAAAGATTCTCTAACCAAGCTTATTCCAGTGACTCAGACCCTGATCCAGGCTCTACAATGGTGGCAGGATCGGGACAACCTCAGGCAAGGAGTCCCGTTCATCAGTCAATCTCATTCTGTGGTTCTAACCACGAATGCTTCTCTCCTGGGGTGGGGAGCTCATCTGGGAGCTCTCACAGCTCGGGGAGTGTGGTCCACTCAGGAGTCTCTTCTCCACATCAATCTTCTGGAGCTCAGGGCAGTTTACCTAGCTCTGCAAGCCTTCTCAGAATCAATACAGATCAAGGTGGTTCACATCAGGACAGACACCACCACCACCATGTAGTACATCAACAAGCAGGGAGGCACTCAGTCTACGGCCTTGTGCACGGAAGCCATGAAATTATGGTCTCTGGCTTATTCTCTACAGACCTCTTTGGCAGCAGTCCACCTCCCAGAGAAGGACAATGTGCTAGCAGATGCACTGAGCAGGATTTCCCAGGGCCATCACAAATGGTCCCTGGATCCCCTAGTGTTAAAAGTAATATTTTCAAGGTGGGGCACTCCAGAAATCGATCTCTTTGCAGCCCCAGACAATCACCAACTTCCTCTCTTCTGTTGCAGACTCCTAGTCTTGGGTTCAGTCCCTCTGGATGCTCTGATTCTGTATTGAGAAGGGACATTTCTGTATGCCTTCCCTCCTTTTCCTCTACTGTTCAAGGTCCTGGTCAAGATAAGGTCACAGTCTTGCAAAGTGATCCTGATTGCTCCAGATTGGGCCAGGCAGCCTTGGTATCCCCTGTTGCTGTCCCTAGCAGTCCATCTTCCCCTATCTCTTCCCAGGAATTATAACCTGTTAACCTCCTCTCAGGGCAAGATCTGGTATCCCAACCTTCAATCTCTCAATCTCAAGGCATGGCTCTTGAAGAGTTAAGAATATGCAAATGTGCATCTGTCTCAAGGGGTTCTAGACATTCTCAAAGCTTCTCGAAAACCTTCCACCAGGAAAACTTATAACTCCAGATGGAAAAGATTCATCATTTGGTGTTCCAAGAAGCATATTTCCCCAGATACTGCTGACTTGTCTACAGTTCTGGATTACATGGCTCATCTTAATGGCCTAAGCCTCAGACCAGCTACCCTCAAAGTACACTTGTCAGCTGTTTCTGCTTTTTTGTCAGTGGGAAAGCCCTCCTCACTAGCATCTCATCCTGTTTTCTGTAAATTTTTCAAGGGATTGCTTCTTACCTACCCCCCACTTTAGGGACCCTACTCCTGCTTGGGACCTTAATGTTTGCATTGCTCAGCTTATACAATTCCATTTTGAGCCTTTGTCTTCAGCAGAGCTTAAGTACTTGACTTGGAAAACTGTGTTCCTGGCGGCTATTACCTCTGCCAGATGTATCGGTGAATTGCAAGCTATGTCAGTGGAGCCTGATTTTATCTCATTCCATAGAGATAAGGTGGCCCTTAGAACCAACAGGAAGTTCTTATCCAAAGTGGTTTCAGATTTTCATCTGAACCAATCCATGTCTCTTCCGGTGTTCTTCACTGATCATTCTTCTTCAGGAGAGAGAAAATTACACAGTTTGGATGTTAAAAGGGCTCTTAGCTACTACATTGAGCATACTAAGGCACTCAGGTTTGACTCCCTCCAGTTGTTCCTCACTTATGGAGAAGTGGGAAAGGGCAACCTGCTACTAAGAGAATTATTGCCAGGTGGATTGTCTCTGTATACAATCTGCTATGAAAAGCTAGGTAAAATACCCCCTCAGGTCTGAGGGCTCATTCGACTAGAGGTACAGCTACTTCTCTGGCTGCTGCCAGATATACCCTTATTAGAGGTACATGCAGCACACCTGAAAACAGTCCATGCATTCACCAAGCATTAGCTCTGGATATCCAGGCTAGGGAGTGATGCTCGGTTTGGTACAGCAGTACTGCAGAGCCTATTCCCAAAATAGGTTTGATTCCCTCCTCCATGGAGGTACTACTTGGTAGTCTGCATATTGTCAGAATACAGCAAACTTCATGCTGTTTGAAGAAAAAATTACTCACCTTAGTAACTGTGTTTTTTCTAATGGAGTCTTGCTGTATTCGGACCTCCCTCCCTGCCTCCCCTCTCAGAACCTGGGTTTTGGGAAGTGGGATGTTAGACGCAGTGTTGCACGTCAGGGGTGTACTTGGCATTCCCCCTTTTTTTAGCCAGGGGGGAGTGGGTTATTGTTATGGTTTGTTAATTATTTTGTTCATTACCTAGTTTTTGTTTTGGATTTCTCGACTTGAGTCTTTTGGGGATCAAAATATTGGTTGCCTTTTTGGCTAGTAAAAATTTTACAATTTCCACATAGTGGAGATAGTATTAGCTCGTTAGAATCTGACGGTTACACTTCAAAGTGCAGCAGACAGAGGTTTGAATCGAGCTCGAGCTCAACGTTCTATCCTTTGGCATAAAGTTAACTCTTTCCTCTCTGGAGCAGTTCAAGTGCCGGGGCTAACTGCATATTGTCAGAATACAGCAAGGCTCCATTAGAAGAAACACAATTACTAAGGTGAGTAATTTTTTCTTGTGTGCTTTATTCGTGAACTTAAAACTTTAAACTACTTGGTCTCAAGGCAACTGCTAGGCCTTTTTAGAAAATAAAACGTTTCTTTCAAACAACATGAAGTCTTACTGTATGTTGACAATTGCAGTGATTCCCAACCTTTGAACTGCCCCAGAGAACTAATGGTTAACTTTCCATGCAGGGCATGGAACGCTAAGCTCGAGCTCGGCTAAAGTCTCTGTCTGGAGTGTTCTGAACTCAAACTGTCAGATTCTTTACTCTGCCTCACTGAACGGTCACTCCGGAGATTTCTCCTTCAGCTCTGTTCGAAGTCGGTTAAAGTTTTCAGTTTTTCGTCGGTTTAAACCAAAAAAAAGTATCTGCATAGTCGGTTCAGTCTCTGTCTGTGGTGCCATGAGTACTAGATAGGAATTGTTCTATATTTCTGTGTGGAACTTGTAAAAGTGCGGTCGGTTCGGCTGAACCGACCATTTGATTGTGATTTTGCTGTATTTAGTGTGTGGTTACCGGTTCTTATCGGTTCTAAATAAAATGTGTTTTAACGGTTTTTTTCCAATACCCGTGACACGGTTAGGAACCGATAAGGGAGTCTTGCCTGGCGGTTGCTGAAAAAAGGGTAAGTTTGGTTAGGTTGGCCATGTCTGAGAAACCCAAGAAAAAACCGGGCCCACTGGGTTTCAACACTGCAGTGAGTGTGGGAGGTCTTTGCCAAGGCCGATCCCCACACCACCTGTTTATTGTCTGGGGTTTGACCACCTCGATTCAGACTGCCAAATATGTAAACATTTTCCCAAATCTACCCTTGAGAAGAGATTAGGTAGACTGAGGGAAAAGGAGGCCGAGAAGTCCGCTGACCCGGATGGCCAGCCAGGTTCGGTTTCGACCGAACAAGAAGGAGTGCCCTCTGACCAGGGCGATACTTCTTCAGGCAAAAGGAGAGCCGATTCTGAGGGATCGGTTCCAACAAAAAGAAAATGCAAAGATAAATCGACCGGTTCGGATCCAGAGGTTCATGTTCCGACCGCTGAAGAGATAGCCAGGGCGATTCAGATTGTGGAGTCGCTCCGTCTGGTTCTGACCAATCCGGCTACTTCTGGCAGGGGTTCGGTTTGGTTGGTTCCCCCGGTTCAAGACTATACCCGTGAAGATTTTTACGAACCAGAGTTTGAAGAGGAAGGGGAATTTGAGGATTATGATGTAAGTGAAGGTCTGGATGTGCCTGTGGAACCGGACATCTCTCCAGATGGACCATCAGGTGTTTCCCCTCCTAGGCTTTCTGAATCCCCTTCCCATTTTATGTTTTACAGGAAAGTGGCTGAAACCCTCCAGCTTCCTATGGAGGAGGCTGTGGAAGATCAAGATCTTCTTTGGGACTCAGGCAGGCAAATTATATGGCCTATACAGCCAGGTACCAGAAGTCCAGGTGAGACACTGTACTGGCACTGGCTAAACAGCCCTCCCCCAGCTAGCCAAGGAGCTGGAAGCAGTGGCTGCAGATGGGATTGAGGCATCTAAGGTACAATTTCATGCTGCTGTGGACTCTAATGATGTCTCATCAAGAGTCATGGCTACATCTGTGGCTCTTCAGAAGATGGCTTGGCTCAGATGTACTGGCCTCTCACAGGATACCCAGGCTAAGGCTATGGATTTTCCTGTAGTGGATAATTCTCTGTTTCAGGAGCAGACAGAGAATGACATGAAGAAAATGGACGAATACAGGACCACTTACAGGAGTGCTCAGGCCAAGGAAAGACAGGCAACTCCTCAAAGGCAGCAGCCAAGGGGCAGGGGCAGGCCTTTTCAAAGGCCTTTTTACCAAGCACAGACCTCTTCTTCCTTTTCACAGGGGGTTCTTCAGAGGGAGAGGCAGAAGGGGATGAGCAGGCCTGCATCCATCCCTTAGCCTAAAGCCCCTGCCAAGGAGACACCCTGATGGGTCTGCCCGGTCGATTCTCCTATACCAGTAGTGGGCAGGCTGGCTTACTTTGTCCAGGACTGGATGTCTCTTACATCAGACAAGTGGGTCCTGGAAGTAGTAAGCCAGGGACTGGTTCTCAGCTTCAAAAAATTTCCCAAGATGAGAGCCAGATCTTTTCCACCTGCAAATCTCTCAGAGACCCTTGCCCTAGAGGCAGAGGTTTCTTCTCTCCTAGCTCTAAGAGCTATAGAGAGAGTACCTACCCTACACTGGGGCAAAGGACTGTACTCCAGGTACTTCCGAACCCCCAAAAAGACAGGAGAGTGGCGACCCATCCTGGACTTAAGATGCCTGAACAAACATCTTTTAAAGACAAAGTTCAAGATGATAACTCTGGGAATTATCCTTCCCTCTCTAAGGCCAGGGGACTGGCTAGCCTCCCTGGACCTCAAAGTTGCCTATTTTCACATTCCCATCAGGTGCTCCCACAGAAAGTACCTCAGGTTGGAGTTGCCCTCAGTCCACTGTCAGTTCAGAGCAATGCCCTTCGGCCTAACCTCAGCTCCAAGGGTTTTCGCAAAGTGCCTGGCAGTAGTAGTTGTCTTCCTAAGAAGACAGAAGATTTCCATTTTTCCATATTTGGACGACTGGCTCATAGTGGGCCAGTCCCCAGACCAAGTCAAGTCACACCTGCAAATGCCCCAGCAAGTGCTCACTTCTTTAGGATTTCTTCTCAACCTACCAAAGTCAGTTCTCGAACCAGTGCAGCTCCTCACCTTCATGGGGCAGAGCTGGATACGGTAAAAGCAAGAGCCTTCCTTCTCCTGGAAAGGGCAAGAGCTCTCATGGAGCTGGCTTCTTCATTCAGCCTTCAGGTGTCTCGACCAGCAAGACATTTACTTCAGCTATTGGGCCACGTGGCAGCATCTACAGCAGTGGTCCAAGGTGCAAGATTCCAAATGAGGGACATTCAGTTCCACGTAAGAGCTTTTTGGCCCAAAGAAAGGATTCCCTTACCAAACTAATCCCAGTGACTCAAACTCTGATCCAAGCCCTGCAATGGTGGCAGGATCTGGACAATTTGAGGCAAGGAGTTCCATTTGCCACTCAGTCTCATTCAGTGGTCATTACCACAGATGCTTCCCTGCTGGGCTGGGGAGCCCATTTGGGGGAACTCACCACCCAGGGACTGTGGTCGCCTCAGGAATCTCTTCTACACATCAGTCTCTTGGAACTCAGGGCAGTGTTTCTGGCACTGCAAGCCTTTTCCAAATCAGTACAGAACAAGGTGGTTCAGGTCAGAACAGACAACACCACCACCATGTGGTACATCAACAAGCAAGGAGGCACTCAGTCTATGGCCTTGTGCACAGAAGCAATGAAGTTGTGGTCCATGGCTTATTCCCTGCAAACCTCTTTGATAGCAGTTCACCTTCCAGGGAAGGACAATGTTCTAGCAGATGCACTGAACAGAGTATCTCAGGGCCATCACGAATGGGCCCTAGATCCTCTGGTGTTGAAGGTGATTTTCTCAAGGTGGGGCACTCCAGAGATAGATCTTTTTGCAGCCCCAGACAATCACCAAGTTCCTCTCTTTTATTGCACACCCCCAGTCTTGGGCTCATTCCCCCTGGATGCTCTGATTCTGAACTGGGAAGGGAAATTTCTGTATGCTTTTCCCCCCTTCCCTCTCCTGTTCAAAGTGTTAGTCAAGATAAGGTCACAACCTTGCAAAGTGATTCTGATTGCTCCAGACTGGGCCAGGCAGCCATGGTATCCCTTGTTACTGTCCCTAGCAGTCCATCTTCCCCTGTCTCTTCCCAGGAATTACAACCTGTTGACATTCTCTCAGGGGAGGATTTGGTACCCCAATCTTCAGTCTTTCAATCTCAAGGCTTGGTTCTTGAAGAGTTAGAGTTTGCAGATCTGTATCTTTCCCAAGGGGTTCTTGATATCCTCAAGGCTTCTTGAAAGCCCTCCACAAGAAAGATTTACAACTCCAAATGGAAAAGATTCAGCATTTGGTGTTCTAAGAAGAATATTTCTCCAGACACTGCTGAATTGCCTACGGTTCTGGATTATATGGTCCATCTCAATGGCCTAGGTCTCAGACCAGCTAGTCTCAAGGTACACTTGACAGCTGTTTCTGCTTTCCTGTCAGTAGGCAAGTCTTCCTCACTGTCATTCCATCCTGTATTCTATAAGTTTTTCAAGGGATTGCTTCACACCAATCCCCCCTTTAGGGATCCTGCTCCTGCTTGGGATCTTAATGTTTGCATTGCTCAGCTTATGCAACCCCCTTTTGATCTTTTGTCCTCAGAAGAGCTTAAGTACTTGACTTGGAAAACTGTGTTTTTGGTAATTGCAGGCCCTGTCAGTGGTACTTGATTTCATCTCTTTTCACAGAGATAAAGTGGTCCTTTGAACTAACAGAAAGTTCTTGCCTAAAGTGGTTTCAGATTTCCACCTGAATCAGTCTTTATCTCTCCCTGTTTTCTTCACTGATCATTCTTCCTCAGGAGAGAGGAGGCTACACAGTTTGGATGTTAAAAGAGCCCTTAGCTACTACATAGAGTGTACCAAGGGTCACAGGTTTGACTCCCTCCAGTTGTTCCTCACTTATGGAGAAGTTGGGAAGGGCAAACCTGCCACCTAGAGATCTATTGCCAGGTGGATTGTTTCTTGTATACAATTCTGCTATGAAAAACTGGGTAAAACTCCACCCTCAGGCCTGAGGGCTCATTCCAAAAGAGGTGCAGCTGCTTCCCTGGCTGAAACATATAGAAACATAGAAACATAGACTTTGATGGCAGATAAGGACCGCTAGGCCCATCTAGTCTGCCCATTTCCCTTCCCTACCTACAGGATAGGCCGCAGATCCTAGTTAACCAACAGCCTATATCTTCCTGCCCCCCACAAGAATTGCCTTATGTCTGTCCCATGCATTCTTGAATTCTCCCACAGTTTTAGACCCCACAACTTCCTCAGGAAGGCTGTTCCATGCATCCACTACCCTCTCTGTGAAATAATACTTCCTCACATTGCCCTGAACCGCCTCCTTCTACCTTTAAATTGTGTCCCCTTGTTCTTGCAAGTCTCTTTTCTGAAAGATGCTACCTCTTGGACTTTGTTGATTCCTTGAGGTACTTGAAAGTTTCTATCATGTCCCCCTCTCCCTTCTTTCCTCAAGGGTATACATATTAAGCTCCTTTAGTCTCTCCTCATCACGGCTTCTCTTGCAGACCCTGCACCATTTTAGTTGCCCTCTCTGGACTGCCTCTATCCTGTCTATGTCCTTGCGGAGATGGGGTCTCCAGAACTGGACACACTATTCCAGATGGGGTCTCACCAACTGTCTGTACAGAGGGATAACAACTTCCTGTTTTCTGCTGCTGATGCCTCTCCTATACATCCCAGTATACCCCGGCCCTCCCTACTGCCTTCTCACATTGCTTGCTAACCTTAAGGTCATCTGATATGATTACCCCAGGTCCCTTCCTGTTTTGTTGTTGTTACTACCTCCCACCCATTGTGTATTCTTCCCTGGGTTCTTGTTTCCAGGTGCATTATTTTGCACTTTTTGCATTGAATCTAGCTTCCATACGTCTGACCATTCCTCCAACTCTGCCAAGTCCCTTTTCATCCTTTCCACGCCTCCTTGTGTATCAACCCTGTTGCAGATCTTTGTGTCATCTGCAAAAAGGCATACTTTTCCTTCCAGTCCCTCTGCAATGTCACTGATGAAGACATTAAAAAGGACTGGACCCAATACTGAACCCTGCGGTACCCCACTGGTAACCGCCCTTCATGTTGTTTGAAGAAAAAATTACTCATCTTAGTAATTATGTTTCTTCTAGTGGAGTCTTGCTGTGTACTGACCTCCCCCCCCCGCCTCCCCTGTCAGAACCTATATTTTTGGGATATGGGTGGGCAGGCGCAGTGTTGGCACCCTAGAGGTGCCCTCTTTTACACCCTCTGTTCTCTTTGGGTGAAATGTTATTTCATTTGATTGGTTTTTTTTTGGGTTTCCTGACTTGAGTCTTTTTGAGGACCCAAAACATTATTTTTCTGCCAGTTGGCTAGTTAAAAATTTTACAGTTTCCACACAGAACACCTAGTGAGTTTTGCTCGTAAAGATCTGATGGTTGCAGTTCGAATAACAACAGGCAGAGGCTTCAACTGAGCTCAAGATGAACATTCTATGCCATGCATAGAAAAGTTAACAATTTGTTCTCCGGGGCAGTTTAAAGGCTGGGGCTAACTGCAATTGTCAGAATACAGCAAGACTCCACTAGAAGAAACATAATTACTAAGGTGAGTAATTTTTTCTTCTCTCCTAGCTTTAAGAGCTAGAGAGAGAGTACCTACCCTACACTGGGGCAAAGGACTGTACTCCAGGTACTTCCTGACCAGCAAAAAGACAGGGGAGTGGTGACCCATCCTAGACCTAAGATATCTGAGCAAACATCTTTTCAAACCAAAGATGATAACTCTGGGAATAATCCTTCCCTCTCTAAGGCCAGGGGACTGGCTAGCCTCCCTGGACCTCAAAGATGCCTATTTTCACATTCCCATCAGGTGCTCCCACAGAAAGTACCTCAGGTTGGAGTTGCCCTCAGTCCACTGTCAGTTCAGAGCAATGCTCTTCGGCCTAACCTCAGCTCTAAGGGTTTTCACAAAGTGCCTGGCAGTAGTAGCTGCCTTTCTAAGAAGGCAAAATATTTCCATATTTCCTTATCTGAACGATTGGCTATTAGTGGGTCAGTCTCCAGACCAAGTCAAGTCTCACCTGCAAGTGATCCAGGAAGTGCTCACTTCCCTGGGATTTCTTCCTAACCTTCCCAAGTCAGTTCTCAAACCAGTCCAGCTCCTTACCTTTATAGGGGCGGAATTGGACACACTCAGAGCAAGAGCGTTTCTTCCTTTAGAAAGGGCAAGGGCTCTTATGGAACTAGCTTCTTCCTTCAACATTCAGGTATCTCGACCAGCAAGGCATTTCCTCCAGCTCTTGGGCCACATGGCAGCTTCAACAGCAGTGGTCCAAGGGGCAAGATTCCAGATGAGATATTCAGTTCCACCTGAGAGCTTACTGGTCTCAGAGAAAGGACTCCCTTACCAAACTGATTCCAGTGACTCCGACCTTGATCCAGGCCCTCCAGTGGTGGCAGGATCAGGACAATTTAAGGCAAGGTGTTCCTTTTGTTGCTCAGCCTTGTTCAGTGGTCCTTACCACAGATGCTTCTCTTCTGGGCTGGGGAGCCCACCTGGGGTCCCTCACTGCCCAGGGCCTGTGGTCCCCACACGAATCCCTTCGTCACATCAATCTTCTAGAGCTCAGGGCAGTTTTTCTAGCTCTAAAAGCATTCTCACAGTCAGTTCAGAACAAGGTGGTTCAAGTCAGAACAGACAACACTACCACCATGTGGTACATCAACAAGCAGGGAGGCACTCGGTCCACGGCCTTGGCACAGAAGCAATGAAGTTGTGGTCCCTGGCTTATTCTCTGCAAGCCTTTCTTGTAGCAGTTCACCTTCCAGGTCTTCTAGATCTCTTTGCAGCCCCAGACAATCACCAACTCCCTCTCTTTTTCTGCAGACCTCCAGTCTTGGGCTCAGTCCCTCTGGATGCCCTGGTTCTGAATTAGGAAGGGAAGTTTCTGTATGCCTCCCCCCCACTCCTGTTCAAAGTTTTAGTCAAAATAAAGTCTCAACCTTGCAAGATGATCCTGGTTGCTCCAGATTGGGCCAGACAGCTCTGGTACCCACTATTGCTGTCCCTAGCAGAAATCTTCCCGTCTCTTCCCAGGAATTACAACCTGTTAACATCCTCTATGGGGAGGATTTGGTACAACAGTCTTCAGTCTCTCAATCTCAAAGCATGGCTCTTGAAGAGTTAGAGTTTGCAGATCTGCATCTTTCCCAAGGGGTTCTCGACATCCTCAAGGCTTCTCGAAAGCCCTCCACCAGAAAGACTTACAACTCCAAATGGAAAAGATTCAGCATTTGGTGTTCTAAGAAGAATATTTCTCCAGACACTGCTGAATTACCTACAGTTCTGGATTATATGGTCCATCTTAATGGCCTAGGCCTCAGACCAGCTACTCTCAAGGTACACTTGTCAGCTGTTTCTGCATTTTTGTCTGTGGGGAAGCCTTCCTCACTATCTTCCCATCCTGTGTTCTGTAAATTTTTTAAAGGATTGTTTCACACCAATCCCCCTTTTAGAGACCTTGCTCCTGCCTGGGATTTGAATGTTTGCATTGCTCATCTTATGCAACCCCCCTTTGAGCCTATGTCTTCAGCAGAGCTTAAGTACTTGACTTGGAAAACTGTGTTCTTGGTAGCCATTACCTCTGCCAGGCGTATCAGTGAATTGCAAGCCCTGTCAGTGGAACCTGATTTTATCTCCTTTCATAGGGATAAAGTGGTCCTTATAACCAATAAAAGGTTCTTGCCCAACATGGTTTCAGACTTCCATTTAAACCAGTCTGTGTCTATCCCTGTTTTCTTCACTGATCATTCTTCCTCAGGAGAGAGGAGGCTACACAGTTTAGATGTCAAAAGAGCCCTTAGTTACTACATAGAGCGTATCAAGGGTCACAGGTTTGACTCCCTCTAGTTGTTCCTCACTTATGGAGAAGTGGGAAAGGGCAAACCTGCCATCAAAAGATCTATTGCCAGGTGGATTGTGTCTTGTATAGAATTCTGCTATGAAAAACTGGGAAAAACTCCACCCTCAGGCCTGAGGGCTCATTCCACAAGAGGTACAGCTGCTTCCCTGGCTGCGGCCAGGGATATCCCTCTCCTAGAAATTTGTCAAGCAGCCACCTGGAAAACAGTCCATACCTTTTCCAAGCATTACTCTCTGGATATCCAGGCTAGGAGTGATGCTCGGTTTGGCACAGCAGTACTTCAGAGCCTATTCCCAAAGTAGGTTCTGTCCCTCCTCCTTGGAGGTACTGCTTGTAATCTCACGATTGTCAGAATACAGCAAGACTTCATGTTGTTTGAAGAAAAATTACTCACCTTAGTAATTATATTTCTTCTAATGGAGTCTTGCTGTATTCTGACCTCCCTCCCTGCCTCCCCTCTCAGAACCTGTTTTTGAGAAGTGGGTTGGCAGGTACAGTGTTGCACCCCAGGGGTGTATTGGCTGGCACCCTCCTCCCTTTTGTTTGGGTGCTTATTTATTATTGTTATTTTTTGAGTACATTGGGTTTAGTTTTTGGGTTTCCTGACTTGAGTCTTCCTTGAGAATCCAACACTTTTCTGCCAGTTAGCTAGTAGAATTTTTACAATTTCCACATAGAATTTTTAGTTTAGTTGGGCTTGTAAGAATCTGACGGTTTGAGTTCAGAACACTCCAGACAGAGACTTCAACCGAGCTCGAGCTCAGCATTCCATGCCCTGCATGGAAAGTTAACCCTTAGTTCTCCGGGGCAGTTCAAAGGTTGGGAATCACTGCAATTGTCAGAATACAGCAAGACTCCATTAGAAGAAATATAATTACTAAAGTGAGTAATTTTTTCTTGCTGCTCTAAAGTTATTATTTTACCAAACAATTTAGTGCAGCACAGTACAGGTACTTGCTAGAACAGTCCCCATAGTTCTTTTCAGGTGTCCTGGTCAGAATCGGACTTATCGGCAGCCGCACGGGCAAATTTCCTGCCAAAGTGTTCAACCTTTTTGCCCATCTCCTCTTGATCAGTAAATTGGTAGGATTGTCCTCCATAGAAAATCCTAAGGCGAGCTGGCATTAGCAAGGAGTGCACAATGCCAAGGCTTTGGAGCTTTGCTGAAACACCGTCGAAATGCATCTTGCTCTTGTTGCAAACGAGAGGTCCAGAAGGAGAGGTACAGTCTGTCCTTGGTAGGACAATGCTCCCAAACCTCTAGCAGCATGCAGGATAAGGTCGCTCTGGTAGTAACCAGTAGGATGGTTCTTGGTGCTTCATTTCAAATCCCAACAACCCTGGGAGAAACCCAGTAAGCCCTCAGAAAGATAGTCGGGGGGAGGGGGGGAGTTCTGTTGTCAGGTTTAAGGTGAATAGTAGACAGTCCTTCAGGAATTCTAGCAGGTTGTCTCCCTCGGAGTTCTCAGATAACCCCATGATGTGCATATTTTAGGGACATGAATCCACACTTGTTGGTAGGTACCTTGCCGCTTTAAGATGTGCCAGAAAGTCTTCAAGCTGGCTCCTCCCACCCACCCAGGTGGTAAAATCCTCGGCTCCTCCCCATGACGCCAGATCTTCCTTACCGCTTGGAAGTTCGTATTCCCGACGGTCACGGTATCGGTCCTCTTCTGTGTTGGGTAAGTCCCGCCGACATCGGCGGTCTCGGTCCCAACATCATGAGAAGTGCTGCCGCTCTTCCTCATCATCATCTTCGGAGGATAGGCTCCAGTGCAAGTTGCATTGGCGCTATGAGGATATGATGTGGCAGCAGCTCTTACTGGCCAGCAACAAGCCGACTCCATCACCTTCCCCGGCAATTAAGTGACTGTCGCCCGAACGGCCAAAGCAGCCTCTCGCCCTCAGCTGCTTGGTCGAGGAGCCAACTCCGGTACCGATTGCTCAGCCGAAACCGGCTGCTTCACCCATTGTTGTGGAACCACCACCCCCGCAATCAAAGACTGGGGCCCCAACCAAGGATTCTCAGTCGGGTCAGGGCTTGCCCCACAGGTTGTTGGTCACCCTCACCCCCAATTGGCCTCGGAGAGTGGAGGGTGGCTCAGACACTTGGCAGCTGTTCGCAGACTCCTCGGAGTCCGACGATTCCTCCCTGTATTCCAGGCCCCTCGACCTGGAATCCTCTGGGGGTCTGTCGGTGGACGAGAGCCCATCCTCGTTCCTTGGTATTCTTCAGCTCATCTCAGAGTCTACTGGGATGCAGCTTGAACCTGTGCAGAAATAGGCCAGATATCCCCTCACTGAGATTTTGGACCGAGGGGATTCCCCCACAGAGGCCTTCCCTATGGTGGAGGCCATTGTTGGTTCGGCCTTGGAGTTGTGGCTGCAGCCTGCCTCCTGTCCTGCGCCTTCGCCTAGGATGGCCTGCAAGTATGCAGTCCTGACCGGTTCCCTCTCTGGTTTTTCGGAGCACCCCTCGGCTGAAGGGCTGGTAATCAATAGCATTTTCCAGTGCTTCGGAAAAGCCAGGAATGTAGAGAAGCCCCCAGACAAGGAGTCCAAAAAGATGCACTACTCTGGGCACAAAGTTTATACTGCCTCCTCCCTAGGCCTTTGACAGGGTAGCTCGGCTCTACTGATGGCACACATTTCACACCCCCTTTTGGGCTTCCTGGATGAGGTGCTTCCTCATCTCCCGGTTGACCTTCAAACGACAGTCAAGCAGGTGCAGGATCAGGGAAGGCCGGTGGCCAAGCAACAGCTCCAGACTGCTCTGGACATCGGAGACTCTTGTGGCCGGTCAGTAGCGGCTGCAGTAGCCATGCACCGCAGAGCTTGGCTGTGGATCTCTACCTTCACGGTAGATACCCAGCACAAGCTGGCAGACGTCCCCTTCTTGGTCACCGACTTGTTTGGGCCTGGGGTGGAGGCCATCTCCAGAGGATCGAGAAGTTCAGTGCCACCTTGGACTCAGTCATGTCTGCCCAGAAGGACAAAGGCCACCAGCAACAGCGTAAGCCCTTTTGCCCTTCCGCCCCTACAGCACGTCTGTCCCAGTAGCACCAGCAGCAGGGCCAGCAGGCTCACGCTTGGCACCCCATGGCCAAGCCTGCTGCTTCCTCCAACAGGAAGCCTGGAGGGAAAGGTCCAGGAGGCTCATTGGCCTGCCCTTCCTCCAAGCCTGCCCAGTGACGGGTTGAGGGGTGCCTCCCCCAACCTCATCACTCCTCCCCTGGGTCCCCACAGGGAGGGGGACGGCTCAGCCACATCCTTTCCACCTGGTCCACTACAACCATGGACCGTGGTGTTGCAAGTGGTCGGCAGGGGTCTGCCTCTGGAATTCGAGCAGTCCCCATCCTATCGAGCCGTCGCCTCTCGGGGGGGCTACCGGTTCCGCAGCCTCTCAGTCGGCTTGTCGAGCTGACATAGTGCTGCTTCTCCAAAAGATGGTGATCAGCAAGGTGGTGGATCCTCCTCCAAGCCCAGGGTTTGTGTCCAGGTACTTCCTGGTCCCAAAATGGTCGGGGGGCTGGCGCCCCGTTCTTGATCTGCACAACCTGAACATGTTCCTAAGGCCACGCACCTTCAGGATGGTCACTCTGGCTCAGATCATACCATCCTTGGAACTTGGCATGTGGTTTTGTTCTCTGGATCTCCAGGACGTGTTCTTTCATGTCCCAATCCGACCGTCAGATCAGCAATCCCTCCACTTCAGAGCAGAGGGATCCCTCTACGAGTTCCGGGCCATGCCCTTCGGCCTTTCTCCAGCTCCCAGGGTCTTCACCAAATGCATGGCAGTGAAGACAGCATTCCTGCGGTGCCTAGGGGTCCAGGTGTACCCTTACCTGGATGACTGGCTGATAGCAGCCCCCTCCAGGTTGGAGGTGGAGCAGTCCAGAGATCTGGCCCTCCAGGTCTGCTCTCAAATTGGTCTCCTGGTCAGTGAGGCCAAATCAGAAATTGTGCCATCGCAGATGATTCAGTTCATCGGGGCAGAGCTCGACTCTCTTCGAGCCAGAGCCCAACTCACGGCGGTCAGGGCCGAGGTCCTTGCCTCCTTTGCCCAGTCATTTCAGGTTGGGCAATTGCACCCTGCCCGGGACTTCCTTCACCTTCTAGGTCTCATGGCGGCTTGCACCAGTGTGGTATATGCGTCCCCTGCAATGGGGGCTGGCCCACCAGTGGTCTCAGCACTCCGGTCCTTTGGACCAGCCAGTAACCGTGACCCAGAAGATGTGGGACAGCCTGCAGTGGTGGCTCATCCCAGCTCATCTGCAGGAGGGTATCCCGTTTGTCTGCCCTGAGCCGATGGTCATCCTTACGACCGATGCCTCTTTGATGGGTTGGGGTGCCCATCTGGGGGAGCTCTGGACCCACAGACTCTGCTCCCCTCAGGAGTCCCGATGCTACATCAACCTGCTGGAGCTTCAAGCGATATGGCTAGCCCTCATCAGCTTCGCTCCGTTTGTATGGGGTCAAGTGGTTCAGGTCCAGACGGACAACAACACAACCATGTACTGTCTCAACCGTCAGGGCGGGACGCACTCTTTGCCTCTGTGCAAGGAAGCTCTCCACATTTGGTCTCTCGTGATCTGCCTGGAGGCAAATCTCCTAGCCATCCATGTGGCAGGAGCCTCGAACAGTCTGGCCAATACCCTCAGCCGGATAGGCGCTGCATCTCACAATTGGTCTCTCCTGCTGGAAGTAGTTCAAGACCTGTTCTCCCATTGGGGAACCCCTCAGGTGGACCTGTTCACCTCCAAGAAGAATGCAAAGCTGAGGCTGTTTCATGCCCGCCCCCTTCAGCAGGGCTCGCTGCAGGGTGATGCCTTCTTGAGGCGGTGGACCCCAGGCCTCTTCTACACCTTCCCTCCATTTCCCTTGATCCACAAGGTGCTTCTCAAGGTGAAGAGGGACAAGGCACAGGTGATTCTGGTAGCCCCAGACTGGTCTTGCCAGTTCTGGTATCCAGATCTGCTCAGCCTCAGCTCCAGGCTCCCGAGGCAGCTTCCAGCCCACCCGGACCTGATCTGTGTCAACAAAGGGAAGGTGCTCCATCTGGACCTTCAATCCCTGCACCTGACGGACTGGTTCCTGAGCGGCAAGAGTGCCAGGCCTTGGATATTTCTGATGAGGTCCACAATGGTGTTGAGGCGTCCCGTAAGGAGTCGACCAGAAAATGTTATGCCTATAAATGGAAGAGAGATTCTCCATTTGGTGTCAGGGCAAGGGGTTGGACCCTTCTTCCTGTCCATTGGCTAACATTTTAGACTACCTGTGGTCCCTTTCTCAGCTAGGGCTTCGGTTGACTACCCTTAAGGTGCACCTGGCAGCCATCTCTGCTTAACGGGCGCAGGCCGGCAAGCAGTCGGTGGTGCAGGATAAGGTGGTCTGGTGCTTTCTTAAAGGCGTCGATCACATATCCCCTCCGGTGCAAGAACCTCCACCTCCATGGGATCTACTGCTGGTATTGGCTAAGCTCATGGGCAAGCCATTCGAATCGATGCACAGGTGCGATATCTCCCACCTGTCATGGAAGACCGCCTTCTTGGTGGCTACAACATCAGCCAGAAGGATGGGAGAGCTCCAGGCACTTTCCATTGAGTCTCCTTATCTGGTCTTCCACAGGGACAAGGTTGTCCTTCGCCCCCACCTGAAACTCCTTCCGAAGGTGGTGTCAGAGTTTCACCTGAATCAGGTGTTGACTTTGCCGGTGTTCTACTCCAATCACACCTCGGAGACCGAATATAGGCTCCATACTCTGGACCCTGGAAGAGCGCTCGCTTATTACAAGGAGTGGACTGCTGAAGTTCAGGGAGAGGTTCGCCAGCTGTTTGTCACCTATGCTGAAGCTGCACCTAGCAGACCTTCAGCCAAGTGGACGGTAAGCAGGTGGGTCACCTCCTGCATAGATCTCTGCTATAGATTGGCGGGCATGGAGCCACCCAAAGGGATAAGAGCTCATTCAACCCACCATACCACTGCTTCGGTGGCTGCTTCTAGGGACATCCCTATCCAGGAAATCTGCAGGGCTGCTACCTGGAAGTCAGCACACGCCTTTATTTCCCATTACCACATTGACCTAGAGTCACGCTGGGATGCTGGTTTTGGGACCTCGGTTCTCCAGTCCTTATTTCCCAAGTAAGTATCGGGGGTGCGCACCTTGCCTCCCTCCTCCCAGAGAACTGCTAGGAATCTGCCAATAAGTGTGGATTGAACAACACATCCACATCCCTAGAAATACAGGTTACTCACCTGTAACAAGAGATCTTACTTCGAGTGGGAGCTCTTGCAGCAGGCTATCACAATAAGGACTATGCTGCAGGCACTAGGACCCACTGGAAAACTTCTCAGACAGCAGTACCCAGCAGGGACTGCCCCCAATGTCGTCTCCGCCCCGTCAGCCCTGGTATAATGGGGGGGCGGACCCAGCTCCACCACAGTTCTTTTCCCGCTGCGTCCCACGCACATGAAGACTTCTTCAGTCTTGGCTTGCCAATACAAGCTAAAAACTTTGGATTTTCAGCCTTTTTTTCTTCCATTTCTTCGAATTTTTCAACGGTTTTTCAGTCACCGACGTATGTCTTCACCATCCTCGGTCTCCTCGTCGGGACCCCACATCAACAAGTGTGGTTGCGGCCACCAGATACCATCTAAGGATGGCCACAAGAAGTGCATCTTTTGCCTGGGGCCTGAGCATGACACCGCGGCCTGTTCGTCCTGCCAGAGATTCACCAGCCGGACTTGGATCCGCCGTCTGAAGGCCCTGAAGGCGAACCTTCTTGAAAAGAAGATGGATCTGCACACCTCAGAGGAGAAGGTGAAAAAAAAGGACAAAACCAAGCAGTCCCATGAAAAAGACCATAGTCTGTCCCGGCACCGGTCCAGGTCCCGGTCCGCTCCCACTCGCGGCCTTCTCCCAAGAAAGCACATGGTTTGATGGACTCAGGTGAGTGTCCAAAATCTAAAGATCAGGCTAAGGCTGGGCCTTCGGGATAGAGGCCAGGGAAGCTTAAGGTGACTCCGCTAAGGGTCACCATTAAGTCCTCGGAGGCTTACGCTTCAGCCCCACCTTCCAAGGCATCGGTGCCACCCGTTGAGAGCACGCCCCTCAGAGTTGAAGGACACTCTGGTTCCCCCCTGTGGTTCCCTGTCATCGGTCCCCTTTCCGACGCCAGGTGATAGGGTGACGGATCTGGGCGCAGCCGGCGAAGGGGCTGCTTCTCCATCCCCTAAGTCCTCCTCCCCCCAGGGCTGTACAGGAGGCTGTCCTTCCAGGGCCGATGTTCCAGATGTTCCCTTTCGGGGGAAAGCGGCCTCCATCTTTACGAAGGACGAGCTCCAAGATCTGTTTTCCTTCTGGTGGGGGCAGGTCCAGAAGCGCCCCCCCCGAAGCCAGCCCCATCAGCGGTTCTGGACCCTTCGGTGAACCATAGCCAGGTGGTGCTTCTTCACTGAAGAAGACCCCCCGAGAGACCACCACCTACACCTCCTGACAGGGCTCGTTCCCGTTCAAGGTCCATAGACAGACACCGGCACTCTACCAGGTCTGGTAGCCTACGCCAGGTCAAGTCTCGCACCAGGAGCCATTCCCACTCTGTTAGACGGAACCGCTCCTGACGGTCCCCGCTCCGCCGTCAGTCCCGTGACGACTTCGGTCTTCGGACCGTCATCGGTCGGTGAGTCACCGATGTTCTAGTGGAGCTAATCATAGGGATAGGTCCAGCTACTTGACACCCAGTAGCCCTTCCTCCTCTTCTTCCTCTTCTACCTCTTCCTTTTCAGGAATCAGGGGTTCCCAGGGAGAGAAGGACCAGCCCCGCTTTCCTTCTGACGATCCTACCTTCATGGACGTCATGAGGCACATCCAGGCCTCCAATGAGTGGGATACAGAGGACCTGGATCCGGTGATTAGTTAAGTACCTGAGGCAGAAGGAGCCTAAACCCTTGGTGGTGCCTCCTTTGGTGGACACATTCCAGGACCTCACCCCAATTACCTGGAAGCGTCCGGCTTCAGTCCCGGCAGTTCCAAAGAAATCGGACAGCCTGTACAGAGCCCCAAGGGATGAGCCATATCTGGCCGAGCATCCTCAGGTGGACTCTTCAGTAATCACTGCTGCTCATGATAACTCTAAGCAGCCCAAACACCTCAGCTCGCTGCCTCCCATTCTGGAGTCTCGTTATTTAGACCAGGTGGGCAAAAAGGTGTATTCTGCCTCCATCTGTTCAATTAGATCCCTGAATTTCCTGATGCATATGGTCCAGTACCAGAATGTGCTCTGGGTGCAGGGTCAAGAGCTGGTTAATGCCTTGCCAGACTCTGAGAAGAAAATGTAGATTCTGGATGTCCTAAAATCGGGCTCGGACATAGGCACACATGTTTTGCGTTCCTTGTACGACACTGCAGATATGGCAGCCAGAGCAGCAGCGTCATGTGTCTGCCTCAGGCGCTATGCCTGGTTGAGGGTCTCTGGCTTTCACCAGGATCTGCAGTCCAGCATCCGGGACTTGCCCTTCCAGGGTACCATTTTGTTTGGGCAGGAGCTGAAGTCTCTCATCTCTCGCCTCCAAGAGTCTTGCAAATCCATCTAGTCTGTCTGCCAAATGTACTGTGGAGACCAGCGGAGATGGCATAAGTGGCCATTTTGGAAGCCCTCAGGTGGTCAAGCCCATGGCTATCAACTGGGTCAGAGAGGTAGCTTTCGGAGGAGAGCCGGCAACCAGCAGCCTGGAGGTGCTCCTCCCTGTGGCCCCAAGTCCTCCCAGGCCTCTCTGCCCACACCTGACTCCACCCAGTGACTCCCTTCTGACCCCCCTCCTCTTGCGGAGGTTCAAGGGGAGGTAGTAGGGGGTCACTTCTCCCTTTACTTTCAGAGATGGAGCTCGATCACTATGCACAAATGGGTCCTAGACATCATAAGGAGAGGACCCACTTTCAAACAACTTGAAGTCTTGCTGTATTCTAACAAGTGCAGTTAGCCCCAACCTTTAAACTGCCCTGGAGACCTTTCATAGAATGCTGAGCTTGAGCTCAGTTGATGTCTCTGTCTGTTTCCCTTTGAACGCTAACCGTCAGATTCTTTACTCCGCCTCACTGAACAGTCGCTCCGGAGATTTCTCCTGCAGCTCGGTTTGAAAATCGGTTTAAGTGTCATTTTTTTCGTCGGTTTCTAACCGAAAAAAGTTTCCTGCATAACTCAGTTCAGTCTCTGTCTGTGGTATCATGAGTGCTAGATAGGTTTTGTACTGTTTCTGTGTGGAACTTGTAAAAAGTGTGGATCGGTTCAGCCGAACCGATCTTTAGTTTAATTCTTGTGTGGCTACCGTTTCTTATCAGTTCTAAAGACCCGTGACACAGTTAGGAACCGATAAGGGAGTCTTGCTTGGTGGTTGCCGAAAAAAGGGTAAGTTTGGTTAGGTTGGCCTTGTCTGAGAAACCCAAGAAAAAAACCGGGCCCACTGGGTTTCAACACTGCAGTGAGTGTGGGGAGGTCTTTGCTAAGGCCGATCCCCACACCAGCTGTGTTTATTGTCTGGGGTTTGATCACCTCGATTCAGACTGCCAAATTTGCAAGAATCTTCCCAAATCTACCCTGGAAAAGAGATTAGGTAGACTGAGGGAAAAGGAGGCCGAGAAGTCCGCTGACCCGGATGGCCAGCCAGGTTTGGTTCCGACCGAACCAGGAGGAGTGCCCTCTGACCAGGGTGATACTTCTTCGGGCAAAAGAGCAGTCAATCCCAAGGAGTCGGTTATGACAAAAAGAAAGCGCAAAGAAAAATCGTCCGGTTCGGATCCAGAAGTCCATGTTCCGACTGCTGAAGAAATAGCCAGAGCGATTCGGATTGAGGAATCGCTTCGCCCGGTTCTGACCGATCCGGCACCTTTTGGCAGGGGCTCGGTTCGGTCGGTTCCCCCGGTTCACGATTATACCCTGGAAGAATTTTATGAACTGGAGTTTGAGGAGGAAGGGGAGTTTGATGATGATGATGGTGAAGGTGAAAGTGTAGATGTGCCTGTGAAACCGGACATATCCCCAGACAGATCTTCAGGTGTATTCCTCCTAGGCTTTCTGAGTCCTCTTCCCACTTTATGTTCTACAGAAATGTGGCTGAGACCCTCCAATTTCCTATGGAAGAGGCAATGGAGGATCAGGAGGAGCCTGATTATGTAGAAATGATGGACATCCCAGAGTCCAGGAGACTGTCTATTCCCCTCCACAAATCTTTTGGGAAACAGACACAAAAAATTCTGAAGTCTTCCAATTCTATACCTCCTGTGGACAGAAGAATGGACAAGAGGTATACACTCTCAGGCTCAGAAACAGAGTTTTTATACCACCAATGCAGCCATGTTGGGGTTGTGCAGGCTGCTGCCTGTGATAAGGCAAGCATTCCCTTGGCTTCACACCCCCCAGACAAAGACTCTACGAAGGTTGATGCCATGGCAAAAAAGCTGTACATGGCATCTTTCCTGGGACTCAGACAGGCGAATTATATGGCCTATACAGCCAGGTACCAGAAGTCCAGGTGGGACACTGTACTAGCACTGGCTAAACAGGCCTCCCCCCAACTAGCCAAGGAGCTGGAGGCGGTGGCTGCAGATGGGATTGATGCATCTAAAGTTCAGTTTCATGCTGCTGTAGACTCTAATGATGTGTCATCAATAGATATGGCTACATCTGTGGCTCTTTGGAGAATGGCTTGGCTCAGATGTACTAGCCTCTCACAGGATACCCAGGCTAAGGCCATGGATTTTCCTGTAGTGGGTAATTCTCTGGGGAGCAGACAGAGAATTACATGAAGAAAATGGACGAGTACAGGACCACATACAGGAGTGCTCAGACCAAGGAGAGGCAGGCAACTCCTCAAAGGCAGCAGTCTAGGGGCAGGGTCAGACCTTTTCAAAGGCCTTTTTACCAAGCACAAGCCTCTTCTTCCTTTTCACAGAGGGGGTTCTTCAGAGGGAGAGGCAGAAGGGGGATGAGCAGGGCTGCATCCTCTCCTCAGCCTAAAGCCCCTGCCAAGCAGACACCCTGATGGGCCTGCCCTGGTCAACTCTCCTATTCCAGTAGGGGGCAGGCTGGCTTACTTTGTCCAGAACTGGATGTCTATTACATCAGACAAGTGGATCCTGGAAGTGGTAAGTCAGGGACTGGTTCTCAGCTTCAAGAAATTTCCAAAGATGAGAGCCAGATCTTTTCCACCTGCAAATCTCTGGGAAACCCTCGCCCTAGAGGCAGAGGTTTCTTCTCTTCTGGCCTTAAGAGCCATAGAGAGAGTACCTACCCTACACTGGGGCAAAGGGCTGTACTCCAGGTACTTCCTGACCCCAAAAAAGACAGGGGAGTGGCGACCCATCCTAGACCTAAGATATCTAAACAAACATCTTTTAAAACCAAAGCTCAAGATGGTAACTCTGGGAATAATCCTTCCCTCTCTAAGGCCAGGAGACTGGTTAGCCTCCCTGGACCTCAAAGATGCCTACTTTCACATTCCCATCAGGTGCTCCCACAGAAAGTACCTCAGGTTTGAGTTGCCCTCAGGCCACTATCAGTTCAGAGCAATGCCCTTTGGCCTAACCTCAGCCCCAAGGGTTTTCACAAAGTGCCTGGCAGTAGTAGTTGCCTTTCTAAGAAGGCAAACAATTTCCATTTTTCCATATCTGGACGATTGGCTAATAGTGAGCCAGTCTCCAGACCAAGTCAAGTCTCACCTGCAAGTGACCCAGCAAGTGCTCACTTCTCTAGGATTTCTTCTCAGCCTTCCCAAGTCAGTTCTCGAACCATTCCAGCTTCTTACCTTTATAGGGGCAGAAATGGACACGGTCAGAGCAAGAGCCTTTCTCCCTCTAGAAAGGGCAAGGGTTCTTCAAACAGCATGAAGTCTTGCTGTATTCTGACAAATGCAGTTAGGTCCTACCTTTCAACTGCCCCGGAGAACTTAGGGTTAACTTTTCTATGCATGGCATAGAATGTTCATCTTGAGCTCGGTTGAAGTCTCTGCCTGTTGTTATTCGAACTGCAACCATCAGATTCTTTACTCCGCTTCACTGAACAGTCGCTCTGGAGATTTCTTCTGCTGCTCGGTTCAAAGTCGGTTGAAGTGTCGCCTTTCGGTCGGTTTTCTTCCGAAATTGTTGTTTCTGCTAGTTGGTTCAAGTCTCTGTCTGTGGTACCGTGAGTACTAGATAGGTTTTGTACTGTTTTCTGTGTGGAACTTGTAAACTTGTGGGTCGGTTCGGCTGAACCGATCATTTTGAGGTAAAATTTATACTTTACTTTAGTGTGTGGTTACGGGTCCGTATCGTTTCTAAAAAAAATGGGTTTTAGTATGGTTTTTTCCAAGACCCGTGACATGGTCAGGAACCGATAGGGGAGTCTTGCCTGGCGGATTGCTGGAAAAAGGGTAAGTTTGGTTAGGTTGGCCATGTCTGAGAAACCCAAGAAAAAAAAAACGGGCCCACTGGGTTTCAACACTGCAGTGTGTGTGGGGAGGTCTTTGCTAAGGTTGATCCCCACACCACCTGTGTTTATTGTCTGGGGTTTGACCACCTAGGTTCAGACTGCCAAATTTTCAAACATTTTCCCAAATCTACCCTGGAAAAGAGATTTGGTAGACTGAGGGAAAGGGAGGCAGAGAAGTCCGCTGACCCGGATGGCCAGCCCGGTTCGGTTCCGACTGAACCGGAAGGAGTGCTCTTTGACCAGGTCGATACTTCTTCGGGCAAAAGGAGAGCCGATTCTGAGGAATCGGTTCCGACAAAAAGAAAAAGAAAGGACAAGTTGACCGGTTTGTATCCAGAATCTCATACTCCGACCGCCGATGAAATAGCCAAAGCGATTACGACTGTGGAATCGCTTTGATCGGTTCCGACTGAACCGGCACCTTTTGGCAGGGCCTCGGTTCGGTCGGTTCCCCCGGTTCCGGATTATACCCTGGAAGAATTTTATGAACCGTAGTTTGAGGAGGAAGGAGAGTTTGAAGATGATTATGGTGATGGTGAAAGTCTGGATGTGCCTATTGATCCGGACATCTCCCCAGACAGACCTTCAGGTGTTTCTCCTCCTGGGCTTTCTGAGTCCCCTTCACACTACATGTTTTACAGAAAGGTGGCTGATACCCTCCAGCTTCCTGTGGAGGAGGCAGTGGAGAATCAGGAAGAGCCTGACTATGTAGAGATGATGGAAATCCCAGAGTCCAGGAGACTGTCTATTCCCCTCCACAAATCTTTTGGGAAACAGACACAAAAAATTCTTAAGTCTCCCAATACCATACCTCCTGTGGACAGAAGAATGGACAAGAGGTATACTCTTTCAGGCTCAGATACGGAGTTCCTTTATCAACAATGCAGCCATGTTGGGATTGTACAGGCTGCTGCCTGTGATAAGGCAAGCATTCCCTTGGCATCACACCCCCCCAGACAAGGACTCCAGGAAGATTGATGCCATGGCAAAGAAGCAGTACATGGCATCATCCTTAGGACCCAGGCAGGCTAATTATATGGCCTATGCAGCCAGGTACCAGAAGTCCAGGTGGGACACTGTACTGGCACTGGCTAAACAGGCTCCTCCCCAGCTTGCCAAGGAGCTGGAGCAGGTGGCTGCAGATGGGATTGGGGCATCGAAAGTACAGTTTCATGCTGCTGTAGACTCCAATGATGTATCATCAAGAGTCATGGCTACATCTGTGGCTCTTAGGAGAACGGCTTGGCTCAGATGTACTAGCCTCTCACAGGATACCCAGGCTAAGGCCATGGATTTTCCTGTAGTGGGTAGTTCTCTGTTTGGGGAGCAGACAGAGAATTACATGAAGAAGATGGATGAATACAGGACCACTTACAGGAGTGCTCAGGCCAAGGAAAGGCAAGCAACTCCTCAAAGGCAGAAGTCCAGGGGCAGGGGCAGGCCTTTCCAAAGGCCTTTTTACCAAGCTCAGGCCTCTTCTTCTTTTTCACAGAGGGGGTTCTTCAGAGGGAGAGGCAGAAGGGGAATGAGCAGGCCTGCAACCACCCCTCAGCCTAAAGCCCCTGCCAAGCAGACACCCTGATGGGTCTGCCCGGGTCGATTCTCCTATACCAGTAGGGGGCAGGCTGGCTTACCTTGTCCAGGACTGGATGTCTCTTACATCAGACAAGTGGGTCTTGGAAGTAGTAAGCCAGGGTCTGGGTCTCAGCTTCAAAAAATTTCCCAAGCTGAGAGCCGGATCTTTTCTACCTGCAAATGTCTCAGAGACCCTTGACCTAGAGGCAGAGGTTTCTTCTCTCCTAGCTCTCAGAGCTATAGAGAGAGTACCTACCCAACACGGGCAATGGATTGTACTCCAGGTACTTCCTAACCCCCAAAAAGACAGGAGAGTGGCGACCCATCCTGGACCTAAGATACCTGAACAAACATATTTTAAAGCCAAAGTTCAAAATCATAACTCTGGGAATTATCCTTCCCTCTCTCAGGCCAGGGGACTGGCTAGCCTCCCTGGACCTCAAAGATGCCTACTTTCACATTCCCATCCGGTGCTCCCACAGAAAGTACCTCAGGTTCAAGTTGCCCTCAGGCCACTATCAGTTCAGAGCAATGCCCTTCGGCCTAACATCAGCTCTAAGGGTCTTCACAAAGTGCCTGGCAGTAGTTGTTGCCTTCCTAAGAAGGCAAAATATTTCCATTTTCCCATACTTGGACGACTGGCTTATAGTAGGCCAGTCTCCAGACCAAGTCAAGTCACACCTGCAAGTGACCCAGCAAGTGCTCACTTCTTTAGGATTTCTTCTCAACCTACCAAAGTCAGTTCTTGAACCAGTGTAGCTCCTCACCTTCATGGGGTAGAGCTGGATACAGTGAAAGCAAGAGCCTTCTTTCCCCTGGAAAGGGCAAGGACCCTCATGGAACTGGCCTCTTCATTCAGCCTTCAGGTGTCTCGACCAGCAAGGCATTTCCTTCAGCTACTGGGCCACATGGCAGCTTCCACAGCAGTGGTCCAGGGCACAAGATTCCAAATGAGGGACATTCAGTTCCACTTAAGAGCTTTTTGGTCCCAAAGAAAGGATTCCCTTACCAAACTAATTCCAGTGACTCGAACTCTGATCCAAGCCCTGCAATGGTGGCAGGATCAGGACAATTTGAGGCAAGGGGTTCCATTGGTCACTCAGTCTCATTCAGTGGTCCTCACCACAGATGCTTCCCTGCTGGGCTGGGGAGCCCATTTGGGGGAACTTACCACCCAGGGACTGTGGTCGCCTCAGGAATCTCTGCTTCACATAAATCTCTTGGAACTCAGAGCAGTGTTTCTGGCACTGCAAGGTTTTTCCGAATCTATACAGAACAAGGTGGTTCAGGTCAGAACAGACACCACCACCACCATGTGGTACATCAGCAAGCAAGGGGGCACTCTGTCTATGGCCTTGTGCACAGAAGCGATGAAGTTTTGGTCCCTGGCCTATTCCCTGCAAACCTCTGTGATAGCAGTTCACCTCCCAGGGAAGGACAATGTCCTAGCAGATGCACTGAGCAGAATATCCCCGGGCCATCACGAATTGGCCCTAGATCCTCTGGTGTTCAAAGTGATTTTCTCAAGATGGGGCACTCCAGAGATAGATCTTTTTGCAGCCCCAGACAATCACCAACTTCCTCTTTTTTGTTGCACACCCCCAGTCTTGGGCTCAGTCCCCCTGGATGCTCTGATCCTGAACTGGGAAGGGAAATTTCTGTATGCTTTTCCCCCCTTCCCTGTCCTGTTCAAAGTGCTTGTTAAGATAAGGTCACAACCATGCAAAGTGATTCTGATTGCTCCAGACTGGGCCAGACAGCCATGGTATCCCTTGTTACTGTTCCTGGCAGTCCATCTTCCCCTGTCTCTTCCCAAGAATTACAACCTGTTAACATCCTCTCAGGGGAGGATTTGGTACTCGAATCTTCAGTCTCTCAATCTCAAGGTTTGGCTCTTGAAGAGTTAGAGTTTACAGATCTGCATCTTTCCCAAGGGGTTCTGGATATCCTTAAGGTTTCTTGAAAGCCTTCCACCAGAAAGACATACAACTCCAAATGGAAAAGATTCAGCATTTGGTGTTCTCAGAAAAATATTTCTCCAGACTCTGATGAATTGCCTACGGTTCTGGATTATATGGTCCATCTTAATGGCCTAGGTTTCAGACCAGCTACTGTCAAGGTACACTTGGCAGCTGTTTCTGCTTTCCTGTCTGTAGGCAAGTCTTCCTCTCTGTCATCCCATCCTGTTTTCTGTAAGTTTTTCAAGGGATTGCTTCACACCAATCCCCCCTTTAGGGATCCTGCTCCTGCTTGGGATCTTAATGTTTGCATTGCTCAGCTTATGCAACCCCCTTTTGAGCCTTTGTCCTCAGCAGAGCTTAAGTACTTGACTTGGAAAACTGTGTTTTTGGTAGCCATTACTTCTGCCAGACGTATCAGTGAATTGCAAGCCTTGTCAGTGGAATCTGATTTCATCTCTTTTCACAGAGATAAAGTGGTCCTTAGAACTAACAGAAAGTTCTTGCCTAAAGTGGTTTCAGATTCCCACCTCAATCAGTCTATATCTCTCCCTGTTTTCTTCACTGATCATTCTTCCTCAGGAGAGAGGAGGCTACACAGTTTGGATGTTAAAAGAGCCCTTAGCTACTACATAGAGTGTACCAAGAGTCACAGGTTTGAATCCCTCCAGTTGTTCCTCACTTATGGAGAAGTTGGGAAGGGCAAACCTGCCACTAAGAGATCTATTGCCAGGTGGATTGTTTCTTGTATACAATTCTGCTTTGAAAAACTGGGTAGAATTCCACCCTCAGACCTGAGGGCTTATTCCACAAGAGGTACAGCTGCTTCCCTGGCTGCTGCCAGGGATATCCCTGTCTTAGAAATTTGTTAAGCAGCCACCTGGAAAACAGTCCATACTTTTACCAAGCATTACTCTCTGGATATCCAGGCGAGGAGTGATGCTCGGTTTGGCACAGCAGTACTTCAGATCCTGTTTCCAAAGTAGGTTCTGTCCTCCCTCCATGGAGGTACTGCTTGGTAGTCTGCATTTGTTAGAATACAGCAAGACTTTATGTTGTTTGAAGAAAAAATTACTCACCTTAGTAATTATGTTTCTTCTAGTGGAGTCTTGCTGTATTCTGACCTCCCCCCGTGCCGCCCCTCTCAGAACCTAAATTTTTGGGATGTGGGTGGGCAGGTGCGGTGTTGGCACCCTAGAGGTGCCCCCCTCCCCCCTTTTTACACCCTCTGTTCTCTTTGGGTGAAATGTTATTTCATTTGATTGGTTTCTGTTTTTGGGTTTCCTGACTTGAGTCTTCCTTTGAGAACCAAAAACATTATATTTCTGCCAGTTGGCTAGTTAAATATTTTACTCTTTCCACACAGAACACCTAGTGAGTTTTTGCTCGTAAAGATCTGACGGTTGAAGTTTCAATAACAACAGGCAGAGGCTTCAACCAAGCTCGAGATGAACATTCTATGCCATGCATAGAAAAGTTAACCCTATGTTCTCAGGGGCAGTTGAAAGGCAGGATCTAACTGCATTTGTCAGAATACAGCAAGACTCCACTAGAAGAAACATAATTACTAAGGTGAGTAATTTATTTTATGGAACTAGCCTCTTCCTTCAGCCTTTGGGTATCTCGACTAGCAAGGCATTTCCTCCAGCTCTTGGGCCACATGGCAGCTTCAACAGCAGTGGTCCAAGGGGCAAGATTCCAGATGAGTGATATTCAGTTCCATCTGAGAGCTTTTTGGTCTCAGAGGAAAGATTCCCTTACCAAACTGATCCCGGTGACTCTGAACTTGATCCCAGCCCTCCAATGGTGGCAGGATCAAGACAATTTAAGACAAGGTGTTCCTTTTGCCACTCAGCCATGTTCAGTGGTCCTTACCACGGACGCTTCTCTTCTGGGATGGAGATCCCATCTGGGGGTCCTCAATGCCCAGGGGCTGTGGCCCCCTTCCCGAGAATCCCTTCTCCATATCAATTTCCTAGAGCTCTGGGCAGTTTTTCTGGCCCTGAAAGCTTTCTCTCAATCAGTACAGAACGGACAACACCACCATCATGTGGTACATCAACAAGCAGGGAGGCACTCGGTCCACGGCCTTGTGCACGGAAGCCATGAAATTGTAGTCCCTGGCTTATTCCCTGCAAACCTCTCTGGTAGCAGTTCACCTTCCAGGGAAGGACAATGTGCTAGCAGATGCACTGAGCAGGATCTCTCAGGGCCATCATGAATGGTCCCTGGACCCTCAAGTGTTGAAAGTGATTTTTTCAAGGTGGGGCACTCCAGAGATAGAGCTCTTTGCAGCCCCAGACAATCACTAACTCCCTCTCTTTTGTTTCAGACCTCCAGTCTAGTGCTCAGTCCCCCTGGATGCCCTGATTCTGAATTGGGAAGGGAAGTTTCTATATGCCTTCCTTCCCTTCCCACTCCTGTTTAAAGTTTTAGTCAAAATAAGGTCTCAACCTTGCAAAGTGACTCTGATTTCTCCAGATTGGGCCAGACAGCCCTGGTACCCCCTGTTGCTGTCCCTAGCAGTCCATCTTCCCCTGTCTCGGAATTACAACCTGTTAACATCCTCTCAGGGGAGGATTTGGTACCCCAATCACCAGTCTCTCAATCTCAAGGCATGGCTCTTAAAGAGTTAGAGTTTGCAGATCTGCATCTTTCCCAAGTGGTTCTGGATATTCTCAAAGCTTCTCGAAAGCCCTCCACCAGAAAGACTTATAACTCCAAATGGAAGAGATTCAGCATTTGGTGTTCTAAGAAGCATATTTCTCCAGATACTGCTGGATTGCCTACAGTTCTGGATTATATGGTCCATCTTAATGGCCTAGGCCTCAGACCAGCTACTCTCAAGGTACACTTGTCAGCTGTTTCTGCGTTTCTGTCTGTGGGGAATTCTTCCTCACTATCTTCTCACCCTGTGTTCTGTAAATTTTTTAAAGGATTGCTTCACACCTATGCTCCATTTAGAGACCCTGCCCCTGCCTGGGATTTGAATGTTTGCATTGCTCAACTTATGCAACCCCCTTTTGAGCCTATGAACTCAGCAGAGTACTTGACTTGGAAAACTGTGTTCTTGGTAGCCATTACCTCTGCCAGGTGTATTAGTGAATAGCAAGCCCTGTCAGTGGAACCTGATTTTATCTCCTTTCACAGGGATTAAGTGGTCCTTAGAACCAATAGAAGGTTCTTGCCCAAAGTGGTGTCAAACTTCCATTTAAACCAGTCTGTGTCTCTTCCTGTTTTCTTCACTGATCATTCTTCCTCAGGAGAGAGGAGGCTACACAGTTTAGATGTTAAAAGAGCCCTTAGTTACTACATAGAGCGTACCAAGGGTCACAGGTTTGACTCCTTCCAGTTGTTCCTCACTTATGGAGAAGTAGGAAAGGGCAAACCTGCCACCAAGAGATCTATTGCAAGGTGGATCTTGTATACAATTCTGCTATGAAAAACTGGGAAAAACTCCACCCTCAGGCCTGAGGGCTCATTCCTCAAGAGGTCCCTGGCTGCTGCCAAGAATATCCCTCTCTTAGAAATTTGTCAAGCAGCCACCTGGAAAACAGTTCATACCTTTACCAAGCATTACTCTCTGGATATCCAGGCTAGGAGTGATGCTTGATTTGGCACAGCAGTACTTCAGAGCCTGTTCCCAAAGTAGGTTCTGTCCCTCCTCCATGGAGGTACTGCTTGGTAATCTGCACTTGTCAGAATACAGCAAGACTTCAAGTTGTTTGAAGAAAAAAATACTCACCTCAGTAATTATGTTTCTTCTAATGGAGTCTTGCTGTATTCTGATCTCTCTCCCTGCCTCCGCTCTCAGAACCTAGTTTTTGGGAAGTGGGTGGGCAGGTGCAGTGTTGCACCTCAGGGGTGCTCTTTTTACACCCTCTTTTGTGTGGGTGTATATTTTGTTATATTCCTATTTTGTTTGGGTTTTGAGTTTTGGGTTTCCTGACTTGTCTTCTTTTGGTAGTCCAAAACTTTTTGTTGCCAGTTGGCTATTAAAAATTTTTTTTTACAATTTCCACATAGAATACTATTTGAGTGTTGCTCGTAAGAATCCGACGGTTAGCGTTCAAAGGGAAACAGACAGAGACATCAACCGAGCTCGAGCTCAGCATTCTATGCTCAGCATAGAAAGGTTAACCCTTTGTTCTCCGGGGCAGTTTAAAGGCTGGTGCTAACTGCACTTGTCAGAATACAGCAATACTCCAATAGAAGAAACGTAATTACTAAGGTGAGTAACTTTTTCTTAGAGTTCATGGAGATTCCTCCAGACACTACACCAAGGTTCTCCAGATGTCCTCCTTCTCATATGCCTCTCATAGAAGGAGAGATACAGGCCCTCTTGCAAAAAAGGGCGATAGAACCCCCCCCCCCGCGGCAGCGAGGAAAAGGGTATTACTCCCACTTCTTTCTGGTCCCAAAAAAGACTCAGGACCTTTGTCCCACTCTGGACCTTCACTCTCTCAACCTTTATATAGAGTACAAAAGGTTCCGGATGGTGACCCTTCCAGGACTTCTTCCTCTGCTGCACTAAGGGGACTGGCTCTGCTCCCTAGACATGCAAGATGTGTACATGCATATCGGGGTCTTTCCCCCTAACAGGAATTTCCTGAGGTTCCACTTGCAGGATGAGCATTATCAGTTTAGAGTTCTTCCACTCGGCCTCTCCTCCGCTCCTCGAGTCTTCACGAAATGCTTGGCAGTAGTGGCTGTGGCTCTAAGGCATCAGGGGCATTATGTTTTCCCTTACCTGGACAATTGACTGCTTGCTTCCCCATCAAGGTTATGCCTGCTTCAAGCTCTTGGAGACACCTGTACGCTCTTCCGAGACCTGGGGAACACCCAGAACCTTCCAAAGTCTTCCCCAGAACCCAGTCAAAGACTTGTCTTTATCGGAGCAGTCCTGGATTCAGTCCAGGGCATGGCTTTTCTACCCCCAGAGAGGGGCGATCGCTTGCAGGAGATACCCGGATCGGTCCTAGTAACTCCTCAGGTCCCAGCAAGAACCTTCCTCAGAATTTTGGGGCACATGGCAGCGGTCATTCCAGTTACTCCTCTGGCCCGCCTCCACATGAGAATCCCACAATGGATGCTCAGGGTGCAGTGGGATCAGTGCTTCGATGACCTCGACCACATAGTCAGGGTCACAGAGCCAGTAAGGAGAACACTTCTTTGGTGGATGGATCCACTCAATTTGGAAAAAGGGTTCCTCTTCCATCCGGAGCTCCCGAATCAGACCCTTACAATGGATGCCTCAGATTTGGGGTTGGGAGCGTACCTGGGGGCCCACCAAATGCAGGGTATTTGGACCCCCGAGGAGCGCAAACTCCACATCAATGTCCTGGAGATTCGAGCGGTCCTCAATGCGCTACACGCCTTTCAAGAAGACCTCATACCAGGCTCTCTTCTGCTTAGGCAGACAACATGGCTGTTGTCTTCTATGTCAACAAGCAAGGGGGCACTCATTCTTACTCCCTGTGCAGGGAGGCGATGAGAGTCTGGTATTGGGCACTAGAACGGCACATCACTCTCTCCGCAGTGCACGTTCCAGGTGTCCTCAATGACTTGGCCAACAGTCTCAGCAGATCTCAGTCCAAGGCGCACAAGTGGGAGCTACTGCAATCAGTATTGGACCAGCTGTTCATCACAAGGGGCAGGCGTTACTTTCCCACCCTCTCTTCCCCTTGAGGTGTGCAGGGCATCATCATCGAGCTTCGCCTTGTTCTCCTGTCAGGGCTTGTTCATGGGATTTGGCAGGGGAACTGGGGTGGAGCTGGGTCCGCCCCCCTTTATACCAGGGCTGACGTCAGGGCGGAGCCGACGTCGGGGGTGGTCCCTGCTGGGTACTGCTGGCTGAGATGTTTTCTGGTGGGTCCTAGTGCCTGCGGCATAGTCCTTATTGTGATAGCCTGCTGCAAGAGCTGCTCTCGAAGATCTACTGTTATGGTAAGTTCTTACGTAACTGTACCTTCTAGGAGTGGTATATGTTGTTCATCCACACGACCCACCCAGCATCGACGCGTGATCTGGCTTCCAGCGAGCTAGATCTGGCGTCATGGGGTGGAGCCAAGGGTTTTACCACCAAGGTGGGTGGGAGGAGCCAGCTTGAAGACTTTCCGGCACATCTTAAAGCGGTAAGGTACCTGCCAACAAGTGTGGATGAACAACATATACCACTCCTAGAACTCCTGTTACAGGTGAGTAACCTGTATTTTTGGGCCCTTAGGGTGTTCCCCAGTGACTCCAATCTGTATTGGAATTCTGAGTTTTCTTGAGGTCACTTTCAAGATGGATGCTAAGGCCTTGATCGCCATTAACTCTGCGACCCCTGCTGTTTTCACAGCTGTCTCAATTTTTATGTCCTGATCTGTCATGTGTGTCAAAGCAAGTTCTGTTTTGTGATCTATGGCCTGCATGGACTTTTGGAGGGCCTTCTACAGAAGCTCAGGCCCTGGCTGTTGTTGAGATTCTGCCGATGTTGCTAGATCTGTTGGCGGTGGTTTTTTTGTCCTGGCTTCCGCTGCCTTGTTGGTGCGACCTATGGTACAATTTTAGTATCTGTCTGTTCCTCTGGATGTAAGGAGTCGAGTTCTGGGTAGCAAATTCCAACCAGGAGCATATAAACTATAATTTTTATGCTGCTAAATTGTAGATTTTTTGAGTTCTCCCTTTGCACGTCTAGTTGGTAGGTGTGCTCCACAGTGCCCCCCGACGCTAGATCTTTTTCAAGGATATCTCCTTCCATTGAGCCACATCATGAAATTGTTAACCGCTGGTGCCAGGACCACCCAGAAACATTTGCTAGCTGGGGCAGCCCACGTTAGCATGCATTGTTGCCGTCTGTTTAATGTGGGCCCCCCCATATCGTGCCTTATTTTTTCTTCTGCCAGCAACCACTCGTTGGGCCACTGCTGCTGAATACCATTAAAATTTGCAAATATTGTTACTGCTTCTTTCTCTTTTTTTATTTTAAATATAAAACAATTGTTTATGCTGTTGGCAAAAAACATGGAATCCATTGTTGGTTATTGCAGTACAGTTATGATATATAAGAAAGAGCAGTGAAGAACAAAAAAAAGATGTCTCACAATGTGAAGGCCTGCAATATGTACCAGGGTTTTAACCAGCCTACATGGAAACATCGCAAGAAAGCCTTGGATGTTTGTTTAAAGCTTAAGGCAATGGGAGACAAAACAGCCTGCATCACAGTTTTGCCACTGTCCCTGTTCCTTCTCACCATGGCTCACCATTGCCCCGCCACTCCCTGTGGTTGATGGTGTTGCCTGTTGATTCGTCAAAGATAAAGGAGAAAGCTGTTAAGTTGTAGAAAAACATTGACATACTGATAAAGAGAAGCAGCGGCATCATGACAAGGATGCCTCTCCTGCCAGATATCGCTTTCCTCTTAAAAGAGGTAAGTCTGGTGAGAAAGACATCCCAGACTAAGTCCTTGGGTTATGCTGTCCTTGACCATCTCTGAGACATAAATGTCAGGGTTTGGTACTGGCTGTAATCCCCCCTCCCATGGGGGTGGTGGATTCACAGCAGATTCTGCTGTCAGGCACTGTCCTGTCGGCAAATCGGTCAGCACCCCCGGTCAGAGTCAGTCTGCGCAGATGGTGTTTCAGACTATGGCTCAAGTACTTCAAAAGCTAATGCCCCTGGCTCTGCCATTTATGCTAAACCCTGCACCACCGCAGCGATGACGGTGCTGCTTATGCAGGTTACTCCCCCTAGTTCGAATCCTCCCTCATCGATGGTCCTCCTGTGTGGTCTTCTCCTACTGTCGACAGCTGCCTATTCAAACAACATGAAGTCTTGCTGTATTCTGACAATTGCAGTGATTCCCAACCTTTGAACTGTCCCGGAGAACTAAGAGTTAACTTTCCATGCAGGGCATGGAATGCTGAGCTCGAGCTCGGTTGAAGTCTCTGTCTGGAGTGTTTTGAACCTAAACCGTCAGATTCTTCACTCCGCCTCACTGAACCGTCGCTCCGGAGATTTCTCTTTCAGCTCGGTTCGAAGTCGGTTAAAGTTTTTAGTTTTTCGTCGGTTTAAACCAAAAAAAAAAAGTATACGCATAGTCGGTTCAGTCTCTGTCTGTGGTGCCGTGAGTACTAGATAGGAATTGTTATACTTTTCTGTGTGGAACTTGTAAAAGTGCGGTCGGTTCGGCTGAACCGACCATTTGATTGTGATTTTTGCTATATTTAGTGTGTGGTTACCGGTTCTTATCGGTTCTAAAAAAAACATGTTTTAACCGTTTTTCCAATACCCGTGACACGGTTAGGAACTGATAAGGAGTCTTGCCCAGCGCTGCCGAAAAAGGGTAAGTTTGGTTAGGTTGGCCATGTCTGAGAAACCCAAGAAAAACCGGGCCCACTGGGTTTCAACACTGCAGTGAGTGTGGGGAGGTCTTTGCCAAGGCCGATCCCCACACCACCTGTGTTTATTGTCTGGGGTTTGACCACCTCGATTCAGACTGCCAAATATGTAAACATTTTCCCAAATCTACCCTCGAGAAGAGATTAGGTAGACTGAGGGAAAAGGAGGCCGAGAAGTCTGCTGACCCGGATGGCCAGCCTGGTTCGGTTTCGACCGAAACAGAAGGAGTGCCCTCTGACCAGGATGATACTCCTTTTCTTTGGGCAAGAGGAGAGCCAATTCCGAGGGATCGGTTCCGACAAAAAGAAAGCGCAAAAATAAATCGACCGGTTCGGATTCAGAGGTTCATGTTCCAACCGCCGAAGAGATAGCCAGGACGATTCAAATTGTGGAATCGCTCCATCCGGTTCCGACCAATCTGGCTCCTTCTGGCAGGGGTTCGGTTCGGTTGGTTCCCCCAGTTCAAGAGTATACCCTTGAAGAATTTTATGAACCGGAGTTTGACGAGGAAGGGGAATTTGAGGATTTTGATGCAAGTGAAGATCTGGATGTGCCTGTGGAACCAGACATCTCCCCAGCAGACCATCAGATGTTTCACCTCTTAGGCTTTCTGAGTCCCCTTCCCATTTTATGTTTTACAGGAAAGTGACTGAAACCCTCCAGCTTCCTATGGAAGAGGCTGTGGAAGACCAAGAAGAGCCTGATTATGTAGAAATGATGGATATCCCAGAGTCCAGGAGACTGTCTATTCCCCTCCATAAATCTTTTGGGAAACAGACACAAAAAATATTTAAGTCTCCTAACACTATACCTCCTGTGGATAAAAGAATGGACAAGAGGTATACACTTTCAGGCTCAGACACGGAGTTCTTATATCAGCAATGCAGCCATGTTGCGGTAGTGCAGGCTGCTGCCTGTGACAGGGCACATATTCCCTTGGCTTCACACCCCCCCCGGACAAGGACTCCAGGAAGATTGATGCCATGGCAAAGAAGCAGTACATGGCATCTTCTTTGGGACTCAGGCAGGTGAATTACATGGCCTATACAGCCAGGTACCAGAAGTCCAGGTGGGATACTGTACTGGCACTGGCTAAACAGGCCTCCCCCCAGCTAGCCAAGGAGCTGGAGGCGGTGGCTGCAGATGGGATTGAGGCATCTAAGGTTCAGTTTCATGCTGCTGTGGACTCTAATGATGTGTCATCAAGAGTCATGGCTACATCTGTGGCTCTTCGAGGATTGCTTGGCTCAGATGTACTAGCCTCTCAGAGGACACCCAGGCTAAGGCTATGGATTTTCCTGTAGTGGGTAATTCTCTGTTTGGGGAGCAGACAGAGAATTACATGAAGAAAATGGATGAGTACAGGACCACTTACAGGAGTGTTCAGGCCAAGGAAGGCAGGCAACTCCTCAAAGGCAGCAGTCTAGGGGCAGGGGCAGGCCTTTTCAAAGGCCTTTTTACCAACAGGCCTCTTCTTCCTTTTCGCAGAGGGGGTTCTTCAGAGGGAGAGGCAGAAGGGGGATGAGCAGGCCTGCATCCACCCCTCAGCCTAAAGCCCCTGCCAAGCAGACACCCTGATGGGTCTGCCCGGGTCGACTCTCCTATTCCAGTAGGGTGCAGGCTGGCTTATTTTGTCCAGGACTGGACATCTATTACAACAGACAAGTGGGTCCTGGAAGTAGTAAGCCAGGGACTGGTTCTCAGCTTCAAAAAATTTCCAAAGATGAGAGACAGATCTTTTCCACCTGCAAATCTTTTGGAGACCCTTGCCCTAGAGGCAGAGGTTTCTTCTCTCCTAGCTTTAAGAGCTATAGAGAGAATACCTACCCTACACTGGGGCAAAGGATTGTACTCCAGGTACTTCCTGACCCCCCAAAAGACAGTGGAGTGGCAACCCATCCTAGACCTCAGATATCTGTACAAACATCTTTTAAAACCAAAGTTCAAGATGGTAACTCTGGGAATAGTCCTTCCCTCTCTAAGGCCAGGGGATTGGTTAACCTCCCTGGACCTCAAAGATGCCTACATTCACATTCCCATCAGGTGCTCCCACAGAAAGTACCTCAGGTTCGAGTTGCCCTCAGGCCATTATCAGTTCAGAGCAATGCCCTTTGGCCTAACCTCAGCTCCAAGGGTTTTCACAAAGTGCCTGGCAGTAGTAGTTGCCTTTCTAAGAAGGCAAAAGATTTCCGTTTTTCCTTATCTGGACGATTGGCTGTTAGTGGGTCAGTCGCCACACGAAGTCAAGTCTCACCTGTAAGTGACCCAGCAAGTGCTCACTTCCCTATGATTTCTTCTCAACCTTCCCAAGTCAGTTCTCGAACCAGTCCAGCTCCTTATATTTATAGGGGAAGAACTGGACACACTCAGAGCAAGAGCCTTTCTTCCTCTAGAAAGGGCAAGGGCTCTTATGGAACTAGCTTCTTCCTTCAGCCTTCAGGTATCTCAACCAGCAAGGCATTTCCTCCAGCTCTTGGGTCACATGGCAGCTTCAACAGCAGTGGTCCAAGGGGCAAGATTCCAAATGAGGGATATTCAGTTCCACCTGAGAGCTTTCTGGTCTCAGAGAAAGGACTCCCTTACCAAACAGATTCCAGTGACCCCGACCTTGATCCAGGCCCTCCAATGGTGGCAGGATCAGGACAATTTAAGGCAAGGTGTTCCTTTTGTTGCTTAGCCTTGTTCAGTGGTCCTTACCACGGATGCTTCTCTTCTGGACTGGGGGGCCCACCTGGGGTCCCTCACTGCCCAGGGCCTGTGGTCCCCCCAAGAATCCCTTCTCCACATCAGTCTTCTAGAGTTCAGGGCAGTTTTTCTAGCTCTAAAAGCGTTCTCTCAGTCAGTTCAGAACAAGGTGATTCAAGTTAGAACAGACAACACTACCACCATGTGGTACATCAACAAGCAGGGAGGCACTTGGTCCACAGCCTTGTGCACAGAAGCCATGAAGTTGTGGTCCCTGGCTTATTCCCTGCAAGCCTCTCTTGTAGCAGTTCACCTTCCAGGCAAGGACAATGTGTTAGCAGATGCACTGAGCAGGATTTCTCAGGGCCATCACGAATGGTCCCTGGACCCTCAGGTGTTGAAAGTGAATTTTTCAAGGTGGGGCACTCCAGAGATATATCTCTTTGCAGCTCCAGACAATCACCAACTTCCTCTCTTTTGTTGCAGACCTCCAGTCTTGGGCTCAGTCCCCCTGGATTCCCTGATTCTGGATTGGGAAGGGAAGTTTCTGTATGCCTTTCCCCCTTCCCACTCCTGTTCAAAGTTTTAGTCAAAATAAGGTCTCAACCTTGCAAGGTGATTCTGATTGCTCCAGATTGGGCCAGACAGCCCTGGTACCCTCTGTTGCTGTCCCTGGCAGTCCATCTCCCCCTGTCTCTTCCCAGGAATTACAACCTGTTAAGATCCTCTCAGGGGAGGATTTGGTACCCCAATCTTCAGTCCCTCAATCTCAAGGCATGGCTCTTGAAGAGTTAGAGTTTGCAGACCTGCATCTTTCGCAAGGGGTTCTGGACATCCTCAAGGCTTCTCAAAAGCCCTCCACCAGAAAGACTTACAACTCCAAATGGAAAAGATTCAGCATTTGGTGTTCTCAGAAGAATATTTCTCCAGACACTGCTGAATTGCCTATGGTTTTGGATTATATGGTCCATCTTAATGACCTAGGCCTCAGACCAGCTACTCTTAAGGTACATTTGTCAGCTGTTTCTGCATTTTTGTCTGTGGGGAAGCCTTTCTCACTATCTTCCCATCCTGTGTTCTGTAAATTTTTTAAAGGATTGTTTCACACCAGTCCCCCGTTTTGAGACCCTGCCCCTGCTTGGGATTTGAATGTTTGCATTGCTCAGCTCATGCATCCCCCTTTGAGCCTATGTCTTCAGCAGAACTTAAGTACTTGATTTGGAAAACTGTGTTCTTGGTAGCCACTACCTCTGCCAGGCGTATCAGTGAATTGCAAGCCCTGTCAGTGGAATCTGATTTTATCTCCTTTCACAGGAATAAAGTGGTTCTTAGAACAAATAGAAGGTTCTTGCCCAAAGTGGTTTCAGACTTTCATTTAAACCAGTCTATGTCTCTCCCTGTTTTCTTCACTGAGCATTCTTCCTCAGGAGAGAGGAGGCTACACAGTTTAGATGTCAAAAGAGCTCTTAGTTACTACATAGGGCGTACCAAGGGTCACAGGTTAGACTCCCTCCAGTTGTTCCTCACTTATGGAGAAGTGGGAAAGGGCAAACCTGCCACCAAAAGATCTGTTGCCAGGTGGATTGTGTCTTGTATACAATTCTGCTATGAAAAACTGGGAAAAACTCCACCCTCAGGCCTGATGGCTTATTCCACAAGAGGTACAGCTGCTTCCCTGACTGTGGCCAGGGATATTCCTCTCTCAGAAATTTGTCAAGCAGCCACCTGGAAAACAGTCCATACCTTTACAAAGCATTACTCTCTGGATATCCAGGCTAGGAGTGATACTCGGTTTGGCACAGCAGTACTTCACAGCCTATTTCCAAAGTAGGTTCTGTCCCTCCTCCTTGGAGGTACTGCTTGGTAGTCTGCAATTGTCAGAATACAGCAAGACTTCATGTTGTTTGAAGAAAAAATTACTCACCTAGTAATTATATTTCTTCTAATGGAGTCTTGCTGTATTCTGACCTCCTTCCCTGCCTCCCCTCTCAGAACCTGTTTTTGGGAAGTGGGTGGGCAGGTGCAGTGTTGCACCCCAGGGTTGTATTTGCTGGCACCTTCCTTCCTTTTTCTTTGGGTGCTTATTTATTATTGTTATTTTTTTAAGTACATTGGGTTTAGTTTTTGGGTTTCCTGACTTGAGTCTTCCTTGGGAATCCGAATTTTTTCAGCCAGTTGGCTAGTGGAATTTTTACAATTTCCACATAGAATTTTTAGTTTAGTTGGGCTCGTAAGAATCTGACGGTTTAGGTTCAAAACACTCCAGTCAAAGACTTTAACCAAGGAGCTCGAGCTCAGTGTTCCATGCCGTGCATGGAAAGTTAACCCTTAGTTCTCCGGGGCAGTTCAAAGGTTGGGAATCATTGCAATTGTCAGAGTACAACAAGACTCCACTAGAAGAAATATAATTACTAAGATGAATAATTTTTTCTTCTTGTTCATGGTGAGGAGGAACTGGAATGTAATCCAGACTTGACAGGAGAGAAGCCAGTGCCTGTGCCATGAACACTATAAAAGCAGCACCCCAAGGGCTTGAACGCATGTCTAACCATACAACGTGTACCTCAAGGGTAGCATGCTGCAAGTATTAACCCCCCTGGGCTTCACCTAATGAAAACTAGACAATAGGTACCCCAAGGGATGATGTACTGTTGCCTGTCAACAATATGTGCTGCCCGTAGGGTACTTGTCGCTACATGCTGCCCTTGGGGCACTACTTGTACAGTTTACACTATGTGGTGTCCTTGGGGTGCATCGACAGGGAACTGCATACGTCAGGGTAGTAATAAATGGCACTTGCCATGAGGGCAGCAGCTTCTTAGACATGCCCATCAAGTGTCACAAGGACAATACACTGTGCCAGGTGGGCAGCCAGTACCCCAGGACACGCCGCTATGGCAGACTGGGATTGAGGTGTAGCACAAACAGAAAACTGAGCAAATGCTGAACCAAACCCACCTGCAGGATCAGCAACATCAACCACAGTTAACTGCACAATAATATAATTTAAAAACTTTCTATTTTTAATACTGGTCTATTAGGGCAATCAGGAGAGAAGGAGACTAGCAGCCAGAACTGCACAGGCATGACAGGGAAACCCAGCGATTTGACAGGAGAATAGTGAGCTTAACAAAACGGTGAGTAAGTACTCGGCAATCATGTCACTCGATTTTCAGCATTCAGGGATGGACAGATTCTCTGCACACAAGGCAGTGCTGCAAAGCTGCAGGTGACTGGCCAGTAGCATTTTGGCATTTGTTGGCCAATTAAAAGAGTCGAGCGATCTGCAGCATCCAGTCAGCACAAAGGGTGCAGGACAAACACATTGCCCATGGGTCAACCCTGAGTTCAACCCCCAAGAAAACATGTCTCAAGCATGCGACATGAAGTTACTTTTTTTTACATCTGTATAGTGAGAGTTGCTCTGACATATTGCCAACAGAGAGGCAGAAGTAAGTCACTGGATCTGACACTAATCACATTCCCTCTGCAGCACTGGAGTCTCATCATGTCATTGGCATTCATGAGATCTCTGCTGTTCCTCTTTCTTCCTCTCCCCCCATCCCCGACCTACTTTACTACCTGGAACCTTTTTTCTGCAGTCTGGTAAAAAAAAAATTATTTCCCCTCCCAGTTGCCATGAGCCCCACCCATCCTGCTCATCCCAGACCCACCAGCTCCATCAGTTGATCTCCCTCCTCACCTGCTTTTAACACCAGCATTGCCGGTTTTTCAGATAAGCTGTTCTGTGCCACTTGATCCCCCCTCCCACTGCCGCAAGAGGGACTCCCTATTAAAAATAATGCCCCCCCTTGCCACCTGCTCCCTTCCCCTTTCATAATCCCATCCTGCCTCCTGATCAGTGTCCCAGTCCACCTTGCTCCTACCCACTGTGCTGATCCCACCCACCACTGTGTGGCTGTTCTTTCATACTCCTCTGAAGAGGGGAGCACAAGACCACAGAAATGGAAGAGAGATTTGGCCATGCTGTAAATTAGGAGTGCTAAGCGGTGGACTGGGTGAAAGTGGCACAGATCTTCCAGGAATCAATCTTCACCACTGATTCACACCAATGGGTTCTGACCCAGAGGCACTAGGACCCTGCAGGAGCCAGAACTTTTCAGGTGGGCTGGCACCTAGGTAGAATGCACGCTTGTGCACCACCATAAGACTAGCTTGCACTGCATGGCTTACCTTGGCTCCAGTCCTCAACCACCTCAGTTCCTTTTTTTCTTGCCGCTGAGTACGCTTCAGTGATGATCTACGCTCACCCGCTGGAAGTCAGAACTTCACGTCTGTACGACAACAGCATTCAGTTCTCAGTTTTAGTATTTAAAGTTAGTGTTTCTTATTTTTGTGTTAGTTTCTCTCAGCCCTTTTGAGCAATGGATGAAGGTCACGGATGGTGATGGTAGGGAGCCTCTTCAGGCTTGCTGCTTTGAGTGTGGGGCCATGTCTGGTCCACTTACCCTGCAGAGAAGGATTCTGATGACAGGCAGTCCTGTATTAGGAAGGGGACAGCCCTACTATAAACACAAAAAGAAGTGGGCCCCTTACTGATCCCGGTCAGAGACCCGGCACCATTCGACCTCGAGTTCTTCCTCTTCCATCTAAAGGGGAAGAAACATCACTGCTTGAGGTACATAGATACATAGATGTTGTCAGCAGATAAGGGTCTTGTGACCCATCCAGTCTGCACTATCCCTCTTTCTAATGCTTAAGGTACCCTAGATGTTACATGCCCCCCCCACTAGCTTGATAATTCCCTTGTGCCTATCCCACACATTCTTGAATCCCTGAACTGTGACCACCCTCACCACTTCCTGGGGGACACTGTTCCATCTCGTCACCACCCTTTCAGTGAAGTAGAATTTCCTCAAGTTCTCTCTAAGTTTTTCACCTTTTAGTCTCATGCTGTGCCCCCTTGTCCTGCTATTTCCTTTCATGTGAAAGATGCTCTCTTCTGGTACCCTGTTGATCCCCTTTAGATATCTCACGGTCTCTATCATGTCCCCCCTCTCTCCCCTTTCCTCCAGGGAGTTCATATTTAGAGCTCTGAGTCTCCTCTCATATGACTTATGCTGCATCCCGACACCATTTTTGTCTTCTTCCTCTGTACCTTCTCCATCCTATCTATGTCTTTTTGGAGATGGGGCCTCCAGGATTGAACACAGTACTCCAGATGAGCCCTTACTAAGGAGTTGTACAACGGTACCACCACTTCCCTTCTTCTGCGTTATACCCCTCTATGCACCCTAGCATTCTGTTAGCCTTTTCAACTGCTTTGCCGCACTGTTTAGCCACTTTGAGGTTGTCTTCTATGACTATCCCTAGATCCCTTTCCTCTGTGGTGGCCTCCAGTGTTACCCCATCTAGTTCATACTCAACCCTAGGATTCCCTCTCCCTAGGTGCATAATCTTGTACTTTTTTGCATTGAAACCCAACTGCCATTCTTTGGACCAGTTTTCGAGCCTCTTTAGATCCCTCCTCATTTTTTCTATACATTCCTGTGTATCTACCCTGTTACATAGCTTTGTATCATCTGTGAACAGGCTAACCCTCCCTTCTAGACCCTCTGCAATATCGCTTATGAAGACATTGAAGAACACCGGTGCCAGCACTGATCCCTGGCGTATGCCACTGTTACCCATCCCTCCTGTGAGCTAACCACATTTACCACTACTCTTTGTGTTCTGTTACTCAACCAGTTTCTAACCCACGTGACCACCTCTGTCCTCACCCCCACATTTCCCAGCTTGTGGACTAGTCTCCTGTGTGGGACTGTGTCAAAGGCCTTCCTGAAGTCCAGATAGGCCACATCTACCGCTCTGCCCTGGTCTATTTCCTTTGTCACCCACTCGAAGAAATCAGTCAAGTTGGTCTGGCATGACCTCCCTGCAGTGAATCCATGTTGCCTTGGGTCTAGCAGCCCCTTGTTTCTAGGTAGTCCACCAGCCTTTCCTTAAGTAGGGTTTCCATCATTTTACCTACTGTCGAGGTCAAACAGACCAGGCGATAGTTTCTTGCCTCCTCCTTGCTACCACTTCTGTGCAAGGGTACCACTTGTGCCCCCCTCCACTCCTCTGGAATCATGCCTGTTTCTAGTGATCCACTTAACAGCTTAGCCACAGGTTTAGCCAGTTCCTCCCGGAGCTCCTTTAGGATCCTCGGGTGTATCCCATCGGGCCCCATATCTTTATCCACCCTAAGCTGTTCTAGTGCTCTTTTTACTCTGTCCTCTGAAAAAGGTCTAATGTCCACCCCTTCTCCATTAATGGGGGACCATCTCCTTTGACTTCTTCTGTGGATATGGAGCAGAAGTATTTTTTGAGGATGGTCGCCTTGTAAATGTCTTTCTCCACTACCCTGCCTCCCTCTTCCCTAAGTCTCACAATCCTTCCCCCTGTCTCCCTTCTCTCACTAATATACCTAAAGAATGCCTTCCCTCCTTCCTTCACTGATTTAGTTAGCATTTTCTCTGTTTTGGCCTTTGCTGCCCTTACTGCCTTGTTCACTTCCTTTAGTTTTTCCAAGTATTCATGCCTGTCCTCCTTGCTTTGTGTTGCCTTGTACCTCAGAAATGCCATCTTTTTTCCTCTTACTAGCTCTGCTACTCCCCTCAAGAACCACAGTGGTTTTCTCTTTCTTTTGCTCTTGCTGCAGGGCCTGGCACAATGGTTTACTACCAGGTGCAGGGCTTCCCTTATCTAATCCCACTGTTCTACTACCTCCCTTGTGTCATCGTATCCCTGCATAGCCTTCTTGAATTCGTCCTTCATCTTACCAGTTTGTCCTCCTGAAATCCAGGATTCTAGTCCTTGTGTGGCTAGCCTCCTGTGACGTCCTTATGGTGAACCCCACAGCTCGATGATCACTAGTTCCTAGGGTCTTCCCCACTGTGACTTCCTTTATCCTGTCCCCATTGCTTAGGACAAGATCCAGAATTGCATTTTCAAACAACATGAAATCTTGCTGCATTCTGGCATTATGCAATTAGCCACAGCACTTTAACTGCTCCGGAGAGGAAAGAGTTAACTCTATGCCAGAGCATAGAATGTTGAGCTTGGTTCAAACCTCTGTCTGCTGTACTTTGAAGTGTAACCGTCAGATTCTGTACTCCACCTAACTGAACAGTCGCTCCGGAGATCTCTCCTTCGCTATCGGTTAGGTCTGGTAAAAAACGTCGACTTATACCGCTATTTTTACTTAATTTGGGTTCAGATCCCTGTCTGCGGTACATTAAGTACTTTAGGTAGTGAACTAGTGCTGAATTGTGTGGAAATTATAAACTTATATTTCAACCGGTTCGACTGAACCGGTCTGTATTTTGTCTTGTTTTTATCTTTTACTCTGAATTTAGTGTGAGGTACCAGTCCTTATCGGTTCTAAAAAACCTTGTTTTATTGTTTTTTTCCAACACCCATGACACGGTTAGGAACCGATAAGGGGTCTTGCCTGGCTGTTGTCAAAAAAAGGGTAAGTTGTAGGGTGGCTTTGTCTGAGAAACACAAGAGAAAAAACAGGCCCACTGGCTTTCAACACTGCAGTGAGTGTGGGGAGGCCTTTGCTAAGGCTGATCCCCACACCACCTGTGTTTATTGTCTGGGTTTTGACCACCTAGAGTCAGACTGCCAAACATGTAAAAATTTTCATAAGGCCACCCTGGATAAAATATTGGGCAAGCTTAGGGAAAAGGAGGCCGAGAAGTCGGCTGACCCAGATGGCCAGCCCAGTTTGGTTCCGACCGAATCTGAGGGAGTGCCCACTGACCTGGGCGAGACTCCCTCGGGAAAACAGAGAGCCGATCCTGAGGGGTCAGTTCTGGCAAAAAGAAAGAAAAAAGAGAAATCTGCCAGTTTGGATCGAGAACCGCATCGTCCAACCACCAAGGAAATTGCCAGAGTGATTAGTATAGTTGAATCTCCCCGTTCAGTTCTGGCTGATCTGACACCTCCCAGTAGGCGTTCGGTTCGGTCAGTTCCACCGGTCCAGAATTATTCCCCAGAAGACTATTATGAACCAGATTTGAAGGGGGATGAAGATTATGATGATGATATTGTGGAAGGTCTGGATGAGCCCACAGAGCCAGACATCACCCCAGACGGACCGTCTGGTGTTTCCCCTCCTAGGCTTTCTGAGTCCCCTTCCCACTTTATGTTCTACAAAAAAGTGGCAGAAACCCTCTAGCTCCCTCTGGATGAAGCTGTCGAGGAGCAAGAGGAGCCTGACTATGTGGAGATGATGGACATCCCAGAGTCCAAGAGATTGTCTATTCCCCTTCACAAATCCTTTGGGAAACAGACACAGAAGTTATTTAAGACTCCAAATTCTTTACCTCCTGTGGATAGGCAAATGGACAAGATGTATATGTTGTCAGGCCCAGGTACGGAGTACTTGTACCAGCAAAACAGCCATGTTGGGGTTGTGCAGGCTGCAGCCTGTGATAAGGCTAATATACCCTTGGCTTCACACCCCCAGATAAAGACTCCGGGAAGCTGGGTGCCATGGCTAAAAAACAGTACATGGCATCTTCCTTGGGACTCAGGTAGGCTAACTATATGGCCTACACAGCCAGATACCAGAAGTCCAGATGGGATACTGTTCTGGAACTGGCTAAACAGGCCTCCCCCCCAGCTTGCCAAGGAGCTGGAGGAGGTGGCTGCTGATGGGATTGAGGCATCAAAAATCCAGTTTCATGCTGCTGTGGACTCCAGTGATGTGTCATCAAGAGTCGTGGCTACATCTGTGGCTCTTCCGAGACTGGCTTGGCTCAGATGTACTAGCCTATCACAGTACACCCAGGCTAAGGCCATGGATTTCCCTGTCATCGAGAATTCTCTGTTTGGGGAGCAGACAGAGAATTATGTGAAAAAGATGGATGAGTATAGGACCACCTACAGGAGTACATAGGCCAAAGAAAGGCAGGCAACTCCTCAGAAGCAGCAAGCTAGGGGCAGGGGCAGGGGCAGGCCTTTTCACAGGCCTTTCTACCAGGCACAGGCTTCCTCTCCTTTTCTCAGAGGGGGTTCTTCAGAGGGAGAGGCAGAAGGGGGATGGGCAAGGCCGCATCCTCCTCTCAGCCTAGGGCTCCTGCCAAGCAGACACCCTGATGTGTCAGCCCGGGTCAACTCCCCAATTCCTGTAGGAGGCAGGCTGGCTTACTACTCCCAGGACTGGAAGTCTGTTACCTCAGACAAGTGGGTCCTGGAGGTGGTAAGCCAGGGACTGGCCCTCAGCTTCAAAAAATTTCCAAAGCTGAGGATCACGTCCTTTCCACCTGCAAACATCTCCGAAACCATTGCCCTAGAGACAGAGGTTTAATCTCTGCTGGCTCTCGGAGCCATAGAGAGAGTTCCTACACCTCACAAGGACAAAGGTCTGTATTCCAGATATTTCCTTACCCCAAAAAAACAGGGGAGTGGCAGTACATCCTAGACTTAAGATACTTAAACAAGCACCTAGTAAAGCCAAAATTCAAAATGGTGACTCTGAGAATAATTCTTCCCTCTCTAAGGCCACGGGACTGGCCTAGCCTCCCTGGACCTAAAGGATGCCTACTTTCACATTCCCATCAGGTACTCCCACAGAAAGTACCTCAGGTTCGAACTGCCTTCAGGTCATTATCAGTTCAAAGCAATGCTCTTCAGCCTAACATCAGCTCCAAGGGTGTTTACAAAATGCCTAGCAGTAGTAGTGGCCTTTCCAAGGAGACAAAACATTTCCATATTCCCATACCTGGACGACTGGCTCATTGTGGGTCAGTGTCCAGACCTAGTCAAGTCAAATTTGCAAGTGACTCAACAAGTGTTCACTTCTCTAGGGTTCCTCCTCAATCTTCCCAAATCAGTTCTCGAGCCAGTGCAACTTTTGACCTTCATAGGGGTAGAGTTGGATACTGTCAGAGCAAGAGCCTTTTTCCCTCTGGCAAGGGTAAAGGCCATTATAGAGCTGGCTTCCTCTTTCCACCTTCTAGTGTCTCGACCAGCAAGGCATTTCCTTCAACTCCTGGGCCACAGAGTAGCTTCCACTGCAGTGGTCTAAGGGGCCAGATTTCAGATGAGGGACATCCAGTTCCATTTGAGGCCTTTTTGGTCTCAGAAAAAAGATCCTCTAACCATGCTTATTCCAGTGACTCAGACCCTGATCCAGGCTCTCCAATGGTGGTTGGATCAGGACAACCTCAGGCAAGGGGTCCCATTCATCACTCAGTCTCATTCTCTGGTTCTAACCATGGATGCTTCTCTCCTTGGGTGGGGAACTCACCTGGGAGCTCTCACAGCTCAGGGAGTGTGGTCCCCTCAGGAGTCTCTTCTCTAAATCAATCTTCTGGAGCTCAGAACAGTGTACCTGGCTCTACAAGCCTTCTTGGAATCAGTACAGATCAAGGTGGTTCAGGTCAGGACAGACAACACCACCATCATGTGGTACATCAACAAGCAGGGAACCACTCGGTCTACGGCCTTGTGCACAGAAGGCATGAAATTATGGTCCCTGGCTTGTTCTCTACAGACCTCTCTGGTAGCAGTCCACCTTCCAGGAAAGGACAATGTGCTAGCAGATGCATTGAGCAAGATTTCCCAGGGCCATCACGAATGGTCCCTGGACCCCCTAGTGTTCAAAGTGATCTTTTCAAGGTGGGGCACCCCAGAGATAGATCTCTTTGCAGCCCCAGACAATTACCAACTTCCCTTCTTCTGTTGTAGATCCCCAGTCTTGGGTTCATTCCCTCTGGATGCTCTAATTCTGGATTGGGAGGGGACATTTCTGTATGCCTTTCCTCCTTTTCCTCTACTGTTCAAAGTCCTGGTCAAGATAAGGTCACAGTCTTGCAAAGTGATCCCGATTGCTCCAGACTGGGCCAGACAGCCTTGGTATCCCTTGTTGCTGTTCTAGCAGTCCATCTTCCCCATCTCTCCCCAGGAATCACAACCTGTTAACCTCCTCTTGGGAGGATCTGGTACCCGAACCTTTGGTCTCTCAGCCTCAAGGCATGGCACTTGAAGGGCTAGAATATGTAAATTTGCATCTGTCTCAAGGGGTTCTGGACATTCTCAAAGCCTCTCGAAAACATACCACCAGAAAGACTTACAACTCCAAATGGAAAAGATTAGTATTTGGTGTTCCAAGAAGCATATACCCCCAGATACTGCTGACTTGTCTACAGTTCTGGATTACATGGTTCATCTTAATGGCCCAGACCTCAGACCAGCTACCCTTAAAGTACACTTGTCAGTTGTTTCTGCTTTTCTGTCAGTGGGAATGCCATCCTCACTGGCATATCACCCTGTTTTCTGTAAATTCTTCAAAGGATTGCTTCATACCAATCCCCCCTTAAGGATCCTACTCCTGCTTGGGATCTTAATGTTTGCATTGCCCAGCTTATGCAACCCCCTTTTGAGCCTTTGTCCTCAGCAGAGCTGAAGTACTTGACTTGGAAAACTGTGTTCCTGGTAGCTATTACCTTTGCCAGGCGTATCAATGAATTGCAAGCTCTGTCAGTGGAGACTGCTTTTATCTCATTCCATAGAGATAAGGTGGTCCTTAGAACCAACAGGAGGTTCTTACCCAAAGTTGTTTCCGATTTTCATCTGAACCAATCCATGTCTCTTCCTGTATTCTTCACTGATCATTCTTCTTCAGGAGAGAGAAGATTACACAGTTTGGATGTTAAAAGGGCTCTTAGCTACTACATTGAGCGTACTAAGGCACTTAGGTTTCACTCCCTCCAGTTGTTCCTCACTTATGGTGAAGTGGGGAAAGGTAAACCTACTACTAAGAGAACTATTGCCAGGTGGATTGTCTCTTGCATATAGTTCTGCTATGAAAAGCTAGGCAAAGTGCCCCCTTAGGCCTGAGGGCTCATTCAGCTAGAGGTTCAGCTGCTTCTCTGGCTGCTGCCAGAGATATACCCTTATTACAGATATGCAAAGCAGCCCCCTGGTAAACAGTCCATACATTCACCAAGCATTACTCTCTGGATATCCAGGCTAAGAGTAATGCTAGGTTTAGTACAGCAGTACTGCAGAGCCTATTCCCAAAATAGGTTCGATACCCTCCTCCATGGAGGTACCGCTTGGTAGTCTGCATAATGTCAGAATACAGCAAGACTTCATGTTGTTTGAAGAAAAGATTACTCACCTTAGTAATTGTGTTTCTTCTAATGGAGTCTTGCTATAGTCTGACCTCCTTCCCTGCCTCCCCTCTTAGAACCTGTTTTTTGAGAAGTGGACTGGTAGGCGCAGTGTTGCACCTCAGGGGTGTACTTGGCACTCTTCCCCTCTTTAGTCAGGGGGAGTGGGTTATTTATATGTTTTGGTAATTATTTTGTTCACTACCTAGTTTTTGTTTTGGATTTCTCGATTTGAGTCTTTTGGGGATCCAAAATATTTGGTTGCCTTTTTGGCTAGTGGATTTTACAATTTCCATATAGTGGAGGTAGTTAGTGTTAGCTCATAAGAATCTGACGGTTACACTTTATAGTGCAGCAGACAGAGGTTTGAACCAACTTGAGCTCAACATTCTATGCTCTGGCATAGAGTTAACTCTTTCCTCTCCAGAGCAGTTCAAGTGCTGGGGCTAACTGCATAATGTCAGAATACAGCAAGACTCCATTAGAAGAAACACAATTACTAAGGTGAGTAATTTTTCTTCCCTTGTAGGCTCCTTCACTAGCTGTGTGAGACCTGCCCCTTGAAAGGATTGCAGGAATCCCTTACTCCTGTTTAAGGTTGCCGCCGGGATGCTGCAGTCCACATCTGGCAAGTTGAAGTCACCCATCAGCAGCAATTCACCCTTTGTTGCCATGTTCTCTATAGTCTCCAGAAGTTCTCTGTCTACATCCTCTGCTTGCTCTGGGGGCCTGTGTATCACTCCCGTTCTAAGTACTGGTCCTCCTCCCCACTTCCAGGGTTACCTACAGTGCCTCTGCTTTTCTCCCCTTGTCTTGTGGGACTGTCACTTTTATCCCTTCCCTGATGTACAGTGCCATAGCTCCCCTCTGCTTGCCTTCCCTGTCCCATCTGTGCAGCGTGTACCTTTGAATGGCTAGCTCCCAGGCGTGGTTGCTATTGCACCATGTTTCTGTGACTGCCATGATATCCAGGTCCTTGGAGGCCATTAATGCCACAAGTTGTGGGATTTTGTTACCCAGACTACGGGCATTGGTGCACATAGCTTTCCAATCACAGACTCCCCCCTCTGCTATACCTCCAGTACCATCCCCCTTATTCTGTGTCTGCCCCTCCTGTACTTTACATGAGGTCCCTCCTTTTTTACCTATGGCCACTCCTTGCTCATATCAATGCCTGTTTCCTTTAGTCCAGTGTTGGGGGTGGTCCCTTCAATTCGCTGATCCCCTTACCTTCATATCATTCTGTTGCATCCTCATTTAGGTCTTCTTCTCTGTGCTGGAGACCTCCCAGTTTAAACCCTCCATGAAGACCTCCAACTTCAGCCTTGGCGCTCTCGCTCCTTCTCCGGTGAGATGCGGACCATCATGCTTGTAGAACTTCCTGTCCCAGAATGTTCCCCAGTCACCAGTGTAGTGCATCCCATTGTCTGCGCACCAACCCTGGAGCCACCGGTAGAATTCCCTGTTCTCTTTGTTCCTGATCTTGTCCTCACTTCCGCCCTTCCTCCAAACTGGCAACACCTCCGAGAAGGCCAGGTGTGTTGTGTACTCCTTTAGGCTGTCCCCAGAGTCTTCAGATCTGTCTTGGCTTCTTCCACAGTCCTATTTGCTATGTCATTTGTCCCAAGGTGGACAATGATCACCACAAAATCTTGATCTCTTTTCACCAGCCATCCTACTCTGTCCTTATGTCTCCTTGCAGATGCTCCTGGCATGCATTTCACTATGATTTCAGCTCCCTTTGCACTGATGGACTGTGCCTTCACTCCTCGCAACATAGAGACTCCCATGCCCAGAATCCTCATGTTGCTCTGTATATTCTTCTTTTCTTTTCTTGTACCTCCTTCCTGCTTTCTTGAATCAGATTTGTCCTGTTCGATTCTTTCTTCTTCCCCACCTGGCTTCTGTCCCCTGGCTAAGGGGCAGAACAATTCTGCATGTGGATAACGTGTGGCTGGCAGTGCCCCATCTTAGCTATACATGCCCCGCTGCTTCCCTCCAACTACCCTCCATCCCCCAAGACCCGTAGGCCTTTGGGGGAGTGGGTGGATGGGGGGGTGCTGGGCATCCCAATCCAGTCTCCTCTGCAGCCTCATGATCTCTTCTCTTGCCTGCCATAGCTCCCTCCATAGTTCCTCAACTGTCCTGCAGAAGGGGCACCCCAATCTCCAGAGTGTCTGCCTTGCTACCAGCCCTCCACAGTTCTGGCAGATCTGGAGGTCCATGTCTGTTTTCCTCTTGACCTGTAGGTGTCACTGTTTCTTTCTCACTTCTCTGTCCTCTCTTCCTGGTCTCACTGGCGTCTACCCTTTGGAGCCCTGCAGGAAGTTCCCTTGGGCTTCTATAAATGAAGCAAGACCCTGGGTGGTTGGGACAGGGGTGGGAGGTGGGTAGTACTATTACCACCCCATAGCAGTTAGCAGTTAAGTGATGGGGGAAGTGGGAGATTTAGCTGATTCCACTCTTCCTCTCTAAAATGAGGTACTCTTAAAAGCAAATGCTAGCTCCCTTTTAGTTACTAGCTTCCCTCACTAAAGTAAGGTGCTTTTAAAAGTAAATGCTAGCTCCTTTTCAGTTGCTAGATGTTGTTTCTAAAAGCTGAAGCAGAGGTCTACCATGAGGTCCTTGACATCCCAGAGCAAAAGAACTTCCTCGGTGTCACTTGAGGTCTCAGGCCTGGAGTCCCTCCCTGTCTTCCTGTGGGGACACCAATGGGCAGTTTCATCTTTGGGCAGCTCTTATGGAGCAGAGGGTACAGCGGCTGGCTCATTTGCCCCTTCTTGCAGAGCCTGTCCTGGGCTCCTTGGGGCTCGGAGCATTGGAGCCACAGTTGGGACTTTCCAGCCATGTAGAGTGCATGGCTCCATCAACGACCTCTGGGTCCTTGCCAGTGACCGTGCCATTGACACTTGTTCCACTGGCTGCACCCCCACTGCTTTGGCACCGGCCCTGGTACCTTTTCCAGTCACTCTGGTACAGGCTGGACCTTTGGTGCCAGGATTAGCATCTGGATCAGGCAGGCCCTTTGAGACTTGGCCCAATACCATGCCTGGTGCTGCATCTGGCACTGAGAGGGCCCTCAGTGCTGGGTCCACTCTCTCCGGTGGCTCTGCCTCTGGTGCCAGCTCCTGTTCTGCCGGTGCAGGTGTCGTCTGTGTTGCCAGCTCCTAGGACTGGGTTAGGGAACCTGAGGTCCACTCCTCTCCCAGATCCCTTCCCCAGAGAGGATCTGTAGTGGGATGAGTCTGACCCCAAACTCATTTCTGAGGGTGGTGAAGGTGATTCATTTTATAGCCTAGATAATCTAAACCCAGGCCCTTCTGCTCCCCAGGAGGACCTTTCTTTCAGACTCCCCTTCACAACATGTATTCAACTCTTGCTTTTGAGCTGTCTGCTGTTGACCTGGGCAAACATCTCCATCTGGAGTGGCTCAACATTTCCACCATGCTAGTCAAGCTCATACCCTCTGTTCCCACTGTGTATGAGACTCTTTTGGATGCAGTATAGAGCAGATCTGCATCTGTCCCCTCTGTAGGCAGACAGACTGTAAGTATACTGCCCCCAAGGACAGGCCTATCCTTGCTTCTCAGCCTATTGCTGACAGGATTGTCATTTTGGCTGAGAATGGCAAGGCTATTCTTCCTCAGGAAGTCACTGTGCACCCCATCAAAATAAGGAGTCATCCGTGTCAGTGGCTCAGCAGGTAGCACACTCACCTCTGAGGCTGGGAGATCAGAAGGCTGTGGGTTCTATCCCTACACCAGACATTTGGGTTAATATCCCAGTAATGACACTGTATTGCAGCATGAGGGGGCTGCTGCACTCCTGAGGTGCCGTCTTTCAGATGAGATGTTAAACCGAAGTCCCATCTGCCTGTTCTAGTGGTAGTTCAGGTGGATGTTAAAGATCCCATGGCACTTCTCGGAAAGAGTAGGGGAAATTTTATTGAATGCACATATACAGAAAAAGCATGATCATAATCATAAATCATAACAAAACAATAAACAAATAAACCTAGAAAAATGACTGAGGAAAAAAATAAACAAAAAAATAACATAAAACTCCATAAAGGCAAAACAAAATGAAGACATATTCAAGGGAGAAAAAAAAAACAAGCAATAACTTCTCATTTGTACTAAATGAAATAACTAAAACCCTTCCACCAGTGCATCGCCTGTTGTGGTGAATACAAACTTTGGTCCCTTAAATAAATGTGACCTAACTCTGTTGAGACCAAATTACTTAGACAGTCATATGACATTCTGCATTGTTGTAAGACCCATTGACATCTTGCCTGCCATAAATAAAATCTAATACAGCAGAAAAAATTACCAAAGTATCTGGATGTTATCATTTCTATTTTTTGTCATATTTGCCAAGAACTAGAATGTCGTAGGTTAAGTTTTGGAGCAAACTCATCTTCCATTTGACAGCTAGATATTTCCACATTGCTGTCACATAAGAACATTCTAAAAGAAAATGTTCCATCGTTTCAGTTATAGCTATACAGTCCATATGTGGACAGTTTCTTTCTTCCAAAATTTTATGTTTAGCATTTCCCCTTATGTTCAATTTACCATATGTCGTAAGCCATACATTTTCCCACATTCTATGGGGGATTCTGGGATTATTAAGTTGCTTCAGAAGTAATGAATTGTCAACTGTAGGGCAATTTTTAAAACATGGTTCAGATGGATATATTCTGGACATAATGTCCTGATACAGTTGTTTATTTTTCATTGTTAAAATGGCCATTTGTGTCTTGCTCCATTTATATAATTTCTGTGTAGCTGGTCTAAAATAGGAAGGAATGTGAATTCGAGAATGTAATTTGGGTGCCAGATTTGTCCACAGTTTAATGTATCTATCTAAAGATTGCCGCAACAAAGAAATATGAGTAGATGAAGAGTCAGCAAGAGCCGCCTGTATTGCCCGTTTAAAAAATAAAGTATGTAAAAACACAATAGGGTCTATCATACCAAGGCCTCCTTGCTTTATCCCTAAATATGTATAACGCCTCTTAATGGGATTTAACTTACTACCCCACAGCATTTGAAAAAATATGCTATAAAGTTTAATCTCATATTTGACAGGTAAATGGAAAATGATGGCTACATACTGTAAAAGTGGTAGAATATATTTTTTTAATATCGCAATTCTTTTCACTTTGGATAACTTCCACTATTTCCACCTATTTATCTTAAACTCTGCTTTTAAGAATAGACCTATCCCAGTTTTCCTCAAGAAGGTTGTGGGACCCAAAAATAATGCCTAAAACTTCAATCGGATCATATGAAAAGGAAAGACCGGCTACCACAACAGAAGCTGAAACTCTAGGTCCTATCAAAAGCCCTTTACTTTTTGTAACATTTAATTTTGCATTGGACACCAATTGGTAGTGTCCAAGTGCCTCTAAAAAAAAAACAAAACCTGATGTGTATTTAAAAAGAAACCACAAATGTCTGCATACGCCTGAATTTGTAAAGGCTGCTGGATACTGGGACCTGATAAACCTACCCATTGAGACTGTGCCATGATGTGTTGGAGTAAAGGATCAAGAGAAAAAACATATAAAAGAGGACTTAAAGGGCATCCATGTTGGACCCCTAATTGTACCTCGAAACCTGTGCCAATCTGTCCCTTAAGAAAAGGTCGTACTAAAAATTTTGAATAAAGCGACTTCAGTTGTGTAAGACATATTGGTGGAATTTTATATGCTTCCAGAACCAAGAACAGGTAGGGATGATGGACTCTGTCGAAAGCCTTTTCTTGATCTGCTGTCACCACACACCCAGGTAATCCTAGTAAATTACAATGTTCTATGACATCTCGAATAGTCATCAGCGCATGCTGAATTTTCCTCTCTGAAAGCCCACAATACTGTTGCGGGGAGATCACAAGTGAAGCATATCTCTGAAGATGGTTGTTTAAAATATGTGCCAACATTTTTTAATCAGTATTTAATAAAACAATTGGGCTCCAATTATTTATACTAGTTTTATCTCCCTTTTTGTAAAGATATATTAATAAACCTTCCGTAAAGGAGGAAGGAATTGAGTTAGAATTGAAAAAATACTCATATACCATTTCTAGACCAGTTGCAATCTGTTGGCAAAATGACTTATAAAATAAATAGGAATACCATCTAATCCAGGTGCTGTGTTATTGGACAAGGAACTTATAGCTTGTAAAATTTCTGACTTAGTAATAGGGGCCTGTAAATTTATGAGTTCAGTCAGAAAATCAGGCATATGGACAGACTGTAAAAAAGATTTAATATAATTTTCTGATATTGAACTATGTGACTGTAGGGAGTCATAATGCTGTTTTATCAAATCTTCGAGCCCTTCCAATGAACTAACCCTTTTCCCCTCTGAGGATATTAAAAAAAATCCATGTTCATTTTATCCCAAATTATTTTACATGCTAAAAAAGGGTCCCCAGTTGGAGTCTTTTGAGTACCATTATGCAGCAATGCCTGAAGTATTTTAGCTCTGTCTTGTTGGTATACATTCATCTAATTTTTTATTGCCATAATTTGTGGAGTGTAATCTTGCGTGGACATATTAGCTCACGTATACAAACGTTGTAGCTGTTGCCTAAAAGATAAATATTTAAAAAAATTATTGTTGCCTTGTGATTTGCCAAACCGTATACACCAATCCTTAATGTCTTTTTTCGTATCGGCCCACCAGTCCCCCTTATCAGTATACAAACATTCTACTGACAGTCTATCTGATATAAAGACAGCCAGATTTTGAAAAACTTTTGGATCCAATAAAACAGAAGTATTGAGTTTCCACCTACCAGGCCTGGCTGGATGGCTAATTTCATGAGTAAAGGATATTGTTAGCATAAAGTGGTCTGAAAATGCAACCGGGATAATGGATAAAACTCCTTTCAGAAGATTTGGGGAGATAAAAACGTAATCAATAGTGGAGGTACACTTATTTTTTATAAATGTAAATTTAGGACCACTTGTATGATACTCAAAACAATTAATGAGCCAACCAAGTGTGCTAAGGTGCTAGAATCGCAATATACTTTCTGTCCTTCTTCCCTTTTCCATTGTTTGTTATGAAAAATACTACAATTGAAGTCCCCACAAAGGAAAACTTTATAAGTAGTAACTAAAAAAAGCTGAAGTAGTTGCATATAGTGAACTTTTTCTGCTTTTTTTTCTGAGTTGCAAACATTGATAAAACGACAATCAATTCCTTTCCAGATACCATCCAAAGTAAAAACCCTCCCTGGAACCAAATCTATTAATTTGCATATTGTAAAAGAAAAAGAATGGGACAAAATTCCCACCCTATCAGCACCTTCTAAACCAAAAGACCAATATGAAGGCCCCCAACCCCATTCTTTTTGAAAATTCCAAGCATGATCATTTGTGCTCTTCCAAGTCTCTTGTAAGAGAGAAATATCTAATTTTGCATCATGCAGATACTGAAAAACCGTCTGTCTTTTAACTGGATTCAATAAACTATGAACATTCACTGATCCCAAAACACCAAAAGCCATTCGTGTAAGTGTCAGAGTAGACAAAATCAACTGTTTTTTTTTTCTTTTTTTCTATTTCTTCTCTTTGTAAACCCCTTGCTCTGTACCACAAGTCTGCTGTTCCACTAAGGATTTTTGGGAGTCAGAATCTCCTATCTCCATGTCAGAATCTCCCCAGGATGTAAACAAGGCAGAGTATGAATTCTTAGTTTCCACTGGGGAAGGAGATAGTGGAGGAGGTTGGGATATTGGAGATAAGGGTTGTGGGGGTTGGGGGTGGGATAGGGGGCCGGGAGGTAAAGACTTCTGAAACCGAGAAGACCTCCTAGGTGGTAATGGTTCCTGGAAGGTTTGACCATCTTTGTCATTATCTTTCTTCACTGGATCAGAATAACAGACGGGCCAAAATTTCAGGGGTCAAAAGTGAAGCTGAATTTAAAGGTGGCATGTCTGATAGTACAGACAGGTCCTCCAGGGGCAAGGTAAGATCAACAACCTTGGGTACAATAAAAGAAGAAGGACGGAGGGAGGGGACAGGTTCTGAGGGAGGAGCTGACTGATTTGCAACCACCGTAGTTGCTAAGTCTTGTGTTTGTTGAATAAGTAGTTCAGGACTTCCGCACAATGCTTTGTTTCGAGCTGCCCATGTGCATTCCTGAAACACATGGCCATAATCCTTGCAAAGATCATACTTTGTGTGATTAGCACACTGCATGGTAATGTGGCCTATTTCCCCGCAGTTATTGCAGCAAGGTATATCACAGGAACCTGAAAGATGAGTTTGACAGCCACATTTATAGCATGCTCGAGGTTTACCCGTCTAAAAACATACCCCTCTGTCTCTGCCTAACAAGAAGGAATTTGGAATGTGTTCAATTCTGGTTTCATTTTGTCGGAGTTTAACCTGTACTTCCAACCCCCTGTCCAAAAACATTCACTGTCTAGTATGGCCTCAGGTTCCCCCAACATCTCACTCCTTTGTGAAATCCAGTAAGTGATGTCATCAACATGTACACCCTCATTTCGAAACATCGCCGTGACATATTTTACCAGAGGCTTTGTCAGGGGAATTACCACAAAAGGCGTCCATAGAAGGGAAAATTTCACCTGCCCATATCGCTTCCAGAATAAATCTAGTGCATATGCAGTTCTAAAACTGGCATCAAAGTTTCCTCCCCAGAAATATTTATAAAAGCAAAAACATCTCAAGGAGTAAACTGTTATGAATCTTTCAAAAGAAGCTTCCCAACATAATGCCTATCAGGCCTGTCTGTCAACCCTCCTTTATAACGAATACGTGCTGCATTCCTTCTGGGTGCAGCCTCTTTTAAAACAACTCTGATGATAAGGGTTTAGAGTCTGAGTCATTATTTATGGTGTCTTGTTTTAGTAAAGGTTTGTCCCCAACACAAGGTTCCTGAATTTTTAACGGTGGAAAGTCATGTAAAAATTTTCCTTGGACCTCTTCCCCGGGAGGGCTTGTGGAGGGAGTCGAAGCCATAGATTTAATGAGTACTTCTTTTTTAATCTGAGGCAAGTCTGAAGTAGTATACTGTCCTGAAACATGTGGTTCCCATTCAGGGGAGGTTTGTGAAAAGGGAAAAGGGGAATCCCAGTTAGGATCAGGCACCCAGTTTCCTTTTAAAGTTTACTGACAACCAGCCCCTTGCATGGCTGTCTGTGGAGTCCATGAGTCGCTCGGAGAAAAATTCTCAGTTCGGGCATAGGTGGCGCTAAAACAAAAGACTCCGTACCCTGTGTAGCACTTAGTTTGTCAATACCATCTAAAACAGTCTGATTTAACGGAGCTTTAGAAGAAGGAATCTGCGTCTGGGTGTTATTGGTGAAGGTAAATTCAGTAGCACCTAACTGACAATTCGATTTGGACTGATACATCACAGGGTGCGAAAGATTTACGCTTTGTGTTGGTTTAAAGACAAAACCAGCCGTACGGGAAAGTGTAGCTGCAGGAGCCTGTTTCTCAGGCTCCGCTGATGCACTTTGCTCTAAACTCGCATTCTGCTTTGTCTGAGAGTTATCCCAGTTTGTAGCTACAGCTACTTTGGGAATTTCGGAGAGTTTAGGCTGTTGGCACACACACTGTTGTTAGTGTTTCTACTGCCAGCCTGCAATGGGATGTCTTTTGAATGCTTTAAATCTGACTCACCCAGCCCAGTCAGGGTACTGACTGCTGCAGTTCTCTCTAGACAGTTGACAGGTCGGGCATCAGAAGTGATAGGGAAAGCCAAGTTTGCAGTGCATGCAGTAAGGCACTCGCTCTCCATCTCATTACTCATTTCCTATGTAAACATTAATTTTGTCATTTCTGGATGTTTGTCCTCCAAGTTCAGAAGTAAAACAGCATCTTTGCCCACACAAGTAGGATTACTGAGATCTTCAGTAGAAATATATACATCACCGATGTCCTCATCTGAATCTCCATTCAAAAGGTCTTTTTCTTGCTTTTTAGCCTCTGGCATATCCATGAAAGGAGAAGAGGCCTGCTGTCCCTTCACATCATCGTTTCCTCCTCCTTCTATGTCCGGCTGTGAACTGGGTTCCTCCATTCTACCGGCAGGAAGTGACAGCACCCCTGCAGGCAGAGTAGAGGAATTTCCCCGGTGCCCTGGTCAAATTTTTCACTAAAAATACCACCAGCAGTTTAATCTGGTTCAAGGTCAGTTGACATTCATCTGTATCCCCTTCCCCTGGGTCGTGCCTGTAAATAGGCAGAATTTGTCTAGAGCACTTACCCGGTAAACAAAAACTAAATCAATAAAATAAATAAATAAAAATAGATACTATGGGGAAAGGGGCATTTGCTGCTGCTTCCCTTAGCATGAGGATAGCCAGCTACCAAAGGCATTTCTCCAAGTATTAGTATGCCCTTTGGACCTCTCAGGTCTGTAGTGGAGTCCTTGCCTGAATGGCATTGAGTCTGACAGTCATCAGTTAAAAGCAGCTGTGGACACCTTTGACACTGTCTCGTGTTCTGCTGCTGCAGGAATTTGTATTAGAAGACACTCCTGGCTTTGGGCATCTGGTTTTTCCAGCAATGTCCGGCAACAAGTTATGAATGTTCTCTTTGATGGCTTTTACCTGTTTGGACAACAGGTAGAATAGTCTCTTGAGGCCTCCCAGAAAATCAGGATGGCCATCAAGACTTCTCGGCCTGCCCCATCCTATTCCCAGAGGGGCAAGGGGCGAAGCTTCTACCACACTAAGCAGTCCTTTGGAGGCAAAGACAAGGAAGCTCAGTTCAAGTCTCAGCCACCCCACTGCAAAAGAAAATGCAGCCAAAGGCACAGGCCCCAAAGGCGCCTAGTGCCACACTGGAATCCCAACCCATCTTGCCTCAGCTGACAGAGGCAGATCTCTCCTCTCCAGTGGGGGGTGGGGCTGACACAGTTTTACCATTAATCGGAATATATCATGATGGACAAGTGGGTTCTCAGGATCATCCAGGAGGAATACTCGTTGAGTTTTACAGAACTCCCTCTGGAGGATTATCTTCCCAGAAAGTAACCCCCTCCTGTCAGACCACATGTCGGTACTTCTTGCAAAGGAGATTGCAGGGCAATGGAAGTAGTGCTGGAGGCAGAGCACAACACAGGTTTCTACTCCCATTACTTCCTTGTTCTGAAAAAGTCAGGGGGCATGCGCCCCATTCTCAAGCTCAGAAATGTGAACAAGTTCATGCAGTGAGAACATGTCAGAATGATCTCTTGAGGGATCCTGCTACTGGTCCTCAAGCCACAGGATTGGTTGGCTTCCCTGGATATGCAGGATGCTTACCGGCATATCCTGGTCCACCCAGCTACTACAGGTTCCTCCACTTTGTGGTACTGGGTTAGCATTATCAGTTCCAGGTCCTACCCCTTGGGCTATCATTGGTGCCCTGAGGCTTTACAAAATGCTTTGCTGTTCTCACAGCACAGCTTCGAAAAGTTGGACTCCAAGTTTTTCCCTATCTGGACAACTGGTTACTAGCCAGTCCATCAAAGCAGGAGACTGAACAAGCAGTAGCCATGGCCTCTCAGGTTCCTTACCTCCATGGGAGCTCTGTTGAATCTGAAAAACTTCAGCACTCTAAGCAGCTCCTCTTGATAGGGGCCCTTCTGGACACCACCACAGCCAGGGCTTTTCTTCCAGAGGACAGAATAAAAGCAGTCCTTCAGATGACTCATTACATAATGAAGCACAAATCTGTTTGGGCTCACATCATGTAATGCATATTAGGCCTCATAGCCTCCTTCATCTTTATGGTGCCTCTGGTTCAGTTATATATGAGGACAACCCAGTGGATGCTAAGTAAGCAGTAGTCTCCAGCAACGCATCCTCAGTCTTACCCCATCAAAGTGACGAAGTCCCTGCTCTGATCGCTTGCATAGTGGATGCAGGAGTACAGTCTCCTCAAAGGGCTCCCTTTCTCTCAGCCAGAGTCTCAGGTAACCCTTATCATGGATACGTCTTTGCTGGGATGGCGAGCCCATTGACAGGGACACCACACTGAGGGAGTCTGGAGCCATGCAGAGTCCCATCTCCGTACTAGTGTGTTGGAAATGAGGATAGTCCTCTACATCCTGTGGGCTGTTGTGGGCTTTGTCAGCCACAACATAGTTCTGTTCCAGACGGACAAGTCTGTTCTGTACTACAACAGCAAAGGGGAAGCACATTCTTACCCTCTTTGCAGAGAGGCGATGAGAGTGTGGGTTGGTATCTGAAACAGGGTGTTCTGATCTAGGCAGTTTATCTACCAGGGGCTCAGAATACTCTGGCAGACAAGCTCAGCTGAACAAAAACTGATCCTCACTCTCTGGTTGTCAGTGCCAGGTGTCATGCAGTCACTGTTCGATGAGTGGGGTGCCCCAGATGTGGATCTTTTTGCATCCCCACTCAATAACAAACTGCCTTGATTCTGCTCCAGAAATCCAGGACATGGCGTTTTCTGTTAGGATACATTCAGGCTGCGGTAAACAAATCTGTTTCTGTACACATTTCCTCCTATCCTATTAGTTCTAGAGGTACTGCTTAGGCTGGAGGCACAAGGAAGCAAGATGATTCTGATCGCCCCATTTTGGCCTCAGCAGATATGGTTTCCCCTAATCAACAGGCTGACAGTCAGTCCTCTGAGGGTTCTTTCTCTCAGGACAGATTTAACTGACATAGGGGTCCCTGATCCACCCTGATTTTTCACTCCATCACCTCTAGGCCTGGCTCCTGAAGAAATAGAGGTCAGCAGGTATAAAGTATATGTGGCCGAGCCCACACATCCAGTGCCGGCCCTGACTTGACTCTCCGTGGTCCCTGCCTTCTCCAGTAAGGGTCCGGCAGGAAAGGGAGGACCCAACACCCGATTCCTGGGTCAGGGGAGGGGTTCAGGCAGGTGGTGGAGGTGAGGTGAAGTCGGTCCACCTGAGAGAAGCCTCAGTTAACCAGAGACCAGGAGGGATAAAAAAAGTAAAAAAAAAAAATGTTAATTTGTGCACTGTTTCAGCATGCCACAAGCCTGTACACAACCTTTCTTTAGCCCAGCTGCCTCTGTTTAAGAGGTTTTTGAAGGGCATTTTGCACACAAAGCCTCCAGTCAGGAAACTCCTAGCTGCCTGGGATATCAGCCTTGTGTTGGACATATTCACTTGTAAGCCCTTTGAGCCCATGGCTACGTGTGATCCAAAGTTCCTGAACTGAAAGACTGCTTTTCTAGTGGCTATCACCTCTGTCCACAGCATTTCAGAGATTCATGCTTTGGTAATGGATCCTCATACTGTTTTCTAGAGATAATGTGGTTCTCCACATGCATCCCAAGCTTTTACAAATGGCGGTGTTGGAGTTTCACATCAATCAGCCTCTTGTGCTGCCTACATACTTTCATAGCTTCCAGAATGAGGGGGGAGAGCACCTTCCATTTTCTGGACGTTTGAAGAGCCCTCACGGTCTAACTTGATAGAACTAAGGGCTTCTGGCAGTCTAAACAGCTGTTTCCTTTGACCCTAATCGGATGGTAAAATACATTTCTGCATGGATTGTCTGTTGTCTTTGTCACTGCTATACTATGGCACAGGCAAGCTGGAAGGCCAAGTACATGCCCACTCTGGCAGAGTGGTTGCTATGTCCTTGGCAGAGATTTGCTCTATACCTATTGCTGATATTCATAGTTGCCACCTGGAGCACAGTGCGTACCTTCATCAAGCACTATGCTCTGGATGTTCATGCCAGGCTGCATGTCTCCTTTGGCAGGAACATCCTTAATGGACTTCTGTCTTGAGTGAGTTCCGGCTCCTACCGCCCTGCCCGGGGGATTTTAGTCTGAGCTTGTTACTCTACCCTATCGATAGAAAGTCATATCACAGAGCACTGGGAACACGGCAACAGTGCTCAAAAAATGGTCAAAGAACAGCAAGAAACAGAAAGCACCTGTTGCTCCAGGACAGAGACTCTAGACCACTAGATGATTTTAAGCGAACTGGACTCTGAGGAAGCTTAGTAGTACACTAAGTGAAACGTCAGTCTTTGATTGCTGTTTCCTGCTGGACATGTACCTGTAGCTGTTCATGTTGTTCATGTCATTTATATAAAGTCTGCTTAAAATCATCTAGTGGTCTAGAGTCTCTGTCCTGGAGCAACGGGTGCTTTCTGATCTTCCTGGACTAAGTCTCCATCACTCATTCACACTAGTGGGATAGCGCCAGAGGCGCTAGGACCAAGTGGGAGCCAAAAATTTTCTGAAGGGTCGGCGCCATGGTAGGACCGCGCATGCGCGGCACCGTGAGACTGACTCGCGCCTGTGTAGGCTATCTCGGCGTCCACCCTCCAACCGCCTCAGTTCCTTTTCTCCCGCCATCGAGAGTGCTTGGATGTCGACGTCGCTCGTCTGCCGGAGTCAAAGTTTTCGTCTATACGACAACAGCTTTTTAGTGTTTAATTTAACTGTTTAATTTAACTATTTAGTAGTAATTTTTTTATTTTACAAACAAGAAAAGATTATGAAGAAAAATAAATTCTTTCCTGCCATCAACGGAGTCATCCTTAGACGGTAGCGGTGACGGTAGGAAGACTTAATTTGAAAGTTGTTATGGCAGAGGGGCTGTGCCCGGTCCGCCACCCTTAAGTAACGGGGGAGGGTCTGACTATGGACAGTCCTGTGCTCGGGGGGGGGCAGTCCACCAAAGCACGAATCTGGCGGTGCCGGGATCCGGCTCGCTTAGCCTTTGAGCTCTTCTTCTTCATTTGGGGAAGAAGAATCGGTGCCACTCGTGGCTGCCCGTTGGTACGTCTGCACGAGGATTGTTTGTTGCTAGGGGCGATAGGCCTGAACCGACTTTCATGGGTTCCCCTTGGCCCCGCTCCTAATGGCCGCATACTCGACTCCGGACTCCATCTCTGTCCTCGTTGGAGTTCCGGTGAGCAGTTTCACCTCTGGGCCGCTCCTGTGGAGCAGGGGGTTTGACTTTCCTTTCTTCCTGGTTGTGTTCCTGTTTTTGGGGCCTCCGGGCCTTGGAGCCATTGGACCGGAGCCAGGTCAATTGGATCAGAATGAGCGCGGTGCCCTCTTGGTGCCTTCGCCATTGTGTCAACCCCTCGTGCCTACCCCCCTCTTCCTTTTCCATGCTAGGGCCGGCACGGGCACCACCTTTCTCCTTCTCCTCATCTTTTCCATTGGCTTTTCCATGATGTTTTTCCTGGCGCTGTGCCCAACACCTTGGTGGCACCGTAGGTCCGGCGCCATGCCACTGGTTTGGCATTGGTGCCATAGGCGGCGCCACTGGTGTTTGGGTCAGCGCTGGGACTCAGTGCTGTGGATCAGCGCCATGGCTCAGCACCACACTCGGCGCCATGCTCAGTGCCATTGTTGCCTTCGTTGCCTGCGCCGCTGGTGTTTGGGTCAGCGCCGGGACTCGGTGCTGTGGATCTGGTGCTGTGGGTGTCTCACAGTGCCATGGGTGCTCGTGGGTGTTGCGGGTACCTGCGGGCGGTGCTGGGCACCTGCGGGTGCCGTGGGCAGCGCCGGGCACCCACAGGTGGTGCTGGGCACCCACGGGTGCCGTGGGTGGCGCCGTGCACCTGCAGGTGGCAGTGGGCACCCACGGGTGGCACCTGGCACCCATGGGTGCCATGGGTTTCTTGGGTGCCATGGTGCCATGGGTTTCTTGGGTGCAATGGTACCATGGGTGCCATGGGCATCGGGGGTGCCATTGCTGCCATTGGTGCCGAGGATACCTGCGGGTTCCACCGTGGGTGCCCTCGGGTGTCTCCCAGGTTGGCATAGGTACTGCTTGGTGCCCTCCTGTGCCACGAGTGATGCTGGTGCTGCAGGGGTGCCAGTTGGTGCTGTCTGACAGAACTAGGGAAAGATCTCTTTTGCAGACCTCTCTCCGCAGGACTTGTGGCGGGATGTTTCCGTGGAATGAAGTCCTATTCTGTACATTATTTTCCACACATCTTAGTGGGTGGCGGTCTGCATCGGGTCTCATCATCCAGCGGTTTTCCACTGATGGCACTCTTCTGTTCTGTTCTGTCAGCGGAATCTCTCATTCCGCTCAGCTCCCTATGTGGTGCCAAGCTCCTCAACACCCTTCCTGGTGGTGGAGTCTCTAGTGGCTCTGACCTAGACCTCTTTTTGGGGTCCTTCTGTGGTAGAAGGGCATCTAGATGAGTCTCTCCCTGTCCTTCTGGTCAGTGATACAGTGGATGACTCATTTTATATACTGAAAGACACGCCCTCTCTATCATCAGAGTCTGTGATGGAAGCTCTTTTCAGTAGTTCCTCATTTATGAGGTCCACCATAATGTTCAGACTGGATCTGTGGACCATATACCTCTGCGTCTAGACTCTTTCAGTCATCAAGACAATTACACTCTGTGGAACATTCTAATTCAATGGTCAGGAGCCGCACAGACTGTTCCGCTCCTTTGATAGGGGTATACAGCCCTCTTTTGATGCTGCCCCTCTGGTGGCTGCTTCGGCACAGGTGGTTAACATCTGTCTAGCTATTATTAGTCCACTCAAGAGTTCAGTTATGGATCCTCAGGCTCCTCCTGCTCCTCAGAGGGATGACATCCTTGTCATTTCTGTATCAGGCAATCTTTGCCAAATAGCAGCCAGCAACCTTGTCAGGCTCGGACTAATGATAATTTAAAAAAAAAAAAAGGGTCAGAATTATCACAGCACAGGGCCTAGTTGGAATTTCCGATACCACACTTTGGATCTGGTCAGGTTCTGCCTCAACCCTGAGGTGGTCGTCTCTAAACTTCAGTAAAGAGTACCTGATTTCTTCTACCCCTAGGGGCAGTCCGATCCAGCGGTGGTATAGCTCACCTCTTTCCTCTAGAGAATTTTCTCTTATTCCGAGATATTTCCAAAATCTAGGTGTCTAACCAGTCTGCTAGTCCCTTTTGGTTTTTTAATCAGGTTTTCTTTTCTTGATCAGAGACTTGCAACAACAGAAGTGACTCTTCAGCGAGTCGGAACTTAGATTCCTACTTCCATGCCTGCTTCAACTTAACAGACGACATGCTCTTTTCTTGACCATAGGTCAAGTAGGTCTTTTCTGAGGTAGCTTCTCAAATATTCACACCTTCAGTTCCTGTGCACTGGTTCCGTGCCAATAGCACTCGAAGCTATCCTCTCCGACTGCGTGATGGAGCGGTGATGTTTTTTTTTTTTTTTCAACAAAGCAAACTACAGTCCTTCCTACTCCCTTCAGGGAGGCTGGAGTAAGTAGTGTCTCACCACATTGAGCCACTTCTACCGCTATTCAGTCACTTCAACGAATGGGTTAGCCCTAACTTGGTCCTGTTGTGTCCCTCCTTGACGCACATCTGCCTCTATTTGCCTTACAAATCCAGCCCGTTTTTTCTGTCGAATTTTTTTTTTTTCCACAGTGAACACATCCTCCTGTACACTTTTTCCTTTCTTCCCTGAGTTCAGAGACTGCTTCTACAGTTATACACACAGGGGCAAGATGATTCCCTTTTGGAATATGCAGTGGCTAGGATTTGATTCTACTAGACCACCACAAGAGGCTTCTAAGTTGTGCTTCGCCTTCCATCAGGAAGTTTTCAGTGACTTAGTACAAACCATTTTCCTTGATGAGCGAACCCCACCTGGACCTTCTTTTGCTCACCAAGTAAGGGGTTCAAGTGCTACTGGACCTGTTGTTTGCAGGTCAGCCATACTTGGTAGTGGGGGTTCCGTCTCCACTTTTCGGTCTACCCTGAATCTGTACACTTTACCTCCAGCTCTTGCAGTTCCTGAGGTCCTTTACATTAGATTAGTATGTGTCTTTGACACTATTAGTTTTGGTCCTATACCAAATTGTGAGTCCGGGTTTTCGCCTCTCTCTGAGTGGTTCCGGCTTCCTGGCAGAGTTTCATTTTGTGCCCATTGCAGTCGTCTGCAAAGTGGTGCGTTACAACTCGAGCGCTTATCTTGTAAGCATCATGTTCTGGATGCTCTTACAAGATGGCTCTTTTTATTAGCAGGACAGTCCCTGGCCATCCTTTCTGGGTGAACCCTATCTCCTACCACCCTACTCAGGGTTGTGGGTTTTAGCTAGGTACTCTCCCACTAGTGTGAATGAGTGATGGAGACTTAGTCCAGGAAGATATGAAAATTACGTACTTACCGTAATTATTGATCTTCTTGGACAGTCTCCATCACTCATTCACACCACCCACCATCCCCTGGGTTCACTCGTTTTTCTTTCCTGGTCTTCATGGCCTATGGTTCAGACTGTGAAGACATTGTTCTTTGACCTTTCTTACAAAGGCCATCTGGGCCCTCTCAGGCCCAGAAACTCAGAATGAGTTATTCTCATTAGTTACGCTGCACCTCCTTGGTCAAAAAGGTACTGAGGTGGTTGGAGGGTCGACGCCAAGATAGCCTACACAGGCGCGAGTCAGTCTCACGGTGCCGAGCATGTGCGGTCCTACCTCGGCGCCGACCCTTCAGAAAATTTTTGGCTCCCGCTTGGTCCTAGCGCCTCTGGTGTTAGTGTGAATGAGTGATGGAGACTGTCCAAGAAGATCAATAATTATGGTAAGTACGTAATTTCCATTTTCTTGCTGTTACTCTAACCTACTGGTATGAATCAGTGGTGAAGACTGATTCCCAGTTCTGCTTCTCCCACCGTCGAGTGAACAGTGACCACATGGGCAAGTAAGTTTACTATGACATCGCTGCCTAGTCCATCGACCAAAACCTAATTCTGTGAAAGCTGTTACCATCTGTCAGCACTGGTTCGACCCCGAGTCTTCGAAAATCAGTAAGACCTTTCCTTTTCTTTATTGGCGCCGAGACCTTTTTCTTGTGTTTTACTTGTTTTTCCATCCAGTCATGTCTCATCTGGGGGACAAGAAAAAATCTTTGAAGGAGGGCCAGCCTCCTATACATCGGTGTCCCTGTAGCCGGCTTTATTCCGTCACTGACCAACATGATCATTGCTTGACCTGTCTGGGCCCAGACTATGACATAGACCACTGTGATGCCTGTTTCTCCATGGACCACAGAGTGCTCGAAAGCTGCACGTTTAAAGTCGGCCACATGCTGACAACTTTCGGAGGACGGCCACGCACTAGGGATGCCAGACACAGGTCCCTTGACCCTTCCTCCGGGTCCCCTCCCGGTTCTATACAGGCCACGGAGGAGGGGGCTTCCACCTCTTCAAGCCTCACCACAGCAGAGGCCCCTTCTATGGTGCCAGAGGCACGGTCTGACTCCCCAGGGGTCAGAAGCACCATCCTGGCAGTCACCTCCTTGGAGGTGAGGGCTTCCCCACTGTTGTGGCCTGCGCCTGCCAGGCCTGGTGGTTTTCTTGGTGCTGCCTGTGGATGCCACCCCAGATCCTGGAGTCATTCACAGCTCTGGTGATTGGGACAGCGCCGTGGGCAGTGCTGGGCCGTCTCTCGGTGCCAAGAGTAGGAGGGCCCTGTGGGCAGCCTCTCTGGAGATTCTTTGGATCCACTCCTCCTCAGAGGATGATCTGGAGGCAGATCTGGACTGGCTGCCTGACTCCTCAGCGTATCAATGCTCTTCTCTGCCCAGCACGTCTCAGTCTTCCCAACCTTCTCTCCCTTTGGAGCTGGTTGTTTCAGACGGTGCCGCTTGTGGTGCCAGGGAGCATCCCAGAGCTGGTGTTGGTGGGAGCTCTGGGCTAGAAGGGATCAAGCCCTCAGGCCTGGATGACAGGGCTGGCTTCTTCCAGGAGCTACTCACTTATCTGGGACTGGGAAGGGGATTCCCTCACCGGCTGCCCTTTGTGGGCTGCTGGGTGAGGTAGAGCCCCTCCAGTTGGTTGTGAGGAAGAGGTCCCTCTCGGAGACTGGAGAGGCGAGGGGCAGCACTCTTCTCTGGTAGCCCTCCAGGGCTTGGGAAGGAGCCACAGCACCAAGCCTGCCTTCTTCTTTTTGGGGTCTCCTGGGGAGATCATGTTGAGAGAGGCTACGGGCTGCCCTTCTGGACCCATGCAGTCCCGGTCGCCTCACAGTAGGGAATCCCTTTCAGGGCTCAGTCCTGATTGTTTCAGGATGGTTGAACGACCAGTGGCTGTTCTGACCACCAGATCCTTCTGGGGTGCTGGATCACCAGCGTGGTCCTTTAGCCCTGGCAGAGGGCATCCTCTTTCTCAGAGGCATTCGTCCTCTTTACCTCTGCCTCCCCCATCTCCCTTCCCTGGCCACTTGGGTCCTACGGGGCCTATGACTTGGGAGCAGTTCAGAGCCTTGGCTGCTGATTTCCCTCACTATGTTAGAGCCATGGACAACCAGGTTTTTCACCTGTCTCCCCCACAGCAGTCAGACTCATCAGCTTCCTCATCTTCCTCGCCTGAGGAAGAGGATCCCTCCGTTCATCTGTCCTCGGATGCTGACCAGACCTCCTATCAGCATTTCCTTTCTGGGCTGGTTGAGCTCTATATTTCCAGGGTAGCAAGACACAATCCTGAACAGGAATGTGTACTTTTCTGAGTGAATTCAGTACAGATCACTTGGTGGTGCCCGCCTGGCCTACCCCAATACGGGAGGCATCGTTCTGTACCTGGCAGCGTCCAGCCGTCCCTTCTACAGCCCCGATGGACTGCCAGCGCAGGTAATGTGTACCCCAAAGATTTCCCGGAACCCTTTCTCACCCCCTTTGGGAGTGACACTCCTAGACACTCCTTCTGGGCATAGAAGCCTGAGGCACAACTGACCTCCAGAGGCGGATTCCATGGAATTCAACTGTTGGGGGAGTAGAGTGTTATCCTCAGCATGCCTCTCCCTCTCCCTCTCCATTGTAGTATATCAGGCCCATCATGCTGCCTATAACAGGCACTTATGGTCCTTACTGGGACAAATCCTATGCATCTATGCCAGATACGGAGGCAACCAGGCAAGCCATTGCCCTTTCTGCATGTGGCCTGGAGCTTGCAAGGCACTAAGCAAGGGCATCATATGACACCAGTGAGGTAGCGTCCAGGTTGGCAGGGACAACAATCTGCATCCGGCTGATGGCATGGCTTCGCTTTTCCCGGTTGTCACCCTTGGCCCGGCATAGGGTGGTTGCCTCCTCTTTCCAGGGGACCCACCTTTTTTCCCCGCAGAGTGAGACGGGAACTAAAGGGGCAACTTCCATCTCCCAGACATAGAGACCCTGCCTCATCCTGACCAGTCACAGGCCTAACTTGACCCGTGAGGATCTCTTCCTCCTGTGTCTTCACCCACAGGAGGCTGAGGGAAGCCTCTCCCCCAGGGAGGTACCAGGTCCCCTTTGAGGGGCTTGGTAATCACCCACCAGTGGTGAATGGTGAAGACTGACAGATGAGATATGAAAATTACGTACCTACCGTAATTCTTGATCTTTCTGTGTATCTTCACCATTCATCACTGCTTCCCTCCCACCTTCCCCTCTTGGGCCTCAGACTCTGGGCTGTGCCTCCCCATGCCTTTCTCCCCCATTGGGGGTGTTGTGGGCCTGTCTAATTGGTACCTCAGATTTCCCTGCTCCTCTTGAGGAAGGGTACTGTCCTAATTAGAGAGGGCAGGCAGAGTTGCTTTCCCTAGGAGGGGGCTTCCTGGGGCTCTTTTCCTGGGCCCCTGGTGGGGGTTTCCCCTTGGAGTCCTGGATCCAGCTGGATCCAGTTCTCTCTGCCCCCCTGGCTGGGGGATGAGGAGGCCTTCACCTGGGTTATGGGTATCTGAGGGCTCTTGGGAATGCTCTCTTCTCAGGTTTCTTTCCATACCACTACCTTCAGTGGTAGCTGGTTCTGGGAAGCGTCCCTCCTTCATCTATCCTTCCTTCTTCCAAGTGTAGGGGATTTGGGGAGCTCCTCTGTGACCTCCCCTTTGAAGGGATGGGAGGGACTCTGCCCCAGGACAGTGCTGTCCTGCCCTTATATATTTTGAGAGGAGGAGTGGGAGACCCCCGGCTCTTCGGTCATAGGTGTAAGGGGAGAAGCCTTAGCCAGATAACCTCTATCTGCTTAGCACAGCACTTGTCTCCCTTCCTTAAAGTGAGGCTCTCTATCTCTGGAGATGCTTAAATGTTCTGGAGGGAGTATTTCCTTTCTGGAGGGAATTCCGTGAGTGCTTCTTTTCCCCTTGGCCTCTTGTTAACCCTCTGGGAGGAGTCAGAGGGGATCTCCTACTTCCTTTTCTTTTCTTTCTTCTCTTATCTATGCTCGCTTACCCAGAAGATGGGGCTCTTTGTTCCAGACCCCTAGGTTTGTTCTGTCCTCTCCCCTCAGCTTTATATCTCTTTCTGTTTGTATCTTTTCCTTTTGGCTATCCCTTGGGCTCCCTTGCCCGCCCTCTCCTTTTCTCTATCCCTTTTTTCCTAACACTCTCTGGCTATGCAGAACTGAGATGAGGGAGGAGTCAGCATCATTTACTTCTCTTGAGCGCCACGTCGTACGTTGGCCCTGTGGGCAGTGCTGTGTCAGCGCCGGCTTCTCTACCTTAAAAAACCTAAAATTGCTCCTGTGGAGTCCCGTTCCTCCAGCCAGAATCCACCAATGACGAATGGTGAAGATACACAGAAAGATCAAGAATTACAGTAGCTACATAATTTTCATATTCACAAACCCATGCTCCATCCTCTGGGCACACACTCCGTTGGTCTTCATCCCTTCTTCTTGATTGGGCTGTGAAGACACTGTGTTCCTTATTGCCCTTCTTACGTGGGTCATAAGGGCCATCTCATGTCCCTATGTTAAGTGCATTATTGTTAGGTTACACGGCACCTCCTCCTCCTCCTCAAAAAAAACAAAATATACTGAGGCAGTTGAGGGACAGTGTCAAGGTAAGCCATGCAGCATGAGCTATTCCAGAGGGGCTGCACATGCATGCAGCCTGCCTCAGCACCAGCCCTCCTGAAAAGTTCTAGTTCCCGTAGGGTCCTAGTGCCTCTGGCTCAGAACCTATTGGTGTGAATCTATGGTGAAAGAAATTCCTAGAAGGTCAAGAATTATGGTATGTAATTTATAGTTTTTATATTTTATTTCTGTGGCTGCGAAATGAATGGCAGACATAGTTGACAGTGTTGGTAGTCTGTGAGGGACTGAACCTGAGAAATGCTATGAGAGCCAGATCTGCGACCATTGCAGATGCCCATGACTGTGAACAACTGGTGCATAGGGAAGGGAGAGGGTGTGAACCCCACTGTGTGTCTGGTCCGTTCATGTACCGTCCTCTGCTCCAGAGAAAAGGTATAGCACATCCAGTATGGAGAAGGGAAATGCCTTCCAACACAGAAATGTGAAAACCCAGCAAGTGCCCCCCCCAATGGGGAAAGGAAACAGCAGCCTTTCTCTCTCTCAACCCCACCTCCAACCTGTGCAGGAGCAATCACAGCTCATGCAGTTTTCACAGTATAGGGATAGCAACCAAGGGATGGAGGCATAGGAAGGGAAAGGAGCAGTGATGGCACATCCCACTCGTCACTCCTACCCACATGTACAAAGAACGTAAAGGGAGAGCCCCCTGCTCTGGGAATGCATACTAAAGAAAAGGAGTCTGCTAGTCACCATAAGACAAAAGGAAATGCACCTTTCCTGGATCAGGATAATGGCAGAGCCCCTGCAGACATTCCCCAGCAAGGGAGGGAGACAGTAGAAGGAAAAGGTGCAGCAACCCCCCCAAAAAGAGCCATACAAAAGAGAAAGGGGCAGCCTGCTACAGAAGTAGAGTGAAGGCAGACAGAGGATGGGAATAGGCAGCAACCTTTACCCCTTTGCCCCTAAGTAGGAAGAAGGTGAAGGGAGAGCCATCCAAAAGAAAAAGGTGCAGCCTCCCATCATAGAATCTTTTTCTTTTTACTTCATTGAAGCGGTCACAACAGCAATACATGAGAGTAGACAAAGTAGGAGAAAATCATGGTATTAATAATTCACAAAGGTCTTAAACCTGAACTTATATCTCCCAATAGAAAAAAAAAACTATATTATGATTGACAGCTATGACCTACATTAATTGAACTATCTACTAGAGCCAGAGGGGAACCCTGGCCCAAACCTTTTTTTTGTGAAGCTGACAAACATACCTCTCAACTGCTATGAATTCTGCATAGTGCTATGATTTTCACACTCAAATTTACCCTTGCTCCTCACAGGTTTACTGATGTTCCTCATAATGTTAGAGCTATTTCTGAACACACAAACTATTAAATCATTGAACTAAGTTGATAGAAACATTCCTTATCACTAACTATGTGGGGCCCACTATCTGTAGACATAATATTGTTTAAAATAAGAAAGTGCTACACATTCTGTCCCTTTGCTATGATTTTTAATGCTGAGAGGTAGGCTGACAAAACCAAACTAGCATTATAACTAAAACTAAACCTTATAAGATAAAACAATCATGTGAGACAGGTAATGCAATTAATTATAAATGCAAATGCAGAAGAGCATAGAAAAACTTAGTTCTAGGGACGTGGGTATGATGTACAGATCCACACTTCTGGTAGCATTCCTTTCCCTTCGAGGCTTGCCAGAGCATCTTCAAGCTGACGCCTCCCTCCCACCCACCCAGGTGGTAAATTTCCTCAGCACCGCCCCATGACATCAGATCTTCCTTTCCGCTGGAAGAAAGGGTTCCCTCCTTACTGCTTTCTGTGCTGAAGTAGGCCTTTTGCTTCAAACATTTGCATTCTTTGTGAAATCACTTCGTCTTCAGGTGATTTCTCCATCTCCACCATGGATGACTCAGAATTGGCACTAGGATTTAAAAAATGCGAGTGCGGGCAGAAGATGTCCCAAACAGACACGCTTACCTCGTGCGTCTATTTCCTAGGCCATGAATATGATCCCCAGGCGTGTGGCCTCTGTTGCACTTTGCATCCTTCTACTTTAGAAGACTAGCACACTTGGCTTCTTTTGGGGCGCCCAGATGATCGGGATCCCCCCGTTCGCTCGAAGGACACTCGTCAGGCGGTCTCAGTGGCTGTGGGGTCTGCTGATGAACTCACGGCTTTTGAAGAGGCTGCGGCTCATGCTGTGGAGCAGGCCTCTTCGGCTTTGGCCTTCATTTAATTTTCTTTTGGCGCCACCTTCTCGGGCATTTCGAGAGTTGTGCCAGTCCCATCCCACTTTTCGGCAGGGCCCCTCTAAGGGCACAAAATCTAAATCATCAAAGAAAGAGACTAAAAAGTCTCGCCGTCAGTCATGGGATCACGAGCGCTCTCAGGCCTTGAATTCCCACGCTTCTCTGGAGGTTTCAAACTGCGGTCGATCCTTCAGCCCAGGCCACTGGCTCCATGGACTCCCTGTCAGACCAGTTGGTCGAGGCAGCCATCGACAAACCTGCTAAGAATTTTCTCGACCCGGATGACACGTCACTAGAGGAAGCTGACACCTCCCTCTCTAGGACTCTGATCCTGGCTATTACTTCCTCAGGGTGGGTTGGACCAGCTCACTGATCCGGTTTCCAACCCTCGGGATCCAATTATCCAGGGGGTTCTGTGGCTTTCGCCGGCTCCCTCTTAGTCCCACTGTCGGTGTCCCTGATGGTTGAAGACGACATCTCGGTCTCAAAGCCTGGAGTCGAGCAGTCCATACCATCATAGGCATTCCTGCTCTCGGCACTCGGGCAAGTGGTACCACCGCTACTCTTCTTTTTCTCCCTCCTTGGGCAAGGAGCAGCTTCCCAACAAAACGTGTAGGTACTACGAAGAGCTCGTGTGGCATCAGCTCATGTTTACAGGGGTTAAGCTGCTTCAAACCCCAGGAATCTCCCAGTAGTATTAGACATATACAGTCCGCTCAGAATCTCTGACTGCCCCAGAGCTATGATATAATGTGGAATGTATGCAAATCATGGAACTTAGATTGCTACATTCAAACTGCTGCCTCTATGGTGCGCTGTGTTCCAGCAAACTACCAGACTTCTTTTCTCCATTCAGACAACTAGATGAACTCAGAGCTGCCGACAGCAGCTTCGCTGCAAGATTGTTTATTTTTGTCAAAGTGGTATTTTACACTATTTTGTTCATTACTCTGCCTCTAGTACTTTTTTTATAAAAGTTTAGTTAATTTGATATATTTTACTCATTCTTAGCGGTTCCCTCGCAGTTCCCAGGAACCAAGTTTTCAGTTTTAAACTACTGCAGTTCTTGCCACTAGCTTATCTGTTTAAATGTTGTCATTTTAAGTATATTTTAAAGGCATTTCATTTATTTGCGATCAGTTCCAGTTTTTAGTCAGGAACCGACCTTGTTTTGTATTAAACTAAACAAATCTTTGTTAAATTGCGGTTCTGTTTTTAGTCAAGGAACCGACTGTGATTTGTGGGTGTTTTTTTGGGGGGGGGGGTTACCCATTCTGGGGAAGTTTTGTTTAGTCTATTGACATTTGGCATGTCAGAAAGACCTAAAAAGAGGACGAGACCCACAGGTTTTAAAAATTGTATTTTTTTTTATGCATCTTCTTTTTACCCCAGTCAGCCTCTCCTTCAGGCAGACAGCCCTAGCCCCAACCGCCTCACCCGATCTGCCATCCTGCCGCTCCCGCCTGGCTGACCCAACATATTCCTTCACCATAGGGGGCCCTGTCCGGGGAGGCAGCAGGAGGGGAGACTGGAGTGCCCGTGAGCACTCCCTTGTATCTACGCCATGCAGGAGATGACAACGGGGGCTTCCCTGCTTCGCAGCGGGGGAGGAGGGCAGCCATCATCCAGTTGGCCATGGTGGCAAATTTTTGCTGGTTTTCGGCCCTCCCACCACCCCAATCAGCAGCAGCCAGTGAGGGGTGACCTGGGCCGGGGTGCGCAAGGGGCACGTTGAGGCTCCATGTTCCACACACATCCACCAACCACCACCAGGTGCCATAGCTATGCCCCACCCCATCGGGAGGGAAGCGTCCAATGGACACTGTGAACGCCCTCCCTGTCGGACTCTGCTTCTGGCACCCGGGTTTGGGATGCGAACCCGGGTTGTCAGTGTGCCAAGTGAACCCCTTCGCTCAGCGCTATAGAGCCGGCTCAAAAATTGTATTAAGTGTTCGCAAATATTTGCTAAGGCTGATTATCATAATTTGTGTTTAGAGTGTCTGGATCCCAGTCATATTTTCTCTAGCTGTGAAGTGTTCAGTATTTTTTGTTCTAAACCTATCAAGAAAAGAGCCAAAAGATTAGAGGAAGTGGCGTCTACTCCCACCTCAGTGTCACCAAAGCCATCTGAAGACGGTTCTTTTTCTTTGCTCACTAAAAGGAGAGACCCTCTAAAGACTTTAGATCCCAACGTTTCTGAGAAGTTGTCTGAACATACTAAACACAAAAGAGCTACTGAGCAGGCTCCAGAGTCTGTGCCTGCCAAACAGAAATATAAAGGAAAGCATGTCACTGTGCCTCCTGCTGAAAAAGCATTAAGGCAGCTCCCAGCAGATAAAGATAAAATACCCTCTGTGGAGGAAATTACCAAAGCCCTTCAAGTCATTCAGGCCTTATAGACTGCAGGTTCCATACTGGGTTCACCGGTTCAAGTCCCACCACTGAACCCCATGGACCAGGGCCAAGATGTATACATTGAGGAGGAAGAGGAGGATCCGGATCTAGGGGAACACACTGAGCCAGAGGTATCCCCAGATCAGAAATTTGGTACCCCTTCTCGTGGGCATGATTTTTTGTCCCACTTTCCCTCCATCAGTCAGATGGCTGACACCTTGGCCCGCACCTCACTGGGATCTATAGATGAGGAGGAGGCAGAGTTTGTTGGATATGATGGGGTTGGTTCCCACAAAAGAGGTGGTACTTTCTAGCCATAATCCCCTTAAAAAGGCCACTTTAAAAATTCTGCAGACAGACACCTGGATAAGAAGGTGGAGAAAAAGTATCAACTGGATAGGGTTTCTGCTGATTATTTGTGTACCCATCCAGATCATGATGGTGTGATACAGGCTGCTGCCTGTGATAAGGCTAAAGTACCCCTGGCATCTCATCCTCCAGATAAAGATTCCAGAACAATTTACACTGTGGGGAAGAAGGGTTACTTAGCCTTTTCCCTTCTCAGACAAGCAGCTTACATGGCATATGCTGCACAATACCAGAAAGCCCTTTGGAATTCTATCCTCGCATTAACTGACAGAATTCCAGAGGATGTGGCTCACGATATGGCAGATGTTACCAGAATGGCTTTGGATGCCACAAAGTACCAATTTCACATGGCTGTGGATGCAAATGATACTGCATCCAGATTACTGACCTTGTCACCAAGAAGGTTTGCCTGGTTCAGATAAACCAACCTTAACCCTGACACTCAGTTAAAGGCTATGGATTTTCCTTGCAAAAACAATTCCCTTTTTAGTGACAAAACAGAGGTATACATGAAAAAGGTGGAAGAGTACAAAACCACCTGCAGGAGTAACTCCACTAGAGAGAGAGCCTCCACTTCTTTTACATCCACAGGAAGGGGAGGTAGGGGTAGGGGGTACTACTCCAGGTCATATGCCCCATACTCTATGCTTGTAGAGTATACACAGGTCAGAGGTTACTACAGGGGCAGGAGGTCTTGTAGGCGAGCCGCTCCAGCTCCTAGACCTCAGTCCAGACAGAACCACTGGCTGCACAAAACAGGTTGCCACTTCTTTTCCAGTAGAGGGCAGACTGGCTCACTACTTCCAATACTGAGAAAACATTACCACAGACAGCTGGGTTCTGGAGATAGTGAGTCGGGGTCTCTGTCTACAGTTCAAACAGTTTACAAAACTCCAGGGTTGCAGAGTTTTATGGCCTTCAACCCCTGCAGAGGCTATTCTACTGGAATTAGAGGTAAATAAAAGCTCCTACAAACTAGGGCAATAAAGCCAGTCCCTCTTACTCGAAGGGGAAAGGCATGTACTCAAAATACTTTTTAACCAAAAAGAAAAATGGAGATTGGCGGTCAGTCCTGGATCTCAGATACCTAAACAAACACTTGGCAAAGCCCAGGTTCAAAATGGTAACACTGGCCATAATTATTCCTGCTCTAAGGAAAGGAAACTGGCTGGCATCTCTGGAGCCAAAAGATGCTTACTTTCACATTCCATTCAGACCTTGCCACAGAAAATACCTAAGGATCTCACTTCGAGGGGGCTCTTGCAGCAGGTTACATCATAAGGACTGAGGCCAGCAGGTGCCAGGGCTCCATGGAAAACTTCTAACTAGCAGTATACAGTGAAGGACCGCCCCCTAACGTTGGCCCACCCCCAATGTCCGCCATTGGTATAAAAGGGGTGGTCCCCCCAGCACCACCTCAGCTCTTTTCCTGCCGTCGACCCTTGCAAGTCGGACCTTCATGGACGCCTTCTGCTTTAGTTGATCGTCATTTTCTCCGTGTTACCCGCGCTTTATTATTTTCGATTTTTCTTCAAAAATTTCAGTGATCTGTACGTGTCTTCTTTTCCATCCTCCTCTGTAGAGCGGTAGTGAACAAAGTGAGCTTGTGGAAAGCAACTTCCCCACAAGGATGGCCAGTCATCGTGTCTGCTTTGCCTAGGCCTGGACCATGACACTGAGGCCTGCCAGCACTGCTAGGATTTTAATCAGCGCACCCAGCTGCACTGCCAGAAGACCCTGGAAGCCTTACTGCTGCAGTAAAAACTTACAGCGATGGAGAAGGAGCTCCATAAAAGTACCTCCTCTTCCCTGGCCTCCAGGGTTTCCACTTCTTCATCAGCCAAGGAGACGTCTTCGGGAAAGCACAAACACCGTAAGAAGCATAGGTACAAACCCCAGTCAGCATTCCGCTCCAGGTCTCTGTAGAAGTCGGGTACCGAGCACAGGTCTTCCTCCAGTGGAAGGTCAGCTCCTTCCACTCTGGCAGCCCTCTCTCCCCCTCCAGGCTCCCGGTGGTCAAATCACTCTCCTTACTCTCTCGGGCAGTGGTTCTTTGGGGCTCAGGACTTCGTCCCCAGCCTCTCAGCCCCTGAAGCTCAGGCCCATTCAACAGGCGGGTCCTCAGCCATATGGTTCGGCCGGGTCCTTCTCGGGTGGTGGGTCTTTGCATGTAGCCCTCCCAGCCAAGGCATCTTCTAAGTTGTTTCCGATGTCAGGGACTGATGCCTCCAAGTGATGCCAGGGACATGCGCTCACCTCCCCTCGAGAGTGATGCTTCTGCCCCACTCGGGAGCTAGCTCCTCGGGACAGACTTCCCCTTCTAGGCAAGTGGCAGCTGCATCATCAGACTGGCATCAGCCCGCACCTGTCCCATCAAAGCCGGTCACCTCAACCGTCCTCTCCTAATCCTCCATGATCACCGGCTGACACTTTCATCACTCAGTCGATGCCTGAGGGACCAATGCCAGGTATCTCGACTCCAGTAAGACCAGTGCTGGATGGTTCCTTACCCCAGCCAGTTAATCAGATGCCAGGGTTACCGCAGCCCAAGGAACCAGCACTGGGGCCCTCTCAGCCTACTCCACAAACACCGGTTCCCCCAGCTATGCCTCAGGACCCACCCACAGATCTAAACGCCCTTTTTGCAGCCTGGTGGGCATATTTCAAGGATAAGGAGGCCCCAAAGGACCCTCAACTGTGACTGTGACCCTCCTACCAAGCCAACTAAGGAGCAGGTTCCCCCTAGGAAAGCCCCGATGTCTCCTCCTAGGGACTCTACTCCACAATCAAACAGAGCTGGAGCCGATCATCCGGGGACCCACCAGTGTAGGCATCATCGCTCACCCTCTCCAGACTCTGGTGAGTCATGGGGATATTCCTCCTCTTCATATTATGATGATTCCGGAGACTCTGACCTACCGTCCAAACCTGAGGAACCTAAGGACACCCCACGGTCCCCTCCAGATGACCCAACTTTCATGGATATGATGAGGCACATCCAGGCTGTTATGTGTTGGGACATGGAGGAAGTGGATCCTGAGCGATGTCAGCTAGCCACTTTCCTTCGTAAGGAGGAGTCCTTGCCTTTAGTCATTCCTCCCCTTATTGACTCCTTCAAGGACATTAATAGGGCCACTTGGAAACACCCATCTACTACACCAGCGACATCTAAGAAGTCTGGTCACCTGTATAATGCTCCTAGGGATAAGACCTTTTATGCGGAGCACCCAGAAGCTGACTCTATCATTATTAATGTGGCCCATGACCGTTCTAAGTGGCTGCGGCACCTTAGCATTCAGCCTCCCTACAAGGACTCTAGGCAGAAAAACATTTTGGTAAAAAAGGTCTATTCTTCAGCCACCTGCGCTGTCCGTTCCCTTAACTTTCTTGCCCACATGGTTCAGTATCATAATGCCCTGTGGGAGAAGGGCTTTGAGGAGGCACATGCTAAGCCTGATATCCCGGGAAAGGCTGAACTGGTACACCTTTTAAAGTTGGGCTCAGATGTGGGGCTCATGTTCTCCAAGTCTCTAATGACTCTGCGGACTCTGTAGGTAATGCTGTGGTTATGGGGGTTTGCCTTCGTCGCTACTCCTGGCTTAGGGCCTCCGGTTTTGCTCTGAATGTCCGGTCTAAGATTCTGGATGCCCCTTCCATAGGCCCCATTTTGATTGGTGAGGATTCTCAAAATATTATTACTCAACTCCAAGAGTCAGGTAAGGCTCTATGTTCGGTTTAAACATTGTACCGATCCCAGTCTAAATCGTCCCAGCATCAGTCCTTTCATCGCTCCTCCAAGCAGCAACCCAGAGACCAACAGCCCAGAAGTGCCTACAAGAAAAAGGCTACTTCTCAAGCCACAAGAGGTTCTGCCCCCAGAGCTCCCAGAACCTCACAGGCCACTTTGCCTGTCCCCAACTCCTCTGCCTGATCCTTACCCAACCCCCCCTCCCCCAGCCAAATTCCTGGGGGAGGCGGTGGGGGGGGTCATTTCCCTCTCTACTGAGAGGGTTGATGCAGAATAATCTCGGATCAGTGGGTTCTGCAGTTAGTGTAATGGAGAACACCCTAGAATTTTTGGAGAATCCTCTGGACAATCCTTCAGCTCACTCCTATTACCCTCAAGCCCATCTCACCCTTATCCAAGAAGAGATCCAAGCGCTCCTGAGAAGACAGACCATAGAGCCTGTCCCACCAGCACAGTGAGGGAAGGGATTCTACTCACATTTCTTCCCGATCCCAAAGAGAACAGGGGATTAGCATCCCATCCTGGACCTCACCCACCTGAATCAGTTCATAGAATACAAACGGTTCAGAATGGTCACTCTTCCTAACCTTCTCCCCTTGCTTCATCAAGTGGACTGGCTCTGTTCTCTGGACATGCAGGATGCATATCCTCACATCTTGGTGTTCCCAACCTACAGGAGGTTCCTTCATTTCTGCTTTCAAGGAAACCACTACTAGTTTCGGGCTCTGACATTCAGCCTGTCCTCGGACCCATGAGTCTTTATGAAATGCCTCACAGTAGTAGCAGCAGCCTTAAGTAGGGAAGGCCATTATGTCTTCCCTTATGTAGATGACTGGCTTTTGACAGCTCCCACCAAGGGAACAGTTGCTCAGAATCATGGAGGTCACTTTCACTCTGTTTCTGGATCTGGGGGTAACTCTCAACCTCCCCAAATCCTCCCCTTGGCCAAGTCAAAGACTCCAGTACATCAGGGCAATTTTGGACACCACCCAAGGCAAAGCCTTTCTTCCCCCAGATAGGGCAGAATGCTTTCAGACACAGGCTCAGCTGGCCACATCATCTCACCAGGTTCCAGCCAGAACCTTTCTCAGACTACTGGGACATGTGGTGGCAGCCATCACAACAGTTCCTCTGGCTTGCCTGCACATGAGGGTATCCCCGTAGAACCTTCGGGTCCAATGGGATCGGTGCACAGATGATTTGGATCTTCACGTGTGACATACGAACATATGAAATGCCAACAGAAGCAGACTTCACGGTCTATTGAGTCTGCTTGATTGTGCAGCTAGCCCCTCAGCTTGCAGCTGCCCCCACCCTCCCCATCCCTCCTCATAACCACCCCACCCCTCACTCTGTCCACCCTCTCTTAAATCCTCCCACCGTTCTACATGATACCACTTCCTTGGGCAGAGTGTTCCATTTATCTACCACCCTTTCCATGAAAAAGTGTCTCCTGATTTCCCTCCTGAATCTCCCCTCTCCAATCTCAGCTGATGCCCTCTCGTGTCCCGCCCCTACTGATCTGAAGAATCCCTTCCGTATTAATCCTGTTAATACCTTTTAGGTACTTAAAGGTTTCGATCATATCCCCCCTATTCCTACTCTCTTCCAGGGAATACATTTGCAGCTCTCCCAGCCTCTCCTCATAGGATTTTCCCTCAAGTCCCTGTATCATCTTCGTTGCCCTCCAGCAATCTGATGTCCCTCTTCAGGAATGGATGCCAGTACTGCACGTAGTATTCCAGGTGTGGCCTGACCAGTGACCTGTACAGGGGTAGGATCATTTCTCTGTGCCTAGAGGAGATTCCCCTCGCTATGCACCCCAGCATCCTGTTTGCCTTTGCAGCCTCTTTCCTGCACTGAGCTGAGTGGTTCATACTCCCCGTCATTAGTACCCCTAGATCCTTTTCCTCCACTGTGCTTACCAACTGTACCCCTCTCAGCTGATATTTCCTCTCCTGGTTCCTTGCTCTGAAGTGCAGTACCTTGCACTACTTGGTGTTGAACCACAACTTCCATGTCTCCGACTATTCCTGTAATTTGGTCAGGTCTTCCTGCAGCCCCCTGCACCCCTCAAAGTCATCTACCACTGCACCAATCTTAGTATTATCTGCAAACAGACTGATCCTACTCTGGATCCCATGTGAGATATTGGCTACGAATATCCCAAACAGCACCGGTCCCAGTACTGATCCCTGGGGCACCCCACTCGTAACGTCCCTTGGTGATTAGAGTTCCCCCACCACCACCACCACCCTTTGCTGCCTACCCCTCAGCCAGTTGGTGATCCAGTTGACCATTTTTGTCCCCACCCCAATGTATTCCAGGTTTTCCTCCAGCCTCCCATGCGGCACCAAGTCAAAGGCCTTGCTGAAGTCCAAATATAGGACGTCCACTGAATGCCCCCTGTCCAGTTCCCTGGTAACCCAGACGTAGTACTCAACTAGGTTTGTCTGGCAGGATCTGCCTGATACAAAACCATGCTGATGGCTGTCTTGGAGCCCATTGTCTTCCAGAAAGGTCACCATTCTCTCTTTTAGGATTGACTCCATGAGTTTCCCCACAATTAAAGTGAGACTCACCGGTCTGTAGTTGCCTGGATCATCCTTTGGGCCACTTGGTATCCAACTCAGTGCATCAGACTATGAAGTGGTGGCTGAACCCCTCCAATCTCTCCAAAGGGGTCCACTTCAGGTCAGAATCACTTCAACAGATCCTGACCACGAATGCGTCGGGTCAGGGCTGAGGCACCCATCTGGCGGACTGTCAGACTCAGGATATGATCCTCATTAGAGAAGCATTTCCACATAAATGTTTTAGAGATGCAGGCAATCCTGTGTGCTTTGCAGGCCTTTCAGACAAACCTGCTCCCAGGACCTCTTCTGATCCAGACAAACAATATGTCAGTGGTCTTTTACATAAACAGGGGGAAACGCATTCGTACCCCCTCTGCAGGGATGAGAGTTTGGTATTGGGCCATAGAGCATCACCTGGACCTGACTGCTGTGCATGTTCCCGGCATTCAGAACACCTTGGTCAACATCCTAAGCTGCTCTCTGTCCCAGGCACATGAGTGGGAGCTTTTTCTCTCAGTGGTCGAAGATCTCTTTGACGGGTGGGGACGCCTAGAGCTGGCCGTATTTGCGTCCCCATCCAATGCAAAACTGCCCAATTTCTGCTCACTAGATCCAGGGCCTGGTGTTTTCTGGTGAGACGTGTTGTCCCTCACTTGGACAGGGAGGTTTCTGTATGCCTTCCTTCCCTTTCCATTGCTGCAGAGAGTTCTGCTCAAGTTACAGTCAGAAGGGGCAGAGATGATCCTGATAGCCCCTTACTGGTGATGCCAGATATGATTTCTACTCCTCCAGCATATATGGTTTCCACTCCTCCAGCAACTAACAGTGGAGCCTCCGATTCCTCTGCCTCTGTGCTCCGATCTGCTCTCCCAGGAGCAGGGCACCTTGGTCCATCCAGACCTCAGTCACTGCACCTTCATGCATGGCTCCTACAGATTTAGCAGTTGCCTGACTTGGGGTTTCTTCCCGGGTGGCAGACATCCTAGTGGCAGCCAGTAAACCATCCACCAGATCCTCTTATGCCATGAAGTGGAAGTGGTTCTGCATATGGGCCACTGCTCATCACCTCGATCCTTTTCCCTGTCCGGAGAATCTCATTCTAGAGTACCTCCTTTCCCTTTCAGACTCAGGCCTGAGTTACTTGTCAATTAAGGTGCACTTATCTGCCATCTCTGCGTACCATGCACCTATTGAAGGCAAGACTCTTGCCCAGCTTGACCTCTCCCACACTTTTTTGTGGGGGCATACTTCATCTGAAACCTCTGGCCATCAGGGACCCTGTTCCCCCTAGAATCATTTGTTCATTTTAGAAAAGCTTACTTTCAAACAACATGAAGTCTTGCTGTATTCTGACAATCTGCAGTTAGCTCCAGCCTTTAAACTGCCCTGGAGAGCATAGGGTTAATTTTCTATGCAGTGCATAGAACATTGAGCTCGAGCTTGTTTGAGGTCTCTGTCTGCAGCACTTTGAAACCCAACTGTCAGATTCTTTACTCCGCCTCACTGAACAGTCGTTCTGGAGATTTCTCCATCTGCTCGGTTCAAAGTCAGTTAAAGTTGCCAGTTTTATTCCGTATTTATTTCCGCATTGTTGGTTCAGGCTCTGTCTGTGGTACTGTGAATACTTAGATAGTTTATTGTGGAAATTGTAAACTTGTATTTCGACTGGTTTGGCTGAACCGACCCTTTATATTGAATTTTTGTGTTCTTTCTTTAGTGTGTGGTTACCGGTCCTTATCGGTTTAAAAAAAAAAACGTGTTTCAAAGTTTTTTTCCAATACCCGTAACACGGTTAGAAACCGATAAGGGAGTCTTAGTGGCGGTTGCTGAAAAAAGGGTAAGTTTAGTTAGGTTGGCCATGTCTGAGAAACCCAAGAAAAAAACCCGGCCCACTGGGTTTCAACACTGCAGTGAGTGTGGGGAGGTCTTTGCTAAGGCCGATCCCCACACCACTAGTGTTTATTGTCTGGGGTTTGACCACCTCGATACAGACTGCCAAAAATGTAAAAACTTTCCTAAGTCTACCCTGGAGAAAAGATTAGGTAGACTTAGGGAAAAGGAGGCCGAGAAGTCTGCTGACCCTGATGGCCAGCCCGGTTCAGTTCTGACCGAACCAGAAAGAGTGCCCTCTAACCAGGGCGATACTTCTTCGGGCAAGAGGAGAGCTGATCCTGAGAGATTGGTTCCTACAAAAAGAAAACGCAAAGAGAAATCAACCGGTTCAGATCCAGAGGTTCATGTTCCGACCACTGAGGAAATAGCCAGAGTGATTCGGATTGTTGAATCGCTTTGTCTGGTTCCAACCGATCCGACGCCTTGTGGCAGGGGTTTGGTTCGGTCGGTTCCCCCGGTTCAAGATTATACCCCTGAAGACTTTTATGAACTGGAGTTTGAGGAGGAGGGGGATTTTGAAGATGACGGTGATGATGGTGAAAGTCTGGATGTGCCTGTGGAACCGGACATCTCCCCAGACAGACCTTCTGGTGTTTCCCCTCCTAGGCTCTCTGAGTCCCCTCCCCACTATCTGTTTTACAGAAAAGTGCTGAAACCCTCCAGCTTCCTATGGAGGAGGCTGTGGAGGATCAGGAGGAGCCTGATTTTGTTGAAATGATGGACATCCCAGAGTCCAGGAGACTGTCTATTCCCCTTCATAAGTCTTTTGGGAAGCAGACACAAAAAATCCTAAAGTCTCCTAATTCTGTACCTCTTGTTGACAGAAGGATTGATAAGAGGTACACCTTATCAGGCTCAGATACAGAGTTTTTATACCAGTAATGCAGTCATGTTGGGGTAGTGCAGGCTGCAACCTGTGACAAGGCAAATATTCCCTTGGCTTCACACCCCCCAGACAAAGACTCCAGGAAGATGGATGCCATGGCTAAGAAACAGTACATGGCATCCTCCTTGGGACTCAGGCAGGCTAACTATATGGCCTATACAGCCAGGTACCAGAAGTCCAGGTGGGACACTGGCACTGGCTAAACAGGCCTCCCCCCCAGCTGGCCAAGGAGCTGGAGGAGGTGGCTGCTGATGGGATTGAGGCATCAAAGGTACAATTTCATGCTGCTGTGGACTCCAATGATGTGTCATCAAGAGTCATGGCTACATCTGTGGCTCTTCGGAGGATGGCTTGGCTCAGATGTACTAGCCTCTCACAGGACACCCAGGCTAAGTCCATGGATTTCCCTGTGGTGGGTAATTCTCTGTTTGGGGAGCAGACAGATAATTACATGAAGAAAATGGATGAGTACAAGACCACTTATAGGAGTGCTCAGGGCAATGAGAGGTAGGCAATTCCTCAAAGGCAGCAATCTAGGGGCAGGGGCAGGCCTTTTCATAGGCCTTTCTACCAAGCACAGGCCTCTTCTCCCTTTTCACAGAAGGGGGTTCTTCAGAGGGAGAGGCAGAAGGGGGATGAGCAGGGCTACATCCACCCCTCAGCCTAAGACCCCTGCCAAGCAGACATCCTGATGGGTCTGCCCGGGTCGACTCTCCTATCCCTGTAGGGGGCAGGTTGGCTTACTTTGTCCAGGACTGGATGTCTGTTACTTCAGACAAGTGGGTCCTGGAAGTAGTAAGCCAGGGACTGGTTCTCAGCTTCAAAATATTTCCGAAGATGAGAGCCAGATCTTTTCTCCCCCTGCAGGTCTCTCCGAAACCCTTGCCCTAGAGGCAGAGGTTTCATCTCTTCTGGCCTTAAGAGCCATAGAGAGAGTTCCTACCCTACACCGGGGCAAAGGTCTGTACTCCAGGTAAATCCTTACCCCAAAAAAGACAGGGGAGTGGCAACCCATCCTAGATCTAAGATACCTAAACAGACATCTTTTAAAACCAAGGTTCAAGATGGTGACTCTGGGAATAATTCTTCCCTCTCTAAGGCCAGGGGACTGGCTAGCCTCCCTGGACCTCAAAGATGCCTACTTTCACATCCCTATCAGGTGCTCCCACAGAAAGTACCTCAGGTTCAAGTTGCCCTCAGGCCATTATCAGTTCAAAGCAATGCCCTTTGGTCTAACATCAGCTCCAAGGGTTTTCACAAAGTGCCTGGCAGTAGTAGTTGCCTTTTTAAGAAGGCAAAAGATTTCCATTTTTCCATATCTGGACGACTTGCTCCTAGTGGGTCAGTCTCCAGACCAAGTCAAGTCAGACCTGCAAGTGACCCAGCAAGTGCTCACTTCCTGGGATTTCTTCTCCAACCTCCCCAAGTCAGTTCTCGAACCAGTGCGGCTTCTTACCTTTATAGGGCAGAGCTAGATACTGTCAAAGCAAGAGCCTTTCTTCCCTGGAAGGGCAAGAGTTCTTATAGAACTGTCTTCTTCCTTCAGCCCTTAGGTGTCCTGACCAGCAAGGCATTTCCTTCAACTCTTGGGCCACATGGCAACTTCTACAGCAGTGGTCCAGGGCAAGATTCAGATGAGGGACATTCAGTTCCATTTGAGGGACTTTTGGTCCCAAAGGAAGGATCCTCTTACCAAACTGATTCCAGTGACTCAAACACTGATCCAAGCTCTTCAATGGTGGCAGGATCAGGACAGTTTAAGGCAAGGGGTCCCATTTGTTACTCAGTCTCATTCAGTGGTCCTTACCATGGATGCTTCCCTTTTGGGGTGAGGAGCCCATCTGGGGGCTCTCACAGCCCAGGGACTGTGGTCCCCTCAGGAATCCCTTCTTCATATCAATTTCCTGGAACTCAGAGCAGTTTTTCTGGCTCTGCAAGCTTTCTCTCAGTCAGTGCAGAACAAGATGATACAGGTCAGAACAGACAATACCGCCACCATGTGGTACATCAACAAGCAGGGAGGCACTCGGTCTACGGCCTTGTGCACGGAAGCCATGAAATTGTGGTCCCTGGCTTATTCTCTGCAAACCTCTCTAATAGCAGTCCACCTTCCAGGGAAGGACAATGTGCTAGCAGATGCACTGAGCAGGATCTCCCAGGGCAATCACGAATGGTCCCTGGACCCTCTGGTGTTAAAAGTGATTTTCTCAAGCTGGGGCACTCCAGAGATAGATCTCTTTGCAGCCCCAGACAATCACCAACTTCCCCTGTTTTGTTGCAGACCCCCAGTCTTCGGCTCAGTCCCTCTGGATGCTCTGATGTTGAACTGGGAAGGGAAATTTCTCTATGCCTTCCCCTCCTTTCCTCTACTGTTCAAGGTTCTGGTCAAAGTGATGTCACAATCCTGCAAAGTGATTCTGATTGCTCCAGATTGGGCCAGGCAGCCCTGGTACCCCCTCTTACTGTCCCTGGCAGTCCATCTTCCCCTGTCTCTTCCCAGGAATTACAACCTGTTAACCTCCTCTCAGGGGAGGATTTGGTCCCCCAATCTTCGGTCCCTCAGTCTCTAGGCATGGCTCTTGAAGAGCTAGAGTATGCAGATTTGCATCTGTCCCAAGAGGTTCTGGTTATTCTCAAAGCCTCTCGAAAGCCTGCCACCAGAAAGGCTTATGACTCCAAATGGAAAAGTTTCAGCATTTGGTGTTCCAAGAAGCATATATCCCCAGACACTGCTGAATTGCCTACAGTTCTGGATTATATGGTCCTTCTTAATGGTCTAGACCTCAGACCAGCTACTCTCAAGGTACACTTGTGAGCTGTTTCTGCTTTTCTGTCAGTGGGAAAGCCTTCCTCACTGTCATCTCACCCTGTATTCTGTAAGTTTTTTAAGGGATTGCTTCATACCAATCCTCCCTTTAGGGATCCTGCCCCAGCCTGGGACGTAAATTTTGCATTGCTCAACTTATGCAACCCCCATTTGAGCCTGTGTCCTCAGCAGAGCTTAAGTACTTGACTTGGAAAACTGTGTTTTTGGTAGCCATTACCTCTGCCAGACGTATCAGTGAATTGCAAGCCCTGTCAGTGGAACCTGATTTTATCTCCTTCCATAGAGATAAAGTGGTCCTTAGAACCAATAGGAGGTTCTTGCCCAAAGTGGTTTCAGACTTCCATTTGAATCAGTCATGTCTCGCCCTGTTTTCTTCACTGATCATTCTTCCTCAGGGGAGAGGAGGCTACACAGTTTAGATGTTAAAAGAGCCCTTAGCTACTACATAGAGCGTACCAAGGGTCACAGGTTTGATTCCTTCCAGTTATTCCTCACTTATGGGGAAGTGGGAAAGGGCAAACCTGCCACCAAGAGAACTATTGCCAGGTGGATTGTTTCTTGTATACAATTCTGCTAAGAGAAACTGGGAAAAATTCCACCCTCAGGCCTGAGGGCTCATTCCACAAGAGGTACAGCTGCTTCCTGGCTGCTTCCAGGGATATCCCTCTGTTAGAAATTTGTCAAGCAGCCACCTGGAAAACATTCCATACCTTTACCAAGCATTACTCTCTGGATATCCAGGCTAGGAGTGATGCTCGGTTTGGCACAGCAGTACTTCAGAGACTATTCCCAAAGTAGGTTCTGTCCTTCCTCCATGAAGGTACTGCTTGGTAATCTGCAGAATGTCAGAATACAGCAAGACTTCATGTTGTTTGAAGAAAAAATTACTCACCTTAGTAATTGTGTTTCTTCTAATGGAGTCTTGCTGTATTCTGACCTCCCTCCCTGCCTCCCCTCTCAGAACCTGTTTTTGGGAAGTGGGTGGGCACGTGCAGCATTGCACTCCAGGGGTGTCTTCAGCACACCCTCCTTTTTACTGGGGTGCTTATATTGTAATCTTTATTTTGGGTTTCCTGACTTGAGTCTTCCTTTGGGAATCCAAAACCTTTTGTTGCCAGTTGGCTAGTTAAAATTTTTAATTTCCACATAGCTAGTCAGTGAGTGTTTGCTCATAAGAATCTGATGGTTGGGTTTCAAAGTGCTGCAGACAGTTACCTCAACCGAGCTTGAGCTCAACGTTCTATGCACTGCATAGAAAATTAACCCTATACTCTCCGGGGCAGTTTAAAGGCTGGAGCTAACTGCAGATTGTCAGAATACAGCAAGACTCCATTAGAAGAAACACAGTTACTAAGGTGAGTAATTTTTTCTTGCCTCCCTTTGAGCTGCTGCAAGTTGCAATCTATGCTTTCTGTCGTGGAAAGCATTATTTTTAGTTGCCATTACTTCTGCTCAAAGGATTTCCAAGCCTCAGGCTCTGATGTGTAAAGAGCCTTATTTCGTTTTCCACAAGGACAGGGTGTCCTTGCGGACCAGTCCTAAGTTTCTCCCTAAGGTGGTATCAGAGTTTACTCTGAATCAAGACATCTACCTGCCTGTGTATTAGCCAGAGTATTTGAATCCAGGGGAAGCCTTACTACATACTCTGGATGTCTACTGGGTGCTTCATCGCTATTTGGACTGCAAACAAACCATCAGAAAAACGGATGAGTTATTTTTCTCATTCATCCCTAGGAAAGAAGGGGCTCCTGTTTCAAAACAATGTTTGTCCAAATGGTTGGTTAATTGCATTGTTTATTCTTACCTCAAATATGACAAGCCTTTAGCAGGCCCGGTTAAAGGCCATTCCACCAGGGGCGCAGCTGCTTAATTTGCCTCCAGAAATGTGTCCATTGCTGACATTTGAGCAGTGGCCACTTGGAGTCCTGTACACACTTTTATCCAGCATTACAGTCTGAACATTTCTTCTAGGCACATGGCAGGTTTTGGACTGGCAGTCCTGCAAGGCCTGCTCCCTTGAGAGCCTTACGCTGACCTCTACCTCCTCCCAGATGACCGGGGTCAGTCCTTTCACTGCTTGGGACTCAGTCCTTATGGTGGAACCTGCTGCAAGAGCCCCATCGAAGTGAGATAGTATAGTTACAAAAGAAGTTACCGTAACAGTAGATCGATAGGAGCTCTTGCAGCAGGTACTGCTTTCCCTCCCTCCACCCTCCTAGCAACTGCTTCTCCATCACTGTTCCCTTTTCCTCAGTTACAGAGGAACACCTCAATCTAACTTCAAGGATGGAGCTCTTGCAGCATTAGGACTAATGCCATCCGGTGTTAGGACTCCACGGAAACTTGTAGCTAGCAGTCCCAGGCAGGGGGCTGCCCCCAACGTCGGCTCCACCAAAGTCAGGCGTGGTATAAAGGGGGGCAGTCCCCCGGCGCCATCTCAGTTCTTTTCGCACCATTGACTCACATAGTTCAGCTCCATGGATGCCTTCTTCAGCAGTTGACAGCCTAAAGAAAGAGTTTTTCTTGGACGTTTGTCCTGTTTGCCTCGTGTATGTTATCGCCTCCTCCACCGTGGCGCAAAGCTAAGTGTGCGTGCGGCAAGCAGATTCCAGCCAAAGATGGCCACGTGGCCTGCCTCATCTGCTTAGGCCCAGACTACCGGCCTGACACCTGCACCCACTGCCAACAATTTAACCAGAAGACTCATGCCAGGAGAGCCAATGCACTCAAAACCTTCCTTCTAGAGAAACAACTAGCGGCGATATAGCATGGCTCAGGGGCCAGCTCCTCTTCTCCTGCCAGGGATTCCCCACCAGAAGAGAAGTCCTTGGGTGGGAAACATCACCACAGGGATAAAGATCGGGGCAGGTCCAAGTCCCACCCTAAATCGCCGGCTAAGCAGGTCTCTTCTTCCTCAACCTCTGGCTGGAGGTCCGGTTCGGTGCCAGTCCAGATGACTGAACACTCCCGCTCGAGTAAGTTCACTCCCGCCTATTCTCAGAGCAAGTACCAGGAGTCGGCCTCGTCGGGACACCAGTCTTCCCTGCTTCATTGACCCTATAAACCCTCAGGGTTGACCCAGGAGGGCCAGTCCAAATTTTCTAAGGACAGGCTTGATACATCCAAAAAAAGGAAGACTTTGGATGAACAACCAGGTAGGCGTGAGGTTGTCCAGGCTTGGATGCTTCCCCCTGCCCCGGCTAAGATGTACCCTCCAGCTGTACAGCAAAAACCTAGCTGGATGTCTTCTCCATCATCCCACTCCCTGACGCCTGATACGGGGCGGTCACCAGTAGAAGACCAGACGCCCGCAGCCCCTCCAAGGGATCGGTCGCCAGTCAGGCCGACTGTGGATGCCAGCCCCCCGGGCGAAGGTGACTCTGAACATCTGCCCACTGACGACAGGGTCCCAGACCTGATGCCCACCCCTGCGGGCCTGATGCCCGGTCCGGCGAACCCTATGCCCGGCCCAGTGGCATTCATAGGATCCTTGTTTGCCACTTGGTGGAACATAGTCAAGGGGGATCTCCTTTACAGACCCACAGAGAACACCCCTAATCCACCACCTCCTCTGGGACCTCCCCTTCCCCAACTCCTGCAGGGGGTGACAGCCCACGCCCAGACTCCAAGGGCGAAAAGAGGAGGCATAACCGGTCTCCCCTGCCCTCTTCTCCTCATTCATCCTCCTCAGAAGAGGGAGACGTAGATTCAGAACCTGAGCCAGAAGGGGAATTCCTCCCTCCTTCCCCAGGACCCAAGGATTCCCCATGGTCCCCTCCTGATGATCCCTCCTTTCCAGACATAATGAGGCACATCCAGGTCATTTATGAGTGGGACACAGAGGATCTAGATCCAGAGTGCAAGTGGCTGGCCAAGATCCTGGGTGAAAAGGAACCTAAGCCCTTGGTTATACCCCCCTTTGTTGAGCCCTTCCAGGACATTACCCGCCTTAATTGGCATACTCCTTCCTCAGTACCGGCAGGTCCTCGGAAGGCTGACAGGCTCTACAAACCACCTAGTTTGGAACCCTTTTTGGCAGAACAACCAAAGGTCAACTCTCTGGTTCTGACTGCAGCTCATGGCAGGGGTTCGCAACCCAAACACTTGAGTTCCCAACCCCCGGACCCGGTCTCCAAAAAATTGGATAGCTGGGGCCAGAAAGTTTACTCTTCTGCCACAGGTGCCATCAGATCCCTTAATTTCATGGCACATATGGTTACTTACCAGCAATCCTTATGACAGAAGACCATGGACCTAGTCCAGTCCATTTCAGACTCAGACTCCAAAGAGGAGGTGCTTGCCTGTGCCCAGTCAGGTCTGGACATTGATAAACATGTCCTCCGCTGTTCCTATGATGCAGTGGACATGGCCTTCAGGGCAGCTGCCTCGGGGTTTTGTCTGAGACGGCAATCGTGGCTCAGGCTCACGGGTTTCCAACCGGATTTGCAGGAGTCCATATTGGATTCCCCATTCCAAGGCCCAGTTCTGTTTGGGCCAGAGGTGGAAACCATGGTTAAACAGCTACAAGAGTGTGCAAAAGCGGTGGACAACGTACACCGCATGTACAAATCCCAGCCTCAAGGACCCCGTCATTGTCTCTTTCGAAAAGGACAGGGACATGGGAGCAAGCCTTCCCAAGGCAAAGGGTTCAAGAGGTGGGGTCACCCTACCCCCAAAGGTTCCCAAAGCCCTAAGCAGCCCAAACCCCAAGGGGCCCAAGGACCCACAGCTTCTTCTGCCTGACTTCTTCTGCCCTCCTCCTCTCTTCAGGGATCTGCAGACTGAGAAGGTAGGAGGGAAGTTTGCCCTGTACCCACTCAAATGGTCCAGCATCACCTCATACAAATGGGTACTGGATACCATTCAAAACGGGTATGCCATAGAATTCCTTTCTATTCCACCAGACAATCCCCCCCTCCGGTCAATTGTCTACCAGCACACAATCTCCTCCTGGCTGCAGAGATCCAGCAGCTCCTCAAGAAAAAGGCCATCCAGCCGGTCCCTCAAGCCCAGAAAGGCAAAGGTTATTACTCCCACTTCTTCCTGGTCCCAAAGAAAACCGGGGACATTTGCCCTATTCTGGACTTGAGCCAGCTCAATATCTCAGTCAAATACCAGAGATTTCGGATGGTCACTCTGACAGGCCTATTCCCCTTGCTGCATCAAGGGAACTGGTTATGCTCCCTCGCTATGCAAGATGGGTACATGCATATCAAGGTCCTGAAATCTCACAGAAGGTTCTTTCAAATTAGCTTTCAGGACCAGCACTACCAGTTCAGGGTTCTCCCCTTTGGCCTTTCACCGGCCCCCAGGGTATTCACGAAGTGTCTCGCGGTGGTAGCAGCCGCACTCCGACGGAGAGGCCTCTTTGTTTACCCCTACCTGGATGATTGGCTTCTCTCCGCTTCATCAGAAGAGCAGCTCCACATCGCTCTCAAGGAGACACAGGAATCTGTTTTGTTCCTTGGGAATCACAGTGAGCTGGCCAAAGTCATACCCTTGGCCATCACAAAGGCTGCAGTTCATAGGGGCAATTTTGGACACTGAGCAGTGGAGACCTTTTCTGCGCTCAGATAAAGCAGAACGCCTTTGGACTCTGGCAAGCAGAGTCCACAGAGCACCCTCTATCTCTGCCCGGGTCGTTCTTCAGCTATTGGACCACATAGTACCCCTTGCCAGACTGCACATGAGAGTCCTTCAGTGGCATCTCAAGGTCCAGTGGGACCAAGCGGTGGATGATCTAGATCTCCAGATCTGGATCTCTCGGGCAGTCCATCGTTCCCTCGACTGGTGGCTCTGCCACAAGAATCTAGAGGGAGGAGTCTCCTTCCAGAGGCCAACCCCCCCGCCTCAAGTTCTAACTACAGATGCCTCTCTGATTGGGTGGGGGGTTCATTTAGGGGTTCACAGAATCCGGGGGTCATGGCCCCCACAGACAGCTCTTTTCACCTAAAAGTTCTGGAAATGAGGGCAGTTCTGAATGCACTTCACGCATTCAGAGACTGTTTTTCCTTGGGTCCTCTTTTGGTGCAGACAGAACACTCCAGTGGTCTTCTACATCAGCAAGCAAGGGGGAACTCACTCTTATCCCCTTTGCAGAGAGGCCATGAGAGTGTGGGATTGGGTAGTAGAACACCATCTAGACCTCATCGCTGTACACCTGCCAGGGGTCCAGAATGTTCTAGCTGACAGTCTCAGTCACTTCACATCTCTGAATCATGAGTGGGAGTTGCTTCAAGAAGTCACAGATGACCTCGTCGGTCGCTGGTGCCATCCAGAGTTGGACCTCTTTGCATCCCTTCCAATGCCAAACTCCAAAATTTCTGCTCGCTCACTCCAGGGCCTGGTGTTTTCTGGTGAGATGCATTGTCCTTTTCCTGGACAGGGAAGTTTCTGTACACCTTCCCTCCTTTCCCTCTCATTCAGAGAGTACTGCTCAAACTGCAGTCAGAGGGAGCCAGGATGATCCTGATCGTCCCTCTATGGCCTCGACAGATCTGGTATCCGTTGCTCCTGCAGCTGTCTTTGGAACCTCCAATATAGTTGCCTCTCTCCACCCACTTGCTCTCACAGGAGCAGGGGACTTTTGTCCATCCTGCTCTTCATTCCCTTCACTTGCATGCATGGCTCCTGCAGTCTTAGCTGAAGAGAGATTAGGAGTGTCATGCAGAGTGGTAGAGGTCTCGGTTGCTGCAAGGAAACCTTCCACCAGAGCTACTTATGCTCTGAAATGGAAGCTTTTCTGTCCCTGGGCTGTGGCCTGTGCCATAGACCCCTTGGACTGTCTGGTCAGGCATGTGCTGGACTATCTCCTCTACCTCCTGGATTTAGGACTGAGCTATTCGTCCATTAAGGTTCACATGTGTGCGGTCTCCGCATATCATGAACCATTTGGGGAGAGAACTCTAGCACAACTGAATGTCTGTAAGTCCTTTCTCAGAGGGGTCTTGCACATTAGACCTCCCAGGAGGGATGTTGCCTCTCCATGGGACTTACTTTTTGTCCTGGAGAAGCTTACCCTTCCACCCTTCGAGCCAGCCGCCTCTTGAGAGCTACGCTTCCTCTTTTGGAAAGCCCTTCTTTTGGTTGCCATTACTTCAGCTTGTAGGGTTTCCGAGCTCCAGGCGCTGATGTGTAAGAAACCTTATATTGTCTTTCACAGGGACAGGGTGACACTGCATACAAACCCCAAGTTCCTACCAAAGGTGGTGTCTGCCCAGACACTGAATCAGGACATCAGCCTTCCAGTTTCTTATCCTGAGTTTTCTAACCAGGGTGAAGCGATGTTGCACACCTTGGATGTTCATAGGATTTTGAGGTATTACCTTCACAGAACATGTTCCTCCAGGCAGACAGACCAGTTGTTCGTCTCCTTTGCCAAAAGAATGAAAGGGGCTCCTGTTTCTAAACAATCTCTAATCTGTTGGTTAGTGCACTGCATTTCCTTTTGTTACCAGCACCATGATAAACCCCTTCCGGTTCCTATTAAGGGCCACTCTTGGACCTGGGCCTATCTTTGGGTACTGCTTGGGACTCTGTCCTAATGGCATTGCCTGCTGCAAGAGCTCCACCCTTGAAGTTAGATGGTACAGTTACACAAGAACTTACTGTAACAGTAGATCTTCGAGAGGAGCTCTTGCAGCAGGTGACTTTTCCACCCTCCATCCCCCAGGTAGATAAGTTTGCACCTGCAAAAGGTTGGGGAGTTCCTGTTCAGTTCTCCAATGATGTACTAGCAGGGCCTCCGGCAGGAAAACTGAGATGGTGCCAGGGAACTCCCCCTTATACCACTCCTGATGTCGGGTGGAGCCAACTTCGGGGGCCATCCCCCGCCTGGGACTGCTAGCTACAAGTTTTTCGTGGGGTCCAAACGCCGGATGGCATTAGTCCTAATGGTATTACGTGTTGCAAGAGCTCCTCTCGAAGATCTACTGTTACGGTAAATTCTTACTTAACTGTACTTTTCTCCTATCTCTGTGCTTGCCGGGGTCTCCAGTGGGAGAACTGAGGTGGTGCTGTGGGGACCGCCCCTTTTATACTATAGGCGGACATCAGGAGCTGGCCAATGTCAGGGGCAGTCTACCGCTGTATACTGCTAGCTAGAAGTTTACCGTGGGGTCCTGATGCCTGCCAGCTTCAATACTTATGGTGTAACCTGCTGCAAGAGCTCTTCTCGAAGATCTACTGTTACAGTAAGTTCTTACATAACTGTACTTTCTTTCTGCCCTCAGGTCATTACCAGTTCTCCGCACTCCCCTTCGGGTTCACTTCTGCCCCATGGGTATTCACAGTGTGTCTGTCAGTGGTGGCAACTTACCTCAGAAGGCAGGAAATCATTGTATTCCCTTACCTGGATGACTGGCAGTTGTAGGTGACTCATATCAGCAGGTGAAGGACTCCATCAGGGTGACTCAAAGTACCTTGGAATCCCTGTGTTTCCTTATCAATCCTCAAAAGTCTCAGATGGAACCAGTTCAGTCATTGGAATTCACTGGAGCACAACTGGATACTGTCCAGGGAAAAGCTTTTCTCTTACAGGAGAAGGTGACAAATCTATTGACCCTAGCAAATTCCTTTGCTTTGAGTCAGCCCAGAACAGCAAGACAGAGCCTAGCATTACCAGGACACATGGTTTCGATTCAGGGGCGCCGACAGCGCGGGTGCTCAGGTGCTTGAGCACCCACAAAGTTAAACTGGGCACCCACAAAAAACAGACTGTTCATCATATTAACTGAGAATATGAGTGGTCCGATTTTAATTTATTCCATTCCGTCAAAAAACAGCTGAAAGCAGCAGTGCAGTGGCAGATTTCTGTATTTTACATTACAGTACTTCTTGCAGTGCTGCTCCTTTAATTGTGAACACATCGGCTGTCCTGTTCCACTTCAGTCTGGCAGCGAGACATCTTATGTTTGGGCATGTATACTCCTTTAAAAATTTCACTGTTCTGCATCACATGATCCTGTCCCTGGGAGTCTCAGAGACGTGCCGTGGCTACGATTTACGATCTCACAATCTCAGCTACACTACCTGAGTGAGCCTTCCCTTCCGCGCTGCAGAAGGTCAGTGAGAATTTGAAACTGTTTATGTCTCGCTCTGGTCTGGAATGGACAATTTAGCATCTAAGCTAAAAGGGAAAAAAGATCTGCACAGAGCAAGTCACAGGGAGAGAGTAGTTGAGTGTTTCTGTTCGGAATAGGGATGGTGAATGTGTGTTTTGAAAACAGGAGAGCAAAGTAGATGTGTTGTTGCACAGCAGAAGAAGGTTTCAGCCAGGAATCACTCATTTCTTATTTTTGTTCAACTTCCTGCCTGAATAAGCTAATCAAAAAAAAAAAAGGGTCTGTTTTGGAGACAGTAAATTAAGCCAGCAGAGATGCACAGCTGAGTAAATAGTTCCCAAGTTTTTGATTTCTGCTTGGCTTGATTGAATGTGAATGGATATGGACTAACATAAAAATATAGAAACAAGTTTTGTAATCTGGTTACTGTAACAGGATACAAGAAGAAGAGACACTGCAATTAGATTTTACACTGTGTGCCTGAGCGTATAAGTCCTCTCCTGTTTATCCACTGTATGTGTCCTCTTGTCCCCAGTCTTGTGTCCCCTCTACTCTGCCCTCAGATTTGTGCTCTCTGTCCCAAGTTCTGTGTACCCTGCCCTCAGATTTGTGCTCTCTGTCCCAAGTTCTGTGTACTCTGCCCTCAGATTTGTGCTCTGTCTCAAGTTCTGTGTACCTTGCCCTCAGATTTCTGCTCTTTGTCCCAGGTTCTGCATATCCAGTTCCTAGCCCTGTGTCCTCGACCTCCATGCCCCCAGACTAAGTGTCTCCCTATCCATAGCCCCATGTCCCCTTTTCCCCATCCCTATTCTACTTACTGGCACTGGGTCCCCTGTTCCCAAACCCTATCTCCAGGGCCCAGTCCCAAGCTGTGTTGGAATTAAACTTTGAGTTTTGGGAGCTGGGAGAGGGACACAGAGGTCCATATCTGTAAATTGAGCCCCATTCCTATTATTATAAGTCAGTGGAAGTGAATCATGAGCTACCAGGGCTGTCTTCAGAGCTGGGGGGGTGAGCCCTGACAAGCCCCTTGTAATTTCAACACTGGCCCCAGGACCCAAGCCCTGTACCCCCAGTTCTGTGTTCATTGTTTCAGTCCCTGTCACCTGGCCCTGCTGTCAAGAGCTCATTAGTGGTCAAAGACACATCATGGTTTGCCACAGTATTGACTCAGATGCTTAGGGAGTAGCACCACAGGTAATCTGATTAAAGAGGTGCAGGTTCTTTAAAGTGTGACACATGCATTTTTGTGCCACTGATGCGTTGGTACTAACAGTAGGATAGGATTAATATTCAAGGCTGCTTTTTGATGGCTTAATTTAATCTGATTTGTTGCAGCTTCTGCTGTTGGTTAGCCCTATTTAGCCCCAGGGAGCAGGGCCACTACACCCTCCCCCTCTGTGAGAAGACGGTATTAGGATATAAGCTCCTCATCTGATCAGCGCTGAAAGATCAGGGATGATAAATATTCTTGTAATTGGAAATGACTCCATTCAGCTTCCCTTCTTTTTGATCCATTGAAAATATAACCTCTCAACTGTCCCTTATTTTCAGGGATGTCCCTGATTTTTGCCTCAAAATGTTCCCGTCTCTTATAAAATTTTTGTTTTTGTGACTGAACTGTAGGGATAGTAAGCACTCTGCTCCCTCAAAAAATTTAATCCAGCTTTTATACTACTGCAGGAAACCCACCTAAGTAAAGAGAACATCAGAAGCTCTCGAAATTTGGATTTACTACTATAATAGCTTCAACGTTTCGGAAGGGCAAGAGAAGAGGGGTAGCAGTTCTGGTTCCCAAAAATGTACCATTCCAATTAACGAATTCATATGTAGATCCAGAGGGCAGATTAGCAGTGGCTGTGGGACAACTGGAAGGCCAAGATATCACCCTCGCCTCCCTGTATGTCCCTCCCGGCTCCAGGGGTGATATAAGAAAAACATTGCTCCAAAAGGTCATGGAGGTACATAGGGGAATGCTGGTGCCGGGAGGTGACCACAATCAGACGATATCTCCTATGGATACCACAAACATGAGAATATACAAAAAGAACCCTGCACAAAGGGCAACCCAGGTTTTTCTCTCTGAGGCCCAGTGGGTGGACGTGTGGAGACATCTACACCCTAACAAACGGGAGTATACGCATTTTTCTTCTCCCCACGGGATATACACTCGTATAGATTATATACATGTTCCTAGGGAATATTTACACAAGATTCAAGAATGCGTACAATCTCCCTCAGTTTTGTCTGATCATTCCTGTGTTACAATGAAAGTGTGTTGGGGAGAAAAGAAAAGAGTTAACACCTTATGGAAATTTAATAATTTCCTCTTAAATAGAAAAGACTTCAGGGATTTGATTCAGAAGAAAGTCAAACAGATTCTCTCTGAAAACAATAACCAGGGAGTTACCAAGAGCACCCTATGGGATACTTTGAAAGTTGTTCAAACAACATGAAGTCTTGCTATATTATGACAATTGCAGTGTGATCCAATCTTGGAACTGCCCCGGAGGTGAAATAGTTAACTTTCCATGCAAGCATGGAACTCTGAGCGCGAGCTCGGTTAGAAAGCTCTGTCTGCTGCTCTTCAAACATAAACTGTCAGATTCTTTACTCCGCCTCACTGAACAGTCGCTCCGGAGATTTCTTCTTCTGCTCGGTTCATTTTGTCGGTTTAAAAGTATTATTTTATTGGTTTTCGACCGAAATTAAACCACAACCGGTCGGTTCAAGCTCTGTCTGTGGTAATGTAAGTAATAGATAGGTCTTGCATTGTTTTCTCTGTGTGGAACTTGTAACATTTATTGGTTCGGTTGAACCAATCAGATTGTGATTTAAAATTGCTAGTCCTTTTTTAGAGTGTGGTTCCCGGTTCTTATCGGTTCTTAAAAAAACGGATTTCATTAAGGTTTTGCCACGACCCGTGACACGGTTGGGAACCGATAAGAAAGTCTTGCTTGGCGGATTGCCATAAATGGGCAAGTTTGGTTAGGCTGGCATTATGTCTGAGAAACCCAAAAGAAAAACCGGGCCCACTGGGTTTCAACACTGTAGTGTCTGTGGGGAAGCCTTTGCTAAGGCTGACCTTCACACCACCTGTGTTTATTGTCTGGGGTTTGACCACCTCAATGCAGACTGCCTGATTTGTAAGAATTTCCCTGCTGCCACCATAGAAAAGAGAGTTAGTAGGCTCAGGGAAAGGGAGGCCAAAAAGTCCGCTGACCCGGATGGCCGGCCCGGTTCGGTTCCAACCGAAACAGAGGGAGTGCCCTCTGACCAGGGCGATACTTCCTCGGGCAAATGAAGAGCTGGCTCTGAGGAGCCGGTTCCTGCAAAAAGGACTAGAAAGTCAGCTAGTGTGGTGCCGAATGTTCTCTCTCCAACCGCTGAAGAAATAGCTAAAGCAATCCAAATTGTCCAGTCTCTTTCCCCGGTTCCGACTGAACCGGCACCATCAGGGAGGTGCTCAGTTCGGCTGGTTCCACCGGTTCAAGATTATGATTTTGAGGAATTTTATGAACCGTGGGAGGGGGAAGAGGAGTATGAGGACAGTGAATATGGTTTTGAAGATCTGGATGTGCCCATTGAACCGGACATCTCTCCAGACAGACCTTTAAAGGTTTCTCCTCCAAGGCTCTCTGAGTCCCCTTCTCATTTTATGTTTTATAAAAAGGTTCCTGAAACTCTCCAGCTCCCTGTTGAGGAAGCTGTTGATGACCAAGAGGAGCCTGATTGTGTAGAAATTATGGATATTCCAGAGTCTAAGAGACTGTCTATTCCTCTGCATAAATCTTTTCGGAAGCAGACAGTAAAAGTTTTAACTCCTCATACTATACCTCCTGTAGATAAAAGGATGGACAAGAGGTATACTTTATCAGGCTCTGATACGGAGTTCCTCACACAGCAATGCAGCCATGTGGGAGCAGTGCAGGCTGCAGCCTGTGACAAGGCAAATATTCCCCTAGCTTCACACCATCCTGAGAAGGACTCCAGGAAGATTGATGCTATGGCAAAGAAACAGTACATGGCAGCATCCTTGGGACTCAGACAGGCAAATTATATGGCTTATGCTGCTAGATACCAGGAATCCAGATGGGATACTGTGCTGGCTCTAGCAAAACAAGTCCCTGATCAGCTTGCCAGGGAGCTGGAACAGGTGGCTAGACATGGTATTGAGGCATCTAAGGTGCAATTTCATGCTGCAGTAGACTCTAATGATGTGTCGTCAAGAGTCATGGCTACATCTGTGGCACTTCACAGGATGGCTTGGCTCAGATGTACTACCCTGTCACAGGATACCCAGTCTAAGGTCATGGATTTTTCTGTTTTGGGCAACTCTCTGTTTGGGGAGCAAACAGAGAATTACATGAAGAAAATGGATGAATACAGGACCACTTATAGGAGTGCACAGGCCAAGGAAAGGCAGGCCACTCCTCAGAAGCAGCTTCCCAAGGGCAGGGGCAGGCTTTTTCATAGGCTGTTTTACCAAGCCCAAGCCTCCTCTTCTGCTTATGCCCAGAGGGGGTTCTTTAGAGGGAGAAGCAGAAGGGGTTCAAGCAGGCCAGCTTCCACCCCTCAACCCAAAGCCCCTGCCAAGCAGGCTCCCTGATGGGGGTAGCCAGGGCCGATTCTTCTCTACCAGTAGGGGGCAGACTGGCTTACTTTGTCCAGGACTGGAAGTCTCTAACGTCAGACAAGTGGGTCCTGGAAGTAGTAAGCCAGGGACTGGTTCTCAGCTTCAAAAAATTTCCAAAGATGAGAACCAGATCTTTTCCACCTGCATCTCCATCAGAGGCACTTGCCCTAGAGGCAGAAGTCTCTACCCTCCTCGCTCTCAGAGCCATGGAAAGGGTTCCACCCCTACACCAGGGCAAAGGATTGTACTCCAGGTACTTTCTTACCCCAAAAAAGACAGGAGAATGGCAGCCCATCCTGGATCTCAGATATTTAAACAAGCACCTTTTAAAACCAAAATTCAAAATGGTGACACTGGGAATTATTTTACCCTCTCTAAGGCCACGGGACTGGCTAGCATCCCTGGACCTCAAGGATGCCTACTTCCATATTCTCATCAGAAGCTCCCATCGAAAGTACCTCAGGTTTGAGCTGCCCTCAGGTCATTACCAGTTCAGAGCAATGCCCTTTGGCCTCACCTCTGCTCCAAGGGTATTCACCAAATGCCTGGCAGTAGCAGTTGCCTGCCTAAGAAGGCAAAAAATTGCCATCTTTCCTTACCTGGACGATTGGCTCATAGTAGGCCAGTCCCCAGACCAGGTCAGCTTACACTTTCAGGTAACTCAGCAACTGCTGACCTCCCTAGGTTTCCTTCTGAATCTCTCAAAGTCAGTTCTAGAGCCTGTCCAGCTCCTAACCTTCATAGGTGCAGAACTGAACACACAGGAAGCCAGGACCTTCCTCCCTCTGGACAGGGCAAATACCCTAGTCTCCCTGGCCTCCTCATTCACCCTGCAGGTCTCTCGACCAGCAATGCATTTTCTGCAGCTCCTAGGACACATGGCTGCTTCCACAGCAGTAGTGCAAGGAGCAAGATTTCAAATTTCAGGGGACATTCAGTTCCATTTGAGAGCTTTTTGGTCTCAAAGAAAGGATCCTCTTACCAAGTTGATCCCAGTAACTCGAACTCTGATCCAAGCCCCACAGTGGTGGCAGGATCAGAGCAACCTGAGACAAGGGTTCCTTTTGTCACTCAGTCTCACTCCTTAATCCTTACTACGGATGCATCCCTCTTGGGGTGGGGGGCTCACATGGGCGACCTCACTACCCAGGGACTGTGGTCTCCCTAGGAATCTCTGCTCCACATCAACCTGTTGGAGCTCAGAGCAGTTTTTCTAGCACTTCAAGCCTTCTCCAAATCTGTTCAGAACAAAATTGTACAGGTCAGAACAGACAACACCACTACAATGTGGTACATCAACAAGCAAGGGGGCACTCGGTCTACAGCCTTGTGCACCGAAGCCATGAAGTTGTGGTCTCTGGCTTACTCCCTGAACACCTCCCTTACAGCAGTTCACCTCCCAGGCAAGGACAATGTCCTGGCAGATGCCCTCAGCAGAATTTCTCAGGGCCATCACGAGTGGTCCCTGGATCCCCTGGTTCTGGGAGTGGTATTTGCCAGATGGGGCACCCTGCAGATAGATCTTTTTGCAGCCCCAGACAGTCGCCAACTTCCTCTCTTTTGCTGCAGGCCCCCAGTCTTGGGCTCAGTCCCTCTGGATGCCTTAGCCCTCAGTTGGGAAGGGAAGTTTCTCTATGCCTTCCCTCCCTTCCCTCTTCTGTTCAAAGTGCTAGTCAAAATCAGATCCCAATCCTGCACGGTCATTCTGATTGCCCCGGATTGGGCCAGACAACCCTGGTATCCATTCCTACTGTCCTTAGCAGTCCACCCTCCCCTGTGCCTTCCCAGGAATCACAATTTTTTAACTTGTGCCCAGGGAAGGGTTTGGTACCCGAATCTCAGATCTCTCAGTTTCAAGGCCTGGTTCTTGAAGAGTTAGAGTTTGCTGACCTACACCTCTCACAAGGTGTAATTGATATATTGAAGGCTTCTAGGAAGCCTTCCACCAGGGCTACTTACAACTCCAAATGGAAAAGGTTTTCCATATGGTGCTCAGAAAAGCATATTTCCCCGGACTCTGCTGATTTACCCACAGTCCTGGATTATTTGGTCCATCTGAACACTTTGGGGCTGAGACCAGCTACCCTGAAGGTGCATTTGGCAGCTGTGCCTGCTTTTATTTCAGCAGGTAAATCCTCTCCTCTTTCAGCTCACCCTGTATTTTCCAAGTTTTTTAAGGGATTGCTTCACACCAACCCTCCATTCAGGGATCCTGCCCCTGCCTGGGATCTTAATGTTTGCATTGCTCAGCTTATGCAACCCCCCTTTGAGCCTTTGTTTTCAGCTGAGCTTAAGTACTTGACTTGGAAAACTGTGTTTCTGGTAGCCATCACCTCTGCCAGACGCATAAGTGAATTACAAGCGTTGTCAGTGGAGCAGGATTTTATTTCCTTTCACAGAGATAAGGTAGTCCTCTGGACTAATAGGAAGTTCCTGCCTAAGGTGGTTTCAGATTTCCACCTTAATCAATCTATATCTCTTCCAGTGTACTTCACTGACCATTCCTCCTCTGGTGAGAGGAGCCTGCACAGCCTAGATGTGAAGAGAGCCCTTAGTTACTACATAGAGCGTACCAAGGGTCACAGGTTTGACTCCCTCCAACTGTTCCTCACTTATGGTGAGGTTGGTAAAGGGAAGCCCGCCACTAAAAGATCCATTGCCAGATGGATTGTCTCTTGTATCCAATTCTGTTACGAAAAACTGGGTAAGGTTCCTCCCTCAGGCCTGAGGGCTCACTCTACCAGAGGTACAGCTGCTTCTCTGGCTGCTGCCAGAGACATCCCTGTTCTAGAGATATGTCAAGCAGCTACCTGGAAAACAGTTCACACTTTTACCAAGCATTACTCCCTGGACATCCAGGCTCAGAGTGATGCTCGGTTTGGCACATCTGTCCTTCAGAGCCTATTCCCTAAGTAGGTTCTGTCCTTCCTCCATGGGGGTACTGCTGTGTAGTCTGCAATTGTCATAATACAGCAAGACTTCATGTTGTTTGAAGAAAAAATTACCTTAGTAATGTTGTTTCTTCTAATGGAGTCTTGCTATATTATGACCTCCCTCCCTGCCTGCCCCTCTCAGAACCTCTGTTTTGGGATGTGGGTGGGCATTACAGTGTTGGCACTTTATTTATGCCCACCTTGTTGTTTTTCACCCTTCTTTTGGGGTGAATTGGTGTTGTGTTTTTCATTTTTTGGGTCTCCTGACTTGAGTCTTTGTTTGAGACCAAGAAGTGTGTGTTTATGTTAGTAGCCAGTTGGCTAGTGTAGGTTTACAGCTTCCACACAGAGCCTTAGTGAGTTTAGCTCGTAAAGATCTGACAGTTTATGTTTGAAGAGCAGCAGACAGAGCTTTCTAACCGAGCTCGCGCTCAGAGTTCCATGCTTGCATGGAAAGTTAACTATTTCACCTCCGGGACAGTTCCAAGATTGGATCACACTGCAATTGTCATAATATAGCAAGACTCCATTAGAAGAAACAACATTACTAAGGTGAGTAATTTTTTCTTTTGAGGGGGATATAATAAAATATGCATCGTACTATAAAAAGCAGCAGCAGAAACATTTAGATAAACTCCAGCATCAGTACGGTGTACTTCAAGCCCAACATGCAGCAGGAGATGTGGGAATTTTTCCTCTCCTCCAGGCTACTAAGGAGCAAATACAGAGGATTCTTGATGTTCGCACAGAACAAGCTCTACAGCTTATCAGGCAAAGATATTATGAAGAGGGCCCTAGAGCAACTCGTTTATTGGCACATAGGCTCAGGCAGCATAGTACACGCTCTAACATAGCTCAAATTAGAGATCCAGCGACAAACAACTTGGTCTCTCTTCCTAAACAGATAGAGCAAGTGTTCCAAACTTTTTATAGCTCTCTTTACCACTCTGAGAAAGCAAGGCAGCCTCAGAAGACTGAGGCCTTTTTGCAAGAACTTGACCTTCCAACACTAACAGATGAGCAAAGGCAGGCCTTATTAAGACCAATCTCGGGGGAGGAAGTGAATCAGGTACTCAGGGCCTTAAAAACAGGTAAAATCCCAGGCCCTGATGGCTATTCAGGTGAATTTTATAAAACTTTTGGGCAAGACCTAGCACCGACCTTACTGGAGACATATAGGGAGGTGCAGCAAGGAAAAGCAACCCCAGATTCTTGGAGGTACGCCTATATAACTAGTATCCCAAAACCAGGCAAGGACACAACATCCTGCTCATCTTACAGACCAATTTCAGTGCTTAATATAGATTATAAAATATTTGCTTCTATTCTGGCAGACAGATTTAAAAAATTTCTACCCCATATAGTGCACCTAGATCAAACAGGCTTTGTTCCTGACCGGCAAACGCAGGACAACATTAAAAGAACTCTGCACTTGCTTCATGGGGGGGAGGAGGAATCGAGCGCCTTTTCTGCTTCTCTCGTTGGACGCCGAAAAGGCACCCGACAGGGTCGAATGGTCCTTTTTGTGGGCAGTATTGGAGAAAGTGGGAATACCTGAACAGGTTATTGCAACAATAAAGCTAATGTACTCTGACCCCAAAGCCTACATCAGGGTGAATGGTTCCTTCTCTCCCCCTATTAAGTTGTAGCGTGGTACTCGGCAGGGGTGCCCTCTGTCTCCACTCCTTTTCGCCATATACTTGGAACCTTTGGCCCAGGCATTGAGGAATGAAGAAGGCCTGATGGGTGTGGAGGGGAACACAGGCACCCACAAATTAGCATTATATGCAGATGACCTATTAATCTATATGACAGATCCTGAGAATTCTTTCCCCCGACTCTGGGAACTTTTGATCAGATTTGGGAGTATAGCCGGGTATAAAATTAATCCTTCTAAAACAGAGGTAATGGCCCTGAACTATGTTCCCTCTCAGGAGTTGAGGATTAAATTCCCTTTCCGCTGGGACCTAAAATGTATTAAATACTTAGGGGTACTAATAGGGAGATCACATACAGACCTCTTTTCTTTAAACTATGTACCTTTTCTAGAAACACTGTCCTCTGATTTAGAGAGGTGGAGAGTACTGCCCTTATCTTTGCATCATAGAGTTGAAATAATTAGAATGATAGTTCTACCCCGTTTTTTATACCTCGCTCAGACCTTACCTATAGTGATACCAGAAACCTTTTATAGAACCTTGCAAAGAAAAGTAAGCCCTTTTATCTGGGCATACAAAAGACCCAGGATAAAGCTATCCATACTGCAGTTACCTAGAAGGCAAGGGGGGATGTCATTACCAAATTTTAGACAATATTACATAGCCTCTCAGCTTAGAATACCCCTTTACTGGATGGATGGAAATTATGTGGCTAGGTGGAAATCCATAGAGAACCAAGAGGAGGAACTCAAAAATTTACACCGGACCTTGTTATCCTCCCCATCTGTTATAAAACTCAGCAGGGTGGATAACCCATATACTCACTCTACTTTAAAATACTGGCAGGGAGTTCTGATGCAACATGGGATCTTGGATTGGAGATTGGCATTATGCTCTTTGCCATATATGGGCTCTTTCATCCCGGCTAAGTTAGACCGAGGGTTTCGGCAATGGGAGGGAAGGGGCCTCCACCTGGGGTACCACTTTATGCCTCAGTGAAGAGTTCTATCTTTAACAGAATTAAACGTGAAGTATGGGATCCCTTATGCAGACAGGTTTAGATATTTTCAGGCGAGGGATTACCTCCAGAAATTAGGACTGGTCAAATGGGGAGACTCCCCAATCCCTGATCTTATACAGATTTTTATTAAGGCCATAGATTATCACTCAGTCCCCTCCCACTTAATTTCTACCCTTTATAGAACTCTTGCCTCGGTAAAAAGGGACTCGACAGAAAGAATCAGAATATCTTGGCAGAAAAATCTAGGAACTGAGATTCCCTCCTTGCACTGGGGAAAATATTTACAGATGATGGGGAAGGGTGTGAATTCAGGGCAATGGAAGGAATTTGCGTGGAAACTGACTGTAAGATTTTTTTGTGCTCCGGCCACTAGTCAGAAATTCAACCCTACTAGGGGAGCATGTTGGAGGCAGTGCAGACACACACCAGCTATGCTAGGTCATATATTCTGAGCATGCAATTCTCTACATACCTTCTTTTCTAAATTACAGAAGGCCCTGCAACAAATAATCTCACCAGATATAATAGTGGATCCCCTGTTCTTCCTTTTTGGTGCTTACCCTCAGTCATGCAAAGATATCCCAACAAGGGACTTTTTAAATTTGGCTACCCTCGCGGCTAAGAAAGCCATTACCAAAAACTGGTTCTCCCCACTTCCTCCAACGATGGACCAGTGGTCCTTAATAATGACTCAGTTGTATAAAATGGAGAAATTAACAGCTATACTCAATAAATCTCAAGCTAAGTTTGAGAATAGATGGAGATGGTGGGTGTTGTATATCACACCCTTATGTAAAGACTTTGTTCCCTGATGCTCTAGGGGTAATTAACCAAGACCCTACTCACAGTGTTTCCAAATGAAATCAAGAAATATGAACTATTACGGGCACTTTATTTTAATTTTGTAGACTTATTTATTTTTCTGGTTCTATAAGTTCCCATAGAACTGTATTTTATTTTTTACAACTCTTTGTAAATTTGAACAATAATAAAGATGGAAAGTTTAAAAAAAAAAAACATTAAAATTACAAACTTGTTCATCAGAAAATGCATCTTACACAACTCCCCTTATTCTACCAGCTTTCTGAGTAAATATTACTAAATTTTAAGATGTGCCCCTGATTCTGGTACTTTGTCCCTAATTTTTGAGGCAAGAGCTTAAATGTCATGGCAGGACAAAAAAGAGACATTGCACTATGAAGTGTGTGTGTGTGTGTGTGTTTTTACACTTTGGAATACTTCGAGAAACATGTCCATGCAGCATACCTCTCAGTGTTTCATCACTGAAATGCATAGTACTAACCTTCCAAATCCAGAGGAAATGGCCAGAATGTGAATCGCTTTCTAATTTTAAAGAATGATATCTCTAAGAATTGTGGGCCTCAAATGTTTAGTGTTAGGAATGTTTTATCAATTTAATTCAAAAATGTGACTGAAATAACAATAGTGCTATGTGACTTTCATAACAGTTGAGAGATATGTAGTGCAGGTGTGTGTTAGGAGGATTTTCACACACCTTTGAGGTGTGTGATAAGCACAAAAAACCTCACTTGAGGGATCTATCAGATTATCACACACCTAGGGTGTGTGAAAAATCTTCATAGCCCAAATCTTGCACAGGCATTATTTTCTTTCATAATAACTGGTACAATTTCTTGAGACAGTGTATGGAGTGCTCCAGGGAATGCTTACATCTCATGGGGTGGTGGCACTGTTACCCGAAATCTAATTGGCATGCTTGCAACACCTGGAGGCATCAAAGATCTCCAGAGCACCCTGCTATGGGTCTTAGCACCTTGCCAGGCATCAAAGAGCCCACAAAGGCACTCTTACATCCTCTGCAGTAGAGTAGAGGTGGTGGTGCATATACATTCTGAAATGTATTAAAATAACGCCCAAAATGCACCACAAAGCATGAAAAATCCTATAGCTTCTGGGGGTCTAGGCATCCCCCAAACCCCCGCCCTTTTATAATTACCCTGAACACCCACACAATTTTTCAAAACTTGGCACCCCTGCTTCGATTATTACAGTTTGTTGGGTTCCAGGTTTCAGATGAAGGATATTCAATATCACCTCAGATCTCATTGGTCCCAAAGAAGGGATCCCATTTCAAAGCTTGTGCCAGTTACAAGAACTCTGTTACTGGCTCTGTAATGGTGGAAAGAAAGGGACGACCTCTGACAAGGCATCCCTTTTAAGCAACAGCACCACACTGTGGTCTTAACAACAAATGCCTGCCTCCTAGGGTGGGAGGCACGCACAGGTGACCTCAAAATCAGTGGAAGTTGGTCACCTCAGCAGTCCAAACTGCATATCAACCTTCTAGAGTTGAGAGCAGTCTTCCTTGCCCTAAAGGCCTTTGCTCCTCAATTGAGGAGTCAGTCAGTCAAGGTCAGGACAGACAACACAAGTACCATGTGGTATATCAACAAGCAAGGGGGAACAAGGTCCTCAGGGCTGTGTAAAGAGGCCATGAACATTTTGTGTCTAGCATATTCCTTGGAAGTGCATCTGTCTGCCATTCTTCTTCCAGGGAAGGACAATACACTGACAGATTCACTCAGCAGAATCAGTCAAGATCATCTCAAATGGCCCTTGAACAGGCAAGTGTTGGACACAGTTTTCAGACATTGGGGCATCCCAGAAATAGATCTATTTGCATCAAAAGAAAACCATCAGCTTCCTCTTTACTGCTGCAGACCCCCTCCTTGGGCACAGTGCCCATGGAGGTGTTAGCCCTGGATTGGACAGGAAAATTCCTATATGCTTTTCCTCCATTTCCACTGGTGTCAAGTCCTTCTCAAGCTAAGGATTCATTCTGTAGCCATGATACTGGTTGCCCCAGACTGGGCCAGGCAGCCGTTGTACCATCTCTGCTTACTCTGTCCACCAAGTAACCTATTCATCTGCCCCAGAGATACAATTTCCTAACAGTTGTTCAGGATCAGATAGTTTTGCCAAACCTTGAGAGCCTTCACCTGAAGGCCTGGTTCTTCAGGAGTTAGAATTTTCTGAATTTAACTTATCAAAAGAGGTACTTAAGGTACTGAAAGTTGGTAGGAAAACTTCCACAAGAAAGACTTGTGCTTCAGAATGGAAAATATTTTCCATCTGGTGCATGCCTAAGCAAATCAATCCCTTTTAGGCAAGCTTATCTACATTGCTTGATTATCTGGTGCACTTGCAGGTTCTAGGCCTCAGGCCTGCAACCTTAGGGTTCACTTAGCAGCAATATCTGCTTATTTGTCTGCAGGCACTCAGAGAACAATATCTTCATACCCTATTTGTAGGAAATTTTTCAAAGGGTATGCACATATGTTCCCTCCTGTTAGGGAGTCATTCCTTCCTTGGGATTTAAATTTGTACATAGCCAAACTCATGGAACCTCCCTTTCAGCCAGTGGCTACAGCTGACCTGAAATATGTCACATGGAAAACTGTTGTCCGGGTGGCAATCACTTCCAACAGGAAGACTGTGCGAACTCCAAACTCTTTGCACTGATCCTAATTACATTATTTTCCTTAAGGACAAGGTGGTCCTTAGGACTAACAGGAAATTCCTTCCAAAGGAAGTTCCTTCACTTGAACCAGTCCATCACCCTTCCCTGTATTTTTCACAGCCGGGTCCAGTTCAGGGGAACTGAAACTTCATAGTTTGGATGTAAAAGGTCTCTCATCTATTACATCACTTGTACTAAGGACCTCGGGAATTCCCACTCACAGCTGTTCATTATCTATGGTGAAGTGGGAAAGGGCAGGCCTGCCTCAAAGAGGTCAGTTGCACATTGGATAGTATCCTGCATCCAATTCTGCTATAGTAAGGCTGAGAAACAGCCACCACAGGGCCGCAGGGCACATTCCTCCCATAGAACTGCTGCCTCTGTGGCAGCTGCAAGGGACATTCCTTTGCTGGAAATATGTAAAGCGGCTGCCTGGAGTACAGTCCACACCTTCACAAAGCACTACTGCCTGGTTGTCCAGTCCAGGAGTGATGCTTGGTTTGGCACTTCAGTATTGCAGAACCTTTTCCCTAAATAGGTTCTGTACCCACCTCCCAAGGCACTGCTTGGTAGTCTGCATATGTCTAATACTACTGGGAGATTCCTGGGGTTTGAAGAAACAATTGCTTACCATAGTAATAGTGTTTCTTCTAAGGGATCTCCCAGTAGGATTAGACCTCCTAACCCTACCTCCCCGTACATAACCTGAATCGGGTTCAGCAATACTTTATGGGGGTTCTTAATATTGCCATTAATCATTGGCTTAACTTAATGTTTTATTTTTATTTATTTACTGAAATTTTGGATAACACCTTTGAGAAAAAGTTCATTTCATAGGTTCCACGTCAGACAAACCAAACATATTGGAAAAGTATAAGATGGAGAACAAACAAAACAAGGAATTATACAAAACATTACAACAGTATATAACTAGAGATGTTCCAGTACATGTGGCATTGTACAATGTATGCCAAGGTGCATATTTGATTAAAACCTGGAATTCAAAGGGTCATATTAGAGGGGGTGGGGTCTTATGAAACTACCCTTTACAGGAAAATGAGAACAGACTCAGCCTAATATCTAATAATCAACAAGGTAAGGGATGGCATCAGCTCAGGGGCCTCATCAGAGGTGAGAAGGTATAGGACAAAGCATTGCAAAGGGAGCTCAGGAGATATAACGGGGGAGGAGGGGATAGGGGAAGCCATAGAGGGGTGAGGGGAAAGAGTGGAAGGGATCAAGAGGAAATGTGAAAGGAGAATGATTAGCAACTTAGAACAGTTATTTACATGCTGAGAACAGTTATGTATAAGGTCAGGATAGCATAAGGTTAGAATAACTGCTGGTCACAAGAAGGAAGGTTATTGGAAGCAGTCACTACTGGCATCAGCAACTAGCTGTTGCTTAAGTTTAACCTTGAAGGAGCCCAAGGTGGATGCTGAAGTGATGTCATGGTGCAGCGAGTTCATCCATAGCAGGGCACGGTAGGCAAAGGACCTTTGTCCCAGAGAAGTGCAACAGCGGAGTATATTAAAAATCTGGCTAGTAGAGCTTCTGGTGCAATGATGGTTGATAGTGGGGGTTAATAAGCTTTTGCACTCCTGGGGGCATTTTACCTAAGCTTATTTTTTAGACAGTAAACATGTTTGGTACATGAGTCTACCTTTGAATTGGAGCCAGTTAGTCTGAGCGTACATGTCACAGGTATGGAACAGACGGGCTGAGCCGGTAAGGAGCCGGCACGCTTTAAGTGCAACTATGATGTGGCGAAGAGTTGTTTCAGTAGCTGATCCATAGATTGGTAAGCCATAATCAATAAGCAAGACAAGAGAGCTTTGAATGGCCAGGTTAAGAGCCTCTGGGGTCAAACATTGCTTATGCCTATAAAGTAGCCCAATGCAGATGTTAACAGCCTTAGCAATGTTGTCAATGTAATAGGCATAGGTCATCGTACTGTCAATAGTAATCCCCAGATATTTGAAGAGCTGAACTAGCTCCAGGGAAGAGCTCTCTTTGTTGGTGATAGAAAGAGGGTAAGTTCTGTGCCTATTTTGGGAGCTGGAGAACAGCATAGTTTTAGTCTTCTTGTAATTCATAACTAACTTGTGCTTATGGAACTATCTTTCTATGACTACAAAATTACTTTGTAGCCTGGATTCAAGAACTTTAGGGTCTGGATCACTGGTAAACAGGACAGCATCGTCAGCATATAAAAGGATGTGACCCTGACAGGAGTAAGGAAGGTTGTTGATGAAAATGTTAAACAAAAGAGGGTCCAAGATGGACCCTTGAGGAACTCCAGACAGGACAGGTCTGCTATCTGAGAGGGTGTTACCAATCGTCACCTGCTGTGTACGGTTATGCAGGTAACTTTCAAACCAGGCTACGCTGTCATGTGCTAGGCCAATGGTGGTTAGCTGTTCGACCAGGAGGGCAAGATTCACTGTGTCGAAAGCTCTGGTTAAATCAATGAAAGCAGCACTAACCAGGTGTCCTTGATCTGAGGAGTGGTAAATAAAGCCTGTGAACTCCAGAAGGGCGGTAGTGGTACTATGACCATTTCTGAACCCATGTTGTTGCGGGCATTGTAGCTGATATTTTTTTTTAAGTATTCAACCAGTTGGTCAGCCACTATACGCTCAAGAGCTTTCGAGAGTGGGGGCAGGATAGAGATGGGCCTGTAGTTCCCAGTAATTGTGCGATCCCCAAACTTATGAACTGGTGTCACAGTGGCAGATTTCCATTTCTGAGGGAATTGAAAGTAACTAAGTGACATGTTAATAATATGTGTTAGAGGTGACAGAATTTCATCCAGCGTAAGGACTACAAACTTAAGATCCAGGGTGTCACCACTAAATCTTGATTTCCCTAATTCCTTGAGTAGGTAATTCCTGGCTTCATGGGCTGAGAGGGTTTTGAAGTAGAAAGGAGGATGAGAAGGGTGCTGAGTCTCTTTCCCAGAGTAGTCACTTGTGAGGGGGTGAGAGAAGTAGCCAGGTGGCAGAACACTACTCAGGTTTGTGAAGGCATTATTAAAAGTGTTAGCAATAAGTCTGGGGTCGAGTGAGGCTACACCATCAATGTTAAGCATGGTAGGGGCAGATCTGAGGTCTCTCCCAGTGACCTCTTTAAGGTTAGTCCAAAATTTTCTGCCATCATTCCAGGTCCGAAAGAGCACTTCCTTATAATATTGATTTTTAGCTGCACGAATAGCCCTTGTGCAGTTGTTTCTAGCTGCTTTGTACTTCTGGATGTCGGCCTGGTTACACAGGGACCTAGACCTGTGCCATAGACGGTCCCTGGCATTCAGAAGCTCAAGGAGGTCTGGAGAAAACCAAGGATTACAGGGGCCTTTGATTTTACACTTTTTATGGGGGGGATATGCCTATCACATATAGCATTGAACTGAAGAATGAATTGGTCGAGGGCAATGTCAACATTGTTAGTTGTGTAAACCATTGACTAGTCCTGATTATGCAGGTCAGCGTTTAGTGATTAAAGATGCCCACAGATGAGTACCCTGGTGGTAATTGTTCTAGTGGGTGGTTTTGAGAATTTGTTCACCCAATCAAACAAGACTGGGGAGTGGTCACTGAAGGCATCTGGGAGTACGACTGTGTCCGATATATGATCAGGGTGGTTAGAGAGCAGCCAGTCCAGTAAGGTACTTGTCCCAGTTTTATAGTTGATTCTAGTGGCGGACTCGACTGGCTGGGTGAGGTGAACTGCTGAAACTGCATCTTTGAAAGGGCTTATGTCAGGAGAGAACCAATTGATATTGAAATCTCCTAATATGATAATTTCCGAATTAAGACTCAGAGAGCCAAATCACTCCAGGAGTGCATCAAAGTAGGAGGCCGTCTGTCTGAGAGGAATATAGATTGAAAACACAGTAAGGGTTTTATTGTGTGCACCTAGAAGCACTTTTATGGCAAGGGCTTGCATGTGGTTATCAGTTTTGATGCACACAAGAATGACTAGAGCACCTAGCTCTCCCTTTCGTGTTTCTCCTTTTTCCTGTTGGAACCTGTCCTCTTTACCAAGGGGGAGGGTATTATTGTTATGGTTGTTAAGTTACAATTATTTAATTTGGATAGTCTAGTGTTTTGTCATCTGCAAAAATGAATCTGGCAGTTATATGGAACACAGTTCACCTAGAGGCAGCAGTTTGAATGTAGCATTCTAAATTCCATTATTTGCATACATTCAGTCATAGCTCCAAGGGCAGTCAGAGATTCTGAGCTGATTGCATATGTCTAATCCTACTGGGAGATCCCTTGGAAGACAGTTCTGCAGACAATTTCAATGTTTCTATGTTAAGAAACAATATTACTATAGTAATTTTTTCTTCCACCCCAGCTCTTCCGTGGCTCCTGCCACCCAGGCTTCAGCCTTTGGCTCGGCCTGTTCCAGCCTCTCCAACCATCCAGGTGGATGTCCAAACAGCCACCAGTGGGTCCCCCCCAGATGTCCATACTGTTTACGGGCTTCTTCAGTGGCTGTCGGTCACCGTTACTCCTGACAGACCCCATAGGGTCAGCAGGGATTCAGGCAATCGACCGCTTCTCGACAAATCCTCAGAGTCGGAGGGATCCTCCGTACACTCCCGTCTGTTGGACACAGAGTCAGGGAGAATTTGTTGATGGAGCATGGTCCCACTTCTTTTGTGGACCTGCTCCAGCTGATCTCAGAATCGACGGGTCTCCAGATGGAGCCTGTCCAGAAATGGTTTAAGTACCCTTTAACTGAGAATCTCGACTGGGGAGACTCCTCTGGGGAGGCCTTCCTGGTCACCGAGGCCATTCTTGGCCCTGCTCTGGAGCTTTGGCAGCACTCTGCTTCTTTCCCTGCACCCTTGGCATGGATGGGTCGCAAGTACGCAGTCCCTACTGAATCTCTTTTGGGTTTCACTGAATGTCCCTAAGCCGAGGGTCTGGTGGCCAACTCAGTCTTTCAGTGCTTGGGCAACGTTGGGGATGTGGATAATCCTTCTAACAAAGAATCCAAGAAATTGGATCATATGGACAAAAAGGTCTATGCGGCCTCCTCTCTCGTCCTTCAGCAGGCGAGTTCGGCTCTTTTGATGTCCCACTTTGCTCATGCCCTTTTAGGCACTCTTGATGAGGTGCTTCCCCACCTCCTGGCTGACTTACAGACCATGGTCAAGCAAGTCTGGGACCAGGGCCGAGTGGTGGCTGAGCAACATCTCCAGACATCCAAGGACATCAGTGACTCCTGCATCTGGTCTGTGGCTGCTGCGGTCACCATGTACTGCAGGGCTTGGGTGCAGATCTCTACCTTTATAACAGATACCCAGCACAAGTTGGCAGATGCCCCCTTCTTGGGCACCGACCTGTTTGGGCTGGGGCTCGAAGGACACCTTACTTGCATTAAGTCCAGTGCTACCCTGTGCTCTGTTACCTCCACCCAGAGGGATCCATAGGGCACTAAGCCTCAGTGAAAGAATTCCTTTCAGCCCCTCGCTGCCCCTGTGGCCAAGCTGTCCCAGACCCCTCTGGGTAGCAGGCCCAAGCTTGGCATCCCCCACCGAAGTCGGTTGCTCCAGTCATCTGAAAGCTAGGTGTGGTCAAGGCCCCACTGCTTCCTCAGCTGGTCCCTCCTCCTCCGCCTCTAAGCCCGCTCAGTGACGGGCTGGGAGGGGGTGCTCCCCCAGGCCTGTTCTGACTCTCCTGGGTCCTCCTGTGGAGGGCCGGCTTTGCCACTTCCTTTACACCTGGTCCGCTGTCACTACAGGCAGGTGGGTACTTGAAGTGATTGGTCAGGGTCTGCCTCTAGAGCTCAAGGCTTACCTGCCTTGCCAACCCCATGGGAAGACTTGATGTCCACAGACCTGTTAGCGAACATTGCACAGCTCTTCCAGAAGGAGGTCATGGCTCAAGTCCCAGACCCTCCAGTGAACCCAGGGTTTGTCTCCAGGTACGTCCTGATGCCAAAGCGGATGGGGGGGGTGGCTGGTGCACCATCTTAGATATGCATGACCTGAACAAATTTTTTCGGTCTAGCACCTTCAGATTCGTCACTCTGTCACAGATTATTCCATTTCTGGAATGGGACATGTGGTTCTGCTCCCTGGATCTTCAGGGTGCATTCTTCCACGTCCCCATCTGTCTGTCCCACTGCCAGTTCCTCTGGTTATGAGGAGAAGGGAATATTTACGAGTTCCAGGCTTTGTCTTTTGGCCTTTTCTTGGTTCCCATAGTCTTCACCAAGTGCATCACAGTGGTGACAGCCTCCCTGAGGCATCAAGGTATCCAGGTGTACCCTTACCTGGATGACTGGCTTATAGCGGGTCCCTCCAGGGAGGAGGTAGAGCAGTCTAGGGAACTGGCCTTTTCATCGGGGGGAAGCTAGACTCTTGCAGAACTAGGGCTTGGCTTAAGGAGGACCAAATGGAGGTGCTCTCCTTGCCCAATCATTTTGGGTTGGGCAATTGCGCCCTGCTGGGGACTTCCTGCACCTCCTGGGACACATGGTGGCATGCACCAGTGTGATCCATTGGTCCTGGTGGAAAATGCACTCTCTGCAATGAGAGCTTGCCCGCCAGTGGTCTCAGCACCAGGGCCACTTCAACCAGCCAGTCACTGTGACCCAGCTAATGTGGAACACCCTCCAGTGGTGGTTAGTCCTGGAACATCTGCAGGAAGGGATCCAATTTGTCTGCTTAGAGCCGATGGTTACCATGATGACCGATGCTTCCCTAATGGTCTGGGTTACCCACCTGGGGGACCACAGAGTCCACAGACTCTGGACCCCTGGGGAGTCCCAATGCCATATCAACCTGCTGGAACTTTGGGCAGCTCAGCTGGCGCTGACAGCCTTTGCTCTGCACATTCAAGGTCAGATCATTCAAGTCCAGATGGACAGCACCACAACCATGTACTATCTCAACAAACAAAGCAGGACGCACTCCTTTCCTCTGTGCAGGGAAGTTCTCTACATCTGGACTCTAGTACTAAGCATGGACACTGATCTCTGGCCATCCATTTGCCTGGCATCTCCAACCAGCTGACAGATGCCTCAGCCATGTGGGCAAGGCATCTCAAGAGTGGTCTCTCCATTCGGAGGTAGTACACAGCCTGTTTTCCCACTGGGGCACCCCTCTGGTAGACCTGTTTACCTCCAGGGAGAACACAAAGCTGATGGTGTATTGTGTCCATCCCCTCAGTAGGGAACGCTGCAGGAGGAGGCCTTCTTGAGGCCCTGGGCCCCAGGCCTTCTCTATACCTTCCCTCTGTTTCCTCTGATCCACAAAGTGCTGATCAAAGCCAGGAGGGACAAGGCATGGATGATCTTGGTGGCTCTGGACTGGCCCCACCAGTTCTGGTACCCAGATCTCCTCAGCCTCAGCAGCAGACTCCCGAGGTGTCTTCCTCTCTGCCACGACCTGCCCTCTTGCAGTTAGGGGAAAGTACTCCATCCGGACCTTCAATCCCTGCACCTGACAGCCTGGTTCCTGGGCAGCTGGAGTTCCAGGCTTTGGGTCTCTCTAAAGATGTCCTCACCGTGATCGAAGCTTCTTACATAGAAACATAGACTTTGACGGCAGATAAGGACTGCTAGGCCCACCTAGTCTGCCCATTTCCCTACCTACAGGATAGGCCTCAGATCCTAGTTAACCAACAGCCTATTTCTTCCTACCCCCCACGAGAATTGCCTTATGTCTGTCCCATGCATTCTTGAATTCTCCCACAGTTTTAGACCCCACAACCTCCTCAGGAAGGCTGTTCCATGCATCCACTGCCCTCTCTGTGAAAAATACTTCCTCACATTGCCCCTGAACCGCCCTCCTTCTATCTTTAAATTGTGTCCCCTTGTTCTTGCAAGTCTCTTTTTCTGAAAGATGCTACCCTCTTGGACTTTGTTGATTCCACTGAGGTACTTAAAAGTTTCTATCATGTCCCCCTCTCCTTCTTTCCTCAAGGGTATACATATTTAGCTCCTTTAGTCTCTCCTCATACGGCTTCTCTTGCAGACCCTGCACCATTTTAGTTGCCTCCTCTGGACTGCCTCTATCCTGTCTATGTCCTTATGGAGATGGGGTCTCCAGTACTGGACACTGTACTCTAGATGGGTCTCACCAACTGTCTGTACAGAGGGATAACAACTTCCTGTTTTCTGCTGATGATGCTCTCCTATACATCCCAGTATACCCCAGCCCTCCCTACTGCCTTCTCACATTGCTTGCTAACCTTAAGGTCATCTGATGTGATTACCCCCAGGTCCCTTTCCTTTTTGTTGTTGTTACTACTCCCCACCCATTGTGTATTTTTCCCTGGGTTCTTGTTTCCAGGTGCATTATTTGCACTTCTTTGCATTGAATCCTAGCTGCCATACTTCAGACCATTCCTCCAACCTTGCCAAGTCCCTTTTCATCCTTTCCACGCCTCCTTGTGTATCAACCCTGTTGCAGATCTTTGTGTCATCTGCAAAAAGGCATACTTTTCCTTCCAGTCCCTCTGCAATGTCACTGATGAAGACATTAAAAAGGACTGGACCCAATACTGAACCCTGCGGTACCCCACTAGTAACCCCCCTCTTTCTTCAGAGTGGACTCCATTTACAATTACCTTCTGTGTCCTGTTGTCCAGCCAATGTTTTACCCAGGCTACCACCCTGGGTCCCACTCCTAGGCTGGTTAATTTGACTATTAATCTTTTGTGTGGGACTGTGTCAAATGCCTTGCTAAAGTCTAGGTAGGCCATGTCCACAGCCCCTTCCCTCCCCTCCTCTTAGAAGGAGTCGACCCGAAAATGCTATGCCTTCAAATGGAACAGGTTCTCCATTTGGTGCCAGGGTAAGGGGCTTGACCCCTTATCTTGCCCAGTGGTTAGCATTCTCGACTACCTTTGGTCCCTCTCTGTCGGGCCTTCGGGTTGACAACCTTTAAGGTGCACCTGGCAGCCATCTCAGCATACTGGGCGCGGGCTGGTATGCCATTGGTAGAGCAGGAGAAGGTGGAATGGCACTTTTTCAAAGGCCATGACCACATTTCCCATCTGGTGTGTGAACCACTACCACCTTGGGACTTGTTGCTGGTGTTGGCAAAGCTCATGGGCAAGCAGTTCGAACCAATGCAAAGGTGTGAGATGTCATACCTGTCATGGAAGACCACCTTCCCAGTGGCAATCAGATCAGACAGAAGGATCAGTGAGCTCCAGGCGCTCTTGGTGGAGTCTTCTTACCTGGTCTTCCACAGGGACAAGGTTATCCTTCTTCCCAACCCAAAGTTCCTCCCGAAGGTTGTGTCTGAGTTTCACCTTAACTAGGTGATTAATCTCCTGGTGTACTTCACCAACCACACCTCGGAGACCGAGCATAAGCTCCATACCTTGGACCTGCAGAGAGCACTCACCTACTGTAAGGAAAGGAGTGCACAGCTGGAGTTTGGGGAAAGGTTCGCCAGCTGTTTGTCACCTACGCTGAAGCCACACCTGGCAGATCAGCAGCTAAGCGGACAATTGGCAGGTGGATTGTATCCTGAATTGACCTCTACTATAGGTTGGTGGATAGGGAGCCTCCTGTAGGGCTTAGGGCTCATTCCACCCATCATACCGCTGCCTTGGTGGCTGCTTCCAGGGATGTTCCTAATCAAGAGATCTGCAGGGTTGCTACTGTACCTGGAAGTCAGCACATGCCTTCATTTCCCACTACCACATCGACCTTCAGTCACACCGTGATGCTGGTTTTGGGCCTCAGTTCTACAATCTGTTTCCTAAGTAGGGGGTGTGCGCTTTTCCCCCTCCTCCCGGAGAACTTCTAGGAGTCGGCCCAAAGTGTGGATCTGTACATTATATCCATGTCCCTAGAAAAACAGGTTAATCAGCTGTTCTAGGAGTTGTATATGATGTACATCCACACTGACCCACCTAATCTCCCCTGGCAAGTGACTCACTGGTCTTGCTTCCAGTGGGTAAGATCTGATGTCATGGGGTGATGCCGAGGGAGCTACCACCCGGGTGGGTGGAGGAGCTAGCAACTGAGGTTAGAGGGGGGAAAATTCAGAAGGGAAATCTGGAGACACTTTTTCACAGAATGGGTGGTAGACAAGGGAACACTCTACCTAAGGATACGGTTTCCTGTAGGATGGTGGGCTGTTTTAAGAGGGATGGGACAGAGGAGGGGGAAATGACTGTGAGGAGGGAGGGAAGGGTGGGGCAGCTGCAAGTTGAGGGGCTAGCCGCACAATCGAGCAGACTCCATAGACCATGAGACCTGTTTCTGCTGGCATTTCATATGTCTGTATGTTCCAGCAAGTCTTAAAGGGAAAGATGCACTGCCAGAAGTGTGGATGTACATCATATACCATTCCTAGAACTATTGTTACAGGGGAGTAACCTGTTTTTACTCAAGTGTCCTCAAAATATCAGCTTTATGTGAAACAAATAGTCTGAAAAAATTAATATCCCTGTGCAAGTTGAGACAGAATCGAGGTGCGCTCAATTTCTTCAATGAGAGTTTCCTGCATACCTACTATATCTTTGTATTTTTGCCCCAGTTCTTCCCAGAAAGACTGCAGTACAGAACAGCTCCAAAAAATATGATAGTGAGTGCCCTCCCCACACACACATCTTCACTAACATCTATCAGAGCGGTTCTGTGTATAATGCTTAGTTTAGGTAGACGAAGAAAAAAATGACTATTTTCCAACAGAATTCCCTCCAAGTACTCGGAGGCCAAATATGTTTCCATTCTTATGGAGTAAAATCCCTATCTGATTCTCTTTCCCATGCTGTTTGATAATGAGGTGGAGGGTGGTTTTTCATTGCAATATAAGTCTGAACTAATTTAGAAATACATTTTTTATGAAATATACCTTTGGCTACCTTGAGAATTGTTAGAGGAAGAGGATGTTGGTCATGCTGAGCATCCCTGAGGTTAGAACCAGTTCTAAGAAATAGCTCATCTGGAGGTAGCGGGAAAAATCCACTTGTCTCAAGTGGAATTCCTCTCTCATGGCCGTAAAGGACTTGAAGTCCCCTTGATAAATAAATTGAGAAAAACAGCACAGGCCTAGATTTCGCCATCTATGCAAGGTATGGTCTAAATAGGGTGGTGTAAATTGTGTACAGTGGATTGAGTGCATGAGGTTATCGAACCTCGACTAGCCAGGTCCCACCTCACTGTGCTCTACAGATAATATAGCTGTTGAGTCTAGGGGTTAGACATTGCTACTCTATGTATTATGCCTATGAGAGCCTCAAATACCTCAAGCGGATGCAGTCTGTGGCTACCCACCAGCTCTTGTGTAACCCAGATATTGCCCGGATCTTGTTTTATAAGAGCAATCCATGGTGTAAGCTGGGTCATCTGATAGTAAATCTTTAGATTCAGCAAACCCAGTCCCTCTTGTTCTCTAGGTTGCTGTAGATTGGCCCAACATGTTCTAGCCTTTTTACTCCCGCAGACAAAGTGGTATATTGCTTTTTTAATTTTTACTCAATCTGACTGAGGGAGCCTCAAAGGGAGGGTCTGAAATAAAAGTAAAAACCATGTGGGAGCTTTTTCCCCTAGAGAGAGGGCGGCACCACCCCAAGGCGATGCACTGCATATTTCGCAGAGTTGGCCAATGTGACGGCCGACTCCTCTCATCTGCCCCAGTTCTGCTTCTCCCACCATCAAAAGCACAGCAGCTCGCCACACAGAGTGAATTCAACTGTGATATCGTGGCCTGGTCCGATTCAGCTCCGAGTTCAATGCCATTTTCAACGCCATTGTTGACGCCTAAGTTCTCCATTCCAGTTCTGTTCCAGTCGATACTACTCGGAGTCGTTTTTCCACAGAAATGGGTAAGACCTCAGGCAAAATCTGTTGACTATTGTAATAAAATATCTCTGGTTGCTACCTTACGTGGTACTCGTGTACCTATATTGTGACTACTGTGATCTATCTATTACCAAGCGTGTACCACCAGTGAATGCCTGTAACACTGGTTGCTTTTTTAATCTAAGTGTTATGTACTGTACTGTTTGCTGTGATGTATTGCTCTCTTGACGAGGTGCCTTTGTAAATGAGCCTATGACTCAAAGGTTTGTAAACCGATGATCTAATAAATAAATAAATAAGATCTTTCCTTTTATTAGCGGCACCAAATCTTCTGCTTATTTTGATTTTAGTTGCTGCGAGCCATGTTGGGTTCATCCAGGGACAAGAAAAAGCATTCTTCCAAGGCGGGCCGACCTCCTATGCATCGGTGTCCTGAGAGCTGGCAGATAGCAGATATCGGTCACGGATCAACATGACAGTTGCCTCACCTGCCTGGGTTCATCTTACGACATGGTTAATTGCAATGCTTGCTTCTCCATGGACCGCCAAATTCTTGAACTTCACACATTGAAAGTCGGCCATGCTTCGCCCACTTTCAGAGGGTGATGACATACGAGGGACTCCAAGCACAGGTCTCTCTCCACCCTTCCTCCGGATCCCCTTCCTGTTCTATACAGACCGGTGAGGAGGGGCCTTCCTCCCCTTCTAGCCTTGCCAGGGAGGAGGAGTCCTCTTCCGTGGTGCCAGAGGATTGGTCTGGCCCCCTTGGGGGCCAGACCGAGAGCGCCACACAAGCAATCACCTCCTTGGAGGTGCAGGTTCCCCCAGTGTCACGGCCCACGTCTGCTGGGCCCGACATGGCCTGTCAGTGCCATTTCATATCCTGGAGCCATTTGTGGCTCCAGTGATCAGGACGGTGCCACGAACGGTACTGGGCCTGCCTACGGCGCCAAGGGTGGGAGAACCTGTGAGGTTGCTTGTCTGGAGGTCTTTTGGATCTCCTCCCTCCAGAGCCAGATGATCGAGACTGATCCAGACTGACGGCCTGACTTCTCAGAGTCAGAGGGCTCTCCGGTGCCCAGTACCTCTGCGCCTCCCAGGTTCCCCTTCCTTCGGTTCCAGTGGTTGCGGTCAGCGCTAGATCCCATGCTGTGGGCGGTGTCGGGAGTGGGTCATTCGATAGCGGCCCTCAATCTGAGGGGATGGTGCTTCTAGCCTCGGGGGTTCGGATGGCTGCCAGCCCTGGCGCCAGTGCCATTTATTTATTTATTACATTTTGATGATCAGGTTGGCCCACTGGGTCCCGAAGGTCCCTTTTTCAGGGGTGACCCAGAAATAACATTACAGGGTGAGACACACAGATGCAATTGGTTACAGAGTAAGTGCAGAAAATGTAAACAGGTTACACACCAGTAGCAATTTTCAGAGTTGTTTTGATTGACCAGCAGTGATTGTATGATAAAACCTAGCCGTGAGGTCATTGAGGGTGACATGAGGCATGTGGAGAGCAGTGGTAAACAAGTGAGAGGGTTGGCGTTGGATTGTGGGGGGCGGACTATCAGATGCCGTGTCAGTGACAGATAATAATAATAATAATACAGTAATACATTTTATTTGATATAGCGCCTTTCACGCTTCAAGGCGCTGTACAGTAAGATAAAAACAATATTCAATAAATACAGATAAAAATCAAAGCAATTCAGGGTACACTTTTCCCCACAAATAGGTCTTCAGTGCCTGTTTAAAGCACCCCACTGTCCTGCACTCCGGTAGCTGACGGGGCAGAGAATTCCAGAGGGTAGGTGCCACAAACCCGATGGCACGCACACCAGATGACTTTAAACTTACTCTCGGAATCTCCAGCAACCCCTCATCAGCCGAGCGGAGCTGTCACAGAGGGGTGTAAGGAACTAGGAGCTCTTTCAAGTAATCAGGACCAAGTCCGTGTAGGGCTTTGTAGGTCAATAGACCTACCTTAAAGGTGATCCACCACTGAATGGGCAGCCAGTGCAGATTGTGCAGCACAGGGGTAATATGAGTTCTTCTCGAAGCCCCAGTCAACAAACGTGCTGCAGCGTTCTGCACTAGCTGCAAGCTGCAGATATCAACCCCAGGAAGCCCTAGGTAAAGGGAGTTGCAATAGTCAAGGTGCAATGTCACAAATGCGTGGACCAAGACAGGCAGGTCGCTGGACGGAAAAAGGTGTTTGATCCTAGCAATGTTCCTAAGATGGTAAAAGGCCAGCTTGATGACTGCCGACACCTGATGACGAAGGATCAGGCTATCGTCAAGCACCACTCCTAGGTCATGCACCCAATCAGTGGTGAGAATCTGTGCACCCCCCAGGACTAAACCTGAGGGGAGCTCATTCCTCAACCCCTCTGTCCTACGACCCGGGTCTACTACCAAGACCTCAGTCTTTCCTGGGTTCAACTTTAAACCACTGGCACTCATCCAATCTTGGATTTCTATGAGGCAGCTGTTCAGTACAGAGATAGCACTAACCGGGTCAGGGGCAAAAGACAGGTAGAGCTGAGTATTATTGGCATAGCAGTGAAACCTCAGCCCATACCGTCTTACAGTGTCTCCGAGGAGCAGCATATACAGTACACTGCAAATAACATGGGGGACCGCACCGAGCCCTGAGGTACCCTGCAAGGCAGAGAGAAAGCCTCGGAAGAAAAAATACCTGGCAACTCTCTGCGTTCTACCAGCGAGAAAAGATGTAAACCACCTGAGAACTGATCCAGACAGCCCGCAGATGGACATCAAATGCTCAAGCAGAACCCCATGATCTACAGTGTCAAAGGCTGATGATAAATTAAAGAGAACCAAGATAGAATGGTGTCTCCGATCTCTCGCCATCAGGAGATCATTGAGCACCTGAACCAAAGCAGTCTCAGTACTATGTCTCTTACGAAAACCCGATTGGAGAGGTTCGTATAGATTATGGATGGTTAAATGGTTCTCCAGTTGAGCCACCACAACTTTCTCAATAACCTTCCCTACAAAAGGAAGGTTAGAGATAGGCCTATAGTTTGCTAGATTCTCTGGGTCTAAGGAAGCTTTCTTCAGGAGGGGTATCACCACCCCCTCCTTCAGCAAGCTAGGAAACTCACCCAAGTCCAAAGAGCACCGGACAATCTGAGCTAAATCCGAGCTAAGACCGGGCCAATGATGTCACTACAACCCAAAACCAGGGAAGTAGGACCCGGATCTAATCTACAGCAAGTGGGACACATCCTCTGGGTAATCCTCCCGATATCCACGAACTCCGGCAGATCAAAGGTACTCCAGGAAATTCCGGACTCTGCGACACCACACCGACCAACAGCATCCCCCATAGAATGAAGTTGGTGGCACTCCTGCCTGATGTAGACCACCTTATCCACAAAGAAACGAGCGATCTCGTCACACTCCCTTTGTGAAAAGACTTGACAGAACTGCTGACAGGCTGGGTTGCACAGCCTGTCAACCATTCTGAAGAGTTGAGCCGGTTGGTTCAGTGTGACAGAAATTTCCCTGGACAGGAACTCTGCCTTCTTGCGGGAAATTTCTGTTTGATAGAATTTATAATGTTCTAACAAAATAAGGTGGTCGGCATCTAAGGTTGTCCTCCGCCAACGACGCTCTAACCTACGCCCCAGTCTCCGCAATTCCCTAAGAGTCCCATCAAACCATAGGGCCCCAGGGCGAAGCGGAAGGGGGTGAACTCGGATAGGAGTAATCAGATTGAGAGCAGAAGAGACGGTCCTATTATAGGCCGCAACTAACTGCTCAGGATCTGTGCTGGTCTCATCAAGCAGCGAGAGGTCTATTGCCGCCATCAGATCTTCGGGGAACACATCCCGTAAAGGGCGATAACTGACCATCTCCACAGGGGTCAACCTACCCAGGGGGTCTGAAAAATTTAACCTGACGGTGAAATGGTCAGACCAACCAACCGGTTCCACCACCAAGTTGGAGGCCTCGATCCCCAGGAGGAAGACCAGATCAAAGGAGTGACCACCATTGTGGGTAGCTGAGGAAACAACCTGTGTGAAGCTCAGAGATGTCATCACCTGGTGGAAGTGTTGTCCAAAAAAGTGAGGATTCATCATCGACCCAGGCGTTGAAGTCACCCAGAACCATCAGTCTGGGTGACTCCAATGCCATGTCAATGGCAAAGTCTGCTACTTCCTGCAGGAACAGCTTCTCATCCCCTGGCGGACAGTAAATGAGAGCTATCCTGCACCCCACACCAGCTACCACAGTACACTCGAATGAACTGGCCTCCTCAACTGGAACACCAGTTAAGCCCAATTCGGTCTTGAAACAGACCGCGACCCTCCTCCCCCGCAGTCCAGTCTCGGGTAATGTATAACCGAGTACCCGGTAGGGATAGTTGCCTCCAAAATAGGGGCAGCATTCCCATCCAACCAGATCTAGGTAATGCAAACCAGATCCGCTGTACCCACAAAATCTGCAATAAGAGCAGTCTTGTTGCAGACAGATCTGGCATTGCATAACAGCGCCTGAGTTGGATGAGGTTGGCAAGCCGTCCCAACTACTTGCCCTCCCATAATGGAGGTGCCCTTGGGTATGGAAATCAGAACAGGATCCCCACGTTCCAGACACCATTTCGCCCCAGGGTGTCGTCTGGTCCTAATCACCCCAATGGGAGAGCGCCACTCTTTTGGGCTTCACTGTCCACAACCCCACACCCACCCCTGCGAGCAATCCCCAGCACTCAACAACGCTGATAAATGAAAGCAGGCGGGGGGGAGAAGAGAACGGGCGGAGGGCGCGGAGAGCGGAGGCCGAATAGCACAGGACAGGGGGGCAAGCAGGCACATTCCACCAATAATTATAACCAAACAATAGAGAAAGCACACAAAACCCCAAATTCTTAAAACAAAACCATGAACAATTAGAATCCTAAACCCCCCACAACAATATAAACTTAAATCATAATCCCAACCCAAAAAAGCATATAAAACTGCCCTCCTCCCACAATTGGATAAAATTTGAACCCAGAAAACAAAATAAAATCTCCTCTCACAAGATATAAAATAGACACACAAATATAAATTCACCCCCTCCTGCAGCCCTCTCACAGCCAAGGGAAAAATTATAGGCACTCCCACTGCCCAGAAAACAAAAAATCAAAAAACTAAAATAAACATAAACATCAAAAATAAGATAAAAATAAATATGGACCCCCTGATCCTCTCACCACCAGGAGACCAAAAATAAATTAAAAGTCTGGGAAAGAAGGCATCCAATAGTAGGAGAAGTCATAAAAGAAATCTACTCAATAAAATCCAAACGGAAGCTTCAAGTAATCCACCATAGATCAGGCCTCACAGCAAAATCCAGGTCAACCCGCACTTTAGGAATCCAAACTCCCAGTATATCTTATAAGGCAAACTTACTGGTATCAGTAGTCCAGCCCTCACAGTTCTTACTTTCAAGGTTATCCAGAAAAATGAACATAGCAAAGGTAAAAACAGTCCCGGTTCAAATGATGCCAGAACCCAACCAACCCAGGGCAGGTCACGTTATGTGCAACCAAATACCCCCTCCTGGAACGCCGGAGAAAACCCAGCCTCTGCCAGGCAACTCCGGCAACTCCTGGAAGCTCCACGAACACCAACCCTTCGGTAGGCACTCCCAGGGACAAATGGCTACACCCCGCACCTACCTCTAGGTCAGCTGGACTGGCTGAACCTCTCCTCCTCCTCCTTCGAAGCTCCACAGGACAGTATCAGGGCCAGCAATTCAAGCAATCCTCGAACAACAAATCAAGTCCAATCACTCGATTGCTCATATTTCCAGACTCGCTCCAGGCTCGCTCCACCAACTAGCTGCTCCAGGTCCAGACAGTCAATTCCTCCCCCAACAAAACCAGGAATTGTAATCCACAGTTCTTCTCTGAAGTTGCTTCAAGCCAAGTATTCGCCACACTTCAGCCTCCTTTACAGCATTCCAACTCATATCTAGACCATATGGAAACTCCCAATGATATAAGCAAACCAGTGGTGTAGGCAATGATGTAAACAATCCCAATGGTGTAAACAATCCAGTCCCAAAGTTACAAAGTAGGCCCAGCCACCAAAGATATTAAAACGATAGCGGGGCCAATCGGGTTAACACACGAGACACCAACAATACACGGAGTCCCGACCAGCATTAAACTGTAGTTCGGTATTAAATAAGGTAGTGTGCAAGCGTCCCAATAACGGTAAACAGTGGTAGACAGCAGCCGTAGTACATGGGACACCAATAGAAAATGGAGCCCAGACTGACATTATGCAGCAATCCACTGTTACAGGGCAAAAATACAAATGAAACACAACATATGCTCTTCCAAAGAAAAATACAGACGAAAATAAAAATGGAATGAAAAATGACAAAAAATAAAACTAAAATGGACTAAAACAGACTAAAACTTAAAAACTAACACGGAGCTATCATGGAGCAACTGATGGCACATCCAGCCTGGTGGCCATTTTACTTTCTTTTTTTTTAAGTCGATTTTTTTAAGATGGTGGTCTCGGTCATGTTCCTCTGGGGTCAGAACAGGGACTCCCTCTTCTGCATCCTCCCTTGGGAGGGCTGCAGGACTGGAGTAGTCCCTAGCTTCGGGAGTGAGGAGAAGGTCTGCCTCGGAGTCAGCAGGGTTGAGGGGGCGAGGCGAGGGTCGGTGACCCTCCCAGGGGATCCTTCGGGGTTCCAAGAGGAGTCATAGCACCAAGTCTTCCTTCTCTCCTTCGTCCCCTTCGAGGGAGACCTCATTGGGTGGGGTTGGGGCCCGCCCTTCTGGGTTGGGGCCCGCCCTTCTGGATCCATGTGACCCCAGTCTCCTTACAGGGGAGTTTCCCCTTCAGGTCTCAGTCCTGACTGCTTTGAACTGGCTAAGCAGCCAGTCTCTGTGCAAACCTGCGGCTCTCCAGGGTGTCTGAGATCATCAGCGAGGTCCCCTAGCCCTGGCAGAGGTCACTCACAGAAGGTAAAATGCACTTCCCCTTTTTCTCTGCAACTCCCTCCTCTTTTTCCTGAGTCATATGGGTCCTTCAGGGCCTTTGACCTGAGAGCAGTTCAGAGCCACTGCTGCTGCCTTCCCCAGGTATGTCAGGGCTATGGAAAAACAGGTCTTCCACCTATCTCTCCCGCAGCAGCTGGACTCAGACTCTTCAGATTCGTTGGGCCTCTTCATCTTCCTCCTTTGAGGAAGAGGATACCACCATCCATTTGTCCTCAGACGGGTATCAATGCTTTCTTGCGAGATTGGTCGGTGATCTGCATCAATCCCACATCGCAAGACGCAACCCTGAATGGACATTGTGCGTTTTTCTCAGTGAATTCAGCCCTGACCACTTGGTGGTGCCTTCTTGGCCAATCCCTTTCCAGTAGGTGTCGTACTGTACCTGGCAGTGTCCATCCGCCCTGGTTCCAGCCCCAGTGGACTGCCAGCGCAGGTATTGTGCACCCCAGGGGTCTCCCAGGTGACTTGCCTCATCCCACTTTGGCGTGGGGTTGCTGAACACCCCTTCCGGGCAAAGACACCTAGTGCACAACCATGCCCTGGATGCGGACTACATGGAGTTCGACCACTGGGGATGGAGAGTGTTCTTCTCGACGCATCATGCTTAGCATCGCAGCTCATCAGGTACACCATCCTATATTAGGTATCTTTGGTCAATGTTAAGCTAGGTGCTGGTATTGTTGCCTGATTTGGAGGTGACCAGACAGGCCATTGCCCTCTCCGAGCAGGGCTCTCAAGGCATCAGGCAAGGGTGTCTTACGATGCCAGCGAGGTAGCTTCAAGGCTAGTGGGGACAGTGATCTGCATTAAGAGGACGGCATGGCTTCATCTATCAAGGTTGTCACCCTTTGCCTGGCATAGTGTGCTTGCCTCCACTTTCTGGGGGACCCATCTTTTCTCCTGCAGGGCAAGGCGGGAACTTCCATCTCCCAGGTCATGGGAGATCCTGCCTCTCCCTGACCAGTCACAGGTCTAACTGACCTGTAATGGGTCTCCTCCTTCCGTAGTTCTCCACTACGGGGGGCTGACAGACTCATGTCTCTCAGAGAAGTGCTGGGTCCCCTTCAGGGGTCTTGGTACTCACCCAGTAAGTGATGAATGGTGAAGATTGACACAGGGATGATATGAAAATGATGTACCTACCATAATTCTTGATCTTCATCTTAACCATTTATCATTGGAACCCACCCACCTTCCCCCCTTAGGCCTCAGTCTCTGGACGATGCCTCCTCCATGCTTTCCCTCCTCCTCCTCCTCGAGGCCAGTTGTGGGCGGAGTCCCGCTGGTACCTCTAGATCCTCTGTTACCTGCTTAAGCAACAGAGGGCCCACTCTGAGGGGGAGGGCAAGTAGGGCTTCTTACCCTGGCCATGTAGTCTCCCTGTGGATCCCTCCATTCTTTTCCAGTGGGTTCCTCCGGGGCTTGGCCGGTCATGTGAGAGAGGGTCAACTCCCTTGGTGGGGGATCCCCCTCTAGGATGGAAAGATGGGAGAGAGCCCAAGGGAACTCTCTCATTTCTCTGTACAGTTTTCCTTTCTCTTCCCCCCCTTGGGGGGGACGTTATCCTGGACAGGATTGCCACTGAACTCTTGGGTTCTCCCTCTGGGACAGCAGTAACCGGGGGGGTCCTGTCCCAGGGTGGCTATCCCACCCTGTACTGAAGTGGGGGGGGTAGACCTCTCCACTCTTTCCCGGCTGGGAGGAGCTCGGTACTGGAGTCTATCTGTCTGAACTGCTGTTCAGTCAAATCCAGAGTCTCCACCTACAACCTTCTCCTCTGGTTGCACCCAATCTGTCTGCTCTTGGTAGCCAAGTAGTGTTGAGCTCTTTCTGCTTGGATGAGAGACCACTTGAAAATCCAGGTGTTGTGGACATAGGGACCAGGAAGGCTTGGTACCCTCTCAGATGTCATTCAACATCTCTCCCCCAGGATTCAGTTTCTTAGTGGGGAATGTGGTGGGTTCTCTCCCCCCCATCTTTCCTTCCTTTTGCCTTTTCTTTCTCTTTCCTCTCTCTGTCTCTCTCTGGTTGGCCACCCTGGGGCCAAAACTCACTCCTGTACGTCCTCCTATTCTGTCTTGTCAGTTTTACATCCTTTCCATTTGCTATCCCTTGGGCCCCCTTGCCCGGCCCTTGTCTCTTCTCTATTTTACACTCTCTCTGGTGAGCAGAACTGTGGTGGAGGAGGATTCGGTGGCCATTACTGGCCAACCTGCCAATGCTACACAGTGCATTGACCTTGAAGGTGGTGCTGCCTCTGGCGCCGACTCCTCCCCCTAGAAAAATCAAAGCTCCTGCTGGGTGATGCACCTCTGGTGATCACCCAGGCAGTGATGAATGGTGAAGATACACAGAAATGATAATAATAATAATAAACTTTATTTTTAAGCACCTTTCAAATAACAAGGTGCTTTACAATAATAAAACATGATTACATAAAATAAGAATTACAATAATATATAGTACTGCAATTACAAATACCAACAATTCACTGGTAAGCCTGACCCCACAAAAAAGTTTTAAGCGATGCTGATGGGGTAGAGAGTTCCAGAGGGTAGGAGCCACAAACATAAATGCACAGGCCCCAGAAGATTTCAAAGTCACCCTCGGAACCTCCAGCAACCCCTTGTCAGCCGAACGGAGCTGTCACACAGGGGTGTAGGGAATCAGAAGCTCTTTCAAGTAATCAGGACCAAGTCCGTGTAGGGCTTTATAAGTCAGAAAACCAACTTTAAAGGTGATCCACCACTGAATCTGCAGCCAGTGCAGATCGCGCAACATAGGGTTAATATGCAAACCCCGAGATGCCCCGATTAACAATCGAGCAGTTGCGTTCTGCACTAGCTGCAAGCGGCGGATATCAACCCCAGAAAGCCCTACGTAAAGGGAGCTGCACTAGTCAAGGCGCAAGGTCACAAAGACGTGTACCATCACAGACAGATCGCTGGACGGAACAAGGTGTTTGACCCTGGCAATGTTCCTAAGATGATAAAAGGCAGACTTGACAACTGCTGACACCTGATATCAAAGGGTCAGCCCATCATCAAGTACCACTCCCAGGTCACGCACTCGTTCAGAGGTAAGAATCTGGTAGCCCCCCAGAAATAGTCCAGAGGGCTGACCAGACCTCAACCTCTCTATCCTGCGACCTGGGTCCACAACCATAACCTCAGTCTTTTCCGTGTTCAACTTTAGCCAGCTTGAATTCATCCAATCCTGGATTTCGGTGAGGCAGTTATTAAATACTGAGAGAGCACTAATCTGGTCAGGAGCAAAAGACAAGTAGAGCTGGGTATCATCAGCATAGCAGTGAAACCTCAGCCCATGCCGTCTTACAATGTCTCTGGAGGGCAGCATATACACTGCAAACATGGGGGACAGCACCGAGCCCTGAGGGACCCCACAAGACAGAGGGAGTGAGTCAGAAGAAAAATTCCCTGACACAACTCTCTGTGTTCTGCCCATGAGGAAAGATGTAAACCACCTGAGGACCGTACTTGTCAGGCCACAGATAAACCTCAAGCACTCGAGTAGTACCCCATGGTCCACAATGTCAAAAGCTGAGGAGAGATCAAGGAGTACCAGAATGGAACAGTTTCTCTGGTCTCTCGCCATCAGGATATCATTGAGCACCCAAACCAGAGCAGTCTCAGTGCTATGCCTCTTCCGGAAACCGGACTGGAGAGGTTCATGGATATTATGGATGGTCAAATAGTTCTCCAGTTGAATTGTCATTACTTTTTCAGTAACCTTCCCTATAAAGGGAATGTTCGAGATAGGTCTGTAGTTAGTTAGAACATCCGGGTCCAATGAAGCTTTCTTCAGAAGGGGGTGTCACCATCGCCTCCTTCAGGGAGCTTGGAAACTCTCCCAATTCCAAGGAGCACCAGATTATCTGAGACAGGACCGGGCCGATGATATCACAACAATCCAAAATCATGGAAGCTGGACCAGGATCCAAACCACAGAACGTAGGGCGCATCCCCTGGACAATCCACATAATATCCCCGAACTCCGGCAGGTCAAAGGTACTCCAGGAAGTACGAGTATAGTGACTGGGCACGGACCAAAAGCATCCCCCATAGAATGAGTCAAGAGGCTCTCCGACCTGATGTCGGCCACCTTATTCACAAAAAATCGAGCAAGCTCATCACACTCCATTTGTGAAAAGGCTTGACAGAGCTGCAGACAGGCTGGGTTGCATAACCTGTCCACAGTTCATATTCGGTTGTCTTAATCCCCATCATAATCCCCCTCCAGATCTGGATATGATCGTATTAATTCCACCAATGGTTCAATAGTATGGGCAGAAAGGAGCGGGGAAAGTGGACATCCCTGTCTGGTCCCTCACCTAATAGACAAGGGGTCAAACAACATGCCATTGACCTTCACTCTTGCAGTAGGTGTCAGGTAAAGTGCTTCCAGCCATAGACAGAACTGGGTCCCGAAGCCATATTTCTTTAAAGTAGGAGAAAAATTGCCAATTAAGGTGATCAAATGTCTTTTCATTGTCAATTGATATTCCTAATTATGGGTCCCACATTTCCTGGCCTTTATGAAGTATATTCAAATAACGCTGGACGTCATCCACCAGGTGGCAATTCGGAATAAACCTGGTTTGATCCGGGTGAACAATATTTTCAATCTATTATCTAGTATTTTTGAAAATGTTTTAGAATCTACATTTAATAACAAAATTGGATGGTAGGATTTGCATTGGTCAGTTGATTTTTCCGTATTAGGGATAACTGCTATAAATCCTGAATGCCAAGAGTCAGGTAAATCCTCCGGTTCTTTACAGGAATTGAATACCTGCACTAAAAGAGGTGTAAGTTGTTCCCGAAATGCCTGGTAAAATTATTTGTCAGAGCCATCGGGTCCTGGTGATTTACCCATCTTCATATTTAAATCAGCTTGAGTAATTTTTTCTGGGACAATTGGGGCATCGAGCATTTGTCGCTCCATATCTGTTAAGTTAGGCAATTTTATGCAATCTAAGACAGAGATTTCTTCTCAAGTGGGTTCGGCAGACGCATCCAGGCTATATAGGCACTATAATATTTTCGGAAAGCTGTGTCGATATCCCTGGGGGTAAACCTAGTGTGTGTAAGTCACCCTTGTTTTCTTTAATGTTTTTGACATATTTCTACTTGGGATTTGCATAGTCTATAAGCCAGCAGTCATCCTGCTCTGTTGCCATGTTCATATTTTTGATTAACATACCTAAGATTACCTTTGGTTTTTACATCCCAGAGAATCCTATAGGGCTTTCCGGACTTTTTATAATTGAAATAAAGCAAAGACCCAGATTGTTTATGTTGTCGTTCTAGTGTCTGTAAATGTGTTTCTAGCTTCATTTGCATCTCCATTCTTTGTTTTTTAAGGTTAGAGGCATATGATATAATAATACCACGAAGTATGGCCTCTAAGGCATTCCAGCACCATTTTGGTCTAGTCCCTGAATCCTGGTTATGCCTAAGAAAGTCAGCTATAGCATCTTTCATTAATTGATGGAACTCTTCCCCCGATTTGGTGTGACGGGTAAGCTTTCATTTTTTTGCTAAATTTATTCTGCCTTTAATTCCCATCTCTTCTTTTTCCCCCAGGATCCCCTGACATGGCAGATCACCTGCTTTACTACAGCAGCACTGTCTGGAGAAGCCAGCCGGCTGCACTTCGCTCCCTACCCACTGCCAGCATTCCTCCTAGGGTAAGCCTTCATCTTCAGCCTGGGAATACATAGTGGAGCTCTGATTGGACAACTCACTTTGTGTGCACCACTGATTGGTAGCTGTAATTTACGGCTCCTTCAGTGATTGGACTGTGGGGTTTGCCTTGAATTCTTTAGTGCTTTTCTGTCTCCTACATGGCTTTTTCTCAGAGACTCAGCTACTGAATTGCAATGCTGTAGTGTAATTTGTGTGGTCTAAATTTGACCCACACCACCCGCCCCCGGACTCTATTAAATACACCCTAAGCCCCGCCCTATTACCTCTCTTCTGGTTCCATTGGCTAATGTTAGTTGGCAAACCCACTATCTGGACTTCAGATTTCTGACTCCTGACTCTCCTCTTCTAAGTTTGATATCTTGGTATCTGGAGACTCCACTATTCTCGTTTTTTGCCACTTCTTCGGGTTGTACCTTTTTCTTCCCAAATTGCTGCATCACAGTTTTTTACATAAAGGCAGCAGCTTCTTGCTAGGGTTGGATAAATCCATATTGCCCTATTACTGAGGGATGGAGCTACGTTACAAAGGGCTATCATGTGGAGAAATCTGTGGCTACGCTTTCTGTCGCTTCTTTCATTTGCTCCATTTGTCAGACACCAACCTCCAGAACCTCCTCCATGTGGTGACTTTGACTCTACATCGATACGCCAACTGTCCTGCAATTATCCTTATGTCTACTTATGTGCCCCTACATTTACCCAATTACAGCACCTATTTCAGCCTACTCCTTCTGGTGGGACTCGTACTGAACCACCCCTGCAGCCTACACTGCTGGCCTATCACAGCTCTGATCCCCTTCTGTACATTGCAGTCAGGGTGTTAATTTTCAGTGCACTAGGACACCAGAAGTCTAAATGTAGGGTCCCACCTCATATAGCTGTCACAAGCTGCTGCATCTACTACTGCTATGCTCAGGAAATGTAGAACTGAACCCTGGTCAACCAGAAACCATTGCCTCACCCTCGGACCTAGCTAGGCTCAAGGGTTTGAGTTTCCTGCATGTTAATGTATGCAGCCTGTAAAAAAGGTTCACCATGATCCAGACATGGGTGAATCACACAGCACCAGATGTGCTAGTGGTCACTGAGACCTGGCATAGACCAGCTACAGCTGATATGGAAATTAATATCCTAAATTACTTGTTGTTTAGAACTGATAGCCACCCCTCCACCTCTAGTCTGCCTATCTACATTAAGGATAAATGCAATGTATCTAGAATTGACTCAGCTACTGTTCTGAATGAATATGAATGCCTGTCTCTTAAGGTTGCTATCTCGCATACTATTGTGCTCTGTTTTATAGGGTGTTACAGACTTCCGTCCGCAGGTCTTCAGATACTGACACATCTTAGCAATATTCTGGGACAAGGGCTAACAGAAACAATTATTCTAGGGGACTTGAACTTAGATTGGCTTTCCAAGGCATCTATACCTCTTACATCATTTAGCGATGCACATGGGCTAACACAACTTATTGGTGAACCAACACGACCAAATAAAAAGAACCCCAATAACAGCACCCTGTTGGATGTTATCCTAGTTAGTAAGCCACATCTTTTCTCCCATGCCAGAACTTTCTTCACTGATGTCAGTGATCATTGTTTCATTGCCGGTGTAAGATCAGTCAACAAACCGCTACCCTCAGAAAAGTTCTCGGTCAAGAGATCTAGACGGAACTTCGACCTACTTGCTTATGTTGATGAGCTTAAATATTCCTTGCGTTGGCAGGATTTTTACCTGGCAAATTCAGTACAAATGGCTTCTGACATCTTCAATGAGATAATCTCAGGGGCTCTGAATAAACATGCCCCCTTGGTAAAAGTGCGTGTAAGAAATAAAGTTTGTCACTGGTTCACCCCGGAACTTAAATCAGCTTTGTCTGAGAGGGATAGGCTTTGGAAAAAAGCACATAGAACCAAGACCTCCTTGGACTGGTGCCAGTTTCGGTAGGCTAGGAATGCATGTACCAAAAAGATTAGAGATGTAAAAGCCGCTTTTTATCGCTCTGAACTGGTCTGTGCGCCACAAAAAGCTCATCTAAATTTTGAAAAACTATCAAAGACCTATCCGGCCATACACCTGGAAGCTCACTCCCATCTAAGATTATCTCTGGAAGTGATACTGTCAGTGACAGGATGGAGATTTTGGACTCCTTCAACAAACACTTTGCGACTGCAGGTTTAGCTTTCGACAGCTCACCTACAAACCTGTTACGCTTTCAACTTTACACAAAATTTGATGAACCCAGTACTATTAGCTCAAGATTCTCACTGCAACCTGCTTCATTGAAAGAAGTCGAAGACCTCCTACTGCAGCTTGATATTAAGAAAAGTGCTGGTGCTGACTCACTGGACCCATATTTCCTAAAGATTTCTTACCACGTTCTGGCTGTGCCTATAATGCATTTATTCAACCTATCTCTAGCCCAGGGTAACCTCCCATCCATATGGAAAACAGCACACATTATACCCCTATTTAAATCAGGGAATCCTAGTGATCTTAACAATTACAGACCAATCTCCCTTCTTCCTGTATTGGCAAAATTATTGGAAAAAATTGTAAGCATGCAACTGAGAACATACCTAGAAACCATGAATCTCCTAAACCCGACTCAATCTGGCTTCAGAGTTAACCACAGTACTATTACGGCACTTGCCAAATTGACCAATGATTGGCAGAGAGGACTGGATAATAAAAATGTTATCTGTGCTGTGTTTTTGGACCTAAGCAAGGTGTTCAACACTGTCGATCATATTCTGCTTCTCTCAGAACTATGGTCCATAGGTTTGGATACACTGTCACTGCGGTGGTTTACCGACTACCTCTCCAACCGTCTGCAGCAGATTAAGGCTGGAGGTGACCTCTCACCTCTCTTAACTCTTCCAAGAGGTGTGCCACAGCGATCTATCCTTGGTCCCCTTTTATTTGCAATATATATCAATAACGAAGATAACAGTATAAACAAGGCCAACATTCATCTCTTTGCAGATGACACAGTGCTATATCTAAGCCGTCCAACACCAGAAGCTGCTTGCAATGATCTTCAAACTGAATTCAACCTGTTACAGAAACAGCTTCTTCAAAAAAAGCTTCTACTCAAGGCAAAAAAAACTAAAGCGATGCTATTTTCTCATTTTAGCCACGCAATTAACACAGCCACCACTGGATCAGTCCCTCAGATCACTACAATTATTGGAGAAAACTTGGAATTCGTCACAAAATTTAAGTATTTGGGAGTTTGGCTGGATAATAAACTCTCATTCACTAATCACATCAAGGACTTGCTAAAAAAATTACGCCAGAGGCTAGGTCTGTTCTTCAGGATTAGCCACTTTATTACGAAAATGGCAAAGTTGCGGTTGGTTCATGTAATGTTCCTCTCAATGGTAGACTATGCGGACTTCCTTTATAGTCATTTCCATACTTTTTATCTTGCAAAATTGGACATGCTCTACCATAGAGCTTTGAGGTTCATAATGGTACTTCCCTTTACCACGCACCATTGCTCCTTATATGCAGCTGTGGGGTGGACTTCCCTTCAGTTTAGGCAGAATAGAAATGCTGTTCTATGGGCCTTCAGCTCTAGCTATAAAAAACTCCCACAATATATTAATGACCGTCTCCCACTAAGCATAGCAGGCAACTATGCATTGAGAAGTCATTCATTTATATCATTAAATATAACCAAAGTTAAATCACGATTTGGCAGATCGTCCATAAGCTTTGCACTGCCCTCTCTATGGAACAAAATGCAGAAAACACTGAAATTGAGCACCCCATGAGCCTTACTACCGTCAAGAATCTATATTCCCACTGTGTAAGGGAGCCGTGCAACTGTTTCCCACGTCCTTAATCAGGCTTAATGACCGTGGTTATACTGTAGCTTGTCTGGCTCCAAATTCAATGCCTAGGTCTTCAGATTTCTTCTCACTCTCCTTACAACGCTGACCCTCTTTCCTTCTGTTTCTCCTTTCTCTTCTTTTTTTTTTTCCTCTTCTTCATTACTCATTATCTCTTGCATACCTACTATCTACTCCCTGCTATCCACTTCTTTCATATGTCTAGGTATATTACCCCCTGACTCCCATTTCTTGTTGGAGGTCCTCTGAGCCCTATGGTTGAGTCATGCCCACTTGCCCTTTTTCTCTCCCTCTCCCATGTCATACCTTTGCCCCCTTCTTCTTCCCCTTACCTTACTCTTCCCACATCTTTTGGCCCCCTCCCATCACCTTTTCTTCTTCCTGGCATGCCCTCCCCATCATGACTTGCTGGCTGTTACATTTTTGTGCAAAGTACTTTATAAAACCCTACCTGTTGTTGTTAACCTTTGCTCCACTTCCCTTCTCACTCTTTTTATTTTTTATGTACACTGCATCTGCATCCTTGCAAAGTTGTTCTGTACTGCATCATGATCACTTCTGTAATGTTACTGCACCTTGAAATTGATTTTATTTTTGTATTCCATTGTATTGACTGTATAGATAAATATCTGTTGTTTCTATTGTATCTTTGACCTTGTTCTAACCAGGTCCATCTCGCAAATGAGCCTTGCTCAATGATGTTAGCCTGGATAAATAAAGATTTTGATTGATTGATTGATATTTAATAAAGAGGTATTCATTGTCCAGAAAGTCATCCTCAACCAGTTCACCAGTTAGATCTCAAGAGTTACTGTGGTGTGGTCAGAGTTAACTCCCAGTGAACAACACAAGATTTAATTTTGTGCAGATATGGTGCACTCGCTAGGAAATAGTCAGTCCTGGAATATGATTTATGTAAACATGAATAAAATGTATAGTCCATATCGGAACGATTGTATTCTCTCCAAACATCTACCAATGCTAATTCTTGTCATCCGGCCCTTACTGTATGACTCATGATTTGTGGTGGTAGAACTGGAAGATCAGTTCTGGTATGGATTGATAACACAGTTAAAATCCCCCCCCCCCAATCAGTATCATACCCTCTCCCAAACTCTCCACTTTAGAGCACCCTTTTAAAAAAATTTGGGGAGTCCTTATTGGGGGCGTAAATATTAATAAGGTGTTGTTTTTGAGAGAAAATAGTGCCTGAGACTATGAACATTCTTCCCTGCTCTGCAGCCTCTGTATGTAAACCGTTAATTGTTAAACTTCTATGTTTCTATGTAAAACATCAAAGAGTAGGTCTCTGTGAAGTAAACTAGCAGCTCTGTCCCGTTTACCCAAGGGTTGTGATGTCGAAATCACCTGTCCCACCCAGAGTCTGCGTAATTTCAAATGTTCCCTCTCTGAATGTCTAGTTTCCTGCAAGAAGCCAACATCTGTGTGTAGACAATTTAAGTATGTAAAGATCTTGGTTCTTTCTGCAGGTGAATTAATGCCCTGAACATTCAGGGTGGTAATCTTCTTGGACCCTATAATGGAAAAATTGAAATCTGAGCAGAGACCCATCCTTCCATATGCCTAGCGGAAACAGACCCCTCAATTCTGTCTTGTGGTCCATTCCTAAATTGTCAGTACCATGTCTCACAGTAATACAGTTAACAACAAAACCACTTATCAGCTTGAATAATGTGCACAACCATCAGGGGTTCAGTTTTTAGTGGAAGTCTAAAACTTCCATGAGTCGAAATCTGGAAGTCACTCCAATTTTTTAGAAGTCAAAATTCTTCCAGGATCCCACATGTGAAAGTCAGCATTCTAGGAAGGACCAATTTATTGATGTTAATATAATATAGTAGTGCTAAAATACAATTTCTTTCAGAAAAATCCATCATTTCTGCCAAAAGTTTTGGAAGTCATCTATTTTTTTTGTTTGTTTTACATTGTGAAGTCAATGACTTGCTCCCTCTTTATTTTGAAAGTTTTTTCCTTATTTTTGGAAGTCATACACTCCAAAAATGGAGTTAACTGAACCCCTATGTAAAACTTTAAAGATAATTGAGAAAAACAAACAATTTGTATTTCTAAGGTAAAGTTAATGCCCACCCTGTAAAACAGAACAGAAATAGCCATAGCTACTGTGCTTGCTATTGAAGCAAGTCAGACCAGTACGAAGGCTGGTCAGTTAGGGTCCCAAAGGCTGATGCCACCAGAAAAAAAAAGTGTCTGTCAGGGCTGTCAGAGAACAGCTAAGATTAACAGCTGCAGTCCAGTGCCTAGGGACTGCAGGCAACATCTTCAAGGTCCCATTTTATATATAAAATTTACCCCATCAATTGTATAGAGCCCCAAGAGAAAAGAAAAAAAAATTATAATCAGATAGGGATTTTAATTTGTAGTTATGTGTCTTTGGGGAAGGAAAGGGACTCCCTCATCCATCCTTCACACAGTAGAAATGTGCCTTCATCTGTGTTCTTGTCCTGTTTATATATCACGGGGGAAGAACAGTCCTCAGTGGGCTAATTTATGCAAAATCTCATAGTACTGAATCTGAAGCACATTCTGAGGGAAATTTCAAATAATATATATATATATTTCCAACTGTTTTTATGCAGTCTTACCACTGGCCTCTCTCCAGCATGGTTGTGCAGTATACTGGCTCTACTCATCCAACCTGAAGCCCAGACAACCTCTCTCCAGTGGGGGGGGGCACCCCCTCTCCATGTGCAGCCACCCTGACCCCTCGGATCTGAGTCCCCCGAGGAAGGACCATCATACTCCTTGCCAGTGCTCTATCTATACTGCTAGAAGGGCTGCTGACAGGAGGAGGGACCAGAGTGGACGTCTTGGTGCCCGGCATAGAACATAGGGCTGCAACCTCTAGACCCACCTTTACCTACCAATGGAAGGGGGTCTTTCTTCTTGTGTTCCCGGTAGCATGTAAATGCAATGATGTGCAGCGCAGCGCAGAAGCACTTCCGCATCCACTAGCAGGACGTCCGCTGCTGCTACCATACCCCTGCTGTAACATGCACTGCGTCAACCGAGCCCCCAATCTCCACTAGGGGCCACCAAAGCTGTACATTGTATACAACCCTTCCCCAGGAAAGGAGAGCTGCCTGATGGCAGCTCAGTCCAATTCTGCACCCCCCCCAACTGAGCCCTGGCAGCCTGAGCTTGCTTCCAAACCCGGGTCGCCGGTGTGGTGTGATGTGTGGCGTCCAGCGCCTCAACCCTCAGCGCCACTGGGCCGACTTAATTTCAGATAATATTAGGAGCCCCATAATATGTACCATGTTAGTGAATTAGGAAAAGAAAATCCTGTCATAGAAACATAGAAACATAGAAGTTGATGGCAGATAAGGACCGCAAGGCCCATCCAGTCTGCCCATTTCTTTTTCTACCTTATAAATGTGCCATCGGCCTTTGCTCTGTCAGTGGCCTATCTATTCATAGTCATTTGTATTGCTCCCTTATGCCTATCCCATGCCTGTTTGAAGCCCTGCACTGTATTCATAGCCACCACTTCTTGTGGTAAGCCATTCCATGCATCCACCACCCTTTCTGTGAAAAAGAATTTCCTCACATTCCCCCTTAATCGGCCCCCCTCTAATCTCATGCTGTGTCCTCTTGTCCTGCTATTTTTCTTATATTTAAACATGTTAGACTCTTTCACCTTGTTAATGCCCTTAAGGTGTTTGAATGCCTCGATCATATCACCTCTCTCCCTCCTTTGCTCAAGGGGTATACATATTGAGCTCTGTTAATCTGTCCTCATATGTCTTCTGATGCAGTCCCTGCACCATTTTGGTTGCCCTTCTCTGGACTGCCTCAATTTGGTTAATGTCCTTGTGAAGGTGTGGCCTCCAATACTGCATGCAGTTCTCCAGATGGGGCCTAACCAATGTCTTGTAAAGATGGATTATTACCTCCCTCTTACGACTTGTGATACCCCTACTAATACACCCTAACACCCCCCTAGCCTTACCTACTGCTTTAGAGGTCTGCTTGGATGATTTCAGGTCATCAGTGATGACAATGATGCCCAAGTCTCTTTCTTCCTTTGTGACTGCTAGCAACTCCCCTCCCAGCCTATAGGTGGCCTCAGGGTTTCTCTTCCCTATGTGCATGATTTTGCACTTCTTTGCATTAAATCCCAGTTGTCACTCTTCTGACCATTTTGCTAGTTTATCCAGATCTCTTCTCATTCTGCCCACCCCATCTGGATCATCTACTCAGTTGCAGATCTTGGTATCATCTGCAAACAGACAAGCCTTACCCTCTAGTCCATCTGCAAGGTCACTAATGAAGATGTTGAAGAGGACTGGCCCCAGGACTGATCCCTGAGGTACCCCACTTGTGACTTGCATCTCTTCTGACTGTATACCATTTACCACCACTCTGTTTTCTGCCCGTCAACCAGTTTGCCACCCAGTTGACCAACTTCTGACCCACCTAGCCTACCCAGCTTATTTATCAATCTTCTGTGGAACAGTGTCAAAAGCTTTGTTGAATTCAAGGTAGGCGACATCAACTGCTCCCTCTTGGTCCACCACTCTGGTTACCCAGTCAAAGAAATCTATGAGATTAGTTTGACAGGATCTTCCTTTTGTAACCCATGCTGTCTTGGATCCTGTGCCCTATGGATTCCAGGTGTTGCACTATCCTTTCCTTAAGAGTGCCTCCATAATCTTGTCCACTACTGAGGTAAGACTGACTGGTCTGTAGTTCCCGCCTCATCCCTGCTACCACTCTTGTGGAGGCGGATCACATGAGCCTTCTCCAGTCTTCTGGGACCTCTCCTGTGCTCAGAGACTCACTAAACAGTTCTGCTAATGGTCTGCTAGTTCCACCTTTAGCTCCTAAGGTACCCTGGGATGTATGCCATCAGGTCCCATTGCCTTATCCACCCTGAGCTTAGCAAGCTCTTGTTGGACCCTTTCTTTTGTGAAGGGAGTAGTGCTCACCTCCTTCCCCTCTGTGTCCATGGTGCTGAGCTGTGGGCCCTGCCCTGCCTTCTCTTCAGTAAATACTGAGCAAAAGTATCTATTTAGGATAGATGCCTTTACAGGGTCCTCCTCCTCCTCCTCCTCCTCACATGCTCCCTTTTCTCCATTAAGCTTGGCAATACCCCCTCTGGACTTTCTCCTTTCACTAATGTATCTATAGAAAGTCTTGTCACCTTCTTTTACTGTTTGTGCCAGTTTTTCCTCAGTTTGGGACTTTGCCTGCCTTACTGCCTTCCCTGCTTCCCTTAGGGCAGTTTGGTATGCCTCCCTATCATCATCCCGCTGTGTTCCCTTGTATTTCCTGAAGGCCAGCCTTTTGGCTCTGACCTTTTCTGCTACTGTATTTGAGAACCAAAGTGGTTTCCTTCTCCTTTTGCACTTCCTTTTCTGTCTAACATAATGGGATGTTGCTTCAAGTATTGCATCATGAATGCTTGCCCACTTTGCCTGTACCCCCTCACCTGTGTTTCTTTTTGCCAGGGCTAGCTTAACTCTGTTGGCCATCTTATCAAAGTCAGCTCCTCTGAAGTCCCATATTTTTGCCTTGGAATGGGATGATTTAGATGTAGTAGCCAAATTGAACCATACCATGTGATGGTCACTGGCCCCCAGGTGACCTTCTACCTGGAGATCTGTGATCCCTTCCTTGTTAGTCAGTACTAGATCTAGGATAGCCCTGTCTCTTGTGGGTTGCTGTACCAGTTGTTTGAGGCCCTCCCCCTGCAGTGAATCCACTATGTGTCTAGTTCTGGCAGATGTTCCTACTGGTATTGACCAATCTGTATCTGGCATGTTGAAGTCTCCCATTATCTGAACCTCCCCTTTAGCTGTCATGTTTTGTATATCTTGTAACAGTAATGTGTCTATGTCCTCCCCCTGGTCTGAGGGCCTGTAGACAACCCCAGTTCTTATGGCTGTCCCATTTCCTGTTTCAAGGGTGATCCACAGTTCTTCTGGCTCCTTATGTGTATTCTGAATTTCTGTAGCTTTGATATTTTCATTGACATACAGGGCCACTCCTCCCTTTTTGCACCTTGGTCTCTTCTGAACAATACATAGCCAGGTACTGAAGTCTCCAAGTGTGGTTACTGGTAAACCACGTCTCACTAATTGCTACTATGTCCAGTTTAGCCTCTGGCATTATTGCCTGCAGGTCTGAGATCTTATTTCCCAGGCTGTGAGCATTTGTATACATGATTTTCCATTGGCCAGATTTTGGTATGTTAGTTGTTGGGTGAGGTTTGGCATTACCCCTGTGCGTCGTATGGGGAGACAAATCTTTTTTCTTACCTGGTGATGCAAATGAACTGCAAACATGCTGAATCCCTGTTTGACCACTAGCTGAGGGGAGGGGTGTTCTTCCCATTTGATGTATGGGGGCTGCGCCCTCCCCATTTGCTAGTTTAAATATTCTGCAAAGACATCAAACTTCTGCCCCAATGCACTGACCTCCTTAGTCGAGATGCAGTCCATCAAATTTAAAGAACTTTCACTCCCAGAACTGTTGCCAGTTCCCTACAAATCTGTGTCCTTTTTCCTGGCACCAGCCCTTGAGCCATGTGTTTAGCTCCCCATCTCCCCTTCTCTGACCTTCCGTCCATCTGCTCCCCTCTCCCAGACTGGCAGGATCTCAGAGAAGGAGATGCCGGACGAAATAGATGATAGTTTGTCACCCAGCCTGGTCAGGTGTTCCTTGGTCTCCACAACTGACCGGCTGGCGAGATCATTAGTCCCTATGTGTACTAGGACATCAATGTTTTCTCCTGCTTTGTGAACAATTTTAGTAATGCGGTCAGTGTCTCTCCATGCCGATGTACCTGGGAGACATCTGACCATTACCCTGCCTGAGATGGGTATCAACTCCCCGAATCATGGAGTCTCCTATGACTGTAAAGTTTTTGGATTTCCTTTTGCTTTTTGTTTTGGTTCCTGATTGGGTGAGTTTTGTTGTGCTAGCTCCTGTGCTGCAGTGTCCTGCTCTGCAGTGTCTTCTGCCTCTTTGTTTGATTTCAGAGATAGAGGCAGATACCTGTTTGTAGTGTTTATATGGTTTTTGGAGGTAATATGTTGGAGAGCAGAGAGTGATGGGGCACCCAATTTGCCCCTCCTAACCACCTGCCAACCTCCTGGACCAATACCCTCTGCGGTCGAGGTTTTTCTGTTGGATGCTGGGGAAATGGCGGGTGGTTCTTATAATGTATTTCCTCTTGAATATGAAATTTGAGGCATGCAATCTCTGCCCATGCTGCCCGGAGCTGAGCCCTAAGATCTCCGACGGCCCAGCATGTAGGACAGTGTCCTAAATCCTGTAAGACTGTCCTTCTGAAAATTGTTCCACAGTACCTGCAGTTAATGATATCCATTCCAGATAAGTTGTTGGGTTTATAACCTAGTCAGAGTCCTCTCCCTTTAACTCAGAAATGGAGCCCTGGTCCTACAGCCATATAGTTAACTATATGTCTGGCTAATGCAGCAGGAGTGTTAAGCCAGTTTAATAATATGGGATATGCAATGGAAGCAAGTGTAATAAATGATTTATCTGCACAAGAGCAGTTTGACCTCGGGTAACCTCACTAGTGGCATAAGCCACGAGTGAGGTGTCTGAGGTCAAACTGCTCAAGTACAGATAAATCATTTACTACATGAGTTTTCCATTGCATATTCCATTTATGCAATTCTTTTGTTTTAGTTTTTGTAGGGGGCATTTGTTAGTCAAAAAAGTGAATAAAAATTTAATTTTCTGCCATGTTTTACTGTTTATAGAAAATCTAAAAGGAATCTAGAAATGAAACACCTCTCATTTTGTAGATATTTATATGCTGAACAACTTTTGTGCTCAAAGTACCACACTATAATTTTTGGTTTTTAAGTTATTTGCATTTGTTTGATGAAAAAGTGCACAAAAATTGAATTTTCTGCAGTTTTTCGCTAATTCTGAAAAAACTAAAAAATATCTATAAATGAAACACCACTCATTTTGTACATATTTCTGTGCTGAATAAACTTTGTGCTCACAGTACCATGCTATCATTTTTCATGTTAAAGTTATTTACATTTGTTTGCAGACAAAATGAAAAAAAATATGAATTTTCTGCTGTGGTTTTGCTAATTATCAAAAAATCTAAAAGGTATCAATAAATAAAATTCCACTCATTTTGTAGATATTTCCGTGCTGAACAACTTTCGTGCTCCCAGTACCATGCTATCATTTTTCATTTTAAAGTTATTCGTATTTGAATATGGTTAATACTGCTACTGAGGCTGAACATTCTAAATGACATAAGCACTGTGTAGATAAATGGCTGATGACATAAGCACTGTGTGGATAAAACGGCTGATGACATAAGCACTGTATACATAAATTAAATTTATGTACAGTTACTCATAAATGGATTTATCACACTCTGTTTATCTCCACATCTACTGCATATATATTTATATATATATATATATATATATATATATATATATATATATATATATATATATAAATTATGGTAGCAACGGTGCTACCATAGTTAGGTTGAGGAGCCATTTACATGTTAAAACTCCAAAATTTACACCTTAATAACTTGCAACTGATGGATTTGCCTGAAATTTGGAATACACGATCAAGACCCATACGCCTTGAGATTTGCCAAGTTTTGTACCAGTCGGATACACAGCTGCGGAGTTATTAAGCGTGATCTGCACATGCATTTACACTTTTTCTGGAATTCTACGGTCGTGCCTACAGGTCACACGATGTGCGCGACCGGCCCGAAATCTTCAGAGAACATGCGGCCAGGGTCCCCAATGTGCCTTTTGAAGATTTCATGAAAAAATATTAAACTGTTCAAAAGTTATGGCAGTCTGAACTTCTGTTTCTTTCCCATGGGGATAACATTACGGCGTTCGCTGCGCCTTTGAGGGCCCGTATCTCGAAAATGGTGCGAGATACGGAGTTTTTGTCGAAAAATTATAGCCCCCATAGACTATGTATAAAACTAGCCAGGAAAGTGATAATACATATGACTTTTACATTTTTTTTCTATGTCGTACGGTTACTGAGATATAAGCAATTTACTATTACAACTACTGATTTTTGTGTTCTGAGAGTCATTATTTTGCATACATTCTTTCTACTCACTGTCTTTCTCTATACAGCTTTTGGGGGAAAACCAGCCTGTGCGCTTACATTACTCTTACCATTACCATTTCTGCTTGCAGTTCCTTACCCGTTTCACTTACTGTTAGCCACCATGTGCGTTACCCTTTGTGTTTTCATTTGCGGTTGCGTTTCTGTTGTTTTTAACATTTCTGTCTACAGTACTGTTCCTCTTTCTGTTTCGCTTTGCGTCACCATGCGCATTACGATTTGCGTTTGCGGGCACAATGTTACAGTGCGACAAAACATCACCCCCGCGCTCCCGCCGCTGCATTACATTCACTATTTCTCATTATTATTCTCAAAAAGAAGGGAAATTAGAGGCACAAAACTCTGTTTAATGCATCAGTTAGGGTTGTTCCACAGCGACAAAAGCGAGGAAATTCGATGTTAGGGTTGAAACCCCCTTTGCACCCTTCCAGCCCACCCCCCCAACTGGAATCGGGGGTGTGCATTGGGGTCATCAGTCCTAACTGTCACCCCATTCTGCTATTCCTCAGCTTCTTTCCACATGTGATGGGGTGACACTTAAGGCCGATGACCCCAATGTGCACCCCGATTCCAGTTGGGGGTGGGCTGGAGGGGTGCAAAGGGGGTTTCAACCCTAACATCGAATTTCCTCACTTTTGTCGCTGTGGAACAACCCTAACTGATGCATTAAACGGAGTTTTTGTATATATATATATATATATATATATATATATATATATATATATATATATATACACATACATACACACACACACACACACATATACATTCAATGCAAAAACTGCATTAATGCATCATTTAGGTTAAAACACAAAAGTCAGAAATGAAAATCTTTAGGGTTGCTCACCCGTGGACCTGCCAATCATCCCAAGATTGACAGATGACTGGTGTGTCATTGGGGTTGTGAGGCCTAAATGTTGCCCCATTCCTTGTGTAATCATATTGAAAAGCAACAGTGAACAAGAATGGGGCAACATTTAGGCCTCACAACCCCAATGACACACCCCGTCATCTGTCAATCTTGGGATGACTGGCAGGTCCATGAGGGGGAAGGGGTAACCCTAAAGATTTTTCATTTTCTGACTGTTGTGTTTTAACCATAAATGATGCATTAACACAGTTATTTGCATAGAATTTCCTTACTTTTTGAGAAAGAATAGAAAAATAAGAACTTGTGAATTGGTGGGGCGCGTCTTTGGACTCCCCGCCTCACCACCTTGTAAATGTGTTCTACCATCAACACCTCCAAATTTCAATGTAAAACACCAAACCATGTCCAAGATATAACATGTTAAAGTTTGAAATTTTCATTCGTCGGAGTTGCAGAATTCCGCATGTGTGACATTTTACAGACACAATGACTGAAAAGTACATCCATGACACCACATTGACAACACGGCGAAAACAGTGAACCAACGTCTTGGAATACTATTTCGTAACCGACAATTTCTAAACCAAGCAGCATTGAGGATAGCTATACAGAGTTCCATAATCTCTATCATGGACTATGGCCTTATTATCTATGGCTCAGCTACCACCATGGCACTAAGGTGTATCTCAATCACTCTAAATAAGGCTTGCCGGCTCCTCACGGGGGCTCAAAGACTGACACACACATGTGAGCTTTACTATGAAACAGGCTGGTTGCAACTATCAAATCGCCTTATATATCTCACCTGCATAATGGCAAAAAAATCTATCTTGGGACTGACTCCATTATGTATCCAAAACCTACTCCATCCGAATCCTGGCTTACGACCCTCCACCAGATCCAAACACCAACCTTTCCTGGTTCCCAGATGCTGGACCGCACAGGGACAAAGAACATTCGCATACAGGGCCCGACATGGTTCAATGCTCTAAGTCCACCTACTCTATCCTCAACCTCGCTCGGAGCTTTCAAAACCATGCTCTGTGCCCACCTCACTACCACTAGCAACTGTGATTGCATTAGATAAAGACTACTACTCCTCATGACCATCCTCACATCCAAGGCCTACTCTCCTTGTCTAATGAGCCCTCACGTACCACTACTATTCCTGTCTGCCACCCAACTCACTCTTTCCCCCCCTTTCTGTCCCCTCTCACTTACTCTACTGCCCACCACTTTCCCTCATTTCTTGCCTCGCTTTGGCTCCTAATGTTCTCCCTCTCCCTGGAAGTTTCTTTATTTCCAAATTGTCTACTCCCTTGAAACTGTTAAAAGCATGTTTATTATGTAACTTCTAAACATTACTGCCTTAAACTGTTAATAGCAAATTTATCATGTAACTTTTCCGTCTGGTATTACTTGTAATATGTATTGTTTTGTTTGATGTTCTTTGTGACGTGGAACCTTTGTAAAAGAGCCCTGGCTCAAAGGTATTAATTCCTAGACCAATAAACTAAAACTAAACTAAACTAAGGCTAGGTACCCTATCAATTTCAAGACATCACCACAATGCAAAACACTGTCCGCAAAATGTAAATTGTGTCACGCAATATCTCAGCAAAAAATATTTTCTCCAACACGTAAACATCGTAATTTACATGTACAGGACATGCCGTCAACACCCCCCAATTTCAAGTAAAAAGATCAAACCTTTTCCAAGATATTTAAACTTAAACATTGTGAAAATTGGTCTATCTATTCCATTATAAAATCTGGCCATCTTGTCCTTCCCTCGCGATCAAAGATGGAGATCAAAGAATCTCACAATCAAAGAATTTGTAGGCTCGTGATCAAAGAATAAAAAATGGTGAAACTCGAGTTTTAGGCAGAATTACATGAAACTACCATCATGCCTCGATAGAACGAAGCCCCCAAGCAAAACCCACCCTCATTTGTGTTCCTAGGCCACCGCTGGGCTGAGAAATTTGAATTTTTCAAGGGTCCATCTAGTCATGCCCTCACGATGCAAGACCATGATCAAAGAATCTCACGCTCAAAGAATTTGCAGGCTCATGATCAAAGAATAAAAAATGGTGAAACTCGAGTTTTAGGCAGAATTACATGAAACCACCACCATGCCACGATAGAACGAAGCCCCCTGAGCAAAACCCACCCTCATTTGTGTTCCTAAACTACCCCTGAGCTAAGAAAATTGTATTTTTACCTTGCGATGCAATATCGCGATCAAAGAATCTCACGAACAAAGAATTTGCAGGCTCGCGAATAAAGATTTTTAGCGAGTCACAATCAAAGAATTTAAAACATTATAACTATATTTTTTTACCATTGTAGGTGAAACCAAAGGCATGGGTCAATAGATTGAAGCCGCCTGAGTAAAACCCAAGCAGGTTTTACTTCAGGAGTGACCCCTGAGCCGAGATATTAGATTTTGTCTGACGGAATTTAAAAAACAAGATGGCGGACCTCATGATCAAAGAATTCTCAGGGACAAAGATTCTTTGACTGTGAGGCTGCAAATTCTTTGACCGCCAGGTGGAATGAGATGGCCCAAACCCCATTCTTTGTTTGCAAAACAACCATATACATTTTCCCATTGACTTATAATGTGAGCTTAAAAGTGCCATAACTTTTGAATGCCTTAATATTTTGTCACCAAATGAAGAGCGGCATATTCAGCCACTGAAGCTCTTTCAGACTAGTCATCTCTCAGACTGGTATGCCACACGATAGCCGCACAGGGCCATGGGCAAAATCCCTGGCGAAAAGTGCATTTGTCAGCATTTTGGTGCGCAAAGACTGTCAGTCCGACCGAAACAAAATTTGGTAGATCAAGAGACCTACCAAGTCCCACTGCGCATACCAAATTTCAGGCAAATCCGTTGAACGGGTCCAAAGTTATTAACGTGCAAACTTTTGACTTTAACATAGAAGTGCCTTCATAACCCTAAATATAGTGGCGCGACTGCGCCATTGGAATAAATATATATATATATGTTTATACACATATATACACACACACATATATGTATATATTTTTATAAAAAGGGGAGAAAATAAATATCCAAATTCAAAGTTGTGATTGTATAAAACACATCACATGACTGTGCGTATATCAGAGCAAGACTGCACACCTGCACTTTTACCCCCCTCCAAAACAATGTTGCCATTTTATAAGATAGATAACCCACTCTATGGTGTGCAGTTGCGCTCTGATATACGCACGCCAGGGGTGGTTGACGCACACCAAGGTGTGCATATATCAGAGCACGACCGCACACCTAAGAGTGGGTTATCTATTTTATACAGTATATATACAGTGGCCCAGATATTCAAAAGGGTTGCGCCATGCACAATAGGGTTGTGCCTGCGCAAGTCCGAACTTGCTCCATTCTGCCATATTCAGCAGGAGGCAGTTGCGCCACAGAAAACATGCTGAGCAACAGCGCAATGCAAATGAATGCATGCTGAACTGGAGGGGGAGGAACCATGCATAAACTGCACAGCCCAATATTCAGCAGGGCTGTGCAGAGTTGTGCAGGCGCAACCCCCAACCTGCGCCTGCACAACTTTGAGCCAAAAAAAAAGGCTTAAGTAGGGCCACCCACAGGTGAGCTGCTGCATTGCAGGGTGCAACACAGCAGCTGCCACTGGTGGCTGGCCCCAACCCAGTCCCTGTGCCCCCCCGCAGCCCGATCGCGGGCAGCCGACTGTAAATCCCCACCACCACCCCCCACTGGCCCGATCGCGGGCATAGTTTAATCCCCTCCCCACCAGCCCAATCACGGGCAGCAATGTGGCTCCCCCCCGAACGTATCCCTGGTGGTCCAGTGGACCGAAAAGCCCGATCGCGGGCAGTAGTTGTTTAAGAACCCCCCCTCCTCCCGCATTCATCCCTGGTGGTCCAGTGGACCGAAAAGCCCGATCGCGGGCAGTAGTTGTTTCAGAAAACCCCCCCTCCCGCATTCCTCCCTGGTGGTCCAGTGGACCGAAAAGCCTGATCGCGGGCAGTGGTTGTTTAATAAACCGCCCCCCTGCCGAATTCATCCCTGGTGGTCCAGTGGCACATCCCGATTGCGGGATGTATATGTTGAACAAACCCCCGAACATAGCCCTGGTGGCTAGTGTCCCCTCACCCACCCACCCACGAAGCCCACCACCCCGCCTCCCCCGCAGCCAGCGGGCGGCAGCATCCCACCCGCTTGCAGCCTTGCCGATGACTGCCTGGTAGCTGTTACGCTGGTGCAGAGCAAGAGCCAATTGCGCGCAGCCCTAGCAGACATGACAGTCCAGATTTGTGAATGAATACATTCATTCATTCACAAAACTGGACTGTCTTGTATGGTATAGCTGCATGCCCATTGGCTCTGCTCTGCACCAATGGCTGCAGAGCCCACCGGCAGTCAGTCGGCGGGCGGCGTGGGGTGGCAGGTGGATGCCAAGACCTCGGCCACAGCCGGGGAGCGGGCAGGGGGCTTCGGGTGGGTGGGGTGGGGACACTAGCCACCAGGGCTATGGTTCGGGGTTTGTTCAATATATACAGCCCGGCGATCGATGTGCCACTGGACCACCAGGATGAATTCAGCAGGTGGGGGTTTATTAACAACCACTGCCCGCGATCGGGCTTTTCGGTCCACTGACCACCAGGGATGAATGCGGGGGTTTCTAAACAACTACTGCCCGCGATTGGCTTTTGGGTCCACTGGACCACCAGGATGAATGCAGAGAGGGGGTTCTTAACAACTACTGCCCGCGATCGGGGCTTTTCAGTCCACTGACCACCAGGGATGCGCTCGGGGAGCTATATTGCTGCCCGCGATCGGGCTGGTGGGGGGGGATTAAATTATGCCCGCGATCGGGTCAGTGGGGGGTGGTGGTGGGGATTGTACACTGTTTCACCCGCGATCGGGCTGCAGGGGGCGTCGGTCCCCGATGGCTGCTGCCTGGCAGGGTGCCAGGCGCAAGTCCTCGGGGATCGGCGCACCTGCATGGTAATGGCATGCAAATGGGGCCATAATCAGATGCAAATGGCCCCCCCTGCACCTTGCATGAATTATGGCCCCATTTGCATGTCACCTTTGAATATGGGGATTTCGCATGGCGCAATGGTACTGCATACATAGGTTGAGATACTCCCTCTGACAACTTGGTGGCGCAAGTTCCACTCACGCCATGCACAGTGGCTGTGTGGGGGTGATATTCAAAGGAGTTGCTCAAGGGCGCAACTCCTTTGAATGTCGCTCTGGACACACCCCTCTTATAACTATTTTGTGCAGCGTAAGAACTTGCATACAAAATAGCGCAGTTTGAATATCCAGCCCTGTATATATATATATATATATATATATATATAAGGATATACAGGAGGACCTGTGTAATATGATTTATGCACAGTGTGTTTGACCTTGGATAACCTCAGGAGTGGCATAAGCCATGAGTGAGGTGGCCAAGGGCAAACAGCACAAGTGTGCATAAATCATATATCACACAGGTCCCCCCTGCATATTTCATTTATGCAATAGGGAAGGACCTTGTGTGTATGTGTCATTTATAAAGAAAGGTTTTTAAAATAAAGAAATATGAAAAGTGTGTGGGTTTATTTTGTGATTTGCCAGGTTGATGCACCGTCATCTGTGGTTTGTTGGATCTGATTGAGTGAAAGTATGTTGCAACATTTTTTTAAAGAAAAAATGGCGGCTGAGTTTAGCTAGCGCTCGTTGTAAGAATGCTGGAAAAGGTTAGCAGACTTCTGTGAGCGCTTGCCAAGTAGAAGTGGCTGTTGTGAAGTATTTTTATTTTTTTTATTTTTTTTTTATGAATCGTTGGAATTTGGAGTGGAGCGAGTGGCATCGGAATGAACAGTAGACCGAGGTATGCAATCTGCAGTGGCAATGTGAGCAAGCATGTGAAATAGAAAGAAAAAGAAAAGCAGAGCGGTTTCGGATATGGAACATTTTTTTTTTCAGGTTAGCAGTCTTGTTGTTTGTAGGTCATGGATGCAGGGGAGAGATTAGTTAAAAAAATCCCTGCAGTTTGCTTGTTGACAAGTTCTTTAGGAAGTCGGGGGCTGAGGCAGTTCAGGACGCGGTTCTTTAGGAAGTTGGGACTGAGGCAGTCCGGGACGTGGTTGGGAAGGACATAGACGCAGAGGACTTCGAGTGAGAGATACTGCTTCATAGCTTGTATTTTTTGGTGTGAGGACTGTTTAGAGGGATGATGCTTTGGAGAGATTACAAAAAAGAAACAGTTTTTTAAAATGGATGTATTATTGTGCATGGGGCACGATGTGTACTGTAGTTACCAGTAGAGAGAGAGAGAGTGTGTGTGTGTGTGTGTGTGTGTGTGTGTATCTGTCAGAAAGTGAAAGTTTGTCAAACTAGGAAGTAGTCCGGTACTGTGTGTATAAATGGTCACTGTAGTGTATAAATGGTCACTGTATGTATAAATTTATACATACAGTGACTCAGATAAACGCATTCATCACACTGAATATATGTCCACTCCTATTGCATAAATATATATATATATATATATAAAACTTGTGTCAGTCACATAAGAACATGTTCATAGAACAAGAGATCTTCTGGACTAAAAGTCTCCACCACTCATTCCCACTAACGGAACTATGCCAGAGGCGCTAAAACCCCTCGAGAGCCAAAAATCTTCAGGAGGGTTGGTGCAGGATAGGACTGTGCATGCATGGCACCGCAAGACTAGCTCACACCATATAGGCTATCTTGGTGTTGAACCTCCAACTGCCTCAGTTCCTTTTCTCCTGCCGTTGACTGTGTTTCGAAGATGATGTCGCTTACCTGCTGGGAGTCAAGTCTTCGTTTATATGACAGCAGCTATAGCCGTTCAGTATTCGATTAACTTTCTACTTTTAGTGTTCTTTTCTTATTAAAAAAAAGAATAATAATAAGAAATTCTCAGCCTTACTTTAATAGAGTCAACCTTAGACAGTAACGGTGATGGTAGGGAGAGGGGGTCCAACCATGGGCAGTCCAGTGCCCCGGGGGGAAGACAGTCTGCCTGAAGCACAAAAGCAGCAGGCCCATTCCTGACCTTGATCATGGACCCAGCTCCACTCAACCTCGAGCTCTTCCTCCTCCTGTCAGTGGAAGAAGAAATGGTACCACTCGAGGTCTCCCTCTGGTATGTCTGCATGGGGATCATCAGTCGTGGAGAGTGGTAGGCCTGACCCGACTTCAGTGGGATCCTCTGTGGCTCCATTTTTAACGGCCGTGATCTTCGACACCAGATCCTGTCTCTGTCCTCTATGGGGCTCCAGTGAGCAGTTTCACCTCTGGGTTGCTCTTTTAGAGCAGGATGGTACAGCCTCTGCCCAGTGAACCCAGTTCCAGGGCCTTTGGGCCTCAGATCCAATGGGCCCTGGGCGAGTCAGTTGGGCAGGATGTGCGTGGTGCCCTCTCCGATGCCAGCGTCATCGACGCCAACCCCACATGCCTACCCCCTCACCTTTTTCCTCTGTAGGGGCCAGCATGGGTATCACTTTCCTCCCCCCCCTTTCTTCAGGTCTAGGGCCAGTATGTGGTGCCTACACTGTATGTGGTGCTGGTGCTGCATGTGGTGCCGGCACCACGGGAGGCACCGAACTCTTCAACACCAAGCCGGATGGTGGTGTCTCCCATGATCCTGGGCTGGACTTGCCTTTTGGAGGTTCTTCTGGGGTAGAAGTGGATCTGGATGAGTCTCTTCCTGTCCTGCTTTGTCGAAGACACATCAGATAACTCATTTTAGGTGCTGGAATGGAAGTCTTCTGTATCAGCAGAGCCTGTGATGGAAGGCCTTCTTTCCAGTTTTTCCTCAGGGATATGGGGCCCACCATAACATTTCAGACTTGATCTGTGGGTCAAAGCAGACTTCTACACCTTGAGTTCCTACATTCCTCAGTACAAGTACACCCTGTGGAACACACTCAATTTAATGGTTGAGAGATTCCCGGAATTTAACACTCCATTGCTAGGGGTATATAGCCCAATAATCAGCTAAAAGCTTTTATAGACACCTATGACACTGCCTCTAGGGCAGCTGCCATTGGCAGCAGGTGATTAACATCTTCTTGGCAGTGCTTATCATTTCAATCCTGGAAGCTGCTCAGAACATGAAGGTTGCCATTTAAGCAGCAGGACAGCTCCCGCTGCCCCTCAGAGGGATGGCAACCATTGTCATTCTCATAACAGGCAGTCTTTTCAAGGTAGAGGCCTGGAAGCCTTTGTCAGGAACCAACTCCTCAGCCACAAAGAAATCACAGCAGAGGGCACAGGGCCCAAAAGCGCCCTGTACTACCCTCTTGGATCCGGCCCAGGTTTGGATGCCTCTCAAGCGGTAGGGGGGCATCTGATTTGGTTTTGCAACCAGCGGAAGGCCAATCAAGTGGATGTATTGGTTATCAGAATTGTCCGAGAGGGATACGCTCCCAATTTCACAGAGATTTTTCCCAGACCCAGGCGGCAGCCCAGTCTGTCCGCCTCTCTGTCAGACCCTCTTCCTCCGAGATAAGGGGCCTCTATGGGATCAGGGCAGTAGAAGTTGTTCCACGGTGAATCGGAACACAGGTTCCTACTTCCTTTGCTTGGTTCCAAGATAACATGTGGCATGCGCCCATTTCTCAACCTTGAAAGGTTAAGCAAGTACATGTTCAGGAAGGAGTTCACTAAAACCTCGGTGTTCAAGTCTTCACTTCCTGGACATCTGGCTCCTAGCCTGCCCATCCGGGCTGGAAACACAGTAAACAGTTGCCACAGCTTCTCAGTTGCTTCAGTTACTCTCTTCCAGGAGGGGTTTTCTGATTCAGGGAAGGTGCCAGATTCACCTTCCCAACAGCTCCTCTTCATAGGAGCCCTCTTGGATACCTCCAGGGAAAGGGTTCTTCCTTCTGGAAAATGGAAGAAACAACATCTTCAGATGTCTCGTTACTTCACGGAAAGCGACTCTGTTCAGGCTCTTTTCAATACAGTGGATGCTGGGACCCATGCCTTCATCTGCAACAAATAGTGGTCTCCAACCACACATTCGCAATCCTCCACATAAATGACAGATCCTGGGACAAAATTACTCACATGGTAGGTGCAGTTGGCCTAGCTTCTGCTAGGTCTACGCTTACCCTCTGAAGTCTCAAGTCACTATCACCGTGGCTGCACTCCTGATCGGTTGATGAGCTCACTGTCAAGATCTCCACACTCATGTGTGGAGCCAGGAGGAGCATCATTTTCTCACAACTATCTTAGAGATGAGAGTCGTCTTATACGCTTTCCAAGTCCTAAAGGAGGCCCTCTGCCGCGAAGTGATCCCACTTCAGATGGATGGCAAAGCTGTGACATTTTACATCAACAAGCAGGGTGGAGCGCCTCCTACCCCCTGGGCAGGAAAACCGTGAGCATGTGAGAGTGGTGCCTTGATCATGTTGTGTCAGTTCAGACATCATGCAGTCACTATTCGACGAGTGGGGCAGTCTGAACTTGGTCCATTTTGCATCCCCTCAACGCACAACTGCCTCTATCCTGCTTCAGAAATCCAGACCTTGTGTTTTCTGTCAGGATGTATTCAGGCTGCAGTGGACAAGATGCTTCCTGTATGCTTTCCTCCTCTTCCCTTAGTTCAGAGGGTGCTGCTCAAGTTGTAGGCACACGGGGGGGCAGGATGATTCTTATCGTCCCAGACTGGCCTCGGCAGATATGATTTGCATTGATCAACAGTCTGTCAGAAGTTCCCCCGAGGTGACTCCCTCTACATGCGGACCCTCTGACACAGGGACATTGGTCCATCCTACCTGCACTCCCTTCATCTCCATACCGGGCTCCTGAGGAGATGAAAGTGGGCAAGTTTTAGGTTTCCCAGACAATCGCAGAAATCTTCTTAGCCGCTCATAGGCCTTCCACCTGAAGGGCTTAAGCAACTAAGTGGAAACACTTCTCCATCTGGTGTGCAAAGTTCTGTCTGGACCCTTTCGGTTGCCCACCAAGTTAAGTGCTGGGGTGCCTCTTGGACCTCTCAAGCTCAGGTCTGCATTTCTCAGCAGGGAATGTACACCTCTGCACGTTTTTGGACTATCTTGAGCCAGTAAAGAAAATGTCACTGGCTCAGTTACCACTAGTGAAGTTTTGCTTCTCCCTACTTACTTCATTAACTCCAGAATGAAGGAGAGTGCTCCCTTCATTCTCTGGATGTTAAGAGGGTTCTGCGATTCTACATCGACAGAATGTAAGAGGTGCGTAATCCAAGTAACTATTGTTTCTTTTGGCATGCCTTGGCTGGGCCAGCCTGTTGCCATGAGATGTGTTTCTGCATGGTTAGTAGCATGTCTTCGACACCAGTAATCCATGGTGCAGGTCAAGCTGGAAGGCTGAATTCACACCACTCTACCAGAGTGGTTTCGGCTTTCCTGGCAGAGATTCATAATATACCTGTTGCAAACATCTGCAAGGCGGCATCCTGGAGCTCAGTGCACACCTCTGCAAGCACTACGTTCTGGATGTCCATGCCAGGCAGTTCACTTTCTTTGAGAGGACAGTCCTTATGGACTTCTGTCCTGAGTGAGCTCTGTCTCCTACTACCCTACTCGGAGGGGGATGGAGGGGTTGAATTTTAGCTCGGTACACTCCCATTAGTGTGAATGAGTGGTGGAGACTTTTAGTTCAGAAAGATATGATAATTACTTACCTATCATAATTCTTGATCTTCTTGGATGAAGTCTCCACCACTCATTCATATGCCCACCCACCATCCCCTGAGCGCACTCGTTCTGTTTTGGTCTTCATTTCCTTGTTGTTCGGGCTGTGAAAACATTGTTGAATTGACCCTTCTTACATGGGTCATCCGGGTCATCTTATGCCCGGAAGTTAGGGTTTGGTTTTCTTAAGTCAGTTTACACTGCACTTCCTCAGTCAAAAAGATACTGAGGCGGTTGGAGAGTCGACGCCAAGATAGCCTGTATGGCGCAAGCTAGTCTCGCGGTGCTATGCATGTGCAGTCCTATCCCGGCGTCGACCCTCATGAAGATTTTTGACTCCCACGGGGTCCTAGCACCTCCAGTATTGTCCCATTAGTGTGAATGAGTGGTGGAGACTTCATCCAAGAAGATCAAGAATTATGGTAGGTATGTAATTGCCATTTCCTGTCCTGTGTAAGGTTCTTCTCCTATCTCCAAGACATCTCGGTGCCGTGAATTGTCATTCAAACACATACAGTCAATTAATTTCCACCTTGTTAGGACAGGGAGCCCCTCTTCAATATAAGTGAAAGATAGTCATAGGAGGCATATAAATAAATTAGATAAGTAAGCCCTCCCCCTTTGATTCAAGAAAAAAAGAAGGAGCCTTTGTTTACTGCATGCATGTTTAACGTAATGTCGGACTGGCCAACTGCCGATATGAATCAGTTCGATATATTAAGATCAGTTCTGTCAGTTGGAATATCTCACAGTAATTAACCATGTAAAAAAGTTAAACTGACCCACACAAGGGGCTGAAACAGAAAGCCTCCTCAAAAGAACCGTGCCAGACTTAAGGGGTTAATACTTGTCCTTCATCTCAGCAGGATACTGGAGTCGATAGTGTTTAGGTAGCAAAAGGCCTACGGTCTGTTGCATATGTTTTTCAGGTTGAGGTGCCAACTGCATGAATGTCTATTGCCAAGATGGAATTATTTAGATCACGTAGCTCTTGTTTGAGGAGAAGTTTAAGGTCACTGCTTAGGTGTGCTGGCCATGTTTCAGGGGAGATATTCACCCATTTGGGTCATCCTGCTCGGCGCCAAGCCACAAAAGACAGGTTGTGTTCCAATGCCTTCATTGCCAATTCCAGGCAATTAATGCCCAGTTTTCGAAGAGTTGGAGCCGCCTCTTGAAGGGAGTCAAAGGATTGAAAACTGGAGTTTGTTTGGATTCATAGCCGAGCTGGGTAATTCAGCTGAATCTTAATATTTTTTCTCTGGCTTGTTTGATGATCTGCCTTATTTTCTGGTGTTTTTCATTCAGGATGTCCAAGAAATCCTGGTCAAAACAGATTTTCTTGCCATCCAGATTGAGATCTTTGTGTCACTAGGCAGTTTGAAGAATAAGTTGCCGCTTAGGAAAATCCAGCATTCATACCACAATCAATCTTGGGCGTGCCTTCTGATCAGTCGGCTTCTGGATTAAAGATCGGTGGGCTCTCTCAGTCAGTAATGAAGTGCCTTCAGGGATATTCAGGACAAAGCAGAGAATGTGTGTGACAAAACCTCCACTGATCCAAAAGACTTCTCCATATCTTCTGATACACCGTGTATACAGCAGTTTTTCTGCCGAGCTCTATTTTCTTGATCCTAAAGGCAACTGTGAAGCTTTTGTTCCAGGCACAGAAGGTAATGGATTGCCGCATCATGCTGGCCCACCAAGTCCGTGACAGAATCCAGAGCTTGTTCTGTCACTGCCATTCTTTTCTCCATCACTTTTAAATCAGCCCGAAGATCTGCTACCAAGGGTTCTATCCTCTGTATAACTTTGTTGATGTTATCCAGCTTGAAGACAATTATTCCTTGCTCTGAGGGAATGGGTCATTTGTCCCCGCCTTCTGTACTCGGGGTTGGGGCTTCCAGACGATCGGTATGCGTTAGGCCTAAGATCAAATCATTGTCCATCAGTGCCTTCAGCTTAGCAGATTGAGTCTGTTTTTTTTCAGTTGGTTGGTAGTCATCACGAATGTCAGTTCTAGGCAGAATTCAGTAAGTATTGCTTCCAATGAGGCAGAATATGATTGGTGCTCCGGGAGCCGCAAATCAAGTGGTCATTGGCCCAGTGATGTCACCGGAAGTCTCCTCCCATCATAGAATTTGATGGCAGATAAGGACTGCTTGGCCCACCCAGTCTGCCCATTTTCCCTACCTACATTATCACCGTAGACCCTACTTCGTCTACAGTTTTTCTCCCCCCCTCCTTCCTTCCTTTCCACTATGATTCCCTTGTGCCTGTCCCATGCATTCTTGAACACCACCATTTTTTTCCCTCGCCTCCGCTGCTGGAAGTCTGTTTCAGGAATCCACCAATCTTTCTGTGAAGTACTTCCTCACATCTCTCTCCTGAATCTACCCTCCTCCAGCTTCATAGCATGTCCCCTTGTTCATGAACACCTTTTTTTTTTTTTTGAAAATTACTTCCAACCTGTACCTTATTTACCCCCGTGAGGTATTTGAAGGTCTCTATCATATCCCCACTTTCCCTCCTGTCTTCCAGGGTATACATATTGAGGCCTTAGTCTCTCCTTGTAGGGCTTTTGATGCAGATCCTGCACCATTTTAGATGCCCTCCTCTGGACCATCGCAACTCTATGTCCTTCTGGAGATGTGGTCTCCAGAACTGGACACAGTACTCTAGGTGAGGTCTTACCAGCAATCTGTACAAAGGCAACACCACCTCTTTCTTTCTTTGTTTCTGCTGGTGATACCCTTCGCTATGCACCCCAGCATACCATTAGCCCTCTTGACTCCCTTGTCACACTGCCTGGGGTCATCAGGTATGATTACCCCCAGTCTCTTTCCTGCTTGGTAGTCAATACCACTCCACCCATTTTGTACTCTGTCTTGAGTTTATGTCCCCTGAGTGCATTATTTTACACTATTTTAGCTCAGTCTCCATTCTCAGGTCTCTGCTCATCCATTCCACTACCCCCCCCGAAGTGTCCACCCAGCTGCAGATTTTGCTGTCATCTGTAAAGAGGTAGACCTTCCCTTCCAGCTCCTCTGCAGTGTCACTTACAAAGACATTAAAGAGGGCCAGTCCCAGCACTGATCCATGAAGCACCCCACTGGTCACCCTCCCTTCCTCAGAGTGAACTCCATTTACCATCATCCTGTCACCTATCCCCTAACCAATTTTGTATCCAGTTTTCCACCTTTGGACCCACTCCTAAGCTACCCAGGCTGCTTGCTAGTGTCCTGTGTGGAATGATGTTGAAAACCTTACTGAAATTTAGATAGGCCACGTCCACTGCTCCACCTTGATCTAATCCCTTTGTCACACAAAGAAATGTATCACATTTGTTTGACATGACCCCCACCATGAACCCATGCTGTCTCGTGTCTTGTAACCCATTGGACTGAAGATATTCTACAATCCTTTCCTTCAGCAGTGATTCCATTAACTGTCTCACCATCTATGCCATGCTTACAGGTTTATTATTACCGGCCTTCTCACTGCTACCACATCTGTGAAGTGGGAATAAATCTGCCCTCCTCCAGTCCTCCAGAACCCACTGAGTTTCCAGTGAGCTTTTAAATAGGACTGCCAGAGGCACAGGCAACACCTTCCTGAGCTCCCTTAATAACCTTGGATGCACCTCATCTAACCCCATTGCTTTTTCCACTTTCAGATTAGCGAGTCCCTTCAGGACTCTTTGCTCTGAAAAAGTACTAGTGGCCACCGCCTTCCCTCCTAAGCTTCTGTTATTTATTCATTTTTTATGACTTCTCCATTCTGTCTGAACACTGAACAAAAGTATTTGTTCAGGATGTCTGCCTTTTTCTGGTCCCCCTGTGCACAGTACCCCACTTCCCTTATTAACCTTATAATCCCACCCCTGGTCTTCCGCTTTTCGCTTACATGCCTAAAAAAATTCACCTTCAAACAACATGAAGTCTTGCTATATTATGACAATTGCAGTTTGTCCCACCATTAGAACTGCTCCGGAGGTGAAAGAGTTAACTCCCATTCTAAGAATGGAACTTGGAGCGCGAGCTCGGTTAGAGAAGCTCTGTCTGGGTTATTTCAAACCCAAACTGTCAGATTTCTTACTCCTCACCACTGAACAGTCGCTCTGGAGATTTCTCCTACTGCTCGGTTCATTTCTCGGTTTAAACAGTGTTTTCTCGGTTCAAATCAAGCGAGAATATTATTATTTTAACCGCAAAACCGATCGGTTCAAGCTCTGTCTGTGGTATCGTAATTAATTACAGTTTATTTTCTGTGTGGAACTTGTAAATGTTATCGGTTCGGTTTTGAACCGATCAGCTTGTTTTAAAACTTGAAATTTAAGGTTTTAGAGTGCGGTTCCCGGTTCTTATCGGTTCTAAAAACGGATTTCATTACGGTTTTTTCCAAGACCCGTGACACGGTTAGGAACCGATAAGGGTGTCTTGCCTGGCACTGCCGTTTAAAAGGGCAAGTTTTTGGTTAGGCTGGCATTATGTCTGAGAAACCCAAAAGAAAAACCGGGCCCACTGGGTTTCAACACTGTGATGTCTGTGGGGAAGTCTTTGCCAAGGCTGACCCACACACCACATGTGTATATTGTCTGGGGTTTGACCACCTCAATTCAGACTGCCAGATTTGTAAAAATTTCCATGCAGCCACCCTGGATAAGAGAGTTGGCAGACTCAGGGAATGAGAGGCCAAAAAGTCTGCTGACCCGGATGGCCAGCCCAGTTCGGTGCCAACCGAACCGGAGGGAGTGCCCTCTGACCAGGGCGAGACTTCCTCGGGCAAACGCAAAGCTGGCTCTGAGGGGCCAGTTCCAGTAAAGAAAACAAGGAAATCAGCAGGTGTGGAGCCCAAAATTCCTTCTCCAACTTTTGCAGAGATAGCAAGAGCTATTCAGATTGTCCAGTCACTTTCTCCGGTTCCGTCCGAACCGCCACTGTCTGGTAAAAGGTCGGTTCGGTCGGTTCCACCGGTTCAGAAATATGATGTTGAAGAGTTTTATGAACCAGAGGAGGGGGAGGATGATTATGAACAGTATGAATGTGACTTGGAGGGTCTGGGTGTGCCCATTGAACCGGACATCTCCCCAGACAGACCTTTTGAATCTCCCCCTTCGCTTTCTGAGTCCCCCTCTCACTTTATGTTTTACAAAAAAGTTGCTGAAACCCTCCAGCTCCCATTGGAGGAAGCTGTGGATGAGCAAGAGGAACCTGATTTTGTAGAAATGATGGATATTCCAGAGTCTAGGAGATTGTCTATTCCTTGCATAAATCATTTAGGAAACAAACAATAAAAATGTTAAAACTCTAATTCTGTGCCTCCTGTGGACAAAAGATGGACAGGAGGTACACTCTGTCAGGTCCTGATACAGAATTCCTTTCACAGCAATGCAGTCACGTTAGGGTGGTTCAGGCTGCAGCCTGTGATAAAGCTAATATTCCTTGGCTTCACATCCTCCTGACAAGGATTCGGGAAGATTGATGCCATGGCTAAAAAACAATACATGGCGCGTCCTTGGGACTCAGGCAAGCAAATTACATGGCTTATGTAGCAAGGTATCAAAAATCTAGATGGGACACTGTCATGGCTTTGGCCAAACAGGCCTCTGGCCAGCTTGCTAATGAGCTGGAACAGGTGGCTGCTGATGGCATTGAGGCATCTAAGGTGCAGTTTCATGCTGCTGTGGATTTTAATGATGTATCCTCTAGAGTCATGGCTACGTCTGTAGCTTTTCATAGGTTGGCCTGGCTCAGGTGTACTAGCTTGTCACAGGATACCCAGACTAAGGCTATGGATTTTCCTGTGGTTGGAAATTCTCTGTTTGGGGAGCAGACAGAGAATTATATGAAGAAAATGGATGAATATAGGACTACCTATAAGAGTGCTCAGGCTAAGGAGTGGCAAGTCACTCCTCAGAGGCAGGCCCCCAGGGGTAGAGGTAGGCCTTTTCACAGGCCTTTTTACCAAACCCAGGCCTCCTCTGCTTATGCTCAGAGGGGTTCTACAGAGGGAGAGGCAGGCGGTGTGGGCAGGCCTGCTCCCACCCCTCAGCCTAAAAGCACCTGCCAAACAGACACCCTGATGGGGTGCCCAGGGCCGATTCTCCTTTACCTGTAGGTCGCAGGTTGGCTTACTTCGTTCAGAACTGGGTGTCTCTAACTTCAGACAAGTGGGTCCTGGAAGTAGTAAGCCAGGGTCTGGTTCTCAGCTTCAAAAAGTTCCCAAAGATGAGAATTGGATCTTTCCCACCTGCAAACTCTTTAGAGACCTTTACTTTAGAAACAGAAGTCTCAACCCTCCTGGCTCTCAGAGCTGTAGAAAGGGTTTCTCCCCTACACCAGGGCAAGGGTCTGTACTCCAGATATTTCCTTACCCCAAAAAAGACAGGAGAATGGCGTCCATTTTAGACCTGAGATATCTGAACAAACACCTTTTGAAACCAAAGTTCAGAATGGTAACTCTGGCAATGATTTTACCCTCTCTAAGGCCAGGGGACTGGCTAGCCTCCCTGGACCTCAAGGATGCCTATTTTCATGTCCTAATCAGAAGCTCCCACTGAAAGTACCTCAGATTCGAACTGCCCTCAGGTCACTACCAGTTCAGAGCAATGCCCTTCGGCTTCACCTCTGCCCCAAGGGTATTCACAAAATGTCTGGCAGTAGCAGTTGCTCATTTAAGAAGGCAAAGGATTGCTGTCTTTCCCTATCTGGACGACTGGCTCATTGTAGGCCAGTCCCCAGAACAGGTAAAATCTCACCTGCAAGTTACCCAGCAGCTGCTCACCTCCCTGGGCTTCTTGCTCAATCTTCCAAGTCAGTTCTGGAACCAGTTCAGGTGCTCACCTTCATAGGTGCAGAATTGACACAAAGCAGGCCAGAGCCTTCCCTACCCTTAGAGGGTAAGGAACTTGGTGGCTCTGGCCTCCTCCTTCACTCTGCAGGTCTCTCGACCAGCAAGACTCTTTTTGCAGCTCCTGGGGCACATGGCTGCATCCACAGCTGTAGTGCAAGGAGCAAGATTTCAGATGAGGGACATTCAGTTTCACTTGAGAGCCTTTTGGTCTCAGAGAAGAGACCCCCTTTCCAAGTTGGTCCCAGTGACCCGAACCCTGATCCAGGCCCTCCAGTGGTGGCAGGATCAGAGCAATTTAAGACTGGGGGTCCCCTTCATTCCTCTGTCTCACTCCTTGACCCTCACTACGGATGCTTCCCTCCTGGGGTGGGGAGCCCACATGGGCGACCTCTCCACTCAGGTAGTGTGGTCCCCTCAGGAATCTCTGCTCCACATCAATTTGCTGGAACTCAGAACTGTCTTTTTAGCACTTCAAGTGTTTTCTGCATCTGTTCAGAACAAAGTGGTACAAGTCAGAACAGACAACACCACAACAATGTGGTACATCAACAAGCAGGGGGGCACTCGGTCTTCGGCCTTGTGCACCGAGGCAATGAAGTTGTGGTCTCTGGCCTATTCCCTGAACACTCCCTCATAGCAGTTCACCTTCCAGGAAAGGACAATGTCCTAGCAGATGCTCTCAGCAGGATTTCCCAGGGCCATCACGAATGGTCTCTGGATCCTCAAATACTGGGATAGTTTTGCCAGATGGGGCACCCTCAGATAGATCTTTTGCAGCCCCAGACAATCACCAACTTCCACTGTTCTGTTGCAGGCCCCCAGTGTTGGGCTCAGTCCCCCTGGATGCCTTTCTCCTAGATTGGGAAGGGAAGTTTCTTTATGCCTTCCCCCCTTCCCTCTCCTATTCAAGGTGCTAGTCAAAATCAGATCCCAGCCTTGCAGGGTGATTCTGATTGCCCCAGATTGGACCAGGCAGCCCTGGTACCCACTCCTTCTGTCCCTAGCAGTCCATCTTCCCTGTGTCTCCCCAGGAATCACAACCTGTTAACCTGTGCCCAGGGGAGAGTTTGGTATCCGAACCTCAAGTCCCTCAACCTCAAGGCCTGGCTCTTGAGGAGTTAGAATTTGCTGACCTACACCTTTCTCAGGGTGTTCTTGAAATCCTAAAGGCTTCTAGAAAGCCTTCCACTAGGGCTACTTATAATTCTAAGTGGAAAAGGTTCTCCATTTGGTGTTCTGGGAAACATATTTCCCCGGAATCTGCTGATTTGCCCATTGTTTTGGACTATATGTTCCATCTTAATTCTTTGGGCCTGAGACCAGCTACCCTGAAAGTACATTTGGCAGCTGTCTCTGCTTTTGTGTCAGCAGGAAAGCCCTCCTCTCTTTCCGCTCACCCTGTATTTTCCAAGTTTTTTAAAGGATTACTTCATACTAATCCACCTTTCAGGGATCCGGCCCCTGCCTGACCTTTAATGTTTGCATTGCCCAGTTAATGCAACCCCTTGAACCTCTGTCTTCTGCCCCGAGCTTAAGTACTTAACTTGGAAAACTGTTTTCCTAGTGGCTATCACTTCTGCCAGGCGATAAGTGAGTTGCAAGCCTTGTCAGTAGAAATTGACTTTATTTCTTTCCACAGGGATAAGGTAGTCCTCAGGACTAACAGGAAGTTTTGCCTAAGGTGGTTTCAGATTTCCATCTTAATCAATCTATCTCCTTCCAGTGTTTTCACTGAACAGTCCTCCTCTGGCGAGAGGAGATTGCACAGTTTAGATGTTAAGAGGGCCTTAAGTTACTATATAGAACGTACTCAAGGGTCACAGGTTCAATCCTCCAACTTTTTCTCACTTATGGTGAGGTCTGAAAGGAGACCTGCCACTAAGAGATCAATGGCCAGGTGGATTGTCTCTTGTATCCAATTTTGTTATCAGAAACTGGGGAAAGTTCCCCCCTCTGGCCTGAGGGCTCATTCTACCAGAGGTACAGCCGCGTCTCTAGCTGCTGCCAGAGACATCCCTATCTTAGAGATATGTCAAGCAGCTACCTGGAAAACGGTACACACTTTCACCAAGCATTACTCCCTGGATGTCCAGGCCAGGAGAGATGCTCAGTTTGGCACAGCTGTGCTTCAGAGCCTATTCCCTAAGTAGGTTCTGTCCCTCCTCCATGGAGGTACTGCTGTGTAGTCTGCAATTGTCATAATATAGCAAGACTTCATGTTGTTTGAAGAAAAAATTACTCACCTTAGTAATGTTGTTTCTTCTAATGGAGTCTTGCTATATTATGACCTCCCCCCCAGCCTGCCCCTCTCAGAACTTCTACTTGGGTATGGGGTGGGCAGCCTTATGTGGGCTCTAGTTATGCCCATTATATGTTTTCCACCCCTTCTTGGGGTTTTGGGGTGTGGTGTTTTTATTTTATCTTATATTATTTCTTATATTATATTATTACTTCTGGTTCCCTGACTTGAGTCTTTGTGTTGGGACCAGGAATATGTGTTAATAGTCAGGTAGCCAGTTGGCTAGTGTAGGTTACAGCTTCCACACAGACCTTTGTGAGTTTTGCTCGTAAAGATCTGACAGTTTGGGCTTGAAATAACCCCAGACAGAGCTTCTCTAACCGAGCTCGCGCTCCAAGTTCCATTCTTAGAATGGGAGTTAACTCTTTCACCTCCAGAGCAGTTCTAATGGTGGGACAAACTGCAATTGTCATAATATAGCAAGACTCCATTAGAAGAAACAACATTACTAAGGTGAGTAATTTTTTCTTTTGTTACCCTGGGCTGTTTTCAGTTTGTGCCTTTGCACTTCTTACTGCTTCATGTGCATCCCCTCTGTATCCCCAGATGCACGTTCCTATTCGCCTCCTGTGTCTCCTTATACCTTCTGAATGCTACCCATTTAGCCTTTACCTTCTCAGCCACCTCGTTCAAGAACTTTAGAGGTCTCTCTTTCCTCTTGCTTTTGATAACTTATTTGACGCAGAGGTTTGTTGCCTTTATTATGCTTCCTTTTAGCTTTGCCCACTGTTCCTCCACCCCGCCCAGGTCATCCCTGAGGCATTCACCAATCTTTATAAAATCTACCTTCTCAAGACCAAGACCCACACCCTTGTGTGGTTCAGTTCTGCAGTCATTATATTGAACCACACTGTACAGTGATCACTTGTTCCCAGGTGACCTCCTACCTTGACGTCTGCAACACAGTCCCTGTTAGTGAATACCAGTTCCAGTATTGCCCCATCATGAGGGAGTTTGCTAACTAGTTGCCCAAGGAACACCCCCTGCAGAGATTCTAGGATGCCCCTGCTTCTAGGTGAAGCCACTTCTAGGAGGCTCCAATTTACATCTGGCAGGTTGAAGTACCCACCAGCAGCACTTCCCCCTTTTCTGCCATCTTTTTTTTTTTTTTAATTTTACATTGTATGCTCCTGCTCCCTCGGTGGCCCCCTTCCGACCGACCCCCCCCATCCCCCAGCCCCATCACCCGGTTCCTCTGGGACTTACCTTTTGCCACAGCCCTGTGACGTTTGCCCAGCCACCATTGCAGAGCCTGCAAGGGGTCAGTCCTCATCTTGCCACCGGGGGTGATTTTCCACATTTTCACCCTCATTACCCTGGAGCCCCGGCCATTTTACAGATGCGCATGGAGGCATGCACGGGCACCAGAGCTGGCCCAGATCCACCCACCCGGCCTAGCACCTAGCCCCCCCATGCTCAATGCTACCACCGAGCCTCCACTCTGTGGCAGCCAAGAGCCAGAGTGGCCTACCACCCTTACCCGGGAGAGAAGAACTGCTTGGCGGCCACTCCATCCACTCCCAGCCCTCCCCCCCCGGCTGAACCTCGGTGTCCCATGCTCATTCCCGAACATGGGTCTCCGGCACGGCGAGAGGTAAGGCATCCAGCTCCTCATCTGTCTGTGCCACTGGGTCAGCCTCTACCATCTTGCAGTTGGTTTACACCAGTACCTTATCTAATTTTTTCCCCTGTGCTGGAGGCCTGTAGATCACTCCAGTGCTAATAGTGGCTCCATTCCCTGTCTCCAGGGTGACCCACAGTACGTCTGCCTCCCCTGTATTCCATGTATCACCATCACATTTGTGCTTTTCCTCACATTAAATACCACACCCCCTCCTTTCCATCCCACACTGTCTTTGTCTTTATGGAACAGAGTATAGTTGGGTGTGGCCATGTCCCAATCATTGCACCGTGACTCAGTAATGGCTGCAATATCCAGGTCACCCTCTACCATGGTGGCCTCTAGGTCCAGAATCCTATTTCCTAGATTTCTAGCATCCACATACATGGCCTTCCAGATTTTGTTTCCACTCTGCTTGTTGCACCCTGTTTTTCCTTTTTGCTCCTCCTCCTTCCCCTCTCTTTTTAATGCTCTCATTCCTTCCCCCCTTTGCTCTACCATCCTGCTTCCTTATATTAATTTGCACCCTGGGGATTCCTCTCCCTTGGGTTCTTCTCGAGCCATCTCGTAAGCCTGTGGGGGCAGTTCCCCCCCCCCGATTCCTTCCGCCACCCACCTCAGCTAGCTTAAATGTTCACCAAAACAACATTTAAACCATCTACTGGGGACTGTGGCTCCCCTCCAGCATGGATGCAGGCCATCACCATTTTATAGGCCCTTCTCCCTCTAGTGGATCCCCAGTCCCCAATGAAGCCAAACCCCTTCTCTCTTCACCATTCCTGCAACCATGAACTGAAGACTCTGGTGTGTAGATCTTCCCCCGTCATAGGCAGGCAGCAACTCAGCGAAAGTCATTGAGCACACTACCTGTCCAAGATCCCTCCCCAGCTCCCTAAACATCTCCTGCACTATCCCAGCCCTGTCACTAGCCAGGTCATTGGTCTCCAGGTGGACAATGACATCCAGCTCTACCTTCTGTCCTGCTGCCCTAGTGATCCCCAGAAGCCACTTCCCATTCCACTGGACTGTAGCACCTGACCTCCCTCTCCCCACCTCTTCCTATTTCCAAATCTATCCTTCTCACAATCGAGTCCCCCACCAGAAATCCAGAAATTGCTTCCTCTTCATCTGGGGTCCTTTACCACCCTCCTTTGGATCTCTGCTATGGAGGCTCCCCACATCCTCCCTAGTCTCTACCACGGTGCCTCCTCTTGGCATTCCTGCCCTGCCAGAGGAGAGTAGGCATTATGTAGTGGTACTGGTTGAGGAATGTGCCTCTGTCCCACCACCCCCACCCTTCCAGGGCCCACCATAGTCCAACCATTCCTCCTCCCTGGCATCATCTCAGATAACAGTGGCAGACCTGGTGACCCCTGGATTTATTTATTTATTTAAGAGATTTACCAGGAAGGCATGCTGAGCAGAGTACTGCTCGATTCCAGATGCACCCTGGGGGTAGGAAGTTATAATGGTATGGAAATTACAGCAGAAAAACAAGGACAATATGTAGACGATTTACAAGCAATGGGTGAGACAGATCTAGTACAGATGCATAGGTACTTAATCACTTCATATTGTATGTATTACAAGACATGCATAGGGAGCAGAATTTCAAGTTAGAGTCAGAAGTAGTTGCAGCACAACTGAGGGGAAGAGGGGACTAAGGGGGGAGGTTACAGTTGCAGTTGGTAGCGAAATGCAGTTTGAGAAGAGCATTTAGTTGAGGAGTACTTGTGGAATGTCTAATACTCGCTGGCAGGGAGTTCCATAACTTGGGCAACCTGAAGCTGAATGCAGCCTGGCCTGACCGGTGGATCTGTAGGGGATGTGTAGGAGCCTAGCATCTATGTTTCAAGAGCATAAGTAGGAGGAGACAGAGTGGCTAAGGAGGAAGACAGGTAGGAGGGAAGGGTATGTGACTAGAACTGAGCAGAGGTTTTAACGCAGTGAAGCAGTCTTCTGTTATGAAGAGACAGGAGGTCCAAGGATTGGTAGAGGGCACAGTGGTGGGTGGTGGGAGGGCGGTTTAATGAAAAACGGCAAAAGGAGTTAAAAAGGGGATCTAGCCTAGCTAGGGAAGTTTGGGGGGCGGCACAGTAAACGACATCACCGTAATCAATAATAGGTAGGATCATTTTTTGCACTATTTCTTGTCTAGTTTGTAGAGGGATGCAATTTTTATTCTGGTAGAAGTCACCCAGCATAGGGTGCAATTTTTTGTGTAGAGCATCTATATGCACTGAAAAGTCAAGATGCTGGTCTAGCCAGACCCCAAGATAACGATAAGTGGTGCAGGCCTCTAGTGGGGAGTTTTCCAGAGTATAGAACGTAGGAAGTGCGGGAAGCCGTGTTATTTTGGACTGGGAGCCGAAGGTGAGGGAGACTGTTTTTTTTGGCTTTAGGTATAGCTGATTTGCGGTGAACCAACGTTGGATGGAGTCGAAATCCTTCTATAGGCAGGCTGTCACAGCACTAGTAGATGGGCCAGAGGCGAACAGCACCGTGTCGTCAGCATACATATGAATAGATGTTTGGAGGCAGGCTGCAGGCAGGTCATTAAGAAAGATAGAGAACAGCAGCGGGCCGAGTACAGACCCTTGGGGGACACCACTAGTGACAGGGAGTGAAGTGGAGCTAGCCGAGCCGATGCGGACCGATTGGGACCTATTGGACAGGTAAGCGTGGAACCAGTTAATTGTGTTAGTTGACAGTCCTGCTTGGGCAAGTTTAGCCAGCAGCAGGGGATGAGATACTGTGTCAAAGGCTTTCGCCAGGTCGATGAAAATGGCAGCGGTTATTTCCTCTTTGTCCATTCCCATGAGGATGGTATTAGTAAGGCGAAGAAGGGAGGTGGTGGTGGAGTGATTTTTCCTGAAACCGGCCTGAAAGGGGGTGAAAAAAGATATGGTATCAAGATAGTGATAGAGCTGGGAGAGAACGGGTCTCTCTTGAATCTTTGCTAGGACAGGGAGCAAGGATATGGTACGGTAGTTGGATGGAGAGGAGAGGTCCCCTCCTTTAGGTAGTGGAACGACAGTGGCTTGCTTCCATAAGTTGGGGACAGCCCCGAGTTTAAAAGCCAAGTTAAAGAGCAGGGCTAGCGGGTGTGCTATGGCAGGTGCAGAGAGCAGGAGCATTTTGGAATCAAGGCCCGATGGATATTTGCCCTTTAATGGGTTTAGCACCTGCAGTAGTTTTAGCACCTGGCTAGATGCGACTGGACTGAGAGAGAAGGTGGCCGGGGTAGGTACGGGGGGGGTAGTGGACAAGGGATAGGGATGAGAGGAGCAGAGGGAAGAGGCCAAGGAGGAGAAATAGGAGTTAAACTCGGAGGCTACCAAGCTAGGATCAATAATGGTATTCCCCACAATGTTAAGAGTGGGAGTAGGGGGTTGGGCAGGTGGGGAGAGGAGGGATTTTACTGACTTCCAGAAATGAGTGGGGTGGGAGAAGTTGTTGTTGAATGCGGTTTTAAAGTAGTTTGATTTTGCCTGTCGTATGAGTCTTGTACAGGCGTTTCTTAGCGACCGGTAGTGTAGCTGAGCCGTTTGATCACCTGTAGCCTTAAAATATTTCCAGGCACGATCTCTGGAATGAAGGTGTTCCATGAGGGTAGTTGTTACCCATGGTAACTGGGAACCTCTTACCCGAGATCTCCTTAGGGGTGCATGTCGGTCCCAGATGGCGAGAAAATTTGACGAGAAAAAGTTCAGGGCATCATCCATAGAGGTGGCCCTAGGGATGAAAGACCAGTCAATACTAGAAAGGTCGTTTAGGAGAGCAGTCAGGTTGAGAGATTTATAGGCTCTGTTGTGCAGCACGCGGGATGGAGGGGCCATGGGTTGGAAGATTTTTCCTCACGATATAGATCATATGGTGGTCACTAAGGGAGTCAGGTAGAAGGCCAGCTTTAATGATTCAATGGGAGTGGGTAGTTAAAGCCCAGTCCAGGAGTGTGTGTTTGTTGGGTTTGAGGTTTAGGCGAGTGGGTTCAACTATTTGCCGGGACAAGTTTAGGGCATTTATTTGTTGACGCGATTTGGAGGCTGCGCTGCTTAGCCAGTTCTGGTTGAAATCACCAAGGATATGAAGTTCCCCGCCATCCATGTGTGACCTCAGGTTGCTAAGATGGTCAATAATGCAACCCAGAGGTGTACCAGGCGGACAGTAAGACCCTGCAATATATATAGGGATGGAGTGAGGCAAGGGGATTTTGATTAGAAGGGAGTCCACAGAAAGAATAGGGCCGGGCAGGGGGATTCTAGAGAACTGGAGATTGGAGGAGATATACATGGCAGTGCCGCCACCCTTCTTTCTGCCCTGTCTGTCCTGGCGGATTAGGGAGAACCCAGGAATAGAGAATTCTGCATCATGGTTGTGCGGCTTTAACCATGATTCAGTGATGATAACTATATCACGGCGAAGGACAAGGACAGTAGTTTGCAAGGTACCTATTTTGTTTAGGATACTACATATATTTAGGTGGACAATTTTAAGTCCTTTAGGGAGGTGCGTAGCTGATGCAGGGGGTTGAGAGGCTGGGGATGCAGGTGGACCAGGGTTAAGTTCAACGTCCCCGGCTATTATAAGAAGGAGGGCCAGAATGTATTGTAATAGCCGCATGGGCTTCATGTGGATCACACGACGAGTGGAGGGGTTAGGTGAGCATAAGTCAGTCCTAGGGCCCGAGTAGAGGGGGATAAAAAGAGCAGGTTTCTCAGCGTGGAACGCAGGAGGAAGGATAGAGGCCCCCAGTGGCCAATTGCACCAGTGGGGCAGGTTTTGGTCCACTTGTGCCAAGGAGGAGGAGTGGAGGGGTGGCTTGGTAACTGTAGAGAGAAGTGGAGATGGCTCAGGAGGCTTAGGATAGGAAGAAGGTGGGAGGGAGGATACGGTGAGGAACTGCATTTTCTCTATTTTATCCTCTTTTTTTTTTACAATTTGTGCACAAAGGATGAGGTTTGAGAATCAGCTCAAGGGTGGCCACTGGTGGTAGGAAGATATAAGGAGCTAATGGGAAAGTGGGCTGATTGGTTAGGCACCTCGTGAGGTCACACTATATAAGTAAGAGTGGTTAGGCACCGCGTGAGGTCACACTATATAAGTAAGAGCTGACCAAGGGTGGTGGTGGGGGTGGTGGGGAGCCTGCGCACAGCGCAGGCGGGGCTAGAGCTCCGGGAGGCAGCTGTGAGCTGGGAACTCTACCTGATGGTGCAGGGGAATGGCTCTGTCCACGGGAGGGTTTCTGGAGGCTGTGGGGAGGGCTTGAACTGCCAGCCCTCGCGACCGCACTGCAGGAGGAGGACAAAAAGGCAGCTATTAGTAATCAAGGTAGGTGGGTGGGGAGGAGGAGGAGCTTAGGTTGCTAATATGCACACAAATTGTACTTGGCTGATTTAACTGTAACAGAATAAAAATACAGGCTGAAACTTTGCAGAGCTTTAACAGGTTCCTAAGCAGGCTACTCTAAGCTCATTTAAACAACATACTGCAACAGAAAAATAAGCATAAACCGAGGTGCTGCTCAGTTCTCTGGTGGATTTATGCTTAAAATTGTAAGGGAAAAATCTAGTGCAGTACAGTGGCTTGTGTCTTGCTCCAGAAAGAGCAAAACTGAGGTGCACGACAGTAAAAGTTCTGGCTCCCTTGTTATTTCAGGCGAGATGCGGAGAAAAAGGCTAATTTAAAATTCATTCACCGCAGTTCGGAGGCAGCTGTGAGCTGGGAACTCTACCTGATGGTGCAGGGGAACAGCTCCGTCCAGCAGGGGGTTTCTGGAGGCTGTGGGGAGAGCTTGAACTGCCAGCCTCCATGACCGCACTGATGGTGTAGGGGAATGGCTTCCGTCCCACGGGGGTTCTGCATGTGGGGAGGGCTTGAACTGCCAGCTCTCACGACCGCACTGATGGTGCAGGGGAATGGCTCCATCCACGGGGAGGTTTCTGGAGGCTGTGGGGAGGGCTTGAACTGCCAGCCCTCGTGACCGCACTGATGGTGCAGGGGAACGGCTCGGTCCGCGGTGGAGTTTCTGGAGGCTGTGGGGAGGGCTTGAACTGCCAGTCCTCGCGACTGCACTGATGGTGCAGGGGAATGGCTCTGTCCGGGGGGGTTCTGGAGGCTGTGGGGAGGGCTTGAACTGCCAGTCCTCGCAACCGCACTGATGGTGCAGGGGAACGGCTCCATCCGCGGGGGGGTTCTGGAGGCTGTGGGGAGGGCTTGAACGGCCAGCCCTCGTGACCGCACTGATGGTGCAGGGGAATGGCTCCATCCGCGGGGGTTTCTGGAGGCCGGAGAGGGCTTGAACTGCCAGTTTCGCGACTGCACTGATGGTGCAGGGGAATGGCTCCATCCACGGGGGTTTCTGGAGGCTGTGGGGAGGCTTGAACTGCCTACCCTCGCGACCGCACTGATGAACGTTGCAGGGGCGGCTCCGTCATGGGGGGTTTCTGAGGCTGTGGGGAGGGCTTGAACTGCCAGCTTTTTGCGACCGCACTGATGGTGCAGGGGAATGGCTCCGTCCGCGGGGGTTCTGGAGGCTGTGGGGAGGGCTTGAACTGCCAGCCCTCATGACCGCAAGGTCCCCCGAATCCTAGGCAGCTCAGCCTGGAGTCTAGCAAACTCCCACTCAACCCAGAGAGGTGTTTACAGATGGGATAGCACTGCAGTCTGCAGAATGTCTCTGAAAACTGCCATCCCACAGCCACTGCATTGCACCACTGACAGCAATCCCAACTTCTCTTCTCCCTGTGTTACCTGGAAATACTTCTGTACCCTTACCCCTGATGGGGTGTTTCTAGTTTTCCCTTTTTTTGTTTCTATTTCTGTTTTCACATACCTTGTTTAAATCTCTTTATACTCTTACCCTAGATAGGGTGTTGCTTTTTTTCCCAGTTTTGGCCTACCATTTACCTTCCACCCCTCCCAACAGTGACTGTTACACAGCAAAGAACAGATGCCTTATGTTAGTCGACCAGAGTCCCCTCCTTCCTTCTGCTGATGTGTAATATGCCAGTTACTGGTTCCTCTCCTTCGCTGTTTCTCTCACTCGATGGGACAGGAACATGAGTTGGACACGATAAGAGGGAGTCCGTCTTGAAGAAAGACACTAAGCCTGTCAGCTCCACACCCCCCCCCTTAGTTACACACCTGATTAACAGGGCTTCTTGAATCTACTCAGCCCCAAGATTAATCTGGCTATTTGCCCTGTACACCACCTGCTACACCATCTCCACCAAAGGTCATTCTGAGCAGAGTCCTACCCTGTGGGAAGCTAACCCACCTAAAATCACACCTACTAAATCAAGACTGGTCCCCCATCAACCTGGTGCCCGATGCAAATACAGCCCTTGTTCAATTCATACGCATTTTCAATGAAGCTTGTAACATCTTTGCCCCGCCAAAAAAGCAAAACATTAAACCCCTCTGCAATCCTTGGCTCATGGGTTCCCTCTTAAAGATGCTGAAACACAGGGACCACCTTTGGGAACTAGCCAGAGAAACAGGAAAACAGGCGGACATCCAAAACTTCAAAAGAGCTAGAAATGATTGCACCAAATCCATACACCAACAGAAATCTGAATACTACAAGACTGCACTCGCTGACACCTGGGGAATTGCAAGAGCATTCTGGAATAATATTAAAGATGTTACCAGGAAGGAGTCCAAATCACTCCCTACTGCAATCACAATAAACAGGAATACTATCCTGGACCTAAAAGTCATAGCCAACACCTTTAATGATGCCTTCACCGACCTCAGCAGCATCCTCCCTCCTGACTTTTTCAATGACAGCAACCCACCTCTTCCCACCCATCAGTCATCATCAAAAAATTGTCCCCCTTTCTACAGTAAGCAAAAACACTGTCAGGAAATACATTTCCAAAGCCATCAAAAACACTAGAGAAAGTGCTGACACACTGGACCTCAAACTTCTGTCCCTCACTCTAGACGAGGTTCTGGGGCCTCTCACCAGGATCTTTAATCTCTCCCTCTCTCTCAGCCAATTCCCTGACAAATGGAAGGCAGCAACTGTCACACCTATCCACAAAGGTGGTGACCGGACCTCCCATGTGAACAACCGACCTATCTCTATCCTGCCACCCCTCTCTAAGGCCCTGGAACGGATAGTAGCAGACCAGCTCACTGATCACCTGGACAAGTACAACATCCTTTGCCGGCAACAACATGGATTTAGAAAAGGGCACAGCACTGCCACAGCACTTCTTGAGTTTACGGGAGCCATACACAACTCCCTTGATCAGGGTCGCCTAACCGGAGCTACATTCATCGACCTGTCAAAGGCTTTTGACACTGTCTGCCACCACCTCCTGCTTCATCAGCTACTGAACATTGGCCTCTCTATGGAATCAGTGAAATGGTTCAATAGCTATCTTGACAACAGGTCCCAATGTGTAAAAATAGCAGGCGTGGTCTCCGACACTAAACAGGTTTTCTCCGGTGTCCCCCAAGGCTCCATCCTGGGCCCATTGCTGTTCAGCCTGTTCCTCAACTCCCTCCCCGACTCCACCTCTCAGCAAGTCATACTCTATGTAGATGACACGGTGATTTTTGTCTCTCATCATGACCCAAGCCACCTGCAACAAACCCTCCAACACGGCTTCACCTCTGTTGAAACCTGGTTCAAAGAACATAAGTTAATCCTTAACCAGAAAAAAACGAAGACCATGATTTTCACCAGCCACCAAAACAAGCACAAACACCACCAACTCTCCTTAAACACCTGCCTCAGGGACTCCGTGGAGCAGGTTGACTCCTTCAGATACCTAGGAATCACCCTAGACCCACACCTGTCCTTTGGAACCCATATAACCAATGTCGCTAAAACCGTGAATACTAGACTGGGCTTACTCTACCGGCTTCATTGGCACCTGACTAAAGAGGCCCTCTTTGCCTCAGTTCAAAGCTCCATCATTTCCCAGATTGACTATGGTCTTGTCATCTATGGCACTGCCACTACCACTGCACTCAGAAGGATTACTACCACCCTAAACAAGGCCTGTCGACTCATCACTGGGGCCGAGCGGCTCACACACACCCGTGGCCTCTGCTCACAAGTTAATTGGCTTCAACTTGACAATAGAATTCAGTACCAAACCTGCATGGTTGCTAAGAAAATACAGTTGGGAACTGCCCCTCCCGGGGTCTGTTCACTCCTTCAAACGAAAACCAGCTCCAGAATTACCAGGGGATCAAAGCCACAACTTTTCCATATTCCTCACTGTCGCACAGCCATTGGCCAGCGTTCATTCACCTACAGGGCACCCACTTCATTTAATGGTCTCGCCAATGATACTATCAATACCACTGGGCTAGGGGGCCTTCAAATCCAGACTCCGTAACACCCTGGTCGCTTCCAGCATCTGCGACTGTCATGGATAATGTCTATGCAACTCCACTCCACTACCGCTCTTTCCTATACCTAGCCCCTTACATAACGCACTTGCCCTAGTTTGGCCTCTGCCCCACACGCCTACAGCATCTGACAATGCCACCTTCCTGGCAGCTCCACCCCCACCCTCCTTATCCTTACCTACCCCACCCTCTCTCTCTCTTCTCATTTGCTTACCTCCCCCTTGTCCCTCCCATTTCTTTCTACCACCCCCCTATTGTCCTCTTCCTTTCCACTTTACCCTCTCCCTGTCTGTTCAAAATTAATTTGATATTGTTTACCCTTATTTGTATAACAGTTTTGTATATTGTCATGTGATACCTATGTCTTGACGTGGAACCTTTGTAAAAGAGCCCTGGGATCAAAGGTAATTGTAATCCTAGAATTGAAATAAATAAATAAAATAAAAGACACGTTTCAAAGTGCCCCAAACACTGCCTACAAATCTCATTTTTTTCTTTCCCCACTTAACCTGCTACTTTCAGTATGAAATATAGTAGTACCTTTAAGGTAAAGCTAGGTGCTTTCACTCCTCTCTGTCAGCATAGCCTGTTCTTCTAACCCCAGGAATTCTTCAATATGCTTAACTCTTGTAGTTAGCCTCCTGTGTTGAACTGCCTGGAGAATGGAACTTATGCAAATGATGGAACGCTCATTGGCTCATGCCATCATTCAAACTAATGCCCTTACCAACTGCTGCATTCTATAATTCTCAGATTTCATTCTCCACCTACGTAGTCAAGATGCCTCAGAGATCTCTCCTCAGAAGTCACTGAATTTCATTGTTTTTCATGAAAAAAACAAGTAAACTATTTTATTTCATCTGCTGCCTTTACTTTCTTTTGCATAGATTAGCATTAGTTTAGTTTTTATTTTACTTCAGTTTCTCGAATCCTCTTCGGTTGTGAAAAACCATTGACGAACCGGTGTTTATCTTCATTTATTTAACAGTTTATTTTCAGATTTACTTAAGTTTGTTTAACCCAGATCCATCCCGTTATTTTCTGTGGGTTTCTGTTTAAATTGCATTTTTTTTCCCCGTTTGGGAACCGACTGTCTTTTACCCTCAGTGGTTTACAGGAACCGGTGTTTGTGTATTTTTTACATAACTTGTGGTTCAGGATCTGAGTTAAAAACCCTTTTTTTGTGGATTGTTTAAATATGTCAGTGAAGTCAAAGAAGGAAACAGGCCCCAATGGTTTTAAAAATTGTACAGAGTGTGGAGAGGTAATCACTAAGGCTGACAAACACAATTTGTGTTTGTTCTGCTTAGGTGAATCTTACTTCACCGCTGATTGTGATATTTGTAAAACTTTTCCACCAAAAACAGTTGAAAAAACGGTTGGAAAGGTTTAAGAAAAAGATGGCTTCTCCAACAGTTCCAGGGGATCAGGGTTCTGACTAACCCAGCCCTCCATCTACTACTGAGAAAGATAAACCTAAAGAAACCAAACCAACTGCTTCTCATAAAGGAGAGCTATCTAAAACAAAATGAACCGGGGATCCGGCTGGTGAACCAGTTTCTGCAAAAAAGAAACAAACCAAAACATAAAGAACCTCCAGCTGAGAAAGCAAAGGGCCTTCTGTATCAAAATCAGCAGTGCCTACAGCTGAGGCGGTTGCACAAGCCCTGCAAGTCCTCCAGGCTTTGCAAACTGCAGCTTATCAAGGGCTGTTACCAGTTCCAGTTCAACTGGTACCGGTAAGTCAAGCGGTTCCATCTATGGTTCCACAACCGATACCCACATCGGTTCCGGGACTGGTTCCTTCTATTCAAGAACCAGTCTATGAGGAATATTATGATGATGATGAAGAGGACCCTATTGAGCTAGAGGTGTCCCCTGACCAAGAATTTGACTCCCCTCCCAGGTTGCCTGAGGATTATTCTTCACACTATACATTTGTTAAGCAGATGGTAGAGGCACTGGATCTGGCTACCAATGAAATGGTAGAAGATGAGGAGGAGGCAGAATTCTTAGATCTGATGGGCCTGGCACCCACCAAAAGGCTGTTGTTGCCAGTCAACAAGTCTCTAAAGAAATAGGTGTTGAAAGTTTTAGTGACTCCTAATTCAGTTCCCCCTATAGATAAGAAAGCTGACAAAAAGTATCAGCTTGATAGGTCAGGGACTGAGTTTTTATTTTCTCACCCTGACCACGAGGGGGTGGTGCAAGCTGTAGCCTGTGACAAGGCCAGAGTGGCCCTGGCATCTCACCCTCCCGAGAAGGACTCTCAGAAGATAGGTAGCATGGCTAAAAAGGTCTACCTACCAGCCTCTGTGGCCATCAGACTGGCCAACTACATGGCCTGTGCAGCCCAATATCAGACAAAACTTATGGCAATCTGTAATGGCCATGGTAGACAAGGTTCCTGCAGGATTGGTAGCTGACATGACTGAAACAGCCAGGCGTGGGCTAGAAGCCATTAAATATCAGTTCCACATGGCAGTAGATGCCATTGACACTGCTGCCAGGTGGATGGCACTTACTGTAGCCTTGAGGAGATTTGCCTGGCTGAGGGCAGCAAATCTATCCCAGGATACACATGCCAAAGCCATGGATTTCCCTTGTGAGAACAACTCACTATTTGGGGATAAAACAGAGGCTTACATGAAGAAGGTGGGTGAATACTATTTGCTGCTTTGTTAAAGTTATACCGCCTTTCATAAAATCTAAGCTGCAATTCATCTGCTTTCTGCTCATACTTATCACTATTTGTGCAGTTTCTTTTCATTCGTAAAAATTCTCCCCTCAGTTTATTATTAACGACATGTTTAGGATGGCAACTAGATGCCAAAAGGGTAGTGTTGCCACCAACAGGTTTTCTAAAGGTTTCAGTCTCTAAAGTTTGACCATCTGTTGATCAAGAAATCATTAAATCCAAGTAAGAAACATGTTCCAAGTGACAAGTATGAGAAAAACGTAAGTTAATGTTAGTATTATGTAAATAAGATATAAATTCCCCCAATTCTCATTCGGAACCATCCCAGATGAGCAGCACATTGTCTATATAACGTTTCCGCATCATTATCTGTGAAAAAAATGGATTTCTAGCACAGTCATAAATAACATCTTTCTCCCAAAATCCCACATACAAATTCGCTACAGAGGGTACACATGTCAAGCCCATGGCAGTTGCAGATATTTGTCTATAAATACATTTATCAAACAAAAACATGTTATACTTCAAAATGTATTCTAGTAATTTTAGCAGAAACTCCAAAGAAGGAATATTTTCATTTTCTCTCTCCCTCAAGTAAAAAGCCACAGCATCCAAAGCTCCTTCATGTGGAACATGGGTGTATAGGGCCTCAATTCTCCAGGCTTACAGCTCACCACTCTCAAAGTTCACCTGGCTTCAGTATCAGCTTATATGTCAGCTGGCAAAGGTGTCTCCATGGCATCTAACTCTATTTTTAAGACGTTTTTCAAAGGATTGGCCCATCTTCACCCCCTCACAGGGAAATGGTGCCAGCATGGGACCTTAATGTCTGCATTGCCAAGCTTATGGAACCCACATTTTAGCCTATAGCTACATCACATCTGAAAGCAGTCTTCCTGGTAGCTATCACTTTAGCCAGGCAGATTAGTGAGCTACGAGCCCTGTGTACAGAACTGAACTACATCTCTTTCCATAGAGATAAGGTGATGCTTAGGACTAACAGAAAATTCCTTCCGAAGGTAGTTTCTGACTTCCATCTCAATCAGTCAATCACTTTGCCAATCTTTTTTACTGAACATTCTAGTTCAGGAGAATGCAGACTACGTAGCCTGGATGTCAAAAGAGCTTTAAAGCTACTATATTACTCATACCAAGGCCCAAAGACAGGACAGACAGCAACTGTTTCTGACTTATGGGGATGTGGATAAAGGAAAGCCAGCATCCAAAAGTGGTTCTTAACTGTAGTAATTATGTCCTCTGTACATTTTTTTTATGCTACTTGTGAATGTTTGTATGACGTAATTGGGTTGTATTGCGACATGTTCCTGTAACTATATTAGTTGGTCTTGTTATTGCAATTGTCAACTATTGCATTATCAGTGCACTGCACTTACCGAGTCGCAACTGAAAAAGGGACTGTCTTCTCTCAGTGAGCCTACCCGGTTATCAAAATTCAATAAATAAATAAAATGACTGTTTCTCTCTGGATAGTGCAGTATATCCAGTTCTGTTACAGTAAGGCTGGTAAGGAGCCCCCAATAGGCCCAAGGGCCCATTCCACAAAGAGTACAGCTGCTACAATTGCAGCAGCTAGATATTCTCCTTCTGGAAATCTGTAAAGCAGCTACATGGAGAACAGTACATACTTTTACGAAGCACTACTGCTTAGATACCCAATCCAGAAGTGATGCCAGGTTTGGCACAGCAGTGCTGCAGAGCCTATTTCCTATGTAGGTTCTGTACCTTCCACCAAAGGGACTGTTTCATAGTCTGCAAGAGTTAAGCATATTGAAGAATTCATGGGGTTAGAAGAAAAAATTACTCAGCTTAGTAATCTTGTTACTTACAAGGTATTCTTCAATATGCTTAACTCTCCCTTCCTACTTCCCCTTCCAGAACCAATGGCCTCTGCATAACAGCTGGACTTCTGTATTAAAAGAGGTTTGTACCCTGGTTATGTTGCAGGTTTTTTGAACCCAGATGGGTGTTTTTTTTTTTCCCCCTCTTTGGGTCCTGTCTGACTGTTAAAGGGACGTTATGGGGGATTTTGTTATTTTAAAAATGACTTGGTGTTATTAGGATAGCTTAATTAGGGGGTCTTTCTCCGCAGGCTGTCATGAATCTGAACATTAAAGAACGCAGCAGTTGGTAAGGGCAATAGTTTGAATGGCGTCATGAGCCAATGAGTGTTCCATCATTTGCATAAGTTCCATTCTCTGGGCAGTTCAGCACTGGAAGCTGACTGCAGAGTTAAGCATACTGAACAATACCTTGGAAGAAACAAGATTACTTAGTTGAATAATTTTTTCTTCCAGCTCAGGTCCCCAACTAGCTTGACCTTTAAATCTGCTACCTTTTGTTAGAAGCAAAGCAGGATGAAGGCAGAGCCCATGCTGCTCCCTCAGTAAAGGGGTAGTGAGCAAGGTATGGAGATACAGGAAGGGAAAGGGACAACAACACCCACTCTAAGCAGGAAGAAGTTGAAGGAAGAGGCCATACAAAAGAAAAGGGGCATCCCCCTGGCAAAGTATGAAGGCACAACCCATGAAGCTCTCCCAGCAAGAAGTTAAAGGGGAGAAAAAGAGACAGCCAACCCCTGAACCGTAGAAGCGAGAAAGGTAGAGATGCTGCTGAACAGTAAAGGTCCCAGGACTCCAGTTTTAGTATGAGGCTGTTAATCAGGAGGGGCATGTTTTTTAAATTATTTTAGCTGTTTGCTGCAAATGTGGTAATTCTCCCTTGAGGGACTTCAAAATTTGTTATGTGGGACACTTGAAAATCTACAGGAGGATTTGGGGGTGGGATTGCACAAATTGACACCAGAGACTGTGGGAAGCTGCAGCTCCTAATAAAAACAAGAGGGACTACATGAAGTGTAGTATGGGGATGGCTGAGCTCCCAGTCAAAGAAGGGAAAGAGGGTCAGAATGGTAGAAGGACTGCTCCCCAGTACACAGTTCCCCTGACCATTACACCTCTTGTCTTCTGGTGCCTCCCACGTCTCATGTTTGGGTGGACCCCCCCCCCATATTGGCTACCAAACCACCTTCTGGCTGTGCATCCCAATGGCTGCCAAAGCACCTACTGGCTGAGCACCCTATGGGAAATGCATCTTATAGTGGGGCCCACCTTGGATCCTTGTAATGTGCCAAGCAGAGTAACTTTTTGCATGGTGAGAGGAGAGGAGAGGAGCTGTGCTGGATGATTTCTTCACAATGGGCATAGTCCTTCACCAGGAATTTTTCTCCCTGGGCTGCAGCAGTCTGAGGGCATTGCAGAGATAATGTGCTGTGATTCATGGGGTGAAAAGGGTAGTTTTGTCACTGCTGGAGCACCTCCTGCAGCGGATGGAGGAGCAGCCATGGGACTATAAGCAACCACATGGCTTTGTCTCTTCAATCCACAGGCTGTGTGTCAGTGGGACAACAGAGACATTAGGTGGTGGGAGAGACATTACAAGGGAGAAATCCCTGGTGCACGAATGACAGTGCTGCCTATGCACATGCTATTGAGAAGTTGTGCCAGTGTTTTGCACAGTTAATTCTCCAAAGGAATTTATTTGCATGGCTGTTTGCACAAAGTGCGGGATTTGCATGACAAGTCGTTGCAGAGGGGGGTTGTGAGCAAAACAAATTGTCTCAAAGTGGGGGTGGGGTTGCACTAAAAATTAGAGTAAAATATCAGGATTGTCCAGTTACATTTCATGTTTTTTTTTTAATTTATTCCCTAGCCAACAGTGCAATCTACCTCTGCCTGTCGACCTCCCAGCACCATCCTACCCATCTGTGGCACTTAATGGTCCTCAGGGGGTCTATGGGGCATTTCTGGCCCATGGTGGATTCCATTGAGGGGCCTGGCAGGTGAAGACTCCCCCTTTGATCCGCAAAATTTGGTGGACAGAGGCCAGTTGGAGAGTGTTGTTGGTTTTTTTTTTAGTTTCCTCCCAGCACAAGGGCACAGCCGTTGATGGTTCCATGGTGCTCATGCACATGTATTTGTATTGATGTGCTCCAGTACAAGGCTGTGTCCTCCCTCCCTCCTTCCCTCAAGCTCCTCTGTCTGCACCACCACCTGTGGTGACCCAGGTGGCAGTATTGCAGCAGAGAACGTGCCCCCCCAAATGAGAAGAACATGCTGTGAAATGCTCAGTCCTCCTCCCCTCTCTGCTGGCTCCCAACATCTCAGGCTCATTCCTGAACATGGGTAGCCGAACTCACAAGTGGTAACCCTACTGCTGTGCTGATGGGCAGGCTCAGTTTTGTTTTTTGTTTACTTTTTTTTTAGTCAGTACTTTTTCACCATATCTACCAACCTGCCACCATGTGGACTGGTCCCTTCAGCCCCATCACCTGGCTTCCCTGGGACTTTCCACATGCTCCGTACAGCCTCTGCTGCAGGATATGGAGATGCCCAGTTGCTGGTGCCAGGCCTGTGGAGGACTGGACCTTTATCCAGCCATGGTCAGGGAGGTTTTCCTCCATTTTCTGCTGGGGCTTATGGTGTGTGCAGTGATGCATTGTGCAAGCTCCACCTCAGTAAAGATGCCCCCCAGCATTAAGTGGGTGGGACTTCTTCCCTTGCACCCTGCTGTGCTGCCACCTGAGTACTCCAGGTTGCAGCCACCAGGTGGAACACACGTACCCCCCCACGAGAGAGGAGAGCTGTACTTGGGATGCTCAATCCTTCCTCCCCAGCCATCCCCTGAGCAACTTGTGTCTGTTTCTGAATCTGGGGCACTGACATAGCAGGAAGTGAGATGCCCAGCACCTCAGCTCTCTATGTCACCAGGCTGGCCCACTCAGTTTTGTTTTTAACAAATAAATAAAAAAGCCAAGTTTGTTTTGCTGTCTGTTTTTTCATTTTTGTAGATAATTATGGGTTGTAATTGTCACAAACCCACTCCTGGGGGTCAGGCCTACTGAGCTCACAGTATCCACCCTTAAGTGCAATCCATGACGTGGGGGGACAGGGATACCCTCCTCATCCTTTTACAATGCTTGCCAAGATCACGACTGCACCTCTGCCACAAGGATCCAGGGCATCCCTCTAGCTGTGGATAAGGGCAATATACCAGTATCAAGTCTTGTGGCCAAATATGAACCCTTTCCTTGGCTATTACATGAAGGAGGAAGACCCAGGCATCACATTCTCTTCGAGGTAGCAGTGTAAGCCTGATTTGGCCTTCTCCCAACAGGACATGCAATACCCTGATTCAAAATCCCTGCAGACTCATCCCTGAGACTTTGGTATTCTCTATATCCTTCCAGATCCCTTACAGACCCTTTTCTCAATTTGGTTGCTTATGGTGGCCCCTCTAAGCAATTAACAGTCATCACAGATTATTAATAAATCTTCTACAGTCACACACAACTATAGAAATCTTATGCAGGCAGAATTTCTTTAGAAAAATAAATGTTTTTACTAAGATACTTAAAAACAGTTGCAACTAAAAGAAATTACACTAATTTGAGTTACAGTATGCAGAAACAAAATGAGACAAATAGATACATGTAAACGCTGTAATACTTTTAGCTGAAAGTCTACAGTATCTTATATCTGCAGTAAATTGAAGTCCAGAAATAGTGGGTGAAGGATTTCAGTTTCCTTTAGTCCTGGCAGACACACTGGGTTTCAGCAGTTTGGCTTCTGGTGTGTGTCAAGCAGAGTGTCCAGATGAAAAAGTGTGTCAAATGCCCTGAGCTGGGCTTTTTATAGGGATGGCCATCCAAGTCTGTAATTTTGCAGTGTCATCAATTCCCAGTTCAGAGCAACTACTCTGTTTGGCCAGGAGATGTCACTGTTCTACTGCTTCTAAAAATCAAATCCTGGCATTTAAAATCTAAGCTGTGACAGCTCTCTTGACAGAACCAGTGATCTGGAATTTTAGCTACATCATGGTTTGAGCTCAGAACTCTGAGCATGGTTCTGATAGGACAATAGCTCATGCTTAGCATTCTGTGCACAAATTGTTACATAGTAAAAACTCCAGATTACTAATTCCATGAAGAGAACTGTAACCGAGTGCTGCCCATAAAAAGGAAACAACTGAAAGCAACATTTTTCACATCAGCGCTTATTTAGTTCCTGTTAAATACGGATCATTTTGAAGTGTGAATGTAATTTCCATAAATAGGAGCATAACCAGCTGCTGCCAGTTAGCACACATTTCCTGTCCCCTTTAAAAACTAGGGCTTTGAAGTCCCTTGCAGACAGCTGGCACCCGTAAGATAAAATTCACACTGTCCTGTTAGAATGGTCATATGCTGTTCAATTTCTAGCGAAAACATCCTGGGCTTTTGAAATGGCTTAATCTAATTAGTTACAAGAAAGATCCTGTAAGGTTTATGATTATACAAACTGATTTTATGGTTACCCATTAAAATCATGACCGCAAAATCATTACTGTAAAATCGCAATTACAAAATAGAGCTTTATACTTTAGCAACCGCCAAATAATGGCGATTATGCACTAATCGTGATATTATTTATTTATTTATTTAGTTAAACATCAGTTTAGAAACCTTTGAGCCAGAGGCTCATTTACAAAGGTACCTCGTCACAAAGAGGACATCAGAACAGTAGTACATGGGACACAGTACTTACAAACAAAAAAGTTACAGTTCAATTACAATTTTGTTACGGTAGAGTACAATCTCCAACGAGCTAAAGATAATAAAAGGTGCAAAACTTATGGTCGGGGAGAGCTGGTGGGTAGAAGGAGAGAGATAGGGAGGAGGAATAAGTAGGAAAGGAAGGGGGAGCCGCTCAGTGAGCATTGTCAAACAGAGTATATATATATATATATATATATATTTTTTTTACACTAGGCTAGCGGCAGTTGCATTTTGCTAGAGCTAAGCAGGAAGTTTCTGAGCCTGGGCTTAAAGCAAGCTAAGGTTAGAGAGTTTGAGACACTGGCAGGGAGGAGTTATACCAGTGGGGCGCACGGTAGGAATGCCCTCTGACCTTGTAAGGTCCTGGCTCTCCGGAATAACTAGGGTAGCTCTTGACAAGCTGCGTGATCAGGGTCGGGTGCAGTACAGCATAATGGAGTTGGAGGGGCCTATGGGGGATAGGCCATGCAGGGTTTTAAAGGTGAGCTGGCATGTCTGATAAGCATGAGTCGCTTCTTCCAGGTTGAGTAGGGTAGCCAGGGTGTACAGCTCACATGTGTGAGTGAGTCTGGGAGCACCAGTGATAAGTCTGAAGGCCTTATTTACTGTGAGACTAACCTTGTTGAGGGCAGTCTGATCTGCTGAGCCATAGACTGGAAGGCCATAGTCAATGAGAGACATGACAGAGGAAGTGACAGCCAGGCGGAGGGCATCAGGAGGGAGGCATTTCTGTGCCGGTAAAGAATGCCTAGCCGTGAGTTGGCATACAGAATTTAGGCAGATATATGTCCATGGAATGAAAGTGCAGGGTCAAAGGTTATACCAAGATATTTATAGGATTGCACCTGGTCAATGACGAGATTGGGGTGGAGTGGACAGCTAAGGAAACTGCTGTACTTTATTTTGGGGGTGGAGAAGAGCATCGCTTTTGTTTTCTTAAGGTTGATGATAAGTCGGTGCTCAGTGAACCAGGTAGCTGCAGAGTCAAAGACTAGTTGGAGGGAGTTCTGTAGCAGCATGGGGTCAGTGTGGAGGCAACTGAGAACAGCATCATCAGCATAGAGAAGCATCTTACCCGTATAACTGCTGGGTAGGGAGTTAAGAAAGAGTGAGACTAGTAGGGGTCCAAGAATTGAGCCCTCATGCACCCCAGAGCGAATGGGGCATGCTCAGAGAGAGTACCTGACTTTCACACATTGGGAGCGGGCGGAGAGATAGCTGGTGCACCAGGAAACAGGTCCTGAGGCAAAGCCTATTAGGTCGAGGGTGAGAGCAAAAGAGAATGCGAAACAGTATCTAATGCTTTAGACAGGTCAATGAATATAGCACCAGCCAGGGCACCAGAGTCCAAGGAGGCATGGAGGAAGTTGGAAAATTCCAGGAGTGCTGTATTGGTACTATGACCTGCTCTGAACCCATGTTGTTCAGGGCAGAGAACATTGTACTTACAGAGGTAGTCAGAGACTTGGGACGCCACAATTTTCTAACGCCTTAGAGAGGGGGAGAGGATTGAGATTGTCGGAAGTTACCCGGAAGAGTCCTGTCACCACCTTTATGGACAGGGGTAACTGTGGCAATCTTCCAGGCAGAGGGAATTTTCAGAGACAGAGTGATTTGTTGAAAATGCATGTAATAGGTGAGAGGACCTGATCCAAGACCTGACGTAAAGGCGTAGGGATCAAGGAGTCATTACCGATGGTGTTACCTTTAGGGCTTTTAGCAAGTAAGGCCTAACTTCTTGCATGGGACACGACGAGGTGGAAAGAGGGGCGGCAATGGGTGGTGGTACAGATGGAGGAGGTGGACTGAAAAAGTTACCAGGAAGTACTGAGCTAAGGTCGGTAAAGGAGTTATTGAGGGGAGGCAATGAGGGCAGGGTCAGAGGAGACGGTACCATTGATGTTGAGAAGAGAAGGAGAGGGGACTGGGAGTGACCATTCAGTTGCTTGATGTTGTCCCAGAAGCACCTGGGGTTCCCCAGGAGGAGGTAAGAGAGGCTGGCAGTATTCCGCTTTGCTTTGCGGATGGCCCAGGTGCACTGGTTACGGGCAGCAGCATAGGACTGCCTGTCAGCTGAACGGCCAGTAGCAACAGCAAGGTGCCAAAGATTGTCACGTTGCTTAAGTTGCCACAGAAGGGCAGGGGTGATCCAAGGGGCATGTTTCACTTTGGACCTCCTAGCAGTTATGGGAGCAAAGATATAGCCTGCTAATGAGCACACAATATTAGCGGCACTCAATAATCGCGATATACACAAAAGATGATCATTTAAAGAACCCCTCAAACCCATCGCCAAAAATTACTGAGAAAGAAAGGCGCTGGATTCTTAATCAAACTATGCTTGTGGTCCGAATAAGAGTTCTGTCCACTGACTGTAAATGCTCTGCTTGATTCTTAATCGAATCATGCTTGTGGTCCGATTAAGAATTTTGACTCAATTCTATGCAGGTTTCTTAAGTTCTTAATAGCACCCGGTCAGGGGCTGCTCACTTAGAAGGAGGAAATAGGGAGAGAGCTTGGGTTAAACATGGGGAGTAATCGGTGGCATCAGGGGGGCTAGAGGCAGGAGAACACATTAATCAGTGGGAGGGCTGAATCACAATAGAGTCAGCAGTGGTGAGAGAAAGACCGGGGGGCAAGAGACAAGGAAAGATGAGATCATGAAGGAGAATGGCTGAAGGAGGGTGAGCAGGGAGAGACAGAGGCTTAGTCTGAGCTAGAACAGCAGGGAGCCGAGAAGGAAGCAGAAAGGAGAAAAAATGCAGTACACTTTAAAACTGCAGTAATGGAGACACTAATAATCCTGCCCTGGTTATAGTTGCAGTTAACTAATTTAACTAGTATAATCAACAGTCTGAGCAGCTTAGTTAACAAAAAAACATTTTTTTAGTCAGAATTCTTAATCGGACCACAAGGCAGTTGTTATGAGCTGGCAGGCGTGTGTTGCCATTATTCACTATTATTAGAGCGCTGCTAATATGTGCAGTGCTATAAACAAGATGAGCTATTATAGCTCGTGCTATTAAATACTTGCCGAATTGGAGAGCGCTATTATTCAATCTCGATTTTCACGTGGAACTGATTTTATTACCCCAGTTTCCCTTGGGAAGTTAAATTAGAGAACTACTCTTTGATCAGTTATCCACAAGCTGTTTGACAAAAACTTGTCAGATTCCTGGCAAGCAAGGCTGGCCTACAGGTTAAAAGAAGGCCAAACCTTTTTAAAAAATCTAGTCTTTCCCCTAGGTGCCTTTGTGCTGATACTGGCATATCTTGGTATGTTCATATACACAGAATTCCGTCAAAAAAATATATACAACAGAATTATATCTACAACTAAGGGCTAGCAGCTGGGCAGCTCACCACAGAGTAATCTCGGCTTCTGGGAGAGTGCAAGCAGCTGTTTGGAATGCAGAGATCTTAATTCGAGGGTATCTCTTTTCCATCAGGCCACACCTAAGGAACTACAGCCATCAGGCACTACGACCACACTGAAACTTTTGTAGCCAGTAAGGCAAGGCAAGGGAAATTTTATTTATAGGGCACCCATTCCCTAAGGCTCTGGGTGCCTAATAAACATAAAAGGGATAAAACATACAGTACATTAAAATACTATAAAGTTATCAAAATAAAACTCAGAGTTACAGCATAACAGCTTTAAAAAAAAAAGCAGAAAGCTTCAGGTTGTCAGAAGGATGGACTGGAGTATCAAGGCTGGAATCAACAATCTACGAAACCCAGGCTAAAGAGGTGGGCCTTCAGCCTTAGCTCAAACACCCCAATCAAGAGGGGCCTCCTAGACTGCAGGTGGAAGCAAGTTCCACAGAGACAGCCCAGGCACACTAAAAGCATGATCACCCGATGTCTTGAGCAGAACCATGGGAACGTCCAGGAGGAGCTGAGGGAGTGAACAGAGGTCACCGGTGTCAGGAGCTCTGACAAGTAGCCAGGACCCAGTCCATATAGGGCCTTACAGATAAGCAAGCCCAACTTGAAAAGGACCCTGCACCTAACAGACAGCCAGTGCAGGACATGCAGGACTGGTGTTACATGACTGGACCTTGAAAGACCCATCAGCAAGCAGGCAACCACGTTCCGCATCAGCTGCAGTCTGCGAAGAGTCCCTCCCGTGACCCCGAAGTATATAGAGTTACAGTAGTCGAGCATAAAGGTAACAGGCATGCACCACTGTCGGCAGGTCGTCGGGCGGAACAAGGAGCTTGAGTCTGGCGATGTTCTGCAAGTGGTAAAAACATCTTTTGACTACAGACGACACCTGATCTTCAAAGGTCAGTCTGCTGTCCAGGATCATACCCAGATTTTGCACCCTTGGGGAGGCCACCAGCAGAGAGGACCCCAGGACAAGACTTGTGTTAACCTCCAATGGCAACCCATCATGCCTGCAACCAGGCTCGATCACTGGTACCGCCATCTTATCCAGGTTTAGTCTCAGCCAGCTGGAAGCCATCCAATCATTAATTTTAGCCAAACAGTTATTAAGCACATCGACAGCTCCATATGTTCCGGGTGCAAAGAACAAATAGAGCTGGGTATCATCTGCACAGCAGTGAAACTCAGCGCTGTATTGTCAAATGATCTCACCCAGGGGCAGCATGTACACTTCAAACAGCATCAGCAACAAGATCGAGCCCTGTGGTACTCCACAAGAAAGAGGCATGGGGGGAGGAGAAGAAATTCCTCATCACCACCCACTGCACTCTATTCGACAGATAGGACTTAAACCACCTGATGACACTACCAGCAAGTCCACAAAACTCATAGAGCCAATCAAGAAGCATGATGTGGTCTACAGTGTCAAATGCTGAGGAGAGATCGAGGAGCACAAGAACTGACCTGTCTCCTCTATCTCTAGCCCTGAGCATATCATTATGCACCCTGACTAGAGTAGTTTCTGTGCTATGTCTGGCCTGAACACCTGACTGAAATGGCTCATAGATGTCAGAGGACACAAGGTGATCCTTGAGCTGTTGTGCCACTAATTTCTCAACAACCTTGCTCAAAAAAGGCAGGTTGGAGATTGGATGGTAATTCACCCGGACGTCTGGGTTGAAGGAAGGTTTCTTAAGGAGGAGCCACACCAGCGCCTCTTTCAAAGCTGCTGGGAACAACCCTACCACCATCAAGCACCTGGCAATCCTGGTGAACACTGGGCTGACAGCCTCGACAGGTTCTATGTGATATGGGCGACTGCAGGATGTCGACCCACGGAAGGCTGACAGTACCCCAGGGTGACTATAAATTTGAAATACACCCCCACGCTCCCACACCCCCTTCTTTAGTATTCCTACTCCGGGGCGAACTCGGGAAAGAGGGGAACTCCTGGGTCACTCGAATTGTCAGCGCCATTGTCCCGTCACCTTTCCGACTAGTCGCCCACATCACAGGCTACCGCCTCGATGCATTCCATTAAGAAACGCGTCAGGGCTGGCTCTAGTTTGCAATATGTGTGCTTCAGCTCTGTGATCACCCTAGTCACTTCCGACACCTCCACTGGCCTAAACTCCTACCAGACAGATGGAGTGCCTCTGAACCTCCAGGCTTGACCACTGCGAGGCAGTTGCCTCCCTGACAGGATCCCCGACTGGATAGCCGACACTGTCAGAAAAAAACAGAGCAAACTCTTCACATAAAGTGGATGAAAAAGACTTTCTCGGCTATAGATGGGCAGGATGGAGAAACCTGTCCACACTCTGAAAAAGTTGAGGTCTGTTTTTCCCTGCAGCAATTTCTCTGGACAGGAATTCTGCCTTCTTATGGGAAATTGCCCCCTGATACTCAACATAGTGAACATGCAGGGCCAGTCTGTCGGCCTCCAGCTGGGTCTTCCGCCAGCAACGCTCCAACCTCCAACCCTTGATCTGCATCACCTTGAGATCCCCATCAAACCAGGGGGATCTCAAGTGAGAAGATCTGGGTGATACATGAACTGGAGCGATGGCACCCAGAGCTTTGAAAACCACCCTGTTATAGGTGGCCACCACATCTCTGGTGCCAATCGCACATGCTGCATCAACCCTAGATAAGTCAGATAATGCCAGTAGTCCCTCTGGATGCAAACCCCTTAAAGGGCACTAGCTGACCATCTCCAAAGGGGAGTGACTTTCAGGTGGGCCCAAAACATGAATGCCATGGTACAGTGATCAGACCAGGAGACCTGATCAATCTTGAGACTGTCGATCTCAAGACCTAGCTGGAACACAAGATTGAGTGTGTGGCTGTGCTGGTGGGTTACAGAAGCAACAGCTTGTGTCAGGCCCAGTGATGACATCAACTGGAGGAGGTCATAACCGAAATGCAAGGATTCATCCTCGATCCATGCGTTGAAGGCCACCAAAATTAAAAACCTGGTGGACTCCAACACCTGATTGATGACAAAGTCCACCACCTCCTGCAGGAATTCTCCCCCCGACCCAGGTGGGCGGTACATGAGAATTCTGCAACCTGCACCTGAAACACCACACACAGCAACGCACTCAAAAGATTGGATATTACCAATGGGTGCACCGTAAAGCCCAGGCTGGATCTAAATACGATGGCCCCCCACCCCACCCCTGCGATCCTTCCTCGGCAGTGCACCATGGAGTAACTGTTGGGGACAGCCACCTCTAGAACTAAGCCGGCATCCTCACCCAGCTAGGTCTCCGTAATGCAAGCCAGATTGAAAGAAGAAATCAAGTCAGCAAAAATGGCAGTCTTCTTCATTATCAACCTGGCATTACACAGCACTGCTCAAAGAGGATTAGAGGACGTGGGCGGTCTTCTGGCTACTTGCTTACTCGGTCCAGTGGGAACCCTGGGTATGGAGACCAAACACATTTGACCTCTTCCTAGGCTCCATTTAAACCCAGGGCATCTCCTGTACCAGACAACCTTTCACCACCCCGTCCTCAGCTGCCTTCAGCCATTGTCAACCGGTCCGCCTTCTCGTAATCCCAACCTCCCTGCAGTGCCTGGCTGCGGTGGCAGAAACTGTGAGGTTGGTGAAGAGGTGGAGGTCACAAAGCAGAGAGTCAGCATAGGTAATTCGTGCCAAGCCATGGCTCCAACACATCTCTGCGTGGCAAATCCAGTCATACAGGAACACCCTGTTTTAAACAACCTGTAGCTACCAAGCACTAGATTTTAGATGAGTGCTAAAACAAACCAAGACCACACACACCCCTCCACTTACTCTAATTAATCAGAATTATTTATAAGCACACATACACCCCAATCACACACCCCAACATCCACACTAAGCAAAAATAATCCACTACCCACACTAATAAAATACAATCCATACCCCTCACAAAACCCCCCCACTCACATATTTAAAACAAAATTCTTTTGACTACAGGAGATAGGCAGAAGTGCTTAATATGTTAATAATGTCCAAGAGAGGTCGTTTTAGTGGTATGGAGGGCTGAGGCATCACTGCCTTACCTCCTGCCATGCCAGCGACCCTGAGCAGGTCACTGGAGGTCAGATGGGGAGGGAGAGGACTGAGCATCTGGAGGACAGCTCTCCTCTCCCAGGGAGGAATGGGGACAGAGTCCACTGCTTGTCCGGCCCCTAGCAGCAGTTGGGGGCTGACACAGTGGAGCCACAGACAGAGGGGCAGAGATCGGGCAGATGCCCAGCTTGCCAAGTGTGGAAGCATGCGTGGCTCGGCCATTGGCATCATTGCATGCCACGGTTCCACACTCGGGGAAAGGGGAGAAAATGGAGGCAAAAAAATTCTACCGACTGGTGGGATGATACTGGTCCTCTGCAGACGCTACACCCGGCCAGCTGGCAGCTCAATGCCAGAGGTAAGCACCAGTGGATGCCAGTGTGACAGGGCTGGGGGGGGAGCCAGTGGAAAGGGGCCAGTCAGAGGTGGGGGAGAAAGACACAAGCAAAAAAATGAATGTCCAAGAGAGCAGAGTCCAAACTTCACAGCAGATGAAAATTGATTTTAGTCAACGAATTTCTGAATTCGATAAAACCCAGAAACAACAGACTGTAGTGTCTCTTCTCACTAGGCACAGCAGTCAAGAAGCAAGGGGAGACAGTTCCTTATGCTCCTCATACAGTTGGCATTAAAGGTTGGCTATTCCAGGATAGTAGTCCACAAGGGGGCTGCCCACAACAATGTCAGACGCCTGCCGTCCCTCCCAGAGTGGGCAGTCCCCGCCCGACTCAGTTCTTTTCCTGCCATTGACCATTGCACGTCGAACTCTACGGAGACACCACCAGCTTCAGTCAGCTGCCATTCTCAGTTTTTCATTTTTCTTTAACTTTCACTCCTTAGTTTTGGCATCATTTAAATTTTAAAGTGATTTTCTGCCTTTTGCATGCTGAAGTCTGTTTCGGATAAACGTTTCCATGTCTGCACCTGGGGTGAGAAAATCCCAGAGAAGGACAACCATGAGGCCTGTGTCTGCTGCCTAGGCCCAAACAAAGACATCAAGGCCTGCAAGTTCCACTGCCGCTTCAGCCAGGCTACACGGAGATGTCACCAGCAGGCTTTGGAAACCTTCCTGCTTTAACAGCAACTTGCCTGCATGGAGAGCTGCAGGCCAGAAGCTCCTCCATTTCCCTGGCCCCATCCTTGGGCTCGCATTCCTTTAAGGCCCAGGACAAGTCTGCCGGGAAGCATAAGCAACAGAACAAGGATCAACTCAAAAGGTAGTCTCCCCATCCCACTCTTGGTCATCACTTTGAGTCCTGGCCTTGGTGGGGCTGTCCTCTGCTTCAGGGGTGGCCCTCCGGCCACCCATGCCCTCTCTTCCACAGGGCCCACTGCGACAGTGCCCCCTGCCAGTCTTACTCTGGCAGGTGTAGGCTCCTCGGCGTTGGTCTGTTCTTCAGCCCTGCTGTTGGTTCATCCCCTGCTTTTCCAGCCCCTCTTCTCCTCGGGCTATCATTCAGGGAGCTCCTCCACCCCGGCCCCTGCCAGTGGCAGCGTGGCATCCATGGGGGTTGCATCACTGTGATGCCATCAAATAGCCTTTACTTCAGTTGACTCTCAGGCCTCGGGGTCAGGGTTGCCCTGGCAATGCCCCAGGCATCCCTCTCAGCTGTCACTGTCTTCCCCGCTAACCTCCCAGCCTGACAGGCTAAACCCAGGACCTCAGCCTAAGGTACCTCCTGCGCTATCCCCACAGCTGCTGCCAGTCCCACAGTTTCTTTACCTGGTGCCGCTTGGGGTCCTGATGCCAATCTCAGTGGACTTCCTGGTGATGCTCTACTCCCTTTCAGATTTTATGCAGAGCTGCCTCATCCCACCCTCAATGGCTAAATCTGCAGGGGCCTCCTCAGCCACGTCCTGCTCACCCAAGGACCTTGATGCCCTCCAAACCCCTCCTGGAGCCTGGCGATGAGGATGAGTACCTGATCTTCTCCCCCCTGATGACAATGATGCGGTGGACGGTAGGGCCACAAGCCCCTCCCATTCTAATTCCACTGTGTCTTCCTGGGGCAAGGAGTCTCCCATGTGTACCCCTTGGTCTCCTCTGGACAACCCCTCTTTCATCTCGGTCAAGAGTCAGCTTCAGGCAGCCATGGGATTCGAGGCGGAAGAGCAGGACCCTACCAGGAGATGTCTGATTCACTGTCTGGAACTGCCAGATGCTCCTCCACTCATTATTCTTTCTTTGATGGAGCCATTTGAGGATGCCCCTATGGCTGTCTGGCATCAGCCCAGTATGGTTCCTCCCATGCCCACAAAGGCTGACAAGCTCTACCAGGCCCCTGCAGGGAAGCCCTTTTTGCAGAACAATTACAGGCTGACTCAGTGGTCATCAATGCTGCCCACGATAGGACCAAAAATCTAAGCACCTTATCTCCTGACCCCGGACAAGGAGTCCAGGTTCCTGAACCTTATTTGCAAGTGGACTGTTGCCTTGGCCACTCTGGCCATTAGGGTCCTTAACTGTATTGCCCACATGGTCAGGTTCCAGAACCAGCTCTGGCAACAGCCAAAGACGCAGCCAAAGCCTTACCAGAGGACTTCCAGACTCAGGAATTGCTTCAAACCCTTTAGTCCAGCACTGTCAGCAAGCAACTTTTGCAGTTGACCTACAATGATGATGATGCCTCAGTTTGGGCAGCAGCGGGCATTTGTCTTTGGTGGCTTTCTTGGCTTAGGGTGTCCAGCTTTGCCTGGAATGTCCAGCAATCCACTTTGAATGCACCTTTCAGAGGTTATAAACTCTTTGGGCTGGATCCTCAGGATATCCTTTCCAATGTGCAGGCCTCCGGCCGGACACTAAGGTCAGTCCACTCTTTGTATCATACCCAGTCAAAATGGGGTGAGAGGGTGCCATTTCACCAGGCCACCCATAAACTGAGGCCAGGCACCAAGCCGCAAGGTAAGTGCAGAGCAGCAACAGCCCTGCCTACCTCCTACTCTACCTCTGGAAGAGCTGCCAGAGGAGAGGGTATGGCCCCGGCCACAGATGCCAGTTCAGTATGACTCCTTGCCCAACCCCCTCCCTCCAGCAAGTCTGCAGGAGGTGGCTGTTGTGGGGGGGCACTTAGGTGGAGAGACATCACAATGGATGCTTAGGTTCTATGGCTCATAGAGGAAGGCCACAGTCTAGAACTGCTGGAGTGACTTTCATGTCAGCCTTCCGTTGGCTCAACTTATCCTCCAGATCATATTCCAGTGCTACTGGGAGAAATCCACATGTTGCTGAGCAAAAGGTCCATAGAGCCTGTTCCCATGGAACAAAGGAACATGGGGTTCTGCTCCAATTTCTTTCTGATTCCCAAATCCACAGGGGACCTACAACCCATTCTAGATCTATGGAACTTGTATTTCAGTATTGAGTACAAGAAGTTCAGAATAGTAACCCTGCATAGCGTGCTACTACTGCTGCTCCAGGAAGATTAGATTTGCTCCCCAGGTGTGCAGAATGCATGCCTGCATATCGAGGTATGTGCTCCCCACCGGCAGTACTCAGGTTCCAGTTCCAGATGGAACACTACCAGTTCAGAGCTTTTCCCTTTGGCTTGTCCTCTGCACCTCTGGCATTTACCAAGTGCTTGGCAGTGGTTGCAGCAGCCCTCAGAAGGGAGGGGCTTTACGTGTTCCCTTATCTGAATGATTAACTGCTCAAAACACAGTCCAGGGAACAGCTGCTTCTGACTCTGGAACGCACCCTGCAGCTGTTTCATGCCTTGGGAATCACGGTCAGTCAGCCCAAGTCAGTTTTGACTCCCTGCCAATGCCTGCAGTACATAGGGGCAGTTCTGGACACGGCTCAGGGTTTTGCATTCCTGCCTCAAGACAGGGTGTACCACTTGATAGCCCAGGCGCAGCTGGTCTATGACAGCAGATATGTTATGGCCAGAACTCTATTACTAGAGAGGGGGAAGTGCCAGGGGACTGGAAAAGAGCAGATGTGGTCCCACTCTACAAAGGTGGTGATAGGGATGAGGTTGGAAATTACAGGCCTGTCAGCCTGACTTCAGTAGTGCGCAAGAGAATGGAATCTTTCATCAAGGAAAGGTTAGTTGAATACCTTGATACGAACTGCCTACTAGACCAGAGACAACATGGTTTTACCAAGGGGAGGTTCTGCCAGACAGACCTAATAGAGTTTTTAGACTGGGTGACTAAGGTGGTGGACAAGGACAGGGCAGAGGATGTCGCTTATCTGGACTTCAGAAATGCCTTCGACACCATCCCTCATAAAAGACCGATAAACAAACTACGTAACCAAGAAGTGGATCCTAAAATAGTACTATGGGTTGAGAACTGGCTTACTGGCAGGAGTCAGAGGGTGGTGGTAAACTGGGAACACTCCGGGGAGGGAGAGGCAGCAAGTAGGGTGCTGCAGGGGTCAGTGTTGAGGCCGGTCCTCTTCAATGTCTATACTGGAGACATTGTAGAGGGGCTGGAGGGGAGGTATGCCTATTTGCGGATGATATGAAGGTATGTAATAGGGTGGATATGCTGGTGGGTGCTGAAAAGATAAGGGAGGACCTTAAAAACTGGAGGAATGATCTGGACAATGGCAGCTGGGATTCAATGAAAGAAAGTGCAGGATCATGCACATAGGGCACAAAAACCCAGGGCAACTTATAAACTAGGAGGAGAGGTACTAAGAGTCACAGAGCAGGAAAGAGACCCGGGAGTTATCCTTTCAGAGGACCTAAAAAAGGCTAGGCAGTGTGACAAGGTGACAGGGAAGGCTAGCCGGATGCTTGGATGTGTAGGGAGAGGTATCAAAAGTAGAAGGAGGGAGGTAATTTTGCCCCTGTATAAGACACTGGTGAGACCACACATGGAGAACTGCATCCAGTTCTGGAGGCCCTATCTGAGAAAGGATATAGACAGGATGGAGGTAGTGCAGAGAAGGGCAACTAAAGCGGTGCAGGGCCTGCAGGAGATGGTCTATGAGGAAAGACTAAAATAATTAATTATGTGTTCCCTGGAGGCAAGGAGGGAGAGGGGGACATGATAGAGACATACAAATACCTCACTGGTGTAAACAGAGTACAGGAAGGGAGCATCTTCCAAAGTAAGAGATGTTCCAATACATGGGGGGGCATAGTATGAAGTTGGAGGGGGGAAACAGCTCAGGGGAAACATGAGAAAATATGTTTTCACAGAGAGGGTGGTGGACACTTTGAATGGCCTACCAAAGGAGGTGGTAGGGGCTAAAAGGGTTACAGGATTCAAGGAGTAGGACAAGTACAAGGGTGTCCTGGAGGTAAGGGTGTGTGTGTTCTCTGGAGTTCAATTTAGGCATCAGACCTCATACTAGGTAGGGATAAATAGGGCAGACTGGGTAGGCCAAGAGGTCCTTATCTGCCAGTAACTTCTATGTATCTATGTAGAACCTTTCTGAGACTCTTGAGCCTGATGGCTGCAGCAGTTGTCACGGTTCCTCTTGCTTGGCTACACATGCAGATCTCTCAGTGGACGTTACGAGTCCAGTGGGACCAACGCACCGATGACCCAGAACAAGAGGTCATAGTCTTCCCTTCAGTCAAAAAGGTGCTTCTTTGGTGGATGGACCCCAGGAACTTGTTGAAAGGGGTTCCTTTCCTCATTTCTTCCCCTCTGCAAATTCTCACCACAGATGCTTCGGGGCTGTGCTGGGGGAATCATTTGGGGCCTCATCAGATTCAGGGGACGTGATCCAGGGTGGAGGCTGCTGTCCACATCAACGTCCTGGAGATGAGGGCTGTGCTGTATACTTTATAAGCCTTCCAGACTCAGCTGTCCCCGGGCCATCTGCTGGTGCAGACAGACAATATCAATGTTGTCCACTACATCAACAAGCAAGGGGGGATCCATTCATATCCTTTCTGTCAGGAAGTGATGAGGGTCTGGTACTGGGCTCTAGAATACGGTCTAGAACTGTTGGCCATCCATGTTCCAGGTGTCCAAAATATCCTGGTGGACAGGCTAACCCGGTCACAGTCCAAGATGGATGAGTGGGTGTCACTGACCTCAGTTACAGAAGACTTGTTCAGGCGATGGGGTCATCCAGAGTTGGACCTTTTTGCATCCCCACTAAACGCAAAACTGCTGCATTTTTGCTCGCTCATTCCAGGGCCTGGAGTTTACTGGCAAGACGTGTTGTTCCTCTCTTGGAAAGGGAGGTTCCTATATGCATTTCCTCTTTTCCCCTAATACAGAGGGTGCTAATCAAGCTCTAGATGGAGGGGGCCACCATGATCCTCATCACCCCCTCTGGCCTTATTAGATTTGGTTTCCTCTACTGCAGCAGTTAGCAATGTAACCTCCGGTGCCTTTACCTCTGTGCCCTGGCTTGTTCTCCCAGGAACAGGGCACCTTGGCCCACCCAGATCTCAAGTCACTGCATCTTTATGCCTGGCTCCTGAAGACACAGCCATGACAAGATCTGGAGTGTCCCCCAAGGTGGCAGACATTCTGGTGGCTGCCAGGAAGCCCTTCACCAGGGCCACTTATTCCATGAAGTGGAAGTGCTTTATTCTGTGGTCAACTGCTCATCAGCGGGACCCATTCACTTGCCATGTGAATCAGATTTTGGACTACTTACTGTCCTTTTCAGATTCTGTTCTGCAATACTTCTCCTTTAAAGTGCACCTGTTGGTCATTTCTGCTTTCCATGTGCCTGTTGAGGACCATGCGGTGGCACAACTGGAGGTGTCCCATACCTTTTTGAGAGGCATTCTCAATATGAAGCTTCCTATCTGCAATTCAGTCCTGCCTTGGGACCTGAATTTTGTGTTGGAGAAACTTACTTTGGCTTCTTTTGAGCCAGCCATGACTTGCGAGCTGCGCTTTCTGTCATGGAAAGCATTATTTATAGTTGCTATTACTTCTGCTTTGAGAATTTCTAAGCTTCAGACTCTGATGTGTGAGTCTCCTTATTTAATTTTCCACAAGGAGAGGGTATCTTTGCATACGAATCCTAAGTTTCTTCCTAAGGTGGTGTCTGAGTTTACCTTAAATCAAACTATCGACCTGCCTGTTTATGATCCGGAGCATGCCAACTCAGGGGAAGCATTGCTCCATACCTTAGATGTTCATAGAATTCTGTGTTACTATACACACTGAACAAAGAACTGCAGAAAATCCTCACAGCTGTTTGTTTCTTTCACCCCTGAAAAAAGAGGGCATTCCAGTTTCTAAACAGTGCCTGTTCAAATGGTTTGCCAGCTGTATTATTTTCTGTTATATGAAGTACGATAACTTCCTGGGTTGTTCAGGACACTCTGCCAGAGGCATGGCCACTTCTGTTGCCTGTTTCAGGAATGTTTCAGCTGCTGACATCTGTGGAACTGCAACCTAGAGTACTGTCCACACCTTCACTAAACACTACAATCTGGACATTGCCTGTAGAGGAGGGCAGGCTTTGGCCTGGTTGTGCTTCAAGGCCTCTTGTCTTAGGCCTATATCGCCTCCTTCAATGCCTCTTGTCTTGAGCCTATGGCTGTTAGCCCTTTTTGACTTAGGCCTATAGCTTCCAGTCACCTATTCTGTACCTGTCTGCAACTGCTTGGGACTCATTCCTTATTTGTGGCCTGATGCAAGGGATACCCTGAAAGTAAGATACTACAGTTACGTAAGAACTTACCATAACAGTAGATCTTCAAGAGGATCTCTTGCATCAGGGCATGCCATCTCACCTCCCCATCCCCCTTGGCCTTTGGGCTTCTCTGTTTTTGTCTTTCTTTCGCCAAGATGGTCCAACTTTTGTTTCACCTTTTCTTAGTGGGTACGTGTGGGCCCCCTCAATTCCTCCGCTGGGGATCTCTTGCTTATGGTGTCTGAGAGACAGGAGAAATGAGGAGGTTGGGGGCCACCAACACTTATATGGGAGGGACATCGGGCGTCTGACATTGTCATGGATGGTCTCCTTGTGGACTGCTAACTAGAAATGTTTCCACGTAGTCCTAGTGCCTGGCGGCTATAGGTCCTTAGGTGTGGCCTGATGCAAGAGATCCTCTTGAATATCTACTGTTTAACTACTTTCGTGAATGCTTTGCACTCCAGTAGGGATGTCAGTTTCATGATATGCCACAGTACCAAAAGTTAATACCATAGGAAACATCAGTTACCACAACAACCGTTGTTCACAGTAAACCATGGTTTTCAGAACTTTAAAATACTTGCTTTGTGTTTTTAGGGAGGCTGTCCCTCCCTTGCCAACTCTCACCAACACAACAATCTGAAGAGACTTTTTGCAGAAAAATTACTACTTCCGTATTACGATACCCGTGGTATTACATGTGATGGTTACAATACCATCAGTTGCATACTGTGACATCCCTAGTATGTGCTGCTGGCACTTTGGGACAAAGACACTTCCATGTGGTGACCACCCACATTGCAGCAGGACACACCAACAGCAGTTAGAATTTTGGTCTGAGCCCCTGTTTTATTTTTATTTTAGGGCAGTCGCACCCTCATCTGGGAGCACCTGCTGAAAGCTCTTTCCTAGCTCTGTGCTGGGCTAGTAGTTTCAGCAATAAGGCACACCCGTCAGTTGGTTTACAGGTCAAGAGGCATGAGGTGAAGCAAAGTGGCAACCCAAGCCCTGGAGGGCAATCATTATTTTTTAATTGATGTTTTTATGATTTCAGTTACAGTTTTTTATTAAGCTTGTGTATAGCCAATAACCTTAAGAAGACCAACTTGTTTGCACCTTAATAACTTTGCCCTTGTTCAACCAATTTACTTGAAATTTGGAAAGCACAGACATGGTGCGATGGTCTCTGGATCCAGAAAGTGTCGTGGCAATCAGTTTACCAGGAACAAAGTTACAGAGTTGCAAAAATAAAACTATAAAAAATTACAAGCATTAACACCTTTTTTGCTGTCACCTGTAACTAAAAAAGAAATAGGTTTTAAAACTTTAAACTTGCAGATTTGATAAGAGTTTTGCTCAAGGTGTGTGCTTTTTTGTTTTTTTATCTCCCAAACTAAAGTAGTTTTTAAAATATTTAAGGAAAAATTCTGAGTATGTGCAGTTTTAAAAAATCAGCATTCTAAAGATAACTGAATTTTTACAACCACATTGTTTCATGTGTATGTATTATGAGAATGCATTCGTTTATCAGGTGACAGGGGTGTTGACGTGTGTATGAGTTTATTCTGTGTTCATTTAGCAGTGATGGGGCTACTTGTCATTGTGTAGTCCCACCTCTGCTGAACGTGCTGTGTATGAGTTTTTCTTTTCACCTCCCTGACTGCTGCCATTAGCAAGCCACACCGGCCTACTTGCTTTAACCTGGCATCTGGATATGCAATCCTTGGTGCAAGCTAAATGTATTAAATATTTTTATATACCGACACTGGGGTGCTCACCCCTGTGCTGGTTCATCTCCCACTACATTTTATTTTTCCACCCTTACCACATCACTCTCCAACACTGGGGTGCCCAATTCCCAGTGTCTGTGTACTGAAACACCCTGACCCAGCAGTCTGGGACACTGGGGTGCCCACCGCTGATGCCTCCAAGTATGAAGTCAACACTGGGGTGCCTAGTCCCCAGTATCAAGGTCAACAGTACTGTGTTTTTTTTCTCTTCAGTAACCTATGAATAAGAAAACAATCCATTTGTGATCTAACACCTCCCCCCCCACTAAGCACCCACCCCACCACACACCTTTACTGAACTAGAAGTTTCCCACGGGCATATATCCACTCTCTAGTTGAAAACATGTCTTGCTGCTGGAATTGGTGACTGCAATATGATACAAGAAAGTAAGTGTCATACAGTGTATTTCAATGCGTTTTGAACTTTTACTCATAACTTGGTTATTTTTTAAATATTTTGCTTCCAAATTTTCAACATGGCTTTTTGGGACCCCATGCCATGAACAAGGTAGGTGAAATTATACAAATATGGCCCGAAAGGTGATTCTGCAATCGCTCCATGAAATCAGATTTTGTGCAGGATTTGAACATTTTCACCTACCAGATTCTTGAGGTGGGGTCATAAGTAGGCAATGCTGAAAATCTGGAGTAAAAATATTAAAAAAAAAAAAAAGATTATAAGTGTATTGAAATTTGTCAATGCTCCCTCATAACTTTGTTCTCAATATTTTGACACCAAATTTTCAACATAGCCATTGTTTCACACCATCGCATGAACATAATAGAAGTTGTTTTTCAAATTCTGGCCAAAATGTGCTTTCACACCTATGTCGTGAAATGAAGTTTTGGCTGGGATTTGAACATTTTCACCTACTGGGTTCATGAGGTGGGTCATAAGAAGACTGTTGAAAATTTGGGGTCAAAATATTGAAAACAACAAAGTTGCAAAGGTACGTTGATATTCAACCCCAGGAATCCTTCACTTATGCTTAAGAACTGCACCATTCCCCTGGAATGAGCTGCCCTGGAACTTAGGATTTTATGTAGCTTATGGAATTTGGAAAGAAATTCAAACTCTTCTGGGCGGTCATGCTCACCTTCACATTCTAACGGCAGATGTATTTTTCCACCTGAAGAAGCAGTCACCCTGAAGTCTCCTCACCAACTTTAGATCGGTTTCCAGTTATTATTATTTTGTATCTCAATCTCAATCTCAATCTTTATTTATTTATATAAGGCGCCTTTCTTAAACCAAGGCGCCTGTACAATACAAAATAAAACAATAAATAAAACCATTTTTAAAATTAAACTAAACAACAATATTAGAAATCATTATATGCTTTGCTAAAGAGATAGGTTTTTGTAACACTGTTCAGTAGTATACAGTTCAGTTATTTTATTGATATATCTGCTTAGTTAGATTATTCATTATATATTTTTTAACTTTTCTCTGGTTCCCCATCAGTTCCCAGGATCCGGAGAGGGATGTTTTTTTCAGTGCGGTCCCCACTGTTAGGGATCTGCCTTTAAAACATTTTTTTTATGTTTTTATTTCCTTGTCACCTGCATGCCAACCCCTTCAGAGTCATCAAGGCATCCAATTGGCTGTCTTCCTTCATACCTGTGCACCAGCCTTCCTCCATGGAGCTGTGGTTTAACCCCCAGATGGGGACGAGGAGCCCCCCTCAAACTTTTATGTCTCTTCAGGAAGCCTTTGCTGTGGGACAGGCTGGGGCAATCTGGGATGGTGCTGGGTGCTCTGTCATCCTGGCATGCAGAAACCATTTTTTTATGTTTTCTCCCTGCCCAAGGATGTCGGCATGCATAGAGATCAAGGGGTCACGTGCACTGGAAGATGCATGGTGGTGTACCCAGATCTGGCCAATGTCCCAACCCACCCCGATGTTGATGTACACTACCACCTGTGATCATCCAGGTGGCAGTATAGCAGTGGGGACAGCAACCCTTCCTCCTTGGTGGCGGAGAGCATCATGTGGGACACTCAATCCTTCTCCCGCCAGCCGTCCCTCGATGACCCCAAGTCTGCTACTGAACTCGGGTTGCCTGCATCGTGAGCGGTAGCACTACTACTGCTGTATGCATGGGCCGGCAGGGAACCGCTTTTAAAACCACTTTAAATGTTCTCTAAATTACTACAAAATTAAACTAGTTTGCAGTTTTTTATGGTTTATTAGTTTAGCCTAACAAACTCATGTTACTGTATGCTATTTATATTTGCGGTTTCATTTTCAAGGGAACTGAACCACATTTCAGATACTTTAAATGCTTTTTTATGGTTTTACCATGCTGCAGCAACAGCAGCTCCAGAGACATCCCCAACAGCAACAGCCGCCTTGCTGACTGTCGGCAATGCAGTGTCAGGAATGCCTCCTGTTTTCATCGGGGGGGCTGTGCCCCCTGAACCCCCTACTGTGTGGGGCTCTACCCCCACACACCCCGGTCTCTAAGATTCCAACTCCGAGTCAGAGTTGAACCAGCGGGGGGGCCAAACACCCTGCGAGGTATTCCCCAGGCTATGCAGAGACCATCACAGCAACAGGGTACTAAATGAGAAAAAGACCAAGGTAGAAAGGTCAATGGGGGATGCTGCTACAGAAGGTAAAGCCATCAAAAAATGGAGAGCAATGAGTACCAATGCCCGTAGTCTGGGTAACAAGCTTCCTGAATTAGTGATCTTGATGGAGGAGGAACATCTGGATATCATGGCAGTCACAGAAACATGGCACACACAGAACCATGACTGGGATGTAAACATACCAGGATACACTATCTACAGGAGGGACAGGGAGGATAAAAGAGGAGGAGGAGTAGCTCTCTACATAAGGGAAGTAATCAAAGCAACAGAACAAAAGGGTAAACAGGGAGGAGGAGAAGAAGAAGCACTGTGGGTCAATTTGGAGGCAGGCAATGGCACCACAATCCACACAGGGGTTGCATACAGACCCCCCTCTCAGGGGGAGGAAATGGACAAGGAAATGATAGAAAGTATACTTAGAATGGCAGATAAAGGGGAGATATTGCTGATGGGTGAGCTGAATATGCCAGATGTTAACTGGAGTGCAGTTGCAGCAGCCACTTCTAAGAGTGGGGTTATTCTAGATACCCTACAGGGGGCATGCTTTAGACAACTAGTATTGGAACCCACTCAAGAGGGAGCAATCTTAGACCTGGTTCTCTCAAATGGAGATGGAGAGAGGATTACAGATGTAGAAGTTGGTAGCCATCTGGGAAGTAGCGACCATCGAACAGTATGGTTCACAATAAACACAGCAATAGAGTCAAGCCATACAAAGGCAAAAGTACTGGACTTCAGGAGGGCTGACTGTGCCAAAATGGGTGAGTGCCTAAGGAATGCACTAGCAAATGGGCAGGAAGGAGGGTGGAAGAACAATGGGAATAATAAAACTGCCATCACAGAGGTAACAAGCCTTTGTGTGAAGCAAATAAACAAAACAAAACAATGTAAGAAACCACTATGGTTCTCAAAGGAGGTGGCAGTGAAGGTTCAAGAGAAAAGAAAGCATTCAGAAAGTACAAGGAATCACAGAAGGAGCAGGACAGAGAATTGTGTCAGTTAAAGCAAAAGGAAGCTGGGAAGGCAGTCAGAACAGCAAAGGCCCGAACCGAGGAAAAGATAGCCAACTCAGTTAAGAAGGGGATAAAACCTTTTTAGGTACATCAGGAGCAAGGAAGACTAGGGAGGGATAGAGGAGGCTAACACAAAGGAGTGGGGTGGGCAGAGAGTGACAGTGAAAAGGCAGAGCTACTAAACAAACATTTTTGCTCAGTATTTACAAACGAAGAGGGGGAGGTACCTAAAACAAACAATAGAAACACTCTGGATACAGAAGTTGATGCCAGCCCATTTACAGAAGAAAGGGTTCTGAAGGAACTCTTAAAACTGAAGGTGGACAAAGCAATGGGGCCGGATGGGATTCATCCCAGAATTCTAAAAGAACTAAGGGTAGAACTAGTGACACCACTGACTACCCTCTTTAACAAATCATGGGAGGATGGGGTGGTACCTGAGGACTAGAGGAGGGCAGATGTGATTCCCCTTCACAAAGATGGGAGCAGGGCAGAAGAAGAAAACTACAGACCTGTTAGTTTAACCTCAGTGATAGGGAAAATGATGGAATCACTTCTGAAGGAAAGAATTGTCGAGTACCTAGAGGCCAGAGGGGAACAGGACCCAAGGCAGCATGGATTCACAGCAGGAAGGTCATGCCAGACGAATCTAATAGATTTCTTTGACTGGGTGACCAAAGTAGTAGATCAGGGAGGGGCTGTGGACATGGCCTACCTAGGCTTTAGCAAGGCATTTGAGTCAGTCCCACACAAGAGATTAATATACAAGTTAGCCAGCCTGGGAGTGGGTCCCAAGATGATAGCCTGGATAAAGAATTGGCTGGAGAATAGGACACAGAGGGTAATAGTAAATGGAGTCCACTCTGAAGAGAGGGGGGTTATTAGTGGGGTACTGCAGGGTTCAGTAATAGGACCAGTCCTCTTCAATGTCTTTATAAGTGACATTACAGAGGGATTGGAAGGAAAAGTATGTCTCTTTGCAGATGACACAAAGATCTGCAACAGAGTTGATGCACAAGGTGAGGTGGGAAGGATGAGAAGGGACTTGGCAAGGTTAAAGGAATGGTCAAATGTATGGCAGCTTAGATTCAATGCTAAGAAGTGCAAGGTAATGCACCTGGGAAACAAAAACCCAGGGAAAGAGTACACAATGGAGGTGAGATACTAACAACAACAAAAACGGAAAGGGACCTGGGGGTAGTCATATCAGATGACTTAAAGGTGGGCAAGCAATGTGAGAGGGCAGTAAGGAGGGCTGGGGGATACTGGGATGCATAGGGAGAGGCATCTCCAGTAGAAAACAGGAAGTTGTTATCCCTCTGTACAGACAGATGGTGAGACCCCATCTGGAGTACTCTGTGCAGTTCTGGTAGACCCAATTCCATAAGGACATAGACAAGATGGAAGCTGTCCAGAGGAGGGCATTCAAATGGTGCAGGGTCTGCACCAGAAGACGATGAAGAGAGACTAAAGGAGCTTAATATGTATAGCCTCGAGGAAAGGAGGGAGAGGGGGACATGATAGAAACTTTCAAGTACCTCAAGGGAATCAACAAAGTCCAAGAGGGTAGCATCTTTCAAAAAAAAGTTGTGCAAGAACAAGGGGGCACAATTTGAAGATAGAGGGTGGCTCAGAGGTAATGTAAGTAAGTATTTTTTCACAGAGAGGGTTGTGGATGCATGGAACAGCCTTCCAGAGGAGGCTGTGGAGTCAAAAACCGTGGTTGAATTCAAGCATGCATGGGACAGTCATAAGGCAATTCTAGGGGTTGGGGGTAGAAAGAAGTAGGCTGCTGGTTAACTAGGATCTGCAGCTTATCCATTAGGTAGGGAAATGGGCAGACTGGGTGGGCCAAGTGATCCTTATCTGCCGTCAAATTCTATGTTTCTATATTTCAGGCAGATTTCGGCCGATTCCTTTCACTGTGGTGGTCTTCGTTGTGGGGGAGTCGCTGCAGCATCGGTATACGCTTTTTTATGTATACAGGGTTTGTTCCTCAAAAATGTACTTTTCATTAACACTTTGTCTTCCTTGGTTTGTCAGTGTTTGACTTGACTGACTGACCTAGGAAGAAGAAGGGACCACAGGCTTTAAAAATTGTTTGTTTCCAACTCTTTGCAAAAGCAGAGTGTCTCAAGTTGTGCTTAAAGTGTCTGGGTCCAGACCACAATTTTAATATCTGTGAGCTTTGTTTAGAGTTTTTCTCTAAATCACAAAACAATTGGCTAAACAAAAAAAAAATTAGAAGTCATCAGGCCTTCTCAGTCTGCCTCTGTGTCATAGTAAGGCTCGGGTGAAGGTCCAGCCCTCAGAGTAAGCAGCAGGACAGGCCTACTAGGAATGTATGGATGTTGGGGTGTCTAAAAGGGAAAACCCTGAAACCAGTAAGGGTAAAAAGGACAAAGGCTGCTGAGCAGGCAAACAAAGAATTTTCTTCCCAAATTACAAGGAAGTAGGGGGCTCAATCGGGGAAAGTGCATTCATACCCCAGGAGCTGATAGTAAATTTATAGTAAAAAACAAGTTTGGGGTCAGCACTAAAAAGATAAACTTTTATTTAAATATCAAAAAATATATTAAACACACATGTAGAAAAGACATAGACCTCACCCAATTATAAGCAGCAGTGTAGGCATGCATGTAAGTGTAGTTGTCCATAGATATAGTAAAGGGAACAGGTCCATAGAGCGTAAGAAAATGCACTAAAGCGAAAAACGAGCGTGCAAGCAAAAAACAGAATATAACTATATAGCCTCAATATATGAGCAGGAACTGCAAAAAAGCATATAATACCTGCTTGGGGGTAGTGAAAGTGCCGAAATGGATGAAGCATAAAGCCAAAAGATTAAAACGCCAAACGCTCATGCCACCGCTCTGTACAGCTCGAACCAACGGACAACATTCTCTTCCACTTACGCTTATGCTAATGCTTACATAGTGACCAATAGGTGGTCTTCTTCAGAGCATAACAAACCATGCAAATGTGCATCCTTTTAAAATGCAAGGAACCAATCGGGATATATTAAAGTGACCTAGTGCATTAAATAACCCCAATCACCAATGAAAAATAAAAATAGAGTAATTAAATGAAGCTGAAGAAAGATACACTAATATTGAACACACCATAAAAAATGAGCATATACTACATATGTAGACAGCCTATTAATTAGTTACAAAGTATCGTCAATAAATATGAAAATATACCGAATGCTCATAATATCAATAAGATGCTATCACAGAATGTAATCAACAACATGCACACCTTAAAACCCATATTTTGACATAAGATCGAAAAAATTTAAACTGTACAAGTAATTTGAACATGTATCTGTATATTGTACCAAACGGGGACCAGAGCCGGCAAGTCATGAGCCCCAGTGTAGACAGAGCACTTTCAAGTCATAATCACACTATTATCAATTACTAAAATGCATCACTAAGAAGGCAGAGCCAGGAAGTCATGCCTTCACCGTAATCAGAGCACGATCAAGTCATGATTACTGGAAGATGCATAGTGGTTTAAGATTACTAACTAAGTAATAAACATTTATAAATAGCTATACAGGGGAATATCTTCATTTGGACCATTCGGTCTCATAGTATCATTTCAAAAATCCAAAATGCTTCTCTCTGTAGAAGTTTAATTCCATAGTCTCCACCTCTTAATCCAATTTCCACTTTTTCAAGTCCCACAAATCTTAAAGTCACAGGAGAGCCATGTCTGGCCTCCAAATAATGACGCGCCTTCGCATATTCACCACTGTTATTTCTGATAGCCCCTTTGTGTTCACCAACACGTAACTTTAAAGATTTCCTGGTTTGTCCTACATATGACATGTCACAAGGACATGTTAACATATAAATTACACCTTGGGAACTACAGTTGATAAATGATTGGATATCGTATTTTTTCACAGACCTTGGGTGACTAAAGGATTTCACATCAGATATATTAAAACATCTGACCCAGTGCCTGCTAAGAAAAAGCAAAAAAAAAGTGTCACTGCCCCTCCTGCTGAAGAAGCAAAGGAGATGCCAGTTCACAAAAATAAGAAAAGATAAAGCTGCAAAGATGGATCAAAAATCAGGGTATATGAACAAGGGAATCCTGAAACAAATAATAAAATAATAGTCAGAGCAGGCACCGGAGATGGTGCATGCCAAAAAAAAAAAGAGCAAGTAGCTGTCCCTCTTCTTGAAGAAGGAAAGGAGTCACCAGTGAATAAAAATAAAATGCCCTCAGTGGAGGACATGACCAAGGCATGCCAGTCTATGGGAAATTTCATGAGTATGCCTGCCCCTCCTTCCTCAGGTTCTGGTTCTCTCCCCAGTGGGAAAGGGAAATTGGAAATTGTTTAACCAGGAAAGGCACACTAAGCCAAAGCTTGTTTCCAGGTGCGACCTGGGAGCACAAAGAAGTTAACTGACTTGCTCAGGGGCACACTGTATGAAAGTGGGGGCTGTGGGTTTCAAACCCAGGTCTCCAGGTTTGCTGCTCAGAGCCCTAAACCACAGTGCTATTCTGCCTCCTATATTCAGTGCATATGGAGGAAGAGGTGAAAATGTTTATGATGAAAAGATGGAGGGAGAACCCATAGAACAAGATGGTTCTCCTGAGCAAGAATTTGTCTCACCTCCAGGACGTTCAAAACACTTGCCTCTCACTATACCATTATGAGACGTTAGTCAAGTCTCTCAGCATTTCCTCAGGAAACTGATAAGGAGGAGGAGGAGGTTGAATTCATGAATATGATGGGCTTATCCCCCCATTAAGGGGTTGATGCTTCCCATCCCTAAATTTGTCAGAGCAGACATTTAAAATCATGTCAGCGCCCACCTCAGCTGCTGGCATAGTTAAGAAAATTGAGAAAAATGAATGAATGAATAAATAATTAAATATAAGTTGGCAAACAGGGTTTTGGGTACCTGTATTCCCATCCTGATCATGAGGGAGTGGTTCAGACCATTGTCTGAGACAAGGCCAAAGTGCCTTTTTTCCTCCCAGCATCCTGAAACAGATTCCAAGAAACTGGTCTCCAGGGAAGACCAAAAAAAGTGTATACTTCGGCTTTCTTGCTCCTAAGGCAGGCAGCTTATCTCACCAACATATCACAGTACCAGAGAGGGATATTATTCTAGATACTGCCTAACCCTAAAGAAAAATGCATAAGGGACATACATCAGGTTCAGGTTAAGGGACTGCCTCTACCAGTTCACAGACCCTCTCTTTGGCCTTACTTTAGCCCCAAGGGTATTCACAAAGTGCCTACCTGTGGTGGCAGTACATTTGAGAAAGAGAGGGGTGGCAGTTTTTTTCTTAGTGGGGGGGGGGGTCACAGCAGGAAGCAAACTCCTCAATATTGCTGACTGTAAACACTTTGGAGGGATTCGGGCAGCATCATAAACTTTCAAAGTCCCAAACAGAACCAGTTCAAGCGCTAGACTTTATGGCCCAGATATTCAAACTGCACCAGGCTGTGGCGCAAGCCTGGGCGCAGTGCAACTTGGCTGTGCAGGGGTGTGGACTGGGAGATATTCAACGGAGCTGCGCCATGGCTCAGCAGCGTTGAATATCGCACCCTGGCCACCCGCAGTGCACATAGTGCAGTGGTACTGCACCAGCGCCAGTGGCCAGGGTGGAGCATGGGGATGCGCTAGTGCAAGTTCCATTGTGCAAGGCACAGCAACCGCGATATTCAAAAGTTGACATGCAAATGGGGCCATAATGTATGCAAGGCGCACATGGGGCCATTTGCATGTCATTATGGCCCAATTTGCATGCAGGTGCGCCTATCCCCGAAGACTTGCTCCTGGCACCCTGTCAGGCAGCAGCCGTCAGGGACCAACGCCCCCTGCAGCACGGCACTGTGCCCCACAGCCCGATTGCAGGCTGAATCCAAATAACAGAAACTGCCATCCCTGGTGGTCCAGTGGACCTGACTGCCCGATCGCAGGCTGTAGTAAAAATAGAGGAAGCGCTATCCCTGGTGGTCCAGTGGACCGCAGCCCGCTCGATCGCTGGCTGAAGTAGAATTAGAAGTAACCCATCATCCCTGGTGATCCAGTGGACCTCTCCCCACCTGCCCACTGATCCCCACCGCCCGCTCCCCGGTCAGCGGTGGAGGCAGCACCTCACCCGCTTGCCGCTCTGTCGCCACGCGCCTGACCGACTGACTATCGGTGGTGGGTTGTATGCCCGATTGGTCCACAGCGTGAACTAATGGGTATGTAGCTTATAGCAGATACACATTCAGATATGTGAATGGATCCCATTCACATATCTGGAATGTGTAGATGGTATGGCTGCACGCCCATTGGCTCCCGCTGTGGACCAATGGGCATACAGCCCTACTAACGGTGTCAGTCGGCGGGCAGCGGGCAGCAGTTGGGTAGGGTGCCCCGCCCGCCACTGACTTGGGGAAGCGGGGCTGGGGATCAGTGGGCGGTGGGGAGGGGTCCACTGGACCACCAGGGATGATGGGTTTCTTCTAATTTACTTCAGCCCGCGATCGGGTGGGCAGCTGTCCACTGGACCACCAGGGATACTAGGAGTTTTCTTTTATTCACTGAAGCCTGCGATCGGGCGGGCAGCGTTCCACTGGACCACTAGGGATATTGGAATTATCATTTATTCACTGAAGCCTGTGATTGGGTGGGCAGCAGTCCACTGGACCTCCAGGGATAGTGCTTCCTCTATTTTTACTACAGCCCGCGATCGGGCAGTCAGATCCACTGGACCACCAGGGATATTGGAAATATCTATTCTTTACGTAGCCCGCGATCGGGCGGGCAGCGGTCCACTGGACCACCAGGGATTTAGGATGTATCTTTTTATACTGATGCCCGCAATCAGGCATGGGGGGGTAGGCACCACCACGGAGGTGCAGCCAGAGCTCGGGTGGCCACTGACAGGTGGCAGCTGCCATGTTGTGCCCTGCAATACGGCAGCTCACCTGTGTGTGGCCAGCCTTGCCTTTTTTTTTTTTGCTTAATCTTGTACTGCGCAGGTAGGGGTTGCGATGATGGCTCCGCACATCCCGGGCTGAATATCGGGCTGTGCAGAGTATGCATGGGCACGCCCTCCATACCTGCGCCTGCATACATTACTGATGCACTCCAGCACATCAGGATTTGTGCTGCGCACTTTTCCCTTTTGAATATTGTGCCAGGGTGCATCATTGGTTTGCACATGGTGCAACACTGTTGCGCCATGCACAACCCTTTTGAATATCTGCGCCAATGAGGGCAGCGCTGGCTACCCTGCAAGGTGGATGGCATTCCTTCCTTTCACAAGTGTAACATATCTGATTTCAACTGTAGTGTGGAGTACACTTAACCATGGGGCTTAAAGCCAGCTACCACTCCTTTAAGAATTCTGAACAGATGTTGGTGGTTTATTGCTGTTTTATTACTGTTTTACTGCGTTAGGAGGGGCTGGTTAGAAATCCTTGGGATTCTGAGTGGTCAGACAGTCTCTGTGGGTCAACAGTCCGAGACAGAACCTCATGATATGCTGATGTCTTGGTAGTCTGAGAATAAACACCATTTTGCCACTTTTATTTTATGCGTCCATCTGATTTTGCCACTTTTATTTTATGTGTCCATCTGTTATTTGCACGGTCCAGCTGGGCATCCACCAGAGCAGTGAAAGATGGGCATGGCAGACCTGAAGAGAAGGTAAGGGTCCTTGTGACAGACCAACACCAAAACACTACAGTAGAATCCTTCAAAGCAGGCCAGTCAATGTTAAGGGAGCTCTGGGACCATACCAAGGATGTAAGGTCCACTAATGCACAATTATTCATCACCTATAGTGAAGTGTGAACAAGTTGTTGGATAGTTTCCTGCATACAGTTCTGTTATGGCAAAGCTGGCAGGTTGCCATCTGAAGGCTTTAGGGCTCACTGCACATGGGGAACCTCTGCCTCTGTGGCAGCATCAAGAGGTGTTTCCCTGCAGTAAATCCGTAAGCAGCTACTGGGAAAACAGTACACACATTAACAAAACACTACTGTCTGCTGGACATATGGTCCAGAAGGGATGCCAGTTTTGGTACTGCTGTCTTGCAGAAACTTTTCCCTAAATAGGTTCTGTACCCAGCCTCCCAAGGTACTGCTATGCAGTCTACAGTTGTTAAGCATAAGTGAGGGATTCCTGGTGTTTGAAGAAAAAAATCAGTCACTGTAGTATTGTTATTTCTTCCAAGGGATCCCTCACTATGCTTTACAATCCCAATCCCTACCTCCCCTTCTAGAACCCAAAAAAGGCTTGCACAAGAATCAGTTAAAGTTCTTTATGTCTGGCATTACTTGTCAGAGTGCCTTTACAGCTGTTGATCAGTGATCTGAGCCTTTTAAAATCTTCATAACATTTTAAAAGTATTTTGTTATATTTTTGGCAGCCATTTAGCTAGTTTAGTGGTCACTGCTCACCCTAGCTTTCAAAATAAATCTGCCATTAGAATGTGAGGGTAAGTAGCCGGCCCGGTGGTGCAGAGGGCTGAGGCACTGGACACCACACCTCAAACCATGCCGGTGACCCCGGGGTTGGGAACGAGCCTGGGTTGCTGGGGGTCGGCCGGGGAGGAGAGGATTGAGAGTCCGTAGGACAGCTCTCCTCTCCTGGGGAGGGTGGGGGTTTAGAGCCGCTGCAACACTGACTCCTGGTGGCAACCAGGTGGTGGTGGTGCATGGTAGCTCAGAGTGCACGGGGATGATGGGGGCAGACGGATGCGCAGTGTGGATGCACATGCGCTGCGACTTCCCAGACATTATTGCACACCCGCGCCGAAAAAAGGAAAAGGGAGAAAAAGAGGAATCCTCCGGCGCGATGAAGCCTCGGTCTACTGGTGGCTCACCAGACACACCAAGGATTCTCCCGCCAGCCTGGCTCACCAGGAACTCCCCAGTGCACGAGGTACGTACCTGCTGGGTCGAGACCTGGGTTGTGTGCAGGGGGAAGAGATTGAGAATGGGAGCTGCAGCCGGTGGGGTGCCAGAGGTCATTGGGCTGAAAGGGTAACCAAAGCAACACCCCTAGCTGAGGAGGTATGAGCATAAAAGTATAAATAAAAAAAAAAAAGAATGTGAGGGTGAGCATGACCACACAACAGAGTTTGAATTTGATTCCTAATTCCATAATTAGCATAAAATCCTAAACTTTAGAGCAGCTCATTTCAGGGGAGCGATGCAGTTTTTAAGTATAGTGAGGGATCCCTTGGAAGAAACAACATTACTACAGTGACTCATTTTTCTTTTCTTTTTGGTAACTCAGGTTTATTTAAAAGTAAATGGAGCATAAAGACAGAAAAATGAGCAGGCTTCCACAGACAATACAGCAGGCATATCTAACATCACTACAGCTATAGCCATCATAAGACATTTAAAACAATTTTATCAAAATGATGCTAAGCAATGTGAAGCATATATTATAAATATTTAACTCCTTTCAACTGATTTTTCAGATGCTATTGTAAATTTAGAAATTTGATGTGCTGTGATAACTTAATGTGCAAGTTAACAGGAAGAAATAAAAACAACCATCAATTAATTGTGGCAACCCAAAACGAAACTTGAATAAAACTTGAACTGTGCAGTGTGTTTACTTTTTATTATTATTTTTTTAACTAATTTCTCTTATTTTTATTTTAAGAACCTATAATGATGATGTGTTTGGGGGGCACTCTCCTGTTGGTTATCCTCTTCCCTTTTCTTCTTTTCTCTTCTCTGGGGGTTACTGAACTGGGAGTTGTACTGAAAGACTTTCCAGCAGAGGGTCTCTGAGTGGTCAAGCAATGGGAGTCCCAACTGACCCACGTGGAAGTATATTTGTCAACAAACAAGTTTAGTTCTGCTGTTATGCATTCCATTTTCTGTACCTCTTTCACTCTAGTAAGCCATTCCCCCAGATCTGTAGGATTAGGGGAGAGCCAGTGAGATATAATACATTTACAAGATGCCATGCGCAACAAAGTGTATAACTGTCTCTGTTTATAGGGACCAGCTTCTTTTATAGAGGATCCCAATATCATAGATTTAAAGGCAGTTGCTTGCCACATATGGAATTCAATTCACTTTGGATCTCTTTTCAAAAAGTGTCTAATTTTGGTCACAGTCAAAAAAACATGAGTATGTGTGCCCACCTGACCACAATTCTGCCAACAAAGAGAAGAGTTTTGTCCCTGAAAGTGTGGTTATAGTAGGAACATGAACAAATCTAGTGCAGATTTTCCACTGAAATTACCTGCAGTTGAGGGAAGCTGACAGTTTCCAGCTGTTCAACCAAAGATTGCTCCACTCCTCCACACTAACAGGGTGCCCTGCCTCTGTCTCCAAGTTTATCCTGACTCAGTCAGAAGGATTAGGTCCTGCTGTAAAAAAGATCATACAGAGCTGGGAGATCAGCCCCCTGCCTTTCTTATGCCAGTGGCTGCCCAAAATAGACACTCCTCCAATTCAGACAGGTCACTGGTAATGTTGTGTAAGCCTACTTCTGTGAGTAAATAGTAACAGACTTGTGGGTATTGGAAAAAAAATCAGACCGCAGTAATCCATAGGTCTGATTTATTGGCACAAAAAAGGCTAGTTGGGTACTGTATAACAATTGTTTGTAGTGTAAGGCATTGTAATTCCATCTTTGTAAGTCATTATCTATCTTAAGTTGGATAAACCTAGGGTCACCTATTATAATGGTCATGGCAGATTGGGGTACGAGTGACTGAACTAGCTTTTTGAAAAGCTCTTAAAGTCTGCCTGGTCCAGGGTTTTGTTATATTTCACTAGGCTTCAGGGGTCATTTGAATAAAGGGCAGAGCATATAAGGGAGCTGGAAGAGAGGCTACATTCTCTAACCTGTACCAGCCTGTGCTCTCTTTCCATTTTAACCAAGAAACTATGGGAAGCAGTTATGTTGCCAAGTAATAGAATCATAAAGTGGGCAGTCCCAAGCCACCTTGTTCCCAGGGCCATTCTAGCAGTTTTGTACTAGGCAAGGTCTATTCCCACTCCAAACAAATTTTAAGTAAATAGTATCCAACTTCCTCCAATATGTCTCTGGAATCTAAGTGGGAGAGTTTTAAATAGGAAAAGAAATCCGGGCAGGACAGTCATTTTTAAAATATTAATTCTGCCAGCAAGGGAAAAAGGGAGAGTGGACCAGTGTCGTAAATTTTCTGTGATTCCCTGCATTAGGGCATCATAGCTCAAGTGAAAAAGGTGATGAAGAGCTGTAGTGACCCTAACCCCTAAATATCAAACTGTCTTGTTCCTAGCCCAGGTGAATGGGAAGGTTGCCAAGAATTGTTCTGGACATCAACCACTTGGTTTCAGGCTTTGGATTTACTGTAATTCATTTTGTACCCTGATAACATCTTATATTCTTCCAGTAATTTACATAGCTTCAGGACAGAGCATATCAGATCACCCAGATAAAACAAGGCATCGTCAGCATATAGGGATATTCTATGTTCACTGCTGGGACCCCGAATGCCTGCAGTATCTGGGTGGTGTCAATCTGCCATTGTCAGGGGCTCAGTACATACAGTGAAAAGAAAGCGGGGCACCCTTGTCTGGTGCCTCTGGATAAGGAGAATCTTTGCACTCTGTTTACTTTAACTGTTGCTTCGGGAGCTAGATATAATGTTTTGATACAGTTTGGCAAATGTCTCCAAAGCCCATTTTACTAAAGTATAATGCAGAAAGGCCCAGTCCACCCTGCTGAAGGCTTTCTCTGCATCCATAAAGAGCAAAAAAAAAAAAACCTGTTCTTTTGTTGCTTTGAAATTATATTCAAGAGACGTCTAATGTTATCTGTCAAATGACAACCCTTGATGAAGCCAGTCTGGTCAGAGAGGACTAGAACCCCCACAAATTCCTGCATTCTGGTGGCCAGTATGGCTGTAAAAGGTTTTTTTTTTCCTTTCCATTGCTCCAGGTTGGCCACTCCTTTGGGCCGCCTAGGTTCCCACTGGTGCCCCTGCCCCGTTGCCGGCCACCACCAACTCATATTTGCAGCCCCCGGGTAACCTGGACATAACCTTTCACCGGGTGGGTCCCCCTCCTCTGAGGGAGATAGGTGCCAGTAGGGGTCAGCCAGCACATGTTACTTGGCCCGGGTGATTCTGAGGTGGATCTGGGCCACATCGGGGGCTCAGCAGCAACGGGAGCCGGCGACCGTCATCCGGTCGGCCATGGAGCACTTTTCTGCTTTGCTCCCCGGAGTCATGGTGTGCCATGTCAATGCGTAAGCTGACATTCCCCATGCCCCCTTTAGTCAGTGGGACCCCAGCACATTGTCATACTCCCAGCCTCTGCCAGGAGTCAGCAAGCACTGAGTCCCTGATCCATCCTTCCCCCGAGAGAAGGTATGCAGTCTCAGATGCTCTAGCCTTCTCTCCCCAGCTAGCCCTCCAGCACCCCGAGTTTGTTCCCGAACCTGGGTCACTGGCATTGCAAGCAGAAATCCAACCATTCCACCAGTGGGCCGGCCCTGTAAAAAGTTTCTGATCAACATTAGAAGAGAAATTGGGTGATAAGAACTACAGATGCTCAGATCTTTCCCTGGTTTTAGTAACTCTGAAATCTGTGCCTGTGACCATGATGGAGGTGCCCAGTCTCCTCCCTGCACCCCCCCAACATGTAATTAAGTGTGGCTGTAACAGTGGTCTAACTTTTTTATAAGATTCGCTGCTGTGCCATCTGGACCTGGAGATTTCTTTTTTTTTTATTTCGAATTGCTGTTTCAATTTCCCCTGAGGTGTTTGGCTGAGCTAAGGATTCAATGAGATTCTGTGTTTATATTCAGTATTGTATATTTGTCTTTCTAAGTGTTGTTTCTCTCTTCTTTAAGACGCAATGCATATGAGATTATTTTCCCTGTAACTTTGGCTTTTAGGCCATCCCACCAAGCCCCTAGAGAAGTGTCTCCCACTTTATTGTGAAGTGGATAATCCACCACCATGGTTTTGACTAGAGTCTGGAAGTTTTTTGTTTAATAATTGTCACTGAAACTGTTAAGTGTATCAGTGATATGTAATTGCATGTAACTGTGCACCGTGTCCATGCTATGTATTTGCCTCCCCAGTTTCCTTCCCCCAGGTTGCACCTGGAAACAAGCCTTGGCTCAGTGTGTTCAGTGTCTTGATTGGGGCATAATGATTCAAAATAGTGTAACGGGTCCCCCTGTAATTCCCCTCTGTTTGTATGCTGCGGCCATTGGGATCTTGCATTATGTTGTAAATTTCCAATGGTGTGTCTCTTCTGGTTAATATCGCTACTCCCCTACAGCATGGATGTTCCTCACAGGTTGAGGTAAATACCTCCCCCACCCATTTTTGCTTTAATTTGGCATGCTATGTCATACATAGATGTGTCCCTTGAAGTAGAGCCACAGTAGCCCCCACACTCCCCAGTTCCTGAATGATTCTGTTTCTTTTAATAGGGCTATGCAACCCTTTGACATTATAGGTCATTACTTTTAAATCTCACATGTCTCCATCTTAACCCCCCCACCATCCTATACAAGTCCCCATTTATCCTTTATCAAGAGATAAACACACTGCATAAACAACCAGTTATGAACAAAACTAGAAGACAAACCCTCCAAGGACAGTGCAACGTGGGATTGCCCACTCAGTTGACTCAGGGGCATCTGTTGAAGGCCAGATAGACGAATATGGTGCCATGCGTCGCTGGGTGAAAGCTGACTCTGAAAAGGAAGCAACAATTTGCACTGTGAAAAGGCAAATGCAGAGTGTATGGATGTATAAACAGTGTAAAGTTTGAGGTCTGAGTCCTGAGTCCCCCCCTCAGTCGAACTCAGCCATATACAGCAGCCAAGGTGGTATTACTGCTGACCAGCCATTCAGTTGTACATCTCCATTTGAAGCTTCATCCGGCCTCTTTATATCACTGTAGCAAAACTGATATCATCTTCTCCCCCACCCCACACCCCATGGCAGAGGGGAATAAACTATTATATGAAAATCAGTTCAGATCCTGAATTTGCCAAGTATGGATCACAATAACAATAACCCCAACCCCCCCAGCAAACAAGCCAAGGATGCTGTGATGCACAAGAAGTGAGCAACAAATGGAGAAGTGCATCATCTCGAGGTCATAACCAGCAATAAATGGCCAGTTACACTTTCTGGTTTTAAGGGGAGCCATTTACCAGATATTAACTGGTTACAACTAGGCTAGATCCAAAACGGTATCACCCCATTAAGAAGTGTGGCAGCACTGCTCTGGACAGGGTAAGCAGCACACGTATAAAATATCTTTCTGTAGCGGTCCACACTGTCAATGGGTATTTATAACAACTGGGTATAATGCACCTCTACCAGGGGAATGGCACAGCCCAAGCTTTTAGAATGTTGGGCATATGAGGATTCTGAGCAGCAGCAACTCCCCAGTTCACCTGTGCTATTCAATCTGCGAAATGTGGTGGACAGAGGCCAGTTGGAGAGTGTTGTTGGTTTTTTTTTTAGTTTCCTCCCAGCACAAGGGCACAGCCGTTGATGGTTCCATGGTGCTCTTGCACACGTATTTGCATTGATGTGCTCCAGTACAAGGCTGTGTCCTCCCTCCCTCCTTCCCTCAAGCTCCTCTGTCTGCACCACCACCTGTGGTGACCCAGGTGGCAGTATTGCAGCAGAGAATGTGCCCCCCCGAATGAGAACAACATGCTGTGAGATGCTCAATCCTCCTCCTCCTCTCTCTGCTGGCTCCCAACATCTCAGGCTCATTCCTGAACATGGGTAGCCAACGTCACAAGTGGTAACCCTACCGCTGTGCTGATGGGCAGGCTCAGTTTTGTTTTTTGTTTACTTTTTTTTTAGTCAGTAATTTTCACCATATCTACCAACCTGCCACCATGTGGACTGGTCCCTTCAGCCCCATCACCTGGCTTTCCTGGGACTTTCCACATGCTCTGTCCAGCCTCTGCTACAGGATATGGAGATGCCCAGTTGCTGGTGCCAGGCCTGTGGAGGACTGGACCTTTATCCAGCCATGGTCAGGGAGGTTTTCCTCCATTTTCTGCTGGGGCCCACGGTATGTGCAGTGATACATTGTGCAAGCTCCACCTCAGTAGAGATGCTCCCCAGCATTAAGTGGGTGGGACTTCTTCCCTTGCACCCTGTGCTGCCCCCTGAGTACTCCAGGTTGCAGCCACCAGGTGGAATACACATACCCCCCCGAGAGAGGAGAGCTGTACTTGGGATGCTCAGTCCTCCCACCCTAGCCATCCCCTGAGCAACTCAGGTCTGTTTCTGAACCTGGGTCGCTGACATAGCAGGAAGTGAGATGCCCAGCACCTCAGCTCTCTATGTCACCAGGCTGGTCCACTCAATTTTGTTTTTAACAAATAAATAAAAAAGCCAAGTTTGTTTTGCTGTCTGTTTTTTCATTTTTGTAGATAATTATGTGTCATAATTGTCACAAACCCACTCCTGGGTGTCAGGCCTACTGAGCTCACAGTGCCCACCCTTAAGTGCAATCCATGACGTGGGGGGACAGGGATACCCTCCTCATCCTTTTAGAATGCTCACCGAGGTCACGACTGCACCTCTGCCACAAGGATCCAGGGCATCCTTCTAGCTGTGGATAAGGGCAATGTACCAGTATCAAGTCTTGTAGCCAACTATGAACCCTTTCCTTGGCTATTACATGAAGGAGGAAGACCCAGGCATCACATTCTCTTCAAGGTAGCAGTGTAAGCCTGATTTGGCCTTCTCCCAACAGGACATGCAATACCCTGATTCAAAATCCCTGCAAACTCATCCCTGAGACTTTGGTATTCTCTCTATCCTTCCAGATCCCTTACAGACCCTTTTCTCAATTTGGTTGCTTATGGTGGCCCCTCTAAGTAGTTAACAGTCATCACAGATTATTAATAAATCTTCTATAGTCACACACAAATATAGAAATCTCAGGCAGGCAGAATTTTTTTAGGAAAGCAAATGTTTTTACTAAAATACTTAAAAACAGTTGCAACTAAAAGAAATTACACTAATTTGAGTTACAGTATGCAGAAACAAAATGAGACAAATAGATACATGTAAACGCTCTAATACTTTTAGCTGACAGTCTACAGTATCTTATATCTGCAGTAAATTGAAGTCCAGAAATAGTGGGTGAAGGTTTTCAGTTTCTGTTAGTCCTGGCAGACACACTGGGTTTCAGCAGTTTGGCTTCTGGTGTGTGTCAAATGCCCTGAGCTGAGCTTTTTATAGGGATAGCCATCCAAGTCTGTAATTTTGCAGTGTCATCAATTCCCAGTTCAGAGCAACTACTCTGTTTGGCCAGGAGATGTCACTGTTCTACTGCTTCTAAAAATCAAATCCTGGCATTTAAAATCTAAGCTGTGACAGCTCTCTTGACAGAACCAGTGATCTGGAATTGTAACTACATCATGGTTTGAGCTCAGAACTCTGAGCATGGTTCTGATAGGACAATAGCTCATGCTTAGCATTCTGTACACAAATCGTTACATAGTAAAAATTCCAGATTACTAATTCCATGAAGGGAACTGTAACTGAATGCTGCCCATAAAAAGGAAACAACTGAAAGCAACATTTTTCACATCTGCACTTATTCGTTCCAGTTAAATATGGATCAATTTGAAGTGTGAATGTAATTTCCATAAATAGGAGCATAACCAACTGCTGCCAGTTAGCACACATTTCCTGTCCTCTTTAAAAACTAGGGCTTTGAAGTCCCTTGCAGACAGATGGCACCCGTAAGATAAAATTCACACTGTCCTGTTAGAATGGTCATATGCTGTTCAATTTCTGGCGAAAACATCCTGGGCTTTTGAAATGGCTTAATCTAATTAGTTACAAGAAAGATCCTGTAAGGTTTATGACTATACAAACTGTTTTATGGTTACCCATTAAAATCATGACCGCAAAATCATTACTGCAAAATCGCAATTACAAAATAGAGCTTTTTACTTTAGCAACCGCCAAATAATGGCGATTATGCACTAATCGTGATATAGTCTGCTAATGAGCGCACAATATTAGCGGCACTCAATAATCGCGATTTACACAAAAGATGACCATTTAAAGCTACCCTCGAACCCATCGCCAAAAATTACTGAGAAAGAAAGGTGCTGAATTCTTAATCAAACTATGCTTGTGGTCCGAATAAAAATTCTGGCCGCTGACTGTAAATGCGCTGCTTGATTCTTAATCGAACCATGCTTGTGGTCCGATTAAGAATTTTGACTCAGTTCTATGCAGGGTTCTTAAGTTCTTAATAGCACCCGGTTAGGGGCTGCTCACCTAGAAGGAGGAAATAGGGAGGGAGCTTGGGCTAAACATGGGGAGTAATCGGTGGCATCAGGGGGGCTAGAGGCAGGAGAACACATTAATCAGTGGGAGGGCTGAATCACAATAGAGTCAGCAGTGGTGAGAGAAAGACCGGGGGGCAAGAGACAAGGAAAGATGAGATCATGAAGGAGAATGGCTGAAGGAGGGTGAGCAGGGAGAGACAGAGGCTTAGTCTGAGCTAGAACAGCAGGGAGCCGAGAAGGAAGCAGAAAGGAGAAAAAATGCAGTACACTTTAAAACTGCAGTAATGGAGACACTAATAATCCTGCCCTGGTTATAGTTGCAGTCAACTAATTTAACTAGTACAATCAACAGTCTGAGCAGCTTAGTTAACAAAAAAACATTTTTTTAGTCAGAATTCTTAATCGGACCACAAGGCAGTTGTTATGAGCTGGCAGGTGTGTGCTGCCATTAATCACTATTATTAGAGCGCTGCTAATATGTGCAGGGCTATAAACAAGACGAGCTATTATAGCTCACGCTATTAAATACTCGCCAAATTGGCAAGCGCTATTATTCAATCTCGATTTTCACGTGGAACTGATTTTATTACCCCAGTTTCCCTTGGGTAGTTAAATTAGAGGAATACTCTTTGATCAGTTTTCCACAAGCTGTTTGACAAGAACTTGTCAGATTTCTGGCAAGCAAGGCTGGCCTGCAGGTTAAAAGAAGGCCAAACCTTTTTAAAAATCTAGTCTTTTCCCTAGGTGCCTTTGTGCTGATACTGGAATGTCTTGGTATGTTCATATACACAGAATTCCGTCAAAAAACTATATTTAACAGAATTATATCTACAACTAAGGGCTAGCAGCTGGGCAGCTCACCACGGAGTAATCTTGGCTTTTGGGGGAGTGCAAGCAGCTGTTTGGAATGCAGAGATCTTAATTTGAGGGTATCTCTTGCATCAGGCCACACCTAAGGAACTACAGCCATCAGGCACTAGGACCACACTGAAAGTTTTCTAGCTAGTAAGGCAAGGCAAGGCAAATTTTATTTATAGGGCACCCATTCCCTAAGGCTCTGGGTGCCTAATAAACATAAAAGGGATAAAACATACATTAAAATACTATAAAGTTATCAAAATAAAACTCAAGAGTTACAGCATAACGGCTTTAAAAAAAAAAAGCAGAAAGCTTCAGGTTGTCAGAAGGATGGACTGGAGTATCAAGGCTGGAATCAACAATCTACGAAACCCAGGCTAAAGAGGTGGGCCTTCAGCCTCAGCTCAAACACCCCAATCAAGGGGGGCCTCCCAGACTGCAGGTGGAAGCGAGTTCCACAGAGACAGCCCAGACACACTAAAATCATGATCACCCAATGTCTTGAGCCGAACCATGGGAACGTCCAGGAGGCCCCTCGAAGAGGAGCTGAGGGAGTGAACAGAGGTCACCGTTGTCAGGAGCTTTGACAAGTAGCCAGGACCCAGTCCATATAGGGCCTTATAGATAAGCAAGCCCACCTTGAAAAGGACCCTCCACCTGACAGACAGCCAGTGCAGGACATGCAGGACTGGGGTTACATGACTGGACCTTGAAAAACCCATCATCAAGTGGGCCACCACGTTCTGCACCAGCTGCAGTCTGCTGATGATCCCAAAGTATACAGAGGTACAGTAGTCGAGCGTAAAGGTAACAGGCATGCACCACTGTCGGCAGGTCCTCAGGCGGAACAAGGAGCTTGAGCCTGGTGATGTTCTGCAAGTGGTAAAAACACCTTTTGACTACAGACGATACCTGATCTTCAAAGGTCAGTCTGCTGTCCAGGATCATACCCAGATTTTGCACCCTTGGGGAGGCCACCAGCAGAGAGGACCCCAGGACAAGACTTGTGTTAGCCTCCAATGGCAACCCATCATGCTTGCGACCAGGCTCGATCACTGGTACCGCCGTCTTATCCAGGTTTAGTCTCAGCCAGCTGGAAGCCATCCAATCATTGATTTTAGCCAAACAGTTATTAAGCATATCGACAGCTCTAGATGTTCTGGGTGCAAAGGACAAATAGAGCTGGGCATCATCTGCATAGTAGTGAAACTCCACGCTGTATTGTCGAATGATCTCACACAGGGGCAGCATGTACACTGCAAACAGCATCAGCGACAAGATCAAGCCCTGTGGTACTCCACAAGAAAGAGGCATTGGGAAGGAGGAGAAATTCCCAATCACCACCCACCCTACTCTATTCAACAGATAGGACTTAAACCACCTGATGACACTACCAGCAAGTCCACAAAACTCACAGAGCCGATCAAGAAGCATGATGTGGTCCACAGTGTCAAATGCTGAGGAGAGATAGAGGAGCATAAGAACTGACCTGTCTCCTCTATCTCTAGCCCTGAGCAGATCATTATGCACCCTGACTAGAGTAGTTTCTGTGCTATGTCTGGCCTGAAAACCTGACTGAAATGGCTCATAGATGTCAGAGGACACAAGGTGATCCTCGAGCTGTGTGGAGATTGGATGGTAATTCACCAGGACGTCTGGGTTGAAGGAACGTTTCTTAAAGCGGGGCCTCACCAGCGCCTCTTTCAGAGCTGCTGGGAACAACCCTACCACCATCAAGCACCTGGCAATCCTGGTGAACACTGGGCTGACAGCCTCGATAGGTTCTATGTGATATGGGAGACTGCAGGATGGTGACCTGCGGAAGGGCGACGGTACCCCAGGGTGACTATAAATTTGAAAGTATTTTTGCCCCCCACGCTCCCCACACCCCCCTTCTTTAGTATTCCTACTCCACGGGGGGCGCAACTCGGGGAAAGAGGGGAACTCCTGGGTCACTTGAATTGTCGGCGCCGTTGTCCCATCACCCTTCTGACCAGTCGCCCACATCACAGGCTACCGCCTCGATGTATCCCATTAAGAAACACGCCAGGGCCGGCTCCAGTTTGCAATATGTGTGCTTCAGCTCTATGATCACCCTAGTCACTTCCGACACCTCCACTGGCCTAAACTCCTACCAGACAGATGGAGTGCCTCTGAACCTCCAGGCTTGACCACTGTGAGGCAGTTGCCTCCCTGACGGGATCCCTGACTGGATAGCCAACACTGTCAGAGAATAACAGAGCAAACTCTTCACATAAAGTGGATGAAAAAGACTTTCTTGGCTGTAGACGGGCATGATGGAGAAGCCTGTCCACTCTCCGAAAAAGTTGAGGTCTGTTTTTCCCTGCACCAATTTCTCTGGACAGGAATTCTGCCTTCTTATGGGAAATTGCTCCCGATACAATAGTGAATGTGCGGGGCCAGCCTGTCGGCCTCCAGCCGGGTCTTCCACCAGCAACGCTCCAACCTCCAACCCTTGATCTGCATCACCTTGAGATCCCCATCAAACCAGGGGGATCTCAAGTGAGAAGATCTGGATCATATATGAACTGGAGCGATGGCATCCAGAGCTTTGAAAACCACCCTGTTAAAGGTGGCAGCCACCTCTCTGGTGCCAATCGCACATGCTGCATCAACCCTAGATAAGTCAGCTAATGCCAGTAGTCCCTCTGGATGCAAACCCCTTAAAGGGCAGTAGCTGACCATCTCCAAAGGGAAGGGACTTTCAGGGGGGCCCCAAACGTGAATGCCATGGTACAGTGATCAGACCAGGAGACCTGATCAATCTTGAGACTGTCGATCTCAAGACCTAGCTGGAACACAAGATCGAGTATGTGGCCATGCTGGTGGGTTGCAGAAGCAACAGCTTGTGTCAGACCCAGTGATGACATCAACTGGAGGAGGTCGTAACCGAAATGTGAGGATTCGTCCTCAATCCATGCGTTGAAGGCCTCCCAAACTAAACACCTGGTGGACTCCAACACCTGACTGACGACAAAGTCCACCACCTCCTGCAGGAATTCTCCCCCTGACCCAGGTGGGCGGTACATGAGGAGAATTCTGCAACCTACACCTCAAATACCACACACAGCAACGCACTCAAAAGATCAGATATTACCAAATGAGTGCACCGTAAAGCCCAGGCTGGATCTTAATACGATGGCCTCCCCAACCCCCACACCTGTGATCCTTCCTCGGGCAGTGCACCATGGAGTAACAGTTGGGGATAGCCACCTCTAGAACTGAGCCAGCGTCATCACCCAGCTATGTCTCCGTAATGCTAGCCAGATCTAAAGAGCAAATCAAGTCCACAAAAATGCCAGTCTTCTTCCTTATCAACCTGGCATTGCACAGCACTGCTCAAAGAGGATTAGAGGATGTGGGCGGTCTTCTGGCTACTTGCCAACTCGGCCCGGTGGGAACCCTGGGTATGGAGACCAAACACATCTGGCCTCTTCCTAGGCTCCATTTAAACCCAGGGCATCTCCTGTACTAGACAACCTTTCACCACCCTGTTCTCAGCTGCCTTCAGCCATCATCGACCAATCCGCCTTCTCTTAATCCCAACCTCCCTGCAGTGCCTGGCTGCGGTGGCAGAAACTGGGAGGTCGGTGAAGGGATGGAGGTCACAAACCAGAGAGTCAGCATGGGTAATTCGTGCGAAGCCGTGGCTCCGACACATCTCTGCGTGGCAAATCCAGTCATACAGGGACACCCTGTTTTAAACAACCTGTAGCTACCAAACACTAGATTTTAGATGAGTGCTAAAACAAACCAAGACCACACACACACACACACACACACACACACTTACTCTAATTAATCAGAATTATTTATAAGCACACATACACCCTAATCATACACCCCAACATCCACACTAAGCAAAAATAATCCACTACCCACACTAATAAAATACAATCCACACACCCCACAAAACCCCCCACTCATATATTTAAAACAAAATTATTTTGACTACAGGAGATAGACAGGAGTGCTTAATATGTTAATAATGTCCAAGAGAGGCCAGCCCAGTGGTATGGAGGACTGAGGCATCACTGCCTTACCTCCTGCCACGCCAGCGACCCTGAGCAGGTCACTGGGGGTCGGCTGGGGAGGGATAGGATCGAGCATCTGGAGGACAGCTCTCCTCTCCCAGGTAGGAGTGGGGACAGAGTCCGCTGCTTGCCTGGCCCCTAGCAGCAGTTGGGGGGCTGACACAGTGGAGCCACAGACAGAGGGGCAGAGATCGGGCAGATGCCCAGCTTGCCACGTGTGGAAGCATGCGTGGCTCAGCCATTGGCATCATTGCATGCCATGGTTCCACACGCGGGGAAAGGGGAGAAAATGGAGGCAAAAAAATTCCACCGACCGTTGGGATGATACCGGTGCTCTTCAGGTGCTACACCCGGCCAGCTGGCAGCTCGATGCCAGGGTGACAGGGCTGGGTGGGGAGCCGGTGGAAGGGGGCTGGTCGGAGGTGGGGGAGAAAGACACAAGCAAAAAAAATTAATGTCCAAGAGAGCAGAGTCCAAAGTTCACAACAGATGAAAATTGATTTTAGTCAACGAATTTCTGAATTTGATAAAACCCAGAAACAACAGACTGTAGTGTCTCTTCTCACTAGGCACAGCAGTCAAGAAGCAAGGGGAGACAGTTCCTTATGTTCCCCATACAGTTGGCATTAAAGGTTGGCTATTCCAGGATAGTAGTCCACAAGGGGGCTGCCCACGACAATGTCAGACGCCCGACGTCCCTCCCAGCGTGGGCAGTCCCTTCCCGCCTCAGTTCTTTTCCCGCCATTGACCATTGCACGTCGAACTCCACGGAGACACCACCAGCTTCAGTCAGCTGCCATTCTCAGTTTTTCATTTTTCTTTAACTTTCACTCCTTAGTTTTGGAATCATTTAAATTTTAAAGTGATTTTCTGCCTTTTGCATGCTGAAGTCTGTTTCGGATAAACGTTTCCATGTCTGCACCTGGGGGTAGAAAATCCACGAGAAGGACAACCATGAGGCCTGTGTTTGCTGCCTAGGCCCGAACAAAGACATCATGGCCTGCAAGTTCCACTGCCACTTCAGCCAGACTACACAGAGATGTCACCAGCAAGCTTTGGAAACCTTCCTGTTTCAACAGCAAGTTGTCTGCATGGAGAAAGAGCTGCAGGCCAGAAGCTCCTCCACTTCCCTGGCCCCATCCTTGGGCTCGCATTCCTCTAAGGCCTGGGACAAGTCGTCTGGGAAGCATAAGCAACAGGACAAGGATCAACCCAAAGGGTAGTCTCCTGATCCCACTCTCGGTCATCACTTTGAGTCCCGGCCTCGGTGGGGCCGTCCTCTGCTTCAGGGGTGGTCCCCCGGCCACCGATGCCCTCTCTTCCACAGGGCCAACTGGGACAGTGCCCCCTGCCAGTCTTACTCTGGCAGGTGTAGGCTCCTCGGCATTGGTCTGTTCTTCAGCCCTGCTGTTGGTACAGCCCCTGCTTTTCCAGCCCCTCTCTCGGCTATCATTCAGGGAGCTCCTCCACCCCGGCCCCTGCCAGTGGCAGCATGGCATCCATGGGGGTTTTGCATCACCTGTGATGCCATCATCAGCCTGTACTTCAGTTGACTCTCAGGCCTCGGGGTCAGGGTTGTCCTGGCAATGCCCCAGGCATCCCTCTCAGCTGTCGGTGCCTTCCCCGCCAACCTCCCAGCCTGACAGGCTGAACCCAGGACCGCAGCCTAAGGTGCCACCTGCGCTATCCCCACAGCTGCCGCCAGTCCCACAATTTCTTTGCCTGGCGCCGCTTGGGGTCCTGATGCCAATCTCAGTGGACTTCCTGGTGATGCTCTACTCCTTTTCAGATTTTATGCAGAGCCTTCTCATCCCCCCTCAATGGCTAATGCCGCAGGGGCCTCCTCAGCCACGTCCTGCTCACCCAAGGACCTTGATGCCCTCCAAACCCCTCCTGGAGCCTGGCGATGAGGATGAGTACCTGATCTTCTCCCCCCTGATGACAATGATGAGGTGGACGATGGGGCCACAAGCCCCTCCCATTCTAATTCTACTGTGTCTTCCTGGCGCAAAAAAGTCTCCCATGTGTACCCCTTGGTCTCCTCCGGACAACCTCTCTTTCATCTTGGTCAAGAGTCAGCTTCAGGCAGCCATGGGATTCGAGGCAGAAGAGCAGGACCCTACCAGGAGATGTCTGACTCACTATCTGGAACTGCCAGACTCTCCTCCACTCATTATTCTTTCTTTGATAGAACCATTTCAGGATGCCCCTATGGCTGCCTGGCATCAGCCAAATATGGTTCCTCCCTTGCCCACAAAGGCAGACAAGCTCTACCAGGCCCCTACAGGGAAGCCCTTTTTGCAGAACAACTACAGGCTGACTCAGTGGTCACTAATGCTGCCCATGATAGGACCGAAAATCTATGCACCTTATCTCCTGACCCCAGACAAGGAGTCCAGGTGCCTGGACCTTATTTGCAAGCGGACCTTTGCCTTGGCCACTCTGGCCATTAGGGTCCCTAACTGTATTGCACACATGGTCAGGTTCCAGAACCAGCTCTGGCAACAGCCAAAGAGGCAGCCAAAGCCTTACCAGAGGACTCCCAAACTCAGGAATTGCTTCAAACCCTTTAGTCCAGCACTGTCAGCAAGCAACTTTTGCAGTTGACCTACAATGATGATGATGCCTCAGTTTGGGCAGCAGCGGGCATTTACCTTTGGTGGCTTTCTTGGCTTAGGGTGTCCAGCTTGCCTGGAATGTCCAGCAATCCACTTTGAATGCACCTTTCAGAGGTTATAAACTTTGGGCTGGATCCTCAGGACATCCTTTCCAATGTGCAGCCTCCGGCCGGACACTAAGGTCAGTCCACTCTTTGTATCATACCCAGTCAAATGGGGTGAGAGGGTGCCATTTCACCAGGCCACCCATAAACTGAGGCCAGGCACCAAGCCGCAAGGTAAGTGCAGAGCAGCAACAGCCCTGCCTACCATCTACTCTACCTCTGGAAGGGCTGCCAGAGGAGAGGGTTGTGCCACGGCCACAGGTGCCAGTTCAGTATGACTCCTTGCCCAACCCCCTCCCTCCAGCGAGTCTGCAGGAGGTGGCTGTGGGGGGGGGGCACTTTTCCTTCCACCTGGACAGGTGGAGAGACATCACAATGGATGCTTAGGTTCTATGGCTCATAAAGGAAGGCCACAGTTTAGAAGTGCTGGAGTGACTTTCATGGCAGCCTTCAGTTGGCTCAACTTATCCTCCAGATCATATTCCAGTGCTACTGGGAGAAATCCACATGTTGCTGAGCAAAAGGTCCATAGAGCCTGTTCCCATAGAACAAAAGAACAGGGGGTTCTGCTCCAGTTTCTTTCTGGTTCCCAAATCCACAGGGGACCTACAACCCATTCTAGATCTATGGAACATGTATTTCAATATTGAGTACAAGAAGTTCAGAATGGTAACCCTGCGTAGCCTGCTACTACTGCTGCTCCAGGCAGATTAGATTTGGTCCCCAGGTGTGCAGAATGCATACCTGCATATCGAGGTATGTGCTCCCCACCGGCAGTACTCAGGTTCCAGTTCCAGAGGAACACTACCAGTTCAGAGCTTTTCCCTTTGGCTTGTCCTCTGCACCTCTGACTTTTACCAAGTGCTTGGCAGTGGTCGCAGCAGCCCTCAGAAGGGAGGGGCTTTACGTCTTCCCTTATCTGAATGATTGACTGCTCAAGGCACAGTCCAGGGAACAGCTGCTTCTGACTCTGGAACGCACCCTGCAGCTGTTTCATGCCTTGGGAACCACAGTCAGCCAGCCCAAGTCAGTTTTGACTCCTTGCCAATGCCTGCAGTACATGGGGGCAGTTCTGGACACGGCTCAGGGTTTTGCATTCTTGCCTCAAGACAGGGTGGACCACTTGATAGCCCAGGCGCAGCTGGTCTATGACAGCAGATATGTCATGGCCAGAACTCTATTACTAGAAAGAGGGGAAGTGCCAGGGGACTGGAAAAGAGCAGATGTGGCCCCACTCTACAAAGGTGGTGATAGAGATGAGGTTGGAAATTACAGGCCTGTCAGCCTGACTTCAGTAGTGCGCAAGAGAATGGAATCTTTACTGAAGGAAAGGTTAGTTGAATACCTTGATACAAACTGCCTACTAGACCGGAGACAACATGGTTTTACCAAGGGGAGGTTCTGCCAGACAAACCTAATAGAGTTTTTACACTGGGTGACTAAGGTGGTGGACAAGGACAGGGCAGTGGATGTCTCTTATTTGGACTTCAGAAATGCCTTCAACACCATCCCTCATAAAAGACCGATAAACAAACTACGTAACCAAGAAGTGGATCCTGAAATAGTACTATGGGTTGAGAACTGGCTTACTGGCAGGAGTCAGAGGGTAGAGCTAAAGTGGGAGCACTCTGGGGAGGGAGAGGCAGCAAATAGAGTGCTGCAGGGGTCAGTGTTGAGGCCGGTCCTCTTCAATGTCTATACTGGAGACATTGTAGAGGGGCTGAAGGGGAGGTATGCCTATTTGCGGATAATATGAAGGTATGTAATAGGGTGGATATGCTGGGGGGGGTGCTGAAAAGATGAGGGAGGACCTTAAAAACTGGAGGATGGTCTGGACAATGGAAGCTGGGATTCAATTAAAAAAGTGCAGGATCATGCACATAGGGCACAAAAACCCAAGGGCAACTTATACACTAGGAGGGGAGGTACTAAGGGTCACAAAGCAGGAAAGAGACCCGGGAGTTACCCTTTTGGAGGACCTAAAAAAGGCTAGGCATTGTGACGAGGTGAGGGGGAAGGCTAGCCAGATGCTTGGATGTGTAGGGAGAGGTATCAAAAGTAGAAGGAGGGAGGTAATTTTGCCCCTGTATAAGACACTGGTGAGACCACACCTGGAGAACTGCATCCAGTTCTGGAGGCCCTATCTGCGAAAGGATATAGACAGGATGGAGGTAGTGCAGAGAAGGGCAACTAAAACGGTGCAGGGCCTGCAGGAGATGGCCTATGAGGAAAGACTAAAATAATTAATTATGTATTCCCTGGAGGCAAGGAGGGAGGGAGAGAGGGGATATGATATAGACATACAGATACCTCACTGGTATAAACAGAGTACAGGAAGGGAGCATCTTCCAAAGTAAGAGATGTTCCAATACATGGGGGGGGGGGCATAGTATGAAGTTGGAGGGGGGAACAGCTCAGGGGAAACATGAGAAAATATGTTTTCACAGAGAGGATGGTGGACACTTTGAATGGTCTACCAAAGGAGGTGGTAGGGGCTAAAAGGGTTACAGGATTCAAGGAGTAGGACAAGTACAAGGGTGTCCTGGTGTGTATGTTCTCTGGAGTTCAATTTGTGCATCAGACCTCATACTAGGTAGGGATAAATAGGGCAGACTGGGTGGGCCAAGAGGTCCTTATCTGCCAGTAACTTCTATGTATCTATGTAGAACCTTTCTGAGACTCTTGGGCCTGATGGCTGCAGCAGTTGTCACAGTTCCTCTTGCTTGGCTACACATGCAGATCTCTCAGTGGACATTAAGAATCCAGTGGGACCAACGCACCGACGACCCAGAACAAGAGGTCATAGTCTCCTCTTCGGTCAAAAAGGTTCTGCTTTGGTGGATGGATCCCAGGAACTTGTTGAAAGGGGTTCCTTTCCCTCATTCCTTCCCCTCAGCAAATTCTCACCACGGATGCTTCGGGGCTGTGCTGGGGGGATCATTTGGGGCCTCATCAGATTCAGGGGACATGATCCAGGGTGGAGGCTGCTGTCCCACATCAATGTCCTGGAGATGAGGGCTGTGCTGTATACTTTATAAGCCTTCCAGACTCAGCTGTTCCCGGGCCATTTGTTCGTGCAGACAGACAATATCAGTGTTGTCCACTACATCAACAAGCAAGGGAGGATCCATTCATATCCTTTCTGTCAGGAAGTGATGAGGGTCTGGTACTGGGCTCTAGAACACGGTCTAGAACTGTTGGCCATCCATGTTCCAGGTGTCCAAAACATCCTGGTGGACAGGCTAACCCGGTCGCAGTCCAAGATGGATGAGTGGGTGTCACTGACCTCAGTTACAGAAGACTTGTTCAGGCGATGGGGTCATCCAGAGTTGGACCTTTTTGCACCCCCACTCAACGCAAAACTGCTGCATTTTTGCTCGCTCATTCCAGGGCCTGGAGTTTACTGGCAAGACGTGGTGTTCCTCTCTTGGAAAGGGAGGTTCCTATATGCATTTCCTCTTTTCCCCTTATACAGAGGGTGCTAATCAAGCTCTGGATGGAGGGGGCCACCATGATCCTCATCACCCCCTCTGGCCTCATTAGATTTGGTTTCCTCTACTGCAGCAGTTGGCAATGTAACCTCCAGTGCCTTTACCTCTGTGCCATGACTTATTCTCCCAGGAACAGGGCACCTTGGCCCATCCAGATCTCAAGTCACTGCATCTTCATGCCTAGCTCCTGAAGACACAGCCATGGCAAGATCTGGAGTGTCCCCCAAGGTGGCAGACGTTCTGGTGGCTGCCAGGAAGCCCTTCACCAGGGCCACTTATTCCATGAGGTGGAAGTGCTTTATTCTGTGGCAACTGCCCGTCAGCAAGACCCATTCACTTGCCGTGTGAATCAGATTTTGGAGTACTTACTGTCCTTTTCAGATTCTGTTCTGCAATACTTCTTTAAAGTGCACCTGTCGGTCATTTCTGCTTTCCATGTGCCTGTTGAGGACCATGCAGTGGCACAACTGGAGGTGTCCCATACCTTTTTGAGAGGCATTCTCAATATGAAGCTTCCTATCTGTAATTCAGTCCTGCCTTGGGACCTGAATTTTGTGTTGGAGAAACTTACTTTGGCTCCTTTTGACCCAGCCATGACTTGCGAGCTGCACTTTCTATCACAGAAAGCATTATTTTTAGTTGCTATTACTTCTGCTTTGAGAATTTCTAAGCTTCAGACTCTGCTGTGTGAGTCTCCTTATTTAATTTTCCACAAGGACAGGGTATCTTTGCATACGAATCCTAAGTTTCTTCCTAAGGTGGTGTCTGAGTTTACCTTAAATCAAACTATCGACCTGCCTGTTTATGATCCGGAGCATGCCAACTCAGGGGAAGCATTGCTCCATACCTTAGATGTTCATAGAATTCTGTGTTACTATACACACTGAACAAAGAACTGCAGAAAATCCTCACAGCTGTTTGTTTCTTTCACCCCTGAAAAAAGAGGGCATTCCAGTTTCTAAACAGTGCCTGTTCAAATGGTTTGCCAGCTGTATTATTTTCTGTTATATGAAATACGATAACTTCCTGGGGTTGTCTGTGGACACTCTGCCAGAGGCATGGCCACTTCTGTTGCCTGTTTCAGGAATGTTTCAGCTGCTGACATCTGTGGAACTGCAACCTAGAGTACTGTCCACACCTTCACTAAACACTACAATCTGGACATTGCCTGTAGAAGAAGGGCAGGCTTTGGCCTGGTTGTGCTTCAAGGCCTCTTGTCTTAGGCCTATATCGCCTCCTTCCATGCCTCTTGTCTTGAGCCTATGGCTGTTAGCCCTTTTTGACTTAGGCCTATAGCTTCCAGTCACCTATTCTGTACCTGTCTGCAACTGCTTGGGACTCATTCCTTATTTGTGGCCTGATGCAAGGGATACCCTGAAAGTAAGATACTACAGTTACGTAAGAACTTACCATAACAGTAGATCTTTGAGAGGATCTCTTGCATCAGGGCATGCCATCTCACCTCCCCATCCCCCTTGGCCTTTGGGCTTCACTGTTTTTGTCTTTCTTTCGCCAAGATGGTCCAACTTTTGTTTCACCTTTTCTTAGTGGGTACATGTGGGCCCCCTCAATTCCCCTGCTGGGGATTTCTTGCTTATGGTGTCTGAGAGACAGGAGAAATGAGGAGGGTGGGGGCCACCAACACTTATATAGGAGGGACTTCGGGCGTCTGACATTGTAATGGGTGGCCCCCTTGTGGACTGCTAACTAGAAATGTTTCCATGTAGTCCTAGTGCCTGGTGGCTATCGGTCCTTAGGTGTGGCCTGATGCAAGAGATCCTCTTGAAGATCTACTGTTATAGTAAGTTCTTATGGAACTACTTTTGTGAATGCTTTGCACTCCAGTAGGGATGTCAGTTTCATGATATGCCACAGTACCAAAAGTCAAGGTGTTAATACCATGGGAAACAGCTGTTACCACAACAACCATTGTTCACAGTAAACCATGGTTTTCAGAACTTTAAAGTACTTGCTTTGTGTTTTTAGGGATGGCTGTCCCTGCCTTGCCAACTCTCACCAAAACAACAATCTGAAGAGACTTTTTGCACAGAAATTACTACTTCCGTATTACGATACCCATGGTATTACATGTGATGGTTCCAATACCATCAGTTGCATACTGTGACATCCCTAGTATGTGCTGCTGGCACTTTGGGACAAAGGCACTTCCATGTGGTGACCGCCTACATTGCAGCAGGACACACCAACAGCAGTTAGAATTTTGGTCTGAGCCCCTGTTTTATCTTTATTTTAGGGCAGTCGCACCCCCATCTGGGTGCACCTGCTGAAAGCTCTTTCCTAGCTCTGTGCTGTGCTAGTAGTTTCAGCATTAAGGCACACCCGTCAGTTGGTTTACAGGTCAAGAGGCATGAGGTGAAGCAAAGTGCCAACCCAAGCCCTGGAGTGCAATCATTATTTTTTTCAATTGATGTTTTTATGATTTCAGTTACAGTTTTTTATTAAGCTTGTGTATAGCCAATAACCTTAAGAAGACCAACTTGTTTCCACCTTATTAACTTTGCCCTTATTCAACCAATTTACTTGAAATTTGGAAAGCACAGACATGGTGCAAGGGTCTCTGGATCCTGAAAGTGTCATGGCAATCAGTTTACCAGGAACAAAGTTACAGAGTTGCAAAAATAAAACTGTAAAAAATTACAACCATTAAGACCTTTTTTTCTGTCACCTGTAACTAAAAAAGAAATAGGTTTTAAAACTTGAAACTTGCAGATTTGATAAGAGTTTTGCTCAAGGTGTGTGCTTTTTTTTTTATCTCCCAAACTTAAGTAGTTTTTAAAATAGTTAAGAAAAAATTCTGAGTATGTGCAGTTTTAAAAAATCAGCGTTCTAAAGATAACTGAATTTTTACAAACACATTGTTTCATGTGTATGTATTCTGAGAATGCATTCGTTTATCAGGTGACAGGGGTGTTGACATGTGTGTATGAGTTTATTCTGTGTTCATTTAGCAGGGATGGGGCTACTTGTCATTGTGTAGTCCCACCCCTGCTAAACGTGTGTGCATGAGTTTTTCTTTTCACCTCCCTGACTGCTGCCATTAACAAGCCATACCGGCCTACTTGCTTTAACCTGGCATCTGGATATGCAATCCTTGGTGCCAGCTAAATGTATTAAATATTTTTATATACCGACACTGAGGTGCCCACCCCTGTGCTGGTTCATGTCCCACTACTTTTTATTTTTCCACCCTTACCACATCACTCTCCAACACTGGGGTGCCCAATCCCCATTGTCTGTGTACTGAAATGCCCTGACCCAGCAGTCTGGGACACTGGGGTGCCCACCACTGATGCCCCCAAGTATGACGTCAACACTGGGTTGCCTAGTCCCCAGTATCAAGGTCAACAGTACTGTGTTTTTTTTCTCTTCAGTAACCTATGAATAAGAAAACAATCCATTTGTGATCTAACCTCCCCACTAAGCACCAACCCCACCACCCACCTTTACTGAACTAGAAGTTTCCCACGGGCGTATAACCACTCTCTAGTTGAAAACATGTCTTGCTGCTGGAATTGGTGACTGCAATATGATACAAGAAAGTAAGTGCCATACAGTGTATTTCAATGCGTTTTGAACTTTTACTCATAACTTGGTTATTTTTTAAATATTTTGCTCCCAAATTTTCAACATGGCTTTTTGGGACCCCATGTCATGAACAAGGTAAGTGAAATTATACAAATATGGCCCAAAAGGTGATACTGCAATCGCTCCATGAAATCAGATTTTGTGCAGGATTTTAACATTTTCACCTACCGGGTTCTTGAGGTGGGGTCATAAGTAGGCAATACTGAAAATCTGAAGTAAAGATATTAAAAAAAAATAATAATTATAAGTGTATTGAAATTTGTCAATGCTCCCTCATAACTTTGTTCTCAATATTTTGACACCAAATTTTCAATGTAGCCATTGTTTCACACCATCTCCTGAACATGATAGAAGTTGTTTTTCAAATTCTGGCCAAAATGTGCTTTCACACCTGTGTCGTGAAATGAAGTTTTGGCTGGGATTTGAACATTTTCACCTACTGGATTCATGAGGTGGGTCATAAGAAACCTGTTGAAAATTTGGGGTCAAAATATTGAAAACAACAAAGTTACAAAGGTACGTTGATATTCAAACCCCAGGAATCCTTCACTTATGCTTAAGAACTGCATCATTCCGCTGGAATGAGCTGCCCTGGAACTTAGGATTTTATGCTTCTTATGGAATTTGGAATGAAATTCAAACTCTTCTGTGCGGTCATGCTCACCCTCACATTCTAACGCAGATGTATTTTTCCACCTGAAGAAGCAGTCACCCTGAAGTCTCCTCACCAACTTTAGATCGGTTTCCAGTTATTATTATTTTGTAACACTGTTCAGTAGTATACTGTTCAGTTATTTTATTGATATATCTGCTTAGTTAGGTTATTCATTATATATTTGTTAACTTTTCTCTGATCCCCATCAGTTCCCAGGATCCAGAGAGGGATGCTTTATCAGTGCGGTCCCCACTGTTAGGGAACTGCCTTTAAAAACATTTTTTTTATGTTTTTATTTCCTTATCACCTGCATGCCAACCCCTGCGGAGTCATCAAGGCATCCAATTGGCTGTCTTCCTCCTTACCTGTGCACCAGCCTTCCTCCATGGAGCTGTGGTTTAACCCCCAGATGGGGGACGAGGGGCCCCCCTCGAACTTCCATGTGTCATCAGGAAGTCTTTGCTGTGGGACAGGCTGGGGCAATCTGGGATGGTACTGGGTGCTCTGTCATCCTGGCATGCAGAAGCCATTTTTTAATGTTTTCTCCCTGCCCAAGGATGTCGGCATGCATAGAGATCAAGGGGTCACATGCACTGGCAGAGGCATGGTGGTGCACCCAGATCTGGCCAATGTCCCAACCCACCCCGATGTTGATGTACACTACCACCTGTGGTTACCCAGGTGGCAGTATAGCAGTGGGGACAGCAGCCCTTCCTCCTTGGTGGCGGAGAGCTTCATGTGGGACACTCAATTCTTCTCCTTCCAGCCAGCCCTCGATGACCCCAAGTCCACTACTGAACTCGGGTTGCCTGGATCGTGAGCGGTAGCACTACTACTGCTGTATGCAGGGGCCAGCAGGGAATGGATTTTAAAACCACTTTAAATTTTCTCTAAATTACTACAAAATTAAACTAGTTTGCAGTTTTTATGGTTTATTAGTTTAGCCTAACAAACTCATGTTACTGTATGCTAGTTATAGTTGCGGTTTCATTTTCAAGGGAACTGAACCACATTTCAGATACTTTAATCCTTTTTTATGGTTTTACCATGCTGCAGCAACAGCGGCTCCAGAGACATCCCCAAAAGCAACAGCCGCCTTGCCAACTGTCGGCAGTGTAGTGTCGGGGATGCCTCCTGTTTTCATCGGGGGGCTGTGCCCCCCTGAACCCCCTAATGTGGGGGGCTCTGCCCCCACACCCCTCAGTCTCTAGGACTCCAACTCTGAGTCATAGTTGGACGGGGGAACACCCTGTGAGGTATTCCCCTGGCTGTGCAGAAACATCGTAGCAACAGGCGGATTTTGGCCGATTCCTGTCGCTGTGGTGGTCTTCGCTGTGGGGGAGTCGCTGCAGCATCGGTATACGCTTTTTTATGTATACAGGGTTTGTTCCTCAAAAATGCACTTTTCATTAACACTTTGTCTTCCTTGGTTTGTCAGTGTTTGACTTGACTGACTGACCTAGGAAGAATAAGGGACCTGCAGGCTTTAAAAACTGTTTGTTTCCAACTCCTGGCAAAGGCAGAGTGTCACAAGTTGTGCTTAAAGTGTCTGGGTCCAGACCACAATTTTAATATTTGTGAGCTTTGTTTAGTGTTTTTCTCTAAATCACAAAACAATTGGCTAAACAAAAAAAAATTAGATGTCATTAGGCCTTCTCGGTCTGCCTCTGTGTCATAGTAAGGCTCAGGTGAAGGTCCAGCCCTCAGAGTAAGCAGAAGGACAAGTCTACTAGGAATGTATGGATGTCGGGGTGTCTAAAAGGGAAAACCCTGAAACCAGTAAGAGTAAAAGGGACAAAGGCTGCTGAGCAGGCAAATAAAGAATTTTCTTCCCAAATTACAAGGTAGTAGGGGGCTCAATTGGGGAAAGTGCACTAATACCCCAGGAGCAGATAGCCAATTTACAGTAAAAAATTAGATGTCATTAGGCCTTCTCGGTCTGCCTCTGTGTCATAGTAAGACTCAGGTGAAGGTCCAGCCCTCAGAGTAAGCAGAAGGACAAGTCTACTAGGAATGTATGGATGTCGGGGTGTCTAAAAGGGAAAACCCTGAAACCAGTAAGAGTAAAAGGGACAAAGGCTGCTGAGCAGGCAAACAAATAATTTTCTTCCCAAATTACAAGGTAGTAGGGGGCTCAATTGGGGAAAGTGCACTAATACCCCAGGAGCAGATAGCCAATTTACAGTAAAAAAACAAGTTTGGGGTCAGCACTAAAAAGATAAACTTTTATTTAAATATCAAAAAATATATTAAACACACATATAGAAAAGGCATAGACCTCACCCAATTATAAAGCAGCAGTGTAGGCATGCATGTAAGTGTAGTTGTCTGTAGATATAGTAAAGGGAACAGGTCCATAGAGCATAAGAAAATGCACTAAAGCGAAAACCGAGCGTGCAAGCAAAAGATGGCGTCTTGGCAAAAAACAGAATATAACTACATAGCCTCAATATATGAGCAGGAACTGCAAAAAAGCATATAATACCTGCTTGGGGGTAGTGAAATTGCTGAAATGTATGAAGAATAAAGCCAAAAGATTAAAACGCCAAATGCTCATGCCGCCGCTCTGAACAGCTCGAACCAACGGACAACATTCTCTTCCACTTACACTTACGCTAATGCTTACATAGTGACCAATAGGTGGTCTTCTTCAGAGCATAACAAACCATGCAAATGTGCATCCTTTTAAAACGCAAGGAACCAATCGGGATATATTAAAATGACCTAGTGCATTAAATAAACCCAGTCATCAATGAAAAATAAAAATAGAGTAATTAAATGAAGCTGAAGAACGATACACTAATATTGAACACACCATAAAAAATGAGCATATACTACACATGTAGACAGCCTATTAATTAGTTACAAAGTATCGTCAATAAATATGAAAATATACCGAATGCTCATAATATCAATAAGATGCTATCACAGAATGTAATCAACAATGTGCACACCTTAAAACCCATATGTTGACATAAGATCAAAAAAATTTAAACCGTACAAGTAATTCGAACATGTATCTGTATATTGCACCAAATGGGGACCAGAGCCAGCAAGTCATTTGTCAACTTTGTCAAAAAGTCAGAGCCAGTGTGGCCAGAGCACTGTTCACATCATAATCACACTATTATCAATTACTAAAATGCATCACTAAGAAGGCAGAGCCAGGAAGTCATGCCTTCACCATAATCAGAGCACGATCAAGTCATGATTACTAACTAAGTAATAAACATTTGTAAATAGCTATACAGGGGAATGTCTTCATTTAGACCATTCGGTCTCAGAGTATCATTTCAAAAATCCAAAATGCTTCTCTCTGTAGAAGTTTAATTCCATAGTCTCCACCTCTTAATCCAATTTCCACTTTTTCAAGTCCCACAAATCTTAAAATTACTTGGAGAGCCATGTCTGGCCTCCAAATAATATGGCATACGCATATTCACCATTGTTATTTCTGATAGCCCTTTGTGTTCACCAAACGTAACTTTAAAGATTTCCTGGTTTGTCCTACATATGACATGACACAAGGACATGTTAACATATAAATTACACCTTGGGAACTACAGTTGATAAATGATTGGATATCGTATTTTTTCACAGACCTTGGGTGACTAAAGGATTTCACATCAGATGTATTAAAACATCTGACCCAGTGCCTGCTAAGAAAAAGCAAAAAAAAACATGTCACTGCCCCTCCTGCTGAAGAAGCAAAGAAGATGCCAGTTCACAAAAATAAGAAATGATAAAGCTGCAAAGATGGATCAGAAATCAGGGTATATGAATAAGGGAATCCTGAAACAAGAAATAAAATAATAGTCAGAGCAGGCACCGGAGATGGGGCATGCCAAAAAAAAGAGCCAGTAGCTGTCCCTCTTCTTGAAGAAGGAAAGGAGTCACCAGTGAATAAAAATAAAGCCTGCCCCACCTTCCTCAGGTTCTGGTTCTCTCCCCAGTGGGAAAGGGAAATTGTTTAACCAGGAAAGGCACACTAAGCCAAAGCTTGTTTCCAGGTGCGCCCTCTGAGCACAAGAAAGTTAACTGACTTGCTCAGAGGCACACTGTATGAAAGTGGGGGCTGTGGGTTTCAAACCCAGGTCTCTAGGTTTGCAGCTCAGAGCCCTAAACCACAGTGCTATGCTGCCTCCTATATTCAGTGCATATGGAGGAGGAGGTGGAAATGTTTATGATGAAAAGGTGGAGGGAGAACCCATAGAATCAGATGGTTCTCCTGAGCAAGAATTTTGTCTCACCTCCAGGACGTTCAAAACACTTGCCTCTCACTATACCGTTATGAGACTTTAATCAATTCTCTCAGCATTTGCTCAGGAAACTGATGAGGAGGAGGTTGAATTCATGAATATGATGGGCTTATCCCCCCATTAAGGGGTTGATGCTTCCCATCCCTAAATTTGTCAGAGCAGACATTTAAAATCATGTCAGCGCCCACCTCAGCTGCTGGCATAGTTAAGAAAATTGAGAAAAATTAATGAATGAATAAATAATTAAATATAAGTTGGCAAACAGGGTTTTGGGTACCTGTATTCCCATCCTGATCATGAGGGAGTGGTTCAGACTGTTGTCTGAGACAAGGCCAAAGTGCCCTTTTCCTCCTAGCATCCTGAAACAGATTCCAAGAAACTGGACTCCAGGGAAGACAAAAAAAATGTGTATACTTCGGCTTTCTTACTCTTAAGGCAGGCAGCTTATCTCACCAACATATCACAGTACCAGAGAGGGATATTATTCCAGATACTGCCTAACCCTAAAGAAAAATGCATAAGATGCATAAGGGACATACATCAGGTTCAGGTTAAGGGACTGCCTCTACCAGTTCACAGACCCTCTCTTTGGCCTTACTTTAGCCCCAAGGGTATTCACAAAGTGCCTACCTGTGGTGGCAGTACATTTGAGAAAGAGAGGGGTGGCAGTTTTTTCCTTAACGGGGGTCAAAGCAGGAAGCAAACTCCTCAATATTGCTGACTCTAAACACTTTGGAGGGATTGGGCTGCATCATAAACTTTCAAAGTCCCAAACGGAACCAGTTCAAGCGCTAGACTTTATCAGTGCAGAGCTGGCTACCCTGCAAATGGGATGGCATTCCTTCTTTTCACAAGTTTAGCATATCTGATTTCAACTGTAGTGTGGAATACACTTAAGCATGGGGCTTAAAGCCAGCAACCACCCCTTTAAGAACTCTGAACAGATGTTGGTGGTTTATTGCTGTTTTATTACTGTTTTACTGCGTTAGGAGGGGCTGGTTAGAAACCCTTGGGATTCTGAGTGGTCAGTCAGTCTCTGTGGGTCAGCAGTCCGAGACAGAACCTCATGATATGCTGATGTCTTGGTAGTCTGAGAATAAACACCATTTTGCCACATTTATTTTATGCGTCCATCTGTTATTTGCACGGTCCAGCTGGGCATCCACCAGAGCAGTGAAAGATGGACATGGCAGACCTGAAGAGAAGGTAAGGGTCCTTTTGACAGACCAACACCAAAACACTACAGTAGAATCCTTCAAAGCAGGCCAGCCAATGTTAATGGAGCTCTGGGGTACTACTTGGACCATACCAAAGATGTAAGGTCTACTAATGCACAATTATTCATCACCTATAGTGAAGTGGAAACAAGTTGTTGGATAGTTTCCTGCATACAGTTCTGTTATGGCAAAGCTGGCAGGTTGCCATCTGAAGGCTTTAGGGCTCACTGCACATGTGGAACCTCTGCCTCTGTGGCAGCATCAAGAGGTGTTTCCCTGCAGTAAATCTGTAAGCAGCTACTGGGAAAACAGTACACACATTAACAAAACACTACTGTCTGCTGGACATATGGTCCAGAAGGGATGCCAGTTTTGGTACTGCTGTCTTGCAGAAACTTTTCCCTAAATAGGTTCTGTACCCAGCCTCCCAAGTGAGGGATTCCTGGTGTTTGAAGAAAAAAATCAGTCACTGTAGTATTGTTATTTCTTCCAAGGGATCCCTTGCTATGCTTTAGAATACCTACCTCCACTTCCAGAACCCAAAAATGGCTTGCACAAGAATCAGTTAAAGTTCTTTATGTGCTGGCATTACTTGTTACAGTGCCTTTAGAGCTGTTGATCAGTGATCTGAGTCTTTTAAATTCTTCATAACATTTTAAAAGTATTTTGTTATATTTTTGGCGGCCATTTAGCTAGTTTAGTGGTCACTGCTCACCCTAGCTTTCAAAATAAATCTGCCATTAGAATGTGAGGGTGAGTAGCCATCCCGGTGGCGCAGAGGGCTGAGGCACTGGACGCCACACCTCAAACCATGCCAGTGACCCAGGGTTGGGAACAAGCCTGGGTTGCTGGGGGTCGGTCGGGGAGGAGAGGATTGAGAGTCCATAGGACAACTCTCCTCTCCTGGGGAGGGTGGGGGTTTAGAGCCGCTGCAACACTGGCTCCTGGTGGCAACCAGGTGGTGGTGCATGGTAGCTCAGAGTGCACGGGGATGACGGGGGCAGTCGTTGGATGCGCAGTGTGAATGCACATGCGCTGCGACATCCCAGACGTTACTGCACACCCGTGCTGAAAAAAGGAAAAAGGAGAAAAAGAGGAATCCTCCGGCGCGATGAAGCCTCGGTCTACTGGCGCCTCACCAGACACTCAAAGGATTTTCCCTCCAGCCTGGCTCACTAGGAACTCCCCAGTGCGCGGGGTATGTACCCGCTGGGTTGAGACCTGGGTTGCGTGTAGGGGGAAGAGGTCAAGAACGGGAGCTGCAGCCGGTGGGGTGCCATAGGTCGTTGGGCTGAAAGGGGAACCAAAGGCAACACCCCCAGCAAAGGAGGTAGGAGCATAAAAGTATAAATAAAAAAAAAAGAAGAATATGAGGGTGAGCATGACCACACAACAGAGTTTGAATTTGATTCCTAATTCCATAATTAGCATAAAATCCTAAACTTTAGGGCAGCTCATTTCAGGGGAGTGATGCAGTTGTTACGTATAGTGAGGGATCCCTTGGAAGAAACAACATCACTATGGTGACTCATTTTTTCTTTTTCTTTTTTGGTAACTCAGGTTTATTTAAAAGTAAATGGAGCATAAAGACAGGAAAAACAAGCAGGCTTCCACAGACAATACAGCAGGCATATCTAACATCACTACAGCTATAGCCATCATAAGACATTTAAAACAATTTTATCAAAATGATGCTAAGCAATATGAAGCATATATTATAAATATTTAACTCCTTTCAATTGATTTTTCAGATGCGAGTGTAAACTTAGAAATTTGATGTGCTGTGATAACTTAATGTGCAAGTTAACAGGAAGAAATAAAAACAACCATCAATTAATTGTGGCAACCCAAAATGAAACTTGAATAAAACTTGAACTGTGCAGTGTGTTTACTTATTATTATTATTTTTTAAACTAATTTCTCTTATTTTTATTTTAAGAACCTATAATGATAAGGTGTTCGGGGGGGCCACTCTCCTGTTGGTTATCCTCTTCCCTTTTCTTCTCTTCTCTTCTCTGGGGGTTACTGAACTGGGAGTTGTACTGAAAGACTTTCCAGCAGAGGGTGTCTGAGTGGTCAAGCAGTGGGAGTCCCAACTGACCCACATGGAAGTATATTTGTCAACAAACATGTTTAGTTCTGCTGTTATGCATTCCATTTTCTGTACCTCCTTCACTCTAGTAAGTAATTCCCCCAGATCTGTAGGATTAGGGGAGAGCCAGTGAGATATAATACATTTACAAGATGCCATGCGCAACAAAGTGTATAACTGTCTGTGTTTATAGGGACCAGCTTCTTTTATAGAGGATTCCAATATCATAGATTTAAAGTCATGAGGCAGTTGCTTGCCACATGTGGAATTCAATTCACTTTGGATCCCTTTTCAAAAAGTGTCTAATTTTGGTCTCAGTCAAAACAACAAGAGTATGTGTGCCCACCTGACCACAATTCTGCCAAAAAAGGGAAGAGTTTTGTCCCCGAAAGTGCTGTTATAGTAGGAACATGAACAAATCTAGTGCAGATTTTCCACTGAAATTACTTGCAGTTGAGGGAGGCCGACAGTTTCCAGCTGTTCAACCAAAGATTGTTCCACTCCTCCACACTAACAGGGTGCCCTGCCTCTGTCTTCAAGTTTATCCTGACTTGGTCAGAAGGATTAGGTCCTGCTGTCAAAAAGATTGTAGAGAGCTGGGAGATCAGCCCCCTGCCTTTCTTATGCCTGGCTGCCCAAAATAGACACTCCTCCAATTCAGACAGGTCACTGGTGATGTTGTGTAAGCCTACTTCTGTGAGCAAACAGTAACAGACTTGAGGGTACTGGAAAAAAATCAGACCACGGTAGTCCATAGGTCTGATTTATTGGCACAAAAAAGGCTAGTTGGGTACTGTATAATAATTGTTTGTAGTGTAAGGCATTGTAATTCCATCTTTGTAAGTCATTATCTATCTTAAGTTGGATAAACCTAGGGTCACCTATTATAATGGTCTAGGCAGATTGGGGTACGAGTGACTGAACTAGCTTTTTGAAAAGCTCTTAAAGTCTGCCTGGTCCAGGGTTTTGTTATATTTCGCTAGGCTTCAGGGGGTCATTTGAATAAAGGGCAGAGCATATAAGGGAGCTAGAAGAGAGGCTACATTCTCTAACCTGTACCAGCCTGTGCTCTCTTTCTGTTTTAACCAAGAAACTATGGGAAGCAGTTATGTTGCCAAGTAATAGAATCATAAATTGGGCAGTCTCAAGCCACCTTGTTCCCAGGGCCATTCTAGCAGTTTTGTACTAGGCAAGGTCTATTCCCATTCCAAACAAATTTCAAGTAAATAGTATCCAACTTCCTCTAATATGCCTCTGGAATCTAAGTGGGAGAGTTTTAAATAGGAAAAGAAATCCGGGCAGGACATTCATTTTTAAAATATTAATTTTGCCAGCAAGGGAAAAAGGGAGAGTGGACTAGTGTCGTAAATTTTCTGTGATTCCCTGCATTAGGGCATTATAGCTCAAGTGAAAAAGGTGATAAAGAGCTGTATTGACCCTAATCCCTAAATATCAAACTGTCTTGTTCCTAGCCCAGGTGAATGGGAAGGTTGCCAAAAATTGTTCTGAACATCAACCACTTGGTTTCAGGCTTTGGATTTACTGTAATTCATTTTGTACCCTGATAACGTCTCATAATCTTCCAGTAATTTACATAGCTTCAGGACAGAGCATATCAGATCACCCAGATAAAACAAGGCATCGTCAGCATATAGGGATATTCTGTGTTCCCTGTTGGGACCCCGAATGCCTGCAGTATCTGGGTGGTGTCGATCTGCCATTGTCAGGGGCTCAGTACATACAGTGAACAGTAAGGGGGGCACCTTGTCTGGTGCCTCTGAATAAGGAGAATCTTTGTGAATGCACTCTGTTTATTTTAACTTTTGCTTCGGGAGCTAAATATAATGTTTTGATACTGTTTAGCAAATGTTCTCCAAAGCCCATTTTACTAAAGTATAATGCAGGAAGGTCCAGTCCACCCTACTGAAGGCTTTCTCTGCATCCATAAAGAGCAAAAAAAAAAAAACCCGTTCTTTTGTTGCTTTGAAATTATATTCAAGACGTCTAATGTTATCTGTCAAATGACAACCCTTGATGAAGCCAGTCTGGTCAGAGTGGACTAGAACCCCCACAAATTCCTGCATTCTGGTGGCCAGTATGGCTGTAAAAGGTTTTTTTTTTTTTCCCTTTCCATTGCTCCAGGTTGGCCACTCCTTTGGGCCGCCTAGGTTCCCACTGGTGCCCCTGCCCCGTTGCCGGCCACCACCAACTCATATTTGCAGCCCCCGGGTAACCTGGACATAACCTTTCACCGGGTGGGTCCCCCTCCTCTGAGGGAGATAGGTGCCAGTAGGGGTCAGCCAGCACATGTTACTTGGCCCGGGTGATGCTGAGGTGGATCTGGGCCACATCGGGGCTCGGCAGCACCGGGAGCCGGCGACCGTCATCCGGTCGGCCATGGAGCACTTTTCTGCTTTGCTCCCCGGAGGCATGGTGTGCCATGTCAACGCGTAAGCTGACATTCCCTATGCCCCCTTTAGTCAGTGGGACCCCAGCACATTGTCATACTCCCAGCCTCTGCCAGGAGTCAGCAAGCACCGAGTCCCTGATCCATCCTTCCCCCGAGAGAAGGTATGCAGTCTCAGATGCTCTAGCCTTCTCTCCCCAGCTAGCCCTCCAGCACCCCAAGTCTGTTCCCGAACCTGGGTCACTGGCATTGCAAGCAGAAATCCAACTGTTGCACCGGTGGGCCGGCCCTGTAAAAAGTTTCTGATCAACATTAGAAGAGAAATTGGGTGATAAGAACTACAGATGCTCAGATCTTTCCCTGGTTTTAGTAACCCTGAAATCTGTGCCTGTGACCATGATGGAGGTGCCCACTCTCCTCCCTGCACCCCCCAATATGTAATTAAGAGTGGCTGTAACAGTGGTCTAACTTTTTTATAAAATTCTCTGCTGTGCCATCTGGACCTGGGGATTTCTTTTTTTTTAATTTGAATTGCTGTTTCAATTTCCCCTGAGGTGTTTGGCTGAGCTAAGGATTCAAAGAGATTCTGTGTTTATATTCAGTATTGTATATTTGTCTTTCTAAGTGTTGTTTCTCTCTTCTTTAAGGCACTAATGCATGAGATTATTTTCCCTGTAACTTTGGCTTTTAGGCCATCCCCAAGCCCTTAGAGAAGTGTCTCCCACTTTATTGTGAAGTGGATAATCCACTACCACGGTTTTGACTAGAGTCTGGAAGTTTTTTTTTGTTTAATAATTGTCGCTGAAACTGTTAACTGTATCAGTGATATGTAATTGCATGTAACTGTGCACCGTGTCCATGCTATGTATTTGCCTCCCCAGTTTCCTTCCCCCAGGTTGCACCTGGAAACAAGCCTTGGCTCAGTGTGTTCAGTGTCTCGATTGGGGCATAATGATTCAAAATAGTGTAACGGGTCCCCCTGTAATTCCCCTCTGTTTGTATGCTGCAGCCATTGGGATCTTGCATTATATTGTAAATTTCCAATGGTGTGTCTCTTCTGGTTAATATTGCTACTCCCCTACAGCATGGATGTTCCTCACAGGTTGAGGTAAATACCTCCCCCACCTATTTTTGCTTTAATTTGGCATGCTATGTCTTTCATAGATGTGTCCCTTGAAGTAGAGCCACAGTAGCCCCCACACTCCCCAGTTCCTGAATGATTCTGTTTCTTTTAATAGGGCTATGCAACCCTTTGACATTATAGGTCATTACTTTTAAATCTCACATGTCTCCATCTTAATCCCCCCAACATCCTATACAAGTCCCCATTTATCCTTTATCAAGAGATAAACACACTGCATAAACAACCAGTTATGAACAAAACTAGAAGACAGACCCTCCAAGGACAGTGCAATGTATGGGATTGCCCACTCAGTTGACTCAGGGGCATCTGTTGAAGGCCAGATAGACAAATATGGTGCCATGCGGTCGCTGGGTGAAAAGCTGACTCTGAAAAGGAAGCAACAATTTGCACTGTGAAAAAGGCAAATGCAGAGTGTATGGATGTATAAACAGTGTAAAGTTTGAGGTCTGAGTCCTGAGTCCCCCCCTCAGTCGAACTCAGCCATATACAGCAGCCAAGGTGGTATTACTGCTGACCAGCCATTCAGTTGTACATCTCCATTTGAAGCTTCATCCGGCCTCTTTATATCACTGTAGCAAAACTGATATCATCTTCTCCCCCCCACACCCATGGCAGAGGAATAAACTATTATATGAAAATCAGTTCAGATCCTGAATTTGCCAAGTATGGATCGCAATAATAACCCCCCAGCTGAACAAGCCAAGGATGCTGTGATGCACAAGAAGTGAGCAACAAATGGAGAAGTGCATCATCTCGAGGTCATAACCAGCAATAAATGGCCAGTTACACTTTCTGGTTTTAAGGGGAGCCATTTACCAGATATTAACTGGTTACAGCTAGGCTAGAACCGAAACTGTATCACCCCATTAAGAAGTGTGGCAGCACTGCTCTGGACAGGGTAAGCAGCACACATATAAAATATCTTTCTGTAGCGCTCCACACTATCAATGGGTATTCATAACAACTGGGTATAATGCACCTCTACCAGGGGAATGGCACAGCCCAAGCTTTTAGAATGCTGGGCATATGAGGATTCTGAGCAGCAGCAACTCCCTAGTTCACCTGTGCCATTGAAAGGGGACAGAGCTACCATTATCCTCTCTCAAGACTCTTCAAGATTTCAGGATTTCTGTTGGGGCTGCAATTCTGCATAGCAGGTTGGGGCTGCCTGGTTCCAGGGAACACCCCTAAATTAAAATTGTGCCCGTTAAGCTGCGGCTTTCAAATTGGCTAACCTGCTTTACCCATTTCCATTCATAGACTGGGAGCCAGTTCTGCCATGCTAGTGTGTTCTAATTGTCTTCATTAAAAAAAAAAAAAAAAAGGTGCCACAGGTAGGTACATTCTGTTTTATTTGTGGGGCAGTGTAAGTCTCCTTGGGGATTCACTAGGCTTTTGCGTCCCCCCCCCCCCAGTTTTCAGGTTATATTGATGCTACTTTTAAAAATAAATAAATAAAAAGAAAAAAGAAAACTACTGTGTTTTTTATGTGAGGACATTGCCTTGTCATTGTACCATTAACAGTGACAGTAAGCGTCCTCAGACAGCGTTTTCCTCAGTGGGCTGCTAGGGACTCAGCCACTCTCGGTTAAACATCAGTGCTTGTTTTTCATCTTTGTATTATATTGTATTATATTGTTTACTTTCAGAGGGCTTGGTGTACTCTCCTTTCACCTCATCCTTCTGAACATTCGCGCTACGGTTTTTGGTGGTTGGGCGTGCACTTCTTCAGTTGTTGTTTGCGCACTTGCCTTTTGCGCGCCAGTGGGGACACACAAAGTGTATATAATATTTGATGCAACTGCGTGACAGTGCATGCAAGTTGCATAGTGAATGCACACAAATATGCTTTTTGTGCACATTCCTATTCTTTATATTGCATATAGTGTTTGACACAACTGCGTGACAGTGCATGCAAGGTGCGTAGTGAATGCAAGCAAGTGCACATTTTACATACACTCCTATTCTTTATATTACATAATTGCATTCCCGTACACGCAAGTTTGCGTGCACATGCATTTAGCATGTCAGTGTCACAAAGGATCTCTCAGCGCAAGCAAGCTATTCATATTCTCTAGTTCTGTCACTGTACTATAACAGTTATAATTATAAACAGGACTGTTATATTGGCACCATGGCTTATCAGAGACCATTAATTATGAAAAGGTGTAAGACCGGCAAAGGGTGATGAGGCCCTCCCCCGTGGGTTCCTATTGCCCTCTTGTGTTGCCCAGCACAATATTTCTCTAACAGTTCCCTCCAGATGATCCTCCGAGCTGGGGGATCTGTATCTTCAGTTGGCAGTGGCAAAGCAGAATTGTGAAAGAAATCACTTCTTTTGCTCCTTGGCAAGTTTTTGAGCCCTGATGTCCTGCAGGGCATCCCATCAGACACCCCCAACCCCATACCATGCCCCTCAGGTCAGGGGGGCCCTACATGGGCACATCCAGGTGCATCGCAGTGAGAAGAGGCTGCGGAGACAGATTTGCAGGCAGATCCTTACCCTGACTACTCTTGGTCAGGATGAGAATTTTGGGGATCTTGGAGAGGCGCTTGACCTTTATATAACAAAAAAAAGTTCCCTGAAGAAAAGGACGTCCTCTTTGAGGAGGAGGAGGAGGAGGAAGAACAGGAAGGGGAGTGGACGGCGTGCAGGTGAAGGAATCTGGTTCCTCCCCTGTTCAACAACAAGTTCTTCTCTTTTTGATAGCTGAGGTGCTAGGTCCTTTCAGCTCAAGGAGGAACAGTCCGTGGAGGCTGTAGACAGCAATCCAATTCTGTCTGCGTCCTCCTCTGCTCCAAAGTGTTTCCAGAGTTTTCTTCACTGTGACCATATTATTGAGCAAGAATGGGCTGGAGTGTATCAGAGAAAGTTCCTTCCAAAACTGAAGGCGCAGCCTTCTCCATGTTTAGAGGAGAAAATTCACAGGTGTGAAGCCTCTCAGCTAGCGGACAAGGCTGTCTATAGTTCATCAATCACACCGCCCTGCCTATCGAAGGCTGTCTGGCCTTCACAGATTCACACAACAAATGGGTGAGTGCCACGTGAAGGAGGGTTTCCCCTCCTAACGGCACAAACCGACGTACTTCTTGCACCTCCTTTATTGTTGCCAGAGCTGCGAATTTGTGGGTCACTACTCTGGGCAGTTTCGCTCCTCCTGTTTTGGAAGGACTGAGCATTTTGCAGTTGGTTGCCATGGTCTCCATGTTTTCTAGGTGATTCTACAGTGGAGAATTTGCGTAGGTCGGCCCATTCGGCCTACCACATTGTATCACCAATGTGGGGCGTATGGTTTAGGCATTCGGCCACTGATCAAGCTTCAGAATCTAAGCTGTTTAACCTTCCCCTTCAGGGATGCTTGTTGTTCGGTTCCGGTGTGGATGCTATTTAAGGAACTTGGTACCCAGAGAATAGAGAAGCCCCTCAGGTAACAAAAGTTCAAGTAATAGAGGGGCCCTGGCAAAACACCTTGCAGGAGGACCAAGCCAAAGAGCCTGGTACCTCATTAAGTGGGTACATGAGCCCATCCCTCTCCCCTTCCTTGGTGGAAGACTACAGGAATTACTCTAGATGGGCCCAAACAACATCAGATGCCTGGATTTTGGAAATTCTAGACCTGAGCTATGTCATAGAATTTTAACAATCTCTTCAAGGACATTTTCTGCTGTCCCCAGTCTCCCAGGATGTTGCAAAGAGACAGGCGGTGTCAGAGACCCCAAACCACATCATTCAAATTGGGGCCATTGTGTTGGTCCCACCAAGTGAACAAGGTCAGGGTTTCTACTCATTCTATTTTTCCCATTTGTCAGTTTCACCAGAAGTATCTTAGGTTCTCGATACTGCGCCAACATTCCCAGTACAGGGTGCTTCCCTTGAGATTTGCAACAGCCCCCAGGGTCTTCTCAAAGGTGCCGATAGTCCTGGTGGCTCAACTTCAACAGAAGGGGTGTCATGTCTATCATTATCTGGATGACCTGATTATCCATGCACCAACATTGTCAAGGAAGTCAGTGCTCAGGATTCTGGAGATGCTCAAGTCCCACAACTAGGTGGTGACCTGGGAGAAACACTCTCCTGAGCCATCTCAGACCTTAGTACACCTGGCGGTAGTCTTCAGCATAAAAGGAGATCTTACTGACAGTAGTCCAGGGACTTAGGACTCAGGCACTGGCCTGTGCTCTCAGCCTGCTATGTAGCTTGGTCCATTTGGTGGCAGCAATAGATCTAGTCCCATGAGCTCATTTCTTATGCGGCCCCTTCCAATGGGATTGCTGATGGATCGGCATCCAACACAGAAGATTATCAAACCAGAATCTCCCTCTCCCCTCAATTACAACACTCCTTGAGCGAGTAGGTGAGTGTGCAGAATCTGAGCAAAGGGGCTCTGTTGGAACTCCTCCCAAAATTTATTTTAACAACAGATGCCAGTCTGCACGGTTGGGGGGGGGGCAGGCCTAAACCAACTACCCACTTAAGGAACTTGGTCAGTGCAGGATCAGCATTTCCACATAAATGTTCTGCAAATGAGGGCGGTTCATCTGGTTCTTTGATTTCAAAGCCTGCTGCAGACCAAAGCAAAAAAAAAACAACAAAGAACAGGGAGATGCTAAAAGATCTTCTCAGGTGGACAGAGGAGAATCTTCTCTCTCTCTGTCAGTAGTACTCTTGGCAGTGGAGTTGAACATTCAAGCAGACTGGTTAAACTGCAAAAATGTTCACCCCAGAGAGTGAAGATGAACCTGGAGGTGTTCGGAATTTGGTGCAACAGGTTCAGTCGGCCACAAACCACTCGGTTCATACCCAGCTTCAATGTTCAGGATCCAAGGTTCTTTAGACATTTTCAACATCTACAGGTGGAAGCAGTGGACGCTCTGATTCAGGAGTGGGCCTTCATCAGAGCATATGCGTCTCCACTGCCTCTTCTCCCCAAGGTCAAACAAAAATAAGACACTCAGAGGAAGCTTTCTTCAAGTAGCTCTGAAGTGGCCAGGAAGACTGCAGTTCTCGGACTCAGTGAACCTAGCTAAGCAAGCACCCTTTTGCCTTCCAATGCACAGAGACCTTCTGTCTCAGGGTACCATTCGGCACCCAAATTCAGAAGTGATGTAGTCATGGCCTTGCTCCTAGAAGCAGGAGTTACCTAAATTTAGGTTTCTCTAAGAAAGTAGTGGATACGGGGCTTCCGGTGATGTCACAGCGAGTGATGGAAGCTTGAATCAGAGCTCTGTCCCCCAGGTGTAATTCTATTATTAATTGATCACCATCTAAAGCTCATTCAAGTTCATTAGAGCTAAATACTGGCTGTTGGCAACCTAGAGATATGGGCCGTTCAAAAAAAAATCTGTTTTGGAGGGATCGCAATGGCAGATTACCGGTGCTACAGCTTTGCGGCCCGGTGGCTCGAGCTCCACGCCGTCACAGTCCTCAGCACTCACAGCGGGCTCAGGTAATGAAGGTGAGGACTCTGGCTCTGATACCTGCTCAATGATCGATCACCAGGGCAGATAGTTAATGGATCTTGCAACTTCTGCACAGAATTGATAACAAAGTCTCTGGGATCCAAAAAGATCGGAAAAAGCTTGAGTCTTGTACTACTTCCATAGAGACCCATCTCGAAATGGTTCAAAATGAAAACATGGCATACAGCAGATCTTTGGCCTACCTGCATGAGAGAGAGAGAGATCTGACCCTTTGCATGGAAGATGCTGAGGCTAGATCCAGAAGAAACAATATTCGGGTGTTTGGGGTCCCAGAGGAGGCAGAACAAGATGATGTAGCACAATTTATGGAATGCTGGCTTAAGAAAGAGCTAGAACTCTCAAAGGACTTTCTGATCGAAATAGAGAGAGTGCACCAAGCTGTTGCCCCCTAAGCCAAAGCCTGGAGCCCCCTCAAGGTCTATCATTCTCAAATTCCTTCGTTATCCCATGAAGAACAAGATACTTAGAATGGCATGGAGGAAAAAGGACCTTAATCTCGATGGTCAGAAAGTCTGCATTGACCAAGATTATCCCCCCTCCTTCTTGCTAAGCAGAAGGTGGTTCTGTACATTATTAAGCAACTAAGAGAATGTGAGCTCAAAGCTCAGCTCAGATACCCTGCTCAATTGTGGATCAGGACAAGGAAGGAGTTAAATCTTTTGATACCCTCCTGGCCACCTCTACCTATCTAAAATTCTTGGGAGTCTCCCTCCCCAACCTGGAGGAAGACATTGCAGAGTGAGAGATCGAGGACCTTTTATGGTCGGTTGCCTTGGAGGGGAAGCGGGCGGGGAAGAAATGTGCTGACTCCCTCCCTCCTGCCCCTTCACTCTGACTTAGCTAGATAGATCCAGCCAAAAAAGAAACACTGAGCCTACCTTGCACCATTACGGTTATGTCCTTTTTCAATAGCGGTGCCTGCGCGTCTTAAGTAAAAGTCTACCTCTTGTTTGGTTTGTGGTTGGTCTCTCCAGATGAAGTCTTCAGATGTTTTGTCTCTTTTCTCCTGACCAAGCTGACTTATCACTCCCAGACCTCCTCTGCATTGTCTGGGCAACATGTGGATGGGACATTGCACTGGAAGAGTTTTCGATCTGACCTGCTTTTGCCGCAGCCCTCTTCCGGTCCAGATTTAACAGTGCCCCCTCATCTGCTCCATCCCGATTCTTTGCAGTGAGGATGCCCTTAGGGCCTGGCTTCTGGATCCCTGTTTCTGATGGTTGTTGGGATGGATGCTGTCACCTTCTGGTATTTAGTCTCGGAGGTCACCGTGACTGGAATACTTTGCAGGCTAACTCCCCATGCTTACCATCGCAAGAGGATGTTTTTTATTTCCTCATAGTGGGAACAGTCTACTGAACTAGTATAATAAAATCATGTACTCTGCTCACTGTTTACTTCATGTTATATTTTTGGCTGCTTATTTGAACACTCTGCAGTGATGCTTGTCTCATTGTTTGGTGGGGGGTGCTGCGGGAGTCGGGTGGAACAGTTTTAAGGTGCAACAGCCACCAGTAACTGATTTGGGTTTAGGCTCTGTTATGTTAGGTAATTTGTTGTTAAAGGGGATAATTTCAATGTTTCTACAGGAGGCCCATGGTTTGGCACCCACTTTGCCTCCCTTCCTGGGTGAGGCACTTTGTTTCCCCCAATTTGGGTGCCTACCTACAGTTTTCTCTAATTTATGGTCTTCTTCTGATATCCCTGAATTGCACTCAGGGGGGTTCCTGGCTTCAAGACTCCCGGGAGTTTCTCTCGAGGGTATTGGCTTGGTGTTTTCTAGTTGTAGCTAGATACACCAATATTTTCCACCCACGTCAGTGGTTGTTCTCCTCAGAGGCAAATAGTTTCCTCCAATATGCCGTTTTGCATCCAATTTACTACCTGTCACTGTTGTGAATGTCACTTTTATTTGTTGCTCACTATGGCTTCATATTGTTACTGTTTGTCCTGTCTGTACTTTATTTTTAACTGTTGTACAGCTGTCTGATTATGTTTTTTTTTTATCTACCCTGGGATGTTGTGGGCTTGGATGGGGAGTGGGGGGTGGGCTATGGGTATGCAGTGTGTGACTATGACCTACCCTTCTAGCTATGAGTAGTCTCAAGATATGCTCTGTTAATGTGAAGGGAATTAACAATGTTGTCAAATGCACCAGAATTCTGCAAGAATTAAATAGGGAGCACTGTGACATTGCCTGTCTACAAGAGACAAAGCTCTCTCAGCCTGACCACTTGAAGCTGCACAGGTCATGGGTGGGTTCTGTGTATTTTGATGCTCACCCACGCACTAAGAGGTCAGGGGTTGCAATTTTGGTGCATAGAGGGTTGTCTTTTCAGGTTAATAAAGTCCATACAGCCGGTACTGGCAAATTGGTTATGATATCAGGAGTTTATGGCAGCCGTCCCCTGCTTTTGGTGTCGATTTATGCTCCCACCCCTCCCTCAGAGGAATCTTTAGAAATATTTTCCATGTAATGTCCTTCCTTTCAGAAGGCCAAATAATTTGTGTGGGGACTGGAACTGCGTGGAGAACCTCAATGTGGACCCCGGCATGGTAGGCAGAAAGCTTGCTCCCACCTATTAAGAACTCTCTGCACAGAGTCTGGATTTATTGACCCCTGGCGTTTGCTTAACCCCCGGTAGGGGGGTATATTTCACCTTTTACCCTACTGCAACACATTCCTATTTCAGGCTTGACAGATTTTATACTCAGAAAGTTTGGGCTTATACCTTCCATAATATCCAGACACACCCTGTCACCTTTTCTGATCATGCAATGATTTCGGCCCTGCTGTACTGGGGGATCCCCTACAAGGTGAGGAGTTTGGAGGTTTGACCCCAGACTTCTCAATAATGAGGCCTACGTCAACTCCACAAGAGAGACTATTAAACATTACATAGCGGAAAACAAGGGGCCCGACTCTTCTCATAAGTTTATATGGGTTGGGCTAAAAGCTGTTATCCGTGGCCACACTATCGCCTTCACATCTCACAAAAATAAACAATATCTAGCTAAGGTTAAAGTGGCACTGGGGTTGATCTCCAACCTAGAGGTGGAGCACAAAGGTACAAGAGATCCTGCCCTGCTCCCTAAACTACAACAAGCTAGAGACGAATATAACAAGCTTATAATGAGACACACAGAGAATGCCCTGAGGTACATTAGGCAAAGATACTACAAGTGGGGGGAGAGAGCGAGCAGACTGCTGGCCCTACACCTCAAAAAACAAGAGGCTGACAGATACATACCTAAGATTAGGGCTATAGACAATTCCCAAAAGTTGGTCACTCAGCCCACCCAGATAGCAAATGAATTTCTTAAGTTCTATAAACAGCTGTACAGCAGAGAAAGAGTGCCGGATCATACCTGGTTGATTTCCGAATTCTTGAAGGGTGTGCATCTTCCCACCTTGTCTGCGGAACGGCGGGACATGCTGGATGCTCCTATTTCAGAAGGCGCGGTCTTGGCTGTGATAAAGTCTCTCAGGGTGGGTAAGGCACCAGGCCCAGATGGCTTTGTCACAAACTTTTACAAAAGGTTTGCAAATGAAATATCCCCCCTTTTGACCAGGGTCTGCAATGATGCCCACGAGGAAGGGGCAACCCTGGACATGTGGAATGGAGCTTTGATTTCAGTGCTCCCTAAACTGGGGAAGGAGCCAACCCTGTGTTCCAGTTTCCATCCTATTTCCCTCCTAAACCAGGACGCAAAGATCTTTGTTAAAGTTATAGGTTTGAGACTGCAAAAAGATAATCCCTTTCCTGGTACACCCAGATCAATCTGGGTTCACTCCTGGGAGGCATATTCAGGATAATATATGACTTCTTTTAAGTACTTTGTCAGCTTCTAAACACTTCCCTGCCACTACCCTCTGAGCAATCATATCTCTTGACGTTGAAAATGCGTTTGACCGCCTCGACTGGCAATACTTAGATGGGACTCTTCAAAAATTTGGCTTTGGTAATAAATTTTGGAGCCGGATCCAAAATTTATATAGGAACCCTTGTGCCCAGGTAAAGGTTAATGGGGTCATTTCCTCGGTGTTTGGAATCGAAAAGGGTACTAGGCAGGGCTTCCCACTCTCCCCCTACTATTTGCAGTCATTATTGAACCCCTGGCAGTCCTGATATGTCAGTCTGATGCTTTTCAGGGTATCAGAGTGGGGGGACTTAGAATTTCTTTATATGCGGATGACATCCTCCTTTATGTTACAGACCCAGTTCGGGCAATCCCCCAAATAACTCAGTTGCTAAAGATGTTTGGGTCAGTTTTGGGGTTCAAAGTCAATGACTCAAACATGGAAATGCTCCCGGTGGGTCCCCACTCTGGGACCTCCCTCCCAGGCGTGGGACAGTTTAAATGGACTATGGTAGGGTTTAGGTATCTGGGGATATGGGTCCCGCAGGATTTAGGTAAACTATACCATACAGATCATTAGAAATGACTCCACACAGTTCAGACGGACTGCAACCGCTGGAGGGAGTTGCCTCTCTCCCTAGCGGGCAGAACTGAAACTATACACATGAATGTGTTGTCTCATTTCCTCTTTTATTCTCCTCCCTGCTGCTCCAGCCCCCCAGTTCATTTTGGAAAGCCCTTAAAGCTGTCCTCTCTAAATTCATTTGGGCCGGTAAGATTCCCAGAGTCCAATGGAAAGTACTTTCCTTGTCTCAACTGAAAGGTGGGATGGGAATGCCTGATTCCCATAAGTATTTTTAGGCATCTCAGTTACAAGCCTTGGTCCCTTTTCTGGCTGAAATGGAGCCCCCCCCTCCAGGTGGATATTGAGTGGGGAGTCTACTGGAACTGCTCTCTTAGGAGATATGATCCTGATGGACGGGGCAGGACTCCAGAGGCTGACCCTAGATAACCCTTGGGCCTCTGCTCTAAAGTCCACTTGGAAGGAGGTATGCGACAAGTTCAGACTAAAGTTGATTTTATGAACTTCTACTCCTCTAAGGGCCTACCTTGATTTCCACCCTTACAGACTGGACGTAGGTTTTCGGAACTGGGCCAGACTTGGTCTCCAGTATTTTGGACAGTTCAACCATGGCGACGTTCTCAAATCATTTCAGCAGCTGGAGCAGGAGTTTGGTTTAACCCCTAAGGAATATTTTCCAGTTTTTGCAACTTAGGCACTATTTGATTAAAAAAAATAAAGGTTCCCAACTTCTAACAGAACCAAACATAGAAACATAGAATTTGACGGCAGATAAGGATCGCTTGGCCCACCTAGTCTGCCCATTTCTCTACCTAATGGATAAGCTGCAGATCCTAGTTAACCAACAGCCTTTCTCCTACCCCCCACTATGACTACCTTATGTCTGTCCCATGCATTCTTGAATTTCCCCACTGTTTCTGACCCCAAGACCTCCTCAGGAAGGCTGTTCCATGCATCCACAACCCTCTCCGTGAAAAAATACTTCCTCACATTACCTCTGAGCCGTCCCCCCTCTATCTTCAAATTGTGCCCCCTTGTTCTTGCACATCTCTTTTTCTGAAAGATGCTATCCTCTTGGGCTTTGTTGATTCCCTTGAGGCACTCTCCAGATGTTTATTTCTGCATTGGCCCAGACCCCCCACTCCAGAGGCAAGATTTCACAAATTGTGGGTCTCCTTTCTGAGCTGGAATCAGACCAGCTGGGTCACCTTAGAGTTAATTGGTTGTCTGAGGCTGGAATCCAGCTAGACAACAAAGGTTAGAAATTAATTTGGGAAGGGTTGCAGTCCACTACTGCTTCCTTATCCTGGAGGGAGTTCAGATGGCGCACTGTTCACCGTTACTTCCACATCCCAGTAATTACAAAACACTTTGGACACCATACCTCTCAGCTTTGCTGGAGAGGATGCTCGGATAAGGGCACTCACACCCATATCTTCTGGGAGTGTCCTAAATTAAAGGACTATTGGCGTTTGATTGGACAGGCAACAGGTGAGATTCTAGGAGTGCCCCCCCGACAGAGGTCCATCATTGACTCCTTGGGTTGCCACCTAATTCTATCTGCAGTAAGCCCAAACGATATCTTTGTAATATATTTGTTGCAGCTGCTGTAAAAGCAATCACCCAAAGCTGGCTGGTTCCAATATCTCCCACATTAGAATCATGGTATTCCATCTGTTTGTGAATTCTAGATGTGGAGAGACTCACAGTTAAACTGAGGCTTCAAAAAGATAAATTCGTGGGAAGATGGCTTCCGGTTTTTCATTATAAGGTGGAAAAGGAGAATAAAGATATTTTGGAAATTTTGGTGGAGCAGGTGTAACCTATCCATATCATATCTGGTAAGGCTGTACAGTGCTGGGGGGAATGTGGTCGTCATCCCACACTCTTTAATCAGGCATTGAGTTCGAGTCCTTCTCACTCTGGGTAGCTTTAGCCTCTAATTCGGTTCACCAGCTGTGACATTATGATGTTATCAGTAACAATTTCACCTGGCCGGATTTGCCAGGGCCTGTGGCTGTATCCCCCACCCCATGTTAGCATTTGCAGGCCTCATTACTTTGGCACAACTGTTTTTTCCCTGGCTTGTTGAATGTTTTACTTTGTTTTGTTAATTTATTACTGTTTTTAGTTGGTAGGGTTGGTACGCGTTTGTTTGGTTGCTGTGTGTGTTTTTTTTTAATTATTTATTCTAACAGAGCTGCCATATATTGATATCTGGGGTTGCATGAATTACCCTTGACAGGTATGTTTTTATGGCTATGTCATATTCTGCCTAGCCTTATTATCTTATTACCCTAGTTTTGAAACTGGCATGCATCAGTATCTTGCTCTGTAATTTAAACATTTTTATTTTATTTCCTTGTTTTACATCTTGTAAGGCTGTACATGTATTTTGGAAAACTTCAATAAATTACGATTTCAAAATAAAAAAAAGAAAGTAGTGGATACTTTGATGGCTGACAGGAAAGGTCTGCTTCCACAGCTTATGCTCGTGTAAGGACACCCTTTTCCGTACTGGACCAGGGGAAGAATCTTAAGCTTTCTATGGCCTCAGTTCCACAGTTTTTTTAGATACCCTGCAGGAAGGCATGCTAAAGATTTTGCACCGAGCACTCTGAGAGGTCAAATCTCCTCTTGGAACTCCCTTGGGCTTTCTCTGGGGACTAATGGAGAAGTTATTCTTTTCTGCTGGTGGTTAGCAGGAGTCATCCTGTGTTCCGATCCCGACTCCTCCATGGGATCCAAAAAATTGGTTCTGATCACTCTTTGTAAGGAGCTTTTCGAACTGCTGTCATCCATCTCGCTGTATGTGTTGCCTTACAAGCTATGTTTTTTAATTGCTATGTGCTCAACAGGAGGCTTGGTGAGCTCCAGGCCTTATTTAGCAAAAAGCCATACCTTGTCATGCATAAGGACACGTTGGTACTCAGAACGGTCCTGTCTTCCATCTCAAAAAGTGCCTACGGTTTTCTATGTGCTACAGAAAATATGCCTTCCAACCTTCTGTCCGCAACCATCTCACTCAAGAGAAGGAGTGCACAAGTTTGATTTGGGTCGGGCCATTAGGATATAACTCAAACTGGCACCTAAGTTTCTGGAAATCAGATAGCCAGTTTGTTCTCTTAAGAGCGGCTAAGCAGGGTCAGGAAGCCTCCAAGGTGACTCTAGCTAGGTGGGTGAGGGCCTGCACTGCTACGACATATATCACGGAAAAGAGGAGGCCTCCGGCCCTCATCAAGGCCCACTGCACCAGGGCTCTGGCCACATCCTGGATGGAGAGAGGTGAAGCATCAGTTTTAGAGGTATGCAAGGCAGCTATGTGGCCTTCCATTCATACAGTCGCAGAATGCTACAAATTGCATGCTCAGAGTCTGCTGATGCAGTTTTTGGTCGCAGTGTATTGCAGGCAGCATTTCGTAAGTAATCTCTTCGGTACCTGTTTCTGGCTTATGGGATAATATTATCCCCTTCCCAGTTGTTCTGGGTACTGCTTCTTAGAACCCTGTTGTTATGAATACCCATTTACAATGTAGAGCGCCACAGAAAGAAGAAATTTCTTCATACTTCCCGTAATTTCCTCTTCTGCTAGCCCCAACATGATATTCCAGTGGAGGATGTCCTTTATTGAACCAAAACCCCTATTCTGACTTTATCCAGGCATCCCTCTATGATCCTGCTGTGCTGTATTTCTATAACAAAAAAAAAATTGATTTTTTTTATTCAGACTGTGACCATGCTTGTTAACAGGTTTAGTTGTCTATCTCTAAAGGTGTTTTCCTTGTTGCAGGTAGTCTCACTGAATACAATATGTTTGCCAAAGTTCATCGTTGCGTTTGACAACGTAAGACTTCAGAAGAAATCCTGGTGCAATATGTTCCTTGTTGGCTGTTTGCCTTTTTCCACAAAAGAACTGAATCAACCAAGCCTTGTGTCCAGTATGGAGTATGCCTTCTTTTGGAGGTCTGCCCTAAGGTAGGACAATTTTCTACTTACAGTGCAGAAGGAACATTACATACAAGTAATTAGTTAATTGTGTTCTTTCATAACATAGGCAAATATGGTGGTTTGTTGAGGCACTGCAAGGTCAGTAGTGGCTGGGGAGTTGCTGCTGTTGCTTGGAATCCTCATATGCCCAACATTCTAAAGCTTGGGCTGTGCCATTCCCCTGGTAGGGATGCACTATACCCAGTTGTTGTGAATACTCATTGACAATGTTGGAGGTAACAGAAAAGGAAATTACTATATGTATAGTTTCACTTGCAAGTGCAAGTGATTAGGCAAAGTGGGTCTCATCAGTGTCACTACAATGCACAGATGTTCAGGGAGAGTCCTGCTATTGCAGGTATAAAGCACTCATAAAACCATCCCCTATTTGAACCATATCTCAAAACTGTTTAGTTTTTCTTGAAATATAAACACAGCCACAGAGCCGTTCCAGACAACTTCATAATTTTGCCAGGCAACCCACCGACATAATACGTGGAAGTCTAAAGTAATGAGTTAACATGGCGAGGTCTGCTGTGTAAATCTGCTGTGTCTGTCTGAAAAGGGTTCAGATGAGAGCAGGAGAAAAATAACATGGAGTTGCTAACCTCCACAGAACTGCTGAGGTGGGAAAAATGAAATATTCTTTTTTTTTCCTAGTCTGGTTCTTCATCCCTGGTCATCCCTCATTCAGAAGGGCACCCCAGCCCTGTCCCCCTGATGTCCACCGGCACTGCCACCAACCTTCTTCCCCCTGGGCTTGCCCCCTCCCAGCAGGGTTCGTGGGGATCCCCAGACCCCCACCAATGACCAGATCCAGTTCAAGCTGGCGAGCCCAGCTAGTCAGGGAGCGGAACCTGCAGGCACCCGCCATCATCCAGCCACCAGTATTTTTGGTGTTCTGGATCCCGCTGCAGATGAGGGGTGCAATGATGTCCAGGTGTATACCACACACTCCTGCATGACATGTACCAATGTTTGCCCCATCTCCCGATCTGCTAGCTCAAGATGCCTTTCCCCCAGCCTCCGCCAGGAGACAGGCAAGCAGCAGGCATTACCCAACCCTCTCCCAGAGGAGGAAGAGGAGTGCAGTCCATCGGATGCTCAGTCCTTCTCTCCCTGACCAACCCCCAATGCCCCGAGGTTGCTCCCGAAGTGGCAGCAGGTGAGGCATGATGCCTCAGTCCTCCTCGCCATCAACCCGGCCTAGAAAATGAAATATTCTAAAACTGCACTCCAGTGTTCTATTTGTCATCACGTGAGATTGTGCTATGGAAACATCTCCAGTCTGATGGTCAACCACAGAGGAAAAATTAAGAAAAGGTAAAATACCATGCCTTGAATTCCAGTGGCTTGTTCATTAGGTGTCTCAGTGAATATGATCAGGGAGCATCGTTTCTGGTGGGGGGGATCTCACCAGCACTCAGCAGCAGGAAAAGTGGTAAGGGAAAGAAAGAAATTGCTACCATCGCAGGCATCAGGAAGCAGACTAATAGCATTCCAAGGTGGATGAATGCAGGAGATTCTGCCTGGCGAACAAAGGGAATTCAGGAGTTGAGAATCTGGTAAGTAGGTGTCATTGTTTACTCGTTAGGGATCTGAGAATGTGAAGTGCTCACCATAGATTCTATGGTTTGCCTCCAGATTGCTGACCAACTTTTTGTTGTCTTAGGTGAGAAATGTTGCTTGCTCTGTCCTCATCAATTGGTCATGGTTTGCCATGCATTTTCATCAAGGAGACCATCTAGTGAGTCTGAGGGAGTTCTGAGCATGTCTTCTGGCATGCGTAGCTCAAAAAGGGTGGGGCGTGTCTCAGCCAGCGTATGGTAAAACTTCAACCTTGACTGCAGGATGATCTTACACTGTGTGGGGTAGAAAAAATGCATTTTACATGCTTCTGTTTGAGACATCGCTGGATTTCAAGAAATTTCTGGCATTTGACCATTGTCTGGGATGCATAATTATGGTCCACAAATAGTCTTACATCCCTGAACTTTATTTCTTTTTTATTCCAAGCCATTTGTAGGACTTTCATTTTGGTTTGATAGTTATGAAACTTCATGACCAGGGATCTCAGGCAGGCTTTTGGATCAGTTGAATGGGATGACAGGGCCCAGTGTGCCCGCTCAATGTAAAGGAGCACGTCTTTAGGCAACCCAAAGAGCTCCTGGATCAAGGATTCCATGTAGGCTGCTACGTCATTCTCCTCAGCTCCTTTGGAAGGCCATGAAGATGGACATTGTTCCTTGACGATCACAGTTACAGGTCCTCAAGTTTTTCAGTAATCGCTTTGTCCCTTTTAAACAAGTATCTGAGGGCTGTATTATGGTGATCCGTCTGTGCAGCCATTTTGGTTAGACAACACTCCAGGTCTACTGCGCACTCCTTTACTTCATGGAGCATCTGCTTGGTACCAGCCAGTGAGCTTTCCATACAATTCATAGAGGATCCCAGGCTTCTCTGTTCTTGAAAAGGTTTTTTTGAAATTATTGTGAATTGTGGCTCATCATCGTCTTTGTTTGTGGAGTCATAAAGCCTGGTCAGGGAGGAACTCGGCTTTGACAAAGGCCATCCACAATTCCGAACTGATTTTTTAGCTGAAATGGAATCTACTAGTTAATCTCTCGACTTCTGCTTCATAGCCATTATAATGGTGCTGATTTTCCTCTTCTCCAGCAGTGTAGATGTCGGATGGAGAAGATTAATGTAATATTTAAATGTCGACCGAGGGGGATCCCAAGTACTAAGCAACTACTTAGGCTTGCACTGAAACTGGAAGTTTCCTAATTTTTTCCTTTTTCAATGTTCATTCACAACTTTGGTAATTTTCAATGTTTTGACCCAACATTTTCACACCACCTCATGAATTTTTCAAATTCTTGCCCAAATGTGATTTCCCACTTGTGACGCAAAATGATGCTTTGTCCAGTATTTTGATAAATGACACCTGTCATGTTCAGAAAGGGGGTCATAAAAAGACTGTTGAACTTCTGGGGTCAAAATATCACAAATAAATTATGAAGTAACATTGTTTGCAGGGATGGCTGTTGGCCCAGTGGGGACTACACTGACTTTCCATTCCAGTGACCTGAGTTTGGGTGCAAACTCAGTGAGCCAGCTGAATGGACTGAGGCTGGAGGGAAGGTGCTACGGCATGCATCACCAGCGCCAGCCTGTGGAGGGACAGAGCAGTGTTCTGGCACACAGATGACATCTTGTGGTGGAACGGGGAGACTTTGCTCACAAGGGATTGACATGCGTATCAAGGCCTGATGGTCCTGTGCACTACATCTGGATAAGTAGGGTGGCAAGAAAAATGGGGGAAGTGTACCTGACTGGATGAAGGGAGGGTCAATGTATACCCCACACCAACAACAGGCCCCTTACTGCTGTCAGATGCCCAGTCCCATCACCCTCCATCTCAAGAACTTACCTTGTACCTTTGGTAACCCCCCAAGATTTCCTCATGATGGGGATAAGAGGGGATGGACATCTGCCCCCCACCCCTTGACTGTCAGCCACTTTGCTATGAGGTGGCTTCATCCTGCCCTTATTGTGGCTGATGAGCGATGCAACTTGTCCTCTCCACCCCGAGAGGAGAGTGGCCCCAGGGACACTGAATCCAGTCCACATCCCCCCATGAGACTAAAAGGGGGAAACTTAGGGGGAACTTGAGGAAATTCTACTTCACTGAAAGGGTGGTGAAGTGACGGAATAGTCTTCCCCAGGAAGTGGTGGGGGTGGCCACAGTTCAGGGATTCAAGAATGTGTGGGATAGGCACATAGGAATTATCAAGCTAGGGTGAAAGGTGAGGAACTTTCTGTAGCATCTAGGACACCTTAAGCATTAGAAAGAGGGATAGGGCAGACTGGATGGACCACAAGGCCCTTGTCTGATGACAACATCTATGTGTCTATGTACTGTATCTATGATTGTCTCTATGAGAGAACCAAGTCCATTTATAAACCCCAGTTGCTGCCATGGCACCAGTATCTACCCTACTAACCAACCCATTTTAAACCCCCAGAGTAAAATTATAAACTCTTTCCATCTTCACAGCTGATTGGTATTTTTATTGCTTATACTAACCCATTTTCCACTTCTTGTCTAGGTCCAGTGACTGTCAACACCGGCACTGGAGTACACTGACTGTATCAGATAAGTATTGTTTTATATTTAGATCACCTTGTTTGTCCCAGCTAGTTACTAAAGAGCTGCAGATCCTTTGTGACCCCATTGCTATTATTTCACAGGTATGACTGGATGTTCCCTCAAGCTCCCACAGTCCATAGTACCCATGTAAGAATGTTTTATTATTAGTACTGTATCTCAGCTAGTAGTTATTAAGCAATGAGATATGTCTAAGGATTATGTTACTGGCCTGTTAATCACCCACTGGTGGTGTAATGTGCCTCCAGGGGTGATTAACAGGCTATTAACATAATCCTTAGATATACCTGTGATGTGGACAGCCTGTTCTGAGTGCTGTATGATTTTTTGTAAAATAAAAAAATGTGTTATGAACTGTCTCCCATGAGAAATGCTGAAACAGCATGTGAGATCACACACACACAGGTTTTAGATACCAGGTGTTACATGGCAGGCCAGAAGCTAATTACAGACTTTTCTAAGTTAATAATAAGCTGTAGTTGTTAAGAGGGAAATCATAAAAAAGTTTATGATGTTAGAGAGGGAAACCAGGTTTAGCAAACTGGTGCGAAGTTGTAAATGTTCCTCTGATGCCTGTGTGAGAGAGGATACTGATTAAGATCAAAGAAATGTCATTTGAAGAACATGAGCATGCTGAGGATTGCAGAATTTAATACTTGGAAAAGACATCCTGTTTTTATATAGATATATTTTTTATATATATTCTGACAGGGAGGAGCTAGGTGACCTCATGCAAAATAGGTGGGGAAAACCAGTTTTTAAAGATTATTCTGTTTTACTTCAGAGACACTTTTATCTAGACTCTGACAAAGAAACATCTGTGAGCACTTTAAACAGGTATTTAGAAAGAGAGATAAATCTAAATATTGTTGTAGAATTTGCACTGTTTAAACCTTGTTCTTTAAAAGATTTGTATGTCTTGTGATATAATATTCTGTTTGTGTGTTTCATATTTTTATCTATTTTAGTAAAACTCATTTTAGAGCATACTTGGTCTGTCTTTGAATTTCTTTCATTTGTAAGAAAAGTATATATGGTTATAGCAGACACTAGGCATAAGCTTGAATGGTGATACCAAACTGGAAAGAGAAGCATTTTAAATCTGAGGTCTTTATTAAAGTTTTTAAGGGTTCATCTCTGTATACCTGGTTAGGTGCCCATAGGCAAATATATCTGGCCCCCCCCCGAAGACAGAAATATCTGAGCCTGTGCATTGGGTATGCTAGCAAGAGGTTCACAGTTTGAATCCCTCTAAGACTTGAGACCAAAGGTTAATCTGAACTCACAAAACAGACAAGAGGGTTACCTTGTTCTGTTAAACTGTTCACAAGACTGCACTCTGAGGTTGGCACTTTGGGAGTAGTGAGCTGACCTGCTGAGTGGATTTGTGACAATACGTCTTTCGGATGAGACGTTAAACCGAGGTCCCATCTGCCTGGATTGGTGGTAGTTCAGGTGGATGTTAAAGATCCCATGGCACTTATCGAAAAGAGTAGGGGAATGTCCCCGATGTCCTGTCCAAATTTCCCTCATTCACTAAAAATACCACCAACAGCTTAATCTGGTTCAAATTCAGTTGCTCACCATCTGTATCCCCCCTCCCCCCAGTCGCCCCTGAAAAAGGGACTTCTAGGCCCAGTGGGCTTACCGGGTCAACAAAATTCAACAAACAAACAAACAAACAAACCTTATTGCTATTATAGCAAGGAGAGATTATTTTCTATTATATCATGGACCTCGGACACTGACCAATCAGATAGCCAGACTGGCACCTTACCTGCGTTGATTATCTACCGATAATCACCACAAAAGGTGCCAGCCAGCCACATATTAAAAAAATAAATCCAACCCCGAAACCACAAAATTTAAGCCACCATGTTGAATCCTGCTTAACTAGCGTCTCCCACAAGTGACCGGGAAATTTAAACACAGTTCACCACGTTCCACTACATAACTAAATTTAAATAAAGTATTTTTCATGCCCATAAACACGTCTATTCAATTCACCTCATAAAAATTCTTCACCGTCTACTCAGCTCCCTCCATTGCTACTTCCTCGTGCAGTCCTCCGTATCTGAATCCCCGCTTTCAGCCACAAGAAACAAAAAGCAAATCTATCCCCGTCTCTCAACAACACAAACTCCATGTCCTGTTCATTCATGCTTTGTCTCTGTTACAATCCTGCTCTCCATGTCCGAATCCCCACTGCCCAGCAGAAAAAAAACGTAAGGACAGTGTGCTGAACATTGCTGTTCTCCACTGTTCTGTGTGGCTCCACGTAAAAAACATGAAGCAAGAGTCTGCTACAGCAACTAACCATTCCTCTTCTACTAACAGAACTCTCTCTCTGCACTTCAACAACGAACGATCATTCTGAAACCCCTGTATTCTCCCTCCAGCTCCGCAGCCACAGCAACACCCTAGCAACAGCCCTTGCAACCAAGCACAACTCAAAGAACCAAGGACTATTTTTTTTGTGGAGGACTAACAAATACAATAAAAATAAAATACAAAAAATATATTTATTTTTTTTTGTATCTCAAAAATACACCATGGTATAATGTAATAAGCCACTTTCGGGATGTGGTTATCGAAGTTACCGTGGTTGGTGATTTACCACTCAGCTGTGCCTCATGGGCAAACCACGCCAACCGTGGTAAATCCCTCAATAACCCACACCCCCTCATGGCTTATTACTCAAATACATACTTTCATGTTTTGCTGGGCAGAGGTGGTTTTTTTTTTTGTAGAAAATGCAGTTAAATAGCTCCTCTGCTGTTCAGTCCTGGACAGTGTAGCTCCTCCGCTGTTCAGTCCTGGACAGTGTAGCATGTGAGTTGGGTAGTTAACAAGGAAATGGTAACCTGGTAGCGGCATGATGGGCATTTGCGGTATAGGGCAATTGAGTCAGTCTTTATGTATGCCAGGGATGTTAGTGAGATTTCAGAATGTTATTTCAGGAGGTTATTTTTTTGGAAGTCCTGTTTTACACCATTCTTAGTGGTAGCCAATGCAAGATGCAGCTGCCGTTACTTGGTTACTACTAGGCAATGATATGTGTCTAACTCAGTTGATATAATTTTGAAAGAGGTTGTGCATATGAATTGCAGTTGTGATGCAGCAAGGAGCTGGGTTTTTTTTGTTTGTTTGGTTTTGTTTTGTTTCATAAAAAATAAATTAGTCTAGAACATCATTGTGGATTGACTGGCATGATTACCAAGCAACCATCTGGACATGTATATGTATATTTACTGAGGCTTACTATAAGTGGCTTGTGGCTGTACTGTCATGCATTGCCATGATATTTGCTATCAAGGTAGTTTCTATGGCAACCAGAGCCTCAGCAGGTGGGAGGTACATCCATGAATAAGTAAGTAAGTAAAATGTTATTTTTGAGCGCTTTTCAAAAACCAAAGCGCTGTACAAATAAACAACATTTAAAATAACAAACATTAAAACAATAATAAAATCATTCTCCATAAGCTTTTAAAAATAAGAATGTTTTTAAAGCTCTTGACTGTCAAGCAGCCTCATATCCAACGAGGTAAGAGAATTCCACAGGGCAGGGGCAGCGTAAGAAAATGCAAGTGCCCCAGATGTCTTCAAATGAACCCTGGGAATCTCTAGCAATCCCTCATCAGCGGATCGGAGCAAGCGAGAGGGGCAGTAGGGAGTGAGGAGATCTTGCAGATACTGCGATCCCTGTTCATGTAGGGCTTTATAGGTCAGTAATCCGACCTTGAAGGTGATCCACCACTGAACCAGCAGCCAGTGCAGCCCACGCAGCACAGGCATAATATGACTATTTCTAGATGTCCCAGTCAAAAGCCTGGCCGTTGTGTTCTGCACTAGCTGCAGGTGATGGATATCAACCCCCGGTAGCCCTAGGTACAGGGCATTGCAGTAATCAAGGCGGGTGGCCACAAAGGCATGGACCAAGGTAGGAAGGTCAGCCGGAGGAACCAGGTGTTTCACCCAGGCGATATTCCTAAGATGGTAAAAAAGAGGACTTGACAATGGATGACACCTGAGATTTCAGAGTCAGACCGTCGTCAGTAATAATGCCCAGATTACATACCTGATCTGAGGTTAAGAGCTGGACACCATCAAGCCAAAGGCCTGATGAAATCCCAGCCCTACGGCCTGCCTCAAGGTGACCCGGGTCCACAACCAACCCCTCAGTCTTATCCGGGTTTAACCTCAGCCAGCTGGCACTCATCCAGTCTTTGATTTCAGCTAGAAAGCTGTTAAGCAGAGAGATTGCATCATCCTGTCTGGGAATAAGGTGTTTCACCAGGGCGATATTCCTAAAATGGTAAAAAGAGGACTTGACAATGGCCAACACCTGAGATTTCAGGGTCAGACTGTCGTCAATAATATCTTGCAAATGAGATTGGAGCAGTGTATTTTATTAAAATAAAATATTTTCTGGGGGTCTCCTTCAGTCTTCACTTTGTTTGGTGAACACCTAATGTGGCTGTTACACAAAGCCAGTACGATCGTAATCCTGATGTTTTAATGGCGGACAGGTAGTCAGTTCTGGAATTCTGCTTTAGAATTCCAGTTCAAACTGTGGTTCTGCCATTTTTGTATCAATCTTCAGGTGAAGGGGCTGTACGGATATGTTAAATATAGAATAATACATGGGTGGGTGGGTGTGTAACCAGAATTTTACACATACCCAAGGTGTGGGATGTTACATAAACCCTGAGAGAGAAGCTTGAGGGGTTTATAAAAGCATCCCACACTGAAGGTGTGTGTAAAATTCTGGTTTGACAACCACCCATCCATGTTTTATTTAATTACTGGTCCTCATTTTTTATACACACACACACACACTCATCTTTTTGTTACTTCTTTTTTTTTTTAATTACAGTGTGAAGCGCAGTTAGTTGGGTCTGTTGGAGATGCAGCCACACTGTGTCAGAACGTCGCTCAAAAAGTATGAGCAGTAGGATCAACCAGATAGATTTTTAACATTATGAAGGCAGAATCAACCAGATATATACTGAAAAATATTTAAAAAATGTACCTGGCATGATAGTGTGACAGTGAGACAAAAGATGAGGGTGGGTGATTGGTAATGGAGTAACAGAGCCACCATGTTTTCCGGGATGTTCGGCCCACCCACACAGAGACTACAAGCCAATGATCTTTGTGTAGCTAGCTTGATTGACAGGTCCTGATTACAACTGCCCAGCTGTAATGCAAAATAGCAACTGAGTGGTTGTAATGGGATTTAAAAGTCTAGTTATCCAGATGCAGCATCACTAGCCCATCACAATGGAGGAATTTAAGTACCCTTACTATAATAAAACTTGAAGTTGCACCATTACACTGTACCATCATATGGTGCGGTGGTGTAACTACAACTATTAAGAAACTATTCTCTTTCACTTGTTAAAGTACTGTATTCTATTTATTTTTAATTTTTTTATTTTAGTCTTTGGTAACCAGGTAAGGCCCACTAGGCACAAGTGCCTGTTTTCAGGGGTGACCTGGGAGTACTGGCCGGTTAAGTGACTTGCTCAGAATCACACAGTATGCAAGTGGAGGTTGTGAGAATCAAACTCAGGTATGGTCTGCTGGATGTATTAAGCTCGTTTATACCTTGTTCCTCTAACCTCTAGGCTATACTGCCAGCCCATTTCATTTCACGCAGGTCCTTCTGGGACCTGTATAAATGAGTGTACAATTCCATTATCAGAAAAAGAAGGGAAATTAATTGCAAAAAACTACATTAATGCAGACATTAGGGTTTGAGAATACAAAGCACACAAATAGGAGAATGAATAACATTAGGGTTTTTGGGTCTCCAGAAAATTAACAAATCCATGATGAGGTCTTTTTTGGAGTTGTCAGCACTATTGCCCAGTGTAACATGATTAACCCTCTACTAGTTATAATTATATTCGTGATATAAATATATGTTTATTTGAATGTCTGCTTAGGGAAATGGCAGCCATCAGCTTTTAAAGGGGACTGACCTTTTGACCCCAAAGGCACCTGCGTGCTGAAACAGCTGGCTGTCATTAAACTGACCCAGTGGAAACTAATTAAGAACTTTCTTCCAAAGGCCAGGTTATCACACCTTGCAACCCCTTTTACTTTGAACTACAGGGACAAAGTATGCATTTTATGACCTCTGAGGAAAAGGCCATTTTAACTGATTTCTGTTACCTTGTAAAACTTCAATTACTTTGAAGGCCAGGAAGCTTATGAAGAGATCAAAGGGATAATTATATCTGTCATAAAGCCTCATTAATTAAGAAGAATATATATATTTTTGGAATGTTTGAGCAGTGGGCTGAGACATGTGACTGATAAATTAATTCAAGTTCTCAGGTTTCAGTGATCTCACAGCCAGCATCTGTGAGCTGTGTCATCAAGGAGGAGGAGTTTTGAAAATAAACATATTACCAACAGCTGGGAGAAAAGCATTGCATTTTGATTTCTGACTTGTGTGCATGTTGCCTCTGATTTTGAGGTGGGACTCCTGACAAACTCTCACAGCACTTTAGGTAAATTCCACCAACTATTTATTTACTTGAAACCTAGGGTAGTAGAAATTCAGTAATAAGGCGTTGTTTTGTATAATTATCCATTTACTTTAAAAGACTGTAAACCCAGTTTTATATGTTCTGCTTTTTGTATTTGATCTATTTTTAATTTTTAGTAAACATTATTTTTCTTGAAATTCTGCCTGTGCCTTTCTCAGTTTCTTTTGCATGTGAATGCTGGAACAGTGTTAGCAATTCTGACGATTGTTAAGGGCTTAAAAGTGTGTTACTATCTTACTAAGGTAAGAATATACCTAGGTCTCAAAAAGAGTCAAAAGGGTAAAATTGTGAACCAGGCTGGTGCCCACTGGGTGAAGTATTACACTGCATCCCCTGAAGAGAGTGCATATCTGAGCCTGTTAACTGGGTGTGCTAGTGAAAAAGGGTTCATATTTGACCCCAGTACTCGAGGCTAGTAGGTGATTCGGACCCAAAACAGACAGGAGGGTTACCCGGTTTGTCTCCTGTTCACATATTGCACTTCGAGCTTTGGCATTGTGGGAGCAGAGTACCTGACCTGTGGAGTGTGTTTGTGACACCCACCACATCCCCTGAGCAAACAAGGTCAGAAGTGAAGAAAGCTATGACAGATTCTGTTGCAACATGTGGCGAGTCATACTTCTGTGCCTTGGAAGAGTGTATTACTATGAGGCACTTGCTTAGATCTGTACCTTGTACATCATACAGAAGGCTATGTACTGGGGGTGGCATTAGTGTTGATATCCCCCAAGGAAGACCTCACCACTGATTTGCCAATTTTCTGGAAACCCCAAACCATAATGTTTGTCATTTCCCTACTCTCTGCATTTTTCATTCTTCAACCCTAATGTTTGCATTAACGTAGATGTTACAAAAATCAATTTTCACCATTCATTCCCACTTATGGATCTAGGGCTGGAAGCACTAGGACCCCATGGGAGTAAAGTCTTTTGCAGTCTAGGGGACCAACATCGGTGCCAGCATTGCCCATGAGGCAGGCATTGTGACATCACACTCATGGGTTAGCCAATAACCAACACTAGTCCCCTACCTTCCTCAGTTCTGTTTTTCCCACCATCAAGTGCACACCATGGGAACTTCATCATCACAACTGCGTCACAGTACTTTCCTCAGTTCACCGCCATTAGTTTGACACCGTGCCTCTCAACACCAAGCCTTCTCAGTGCTGCTTTATTATTTTATCATTCTTTCCTTGTTCAGCGTGGTGCTGAACTCTTTCTCTGTCCTTTTTCTCATTTTTATGTTGGTTTGCGCACATGCGCAAGCAACATTTTGCGATAGTAGCACTGTACTAACGTTTTCAAAGGTGTGACAGTGTTTTGGCAAATCCAGGGTATGCTTTAGGTGATATGTCCCTGAGCCGCCAACCAGTAAGCATTCTGCTGAAGACAACAGTTTCAGAGAGTGCCACCAACTTGAAAGAAATCCACCGCTGCAATGAAAGACAGGCTCGTCATTGCAGCGGCAGATCTGACACGCCTCCATTATGAGACATTCCTGGTGAAACATTTCAGTAAACATGGTGGTGGCTCTTGCCGTCCGCTCTTGCAATCCCTAGAAAGCTGACTTCGGGGGTGCCCAATCCTCCTGTTAGCATGCCCCGCTCTCCAGTATAATTTGTTTGCTGATGGGGGTGCCCAATCCCCATCGACATAATGCCAGTTTTATTTGTCTGCCGTAGGGTGCTTTGTTGCAGATGAGGTGCCCAATCCCTGTCAGCTCCAGTCTCCCCCCCAAAAACCCAGGTGGCACACTGGGAGCCCACCCCAGTGTACCCAAATGTCTTAGTGTCACCTGTAAAACCAAAAACTTTCCCTCAAAGTTTTTTTTTCCCCTGCAAAACAAGAAAACAGTCCCTCGTTGTCTGCAGCACCCCCTCTACCAACCCGCTCCCACCCTCTGCACACCCCATCTCCCCCACACCTTCCCCTCATCCCATACTTACCTCCGGAGGTCAGCACGGTGATCTTCGGTGGAGCGAGAACACGTCTGCACTCTTCAAAGCCTACCGCAAAATGAAGAAATTCCAGCAAGCTGTATAATGGCATAAATGGGGGGGGGTCAACTTAGCTGGATATCTCAGCCATTTTTTTGACTTTTGGTTCCAAATTTTCAACATGGGATTCTTGGGACCCCACCTCATGAAATCAGTCATGTAATTTTGTTATTCAGTCCCGAAAGGTGATTTCACAGTCACTGCGCAGAATCACCTTTTGGGACTGATTAACAAAACAACAGATCCACTGTTCATTAGGTGGGCACCCAAAAAGCCTATGTTGCAAATTTAGTGAAAAAATTCCAAAAAATTACTGTGTTATGAGTGTGCATCGTGCTGTTTCCACACACATTTGTAACTTCGAGAATTTTTAATATTTTTACTCCAGATTTTCAACATTGCCATTTTTTCACACCTCCTTGTGAACAGTACAGCTGTTATTTTTCACATCCTGCCCGAAATGTGTTTTCACACATGTGGCGCACAATGACACGATCGCTGTGGGAAATAAATGTTCGGGACAGATTAAGAAAATCACAGTGACACTTTTCACGAACGGAGATCCCAAAATGCCTATGTTGAAAATTTGGTAAAAATCCCAAACATGACCGATATGGTGTGCATTCATGCAGTATCTCGCATGCTCATAAGTTTCAAATTTTTCATATTTTCTCTCCAGATTTTCAACATTGCCATTTTTTATACACCTCCTCATGAACAGTACAACTGTCATTTTTTGCATCCTACCCGAAATGTGTTTCCACACCTGTGGCTCCCAATGGCGCAGTTGCTGTGTGAAATCACCTTTCAGGATTGAGTAACGAAATGATAGCGCCACTGTTCATGAAGCTGGGTCCCAGAAAGCCACTGTTGAAAATCTGGAGTGAAAATACCAACAAACACCAGGGGCATTAAGGTTTCCAACCATACACCCACCCTGTAGAGACTGACAGGCATTGGGCACCTAACTTGAGTTTGTCAGCCATAATGTTCGCAGAATTCTACCCTGACCCCTCCACCCTACAGCCATTGACAGGCATTGAGGTGTGCCTTGGGTTCTGTCACCCTAACATTCATCCCATTCTCCTATATTGCACCCATCGCAGCTTATTTCCTTATGGAATGGGGTGAGAATAAAGACCGAAGACCCCAACACCTGTTGCCCAGCGTGGGGTGAGGTGGAATGGCATCAACATTATGGCCGACCCAAAGCCACACTCCCAACACCTTTCAGTGTCTGTGGGGGGGTGTTGGCATTACTTCAATACTTCACTGCCATTCCTATTTTGCACTTCTAACTCCTGCACTACCAATGCCAGTAAGTCAACATTCATCATTGACAAATGCTTGTTTTTGTCTGCAGCACCATGTCTGTTCCTGAGGAGCTTAAGGGTAAAAATGCCATGTGAAAGAAGAAGCATCAAGGCGGCCCCCATGTGTTGGTGCCCCATAGGGCCACATTGCTGTTCAGGACCAGCATGATGTGACATCTGTTCAACCTGCCTTGGCACCAACCACGACATGGCAGGTGCAACACATGGTGGACTATTGCATCATAAACTCTGTGCGTTAAAGTGGGGTTGCAAGCCCCCCTACATTTTTAGACAGGCATTGCACCAGGGACACCAAGCTGAGGTTCCTGGTCTAGTCCCCTGAGCCCCTTCCCAGTACTATATATACTGAGGAAGACTAGAGCTCTCCACGTACTTGCCCCACTGAGACGTCAGAGGTCCTGGGAGAGGGGTGGGGTGGACAACCAGCTTCTCCAGGGAGACAAGTTAAGCACCCCTCCAAGTCCATTAGCCCTTTAGGACAGTGGACGCCTGTGGTGATGAGGTCAAAATTATACGCTGGGTCAACACTAGTGACCACCTCAGTATTGCGGCCCAGCACTGCCTCAGCTTCTGGTACTAAGTCCAATACCTGTGAGCGGGGTGGTGCCAACTACAAGACTAGGCCATTTGTGGTGCCAGAAGAGGTAAGGCTTCCTGAGCCAGTCCCTTGCTTGCCTTTAAAATTGTAGTAATTTCTTATCCGGGCAGTTGGATGACCTGGGGAGGATGCTGGCATTGACCTTGGGGCAGTGGTTATAGCCAACAAGGATGGAGGCCTAGCTCAGGGTCAGGAGCCTCCTTGGGGGTTGTGTCTGTGATTGGCGCCGACAGCAATGTTGGGGTCCCTTCTGGTATGGTTTGCAGTCCTGATTCAGGTCCTGGCACAATTTCTGGTGCTGAACATCGTCGTGCAGTGCTGGAGATGGGGCAGGTGCCATTCACAGTGCTGACCTTGAGGCAGACCTTCCTGGTGGCCCTGGCCTTTAGTTTGGCCTTGACCCAGACAGCAGGGTCAGCACTGGTGAGAAGAGTCTGTGTACTGGACCTGTAGCTCACCCCTTGCCTGGAGTTGATAGAAGCTGTACCAAGGGTTGCAACAGTAGTTCTGAGCACAGTTTCTCTCCAGAACTGTCTAGACCTGTCATTGGTGGGGATTAGGGCCACCCCATGGGACACATATGGTTCTGCTCTCCCCCACCTGGAAGCTTCCCTCCCAAGGCACTGTCTTAACCAGTCTCAGGTGTTGATCACTCATAGACAGGTGAGTTTGCCAGGCCCTCCCTCTGGACGAGATCCCCTGAGCATTCACACAGCCCTGGCAGAGGACCTGGCCTGATCTCTCATGACTCTCCCCACCCCCACCCCCCTCCTGCTTTCCCATGTATTTTTAATCCTCACGAGCCCATGACTTGGGACCAGTTCTGGTCAGCAGCTGGTATGTTCCACCAGTATCACCTAAGAGCTGACCAGGCTATTTTCAGGCCTGAGGCTGTGCATCACCACTACCTGAACCCATCTCCTCTTCTCCAACTTCCTCCTATGAGGAAGAGGATCCCTCAGTCCATCTCTCCTCTGATGTTGGGTACTCTCGGTACCAGCAGTTCATATCAGAGATGATGCAGGAGCTGTGTCTTTGACATTTTACAGGTTGCAATACTGCTACCCTGGCATTGTCATTCCATGGGGAATACAGCAGTGACAGCACTGTCATTCCTCTGTGCCCCTGGATGTTTGCAGAGGCATCCAGGCATGTCTGGCTCTGTCCCTTTGTCCCCTCTCCAGTGCCTAGAGAAGTCCAGCGCAGATTCTGCACTTCTGCAGGGTCTCCAGCAGCCACGCCTCATCCCTTCTCTGGGATTTTGGTACTTCAGACCCCCTCTGAGCTTAGGCACCCAGTTCACAACTGGCCCTGACACTGTCTCTGCAGAGTTCAGTGCCTGGGGCAGAAGGGTGTTTGTGGTGGCACACCATAATGTGCAACTCTGCACATCAGGCAGCTTATGGCAACCAGCTGTAAGCAATAATGAGTCAGCGGCTGGTGTCCATGCCGGGTTTCAGACAGTCAGACAGGCCAGTTGCCTTTCTGCCCAGGGCCAGGGGCTCGTGAGGCACCAAGCGAGGGTGTCTCACGACACCAAAGAGGTAGCTTCCAGGCTGATACTAACTGCAATCTGCATTCAGCAGATGGCATGGCTTCACCTTTCCCGACTGAACCACTGGCCAGGTGTAGGGTGCTCAACTTGCACTTCCAAGGGACTCATTTCTTCTCCCACAGGGTCAGGTGTGAGCTGTTAGGGTGCCCTCCTGCTCCCAGGCCAGGGGAGCCTCCACCTGGCCCTGACCAGTCTGAGGGGTCACTGGACATGTAAGGAGTCCATGCCTCCCTATGGTTATCCACCATAAGGGGCAGAGGGAAGAACTATTTTCCTCAGGGTGCGCCGACTCCTCCTTTTTGGGGGGGGGGAGCTTGATACTTTGGCCCATAATTGGAAATGAATGGTGAAAACTGATTCTTAGAAGATATAAAAATTATATACTCATCGTAATTATTGATCTTCCAGAATATCTTCACCATTCAGTCACATGCCTGCCCACAATCCCCCACTCAGGTATGAGCCAGGGCTCTGGGCAGCTCAACCTGTATTTTCTTCAGGAGCACTTATCCTCTTGCCACTCCCTCAGGGTTTTTCCCTTCAGGATGTCCATGGTCTTTCCTATGGGAATGGTTCTCCCCACCTTCCTACTTTTTCCTGCTTTTTGTTATTTCAAAAAAAAAAACAAGCATTTGTCAATGCAGAATGTTTGCTTGCTGGTATTGGCATTGGTAGTGCAGGAGTTAGAAAGATGCATAATAGGAATGGCAGTGAAGTATTAAACTAATGCCAACCCCACCCCCACCCTGCAGAGACTGACAGGCATTTGAGGGTGTGCCTTTGGGTCATTGGCCATAACGCTCATGCCGTTCCACCTCACTCCACCCTGCAGACACTGACATTGTGGTGTGCCTTGGGGTCTTCAGCCCTTACACTCACCCTGTTCCATAAGGAAATAAGCTGAGATGGGTGCAGTAGAGGGAGAATGAGGTGAACGTTAGGGCTGAAGACCCCAAGGCACACCTCAATGCCTGCCACTAGCTGCAGGGGTGGGGTGGAATGGTGCATTATGGCCGACGCACTCCCAAGTCACACCCCCCAATGTCTGTCAGTCTTCTATAGAGTGGAGCATTATGGTTGGAAACCCTAATGCCCTGGTAGTTTTTAGTATTTTCACTCCAAATTTTCAACATGGGCTTTTTGGGACCCCCACCTCATTAGCCGAGGCACTATCATTTTATTACTCAATCCCGAAGGTGATTTCGCATGGCGACTGCACTATTTGGCACCACAGGTGTGAAAACACATTTTGGGCAGGATGTGAAAAATGACAGCTATACTGTTCGTGAGGAGGTGTGAAAAAATGACAATGTTGAAAATCTGTAGTGAAAATATAAAACATTGCTGAAGTTACGAGTGTGCGTAGAAACTGCACAACGCATGCCTGTAATGCAATCATTTTTTGGAATCTTTTCACCAAATTTTCAACATGGGTATTTCAGGACCTCTCCTCATGAACAGTGTCACTGTGATTTTGTTACTCTGTCCTGAAAGTTGATTTCCACAGCGACCACTCCATTCTGCACCACAGGTGCAAAAATACATTTCAGGCAGAATGTGAAAAATGACAGCTGTACTGTTCATAAAGAGGTGTGAAAAAATGGCAATGTTGAAAATCTGGAGTGAGAATATAAAAAATTGGCGAAGTTATGAGCGTGCATAGAAACTGTGCAATGCACGCTTGTAATGCAGTCATTTTTTGGAATTTTTTCACCAAATTTGCAACATGGTTTTTTTTTGGGACCCCTCCTCATGATCAGTGGCACTGTCATTTCATTACTCAGTCCCAAAAGGTGATTCCACGCAGCAACCGCAAAATCACCTTTCAGGACTGAGTGACCAAATGACAGTGACAGTGTTCATGAGGTGGGGTCCCAAAAACCTCATGTTGAAAATTTGGGGCCAGAACTCCTAAAAATGGCTGCGATATCAACCTAAGTTGAACTCCCATTGTACAGCTTACTATCATTTCTTCAGTTTGCCGGTCAGCTGTGAAGGGTGCAGACGTGTCCTGGTCCATAGAAGATCGCTGCTCCTAACCTCCGGAGGTAAGTATGGGGTAAGGGGGTTCACGGAAGTGGGTCCACAGAGGGAGGGTGGGGGAGGGGAATGGGAGACGATTTAGGGACTGTTTTCTTTTTACAGGGTGAAAAAGACTTTGGGTATGTTTTCTTTATTTTACAAGTTACCAAGAATATTTAGGCACACTGGGGTCGGTTCCCAGTGTGCCACAATAGTGTGTGTGTGGGGGGCGTATGCCAACATGGGGATTAAACACCCTGATGTCAGCACTTGAAATATTCGGGCTGGTGGGGGTATCATCTTACACTGGGAGTGGGCATCCCGGTGTCAGAAACATAAATAAAAAATTATTCTGGCACAGGGCGTGGGTGTGTCACATTCAGGGGTATACATGCCAACATGGGGACTGGGGCACCCTGATGTCAGCTTTCCGGGAGAGTGTGGTGGGTGGCAGGAGCCGCCAATGTGGAAAGCCATGCCATGGCTCATTTATTTATTTATTGAAATGGTTCACCAGGATAGGCATACCGAACAAACAAGGTGCTTGATGGCAGGAGTGGACAAGAACTGTAACTCCAGCTATGTGCATTACTGTGCACTGTAATGCACATGGCCGGAGTCTTGTCAGCTGCTGCCAACAGAGAGAAGGTATGTCTGTGCTTGGTTGTGAGGGAGGGGGAAGGTCCTGCTGCAATGAGAAAACTGTCCCTCATTGCAGCGGCAGATTTCTTTCAAGTGCAGTCTTCTCTCTCAAACTGCTGTCATAGACAGCTCGCTGATTCAATGGTGCCTGGGAGATAAGCCCCATAAAGCGTCAACTCGTAACCATCCCTGATTGGAGCGGCACTTTTCTTTCAAGTGAAAACCGCTTCTCTCAAACTGCTGTCATAGACAGCTCGACGATTCATTGGTGCCTAAGGGACAAGCCCCGTAAAGCATCAACTGCATTGGGCAGAAACTCACACACCTCTAAAATGTTGTACTGTCCCAGGATGTTTCTTGTGAATGTGCAGCGTGCATGTGCACAAGCAAACATAAAAAGGATGGAAAGACACCAGGAATAGTGGTCTCTGTTCCCCCCCCTAAAAAAAAAAAATAAAGGGAACTCTTCAGTGCTCTCTGTTTTTCGGCCCTTTTTGTTCTTTTCCCCTCCCTTTGATAGCTTGTTTGGGTTTCAAACCCCAGGCTGCTATTTTTCCCTATTTAACTGCTTATTCTGCCAGCTCTATTACTAACAGCATAGCATACTAATAGGTGCAGCCCCATTTCCCATCCTGGGAGGCAGATGCCAAGGGGGTCATCTTTTCGTTCCTTTTCATCCTCTCGAGCCTCAGCCAGTCCCAAACCTCGGTGCTGGATCCTTCTCTCTAGTCTCACTCTCTTGGAGAGGCAAGAGGATATCTGTATGCTCTGGGGATGCTCTACTCTCTGCTTTTCTAGCTTGATTTTACTTTGCCCTTGTACTCCTAAGTACAGGGGCCCTTCCTTTTGGCTTCTGCCTTCTTAACCTTCAGGAGATTCCCCCAAGTCTGTCCAGTAACAGCCAGACCTCCATGCCAGGACTGCTGCTGCTGCCTTACCCACCATCTTGTCTGAGTGGCTAGTAGGCTCGGGTACCTGTACCCACTACCCCGTGCCCCCTAGGCCCATTCTTTAATCCTTCTAAGTTGGTAGTTGGGTTTTATTATTTTTATGATTTTGTGTCCTATATCCTTTCCCTATTAGTTTGGGCTAGGAGTCTGTAGCCCTCTTTCTCTCTTTTTCTCCCCACTAGTTTCTCTCCTGGCTAACAGAACTGAGGAAGGTAGGGGGCCAGCATCTGTTACAGGCCATCCTACGAGCACGACATCACTATATCTGCTTTGTTGAGAGCGCTGGCGCCGACATTGTTCCCCTAGGCTACAAAACACTTTGTCCCATGGGGTCCCAGTGTTTCCAGCTTAGACCCATAAGTGGGAATGAATGATGAAGATATTCAACAATTATTTATTTATTGTTGACCGGGTAAGTGCACTGGACAAATCCTGCCTATTTTCAGGCATGACCCGGGGAGGGGGATACAGATGAATGCCAACTGACCTTGAACCAGATTAAGCTGTTGGTGGTATTTTTAGTGAATGAGGGAAATTTGGCCAGGGCACCAGGGAAATTCACCTACTCTTTTCAATAAGTGCCATGGGATCTTCAACATCCACCTGAACTACCACCAATCCAGACAGATGGGACCATGGTTTAACATCTCATCTGAAAGACGGCACCTCAGAAGTGCATCACCCCTCTTATGCTGCACTACAGTGTCAGTACCTGGGATATTAACCCAAGTGCCAGATGTGGGAACTGAACCCACAGCCCTCTGATCTTCCGGCCTCAGAGGCAAGTGTGCTACCTACTGAGCCACTGACACTGCCAGTTATGGTGATTACATGTCTCATTTTTTTGCAACTAAAAAAAAAAAATATATATATATATATATATATATATATATGTATTATAGGGGCGTGGTCACACCCCTATAGTTAAGATTGAGTAGGCACTTTAATGTTAAACCTCAAATTTTGCACGTTAATAACTTTACAACCGTTCAATGGATTTGCATGAAATTTGGAATGCGCAGTCTAGTATGGTAGCTCTCTTGATTTATCAAGTTGCATGTTGGTTAGACATACGGTTTTTGCGCAGCAGAGTGCCAAACAATTCACTTTTTGCAACTTTTGATGCATTTTTTTTGCCCGTGGTGCTGCATGGACACCGTGTGGTCTATTGGTCTGAAACTTGGAACATAGAAAGAGGTTTATGTCAAGGAACAATTCAGCACTGGTTTGGTGAAAAAATATTAATCCGTTCCAAAGTTATTTCATTTTTAATTTTTGAGTTCTGAGCATGCTCAGTTCACAAAAAAATGTATATGTATATTTTGCGAAAGAAGTATGGTCTCAGGGCTATCGGGTCATCCCCTCATGGCTGAAGAATTTGCATGTTCACGGTGGAAAATCTTCCGCCACGAGAAATTTGTCAGCTGCAAGAGCCGCCATCTTGTTTTTAGTTTTCCATTGGAAAAAATGTTGTAGTTTTCTCCATGTGTGACTTTTGGGCCAAATGAGGCATGGGTGTGATCAGAGGGACCCCCTGTATCGAACTATGCCTTTGGTTTGCTTCAGTTTTGTAAAAAAATACAGTTTTAAAATTTAAAATTCTTAGCTCGTGACTCGCTAACGTTTTTCCGCCGCAAGCCCTCAAAATCTTCAACCGTGAGATGATTTTCTGCCATGAGCTTCCTCCTTGAGGGGACAATCAGATAGCCAGATTTTCACTACCAGATGTCCATGGGGAAGACCAGATGACCCTAGGAATGACCAGCTGGCCCAGATTGGCATGACCAGATGTCCGCTCGAGGCCGAAGATTTTCTCGCGGCCAAAAAATTTGCTGTCTCATGGCCGGAAATTTGTTAAAGGTGTAAAAACTTTAGAATTGCATATCTCAATAACAGTTTGGTCTTTTTACTTGAAATTTCAGGGTGTTGAGGGGATGTCCTAGAGATGTGAAGTATGCTGTGTAGGTGTTGGGGAATTAATTGGCTATATTCAATGATGTAGTTTAAATTTTTCCCATAGGATTACATTGTGGTCTGTGTCATGACCTTTGGTGCTGTAATTTCGAAAATGAACCAAGATACAGACTTTTTGCTACTGGCGACTTAGATCACCTTTAGGTGATCTATGCCACTGGAACAAGATTTTAAACCGTACAGTAAGGCGGCAGTGGAATATTTTTTGTAGGTTGCATGGTTCATGAGATATTGTTACATTTGTGTTCCAAGGGTTCATTGCTGTATAGGGATGCTGTATAGCTATGCCAGACGTCTACTGTTATGCAGTAATGGGCAATGTGGTGAGGCCCCGAGCTCCCACCAATACATGTTTTTTTACTAGTTATAGTACACTTTTTCAAAAAGTAAGGACATTTCATGGCAAAAAACTGCATTTAATGCATCAGTTAGGGTTAAAGCAACAAAAGTGAGGAAATAAGACATTAGGGTTGAGCACCTAACCCCCCCCCCACAACCCACACACCCATCCTCCATAGACTGACAGACGCCAGTGTGTGGCATGGGGTTGTGCGGCCTAACTCTCACCCCATTCTCCTTTACTGTAGTATGTCAACCTGCTTATACATGGAATGGGGTGAGAGTTGGGCCACACGATCCCATGGCACACCCCGGCATCTGTCAGTCTGTGGAGGATGGGTGTGGGGGGGGGGTTAGGTGCTCAACCCTAACATCTCATTTCCTCACTTTTGTCGCTTTAACCCTAACTGATGCATTAAATGCAGTTTTTTGCCATGAATATATACACACACACACACACACTATATATATATATGGGATATGAAATGAGCTGACTCAGTATGTGCAATTTATCTTCAAGTGTCAGGGATAAGACCATAACTCATGAGTGGCAGACCCATGACTGAATTATTAAAGTTCTGCCCACCCGCAAGTGATGATAAATTGCCTATTTTGCATCAGACTATTGTATATTCCATTTATACAACATTAGTTATACAAGCTGTAGCTTTTAAATCTGCAGTGTGCTTGAACATTTCGCTTTTTTTTATTTTAACAGCTGGCTTCAGTGCTGCACTGCATATTGAGGTGTCATCAGTATTGGCAAAAATGTATTTTATTCTTTTGGTAACTGGGTAAGGCCCACTAGGCACAGGTGCCTGTTTTTTGGGGTGACCCGGGAGTACTGGCAAGGTTAAATGACTTGCTCACAGTCACACAGTATGGAAGTGGAAGTTGTGGGAATCAAACCCAGGTCTGTCTGCGGGATGTACCAAGCTCATTCACAGCTTGTTACTCTAACCTCTAGGCTATACTGCCAGCCCCAATACCCTCTGATTAGGTCAGTGTTCCACTGTGATAACAGTAACCTTAAAAATATCGATTGTGACAACAGTAGCAATGACAGATTTTGATATGTTGCTGTTACCGACATCACCAGCCAAGATATCCTTTTTATCTTATCATTTTTATATATCATATATTTTCATTCCAAACAACTACATTAATTGCAGACATTAGGGTTGAAGAATGCAAAGGCACACAAAGTAAGGAAATGAAAAACATTAGGATTCTAGGTCTCCGTAGTCTTGGTGAATCAGTGGTGGGGTGTTACTTGAAGTTGTCAACCCTAGTGCTGACTCCATCCCTCCAGCCCATAGCCTTCTGTCTGAATCACAATGTACAGCTCCAAGCCATCATCTCATATTGATATACATTTTGGAGGTAGAGAAGTATGGCTCATCATATGTTGCCAGCAGAATCAGTCATAGTTTTCTTCACACAGGACCCTGCCTGAGGAAAAGAGATCACGTCTAAACTTGTTTGCTCAGGGGAGTGGGTGGGCATTCGCGTTGACAGCCCCAAGGAACACCCCACCACTGATTCACCAAGACTCCAGAGACTCAGAATCAGAACTCTAATGTTTTTCATTTCCTACCTTGTGCGCTTTGCATTCTTCAACTGTAATGTCTGCATTAATGTCGTTTTTTGGAATGAGTTTCCCTTCTTTTTGTGACAGAGGAATCATATCCTCATTTGTGCAGGTCCTTTTGGGACCTATGCAAAATAAACAGAATAGTGAAGATATAAAAAGGCCTGCTTCACCAACCAACAAGTGAAAATGTCTTAGTACTTGTACTTGCACCTTTACATTGAACTATCCTAGATTAGATACAGTACTAATAATAAAGATTTCTTACCTGGTTCTGAGTATTGCTGGGTGGGGCTTGATCGACTTGAGGGAACAACCAGCCATACCTGTGTAACCACCCAGTCCCATGGGGTTACTAGAATCCCATTAGTACTAGTCTATAGGCAGGTGAAAAGGCAGCTGGTAAGGAGCTCATTAAGGGGCTTCTTACATAATGACATCATTATTTACTCAACTAGCCTGAGTGGGGATGATTTTGTAATATAGAACTCTCGCAGCAGCAGCATAACCATTTTTGAGTCAGCTGCTCTGGGGAAGTTTAGAATGTTCAGTTAGTTTGGAAGTCAGTGTGGCAGGAGGTCTGCCAGTTGGGGCTCTGTCACAGGGAGCTCTGTGTTTCTCACCCTAGTTTGGATTAAATCTTCAGTTGCCAGTGAAGTGGTGGAGACCTTTTTCAGTAGGATTCCTTGATTTCACTCCAGAGGGCATGAGAGGGACTGCCAGTTCAGTGGATCCAAGGGGTAATCCCCAAAGGTCCTAGAGTGTGTACAACTGCCTTTGAGAAGGACATTGTGTGAGAATTTCTGACAAGCTACCATGGAGAAAGGGTGCTTTCTTGGTTGTTTCCATGCCTAAAGGAAAGAACAACAGATGTGTAAGTACAGATGCTGTAATTGTCTCATTAGGGAGTTGGCTGAGGTGTGCGAGCCCAAGATAAGGCTAGATCACACCTGTCAGGACCCCTCATACACTTAAGTGTCAAAGTTAAAGTTTAGAGTTCAGAGTCTTTAGCAATTCAGTGGGGATTGAAGGCTTCTTTTGGTGTAACCCTGAAGGAATGGCAGAGACTGTTGGTTGGGGCAAAGGGTCGGAGGAACACCATCTGGAGTCTACAAGGCAGGGCTAACTGGTTTGTTGATGGGCGCCAAGGTCCCCCGGGTAGAGGCCAATGCCCAGGATGAAACTTGAATACGTGACTCCGGTCATGAGTTTACACTGTGAAATGTGTTTCGGAAATGACTCAAGAATATGGTTCAGGCCATGAGCATCCAATTTGGGAAATGGAAATGTGCTTTGAAAGTAGCTCAAGTATATGGTTTGTCCACGAGCACTTTGGGAAAAATGGATAGAGTTCTGTGGAAAACTGTACTGCCTAGCGAAGAGTTTCTAGAAAAAGAATGTACTTGTTTGCCATGACCAACAATTGGGGGGGGTCCACTTGTGCTTTAGTAACATCTGTGAATAAAGCCATACTGCACAATCCCAGCTGCTGCATTGGACATTCTGATCATTGGTTTCTGTGTGGAGTTAATGGGCCCCCTCAGCAGTTAGGTCTAGCATATGCCTAGCATCCTCTCCCCTGGACCTGGTTGTAAATGCAAAGATTAATTTTGGTAATTGTACCCCAACCCCCTTCCTTTAGATAATGAGCCTGGTATACACTCAAAAGCTAGGGGTGGCACCAATCTGAGTATTTCTGCCAAAAGTAAATGGTATGCCATATGTGGGTACTAGTTCTGTTTATCGGGGTGCCAACTTGCCAAAAGTGATGTGGGGGGTTACACCTGTAAAATAAGAATAGCGATGGGGTCACAAAGAATCTGAAACTGTTTAGTAATTAAGTGGGACAAACAAGGTACACGGAACATAAAAAAAAATTTACTTATCTGATACACATGGTCAGTGTCCAAAAACACCTGGGCTGGCGTTTTCTTGCATCATCTTCTTTATTCCATCAGACCTGTAGACATGAAGTGTAAAATAGGTTAGTATGATTAATAAAAAAACAGATCAGCTGTGTCAAGTGGAAGGGGATTGTATTTTTTGGTTGGGTTTAAAGTCGGTTAGTCAGGAGGGTAGATACCAGAACCACAGCAGTGGTTCAGTTTCGAGAACAGACTTGGGCCACTCGAGGCCAGCATGGGGGATATGGACAAGATTCTGCATCCCTGGGCCCACTGTCCTCTTGGGGGGAGCAAGTTGCTGTGCCCATCAACTGCCACCAAGGCAGGATGAAGCCTTTCGCATGCCCTGCAACAGCAACAGTGTGATGGACTGGCAAAGTGGCTGACAGTCAAGGGGCTGGATGTCTGTCCCCCTCCTATCCACATCATAGGGGAATCTCTGGGGGATGGGACACCAAAGGTACATGGTAAGTTCCTAAGATGAAGGGTGACGGGGCTGGATGACTGACAGTAGTAGGGGACCTTTTGTTGGTGCACAGCCTGCAGTGACCCAACCTTCATCTTGCCAGGTAAATTTTTCCCCATTTGTTTTGCCATCCTACTTGTCCAAATGCAGTGCATGGACCCGTCAGACCTCAACACGCTCGGCAACTCCTTATGAGGGAAGGCTCCCCAGCCCACTACAAAGCATCGTTTGTGCACTAGAACACTGCTCTTTTCCTCTCCAGACTGGGGCTGGTGCCATGCACTGCAGCACCTTCCCCCAGCCATGGCTTATTCATCCGGCTCAGGGCTCACTGAGCTCGCACTCGAACTCAGATCCCTGGCATGGGAAGGCAGCATGGTCCCCACTGGGCCAACAGCCATCCCTGCAAACATTGCTTTATCATTTTGTTTGTGACATTTTGTGCCCAAAATTTAAACTTAGTCTTTTTATAACACCCTCCCCCTTCTGAACATGACAGGTGGCATTTATAAAATACTGGATGAATGTCATTTCGCACCATAAGTACAAAGTCACATTTTTGCCAGGAATGAAAAAATGATAGCTGCCTGGTTCACAAGATGGGTGAAAACATGACTATGTTTAAAATTTGAGGTTAAAATATGGAAACTTGCCAAACTTATGAGCGTGCACTGAAAAATTACAACATAACTTCATAACTCTAGTTTTATATTTTGACCGCAAATTTTCAACATAGTCTTCATATGTTACACTTACACTTACACTTCATGTCTACAGGTCTGATGGAATAAAGAAGATGATGCAAGAAAACGCCAGCCCAGGTGTTTTTGGACACTGACCATGTGTATCAGATAAGTACATTTTTTTATGTTAAGGGCACTATCTCTTCCTCCCTCGTCAGGCAGCCTCTTGACTTGTCCCTGGATGCTGAAGCTTTATTCGTTCGGCTCAAAATAGGTGGGGCTAAACACCTCACTATTGGCTGCGTATACAGCCCACCATCCAATGCTCTCGGCTCTCTGGATGAGCTCCTGAAGAGCCCAATGGTTGACACTGCATCCGAGATTATCCTATTAGGCGACTTCAATTTAAACTGGGGACTGGAAGTGAAGTCTGCTATCAACAAAATTTTACACGACTCCCACCTCGCTCAAATTATTACCCTACCGACCAGAATGAACCATAAATCAGGTAGGCACTCTATAATAGACTGGGTCCTGACCTCATCCCCAAGTAATGTAAAGCTGGCCGGGATCCTGGGAGATGCCTTGAGCGACCATTCGCCTATATTTGTCATTTGGAAGAATAATGCTATTAAAGTCCCTCCTAGATCTTTTACTACCAGAGACTACTCCAACTTCCACCCTGACCAGTTCATAGGCTACCTAAATAGCACTGACTGGAACCCCATTAGACACCTACCTAACCTGGAGGAAGCTGTAAAATTTTCCAAACCACCCTCACTAGAGTCACTGACCTCGGTTCTCTATGAAAACCTATAGGGTCAAAAGTAGCTGTTATAAGTGGATCTCACCCCCAAAAGCCCTGATGTCTACTCAGGACAAAGCATGGAAAAGTTCAGGAAAACTAAGTTTCCAGTGGACTTTGCTAGCTACAGGGCCCTCAGAAACCAATGCAAACTGGCCATAAAGAAAGCTAAGAATGAATATATCACCAATCTCCAAAAGCTAACCTGGGAAACCCTAGATACTTGGTCACACATTAACGAACTCCTAAAAGGAGGTACGAATCAACAACCGCCCTATCCTGGTGAACGGCAAGATTCTGAAGAGGCGCTTCTCATCACAGAGGCCCTAAACGGTTTCTTCACAAACCTGGAAGCGTACAAGGTGGGTCCCTTAGATAACAAGAACGAACCTAACAGGCACCTGCCCCTTGAACTAGACCGCCCTCTGTTTCATCTGCGGCTGGTTAGGGAAAGGGAGGTTCTGCTCATCCTTAAATCCCTGCGGGCGAGAGGCACCGGGGGCCCCGATGGGATCCAGATTCGAATCCTCAAGGAGGGTGCCCCAGCATTAGCCAAGCCCCTAACCTGGCTGATAAACCGGTCCTTTATGGAGGGGTCTGTCCCTGAGCCTTGGAAGCAGGCCCTAGTGATCCCCATTCACAAGGGAGGGTCTACCGAGCCTATTGGGAACTACAGGCCTATCTCCTTGTTGTCCGCAATAGCGAAATTACAAGAGAAGCTTGTCTACTCTCAACTACGTGAATATCTGGAAACACACCAGGTAATCTCTTCATCGCAGCACGGCTTCAGAGCCAAGCATGGGACGGACACTACACTAACCAAATTTTCGGCTGAAATCCTGGCCAATAATGACTCAGGGGTCAGCACAGGCGCGGTCTTCATGGACCTGTCTAAAGCATTTGACCTGGTAAACCACAACCTCCTTTTACAAAAACTGTGCGCTCTTGGCATGGACGCACATGCCCTAGGATGGTTTGCTAGTTACCTCATGGGCCGGACCCAGAGGGTCAAGTGGAAGGACTATGTCTCCCAGTCTGCACCGCTCAAAGTAGGAGTACCTCAGGGGTCAATACTTGGTCCCCTTCTCTTCACTTTGTTTATAAACGATCTGCACTTACATTGCGGGAGCAGCAGCGTCATCCAATACGCGGACGATGCTGTCATTTACCGAGCCTCCCCTAACTTAGGAGAACTGGGGAATGCCCTCCAAGAGGACATACTTCAGATGGAGGACTGGCTCACTCGGGAACAAAATGGTATTAAATACCAGTAAAACTAAAGCGATGTTGTTCGGGCCCAGATCCTTGGGAACCGAGAGGTCGCTGCTCCTTCAGCTGCAGTCCAGAGGGGGTGATAAACTTGAGGTGGTTACCTCCACTAAATACCTAGGGCTAACCTTGGACCAAGGCTTCACCCTAAAAAATCATGTTGACCAACTCACCAAAGCCATACATGGAAAACTCGGTATCCTCTACAGAATAAAGGACCAGATTATCCCTGAAGCCAGAGTTGCCATCGCAACTAGCGTCCTTCTCCCCAAGCTCACTTATGCGGCACCTGTTCTTCAAGGCGTGGCCTCTACGGAACTTGGCAGGCTCCAGACCTTATACAATAAGATAGTCCAGTTTGCCACATTATCACACCCTAGGACACATCACTGCGAGGCTCAATCCAAGCTCAGCTGGCCGTCATTGGAAGCCCGCCTCATCTACCTTACACTATGTCTCGCTTTTAAGCTTCTGGGGCCCTTACCTCCCCCTAGTCTCAAAGGACTAGTTAGGGTCAAAACCAATCTGAGGAGTCTCCGTTCCTCAGGTCAAACCCTCCTTGTGGTCCCCAAAACAAAGACTAAAGCTGGGTCCAGGTCCTTTGCTTTTACAGCCCCTTCCCACTGGAACAAACTCCTACTGGAGGTACGGGAGGCAGGGTCGAGCCCCTGCTTCCGGTCTAAGCTCAAAGCACACCTGCTCGCCAGGAGCACTTGCCAATGCATAAGGAACTGACCTTATGTCACGGCCCCTCCTCCCTCTCCACCTTTCGTATTGTAAATGCCATTAAGTCTTTCACAGTTATACAGTATGGAATTTGCCTTAGGTGTGTTTTCACTGTTAAACCATTTGGAATTTAAGCAAGTTTACATCTCTGCTTACCTGCTTGTACCGTCTGTTTACCTGTATGTTATTTTTTACCCCGGGTCACCCCTGAAAAAGGGACCTCCGGGGCCCAGTGGGCCTACCCGGTCAACAAAATTCAATAAATAAAAAAGTAATATGACCCCAGCTCATGAACTCAGTAGGTGACAATTTTCAGATCCCAATTGAAACATCATTCCATGCCACAAGTGCAAAAACATATTTCAGCCAGTATTTGAAAAATTACAGATGTTATGTTCATGAGGTGGTGTGAAAAAATGACTGTGTTAAACATTTTGGGTAAAAATATTGAAAATTACCAGTGTTATGAGTGAGAGTTGAAAAATTTCAACATACCTTCATAACGTTGTTTGTTTTTTAATATGTTTTGCTCAAATTTTCAACATGGCCTTTTTGAGACCCCACATCATGAACAAGAGCAGTGAAAATTGTCAAATCCTGCCCCAAAGGTGATTTTGTGAGTGGCAGCAAAATCACCTTTTGGCCCAGATTTGAATAATTTCGTCACTCTTGTTCATAAGGTGGGTCCCAAAAAGGCCATTTTGAAAATCTGGGCAAAAAAAATAAAATAATTACCAAGTTATGAGCAAAAGTTCAAACCTCATTGAAATACATTATATGGCACTTACTGTACCTGTTTTCCTCAGTTCCTGGTCCGGCATTGAAGAGTGAAGACATGTTTCCAGTCCAGAGAGGATTATGGCGTTGGACCTTGGCTCGGTAAGTATATGGTAAAGGCGGTGTGGGGTGGTGGATGCTGAGTGGGAAGGTCAGGAAGGGGATGGGAATGGGGATGGTGACAGACAATGAGGGATCATTTTCTTTATTTCAGGGATAAAAAAAAGACATTGTGGAACAGTTTTCTTATTTTAGATAATGTAACTCTGACACTGGTGATTGGGTACCCAGTATCGGCATGATACTTGGGGGAAGCAAGGATTAGGCACCCTAGTGTCCCAGACTGCTGGCAGCATTGGGGGGGGTTGGAGTATGCTGACATTGGGGACTGGTCACCCCACTGTTGGCAGATTAATTTGGCGGGGGGGTTAAAATAAAACAGATGGGAGAGAAGAACCAGGACTGGGGTGGCACCCCAGTGTCGCTGTATATCAGTTTAAATCTATGAGGCCACTTAAGCGGCTAATGGTGGCACCACAACTAAACATAGAAAGTTTTGGCAGATAAGGGCTGCTTGGCCCACCCAGTCTGATGATTTTCCCTACCTAATGTAATACCACAGACCCTACTTGGTCTCCAGCTTTGCCCCCCCCCCCACTCTAAATTAATAAAATTAATTTATGTTTATCCCATGCATTCTTGAAACCCACTATAGTTTTTTCTTTGACCACCTCTGCTGGAAGTCTATTCAGGCATCCACCACTCTTTAAGTGAGGACGTACTTTCTAACCTTTCCCCTGAATCTACCCCACTCCAGCTTCATAGCATGTCCCCTTGTTCTTGAGTAACTTTTTTTCTGAAAAGTGCTTTCCTCTTGTACCCTGTTTATATCCATGAGGTATCTGAAAGTCTCTATCATATCTCCTTTCTCCTTCCCTCCTTTCCTCTAGGGTATACATATTGAGGTCATTTAGTCTCTCCTCATAGGGCTTCTGATGCAAGCTCAGCACCATTTTAGTTGCTCTTCTCTGGACTGCCTCTATTCTTTCTATGTCCTTACAGAGATATGGCTTCCAAAACTGAATGTAGTACTCCAGGTAAGTTTTCACCAATTTTTTATACAATGGGGTATGAAAATCCTGTAACCTTATTGGTCAAAACACATCACATGACAGTGGTATATCCTGTAATAGCCCACGGCTGAGAAATGGCATTTATAAAAAACATACTTAAACACATTTAAAATTTATTTTACACAAGGGTCCATTGTATAATCGCAATAAGGCACTCCAGGGTGTGGGTTATTGGGAGATTTACCCACTTTCTGCGCCTCATGACACACCACACAAGGCGTGGGTAAATCCCCCAATAACCCACACCCTGTCGTGCCTTATTGCTTAACTGCCACACTTTTGACCACTCTTCCAGTTTTCTTAGATCAGTAATCATTCATTCTACCATTCCTGGAATGTCTACCTTATTACAGATCTTTGTGTCATCAGCAAAAAGGCATACCTTCCCTTCCAGCCCCTCTGCAATATCACAAATAAAGACATTAAAGAGGACCAGACCCAGAATTGATCCTTGTATCACCCCACTGGTCACTCTTCCTTCCTCACAGGAACTTTGTTTACCACCACCCTCTGCCTTCTATTCTCTGATCAATTTCTTATCCAGATTACCACCTTTGTACCCACTCCCAGACTGCTCAGCATGTTTACGTGTATTCTACATGGAATAGTGTTGCAGGCCTTATTAAAATCTAGGTAGACCACATCCACAGCTCCATCCTGCTCCACCTTCCTGGTCACCCAGTCAAAGAAAACCATGAGATTTGTCTGACAGGACCTTCCTGTAGTGAATCCATGTTGCCTCAAATCTTGTAAGCCACTGGTTCCAAGATAATCCACTATCCTTTCTGTCAGTAGTAATGCCATTAATTTCCCAACCGCCAAGGTCAGGCTCACTGGCCTATTGTTTTCTGGTTCCTCTCTGTTTCCACTTTTGTGAAGTGGGACATTATTTGCCCTCCTCCAATCCTCCGGAACCACTCCTGTCTTCAGTGAGTAGTTGAACAGGACAGTCAGAGGTGCAGCTAGTACCCCCCTGAGCTCCTTCAATATCCTGGGATGTATCCCGTCTGGCCTCATTGCCTTGTCCACCTTCAGGTTTGCAAGTCTGTTTGTGAATCTCTCCACTGTAAAGGTCTTATGTCTACCTCCCTTATCTATTGCTCCTTGCCTTTCCCTTCTACTGTGAACACCGAACAAATGTATTTGTTCAGTATGTCTGCTTTCTCTTGATCCCCATCCACATACTACCCCCTTCCCCCCTTAATCTTATTATCCCTCCCTTGGTCTTTCTCCTTTCACTTACATACTTAAAAAATGTCTTGTCCCGTTTCTTTACTGCATGGGGTATTTTCTCCTCTGTTTGCGCGTTTGTGCACCTGACTGCTTTCCCTGCCTCCCTCTACTTTTCCTGATACACCTCCCTGTCCTCCCCCCTCTGTGACTTCTTATATCTCTTGAATGCTAACTTTTTTTGCCCTAACCTTTATACTCACTTCTTTGAGAATCATAGTGGTCTCTTTTTCCTCTTACTTGCGCTAACCAGCCTGACACAGAACTCTGCTGCCCTCAGAATGGCCCCTTTTATTTTTGCCCACTGTTCCTCCACTCCACCCAAAACATCCACACCTTCCCCCCCCCGGCACCTCTGAGGTATTCCATCTTTGTAAAGTCAGTCATCTTGAAGTCTAGGACCCATGCCTTTGTGCGGCTTCATTCTGCCACAGTTCTTATATTGAACCACACCATACGATGATCACTGGTCTCCAGGTGATCACCCTACTGTAGCGTTTTCAACACTATTCCCATTGGTGAGTGCAGATCCAACATCCCCCACCCACCCCCACAAGCAGGTTCTGCTACCAGTTGCTTGAGAACACCCCTGCAGGAGTACAGGATGTAGCTGCTCCTAGCCAAAGCTACAGCAGGAATACTACAATTTACATCTGGTAGACTGAAGTCTTCCACCAGCAGCATCTCCCCCCTACTTGCCATCTTTTGGATGTCTTCCATCAGAATTTCATCTGTCTCCGCTCCCTGTGCTGGAGATCTGTAGACCACCCCAATGCAAATATCCACTCCATTTCCCTTCTCCAGTGTAACCCACATTACTTCCACCACCACCCCCCCGTATTCCCTGTACCTCTTTCACCTTAATGTTGTCTTCCACGTAAAGAGCCAGTGCTCCCCCTTTCTTACCCACTCTGTCCTTCCTGAACAGAGCATATCCTGGAATGGTTATATCCCAGTCATGGTTCCTATTGCACCATGAGTCGGTAATGGTGACATTGTCTAGGTCAGCCTCTGCCATCATGGCCACCAGATCCGGAAATTTTTTACTCAGACTTCTTGCATTTGTGCACATGGCTTTCCAAATATTGTTGCTACCCCTTCCACCAGTGACCTTTTTTCCCTTTTGCCCATTTTCCTCATCCCCTTTGTCTTCATTCCCATCCATCTTTATGCATACTATTTTATTCTTCTTGTTACTATGTTCCTATAGGAATTTACCCCCATTATGATTCCCTTTATTGACTACTTCAGCTTGTGGGGGGGGGGACAGTTTCTGTCACCCTGATTTATTCCGCCACCCCCTTGGCTAGTTAAATGCTCCTTAGTGAAGCATTTCAACCATTTACTTAGGACTGCTGTACCCCTCTCAGACAGAGGTAGGCCATCTCTCTTTTATAGGCTCTTATTCCTCCAGTTATGCCCCCAGTCCCCAATGTACCCCAAACCCTCCTTCATGCATCACTCCTTCAACCATTAGTTAAATCTCTTGATATGGAGTACCCTAATATCCCCCGTCATAGACAGGCAACACGTTAGAAAAATCCACTGAGCGAGCTACCTGTCTAAGACCCCTCCCCAGCTCCCTGAACTCCTGCTGAACTACACTACCCTTGTCCCTAGCCAGGTCATTGGTTCTTAGGTGTACAATGACATCTAACTCTGCCTCTCTTCCTGCTGCCCTAGCAATCCCTAGGATCCGCTTTCTGTCCCTCCGAGCTGTGTTGTCAGGTAGGCACTTAACCTCCCTCTCCTGTCCCTAAATCTGTCCCCCTTACAATGCAAGCCCCCCATGATGGCAACATAGAATTACAAGCACACACAGCATATTCAGCAGGGGCGGGGTTATGCATTGACATGTAGCCCTGTCCCTGCTAAACAAAAATAGCACGATGGTATACACAGACAGGGAATCAGCCCTGCCACCTGATGAAAAAATTCATGTGGTCATAAAAATTTAGTTTTCCTTGGAAGGCTGTTTTTTTTTGGTTTGTTTGTTTTTTAGCAGCACATGCTCAGAAACTGAACTGTTTTTCATAAATATTTCAAAAACTACTTACATTTTGGAGATAAAAACAACAAAAGTGGTACCTTGGGCCAAAGTCTATCAAAACTGCAGGTTTCGGATTTCAAATCCTCCTAGTTTTTTGGTTATAGGTGAGCAAAAAAGGTCTTAATTTGTGTAATTGTTGTGTTTTTGTCCCTCTGTAACTTTGCCCCCTGTAAACCAATTGCCACAAACTTTTTAAGGTCCAGAGATCCTGGCACCATCTTTTCGTATTCCAAATTTCAAGTAAATCGGTTAAACTGGGGCAAAATTATTAAGGTGCAAATTGTGGGGGTTAACATTAAAGTGCTTACTCAACCTTAATATACAAGTGCAGTTGCGCCTGTATATGTATAATTATAAACACATATAAATATATGTGTGTATATATATATATATATATATAGGTTATGACATGGATGAGAGTGAGAAAGTAAAAATATCTTCAAGTGCTATACTTGACCGCCTCACCTCAAAGAGGTCAGGTATGTCGAGTGAAGATTTCTCTACTCTCCACTGTCACCTATGTCATATTTGATTTGTACACCAGGACTTTGGGCAGTTTTGTGATAGAAAGAATCAAAAGTTACAAAAAGAAAAACGTATAAAATGTAAACTGTGCCCCTTTGATAAATGGCTCAGTACAAGACAAAAAAATCAAAACAGTACTAATCGGTACAGTATAAATCAATACAGTACTGATCACTAGAGTACAAATCAATACAGTACTAATCAGTACAGTATAAATCAATACAGCACTGATCAGTACAGTACAAATCAATACAGTATTTATCTGTACAGTACAAATCAATACGGTACTGATCTGTACAGTACAAATCAATACATACTCACCTTAGTAATTGCGTTTCTTCTAATGGAGTCTTGCTATATTCTGACATTATGCAGTTAGCCCCAGCACTTGAACTGCTCTGGAGAGGAAAGCGTTTCAGTAGTAATGCCATTAATTTCCCAATAATTACTAACATTGAGCTGGAGCTCGGTTCAAACCTCTGTCTGCTGCACTTTGAAGTGTAACCGTCAGATTCTGATGAGCTAATACTAACTACCCCCACTATGTGGAAATTGTAACATTTTTACTAGCCAAAAAGGCAACCAAATATATTGGATCCCCAAAAGACTCAGGTCGAGGAATCCAAAACAAAAACTAGGTAGTGAACAAAATAACTTACCAAAACCATAAAAATAACCCACTCCCACGATCTAAAAGGGGGAGTGCCAAGTACACCCCTGAGGTGCAACACTGTGCCTACCATCCCACTTCCCAAAAACCAGGTTCTGAGAGGGAAGGCAGGGAGGGAGGTCAGAATACAGCAAGACTCCATTAGAAGAAACACAATTACTAAGGTGAGTAATTTTTTCTTCAAACAACATGAAGTCTTGCTGTATTCTGACATTATGCAGACTACCAAGCAGTACCTCCATGGAGGAGGGAATCAAACCTATTTTGGGAATAGGCTCTGTAGTACTGCTGTGCCAAACCGAGCATCACTCCTAGCTTGGCTATCCAGAGAGTAATGCTTGGTGAAATTATGGACTGTTTTCCAGGTGGCTGCTTTGCATATCTCTAATAAGGGTATATCTCTGGCCACAGCCAGAGAAGCAGCTGTACCTCTAGTCAAATGAGCCCTTAGGCCTGAGGGGGGTATTTTGCCTAGATTTTCATAGCAGAATTGTATACAAGAGACAATCCACCTGGCAATAGTTCTCTTAGTAGCAGGTTTGCCCTTTCCCACCTCACCATAAGTGAGGAACAACTGGAAGGAGTCAAACCTGAGTGCCTTAGTACGCTCAATGTAGTAGCTAAGAGCCCTTTTAACATCCAAACTGTGTAATCTTCTCTCTCCTGAAGAAGAATGATCAGTGAAGAACACAGGAAGAGACATGGATTGGTTCAGATGAAAATCTGAAACCACTTTGGGTAAGAACCTCCTGTTGGTTCTAAGGACCACCTTATCTCTATGGAATGAGATAAAACCAGGCTCCACTGACAGAGCTTGCAATTCACTGATACATCTGGCTGAGGTAATAGCTACCAGGAACACAGTTTTCCAAGTCAAGTACTTCAGCTGTGCGGAAGACAGAGGCTCAAGAGGGGGTTGCATAAGCTGAACTATGCAAACATTAAGGTCCCAAGCAGGAGTAGGATCCATAAAGGGGGAATTGGTATGAAGTAATCCCTTGAAAAATTTGCAGAAAACAGGATGAGATGCCAGTGAGGAGGGCTTTCCCATTGACAAAAAAGCAGAAACAGCTGACAAGTGTACTTTGAGGGTAGCTGGTTTGACGCCTAGGCCATTAAGATAAACCATGTAACCCAGAACTGTATACAAGTGAGCAGTATCTGAGGATATATGCTTCTTGGAACACCAAATGGTAAATCTTTTCCATTTGGAGTTATACGTTTTTCTGGTGGCAGGTTTTCGGGAAGCTTTGAGAATGTCCAGAACCCCTTGAGACAGATACAAATCTACATATTCTAACTCTTCAAGAGCCATGCCTTGAGATTGAGAGACCAAAGGTTGGGATACCAGCTCCTCCCTTGAGAGAAGGTTAACAGAGAGCCAGCCCGGTGGCGCTGAGAATTGAGGCGTTGGATGCCACACCTTGCGCTATGCCAGCGACCCGGGTTCAGGAATGGACTCAGGTCAGCTGGGGTCGGCTGGGGGAGGAAGGATGGAGCGTCCCAATGGATGCTGTCCTCCCTCGGGTTGGGATGCCAGGGGTGCTGTGGAGCACCTGAGATCCTGAGAGAATCGGTGGAAGCACTGATTCTCGAGGGGCTTGGTGGCTTCGTCTACCAGAGCCGGGGAGGGGGGACACTGTTAGGCATTTGAGAGGAGCGTGCGTCAGCACGTTGACTCTCTGGACTTACATCCTATACGTCGGCGTCTCAGTGGGGTGAGGTTAAGGAAGGGACGAAAACAACATGGAGGAAAAAGTCCTCCAGCTGCCTAGATGAAGTCCTCCAGAGCCAGTCTCACCACCCACTGACCAGGGCAGACCCCACTGTGCAGCTCGCCACAGGGGAAAGAGGGAAATTAAGCCGGGGATCTCTCCTCGCCACACCCGGGGGGGTAATCCAGGCCATCAAGGGCCCCAAAGGCAGTGTGGCACTCTAGGGGCAGACCCAGTTGGTCAGTAAGGGTTGGGAGGGTGTCACTCCTTGAGGACGGAAGGAGTGGTGGTTGGAAGGGATAGTAGAACTGGAAATAATAATAAGTAAAAAAAAAAAAAAGAGGAGGTTAACAGGTTGTGATTCCTGGGAAGAGAGAGAGGAAGATGGACTGCTAGGGACAGCAACAGGGGATACCAAGGCTGCCTGGCCCAATCTGGAGCAATCAGGATCACTTGGCAAGACTGTAACCTTATCTTGACCAGGACCTTGAACAGTAGAGGAAAAGGAGGGAAGGCATTCAGAAATTTCCCTTCCCAATCCAAAATCAGAGTATCCAGAGGGACTGAACCCAAGACTGGGGGTCTGCAACAGAAGAGAGGAAGTTGGTGATTGTCTGGGGCTGCGAAGAGATCTATCTCTGGAGTGCTCCACCTCGAGAATATCACTTTCAACACTAAGGGATCCAGGGACCATTCGTGATGGCCCTGGGAAATTCTGGCTCAATGCATCTGCTAGCACATTGTCCTTCCCTGGGAGGTGGACTGCTACCAAAGAGGTCTGTAGAGAATAAGCCAGGGACCAAAATTTCATGGCTTCATAGAAACATAGAAACATAGACTTTGACGGCAGATAAGGACCGCTTGGCTCATCTAGTCTGCCCATTTCCCTACCTACAGGATAGGCCGTAGATCCTAGTTAACCAACAGCCTATTTCTTCCTACCCCCCACAAGAATTGCCTTATGTCTGTCCCATGCATTCTTGAATTCTCCCACAGTTTTAGACCCCACAACCTCCTCAGGAAGGCTGTTCCATGCATCCACTACCCTCTCTGTGAAATAATACTTCCTCACATTGCCTCTGAACCACCCTCCTTCTATCTTTAAATTGTGTCCCCTTGTTCTTGCAAGTCTCTTTTTCTGAAAGATGCTACCCTCTTGGACTTTGTTGATTCCACTGAGGTACTTAAAAGTTTCTATCATGTCCCCCCTCTCCCTTCTTTCCTCAAGGGTATACATATTAAGCTCCTTTAGTCTCTCCTCATATGGCTTCTCTTGCAGACCCTGCACCATTTTAGTTGCCCTCCTCTGACTACCTCTATCCTGTCTATGTCCTTGCGGAGATGGGGTCTCCAGAACTGGATGCAGTACTCCAGATGGGGTCTCACCAAATGTCTGTACAGAGGGATAACAACTTCCTGTTTTCTGCTGCTGATGCCTCTCCCTATACATCCCAGTATACCCCAGCCCTCCCTACTGCCTTCTCACATTGCTTGCTAACCTTAAGGTCATCTGATATGATTACCCCAGGTCCCTTTCCTTTTTTGTTGTTGTTACTACCTCCCCACCCATTGTGTATTCTTCCCCTGGGTTCTTGTTTCCCAGGTGCATTATTTTGCACTTCTTTGCATTGAATCCTAGCTGTCATACTTCTGACCATTCCTCCAACCTTGCCAAGTCCTTTTCATCCTTTCCACGCCTCCTTGTGTATCAACCCTGTTGCAGATCTTTGTGTCATCTGCAAAAAGGCATACTTTTCCTTCCAGTCCCTCTGCAATGTCACTGATGAAGACATTAAAAGGACTGGACCAATACTGAACCCTGCGGTACCCCACTAGTAACCCCTCTTTCTTCAGAGTGGACTCCATTTACAATTACCTTCTGTGTCCTGTTGTGCAGCCAATGTTTTACCCAGGCTATCACCCTGGGACCCACTCCCAGGCTGGTTAATTTGACTATTAATCTTTTGTGTGGGACTGTGTCAAATGCCTTGCTAAAGTCTAGGTAGACCATGTCCACAGCCCCTCCCTGGTCTACTACTTTGGTCACCCAGTCAAAGAAATCTATTAGATTTGTCTGACATGACCTTCCCGCTGTGAATCCATACTGCCTTGGGTCCTGTGCTCCACCAGCCTCTAGATACTCAACTGTTCTTTCCTTCAGAAGTGACTCCATCACTTTCCCTACCACAGAGGTCAGACTGACAGGTCTGTAGCTTCCTGCCTCTGTCTTGTCCCACTTTGTGAAGGGGAATCACATCCGCTTCCTCCAGTCCTCAGGTACCACATCCTCCCATGATTTATTAAAAGAGTAGCCAGTGGTTTCACTAGTTCCTCCCTTAATTCTTTTTAGAATTCTGGGGTGAATTCCATCAGGACCCATTGCTTTGTCCACCTTCAGTTTTAGGAGTTCTTGCAGAACCCTTTCTTCTGTGAAAGGACTGGGATGACCCCCTATCAAGAGTGCTTCTGTTAATTGGATTAGGCACTTCCCCCTCCTCTTTTGTGAATACTGAGCAGAAATATTCGTTCAGTATCCCTGCTTTTTCACTGTCCCCCTCTGCCCACCCACCGTTCATTCTGTTCGGCCTCACTAGCCTTCCCTTTGTCTTTCTACGCTCGCTGATGTACCTATAAAATGTTTTATCCCCCTTCTTAACTGAGTTGGCTATCTTTTCCTCAGTTTGGGCCTTTGCTATTCTGACTTCTCTCCCTGCTTACTTCTGCCTTAACTGGTACAGCTCTCTGTCCTGCTTCTTCTGTGCACAAGGCAGTAGACCAAGTGCCTCCCTGCTTGTTGATGTACCACATGGTGGTGGTGGTGTTGTGTGTCCTGACCTGAACCACCTAGTTCTGTACTAATTCTGAGAAGGCTTGCAGAGCCAGGTACACTGCCCTGAGCTCCAGAAGATTAATGTGGAGAAGACACTCCTGAGTGGACTACACTCCCTGAGCTGTGAGAGCTCCCAGGTGAGCCCCTCACCCCAGGAGAGAAGCATTCATGGTTAGAAACACAGAATGAGATTGAGTGATGAATGGGACTCGTTGTCTGAGGTTGTCCTGATCCTACCACCATTGAAGAGCTTGAAGAAGGGTCTGAGTCACTGGAATAGGCTTGGTTAGAGAATCTTTTTTCTGAGACCAAAAGGCCCTCAAGTGAAACTGGATGTCCCACATCTGAAATCTGGCCCCCTGGACCACTGCAGTGGAAGCTGCCATGTGGCCCAGAAGCTGAAGAAAATGCCTTGCTGGCCGGGACACCAGAAGGTGGAAAGAGGAAGCCAGCTCCATAATGGCCCTTACCCTTGCCAAGGGGAGAAATGCTCTTGGTTTGACAGTATCCAATTCTACCCCTATGAAAGTCAAAAGTTGTACTGGCTCGAGAACTGACTTGGTAAGCTTGAGAAGGAATCCTAGAGAAGTGAGCACTTGTTGAGTCACTTGCAAATCTGACTTGACTTGGCCTGGAGACTGACCTACTATGATCCAGTCGTCCAGGTATGGGAATATGGATATGTTTTGTCTCCTTAGAAAGGCCACTACTACTGCTAGGCATTTTGTAAATACCCTTGGAGCTGATGTTAGGCCGAAGGGCATTGCTTTGAACTGGTAATGGCCTGAAGGCAGTTCGGACCTGAGGTACTTTCTGTGGGTGCACCTGATAGGAATGTGAAAGTAGGCATCCTTTGGGTCCAGGGAGGCTAACCAGTCTCCTGGCCTTAGAGATGGAAGAATTATTCCCAGAATCACCATTTTGAATTTTGGCTTTAGCAGATGCTTGTTTAGGTATCTTAAGTCTAGGATGGGCCACCACTTCCCTGTTTTTTTCGGGATAAGGAAGTATCTGGAATACAGACCTTTGCCCTTGTGAAGTGTAGAAACTTTCTCTATGTCTATGAGAGCCAGCAGAGATTAAAAATCTGCCTCTAGGGCAACGGTTTCGGAGATGTTTGCAGGTGGAAAAGACCCGACCCTCAGCTTTGGAAATTTTTTGAAGCTGAGGGCCAGTCCTTGGCTTACTACTTCCAGGACCCACTTGTATGAGGTAACAGACTTCCAGTCCTGGGAGTAGTAAGTCATCCTGCCTCCTACAGGGATTGGGGAGTCGACCCGGCCTGACACATCAGGGTGTCTGCTTGGCAGAAGCCTTAGGCTGAGAGGAGGATGCAGCCTTTCTCATCCCCCTTCTACCTCTCCCTCTGAAGAACCCCCTCTGGGAAAAAGGAGAGGAGACCTGTGCCTGGTAGAAAGGCCTGTGAAAAGGCCTGACCCTGACCCTATCCTGCTGCTTCTGAGGAGTTGCCTGCCTTTCCTTGGCCTGTGCACTCCTGTAGGTAGTCCTGTACTCATCCATCTTTTTCATATAATTCTCTGTCTGCTCCCCAGATAAAGAATTATCAACTACAGGAAAATCCATGGCTTTAGCCTGGGTATCCTGTGATAAGCTAGTACATCTGAGCCAAGCTAATCTCCGAAGAGCCACAGATGTAGCCATGACTCTTGATGACATATCATTGGAGTACACAGCAGCATGAAACTGGATTTTTGATGCCTCAATCCCATCAGCAGCCACCTCCTCAAGCTCCTTGGCAAGCTGGGGGGAGGCCTGTTTGGCCAGTTCCAGTACAGTGTCCCATCTGGACTTCTGGTACCTGGCTATGTAGGCCATATAATTAGCCTAACTGAGTCCCAAGGAAGATGCCATGTATTGTTTCTTTGTCATGGCATCCAGCTTCCTGGAGTCTTTATTTGAAGGGGGTGAAGCCAAGGGTATATTAGCCTTATCATAGGCTGCAGCCTGCACAACCCCAACATCGCTGCATTGCTGGTACAAGTACTCCGTACAAGGGCCTGACAACATGTACCTCTTGTCCATTCTTCTGTCCACAGCAGGCAAAGAATTTGGAGTCTTAAGCAACTTATGTGTCTGTTTCCTAAAGGATTTGTGAAGGGGAATAGACAACCTCTTGGACTCTGGGATGTCCATCATCTCCACATAGTCAGGATCCTCTTGCTCCTCGACAGCTTCATCCAAAGGGAGCTGGAGGGTTTCTGCCACTTTTTTGTAAAACATAAAGTGGGAAGGGGATAAGAAAGCCTAGGAGGGGAAACACCAGAAGGTCTGTCTGGGGAGATGTCTGGTTCTATGGGCTCATCCAGACCTTCCACACCACCATCATCATCATCATCATCATCATTGTAATCATCCTCCCCTTCCAAATCTGGTTCATAAAAGTCTTCAGGGGAATAATCCTGAACTGGAGGAACCGGTTGAAATGAACGTCTGCCCAAAGGCATCGGATCAGCCGGAAATGAACGGAGTGATTCAACTATGCTAATCGCCCAGGCAATTTCTTCAGCGGTCAGATGATGCGGTTCTGGATCTGAACCGATCGATTTTTCTTTCCTTTTCCTTTTTGCCGGAACTGACCCCTCAGGATCGGCTCTCCGTTTGCTCGAGAGAGTCTCGCCCCGGTCAGTGGGCACTCCCTCAGGTTCGGTTGGAACTGAACTGGGCTGGCCATCTGGGTCAGTGGATTTCTCGGCCTTCTTCTCCCTAAGCCTGCCCAATCTTTTATCCAGGGTTACTTTAGGGAAATTTGGCAGTCTGACTCCAGATCAGTACAGTACAAATCAATACAGTACTTATCTGCACAGTACAAATCAATACAGTACTGATCTGTACAGTACAAATCAATATAGCACTGATCATACAGTGCAAATCAATACAGTGCTTATCTGTACAGTGCAAATCAATACATCACTGATCAGTACAGTGCAAATCAATACAGCACTGATCTCTACAGTGCAAATCAATACAGCACTAATCAGTACAGTGCAAATCAATACAGCACTGATCTCTACAGTGCAAATCAGTACAGCACTGATCTCTACAGTGCAAATCAATACAGCATTGATCTGTACAGTGCAAATCAATACAACACTGATCAGTACAGTGCAAATCAATACAGCACTGATCAGTACAGTGCAAATCAATACAGCATTGATCTGTACAGTGCATATCAATATAGCACTGATTTGTAAAGTGCAAATCAATACAGCACTAATCTGTACAGTACAAAAAATCAATACAGTACTGATCTGCACAGTACAAATCAATACAGTACTGATCAGATCAGTATAGTACAAATCAATACAGTACTGATCATTACAGTGCAAATCAATACAGCGCTGATCTGTACAGTGCAAATCAATACAGCACTGATCTCTGCAGTGCAAATCAATACAGCACTGATCTGTACAGTACAAATCAATACTGCACTAATTAGTACAGTACAAATCAATACAGTACAGGTCAATACAATCAAAATAGATGTGAAGTAGAAACAACTAAGTCTGCAAAGCATCTCACATATGCTGGCTTTTGTGCTGCACATTGCTACTGTGAAGACATCAGCATTGTTAAAGCTGCTCTCTGGTTTACTTCGTTTACTTGATTTGGTAAGACAAAAGAAGGTCAGCATCCCACCAAGATTGCCCCCATTCCCAGTGGGTGAATTAGTGTTTGTTGCTGGTCAACAAGTAATTATCAAGCCCATGTTTGAAACTGCTGAATGATGTCTTATTCACCAGGTCATAAGGAAGTCTGTTCCACAAATGGGCCGCATGTACTGTAAAGTTAGTTTAGTATTCCATTGTGACATACCCAGCTTTGGAAGAAGATAGTAGTGTTGTCTTGCAAGTTGGTCATGTAATGGTGACATACCCAGTTTTTTTTTAATTAGTGCACTTTATTCTCCTACGGCTGATGGGCCCCCATCGGTCCAACTCTTGCACCCATCCCTGTCACCCACTTTCTAGGACTTACCTCTGACTCCCTAGGCGCCCTGGCTTACCCCCACCCCCACCCCTACCCCAGGGCAGGGCCACCGGGGACTCCCCATTACCCCGGCAGAGACTTGGTCAGTATAGTCGAGAGTGAGTGCCATGGTTGGTTGTGCAGGGCCTGTGATGTGGGGTGGACGTCCTTCGGCCGCTGTTGTATATTTTCCAGTTTTCTCCTCCCAGGATGTGGAGACGTGTGCATGTGCCAGAGAATCACCGGCATTCTCCCACCCTGATACAACAGTGCCAGCTGTACCACCACCTGTGGTCACCCAGGTGGTGGTAGTGCACTGGCAGACGTTCACCCTCACTCCTGAGGTGGACAGCGTCTGAGCGTCCAAGCGGACGCTCAACACACCTCCCCCTGGCCAGCCTTCTGATGACTGGGGCTTGTTCCTGAACCGGGGTCACCAGCGTTGTGGGCAGCAGCATTACTGCTGCACCGGTGGGCTGGCCTCACATACTTAGCTTTGCAAGACAGTAGTACTATCTTGCAAGTTAGCCATAAGATAGTAGTTTTATCTTGGCCAATCCAGACCCACACCTGTTGTATAAATCTATTTATACAGTGGGGTATGAAAATCTTGTAACCTCATTGGTCAAAACACATTACATGACCGTGGTATATCCTGTAATAACCCATGGCTGAGAAATGGTATTTATAAAAAACATACTTAAACACATTTAAAACTTATTTTACACATGGGCCCATTGTATAATCGCAATAAGGCACTCCAGGGTGTGGGTTATTGGGGGATTTACCCACTTCTTGTGTGGTTAAGTCACCGGCTGCACCTCGTGACACACCACACAAGGTGTGGAAGTAAATACTCAATAACACCCTCGTCTGCTATTATCTGCTTAATTACACTGCATATATTATATTAGAGACGCACGGTCGTGCCCTATAGTTAGGGTTGAGTAGCCTGTTTAATGGTAAACCCCATTTTTTGCACCTTAATAGCTTTTGCATTCTGTGATGAAACAGCCCAAAATTTGGCATGTGCAGTCGGGCTGCCAGAATCTCAAGACATGGAAGGATTTGTGATGGCACCTTGTGCAGTTTTTGTGATACGGAGTGCCAAAAAACCGAGAAAAAAAACGTTTGATTTCCCTATGCATAACAATGGGTATTTTTTGCTCTCACCTACAGCCTAAACCTTGTGGAATTTTTTTCACAAAATTTTCAGGGTTGAAGAGGCTCATGCCAAGGGTGTACCTTTGGAAGGTTTGGTGAAAAAATATTATATCGTTTTAAAGTTATAACATATTTTGAGTTAACATTCTGGTGCAACTGGTAAAAATAACCTATTGTGAAAAGTAAAAAAAAAAACTATCACGCAAGGTAAAAAAACATATGCACGAGTGGTTATTTACATGATTTACTTGTCGTAGGGAAAAAAAACAGTTGAGATGGTTGCCATTTTCTTTTTACTGTTTAAACTTACAAATAGTAAAAATACATTCAAATTATGTATTTAAAAAAAAAAACGTTTAGCTAGATTCTGGTGGGGTTTTTTTTTGTTTTTTTATAGTTGTCAGAAATACGTTTGGGCATCCAAAATCCAGGGTGCCCAGGTTAACGAAAGGAGCCATTCACCTGTGTTCTCTGTATGAGAACACCAGGACTTTCTTGACTTCTGTAGCCACAGCTGGAACTCATGCTGCAGGCTGTAGTGAGAGCAGTGAGCAGTAGGTTTCCTGGCGTCTACTGGCGCCACCCATTGCTGTAATGCAATGTTGCCCTGGTGTCTAGTGGCACCCCCACCCTCTGATTGCCATCCCCTAATTGATTTATGTTTCCCTGGTGTCTAGTGGCACCCCCCCACCCTCCGATCACTGTCCCTGTTATTGGCTTATCTTTCTTTGGTGTCTAGTGGTACCCCTCCACCCTCCGATTGCCATCTCTGTTATTGGTTTATCTTTCCCTGGTGTCTAGTGGCACCCCCTCCACCCTCCAATCGCCATCCCTGTTATTGGTTTATCTTTCCCTGGTGTCTAGTGGCACCCCCTCCACTCTCTGATCACCATCCCTGTTATTAGTTTATCTTTTCCTGGTGTCTAGTGGCACCCTCCACCCTCTCATCACCATCCCTGTTATTGGTTTATCTTTCCCTAGTGTCTGGTGGCACCCCCCAACCTCCACTCACTGTCCCCGTTATTAGTTTATCTCTCCCTCTCTGATCACCGTCCCTGTTATTGGTTTATCTTTCCCTGGTGTCTAACTGCACTCCCCACCCTCCAATTGCCATCCCCGTTATTGTTTTTTCTTATCCTGGTGTCTAGTGGCACCCCACCCTCCAATCACCATTCCCGTTACTTTTTTGTGTTTCTCTGGTGTCTAGTGGCACCCCCACCCTTTGATTGCCATCCTTATCTGAAATAAAGAAAACAGTCCCCCAATATATTTTTTTCCAAAACCTGCAAAAAAGAAAATGGTCCCTTGCTGGTCTGACCCACCCATCTCCCACTCAGCAGGCACCACCCCACACACCCTCACTCACCTGAACAAGTCACAGGGCAAAGATCCACTCTCTGGTGGAAGTCATGTCTTGCTGCTGGAACCGCCGACTACAATATGAGAAACTAAGGTAAATGCAGTTCAATGTATTTCTTTTTTTGTTAATTTCTTTATCCTGGTCGGCCAGCCCTCCATCCACCAGTCCCCCAGCCCCTTCACCCCAGTGTCCACCGGGACACACCTGTCATGCTTGCTCCTCTAAGGTGCCCAGGTGGCCGGGTGTGGAGCCTGCAGGGGACCGGTGTCATTCTGCTGGTTGGCCGCTGTTTTCTCCCCTTTTTCTTCCCTCGAGTGTGACACAGCAGCATGCAATGACGCCAATGGCCGAGCTGCTTGTGCTTCTGCACACAGCATGCCGGGAGTCTGCTTTGTGTCTGCACCCTCTTTCTGCGGGTCATTGTGCCAGCCCCAGTTGTTGCAAGGGGCCAGGCAAGCAGCAGACTCCATCCCCATCCCTAGAGCTGTCCTCCAGATGCTCGATCCTCTCCCTCCCTGGCTGACCCCCGGTGACGCACTTGCACCAGGAACGTGGGTCGCTGGCGTAGCAGGAGGTAAGGCATCACTGCCTCAGCCCTCCACACCACTGGGCCAGCCCTCGGTTCAATGTATTTCAATGGAGTTTTCAACTGACGCATAACTTTGCATTTTTGCATATTTTGAGTCCAAATTTTCAACATGGCCTTTGTGGGACCTCACCTCATGAACAATAGTGGTGGAATTACGCAAATCCGGCCCAAAGGATGATTTTGCAGTCACTTGATGAAATCACTTTTCAAGTTGGATTTGAAAAATTTCACCACCTTCTTCATGAGGTGGGTCATAAAGAACTATGTTGAATGGGTCAAAATATGTAAAATGGCAAGATATGTGATACATTGAAATTTTTACTATACTTGCTCGTGAACTTTGGTAATTTTACATATTCTGACCCCAAATTTTTAACACAGACCACCTCACAAATGAGATAGCTGTCATTTTTAAAATTCCTCACCAAAATGTGTTTTCGCACCTGTGGTGCGGAATGACGCTTCAATGCTGTGAAATGACATTTTGGTGGGGATTTGAAAATTTTCACTACTGGGTTCATGAGGTGGGGTAATAACAAGGCTATACTTACAGTTTGGTTGCTATTTTGGCAAAAATGCAAGTGCAGCGCCTCAAGGTTCCTGTGCTTGCACAGCAACATACAAGTATGCATCTAGCTCTCACAGGCAAATGAGGGTACGATTATAGTATCTCAAAAAGTAAGGACATTTTTTGCAAAAAACTGTGTTAATGCATCAGTTAGGATAACTAAATGCCACAAAAGTAGGGAAATGTGGCATTAGGGTTTCCAACCCTAATACCCCACCTCCAAGCAGCAAAAGGAAAAAATATTAGGGTTTTGGGTCTCCGGAGTCTTGGCTAATCAGTGGTGGGGTCTTCCTTGGGGTTGTCAACTCTAATGCTCCCTCCCCAGCCCCTAGCCCCCAATCCAAAGCACAAGCTACAGCTCTAAGCTACTGCCTCATAATGATACATTCTTCAAAGGTAGAGAAGTTTGTCTCGCCACAGGTTGCCAATACAATTTGTTGTACCTTTCTTCACACGGGGCCGAAGAAAGGAGATCATGAGTGACGTTGTGTGCTGATGGAATGGAGTGGGCATTAGGGTTGACGACCCCCAAGGAAGATCTCACCACTGATTTGCCAAGACTCTGGAGACCCAAAACCCTAATGTTTTTTCCTTTTGTTGCTTGGGGGAGTGGGGGTGGGGCATTAGGGTTGGAAACCCTAACACCACATTTCCCTTATTTTGTGGCCTTAAGTTACCCAAACTGGTACATTAACGCAGTTTTTTTGCAAAGAATATATACAGTATACACATAGACATACACATATACTTATGCATGCACATATACTTATAAAATGGCAAGAAAACATCTAGGAACTTCATTGGCTGAGACAGGTCACCTGACTGTGCATTAAATTCCTGGTACTGCATGGTCAGGTACCAGATGTAATTTCCATCCCTTAAAAGAACTACTTATGAGCCATTTTGTAAGCAAAATAAGCCACTTCAGGGTTGTATTACAGAATTTTAATCCATTTCCTAGTAGGGTAAGGACAATCGGCCTTCAGCATCATGCCTCACTTCACTACTGGGGCATGCATTAAACTCCTGTAATGCACACCCATCATGGTTTGTTGCTTACATATATTTACACATGCAGACATATTTGTTAATGCATCAGTTAGGGTTAAACCAACAAAAGTAAGAAAATGTGTTGTTAGGGTTTCCAACCCTAACACCCCACCCCACCCTGTAAGCAGCAAAAGGAAAAAAACTTTACACTTTGGCTGTCCTGAGTTTTGGAAAATCAGGCCTGGAGCCTTCCTTAGGGTTGTTAACCCTAAAGCTCCCCCATTCCATCAGCAACAAGCTCCAGATGTGCAGACTATGAGAAAGTGGTGAGCATTGGGTTGATAACCCCCAAGGAAAACCCAGACCTGATTTGTCAAGACTCAGAACAGCAAACAATCAAGTTTTTTTCTTTTTTTTTGCTGCTTGCATGAACACATCCATAGATACTGGAAGACAGGCCTTCTGGGCCCAGCACTTCCATGCCTCCATTTATCCATATATGTATATGGGGGCCGCAGCACAGGTCCCTCTGAGCCCTGTGCTTCTGTTCTTCCAGAAAAGCAGTTTATAGTGTATAATACAACACTGTTCAGCATGAAAATCCATGCTTGGAACAGCATTGTTCTGCTACACTGAGTGCATCATGATCTTGTTGTGCTGCACTGAGTACATCACTAGTGCAGCACAACAAGATCAAATGTCATCGCGCATGTGCAATGAAGCGGGCTGCGGCAGTGAGAGGTGGACAGGAAGTGAACAGCACTTTAGAAACCATGCCCTAGTATGTTTTTTTTTTTTACCTTAAATGGGACACAGTAGTGAATGTATGGTGCCCATACACTATAAAAGATTGTATATGAGTAATCATACACAAACAAGGCAGTTGAACGTTCTTGAGGCATCCATGGTAACGGACCTCTCGAGCTGTGCTCTGAAGATCTCTGGTTACCACAGAAACCTCTCGATCATGCAACTGCCTTGTTGTGTATCATGTGCTTCCTTGTCATTTTATGTATTTATTCATTGATTTATTTTAGTAGGGATGGACCATTTTCATGTCTTTTTTCTTAGGAGCTTAGTGTTGTGCTAGTCATTAAGACCTTTCTATTGATATATACATTGTATGGTAACTCCAAAGATTGACAGAGTTGCAGCTTGCTAAAGTTGCAATGATATCCTATGGGAATTGTACTTTTTTTATTTTTTTATGGTTTTTTATATGGCCCCTAAATTTTTTTGGGAGGAAGGCATTATGTATTAGTGTTGTAGTACTAATTAAGACCTTTATTGTGATATATAGATTGTCCCATAGCTTCATATATTGACTGAGTTATGGCTTTTTAAAGTTGAAATGTGGAAAAAAACTGTGTCAAATACTTTTTTCGTAAGAAGGGATCTTTTTTTCTTGAGGTTGTTTCGTTCATAAAAAATAAGAATATGGAAAACAAAGTAAGTCCAAATAATTTTTTCATATGAAGGGATCATTTTTAGTGAGGTTGTGTCGTTCATTTGAAAAAAGATTGCTTCATACGAAAAAAGAATCTAAAAAAATATTAGGTCCAGATTCTTTTTGCTCATGAAGGGATCTTTTTTCATGAGGTTAAGTCATTCATATGAAAGAGATTGCTTCATATAAAAAAAAAAGTGAAAAAAAACGAAGTCCAAATTGTTTTCTCGTATGAAGGGAATCTTTCTTCATATGGCACTATTCTTTTTTCATATGGTCATACGAAAAAAGAAATTTGTGTCACGAAAAAATATTTTAATATGTGTTAAAAACACATTTATGGGTGATTTTCCCTAAAACTAACTGCAGAATCCATCTAAAGGGTCCTGATTAGCAAGATATATGTGTTGGTGTCTCTGCAGGTTATAATTTTTATGGCTTTTCTAAAAACTTTTTTGAAAAAAAATGGAAATAAGGTAGCAGCCATATGAAAGATTTTTTTTCTCATGAAAAAAGATCACCCCCATACAAAACAGAATCCTTTTATGTATGGGCCAAATTATTTTTTCATATAAAACAGCTATCCAAAAGACCGCACTAAGCATGCTCAGAACTGAAATTTCAAATCCCTATAACTCTGGAATGGATGAATATTTTTTCAAAATACAGTGAAAGCCACCATTGTGGCTCAAGTCATTTTTACCCTGAAAATTTTGGAGCAAAATTCCAAATGATCTGGGAACTAGGCAATGACCAAAAAAAAAAAAAAACATTTTTTTCCCACTTTTTTCCCTATCCAGTTCTCGGAATCCGCACATCCAACCAAAATGAAACTTGGCAAGTCAAGAGACCTTGGCCCTGAGCTCTGGCATGCACAATTTTGTGCAAATCTGTAGAATGGCGGCGAAGCTATTAAAGTGCAAAGTCAAGGGTTTAACATTAAACAGCCTATTCAACCTTAACTATAGTGGTGCTACCACATTATTATTATATATATATATACATATATATAATACATATGTACATACATGTATTTACATACATATATACACATAGCACACACATAAACATACACACACATGTACATAATCACACATATACATAATTTAATCTGCCTCTATCATCCGGCCAAGTCCTTCGGACTGAGGCATACTCTCTAGTGGCACCCCCAGTCCTGTCCACTGCTAGCCCCAATGTTCCCACTAGCGAGAATCCATGATGCACAGGGCCTGAAGGTGCCAACAGGATTTTTACACCATTTTCCAAGCTGCCGACCTCCCTGATGGCAGCTACAGCCTATGCCAGCATCACTTAACACAGCGCACATGCAGAAGTGCTACCCCTTGTGACAAATCTGGCTTGGGCTGCCACTGCAAGGGGTGGCTACACTGGCTTGGACTGCTACCACCCTCCCAGGGCTGGCATGCACAACAGGTGTCATCAGTTCCCAGGCCTGGCCTTCTTGAATCATGGCCTCTGGCATGGAAGCATAGTGCATGTCTAGTGGTCCATTGAGTGACCCAGCAATGTAGCACTCCATATTTTCAGTGGGTGTTTAATACATTTTGGTAATATGCACCCCCACTAGGGATACTCGTCGTGCATTCCAAAGCTGTAGAAACAGCATAGAACCCTGGGTATATGAACATTCCAATTAGCAAGGACTCTCCAGTCTTTGCTATGTCACCCAGCGGTAACTAAGATGGAAGATTTCCTCTGAAGAACATATTCTTAATTTTTGTTGTATTTAATAACAGGATTGCAACAACTACAAGAAGACTGGGGCTACCTGGTGACAGGGAGCACCCTCAAAATTTAGAAATCATGCCTGTTAAGCTGTGGCTTTCAAATAGACTAATCTCTTCATTTTCCACCCATTTCCACTGCTTTTGTGCAGGGATAAGGGACCACTTGCCTCTGTTTTAACAAGGGTGTTATCAGGTCTCCATTTTCTCTGGTGGTGCCCAGGTAAGGGATTTTTTGACATTTGTTTTTCTTGGGGGTGGGGATTAGCTAGTTAGAAAGGCAAAGGATTTTTTCTAACACTTTTTCTCCTGTTTTTTTTTTTCCTCACAGCGTGTTTTGAGCGATGGACCCTCCCTCCTTATCTGGGGCAGTCTAGTATTTCAAGTGAACTCCAGGGCAATAAAATTGTGTGGAGCAATGATTCTACATGTTTTCTTTGGGGTGCCTTTCTTAGTCTGGGCTGCCTGGGTGGATAGTGCTTTTTATCTCTGGTTTGAGTCATTTGCACAGGTTCAAGAACTTTCTTTTACTCTATTTTGAAGTGGTTGGTCCTCCAACCTGCCTACCAGTGCTTAAAAGCACTTTGTTTAAGTATCGCACTTTAGAGTACATTTTTCAGGCTTTGCCGAGCTGCGCAATGATTCAACCGTTGCTGGCAGTTATCCAGCAGGGTCTTGCACCTTGCGCTAATGGTTAAGGCACTTTCCCACTTCCTCTTTTAGCCTTTTTTTTCACGCTTTTAGCTTGGGATGTGCCCCCTAAGATGTGGTGATGTTAAGCACATTGGTGTGACATCACGAAGCTCTCGCATGCTCCCTTGTGCATTTTCTAAAACTCCTTGCCAGGCAGTTCCGAGGAGAAGGTGTTAAAGCATACACAGAAAGAATTTTTATGTGGATGATGAGCTATTCCTATAAATACATGTGGATGCTTGGCAGGAAGTGCCTTCCCTATTAACAGGCAGTCCCACTACATTTTCTGCTTAGTGCAGCCTATGATTAGCCTAATAGGGGGATTGAAAAGGTTTTTTCACAGCAATTTTTCTCTGTTGGGATAAGGCCTTTAAGAGCCTTATCTGCATTTTACATATATATTGTTCTATAACAAAACTTTGCTTAAAACCAGTGGCACCCCCGGTAGGTCGGCTGGAGGGGGGGTGGGCTTGTGAAAGGAGGCGATAGGAGAAGGTCATCGAGCTGACGGTCTCCCTCTCGGGCACCCCCGTAGGGGTAAAGTTCAGTCCTGAGCCGCCCGATATGGGCCTGGGGGAGGAGGGGGGAAAGGGGAGGTACAACCTACTGGGGTGGGGGTGGGATGGAGCGATCTGATGGAACAATTCACATACAGCGCTATTATGAAGCCCACCGGTCTCCCTTCCTCTTGCTGGATCAGCCTGTCTTCATCCCTTGAGGGCTGAGGGTGGGGAATGAGTGAGCGAGGTGGACGGGGGGCAATAAACCTGGTCTGTGCCCCGGGCCGTAGAGGGGGGATGGTGCTGGCCCTTTTGGGGGGGTCGCGGGTGTCCCTCGCGGCCGAGGGGCTGGATGGCATCCGACTTGCGGGGGTGACCTGTTTACCGGGCCCCCCCTCCTGGAAGTTATGGGTGATGCACAATAGACCAGACTATATGCTGCCACACAGAGCCTGGATCCTGGGGCGGGCGATGGGTGGGTGTTGCCTGCTGGTCGCTTCCCACATGCTGTGCTTGGCAGTGTTCCAATATTAATGCCTGATAAGGTATTATAACGCGCAGGATTCTCTCTGACCCAGTTCAGTCCCCTGTTAAACTGTCCAGGGATCACAGGGGGACAAGGGCTGCATATAACTGTCACCCAATCCACTTTCCTACTCCCTAATAGCACAGTGTGCTTAAGCTCAGTGTTCTGAGCTCACGGCAAGGTTCCCTTGCCACAGGATCAGGTCTCCTGATCCGTAGAAGTACCAGTTACTTAATGTTCAGAGTTAAAATGTATAAATGTTACGTCATGTTGGTCATTGTTAGACCAGTTTGTTGTTGTATTGTTATCTGTCTTATGTTGGTCGCCAGCCACAGTCGACTTAGCTCGGTGGGGGTGTCCCCCGTGGGAAGCGGGCCTAGGGCTTCATTGATGCCGCAGGGATGCGAACCCAAATGCAATTATTGACCACAAATGGATGCGGCTAAGGTAAAATTACTTTCCTTAAATATAAATGGCCTGGCTTCTCCCATTAAAAGATCAAAGACCCTGGCCTTTCTAAAACGCTCAAAAGTTGACCTAACATTTTTACAGGAAACCCACATGAACAACGTGGAACACACGAAACTATCCAATCTCACCAGAGGGCAAGTGTTTCACTCATCTGTCAGGTCCGGCAGGTGCAGGGGAGTGGCTATCATTATCTCCCCGGGTACTCCTTTTGTGGTCAATACTACGTGGGCTGATCCAGAGGGATGCATGATTTTGGTGCAGGGAGTTATGCATGGTAAGCGGGTGACACTGGTGAACCTATATTTTCCCCCGGGAATGCTGGTGGTGCAACTTAGACCACTGTTGGATAAAGTTGTACAAAAAACGGAGGGAGTGCTCATGATGGCGGGTGACCTTAACTTTGTTATAGACCCCTATCTGGACTCTACTAGCACGAAACCTCCTAGGTCGACTGCCGCTCAAAGGTTTTCCAAAAAATTTGCGACTGAGGCGGGTTGGGTTGACGCCTGGAGAAGACTCCATCCCCATTCGAGGAACTATACCTTTTACTCTGCTGTTCATCATACATACACCCGCATTGACCAGGTATACACACATGTGGAGAATCTGGGGATGCTGAATGAGGTGCAAATTGGAGACATCGCCGTCTCGGATCATGCGCCTCAGATCTCCATATGGGATTTCGACCTCCGGCCTAAACGGACGGCCTGGAGGCTGAATCCATTTCATTTGCGCTCTAAAAAGTTCCGAGATTTTCTCGTAGAGAAGATCCGGGAGATTAAGGAAGATAACCCGATTTCAGATTCCACCCCTGACATTCACTGGGACACGATCAAAATAGTACTGAGAGGACACTTAATAAAATTCACAGCAGAACAAGAAAAACAGCGAAGAGCGGAGACGGGAGCTGGAGGACTCCCTCCACTTTTACAAATGGCACACAAACAAGGGGACACAACGGTGCTCCCTCAACTGCAACAAACCAAGTTCGAACTAGATAGGCTGGTGCAGCAGCAGACGGAGATGGCCCTCACTTTCTTGCGTCAGAAATTCTATGAGGTGGGGCCAAGGGCAACTCGGATGCTGGCGTACCAAGTACGAAAACAGAAAAAGGTGGCTACAGTTACCTCAATCCTTCATCCCTCTGGGGGACTGACTCAACCAAGTCCCAGGATATAGCGGAAGCCTTCACTGCATATTACCAGTCCCTGTATACCCCAAAAAGCAGGTTTCCACATCATGTGATGGAGTTCCTGCAACGGTTACCCTTCCACGACTCACAGAAGCCCAGGGCCAAGCCTTGATTGCACCGATCTCAGATGAGGAATTGTTAGCTGCCATAAAGAATGCCAAGTCCCAGAAATCTCCCAGTCCAGATGGTTACAGTGCAGATTTTTATAAGGTAGCCAGGACCCAAGTCCTACCAAACCTCCGCAATGCCTTCAACTGGGTCATGGAGGGGGAGTCCCTTCCCCCGTCCTGGGCCTATGCTTCAATATCGGTCATCCCCAAGCCAGATAAGAACCCGCAGCTGTGTGCTTCCTATAGGCCGATATCGGTCCTTAACCAGGACTATAAACTTTTCATGGCAATTTTAACTCGGAGGGTGAACCGGATCCTCCCCTTACTGATTCATAAGGATCAGACAGGGTTCGTCCAAACACGTACAACCACAGATAGCATAATGCGAACCCTACATGTGATGCACCACATGCACTCTGAAGGGGTCCCGTCTCTGCTGGTTAGCCTGGATGCCGAAAAGGCATTTGACAGGGTGTCCTGGCAGTTTCTTTATGAAACGCTACGCAAATTAGGCTTTCCCCCCGCACTTATCCAGGTCCTGCAAAACATATACTCTGTCCCACAGGCCTGTGTAAAGGTCAACGGACATCATTCCAGGTTTTTCCCACTATATAGGGGAACAAGGCAGGGTTGCCCCTTTTCGCCTCTTTTGTTTGCGGCCTTCATAGAACCCCTGGCCCAGAGAATCAGGGAAGCACAAGATATCACAGGGGTAAAAGTAGGTGAGGTGGAGCACCATATAGCCCTCTATGCGGATGATATACTCCTGTACCTTCGTAATCCAGAACAGTCTCTCCCCGCAGTCAAATTGATACTAGAGAACTTTGGTGCAGTATCAGGGTACAAATTAAACCTCAACAAAACTGAGATGCTCCCCTTCCATTATTCTCCCACACAGGGGCCAAAAACCGCTGTCCCCGGGAAGTGGGATTTAAGAAAACTTAAATACCTTGGTGTACATATACCGAAATCCCCCCGGGAGTTTTATAAGTACAATTATGTCCCATTAGTGGAGCAACTTAAAACAGACCTGGCCACCTGGGCGGCCTTCCCCTATGGACTGGCACGCAGGATTGACCTAATTAAAATGATTTCCCTCCCCAGAGCATTATATTTATTCCAGAATATTCTGATTCAGATCCCTAAGCAGACCTTTAAGGAGATAAACAGACATATTACCAAATTTATATGGTCCAACAAGAGACCTAGGGTACGCTTTAAAATTCTTACCCTTTCTAGGGATGAGGGGGGCCTGGGTCTCCCAGACTTCAGGCTGTATCACCAGGCGGCAAGCATAACATATATGATGTCCAGGCAAACCAGAACAAATAACCCTCACTGGCTAGACATTGAACGGGTTCTGATGGACGATTATATGTTTCATAGCTTCCTGTAGAAACCCAGGGATACTGGGAGGAGATTCTCTCAGGGGAACCCCTGGCTTGAAGCCTCGGTTAGGGGCTGGCATCATATTCAAAACAGCCATCAATTATCTATATTTGCGCCTCTCCTATGTCCAATTCCCAGTCTGGTGACTTCCCTCCGGGGCTCTTGGTGGAGGCTTCCGGCAGTGGGAGGAGAGGCTTAAAATATCTAAGTCAAATAGTCAGGCGAGGTATAATGTGGGCTTTTAATGAAGTTCAAAAGGAATTTGGTATCCCAAAGGAAGACTTCTTCCGTTATCTACAGCTCAGACATTACATGGAGTGTCTTCCCCGGGAAATCTGGGACCAGGAGCGGATCCCATCACTAATACAAACCCTTACAGTACATATTAAGACACATGGGCAAAGCAACCTGATATCAATGTATTATCGGTCACTGAGGACCCAGAGTTCCGCTAGCATAGATGGTATCCGAGACTGTTGGAGCCAAGAAGCAGGCTACTTGATAGCCCCGGAGGACTGGCAAAGAGCTTGGAAATATTCAGCTAAGGTATCCAGCTCGCATGTTTGGAGAGAGTTTTCTTGGAAATGCTTAATTCGTTATTTTAGAACCCCCGCAGTTACGGGGCATTATACCCCGGGCCGGGGGACGGGTTGCTGGCGCTTATGCGGAGCTACAAGGGCTGACCACACCCATGTGATGTGGAGCTGCCCCTCTCTGAAGCCCTTTTTTGCCTGTCTGCAACACCATTTTCAGCAGATATTTGACCCCCAGTTTCAGTTGACAATGGAGGCGGTGCTGTTTCTAGTCCTGCCCCGCAATATGTGTGGCCCAACGACCAGACACCTCTTACTTATACTCCTCACAGTGGTCAAAAAGGCTATCACAAAACACTGGCTGACGCCGAAAGTGCCCACCATACAAGACTGGTGGTCTATTACCAAACAAATCTATGTCATGGAAAAAATAACACATAGCCTAAACAACCAAGAAGGGAAATTTAAGGCTAAGTGGACCCGATGGCAGATGTATTATATGTTAAAGGACCCAACTTTTGTTCCATGAGGATGGGGGAGGCTCGTGGGCCTCTTGGGGTCCCCTCTCCCACCTATCTCGCTGGTTCTCGAGGCCCGGGTCGTGAGGGGTCTGATCCATTATTGGGGGTGGATGGTTCGCCTCGGGGCACCTCACCAGCCCTTGATGGGGATGGTTGGAGATTAACCCTGGAGACTGGCACCACAGCTACATTGTGTCTGGTGACCTCATAAATAGCAGACTATAGATCACCCAGCATGGACTATGGTAGGCCGATACCTCGGATGGTGGGGCCTGGGTTTTAACATGCTGAATGTGGAGCTAATATGAATAAAAGGTAGAACCTCTTTATTTTGGGTTTTGCAAAGTATTACTATGCTATGGGAACATTGTCCTCACTGAGATTGCCTCTGAAATGCATGTACTTTAACTATGGATGATGGTCTGGCTGACTTATGTGTAAATAAGTTAAAATATCAATAAAAATGATATTTACAAAAAAATAAAACCAGTGGCACCATGGCTTAACGATGAACTGTGGTATTCAAGCAATATAAGACCTGTAAGAGGGTGATGAGACCCTCTCCTTTGGGCTCTTATTGCCCTAACTGTGTAACGCAATCTAACTTGTCAATTTCTGTTCCTCCCAGTCAAACCCTCCAGCTGGGGGGGGGGGGTGCAGCTGGGATACCGACTGGCAGTGGTAAAGCTGAGTTGTGCAAATCCTTTTCGTTGCTCCTAAATGAGCTATTGTATCATGATGTCCTGCAGGAAATCCCCACCAAAACACCTGAACCTAAGGCGGTCCCCTCAAGTGGGGGGCGGCCATATAGACACGTCCAGGGGTACCAGAGCAGGACTGGACTGCTCATCCAGATCAGCGGCAGACACTGACCTTGACCATAGAGAGGGTCAAGATGATGATACAGGGGACCTTCAAGAAAATCATGACCTGAATGTGATTCTTGATGAGAAGGAGGACCCCTCTGATGAAGAGGAGGAGGGTGAGTGGACGGAGCCTAAAAGAAAGATTCCTATCCCTCCCCTGTTTGATACAAAATCTCTGTCCTACATCATAAAGGAGGATTGTAGGACTTTACAGCTGGACATAGTACAAGCCATAGAGGCACTGGATGTGAATCCAATACTGTTTGTGTCCTTCGCACCAACATTTTTTTGTGAAAACTCTTTATTAAAAACAAACTCAAATTACATCAAACATTTGGCAATATATTGCATTTATGAGGGATTCTACATTATAATACACCTTAGACACTTAAAGCAGCAGTGCAATAAAAAAGTATTTTCCAAAAATTTAGTTTCAGCTACAGTTATTAAAAATATTAGCATACCTGTCAAATCTACTTGTGAGGGGCCTCCTATGCTGCACACCATGATTTTGTTTTTACTTTTCTCATTTCTAACCCTTACCAGGTCTACAACGGTATTTCTAAGCCAAGTGTGGTGGCCATCTTTTTTTCTTGAGAAAAAAATGACATTAATTACTTTACACCCTCTGGTATTGCGTCTTGGCTTACTGTGGTTTGACGGTGAGTTGAGGGCACTTAAAACCAGGGGACAGAGGTTGGAGCATCATTGGAGAAAGTCTAAAGCTGTGGAGGTCAAAACAGTTCTGATTTCCCATTATGAGGAATATCAGAAGGCAATCACTCAGAAGAACGCAGAAATTCTGCAGAAAGAGATTCCCACTGGGAAGAACCGACTGGCTCAGCTCTTTCAAATTGTAGACAGACTGCTCCACCCAGCCTGACTGGAGCCTGTGAGAGAAATTACACTTATGAAATGTGAGGAGTTTGCTCAGTTCTTCTGAGATAGGGTGTCTTCCCCTAGGGCTGGTATTACTCCAGTGGGGTCTTATGCTCCCAGCAGTGGTCTGCTTTTGGGCCAGAAGTGCATAGGAGTTCTTGGGGTGAATTTCGGCGAGTAACAGTGGAAGAGGTCTGCCGGATAATCTGGACCCTGTGGCTGATGTGCTGTGATCTGGACCTGGGCCCAACATGACTGTTAGTGAGTTGTGTCAGCCAATTGGGCCTGGTGTTCGCCGAACTTGTTCGGTGTTTTTTATGGGAGGGACTGGTTCCAGTAGCACTTAAGTGTACGCTGGTAAATCCCCTGGTGAAAAAAACATCTTTGGACCTGGATGTTTTGATGAATTATCATCCAGTCTCCAACCTTCTCTTTCTAGGGAAGGTTATTGAGAAAGTGGTTGTGCTGTAGATCGAGGAACTTTTGGTGGCCTCTAACATTTATGAACCATTCCAGTTGGGTTTCAGAGCCACGCACAGCATGGAGAATGCCCTAGTCAGGGTGCTCAATGACCTACTCAGGGGGAGGGATAGAGGAGAGCACTCAATTCTCCTCCTCCTCCTCCTCGATCTCTCTGCGGCATTTGATACCATGGACCATAGCGTACTTTTGGACCAGCTCGGGGAGTACACTGGACTCACTGGCATTGTGATCCACTGGTTTGAGTCCTTTCTATGAGATAGAACCCAGAGGGTAGTCCTAGGAAACTATTCCTCAAGCTTGATGGTTCTGTCCTGTGGTGTACCCCACAGCTCGCTCCTGTTGCCAGTGCTATTCCTGGTGTACATGCTACCCCTGGACATGGTCATTAGATAGTTTCGGCTGGAGTTTCACTGCTGCATGGATGATACCCAGCTATACATGTCTTTTGCTCCTGGAACTCAGGTTGCCATTGATGTGTTTAATAATTGCTTGACTGAGATCCAGAACTGGATGGCTTCCAGCTGGCTGAGATTGAATCTCGAGAAGACTGAGGTATTAGTGGTTGAGCCAGGCCAAAATGGAGGATTGGCAGCTAGTGCAGGAGTGACTGGGCTTCAGCTTGGTGACTCTGATTTGCTAGTCTGCCATAGGGTGAAGTTGGGAGCCATACTGGATGAAGGCCTGACAATGGAGGCCCAGGTGTTGGCCATAGTCCGGAATGGCTTTTTCCATCTTCGGAACATCCGCCAGATCAGATCCCTCATTCCTGCACCTCCCCCCAAGACCCAGTCACACTACTTCATGCATTCATGACCTTGAGGCTAGACTATTGTAATGCTCTGTACCTCGGGTTAATGGGGGTATGCTATGACACCTGCAGTTGTTGCAGATCATAGCCAAAGAGCCCCAAAAGTTGCATCAATGGCTGCCACAGTACCTTCCCTAGTGTGCTCTGGCCCCAGGGACTTCAGCGGGCATAAGGGGCTCAGAGGCACTGGGGGGAGAAGACGGAAGGAATAGGACATTTGGTGTAATGTGCCTTTAAGAGAGCAGCTCCCAGCTGCACAGATAGACTGCAGCAATTCGGGAGTGGGGGTTGGTTGCAGAGAACGGAGCTCCTGAAGGGATGCACAGGAGCAATATCCACTCCAGTCCTCCACCTGATAGCAGCCAAGAGAGGTTGCAGTTAAGTCAGGGGCAGCACAACTGAAAGAGCAAATTGAAATAAATAAAAATAAAAGAATTTTGGGGCACAGGGCTCCATTGAAGACAGGGGCCGGCATCTTGGTGACCCACAATGCGTTCAACAGCCAGTGAGCAGCAAAGCCAAAGAAACAGATTGTGGGAGAATGATGCTACAGGTTCCTCCCATTTGGACTGGCAGGATTTTTTAGCCAATCAGAGGGCAGGACAGGGCAGAAGGACTTGTCTGCTCAGTTGGAGGTGGAAAAGAGAGAAAGAAAAGTTCAAGCCCTCCAGAAGGAGAGGGCAGTTTGACCATGATGCCAAGCAGTGCAGAGCTGCGTGTGGGTTAGGGAGCCAGGGCCTTCACAGGCCTGCTCCACATGGGTCCTCCCCAGGGCCTACTCCTCAGTAATTCTGTGAGTCCCCCCAACCCCCAGGGCTCACTCTGAATGTTCTGGGCTCTCTCCTGGGCTCAAGTATGTCAAAGAGAGAGAGTGAGAGCTGAAGTGTTCTAGAGGGCACCGCCTGAGTTGAAGCATTTGTGCTAGGAAGGGCACCATCTGAAGTGTTTGTACCAGGAAGGGCACCAACTGAAGTGTTTGTACCAGGAAGGGCACCGTCTGAAATGTTTGTGCCAGGAAGGGCACCATCTGGACTGAGAGTTGTGATAGTGCCAGAAGGGGCCCCAACTGAATAGAGAGGAAGAGACTGTGCCAGGAATGGCACTGTAAGTGAAAGAGAGAGGACTAGCCAGGTCATACATCCTCCGAGTCCTCTCCTGGGCACATCTTGAAGATTTATTGGAGTCCTATGATGGGCTAATCTTGAAGATTTATTGGAGTCCTATCCTGGGCACATACTGAAGATTTATTGGAGTCCTATCCTGGGCTCATCTTGAAGATATATTGGAGTCCTCTCCTGGGCTCATCTTGAAGATTTATTAGAGTCTTATCCTGGGCACATCTTGAAGATTTATTGGAGTCCTCTCCAGAGTTGATCCAGGCGATTCCTGGTAAGCCTCCCCAGGACTCCTTTCTTGTGAACCTACCTCTGGGTTCACCCATCCAAGAGTGTCCGAGTTGATTTCATTGGAGACAGAGACTACATCCTGTTCAGGTTCCTCAGAGCCAGATAAGGGGCCAGCTAGCCCTTATCAAGTGGGGTGGATCAGGGAACAGGGGGCCACGGGCATGGGCCTGAGTGTTAGGGCACTTTCTATTTTCCATGTTGAATTACAGTTTGGGTTCAAGTTTGTTCGAAAGTCAAGCAAGCTGTTGAGACTTCTTTTCCCTTTAAATTTGTGCTAGCACTCTATGGCCTTGTGGGAGGTTTAAAATGCAAGCTTGCTGAATTTGCCATCAAGTGCACCACCACAAGATCCCAAGCAACTCTGCAATCAGGCCTGCAACGGGACTCTGTGACAATGCTTGGGTGCCCAGAGTCCAATGTGTAATATCGTACTTGTGCGGCCCGGTGGCGCTGAGGGTTGAGGCGCTGGATGCCACACCTCATGTCACGCCAGCGACCCGGGTTCAGGAACGAGCCCGGATCACCAGGGATTGGCAGGGGAGAGAGGGGATCGAGCATCCGATGGACTGCTGTCCTCTCTTAGGGAGGGATCCAGGGGTAGCCTGGTGCAGCATCGACCCCCAGTGGAGACCAGCAGTACTGCTATGCACGTGGCCTCGCACAACAAGGGGCAATGTTGGGTAGCTGCCTTCCGGATGTAGGTGGGAGCACCTACGTCATGGGCTAGGCGGCACTGCATGTCCCACGTCGGGGGGCGTAACCAGAACAAGGAAAAATAACCGGTGCCAAGGATCAGGCGACGGCACCTATTCTCTATGCCCCATGCCGGGCTTCCTCGACTGGCCTTCAATTTCCTCTGTATCACTCCTCGTCTGATGCTGGAGTCTGACTTTCTAAGAGTGCCCAAAGTAGGAGGGGGGCGACCCACCCTGGATAGGGTTAGCCAGGGTGCTGGCATGGATGAGGAGGGGAGAGAGGAGGCACAGTTCGCAGATCCTCAGGCAGGCAGGATAAGGATAGGTTGCCTGAGAGAGGACCTCAGGGCCATGACGGGAGTGAAATAAATTGGAAAAAAAAAATATAACGTACTTGTGTTTATAGTTTCATTACTGGTACCAGATAAAAGTGATCACACCCTTTGTAAATTAGCCATTGTATGTGCCCCTTGCTTGGGGGAGGGGTGTTTATGCAATATGGTTCAAGAGTAATTGCCTGAAGGTGGCTGTGTGTACTGCAACTTGTTATTGCCTAACCTCTGCTCTCTTCACAGCTTTTGGGCCTGTATGCCAAAACAAATCACCATTCCATCTGTTGCATTTTATCACTGTGTGGGTATTTGGTTTGTGCATCCTGACTGAATTATTGGTTGGTAAAGGTAATAGCTGTTGGTGGTCCCCAGGGGGTGATCTTGTCCAGCGAAGGGAGGTGGGTAGGTACTGCTTCCCAGAGGGCAGTACCATACATAACATCTGGCCCACATATTCTCTCTGGGTGGAGACACCATTCAGCTTACGACCCCCCCCCCACTACAAGAGAACAAATTAACTCAAATCTCTTAACCTGGTTTGCCATGCTACAGTTACCAGGCAGGGGTATGAACCTGGGTTGCCGCCCCAACTATGGGGGCCGGGGGGGTTACATTTAAAATCATGACTAAACAGAACATACAGTAACAAGTAGGTAATACAAATTTCTGTACATGTACCCTCATCGTGCTTTGAAGTTGGTGAATGGGCCCCATGTATTTTCATATCTGGGAAGACTACCTGCCAGCAAACGGGAAATCTGCTCAGATTCAGCTAACTTTGTCATCGCTGTAAGCCAATCCATTTAAGCAGGATCTGCCTTTTTGTCTCAAAGGCTGCTGGCAGGAACCATCGTAACCAATTCCCTTCTAGCTGCTTATTAGGGATAGAACTCCCTAGAATCCAGAACAGTGAGTCTTTAGGGATTTGGTAATCCACCATTCTACTGCAAAAGAACGTATCTGCCCCCAGTAATGCTGCAGAGCTGGATGGGACCATAAAATATGCGTATGCCCACCTCTGTGTGACCCCACCAACACACATCCATGGGGAAGAGTCCCATTCTCTTCAGAACTACAGGGGTTCGATACCATCTGTGCAGATTTTTATTCTGAATCAGTTGGTATCTGAGATCTTTGAATTTTGTTTATGACTCCCTCCCATTCCTCCTCTGACATGATGGTCTGCAACTCAACCATCCCACATTGTTTTTTGCTTGATTAATGAAGGTGTATTGGGTTGCAGGATGAAGTCATAGATGCATCATCTGAGGTGGGCTGAATTCCCCATCCAAGAGTCCAACAGGAGTCTCAAGGACATGTCAACGGGTGAGAGGTGTTTTGATCTTACTTGTGTAACTGCCTAATTTGTAGGTATCGCCTAAAATCAGTACGCAGAATGACCCAACAGTCCATCATCTGTTAAAATGAATCTATGTGGTTAGTGCCTGAGCGTCATAAATGCTCTACCCACCAGGTGCCTTTTAGTTTCCACAAGCCCCAGGATAATCGTTTGCCTTCCACTCTCAGTCTGGGGTTATACCATAAGGGTTCCTACTTGCCCAAGGATCTCAGGTCCTTACCATGTTGCTTCATAAGTGTGTTCTACACCTGTGCAGCGGAGTTGCGTGTGGAAGACCCATGCCTCTGTGGTCACTGTTCAGGGGTCTCAGTGGACCAGGGCGGCCCTCCCTCCCTCGGGACCTGACTCTAGAGTCAGTAAAACTGTTGTTTGGTTGGGGGGGTGAGCCAACAGACATTTTGTTAAATTCCCAACACCTGATGATATGCCCATAACCAGGGTACTGACCATCCACTTGTCAATGCCCGGGGAGCTTAGCTTTTGAAGACTGAAATGGGGTTGCGCACCTTCCCATAGGAGTGACCCAAAAAGTCTCTCAAAGTGCTGAAATTGCACATGTGAGATGGGGACTGGGAGACTATTGATATAAAACAATAGTTTAGGGAAGGCCATAATTTTATATGCAGCTGTTTTCCCTCCAAAGGAGAGCTTAAGTCTTTTCCACCTACTGAAGTCTGCAGTTAGTGCCATGTATAACGGCTGTAGATTAAGGTCTATGATTCTGTGTAGGCTGATGGGTAGGGTGATTCCCAAATAGGATAGATGGGGGGAGTTCCATTTATGGGCTAAACATTTTGTAGTCTTCTGTACATGGTCATTGAGCAATAAGACTTTTGCATTGTCCCAGCTGACCTTTAATCCTGACAAGGCTGTAAAATTACTAAGGATGTCCAAAAGGGTAGACAGCGAGGTGCTCGGATTTTCTAATCCCACCAGTAAATCATCAGTATAGGCTAAGGTAGAGAGATGCGGTGAGCCACAATGAATTGCAGCAATGTTTGGGGAGTCCCTGTTCTTTCACAGTAGGGGTTCAAAGGCACTCAAGAATAGTAGGGGTGATAGCGGGCAACCTTGCCTTGTGCCTCTATGCCAACTGACAGGTGTGGATATCATGGCTCCCATTAGTATGGTGGCCAATGCATTGGTTGCACAAAAGTTGAATCCACTTTGTAAATGAAGAGCCTATTTTAAATGCTCCCATGGCCTGATATAGGTATTAAATGCAAAGGATCCAAGGGTAATCACAAATGTTCTTAGTACAGTATGGGGTGGAGCTTGGTCATAGTGGTAAAAGTTCCAGAGAAAATGGTTGTACGACTGCTCTGGCTAAAAATAGCACAACACAAAAGTTATTCTTTCAGTTTTTTTTTTCTTTTATTCAAATAACATGGCCCCAACATTTCGTTGTATTCGGCTTCTTCTGGGGAATTTTTTATCCGGGCTTCTGCCTCTATGGCTGCCACATGCCTAGTTTTCTTTCTTATATCACTTCAGAATGTTTGTTTGTACTTTTCAGAAACTGATATCCTATGTCTTTTGGTTTATTTTCTTTAATTTTCACCACCATTCCTGATACACTCTGTTGGTATTCATAATATAATGGCATTTGAATGTTCAGCTTCCTGGTTCCTACCGAAGTGGCAGCCAGGGGACTGGTTGCACAAAACTTGAACCCACTTTGTAAATTAAGAATCTATTTTCAATGCTCCCATGGCCTGATATAGGTATTGCCACACCACGGAATCGAAAGCTTTTTCCGTATCCACACTGATCAAAATTGAAAGGACGTCAGAGTGGGCTGCCGCCCACATAATATTCATTGCAGTCCTGAGGTTGTCCATTGCCAGTCTGCCCTTAACAAACTGCATCTGGTAGGTGTTAATTATGTGAGGCATGATCTGCTAAAGGTGCAAGGCCAAGATTTTTGCCAAAATCTTGACAAAAAAAAATGCACCAAAATGTTTTTTTCAAACTTTGTGCACTGTGACCAGAATGGGTAGGCATGAACCAGAGAAAACTTTACCCAGACCAAGGGTGAGATGTTACCCATTTATGGAGAAGAGTTCCCAGAAATAGGAAACTCCCTTCCTGGCAGATAAGACTGTGCATAATGCTGTGAAGCGCACAACTATAGCAATCGAAGGATCTCAGACCTTGACTAATACTCATGATAAGTGAGTGGACTCCCCGTGCAGAAGAGCTTTTGCCTCTAATGGAACAAATCTGTGCACATCCTATGCATCCTTTATCGTCTCAAGAGCCTTAAATTCATGGATTACAGCTCTCTGTAGTTTCTTTGCCCCAGATTTTGAGAGGGTGAACATTTTACAGCTGGTATCCATGGCTTTCGCCTTTCTAGGGGACGCCACAATGGACAGTTTATGAATATCTGCACACTCTGCTTATCACTTTTTGTCAACCATGTAGGGTTTATGGCTTAGGCATTGGGCTGCAGACCAGGCTTCAAAGGCAAAGGTGTTTAACTTGTCCTTTGAAGGAGGACTTTTGAAAGACATCCAAGATAAGAAGGGATACCTTCCAGAGTCAAAGCAGCAATAGAAAGCAAGTTTAACACCAGAGGGTCACGGAGGTGGCCATCAGAGGCAGTCTCATGGGTGTTTTCATTCCATTTGGAATTTTGGAAACCAAAGGAATAGGGGAGCCTATTCCAGATTTAAGGGCAACAGTAACAGAGAATCATTTGCCTACAGGTGTAAGGGGGTTGTAGGATGAAGAGGAGGTAACTTACAATGAAGATCATGGGCCGGTCTCTGCCCCCTCCCCTTCCCTTGGTGGAAGACTGCAGAATGAGATGGGCCCAAATGATGTCAGACACATGGGTTCTAGAGATTATGAAACTATGTTTATTTATTTATTTATTGAAATATCGGAATTACAAACCATTGTTTCAGAGACTCATTTACAAAGGCTCCACATTGAAAGATTAACAAAGTGTTATAGTGCCAGTTTCCACGGTGATTACAATGCAAAAATACAATATCAAAACAGTGCAAGATACAGAATAAGTACTAACAGAGCAGCATTATACAGGGGTAAAACAAAACAAAAAGCTAGGTAGAACAATACCAGATACCGGAAAGCAATAGACAGGAAAGACACAGTGAGGAAGAGAGCAGGTCGAGAGGGCACAGGTGGAAAGAGAGGCAGTCCATGGGACCTTATCACACATTAAGGAAGGCTGAAGCAGGTAATGGGGGGGGGCAAGGGAATCTATAAGTGGATGCTAGGGAGGAGGAGGGACAGGAGGATCCTGCAAAAGGTAAAGCAAAAATGAGGGGGGGAGGGTGAGCTGGGAAGTCAAAGAAGGAGGAAGGAGACAGGGAGAGTGGAGGGTAGGGAGGCAGAGAGTAGGCAGAGGAAAGATAATGTCAGGGGAAAGTCAAGAAAGGGAATTAGTGAAAGATACACATGAAGATGGGGATAGTGGTGCTAGGAATAGTCACAGCTGTTTAAAGTTAGTAGGTGTTGTCATAGTTTAAGTTTAAATGGGCCTATTTTATTTTCTGAGAGGACCTCGGGAGGTAAACTATTTAACCAGAGAGGAGCCCTGTACATAAAAGCATGCTTTCTATGAGCTGTTTTGCAAAATTGGATAAGAAAGGAGACTTTGGTGGAGTTTCTGGTAGCCCGGGGAGCAGGGGTGACAGTGAGAAGTTGCCAGGCAGTGGGCAGTGACAGACTAGGGGTAAATTTATGTGCCAGTAGACAGGTTATGCAATAGAATTTGTGACAGTACCCACAAATGGGTATTTCCTGCAATCACCTGTGTCAAAAGACCCAGTGAAGAGACAGGTGGTGTCTCAAACCTTGGATCACCTCAGACAGATTGGGGCAATTGTACCAGTACCCCGCAATGAGGAAGGTTAGGGATTCAACTCAATTTATTTTGTGGTTCCCAAGAAGTCAGGGAGTTTCAAACCGATTCAAGATCTGAAGCATCTAAACAAGTTTGTCCAACACACGACCTTCAAGATGGAGTCCCTGCGGTCAGTCATAAGGGTTGTCCACCCAGGGGATTACCTAGCATCCACAGACCTGATGAATGCATATCTCCACTGCCCCATTCGACAGTTTTACCAAAAATTCCTCAGGTTCATGATTCGGGGACTGCACTTCCAGTATAGGGTGCTCCCTTTTGAGCTGGCAACAGCACCCAGGGTGTTCTTAAAAGTCCTCATAGTTCTTGTGGCATCACTGAGACAGGAGGGACATCATGTATATTCCTATCTGGATGACTTGCTCATTTGAGCATCATCTGCCCAGAGGACAAGCAGGTCAGTGAATAGAACATTAGAGCTACTGGAGACCCACGGTTGGAGCGTGAATCAGGAGAAGAACTCCTTCAACCCATCACAGAGTCCGGAACACCTGGGAGCAGTGTTCAGGATGGACAAGGAAGGGGACCCTGAGATGAGAATTTCAATGTTTGAGAAGCTAGTCATTGACTTTGCCCGCCAGAGTTGATTTTGATGACCAATGTCAATCTGTTGGACCGGGGCATGGTCCTGGACCAAGTTCCGGACCAGGGCATTTGGACTGCATGGGAACAAACAGCTGCAAGTAAACATATTGGAGATGAGGGCAGTGTGGTTAGCCTTTCTTCCCTTTTACACTCTGGTATGGTCAAAAGCCATAAAAGTAAGATCAGACAATGCCACCACAGTGGCGTGCATAAACAATCAATGAGGCACAAGAAGCAAGGAGATGCTAGCAGAAGCAACCAAAATGTCACTGTAGCAGAGGAGAACCTGCTCTCTCTCTCTCTCTCTCTCAGCAGTCCATCTGATAGAAGAACTGACCACCCAAGCCATCTGGCTGAGTCAAGAGCTTGTTCATCCAGGAGAATGGATGTTGAATCTAGAAGTATTCAACCTTCGGTCCAGAAAGTTTGTTTGCTCTCAGATTGATCTATCCACCTCAAGTCAAAATACTCAGCTGCGGAGGTTCTTCATTCGGTACCAGTGTTCACAGGCAGAAGCAGTGGATGCTTGTCCCAGTCATGGGATTTCCACAGAGCATACTTATTTCCTCCTCTGCCACTCCTCCCCAAGGTCATTCGCACAACAAGGTACTCAAAAGGAAGTTTTCAACTGATAACACCAGAGTGTCCAAGAAGACAATAGTTCTTAGGCCTAGTGAATCTCGCTCAGCATGTCCCATTCCGGTTTCCACTCCAGGGGGACCTTCTCTTCCAAGACCCATTTGACATCTAAACCTGGAGGTGCTGCAGCTGGCGGCCTTGGTTCTGAGATGAGGAGTCTGCTAAAACAGGGTTTCTCAAAGAAAGTAGTAGGATACCCTGATGGCCACCAGGAAAGTATGGCTGCATCATATGATTAAGTGTGGAACACCTTCACAGATTGGGCCAGAGAGTGCGGTATCAGGCCTTCTAAAGCTACAGCTCTGCAGCTTTTAGATTTACTGTAAGTGGGAGCAGACAAAGGGCTTACATTGAGCACCCTGAGAGATCGGGTGTTGGCACTAGGAGCAACACTGGGAATCTCCATGGGATCATCCCTGGGGACAAACCAGAAGGTCGTACGATTTCTAAGAGCAGTTAGCAGAAGTAGACCGATGTTCCAATCCCCAGTACCTCTATGGGATATGAATCTGGTTTTGAATGCTCTTTGTAAAGAACGTTTCATGCCTCTTTCGTCAGCATCGCTAGACATTCTGTCATACAACGTGTGCTTTTTTATTGCAGTCTGCTCAGCCAGAAGGATTGGTGAGCTTCAGGCCACGTCACACAAAGAATCTTATCATTCATAAGGAAATAGTGGTCCTGAAAACAGTTCTGTCTTTTGTACCAAAAATATTTACTTATTTAATTGTTTACCGGGTGGGTGCACTGGTCCCAGAGACCATTTTCAGGCACAACCTGGGCCATTTAGATGGCACATACGGTATACCTATGACTTTCGGGTAATCAGGAAATCTGTGTACCATCCTTCTGTCTGGAGCGGACTCCTGCCAAAGAGCATGAGCTGTGCAAGGCAGTCAGGACATACATTAAACAAAATACAATGTTCAGGAAATCAGAAAGTCTGCTCGTGCTCTTGCAGCAGCAGCAGCAGCAAAAAAAAAAAAGGCCATCTTGGTCCGGTGAGTGAGGGCTTGTATCACCAAGGCCTACATGGCAAAAAAAGAAGAAACCACTGGCTCTCATCAAAGCTCACTCCATCAGGGCTCTGGCTACCTCCTGGGCATAGAGAAGTGGTAGAATCGTGCAAGGTGGCAAACTGATCCTCTGTCCACACATTCACTAACACTACAGATTGGATGTCCAAAGTTTTGCTGATGCAGCCTTTGGTCGCAGGATTTTGCAGGCGGTGGTTAGCAGATAATGAATTTTCTCACCTACGGGTATACATGGGACAATATTCCCCCAGTGGAGAAATGGGTACTGCTTATTAGAACCCATATGTATTAAATACCCATTGACAATGTGGAGTGCTACAAAGAAGAAATTCCTTCATACTTGCCGTAATTTCTTTTTCAGTTAGCTCCAACATTGTCAATGTGGCCTCTCCTGGGAACCATCACTCCTACTGGAGAATGCTGTCCAATACACATATGGGATGTCTGTTTTTTTCAGACATTATGCTTTGCAAATATTGGTGACATCCTATTCCTATTTATCTGTTAACATGAAAACAGGATGCAGTCTATTGGATTATAGGCACACAGGTTAACAGGTTAATATTTCCGAGCATGAGGTGGTGTCACTCAGTTACAGATTAGTGCTTACTCTGTTTTACAGTTATACTTGCTCTTATTATGATTACTGCTGTTATACACTTTTATATCAACAGCCATTGCAGATGAACTGGTTCCTCTAGCAAGAGGCAGTTTTAATGGCCATAGGTTCAGCAGAAAAACCAAAATGAGAGAAGCGTCCTTACATTATCAAGGTCGCGGTAAGACATCAATTACTGTTCTTTTCTGAAGACAAAAGTATTTTGTACATATGATGTGTTGGTATGGATAAAAGGAGGGGATCATATACCTTAGGCACTGTATAGACATTGCTTTAGGAACTGTGGGGACAATAGGTAACTGGAGAGTCCTTGCTATTTGGAATGTTCAATTGTCCAGGGTTCTATGCTATTTCTACAGCCTTGGGATGTACCATTACCCCTAGTGGGGGTGCACATTACCCATATGTATTAAATACCCATTGACAATGTTGGAGCTAACAGAAAAGGCAATTATGGTAAGTATGAAGGAGTTTCTAGCCAATGTTTTATGATGTTAAAAATGACCCCAGCATGAGAGCGATGAAAGCAAAGGGGAGGAGGTTGGAGCATTCTTGGAGAAGATCAGGGACCGAGGAGGACAGACTGACTGAATATTCACTATGGTGAATATCAAAGGGCAATCTCTTGTAAGAAGGCAGAGTTTCTGTCCTGGGAGATCATGGCTAGCAGGAACCAACCTGCTCAGTTTTTTCGGGCAGTAGACAGGCTTCTTCATCTGGCCTGTCTGGAGCCCATGAAGGCTGCTTCAGTTGCGAAGTGTGAGGAGTTTGCTCAGTTCTTTTTGGACAGAGTGTCCTAGTAGGTCCTTGATTTTACCAAGTGGATTGTTATGGCCCCACAGTGCTGAGCCAGTGAGTCACACTAGCAATCAGTAGTTCTGGGGAGAGTTTTAGCCAGTGACAATGGATTAGGCTGTGAAGGTGATTTGGAGTTGCAACCAACATATTGAGAACTGGATCCAGGCCCAGCCCAGCTACTAGTGGGTTGTGTCTGGCATCCAGGTCCAGTGTTCGCCGAGATTATCAGCTGTTCCCTATCAGAGGTGGTCTTCCCATGTGCATTGAAAAGTGCATTGGTGAAACCCTCTTGCAAAAAAAAACATAATTTGACCCAGATATCTTGGTGAATTACTGACCTATCTCTGGCCTGCCATTTTTAGGCAAGGTGGTTGAGAAGATGGTTGCATTGCCGCTTGAGGCACACCTTATGACTCTTGACATCTATGAGCCTCTCCAGTCTAGGTTTAGGTCAAAGCACAGTAAAGAGACCACATTGGTCAAGGTGCATAATGACCTGCCCAGGGCGAGAGATAGAGGAGAACAGTCCATTCTTGTTCTTGGTCTCTCCTCAGTTTTTGATACCGTGGACCATGGGATTTTATTGGACCGACTCAGGGAGTATGTAGGACTCACTGGCAAAGTCATCTGCTGGTCTGAGTACTACCTCATGGACAGGACATAGAGGACTGTAATGTTTTTTTTTCTCACTCCCTGTAGACCTGTGGTGTACCTCAGGGGTGGTCCTTTCACTCATGTTGTTTGCAGTATACATGCTACCCTTTGTAGGATTGATGGTATGGAGCTGGTTTCACCGTTATGCAGATGATACCCACCTCTGTCTGTTTTGCACCTGAGTCAAGGGACACAGCGGATGTGCTTAATCAGTGCTTGGCTGAGATCCAGGACTAGATATCATTGAGCTGGCTAAGATTCAACCTGAAGTACTGGTAACTGAGCTGGATCGAATGGAGGGAGTGACAGCAGCCGGGAGGGAGATGGAGCTTTGCCTTGGCACTTCTAGGCGTATGGCTGCTGCGAAGGTTAAGAATCTGCCTATCATTCTGAACAAAGGGCTGACATTTTGAGGCTCAGGTATCAGCAGTAGTCTGGAATGCCTTTTACCATTTTAGGACTATCAGCCGGATTAGATCCCTTGTTCCCTCAGAGGACTTGTCCTCACTGATGCACGCTTTTGTGACTTCGTGGCTTGATTACTATAATGCTCTGCACCCCAGGGTCAGTGGAAGTACATTGCAGTATCTGCAGTTGGTGCAGAAAGCAGCTGTTAGGGTGCTGACCAGCCTTTTGAGGTCAAGCCATATCTCTACAGCACTGTGGGAACTGCACTAGCTGCAGCTGAAGTGGCACATCTCCTATAAAGTTGGATTACTAATTTATAAGGCCCTACATGGGTTACCTGTATGATCTGTCCCTACAGTCCTGTATGCCCCTTCCGCTCCACTGAGGATGGTCTGCTAGTGATACCAAGTCAAGGCTAAAATCCTCAGGAGACAGATCCTTTGAAGTGGCAGGTCCTTTACTGTGGAATTCTCTCCTCATGGCTTTGAGGGAGACATCTTAAGTGGAGACCTTTGAAAGGGCTTATTTATTTTCACAAGCTTTTGGGGATTAATAATCCCTCCTGGTAGTTAAGGGTGAATATCCAAGATATGTTCTATACTGACCTAAACTGGCTCTCCCCCTCTGCCATTAGACTTTTCTCCCTCAACTCCCTGGTGGACACTGTTATTAGGTCTCAGACCTCTTCATCTCTTACCTCTATGCTGCTCCCTCAATCTTCCTCCTATGGCCTACACTCTGTTGACAAATCTCTACTGTGTGTTCCGAGATGCAAAACCTCCAAGGGTACCTGTGTGTTCTCTCACTCTGCCCTACTGTACTGGAACTCTCTTACTCTGATTATCCATCAGTCACTGGCTCATGCTATCTTTAAAAATGAACTTTGTAAGTTCCTATCTATTTCCAACTCTTGCACTTGTTTTAACTCTCCTTAACTCACCTATGCCTGATATAATACTCCTCTCTTCTCTTTGTTAATCTGCACAGCTCCCTTTCTCCCTTCCACTTTCCCTTCTCCTTATCAATGCCCTCTCCTCTTAACTGTCCAGTCCAATAGTCCACCTTATAGTTTCCCTCTATCCTTTACTGGCTTCCCTTCCCTCTCTTCCTGCTTTCATTATGCTCTTCCACTTCTATCCTTACTTGTATTGCACTTATTCTTGTTTTGTTTCTCTTTTTCAATGTGTTTTACCATTACCTGTCTCCTCTCATATCATTCTTCTTGTTCTTTGTGTTTGCACTTACTCATTGTCTCTAAACCTGTCCAGTATCTCCCATGTATCTTCGGTAGACTCCACTGTTAGATCTACATTGCATGTGATGAATTGTCTGGTACTGAGAACTGTTGTTCTATGGCATTGTTTATGATAGTTTCAACTTCTGTATACAACAAATTGTTTGCTACTGGAAATGTTATTCTCTGGCATTGTTTCTGCAATCTACTGTTAATTTCTATGTCTTTATATCCTGATATTGTATTATAATAACTGGTCAGCAATTCCCTCAATGTACTGACCAGGTTGATACTTTCCATAACAACCAGCTACCTATTTTGTAACCTTCCGGGTTGTGCCTAAAACTAGTCATTCTTATGCCTAGTTTGCCTACCCGGTTAACAAAAACAAAATAAATAAATGTGCAGTGCGACTTAGTTGTTTGTTAAGAGTCAGTTTTATTAGAGGTTGTTTTGATGTATATTTTTACACTGTGTTATGTTTTTATGTTGGTTGATATTTAATATTGTATTTGTTATCTTTGTCTTATCGTAGTGGCACACTGAGCCTCTGGGTAAGGGCCCTATAAATAATTATAAAATGGGCAAAAATATTCCTGAATTCTGATTGGCTGAAACCGGCTTTCAGCCGTGTCCTTATCAGGACATAACCCTGCAACTGGCACTAACTGTGCCAAGCAAAACTAACCAGAAATCAATGCATGCCACCGCTCTCCCGCTAGCAACACATGGAACCACAACAGCTGAACCAGGAGAGCAGTGGCACAGTACTGTAAAAATCAGTACTTGCATTAAAAACAGATGCAAATATATGTTCCACATACTTTCCTAAGAGGCCAATGATCCGCACCTCTCCCAGTGATTTCCTGTCCTTGCAGCAGCTTGTCTCCAGTCCCTGCTCCAATCCGATTCTCAGGCCCCCCTCCCCCCGACGCCACCAACCATCATTTTAAGTGTGACCCACTGTGGACATAAACAAATTCTTCACTTAACTACAGGGTCACTCCAGATGTGCTACAAATCCTTTTCAGTTCTGTTTGAAAAACACGGTCAATTCGGCCAGATGCACTCTAACTGAAACATACTGTACACTAAGGCCCAGATATTCAAACTGCGCCATTCTGTGGTGCAAGCCCCTGCGCCGCACAAAATAGTCGTGCAGGGGTGTGGCCAGGGTGATATTCAATGGAGTTGCGCTTTGGCACAACTTCTTTGAATATCGCCCTAGCCACACCCACTGTGCATGGCGAGTGGAACTGCACCAGCTAAGTGGTCAGAGTGGAGCATTGAGATGCAGTGGCGCAAGATCTTACTTCGAGAGGACTCTTGCAGTAGGTAATTACATATAGGACTGACGCCGGCCGGCAGCAGGACCCCACAGAAAAATTTGTAGCTAGCAGTCCCTGGTGAGGGACCGCCCCCATGTCAGGTGACCGGCATCATGCGACGTCAGTATAAAGGGGCGGTCCCGGATGCCCGCCTTCCAGTTCTTTCCGCTGTCAGCTCGCAGCAAACACGGTGAAGTTCCTATCACTCAGTCCTGTTACTTCGTCGTTTTTTCCGAAAAGTTTCAATATTTAGTATTTTATTTTTTCTGTCGTCAGGTGAACGTCGGTATATGTCGTCCCCTTCAAAAAATAAGTGCGACTTGTGCGGCGCCCAACTGCCTCACAAAGATGGTCACTCCCTCTGCCTTTTCTGTTTAGGCCCTGACCACACAGTCAAGAAGTGTCCGCACTGCCTTCATTTCAATGCGGCCACCCGCAGACGACGCCAGCAGTCTCTCGAAGCCCATCTCCTCAAGAAGAAGATGTCCACGATGGAGAAGGAGTTGAAGAAACTTTGGCAGGCATCGACCTCCCCTGAAGGGCACAAGAAGCGGGACAAGGAAAGGCACCGGGAGAAGGCCTCCTCCTCCGTGACTCCAGCCGGAGTCGCGGGTAAGGTAACATCCCCTCCGGGGGATCGCCCGACAGCAGCCTCCAAGGCTTTGGAGGAGGCGTCAGCCCGCCTGCCGGGTTCAGGCTCGAGCCCGCCGGGTGCCTCCGGGCAAAAGGAGGCTCCAGCCCCCAGTACCGCTGCAGGCTTGCAGCCTACTGGTGCGGGCGCCTCTCCCATAAGCCGGACGTCGGCTCCTCCGACCCTGCTTCATCTGTCATTCCAGGTTCCCCGCAGCCTTCGCTGCCGTCAGGGGAGCTCGAGTCCCCCGTGCCCGACCCCAGGGATTTTTCTCCTCCGTCCCCGGACGAGGCTCGGGATCCTGTGCTACCATCCGATCCTCTTCCTACGGAGCCGGATCTGACGTCGGCTCCACTGACGCCGGCTCCGATGCCAGCCCCGGCGCCGGCTCCCCTGATGCCGGCTCTGACACTGGCCCCACCGATGCCGGTTCTGACACCGGCTCCTCCGACGCCGGCGGGGAATATTCCTCTTCCATCGGGCCCTCCACTCCACAAGCCTATCACGGTTGATCCGCCTGTGGAGTACCCGGCTGGGCCGTCTGCTCTGGCAGCTCCTCCAGTGCCTGGGGATCCACCGTCCTATCCGACGCCAGTTTTCCTAGGTCCACAGTATCCTGCGCCGCAGTACCCGGCGCCGACTCCACTGACGCCGCAGTACCCGATGCCGCAGTACCCGGCTCCGGTGTTCCCGCGCCGGGTTACGGATACTCGCCCTACGGATTTCATCCATACAACTATCCCCCCCTCCTCCTCCTCCTCCACCGCCCCCTAGGCGGCCGGTGGATCTCCAGGAGACTCTGGCCTCCTGGTGGGCTGAGGCCAAGGCTTAGCTCACCAAGGAAGTCGAGAGCCATCTTATGGCGACGGTGCCACCACCGACTCCCGTACGCCCCAGAAGGCACACTCCCTCTCTGCCTCTGGATTCCCGGGCTTTGCCCTCGGGATCCAGAGAGGGGCAGGACACGCGTCCAGGGATCCCCCCTAAGGAACCCGTTCCTCCCCCTAGACGAGCTAAGGAGTCTTACTCTGCTTCAAATTCCTCTTCTTCTTCTCTCTCGGACTCCTCGGAGGCCTCCGATGGGTGTTCCGAGAAAGACGACAAGTCGCGCTCTCCGTCCAAACCCCGGCCGAGGACTCCTCCAAAGTCTCCTCCGGAGGATCCTTCCTTCACGGAGTTGCTCAGGAAGATCCAGGAAGTCCATCAGTGGCGTTCCTTAGAGCCAGATCCTCAATGGGTTAAACTCACCGAACATCTGGACTTGCCCCTTACGGCTCCTACTCTAGTGCCACCCTGGATCGAGCCTCATGCCCACCTTGTTTCCACTATTTGGAAACAACCATCGGCTTTAGCCCCACTTCCTCAGAAGTCTAACAAGCTATACCAGGCTCCGGAGGGTGTAGACTTTTTAGATTCTCACCCCCGTGCAGACTCGGTTGTGATTAGCGCTGCTCATGGCCGGTCAGCACACCCGAAACATTTGAGGTCATCTCCCCCGGATAAGAAATCTTGCCTTCTAGACCAGTATGGAAGGAAGATCTATGCTTCTTCCACACTGGGAATCAGGGCCCTAAATTATGTAGCTCATATGGGGGATTCCCAGAAGGCTGTCCTTATCCAGGCGGAATCCAAGATTGACTCCTTGCCTGACTCTCTAGTCAAGTAGGAGTTAGCCGACCTGGTCCGTTCTGCTCGTTCGGCCAGTCGTCATATTCTGAGGATGACCTATGATGCAGTGGACACCGCAGGATGGAGCTCTGCATTTGCCGTAAGTCTTCGGCGTCATGCATGGCTCCATGTGTCAGGTCTGGTCCCGGAGGTGCAGTCAGCAATTCAAGAAGCACCTTTCAGGGGTTCTGTGCTTTTTGGTGGTGATGTCAAGGACATCATCACTGACTTGCAGGAGAATGGGATGGCACTTAAATCTGTTGATTCAATGTACCGTCCCCATCCCCCACAGCACCGTCCCTTTTGCAGACGCAGCCGGCCTCAAGCGAAACCTCAGGGAAGGCGGGCCACTAAACATCGGGCCCCCACAGCTGCCAGGCCCTGCCACCCAAAAAAGCAACGGGTGCCCCAGCTGCGGCGCTGCCTCACACCACCTGACTCCTTCCCTCTCCCACCGCCTCCAGACGTCCCGGAGGAACCGGTAGGAGGGAGGTTCTCCTTCCACCTTCCGGGTTGGGAAAGGATAACATCGGATTCATGGGTGCTTCAGATCATAGCAGAGGGGGCACTCCACAGAGTTTCTGCAGAAACCTCCACGTCACCCCCCTCTGAACTCCTCTTACTCAAGGGACCATCTTCCTTTGGTCAGGGAAGAAATATCTGCTCTCCTTGCAAAACAGGCTATAGAGCCCGTCCCCCCTCACCTCCACGGGAGGGGTTACTATTCCCATTTCTTCCTCGTGCCAAAGAAGACGGGAGATCTCAGACCCATTCTCAATCTCAGCTCCCTGAACCTATATGTGGAATACAAGAGGTTCAGGATGCTCTCCCTTCAAACCCTCTTGCCCCTGCTTTGGCCGGGCCAATGGCTTTGTGCACTGGATATGCAGGATGCGTACCTGCACATCCCCATTCGCCCTTCGCACCAAAAGTACCTCAGGTTTGCATTCCAGGGGGACCACTACCAATTCTGGGTGCTCCCTTTTGGTCTTTCCTCGGCTCCCCGAGTCTTTACCAAATGCCTGGCGGTGGTAGCGGCCCACCTGCGTACTTTGGGAGTTCAGGTTTTTCCCTACCTGGACGATTGACTCCTGGCGGCCCCATCCAGGGAGGAACTCCTGCATTTTCTCTCCCTCACCCAGCAGGTTTTCACTGGCCTGGTAATCACCATCAACCATTCCAAGTCTCACCTGGATCCTTCACAAAGGCTCCAGTTCATCGGAGCAATCCTCGACACGACAATGTGCAAGACCTTCCTGCCTCCGGACAGGGGGGCCTCCTTCCAGTCCCAGATTTTCCTCCTATCGGAACACAGGAGGGTTCCGGCAAGGTCGGTGCTCCATCTACTGGGGCTTATGGCGGCGGCCATCCCAACGGTTCCACGCGCTCATCTCCACATGAGAATCTCTCAGTGGATTCTCAGATCTCAGTGGGATCAACGGGTAGACGACCTAGATCATCTGGTTCTGATCTCCTCGACGATGGTAGAGACTTGCAATGGTGGATGGTTCAAGAGAACCTATTCCGGGGTCCCCTTTTTCATCCTCCCCTGATCAGACTCTGACCACGGACGCATCAGGCAAGGTTGGGAGCCCATCTGGGTCCTCACCGCCAACCCAGGGCCTATAGTCAGTTGGAGTTAGTTCTCCACATCAATGTGCTCTGAGCTTCAAGCAGTGCTGTATGCTCTCCAGGCCCTTCACCAATACATCCTTCCAGGTCACCTAGCTGTCCAAATGGACAACATGTGTTGTGTGGTACATCAACAAGCAGGGAGGGACTCGGTCCTACCTGTTGTGCGGAAGCGATGAGGGTTTGGGAATGGGCAACGCTTCACAACCTTCACCTCACTGCGATCCATGTTCCGGGAGTTGACAATGTCCTGGCAGACAGACTAAGTCGCTCGTCGGATCTTCCACACGAGTGGGAATTGGACAAAAAAGTTCTAGGAAGCATCTTCCAGATTTGGGGGACTCCTCAGATAGACCTGTTCGCCTCCTCCCAAAACGCAAACCTTCCAATCTTTTGCTCGCTCTCTCCAGAGTGAGGCGCTTTCTGGAGCGACGCTCTATCTCTAAGCTGGAAGGACAGATTCGTCTATGCTTTTCCCCCAGTTCCTCTGGTCCCTCGTGTGCTACAGAAGCTTGCTTTGGAAGGAGCGAGAATGATTCTGATCGCTCCTTTCTGGCCCAGGCAAATTTGGTTCTCTCTTCTACAACAATACTCAGAGGCTCCTCCTTTTCCTCTTCCTTTATCTCCAGGATTGCTGACTCAGGATCAGGGGACCCTGGTCCATCCGGGACTCAAGTTCCTTCAACTCCATGCATGGCTCCTGCAAACCTAGCTCAATCTCGTTTTGGCGTTTCCTCTAAGGTGGCCGAGATTCTCGTGGAGGCTAGAAAACCCTCCACTAGGTCCACCTACACCATGAAATGGAAAAGATTTTCCATCTGGGCTGCGTCCAGGAATGTGGAGCCCTTTTCCTGTCCTGTGGCCATTCTACTTGAGTACATGCGTCATCTTTTCGACCTGGGTCTCAGTCACTCCTCTTTGAAAGTCCATATGGCGGCTATTTCAGCCTACCATGTCCCTTTCACTGATAAGACATTTGCCCAGCTGGAGGTATTCAAAACTTTCCTCAGAGGGGTCCTTCATCTCAGGCCCCCTATCCGGACTCCAGCTCCCCCTTGGGACTTAAACTTTGTCCTCGAGAAACTTACTCTTCCTCCCTTTGAGCCTTCGGCTTCTGCAGACTTGAAGTTTTTATCGTGGAAGACGCTCTTCTTGGTGGCCATTACTTCTGCTCGCAGAATTTCCGAGCTCCAGGCCCTGATGTGCAAAATCCCTTATCTGATTTTTCACAAAGAACGAGTAGCTCTTCACACGAATCCTAAGTTTCTCCCAAAGGTGGTAGCGGAATCTACCTTGAATCAGTCTATTGAATTACCTGCCTTCTTCATGCAGTACTCCAATCAAGGAGAATACCTGCTCCATACCATGGATGTTCACAGGATCCTGAGATACTACATTGATAGGATGAAGGATCTCAGAAAGACTGATCAGTTGTTCGTCTCTTTTGCTCACAAAAGAGAAGGCAACGCTGTCTCTAAGCAATGCCTATCAAAATGGTTGGCCCATTGCATCACTTTCTGTTATGACAAGTATAACAAGACTCTTCCAGGTCAAGTCAGAGGTCATTCCACTCGTGGAGTAGCAGCCTCTGCCGCTTGTTTCAAGAACGTGTCTGCGGCAGACATCTGTGCTGCCGCCACTTGGACTTCCGTCCATACCTTTACTAAACATTACAGTTTGGACATTGCCTCTTGCCGTAGAGCAGGCTTCGGGTTAGCTGTCTAGCAAGGCCTCCTTTCTTGAGGCTTGTAAGTTTTCTTTTGCTACTTTTTAGAGTAGTTCCTCCTCCCAGTGCCTTTCATTTGTTCCAGACTGCTTGGGATTCTGTCCTATATGTAATTACCTACTGCAAGAGCCCTCTCGAAGTAAGATAGTACAGTTACGTAAGAACTTACCGTAACAGTAGATCTTCAGAGAGGCTCTTGCAGTAGGTAATACCTTCCCGCCATCCATCCCCCTAGGCTTTTTCAGCTCCTTTTCCATCGAGGGAAATATCTGCTTCTCTTTCATCCGGGCCTTCCGGGCCTGTGGCGGGAAAGAACTAGAAGGCGGGTGTCCGGGACCGCCCCTTTATACTGACGTCACATGACGCCGGTCACCTGACGTGGGGCCGGTCACTCGCCAGGGACTACTAGCTAGAAATTTTTCTGTGGGGTCCTGCCACCAGCCGGCGTCGGTCCTATATGTAATTACCTACTGCAAGAGCCTCTCTCGAAGATCTACTGTTACGGTAAGTTCTTACGTAACTGTACTTTCCATTGTGCCATGTGCAGCACCTGCGATATTCAAAGGGTGACATGCAAATGAGCCATAATTTATGCAAAGGCGCACGGGGGGGCCATTTGCATCTAATTACGGCCCCATTTGCATGCCATTAGCATGCAGGTGCCAATCTCAACGACTTGCACCTGGCACCCTCAGGCAGCAGACGCCGGGATCGACGCCTGTTGCCCGATCGGCAGAACAGATTTACTTTATAAAGGGCATAATGTATATCTTCTCCACCAGTAGCCCGATCGCTGGAGCATTGTAAAGGTCTCCCTCCCAGAAGCTGATCGCTGGCATATTATAGCGGTTCCCTCACCTCTGAGTAGCCCGCCGATCGCTGGTAGCATCTCTGCCCTTTCGATGTTCAGGTTCCCTGGTGATCTAGTGAGTTCTCTCATCCTCGGCCACGGAGTTCACACGACCCCACCTCCCACCACCCGGGCGGGCGGCATCTCACCCGCCTGACAGCTTGCGCCAGCATCGCCCATTATTCAGAGCATGAGCCAATGGGCTGAAATGATACGGAGATCAGGATCTAGGATATGTGAATGAATGAATTCATTCACATCTGACCGCCTTTGTACGGTATAGGTTGCACGCCCATTGGCTCATGCCTGAACCAATGGGGGTGCAGCCCACCGAGCTATCAGCTGGCGGGCAGTGGGCGGCAGGCGGGTGGGGTGCTGCCACCCACCGGCTGACGGGGGGGAGCTGGGTGGTAGGCTCCGTGGGCAGGAGGGGTGAGGGGCCACTAGATCACCAGGGATTCTGGACATGGGGGTGCGGATGCCGCCACGATTGGGCTACTCGGGGGGGGAACCTTTATATTATGCCCGCGATCGGGCTACGGGGAGAGAACCTTTATATTATGTCCGCGATCGGGCTACTTGGGGGACCTTTCACAATATGCCCGTGATCAGGCTACTCAGGGGTGGGGGAACTTTATATTATGCCCGCGATCGGGCTATTTGGGGTGGGGAAGATTTACATTATGCCCGCGATCGGGCTGCTGGGGGGGGGAGAATACTGTGCTGCCCGCGATCGGGCGACTAGGGGGAGGGACACTTCATCCCACGATCAGGGCATGGAGGGGTGCCGCCAGGTGCGGCGGGAACAAGTGGAGGGCCACCCACAGGTGGCAGCTGCTGTGTTGCGCCCTGCAATGTGGCAGCTCACCTGTGGGTGGCCCTCGACTTGATCCTTTTTTTTTCGGCGTAAAGTTGTGCAGGCGCAGGTAGAGGTTGCGCCTACATAACTCTGCACAGCCCAGCTGAATATCGGGCTGTGCAGTTTATGCATGGGCACGCCCCCCCCACCTGTGCCTGCATACATTACTGATGCACCCCAGCGCATCGGGATTTATGCAGGCGCACTTTTCCCTTTTAAATATCACAGTGGGGCACATCAGTGGGTTGTGTATGGTGCAACACTGTTGCGCCATGTGCAACCCTTTTGAATATCTGGGCCTAAGTCAACTGAAGAGGGACACACTCATTCCATATAAAAGTGCTCTTGCCAATTTTGAAAGACACAGTTGCGAGCAGTGCACAAATAAAAACTAGATATGGGTCCGGCCCAGTGGCACTGAGGGTTGAGGTGCTGGACGCCACACCTCGTGTCATGCCGGTGACCCGGGTTCAAGAATGAGCCCAGGCCATCGGGGTTGGCAGGGGAGGGAGAGGATTGAGCATCCGATGGACAGCTCTCCTCTCCCGGGAGGGAGGGAGTACTCGCTCAGTGCTTGGCTGGCCTCTGACAGAGGCCAGAGGCATAGTAAGTGCAGGAGCACGCAAAAAAGAAGGGTTGGGAGTGGCAGACATCGACGGGAATGGCTTGACGTCGGGGCACTGGCCACTTCCTCAGAAAGGAGGAAAAACACACCACTGGAGCATGGGTAGACGGAGCACTGGTACCGACCCTAATTGCGACTGCCTGCCTGACCACCAGGGGACCCGACGAGACATTGAAAGATATCGGGATGTTAGAGTCCCGTCCTGTACCCACCTGGGGGGTATATACACGGCTCCATGAAAGAACCCCTGGGGATTCAGGTAAGGCAAGTTGTGGGGTGGTACCCAGGTGTCTCCCGAAGAAGTGTAACTCTGGGGTGAGAGAAGGTGGACAAATAGAAAGTAAAAAAAAAAAAACCTAGATATGGTGCGTGTATGGCTGAGAGAGTGGGGGCACCCGGGGAGACACCAGTCAGCAGTGTGTGTGTGTGTGTGTGTGTGTGTGGTTCTCTATGGTTACCAAGATAAATACACTGTACTGTACTGTACAGGACAGTACAGTACATAAATAGGGGAATTATTTTTACTCTTGTAAGTGAAAAACCTCTTTTTTCCTCATTTTCCCCATTTTGACAACTTTTAAATTTTTTTTTTAATTTTTCATTTTAACTTGAGAGGCCCAATTTATAAGCAGAATAATACACTCCGAGGTGTGGTTTATGGCCTGATAAGAGCACTTCTCAGGTGCTAAAGGCACTTGGCGCAAGTGCCATGTGCCTCATTACACATCTGGGGCATGCTCTTATCAGGCCATAATGACACCTCGTCATGTCTTATTCCTTACATGAAATCTACTACTACTAGCAGCACTCGTAGTGCATAGACAAATTAAAAAAATGCAGTACTTGTCCAGGACAAGGGGCTAAAGCAAATCTAAAGTAAATCTAGGAAGCAGTATAGTGCAGTGGTTTAGGGCTCTAAGTTGCAAACCTGGAGTCCTGGGTTTGAATCCCACAGTCCCCATTTGCGTGCTGTGTGACCCTGAGCAAGTCACTGAACTTTCTTGTGCTCCCAGGTTGCACCTGGAAACAAGCTTTTGCTTAGTGTGCCTTTCCTGGTTAAACAATTTCCCCTTTCTTTTACTCGTCCCATGACCAAATGTGGCAGTCATCCACTACAGAGCCCGTCAGGATTCAGTAACTTGTATTGAATAATTGTTTTTCCTTTGTTGTCTGATTGCTTGTTAAAGTAAAAAGTGATTAACAGAAATTATCTCCTCAGTCTAAAGGACTTGTCGATTCATGGTCTGCAGTAAGTTATCATTACTGGGGACAAGCACACCCAAATTTGTTGTACTTTGACAGGTATTTTTGTAATTTAGCAAGAATGTCTCATTAGAGGGTCCTGCTGCTTTCTAGTTTTACTGCTGTGTGGAATAAGGCACCACTGTGGGGAAGGGGGGGCGGGTGGTGTATTCTGGGTCACATCATGAGTTAGTGGCTCTGGTGGGCATTGAGCCTGGGTCTTCTGGTTTACATTGCAGCTTTGTATACCATCCTTCAGGATTACTGTTGTGTAGTGTGTTACTGCAGACTATTGCTGCATGTCCATGATTGTTCAGCATGGCTGTGTGAGTGTTAAGGGAAAAAAGGCTGCACCACATGTCACACCTGGACAGCTGGTTCTGATCCCTGTATAATTTTTTTTGTTGTAAATATAAAAAATTAATGTATGATGGACTGTGACAAAATGAAGAAATGCTGGCTGCTGAAGCTGACACTTCAAACCCCTCCAGGGATAAGTTCAAAGGACAGGACATTGTTAAACTGCAGATATCTGGGGTGTAATTATCTTGTCAATTTGTTTTGATCCCAGGAAATAAAATTAGCCATTCATGACATCCTCAGGGAAATCCTTTGATCTGCACTAGATGTCCTGAGAAAAGGGACACTGGCCAGTGTTATGAATAACCTCCCAGGAAACCAGCTAATTTCATCAAAAAGACCTTTGATGTGTAGATGCCAAGGCCCAGACGGAATTAAGGAGTCAAATACACTTTTGCTTTGAATACAGTGACTTATGTCAAAGAGACTTTTGATGTGTGTGTGAAGCAAAGTACAAACTGGTTCTGACCAGTCAAACATAAGAAGAGGAAATTCATTATGTAAGGGTAAGGGGCAACAGACTTCCTGGAAAACATAAACTGAACTTACAAACTTAAATGGGCAGACTGGGTGGGCCATAGGCCCTTATCTGCCGACACTGTCTATGTATCTATGTATCGCTTATATTTTTAAATACCTTAGTAGGCCATCTTGGTGTTGTAAAATATAGATTTTGTTACACCAAGGTGGAGTTTGGTGACCTCAACGAGAAGGCCAGCTCAGGACTGCTTTTAACATACTGAGAAGACTTTGACAGACACACTTTCACTTTCCTGACTGAGAGAAGAGGAACATCAGAGCACTGAAGTAAGGACCTTAGACAAAGATTAGTCTGAATGTTATTATTTGTAGGAATCTGCACTTTTACCTGTTTGTTTTAAGGCTGTATGTGTTGGGATATTTTGTTCTGTAATATTTTCTGTTTTCCTATTTTTAAAGTAAAGATGTATATTTTAAAACGGAAACTGCCTGGAGTGACTTGACATTTCTTTTTATTTAAGTGAAGCTTTTGAAGGTTATAGTTAACACTGTATATGAACTTATTATTATGCCAAACTGGGAAACGGATAGAGTTCTCTAAGGTCTTGCATAGAGTTCTAAGGGTTCATTTTGTAGACCTGGTTAGGTGCCCATAGGCGAAGATATCTGGCCCCCCGAAGACAGAATTATCTGAGCCTGATAATTGGGTACGCTAACAAGAGGTTATCAGTTTGAATCCCTCCAGAACTTGAGACTAAGGTGACTCGAACCCACAAAACAGGCAAGAGGGTTACCTTGTACTGTTAACTGTCCACAAATCATATGCTCAGAGGTTGGCACTTTGGGAGTAGAGGGCTGACTGGTTGAGTGAATTTGTGACACCACATACTGCAAATTGCAGCAGTTCTGATTTAAAAAAAAACAGTAAGATGCAGTATTTTTCATTACTGAAATTGTTTTATTCGTAACGTGCTTTTCATTAGCCATTGCCTACTGTGGCTATCCTTAGTACTCACCCAGGATTAAAGAACTACGGACGCCTCCATGAGAACTTTGAAAAACATAATTTAACCCCCCCCTCCTCCCTGCCCCATCTAGGGGCATTTTGTTTTTAACTCGCAGTTCTTCCAGGCAGGAGGAAGGGAGCACTCCAAAGCACTAACATACGAGACATTGCACATCACTGGACCAAGGAAAACTGATGGTCACCTACCTACTTTCTGTCTTCAAGCTGTGCATTTTACCGCCTCACTCTCAGCAATGGATCCCTTCCCTGAGCTGATCACCAGACCGAAATCTCCCTCTGCTTCTATGGAGGTCTCACGGAAGCCCTTGCAGCCCCCAAGGCTGGATTTTGCTCCTGGAATATAACTCATGAAAAATTAATCAGACTGCATATAAGAGGAGAAAAGGATTTAATTTCATTAAACTCTCCCTACAGTCAAATAAGGTACAAACCACTGTTTCTCCCCAACTGGCTTTTATTTTCACCTGCATGGCAAATGGTTTCAGTGCTACAGGGGGTCACCATTCTTTTATGGAAAAATAAATACTCAGCTCCATGGGGCTACAAACCTTATACACTTCGGCTGGACCTAATAGACAGCAGAACCACAAATTTAAGCAGACACCAGAAGGATTCTCGTTTCCTACCCTTCGTCTCTCAGGTGATCTACCCAAGACCCTGGAACCCAGATTCCTGTAATCTCCTGGCATATAAGGATCTGGTAAGCCAAGCTTTCCTCTTACGTCTCTCTAACCAGGTCCCTTTTACTCTGGTACTGGTTGTCTCCCCTTTCACTGGTGTGGGAAAGTGTTCTGCCCTCCCCACCTGGACCTCTGGGTGCTGGCCCATGCCACAAGGGCATCCAGGATTTTTCCTGATGACCCAGGCCCTGACACACCTTCCAACAGCTGGCTCTGACGTACAGACTGAGGCCACTTCTACTGATCACTTGCCTCCCCCTCAGCCCTCCATGCCCCCAATTCACTCTGGGGTGTTCTGCTGTTACCTTCTTACTACGGGGAGTTACTGCTAGGCCCACATCCCTTCAAAATTGTTCCTGAGCTTGAATTAAGCTCCAACACGGGGACCACCCTCCAAGGTCTACCATTCTTGGTCAGCGACACACTCAGTCTTTCTAGACTGGCGCCCCAGGACCTGTCCCTCCAAACAAGCTCCACAATGAGTGAAAGGCTCCCTGGCTCCCTCGACCCCACTGGCCGCTCTGCCACACCGAGAATGAGGGGACCTTCTGCCACCAGTTCCCCTCCTGAGAGGGCCCTGCCACAGCTCCCCCAGCCCTGGCAAGCTGGGAAAAAACAAATGGGCTTCCTAAGGGCTCCTACATCTCCTGTGGCTAGGCTTTATAGCCTCCCTAATGCCCTAGCCCCACGACACAGGACCTGGCTACCTGTGTCCCCAACAGAGCTCCATACCCTCTCCTCGGCCACAGTGCATAGAGACATCCTGACTGCACTCTACTTGGTGTGGTGAGGTTCCCCACTGGCCCTCCTGGACTGCTGAGCTCCTCACCTGCCTACCTACCTACATATCCTGGTCCTGATTCTACTCTTCCAGCCTCCCCCCTCCAGCCCCAGGCCTAGTGCTCTGGCTGGAAAAGGCCCCACTACTTCCTGTCAGTCCCTTTTTATACCCTTACTCTACTCTCTGCTGCCATCTTGAGGCCTCCAGAGCAATATCCCCCAGAGCACTAATATGTAAAGCACTTTGAGATACTTGAATTACATGCAGTATATAAACAAAATGCAAATGCAAAAAAGGCTACACAGTCTGCCCTTTCAGAGCCTCTGTTAACCCCAAAGTTAGGGTCCCTGAGTTCTTGAGATTTGCTTGATGATCTCCATTGGGGGGGAGGGGAGCGGAGTAATGCACCATTCTTTTCAAAACTACTTTTTAAAATGATCTCCTTTCCATTATTTTTACTGGGCTCCTCTTTATCTGCTTGTGCAGGTCCCTCTCAGTCCACCTTCCAGTCTCTTCTATGGTGCCAGGCTTAAAAAAATATTATTCACCTGTTTAGGCTTTTGCCCCTTATTTCACTCCATTAAAAGCCCTAATAGGGGCATGGCCAGGATTTCAGAATGGGAGGTTTCCACCAAAGAATTCCCATTATTTAGTACAGGTTTACAAAAAAATATTTTATAAAACATTTTAATGGAAGCAAGATGTGGGGAGTTTCTGGACCTGGAGCTCTGCTACGCCTGTGCCTAATTTTCTCATACCTTTGGACGCTGACTGTCTGTGATTTTGTGATTTGATTGCTGTCAGCCTTGGATTTCTGCACTGTGCTGAAAGCTTCCTTAACCTTGCAGTAGGTACCTCCATCCCCCAACAATACTTTTCACCAGCTGATATCCTTTACCTAACAAGAACTGCTTATCCTTCCAAGAACTCTTCCTCAGCTGTCTTCACTTAGCACATCATCCCAAAAGGTTAAAACTGTGCACGGTGAATGTGGCTGGTGGTTCCAGAGTCCAGGCCTTCTCAGGGCTCCAGCTTCCAGCACAAGCACCTTCTCCCCCCCATGTTGGAGTATTAGTTTGATATTTAAGCAATAAGGCACGACTTAAGGTGTGTGTTATCATGTAATAATGTCACTCCTGAGGTGGGTTGAAGCATGAGGCGAAGCAGAGTGCTTCCACCACACCAGGAGTGACATTATTACAAGTTATAAACTGGGCAAAGGATTTCAAGCAATCTGATTGGTTGGTCGCCATGCATTAGCAATGTCTAATGCACAGCTAAAACTAGAAACCCCATTTAGAATACACAGGCCCATTTTATAAGTGCAATAAGCCACTCCGGGGATGTGCATTAGACAGTTCTAATGCATGGCTAGGGGACTGGACCTTTTCGGCCTGTGGCCTCGTGCCTCACTACGTCCGCCTAGCCGTGCATTAGAACTGTCTAATGCACACCCCATCGTGTCTTATTGCGTACATAACACACACCCTGGAATGCCTTATTGCAATTATACAATGGCTTGTTGTAATAAACAGAATAAAAATACATTTTAAAGGATGTTTTTGTTAGTGTGGAAAAATGTTTCTTAAGAGAAAATGCAAGGAATGATCCAAATCCAAAGCTACGATGATGTTATTGTGTAATAACATCACTGTTTCAGTGGGTCAGCAGCCAGTCAACTTCTTACATTTTTCCTTGCCATTGTATAATTAAGCTTTTCTTTTTTGGTTCTATTATAATGCTGTAAATGTGTTTTTTTTTACACCACACTAATACAAGTAACATACAGCTAAATTACACAATAAGTTTATATAATTTTTCAGGTTAATCTATTAGTAGCTGTTTTGGTGCTCTCCAGAGTTCGTTTCTAAACAGAGGCATATTCAGGTCCTCCACGCCACTAGAGGGCGATGCTGGGGCATACACTGTCTCCAATGTTTCTTCTTTACCCTGGTGTCCCTCTAGTGTCTGGTTACGTCACTCAGAAGTAGTTCCTGGGGTTAAAGTGTAACCTTCTGTGTTGCAGTGATTCTGGTATCAGTAACAGTGACCTCGGTGAGCCACACGCTGTTGGTATCTCTGGGCTGCTGGATTTGTTCAGTATTAAATAATAATGTTTTGGTGAGTGACAGATCAGTTAGGATGTTTGGTTAGATTTTATATGGCTTATTGACTGTTAAGCACAAACTTACAGTGTCCAGCCAGTAACAGCTGGTCACTTCAGTTGTTTTCTAAAACTGAAACCAATGGCAAGAAAATCAGCCTTTTACCTGTTTCAACAGTGATTCTAAAAATGGATCAGATTTCATGATTAAGTGTTTGGGGTAAAATAGTTTTATTAAACTGTAAGTTCTGTGAGGTATTCAATTTTTAATGCTGTCCATGAGGAAATCTCTTCTGCTTTCAGCTTTGCTACTGGACAGTGTATGAAGCCATGGCTACAGCTCTGGAGGATATAATGTGGCCCCTGTCTGGGTGAAAACTGAAGTGATTTTGTGGAGTATATAAGAAACTTCACTGAACTTAATCTGAGAAGAGACAAGGCATTAAGAGAATGAAAACCATGTACTGCTAACAAGATCTGCAGAGTATCTGTTTCAGGTACAATATAATAAGCTGCTTATTCTTGTAAGAGGGAAAGTCCCACAAATTAGGAAGACTGTGTGGTGTGTGTGCTGTAGGGGTTAGAGTGCTGAACTGTGAAACAACAGCTCAAGTTCAGATGACCCGTGCTCATTGAGAGATCCTGAAATAGTCAGGTAGCATCCCTGTGCCTTAGGCAAAATAGTAGAAGCAGGACCCCAATGAACATTAGCTAGTTATCTCACTTGCACTATCTTAGACACATGAATTGTAAAATAAAATATAAACATTTAGAGTGTTGGACTCTTGAGTTTTTCTTGCTAGGGTGGGGCGATGCTTTGCATGCCACTATCCTGTAGCTAAAGCAATCTACTAAAGATGTTTTTTTTTTTCTTTCACATTTTTTGTGTGAGTATTTACATATTTTAACATTTTTCAACGGGAGAGGCATACTGAGTTTGTGTCCAAATGTGTCCTGAAAGGAGGGTTACAACAGGGCAAGTAACACATTTTTCTAACAAATAAAAAGGTACTGTAGCTGTTTCAAAATGTATCTTGCATCAAAATCCAGCCTCACATAGTTGGCCTTTTGGTACAGTTGTGGGGCTAGTGCTTGTGATGTTAATTACCTGAGTTTGGAAACAAGCCTGGGACGCTGGGCACTGGCTGGGAGGAGGAGGAGGATCATGCGTCTCAGTGGGCTCTGTCCTCTGTGGAGAGCTTACAGCAAACTCCCCAATGGTGCCGCCACCTGCATGACCTCACGTGGCGGTGCATCATAAGTTGCTCCAAACAGGAAGGGTGGTGCTGCCTACTGTTGTTACACAAGCATGCATCACTTGCACAAGTGCACTAATGGCAACATCCCATGTAGTAGAGAGAATGTGGAAGAAAAACAACTCTGACCACACGGGATGATGTCCAGCTGCCCCCCCACCCCTGCAGGCCCTGCATCACCAACAGGCACTCTCCACCTGATCTAGAAAGGTAAGGGTAAACCTGAATGCCCTGCCATGAGGGGGCAAGCCATGGGAGATCGCAGAATAGGGTTAAGTACCTGGAGAAGGTGGGTGACAGGGCCAGCAGTGCTGGCTAGATGTGGGCAGGTTGGTGGTGGAGGGTAAACACCTCTGTGGAAAAAATAAAACCTTACTTGTGAAGTGCAAAATTTAACAAAATGTCAGAATTAAAGGTAATCTGATAAACCGTGGATAGTTAAGTAGCATGAGAAACAGCAGTATCTAGGTTTGGTTAGGTACAGAAAATGCACTCCAGGCAACATGAGTACAGAAGCATTGCAAAATGAGTTCAGTAGACTGTTCCGCAGCCTCGGAAGCCTATAAAAGCAACAAGTTTGGCCTGCAGCCAAGAACACATAGTGGTTACAAAGGAGCAGATATTCCGTAGGTTTCAGGCAGACCAAATAACAGGAGATAAGTGGAAAGGATTAGCAAGGGAAATGTTCAGACTAGAATCTGAACACAAACTTTGCACTACTTGTGAGGCAACGTTGCTCATGTGATGGCTGGCCAGCGAAGGTTGCTGGAGAGAGTATAGTGGGGGATGGGGGTGGATTGAGAGGGCATTCAAGGGCAAAAGAACAGACGGCATAGAGGTGTCTAGTCTGGAAAGGGAAGACTTAGGGACAGCCCAGTGAACTACATCTCTGTAGTCAAAAATTGGGAGAATCTGAGAGAGAGGCAGAGTTCATTGCCATAGGAGTCATGATGTCTAGATGAAGTTTAGCACAGAGGGCGTCAGTGTGATGAGTGAAGTCCAGGTGCTTGTTGAGCTGGGTGACCAAATATTTGAAATGATTTTTACTTGCTCAATTGTGAACTTATAAAGAGTGATGATATTTTTTTTTTGGGGGGTGTAGATCTTGGAGAGCTGATGTTTTGTGCCTAAGAGTGTGGCAATATTTTTTTGCATTTAAAGTTCAGTAATTTAAACAGAACCAGCATTGGACCTCATCAAAATCCTTTTGTAGGGAGGTAATGAGTTTATGAGCAACATAGCCATTTGTACAAATGACCATGTCATTCACAAACATCTCTATTTGAGATAAGACGCAGGTAGAGCAGATGTAGAACAGGATGTGCCTCAGAATGGAACCTTGGGGACTTCAGTCACAGTAGGGAGAGGAAGGATACAGTGTCACCTAAGTGGACAGCCTGGAGGAGATCAGCATGTTAGGACCTGAACCAGTTTACCGCCTGGTGGGAAGAGGCCTGCATATGATAATTTGGACTAGAGGAAGGGGTAAGTAATGGTGTCAGAAACTTTGACAAAGTTAACAGCAGTAAGACGCCCTTAATCCATAGCCTTGTGAATGCAGGCCGTGCATTTTAGCAGCAAGGTAACAGTATGGCTTACTTTGAAGTCAGACTGGAAGGGACTTGCTTTTCCCACTTAAAATTCTATTGAAAGTAGAAACATACATACATAAAAACGTACATCACAGTCTTGTAATCCATTACACATAATGTGATCAAGCATTATCTGCCCTCTTGTGGCGACTGTGTTTGATTGCAAGCATTTAATTTCATTGGTCCCTCCTCTTTATGTGTTTTCCTTTTACCATCTGATGACAGGTTAGAGAACAATATCCCCTGCAGGCTGCCCAGTGTAATATGCGTGCAGGAGTTCACTCCTCCCAAGTCTAGGAGCCATGCTCCTGGGGACTCCTTCACAGGATAATTTGGAGCCTCCTCTTACCCTTGTTTCATATTGATCTCTCCAAATTGTCATTACCTGACTCTTACAAGACTAAAACACCGAAAATTATTTACAAAGAAATGCGAAACGATAGCAAGAAAAAGAAAACCTTGAGAGAGAAAGCACCTCTCTGAGCACTTTGTTCTTGCCTGTTCTGGTTTTAGGTCAACCTCGCAAGGGATTGGTGGATAGCATGGCCCTGTCCCCTTCTTCATCCTCCTGGCCTTCCACATCTCTTCAGCCCTCGTCTATATCCTTTCTTTCCTGGTGTCTAATCCTTCTCTATACCTAGTTCATTGGTTCCTGCAAGCAGGTGTAATATGTCTAGGGTTACCAGATGTCCTCTTTTACGAGGACAATTCCTCTTTTCTAGCTGTCAAATATTCTTCATGTACCTTCTCTATCCAGGTCAGATGTGTCCAAAGACACATCTCAACCGATGGTACACTGCCTACATCAACATCTGTCGCTTTGCCTTGGCTGCCCCCGCCTCACCCACCGTCCAGAGCTATATGAGAAACTCTGCTGGCTCTCACCAGCTAGATACCTTGATTTTGGTTTGGGATGCCTCTCTGGGAAAGTGATCAGAACTAGCACCCCCAGGGGCTGGCCTGGCTTCTGCCTAAACTGAATCCGACCCACTACCAACTTAGGTCTCTCACATCAGGGGTGTTCAAAGTCCCTCCTACCTCGACCCTCATGGGGGATCAGGACTTTGCCATAAGTGCGCCTAGACTCTGGAATTCGCTGCCTGTGGATATCCGAGCTGCCCCCTCCTATCTGAGTTTTCGAAATTCCCTGTGGGGTTTACTAAAACTAGCATCAGAGTGTTACTGCCCCAAACCTCCCTAGAGTAAAGTGTCAAATTGTTTTGTCTGAACCTCCCCAGGGTGTCTCCATTGAATTCCTGGAGATACTGTATTTTCTCCACTATATCAATGACTTCTGACTACTCCTGCCTAAAAAGCCTTGGGCATTTTTACACTCATTATTGCTCCACGGTTATAGGCTAACCATGACATATTGCACCTTGGTCACTTGGTAGAAACTTATACTACCAAGTGTTTCTGTCTAACATGTGCATATTTAGAAAAATGTGATGAGCTATATATACCTGTCCACGATCCAACTAGCCTAGGGAGTGTATACGACAATGTTATAAGTTATATTATGACCAATCCAGTCCTTGAGCTATGCTCCACTCCTATGTATGATGACCTGTATATATCTGTCAGTTTAACTAGCTAGTCTAGAGTGTATAATCTGAAATGTGCTTACTACTGTATGTTTCCCCTAGTGTCAAATGATGTATTTCCCACATGTTTGTTTACTGTGACAAAAAAATGTACTCTCTTTGCCATGTCTCCTTGACTGTTGTTCCTCATGTTGTACTCTCCCGGGTCATTCCTGAAAATAGGCATAATACTTGTCTATTGTACTTACCCGGTAAACAAAAGCTAAATAAATAAATAAATTATGATTTTTATAATTTTTTTACTCTTTCATACCCAGGACCTCCTTGTAAATTAGCTGTGAAAGCGGTGGAGACTTTAAACCTATTTACTTGGGGTCTGGCACAAGGGCTTATCGGGAGAGGGACTGAGTGTCCCCTTTTTGGCATCCCAAAATCTGGTACCCCCTAAATATGTCTGTCATTTCTGTTGCTTCAAGGGAAGGATTTATTTAGGTAGGTTGTAAGCTGAGTTTGCTCCAGCTGTTCCAGTATCTTAGTCAGTGCAGGAAGCATGGAGCTTGGTTGTCAGTTAAAAGGTTGAAGGAGAAAGGCCTTTGCCAGCTTCCTGGTATACATCACTGCTGGTGATGAGGGAGATGTTCACCAGGTACGTAATGTTTGAGACAGCGGCAGTCCAGCAGTCCTAAGGAAGTATGGGTCAATCCTATTGGTCTGCAACTCTTGTGTGAACAAAGAGAATGAAGGGACTTCAGTATGTAAAAGTGGAACATAGGTGAGTAAGGGAGGAAAGAGAACAGGGCAGAGAATGGCCACAAGCACCTTTGCGCTGCTAGTGAAATATTAAAAAGGGACGCTACTGTTGAGAGGCAAAGATGAAGTTAAGTAACTGCTAACGCTCTTAATAGCCACACTTTACACCTCCCAGGTTGACTGATCAGCTACGGCCGATGACTAGGCCGAGTCAGCAGGCACTAATACAGGTAGGGTAAATGGGCAGACTGGACGGGCCTGGGAGTCCTCATCTGCTGTCAACTTCAATGTTTCTATGTTTAATTGGATTGGGTGATGGAAAGGGGTTATTCATAAAGCTAGGGATGGCAATTTGAGGAAGTGGGTCTGACAAGTTGTGCACCACCTTCCAGAATATTGTGAGTGGTTTGGTTAGACTCTGCTAGAAATTTGAGAATAAAAAGTAACCTTTAGCCACACACAGCCCCTATAGCAAGGAGTTATGCAGACATTTGTATGTATGTAAGTCTGGAGGATCACCGGATGCCTTATGTTCCTAACGGGAGTCACAGGATTTGAAAATGGCAATGAGCTCAGGGGAGACCTGAGGGAGGTGGGCTTAACATAGGATTTTACTGAAGGAGGAGGCCTGTTGTCATACATGTCAGAGCTGGTTGTTTGGAAATATGACTGTAAATTCGGTGTCAACAACTTACCTCCGAGGAAACCAGTCAATATTTATGAGGTTAGACAGAAATATAGGAAAGTCCAGGTTGCACCAAGACTTTGCAGTTACTTTGGGGGTGGGGGGTTGGCTTTCAGACTTTGTATACTCTCTTGGTCACTAAAAATGGTTTCAACAGTATTTATTTATTTTTTAGCTTTTGTTGACCAGGTAAGTACACTAGACCAATAATTGCCTATTTTCAGGTACAACCCAGGAGAGTGCAATAACAGACAGTACGGTAATAGACAAGTCGATACAGGAACAATGAGAATGCTATACATAATATACATACGTTGCACAGGATCAAGTAGAGTCAAGTGAGCATTGAAATAAGCAGTCAAGTAGTTACACATAATTGGGTAGGCGAGAACAGACATAAAAAGCTGAAAAAGAACAGTGCAGCAGACAAAGGTCACAGCCCAGAGGCATAGGGTAAATACAGATCAGTGCAGTAAGTACATATCAGTGCAGTAGTAGCCCCACCAAAATAGTACGTCAGGCAGAGCTCCGCCTTGGGCAGAGAGAACCAGCACATTATTAAACAAAGCAGCATCTTGAGCCAGCAAGATCCAACCCTCAGTGCCCACGCAGGGGTGTGATTAGTGTGAATAGCAAAGAATCCAGTCAATCAAAAGAGTACTGGACTAGTAGTAGTATTTTTATTTTGTACTCTGTCCTGCAGTCTCGGGGTGCATTACAAAATGAACAAATTAACAGCAGCCATGCATACAAAAATAAGTACCCCACAATAATTCTAGCCGCAAATCTTAAAATTAATAAATACATACCTGCAGCATAACTAAAATTAGCTGAAACAGTAACAGAAAAAGTTAATCTGGAAAGGGCCAGAACAAAACGCTCATATTTAAGCGCCCACTTAAAACACTTCACCAAGGGAGCCTCTCTTAGATGACAGGGCAGTGTATTCCACAAACTAGGCACTGCAGTCACAGATAACCTCTCACCAGACACCATTAGAAAGGAAGAACGGAGAGGGTGGCTAGAAGCTTGCAGACTGAGCCCATGCCCAGACCAAGCAGAGTGGTTTGTGGATCTAGGATTAATGTGGGTAGTAGAAGAAGTTAGCTGGGCTTGTATCTTATGGATGACTTTTTTTGAGGTTGTGTCCAGTCAGTTTATGTTACTGTCACCAAGGACTTTGAGTCCCCCTCCTCCTCTATGTATTCCAGGTTTAATTTAGGGGAATTTAATCTTCTAAAATACTGGTGTGGGCTGGACTGATGTTTTTCAGTGTTGTTGGGGAGTGTGGAGGGGGAAATATAGAGACCTCCGACTTCGGGCAGAACTATTTTGAGAGAGTTACTTCCCTGGTAAAACCAGAGGGAGGTAACAACAGTGTAAACCCTCTATGAATGTTTTTTTCTACTCTACCAGCAATGTACTGCCTTTGTTTTTAAAGAAAGTTGGCAATCACAACATTATGAATCTGGGAAGGTCTCGCTGTAGAGGATAAGTTACCCCAAAATGATGTAGTCGTCTTGTAATTCAGCGATTGCTGAGCACTCTGTAGTCTGTTTTCTTCTGTTTTTGTGCTATGAACTGTGCACTGAACTGTTGGTTTTGTTCCCTTGAAGGTGTCAGCATGGCTCTGTTGGTAGCACATCCAGCTGCCTCTGGGTCAGAAGGTTGTTGGTTCTTGTTCCACACCAGGACTTGGGCTTAAACTGCTATCATTCCCCTTCTCCCCTCTTTACTACTTCCCTATTCCTCTTCTCTGCTGGGTAAGGCTCAAATTCCCTATCTTGAGTCCTATATCTCTGTGTTCTTTGCTATTCACTCTTTTTTTGTGCCCCCTGCTGCTTCCATCTGCCTCTCACTCTTCCAATCAAGGCTCAAACTCCCTATCTAGGGCTACCCTGTCTCTAATTCTGTGCTACTCCTTCAACCTTCCATTCCTCCCCATCCAGTTGCAACATGTTCCTTATTACCCTCTCCCTCCTTCCCTTCCTGTTTGCCCCTACTTCCCTTTCCGCCTAATACTGACCCCTCCATAGCCCCCCTTCTCCCTCTCCCACCTTTCTTTCTTTCTGTCTCCACACTCTCTCCCATTCCCCCTGCCTTCCTGGCCCTTCACTCCTTCCTTCACCATGCCTCCATCTCGCTTTTATCAGGTCCCTGCTTCTCACTCTCCCTCCTTTCCACCACGCAGACGGATTTCCGTCTCTGTTGTGCTCCTTATCTTGCAGCTGTTATTGGTGGCAGAGTTGGTATTGAGTCCAGTCCTGGCCCAGCCCTCTCTTCCCCCTCCTGCCTTCCCAAATGATTGAGAGTCGCTTACTTCTACATCAGGACTCTCCTCCCTAAGACTGATCTCCTACAACCATTCATGGTTAACCTCCAACCGGACATGTTAATCATCTCGGAATCATGGCTGTCCCCTAAAATTCTGGATAACGTCATTTCCATCCCCGGGTACTGCCTTACCCGGCAGGATCACTCCAATAGGGGTGGGGTATTGCCATTTATCTTTCCTCCACCATCCAATTCACCTCTATACTCTCTATCTCTTCCCTGTCCTCCTGTAGACTAGTACTTCCAAAATTCTCCCTCCCATTCTCCCTCCTCACCTTTCTAGCTGCGGTCTGCTGCTGCCCTGGCCTCTCCTTGTCCTCTCACCGACCTCCTCATCACTGTCTCCACCCATGCTTCTTCAGGTAAACTGCTTGACCTTGGGGACTTTAATTTAAATTGGCTGTCCCCTTGTCACACAAAAATTCAGCATAATTCTTAATCTCACATGACTGATCTCTGACCCCACCTGACTTAACCATAAATCACTAAAGCATATCCTTCTGGACTGGGCACTCACTTTGCACCCCCACCACATTATTGCTGCTGGCACCCTCCCTGACACCCTCAGTGACCACCACATGGTCCACTGTGTCCATAGAATTCACTCCCAAAAGCCCCCCCACCCAAACGCCTCCTGATCCGGTCCCTCAGATCTTTGAACCTGTCATCCCTCCATGAGGACTTGGCTGCAACCAACTGGTCGCTCATCTCCACCTTCAGCACTGTCGATTCTGCTCTAGATTATTTCAAGTCCAAATTCCTGTCCATTTGGGATCGACACACCTCCCCTCAGGAAAACCAGGGTCAGAGGCTTCCACCTCCCTGGATCTCAGCAGAACTTCTGGCCTGCCTGCCTGCGTGCACAGGATCTTGCTTGGAAGGCTCACAAGTCCTCAGGCTCCCCTGTGGACTTACACAAATACCGAGCCCTTCGTAATGCCTGTACTAGTGCCACTAGGATAGCTAAAGCTGAGTTCTTTTCCTCTACCTTCCAGAACAACATTAGCCACCTCTCAAAGTTCTGAAAAGTTGTCCATGCCATATTTTCCATCACAGCTCAGGCTTCCATCCCAGTCCTCCAGGCGAGATACCACCGTTTCTGCCCCCCTCTCAGTGGCCACTGAGTTCAATACTTCCTTCACCTCATGCTTCTTCTCCCTTCTCTCTTCCTTCCCTTATCTCCTCCTTCACCTCCTTCCACCCCTTCCCTTATCCCCCCTTTCTCATTTGCTCCTATCTCACCTGCTGACACCCTCAAGGCTCTACTAGCCCTTAAGCCCCGCAAGAGCACTGATGAGCTTGACCCTAATCTCCTCCATCTCTCTGCCTCTGCCATTGCTCTCCCAATCTCCTCCCTCCTAAACGTCTCTTTCACCCTTGCCTCTCTCCCAGATACATGGAAATACACCATAGTTATACCTCTGCCCAAAGGTGTCGACTCCTCCAATCCAGGCAACTATCGCCCTATCTTCCTACTCCCCACCCTTGCCAAAACTACAAAAGCATTTGGTGCTATCTAAGCTCTCTCCCATCCTTGACTCTTCCTCCTCCTTCTTCTTTACCCCTTTCCAGTCTGAGTTCTGTAAATCCCATTCCACCTCTTCCTCCCTCTTCCGGCTTACTGACTCCATGCTCTCAGGAATGGATCAGGGCCATATCACCTCAGCCACCTTTGTCGATCTGGCCAAGGCCTTTGACACTGTTGCCCACCTTCTTCGCCTTACCAAGCTCACAGCAACAGGGCTTTCTTCAACACAGTTGTCCACCACCTTCTCCTCACTAAGTATGCAACAGTGGGGCATTCCACCTCTGCCACTAATTGGTTCTGCTTCTACCTTGAGGGTAGGACTCCATCAGTTAGAATTGATAACTCACTTTCCCTCCCCCCAGTCTGCACCGGTGTCCCCCAAGGTTCCATTCTCGGATCATTACTCTTCAAACAACATGAAGTCTTGCTGTACTCTGACTATTGCAGTGATATCTAACCTTTGAACTACCCCAGAGAGGAAAGAGTTAACTTTCCATGCAAGGCATGGAACACTGAGCTTGAGCTCAGTTGAGACTCTGTCTGTTATTGTTTGAATCCAAACCGCCAGATTCTTTACTCCGCCTCACTGAACAGTCGCTTCGGAGATTTCTCCTTCACTCGGTTCAATTTAGTCAGTTAAAGAGTCGTTTTTTTTCCCTCGGTTCAACCGAATTTCTTCTATCTAACTTGTCAGTTCAGTCTCTGTCTGTGATACCATGAGTACTAGATAGGTTTATTATTATTAGTTTCTGTGTGGAACTTGTAAACATCGGATTGGTTCGGTTTGAACCGATCAGGTTTTATAAAAAGTTTGTTCTGCTTTTAGGTGTGATAACCTGGTCCTTATCGGTTCATAGTTTCATTAGTTTTTTCCATGACTACAGCTACGGTCAGGAACCGATAGGGTGTCTTGCCTGGTGGATTGCCAAAAAAGGTGGCAGTTTGGTTAGACTGGCCATGTCTGAGAAACCCAAGAGAAAAACCGGGCCCACTGGGTTTCAACACTGTAGTGTGTGTGTGGGGAAGCCTTTGCTAAGGCTGACCCCCAAACCACCTGTGTTTATTGTCTGGTGTTTCACCACCTTGATTCAGGCTGCCAGATTTGCAAAAGTTTTCCCATAGCTACCCTGGAAAAGAGAGTAGGTAGGCTGAGGGAAAGGGAGGCCAAGAAGTCCGCTGACCCGGATGGCCAGCCCGGTTCGGTTCCAACCGAACCAGAAGGAGTGCCCTCTGACCAGGGCGAAACTTCTTCGGGCAAAAGGAGAACTGACTCTGAGGAGTCGGTTCCGGTTAAAAGAAAAAGAAGGGATAAGTCAGCCGGTTCGGATCCACAAGTTCTTTCTCCGACCGCTAATGAAATAGCCAAAGCGATAAGGATTGTTCAGTCGCTAACCGGTTCCGACCGAACCGGCACCATTAGTTAGGGGCTCGGTTCGGTCGGTTCACCCGGTTCCGGATTATAATTTAGAGGATTTTTATGAACCGGAGGAGGAGGAGGGAGAGTATGAGGATAGTGATGGTGATTATGAAAGTCTGGATGTGCCCATTGACCCGGACATCTCCCCAGACAGACCTTCAGGTGTTTCTCCTCCTAGGCTTTCTGAGTCCCCTTCCCACTTTATGTTTTACAAAAAAGTGGCTGAAACTCTCCAGCTTCCTATGGAGGAAGCAGTAGAGGATCAGGAGGAGCCTGATTTATGTTGAGATGATGGACATCCCAGAGTCCAGGAGACTGTCTATTCCCCTCCATAAGTCTTTTGGTAAACAGACATTTAAAATTTTAAAGATTCCTAATTCCATACCTCCTGTGGACAGAAGAATGGACAAGAGGTATACTCTTTCAGGCTCAGATACGGAGTTCCTTTCCCAGCAATGCAGCCATGTTGGGGTAGTGCAGGCTGCTGCCTGTGATAAGGCAAATATACCCTTGGCTTCAGACCCCCCAGATAAGGACTCCAGGAGGATTGATGCCATGGCAAAGAAACAGTACATGGCAGCATCTTTGGGACTCAGGCAGGCTAATTATATGGCCTACACAGCTAGATACCAGAAGTCTAGATGGGACACTGTGATGGCTCTAGCTAGACAGGTCCCCTGACCAGCTTGCCAAGGAGCTGGAGCAGGTGGCTGCAGATGGTATTAAGGCATCCAAAGTGCAATTTCATGCTGCAGTGGACTCCAATGATGTTTCATCTAGAGTCATGGCTACGTCTGTGGCCCTTCGTAGGATGGCTTGGCTCAGATGTACTAGCCTGTCACAGGATACCCAGACTAAGGCCATGGATTTTCCTGTTATTGGTAATTCTCTGTTTGGGGAGCAGACAGAGAGCTACATGAAGAAAATGGATGAGTACAGGACCACCTATAGGAGTGCTCAGGCCAAGGAAAGGCAAGCCACTCCCCAGAGGCAGCATTCCAGGAACAGGGGCAGGCCTTTTCATAGGCCTTTCTACCAAGCCCAGGCCTCCTCTTCCACCTTTGCTCAGGGGGGTTCTTCAGAGGGAGAGGCAGACGGGGTATAAGCAGGCCTGCTACCACCCCTCAGCCTAAAGCCCCTGCCAAACAGGCACCCTGATGGGTTTGCCCGGGCCGATTCTCCACTACCCGTAGGGGGCAGGCTGGCTTACTTTGTCCAGGACTGGATGTCTTTAACATCAGACAAATGGGTCCTGGAAGTAGTAAGCCAGGGACTGGTTCTCAGCTTCAAACAATTTCCCAAGATGAGAACCAGATCCTTTCCACCTGCAAATCCTTCAGAGGCCCTTGCTCTGGAGGCAGAGGTCTCTTCCCTCTTGGCTCTCAGAGCCATAAAAAGGGTTCCACCCCTACACAGGGGAAAAGGATTGTACTCCAGGTACTTCCTAACCCCCAAAAAGACAGGAGAATGGCGGCCCATCCTGGATCTCAGATATTTAAACAAGCACCTTTTAAAGCCAAAGTTCAAAATGGTGACTCTGGGAATAATTCTACCCTCTCTAAGGCCAGGGGACTGGCTAGTCTCCCTGGACCTCAGGGATGCCTATTTCCACATTCTCATCAGATGCTCCCACAGAAAGTACCTCAGGTTCGAGTTGCCCTTAGGCCACTATCAATTCAGAGCAATGCCCTTTGGCCTAACATCAGCTCCAAGGGTGTTCACAAAATGCCTGGCAGTAGTGGTTGCTTTCCTAAGGAGAAAAAAGATCTCCATCTTTCCATACCTGGACGACTGGCACATAGTGGGTCAGTCTCCAGACCAAGTCAAGTCATGTCACACCTACAGATAACTCAGCAACTGCTCACTTCTCTAGGATTCCTCCTAAATCTTTCAAAGTCAGTTCTAGAGCTAGTGCAGCTCCTCACCTTCATAGGGGCGGAGCTGGGTACAATAAGGGCAAGAGCCTTCCTTCCCCTGGACAGGGCAAGGACCCTTGTGACACTGGCCTCTTCATTCACCCTTCAGGTGTCTCGACCAGTAAGGCATTTCTGCAGCTCCTGGCCACATGGCTGCCTCACGGCAGTGGTCCAAGGAGCAAGATTTCAGATGAGGGACATTCAGTTCCACTTAAGAGCCTTCTGGTCCCAGAGAAAGGATTCTCTGACCAAGCTAATCCCAGTGACTCGAACCCTGATCCAGGCTTTGCAATGGTGGCAGGATCAGGACAACCTAAGGCAAGGAGTTCCCTTTGTCACTCAATCTCATTCTCTAATCCTTACCACAGATGCCTCCCTCTTGGGCTGGGGAGCCCACTTGGGGGGGATCTGACCACCCAAGGGTTGTGGTCACCTCAAGAATCTCTGCTATACATCAATCTCTTAGAACTCAGAGCAGTGTTTCTAGCACTTCAAGTTTTTTCCAAGTCTGTTCAGAACAAACTAGTTCAGATCAGGACAGACAATACCACCACAATGTGGTACATCAACAAGCAAGGGGGCACTCGGTCTACGGCCTTATGCATAGGTGCCGGAACCGGGGGGCAGAAGGGGCGGTAGCCACTCCACTTTTTATTTCTGTACGGCAAAAACTAGTGTAGAAAAAGTGCCCTTTGTTCCCTCATAAGTGCCCTTTTGATTCTCAGCCCCCTCAGCTTTTGCCATCTTCCGGCACCCTTGGCCTTATGCACAGAAGCAATGAAGTTGTGGTCTCTGGCCTATTCCCTGAATACCTCTCTGATAGCAGTACACCTCCCAGGGAAGGACAATGTCCTGGCAGATGCTCTCAGCAGGATATCTCAGGGCCATCACGAATGGTCCCTGGATCCCCTAATTTTGAAGGTGATCTTCTCCAGATGGGGCACTCCACAGATAGATCTTTTTGCAGCCCCAGACAATCACCAACTTCCTCTTTTTTGCTGCAGACCCCCAGTGTTGGGCTCAGTCCCCCTGGATGTTCTAGTTCTCAATTGGGAAGGGAAATTCCTGTATGCTTTTCTCCCCTTCCCTTTCCTGTTCACGGTACTAGTCAAAATCAGGTCTCAACCCTGCAAAGTGATTCTGATTGCTCCAAACTGGGCCAGACAGCCCTGGTACCCTCTCTTGCTGTCCTTAGCAGTCCACCTTCCCCTGTCACTTCCCAGGAATTACAACCTGTTAACATGTTCTCAGGGGAGGGTTTGGTATCCAAATCTCAAATCTCTCAATCTCAAGGCCTGGCTCTTGAAGAGTTAGAGTTTGCTAATTTGCATCTCTCTCAAGGTGTTCTGGATATTCTAAAGGCTTCTCGGAAAGCCTTCCACCAGAAAGACTTACAACTCCAAATGGAAAAGGTTTACTATTTGGTGCTCTGGTAGGCATATTTCTCCAGAGTCTGCTGGGTTGCCTACAGTCCTGGACTACATGGTTCATCTCAATAGCTTGGGACTCAGACCAGCTACACTTAGAGTGCATCTGGCAGCTGTCTCTGCCTTCTTGTCAGCAGGCAAGCCCTCTTCCCTTTCAGCTCATCCTGTATTCTGTAAATTCTTCAAGGGATTGCTGCATACCAATACTCCCTTCAGGGACCCTGCCCCTGCTGGGGACCTTAATGTTTGCATTGCTCAGCTTATGCAACCCCCTTTTGAGCCTTTGTCCTCAGCTGAGCTTAAGTACTTGACTTGGAAAACTGTGTTCTTGGTAGCTATTACTTCTGCCAGACGCATAAGTGAGTTACAGGCCCTGTCAGTGGAGCCTGATTTTATCTCTTTCCATAGAGATAAGGTGGTCCTCAGGACTAGTAGGAAGTTTTTGCTAAGGTGGTTTCAGATTTCCACCTTAATCAGTCTATGTCTCTTCCTGTTTTCTTCACTGACCATTCCTCCTCTGGGGAGAGGAAGCTACACAGCCTGGATGTGAAAAGGGCCCTTAGCTACTACATAGAGCGCACCAAGGGTCACAGGTTTGACTGCCTCCAATTGTTCCTCACTTATGGTGAGGTTGGTAAGGGAAAACCTGCCACTAAGAGATCTGTTGCCAGGTGGATTGTCTCTTGTATACAATTCTGCTATGAAAAATTAGGTAGAATGCCACCCTCAGGCCTGAGGGCTCACTCTACTAGAGGTACAGCTGCTTCCCTGGCTGCTGCCAGGGATATTCCTCTCTTAGAGATTTGTCAAGCAGCCACCTGGAAAACAGTACATACTTTCACCAAGCATTACTCTCTGGATATCCAGGCTAGGAGTGATGCTCGGTTTAGCACAGCAGTGCTTCAGAGCCTGTTCCCAACGTAGGTTCTGTCCCTCCTCCATGGAGGTACTGCTTGGTAGTCTGCAGTAGTCAGAATACAGCAAGACTTCATGTTGTTTGAAGAAAAAATTACTCACCTTAGTAATGTTGTTTCTTCTAATGGAGTCTTGCTGTATTCTAACCTCCCCCCCTGCCTCCCCCCTCAGAACCTGGGTTTTGGGATGTGGGTGGGCAGGAACAGTGTTGGCATCCTAGAGGTGACCCCTTTTTCTCACTCTCTTATTTTTGGGTGTGTGTTGTGTTTTGTTTTTTGGGTTTCCTAACTTGAGTTTTTGCCTTGGAACCAAAAAATCTTTTTATTAAATTTAGTTGCCAGTTGGCTAGTGTGAGTTTACAGTTTCCACACAGGACGCCCAGTGAGTATAGCTCGTAAAGATCTGGCGGTTTGGGTTCAAACAACAACAGACAGAGTCTCAACCGAGCTCGAGCTCAGCGTTCCATGCCTTGCATGGAAAGTTAACTCTTTCCTCTCCGGGGCAGTTCAAAGGTTGGATATCACTGCAATAGTCAGAATACAGCAAGACTCCATTAGAAGAAACAACATTACTAAGGTGAGTAATTTTTTCTTTTCATTCTTCCTAAATGACCTCCCTGCTGCCTGTACCTCAGTGTCCATTCACATGTACACTGACGACACAGTCCTATATTTGCCTCTGGCCCCTCCCCCGCCTATCTACTGACCAGACTCCAGCTGAACTTTGACAACGTTCAGCTCTAATCAGCTAGCCCTTAACACTAAGAAAATGATCTCCATGACCTTTGGCACAAGGCAGAAACTTTCTAGGATTACTGGTCTCCCCTCCTTCCGTACCCTGGGTGGGTCCAAAATCAAGAATGTACCCTACTTCAAAAGTAACTTGGAGTCTGGTTTGACAACTACCTCGACTTTTCTGAACATTTGGAAGCCATCCACAAAAAATTTCACCCCAAATTAGGTGCACTGTACCATCACCGTGGCTGTATCCCCCTCCCAGCCCGTAGAGCCGTCATTCAGAAAATGATTCTCCGTATATTCCACTATGGTGACATAGTCTACGGCGCTGCTTCCAAATCCACCCTATCCAGACTAGACACCCTCTTTCACTCCTGTTGTTTTGCTCTAGATTGCCTGCTCTGCACTCACCAGTGCTTTCTCTGCACCTCCCTCTTCTTTCCCTCCCTTGAAGCCAGATGCCTAGCCCACTGCTCCTCCTTTATAGCCAAATACTGGCTTGGCTCTCTCCCTTCTTACCTCGCCTTAACCCTCTCCCAACCCCCCCCCAACCTCTTACACCCTTTGCAGCTCTAATTATTGCTCCCTTGCTCTCCCCCCAGGAATTCCTCAGCCGGCCAGGCTGCTTTCTCCTAACGCTTCCCTGAACTCTGGAACTCCCTTCCCTTACCTATCTGTTCTGCCTCCTCCTTTCACTCAATATCCTATCTTCTGCTTAACCTCACTTCTCCCTCCTGTAACTGCAGCTGATCCCCGTACTATCTTCTCTGCTTTCCCCTACCTTTCTACTCTCCTCCCCGTCTCCCTCCTGCCTTGCCTCTTCTCCCCATCCCACTTGCTTACTCGATCCTTTATTTCTAATTACTCAATCCCGCTTTCTTATTTGCTTGCATTCTCCACTTTCCCATCCGTGTTTCTCCCTATCTCCTAATTATTGCTCCACCTCCCTGTCCAGCACAAATCGCACAATGCCCTTTAAACTTATTTTGACTTATACTTACGTTGTCTTGTATCCTCAGCTGCTTCCATGCTTAGCTTGTATAATCGGTGTTAGGCCAGTATCGATGCTGCTTGTTCTACTGTGTGCTAATTTGTACCTGTACCACTTGTCATTGTTTTTTGTACACCTATGCTTCTCCTTCCCCCCAGGATGCATCTGGAAATGAGCTGTACTCAGCTCAGTATATCTTTCCTGGTGAAACTTTTGAAATAAATAACTAAATAAATAATACCCCAAACACTGGCACCTGAGTACAGTACTAGGAAGATGCTATACTGCTGGGGTGTGCTGTTCTTGGATGAGATGTTGAACTGAAGTCCCTTCTGCTCATCTCTGGTGCTGTCCTGGCAGGATGGGACAAATCAAGTTTGTGAGCTGGTGGTCAGTTTTGTTACTAGGTTTCAGAATTTGGTAGCCAATGCAGTATTTTTAGTGCTTTTTTAAGGGCTCAAAAACTCATTCCATGGGAAGGCAGCCAGTTGCTGGTAACTTTCAAAATCTAGAACCAAATCGATGTTTTAATACCCATTGGCCATCTGATTTGTCCCACCCTGTGACCTGGTGATTGTACTGATGGAAGTAAAAGAACCAAAGGCACTTTAGAAGTAGTAAAGGATTTGCCCTGCTGGCCTGGTCAACAATTCCCCTTCCCATGAAAAACAGTTTAGCCAAATATCCATGAATGTGTGGGGGTGTGTATGAGCAAAATGCTGTTGAATGTAATATGTATGAAAATGCTACATACTGTAAATGCAAATTTTTCTTCTTAAAGAATGCTGACATAAAACCCTCACAAGACCATTGCATAGTGTAGAGCTGGTCACTTCTTCCATTTGGGAAACAGTGACATGACAGCCTCGTTGTACCATCATCCAGATGTCACAATGCAAGGCATACAATAAGTGGGTTCGTGTGGACATTTGTTACCCAAAAATGTGATTTCCTAATCAGGTGCAGTCTCGATTAACAGACTTTACTAATCAACTGATTTGCCACATTGCAGTAAAAATTTTCAAACTACAGTACTTTTTACCTGCAACTGCGATAAAAAGTACAGAATTGCTGTAATTTATCTCACAGTTTGACACTTTTCCCCACAATTGCACTCTGCTGGACTGTATCCTACAGATAACAAATAACCATTATGTGAAATTTCTCCTCAAACCAGACCGGTTGCTAATCAAAATGTTTTGATTAGCCAATACTGCTAATCAGGTTTCCAAAACTAATTCATGCCTTGCGATGCTGTCGTACCATCGTTATTATTTCAGATCGATGGTACAGCATCACCCGGAAGTCAGATATTAGTTGTAGGAACGTTGTAAAGAAATGGTCAGATTTTTAGCCTTGCTTTAAACAGTTTTTAAATTAAAAACGACCAACCATGCACTGTAATGAATAACAGTCAAACAATGCCCAACAAGACTGTGTTTTCATCACAGGAAACCATGTGGCATCATAGATCACTTGAGCTTCACTCTTGTGATTTATGATGTCACAAAGTTCCCGCGATGGGAACACAACCTTATTGTGTATTGTTGATAATTTATTTTAAGCCATAATGACGGATCAGCAGGTCTTCTCCAAGTAACTTATGATGACTGGGAATTAAGAAGAAGAATCAGCATTTATATAGCGCTTTTCATACATCCAAAGTGCTTTACAAGCAATGCTAGACTGGTAGTGAAGTGACTGAATGTGTGGTGGCGGCCATATCGCACATCATCACCCACACACAGCCTGGATAATTGCATGAACCAGTTTTATGGGAAGGGGAATGTTGGCCAGGACACCGGGAATGTTCCCTACTCTTTGCGAAGAGTGCCCTGGGTTCTTTTACTTCCACCTGGACACCCACCAGGACAACACCAGGATGGGCAGAAGGGACCTCGGTTTAACGTCTCATCCGAAGGACGGCAAACCCCAGCAGTACAGTACCCCCCAATACTGCACTCGGATGCCAGTGATTTTTAGGTGCAAGTCCAATCCCAGTGTGGGACAAGAACCCACAACCTTCTGGTCCAGAGGCAGATGTGCTACCAACTGAGCCACGCTGACACCACAGTCAATCATTAATTCCCCTGGAAATGACTGGTTGTGAGGTCACTATGGCAATTAGACATGTAATTGGTTAACGTTTATCATTTTTTTCTTTTTTTTTTTTTTTTTTCATTATTCTATTTATTCTCCCAGACACTGGCCCTGCCCCTTCTGATATGGTCCCACAGCCCCATCACCCAACTTCTTGCTGACTTATCGTAATAAGCTGGGTAGGCTCGGGGTGAGTCGGAGGTTAGTCAACTGGGTGGCAAACTGGTTGACGGGCAGAAAACAGAGAGTGGTGGAAAACGGTATACAGTCAGAAGAGATGCAAGTCACAAGAGGGGTACCTCAGGGATCAGTCCTGGGGCCAGTCCTCTTCAATATCTTTATCAGTGACATTGCAGATGGACTGGAGGGTAGGGTTTACCTGTTTGCAGATGACACTAGGATCCGCAACAGAGTAGATGATCCAGATGGGGTGGGCAGAATGAGAAGAAATGTGGAAAAACTGTCAAAATGGTCGGAAGAGTGGCAACTGGGATTTAATGCAAAGAAGTGCAAGATCATGCACATAGGGAAGAGAAACCCTGAAGCTACCTATAGGTTGGGAGGGAGTTGCTGGCAATCACAAGGGAAGAAAGAGACTTGGGCATCATCATCATAGATTACTTGAAATCATCCAAGCAGACCACTAAAGCAGTAGGTAAGGCTAGAGGGATGTTGGGGTGTATTAGTACGGGTATCACAAGTCGTAAGAGGGAGGCAGTAATCCCTCTTTACAAGGCACTGGTTAGGCCCCATCTGGAGTACTGTGTGCAGTACTGGAGGCCGCACCTGCACAAGGACATTAACAAACTGGAGGCAGTCCAGAGAAGGGCAACAAAAATGGTGCAGGGACTGCATCCTAAAAGATATGAGGACAGATTAATGGAGCTCAATATGTATACGCTAGAGCAAAGGAGGGAGAGAGGTGATATGATTGAAACATTCAGACATCTTAATAGCATTAACAAGGTGAAAGAGTCTGACATGTTTCAATATAAGAAAAATAGCAGGACAAGAAGACACAGCATGAGACTAGAGGGAGGCCGATTAAGGGGTAATGTGAGGAAGTTCTTTTTCACAGAAAGGGTGGTGGATGCATGGAACGGCCTACCTCAGGAAGTGGTGGATATGAATACGGTGCAGGGCTTCAAACAGGCATGGGATAGGCATAAGGGAGCAATGCAGGTGAGTATGAATAGATAGGCCATTGACAGAGTAAAGGCCGATCGCACATTTATAAGGTAAAAAAAGAAATGGGCAGACTGGATGGGCCTTGCAGTCCTTATATGCTGTCAGCGTCTATGTTTCTATCATGCACTTTTTCTTCTCCCCTGCTTCCCCCCACCGATGGGGTGGCAGGCTCTCTAACTCTACCAGCAGGTCCAGATCCAAATTTGGAGGAGGCAGCATTGCCGTTATGTGGCCTGCAGTAGGCCAGATCTTCATCCTGAAAGGACCCAAGATTTAGCATCATTTACTGATTCCTGGGACATCAGCAAACACTGCACTGCCACATCTGGTCACTTAGGTGGCAGTATTGCATCGCAGCTGACTCCCTCCTCCCCCACCCAGAGGAAGATAGCATCCTCTGGGACAATTGATACTCACCCAGCTGACACCCCTTGACCCAGGCTTGTTCCCAACCCCATGTTGCCGGCATCATAAGTGGTAGCCCTACTGCTGTACTGATATGCTGGCAAACTTCTAGCATTTTTCTGTTTCGTTTTAGGACTTTTTGTTTTAAATGTTATAGTGTTTGGGAAGCATGTGGCAAGCAAGCTACGGAGAAAAAGTCAGTATCATTACATTGGTAAGCAGCGTGTTGTCATTTTTTTTAAATGTCACTGTATGTAACACTTTGTAAGCATCGGTGAAACACCAGATTGAGAGAATGTTTTGCACTGTCAGTGATGTCGCTTTGATTTGGTGTGACGTGTGGTGTGGTTTTGTGAGCTGTGCTTGATAGCTGTGCTGGGTATTTCTGAAGGATTGACTGCTGTGCTGGATGTTAAATCAGCCTACAGTTTTACCTCCTGAACATATAATTAGACTTGCAATCTTTTTGTGCTGATAGAAAGACAGGTCTGAATTGTAAGCACTCTGGAGCCTGTGTTGATTTCCATCTAATTACAGTATTTGGTGTATTTTCTATCCCAGACCAGGCTTGGGGACCATAATTTGTTCTGGAAGAATTGAAAAGAGTCTACCGAGTACCATGGTGAGGCACAGTAAGCTCCAGAAACAAGTCCTGAGTCTCTACAAGCAGTTCCTCCGAGCTGCAAAGGGGAAACCGGGGTTCTTACCCCGAATCCAGGATGAGTTTAGAAGGAATGCCCAGCTGCCCAGAACTGATGTGATGCACATTGAGTACTTGCTCCGCAGGGGCCAGCGACAGCTAGAACAACTAAAGGACCATCGCACAACACAGATAGGGATCTTTACTAAAAGGACATCTGAGCCTTAACAGAGCTGCTAGCAACCTTGGGGGACATGCATTGAAAACTTTGTGCTATGTAAAAATAACAGAACTTAATAATAGTCTCAGTGCCTTTGTGGGGTAGCCGTGCAGCCTTGTTGACTATAGAAACCATATTATTAATGTGGAGTTGCTGTAAATGATGAAACAATTAATTGTGAAATTGTACTCCCAAGAACTTTTGTAATTGTCATTAGCACCGTTGTCTCTGCAAGCCTGATATTATAATGTATGCAGGGATTCCACTACTTAAATAAGTGCACTATTTTCCTAAGACTCTGACCCAAGTGAAAGATAAACAATGTTATTCACTCAATGACTAAACAACACTGTTTATTTTTCACTTGCCTACATCACAATCAACTTGACTGACATGCCATTCTGCCAATCCCACAATGAATCTGCCTTTAATTGTCACATAGAAGTTCTAGAACACAGACGTGTACACAGAACGTGCCATGGCCTGTGTTCAAATATGCCATTTATTTCCATTTGTGAGGTGGCGGAACTTTCAGAACTCACTCATGAGTTATGGCTCCGCCCCCCCTCACTCATGGTAATAAATGGCATATTTGAACACAGGCCATTGTATATTCTCTGTTTATACCACACTTGATATATATTGTCCAAATAAAAAGGCATATGCAGGATTTCAGAATGTGGATAACATCATAATGATGTTGGAAGTGACAATAACATGTAGAATAACATTAACCTTGGACTGTAAAGAGCAGGGTTATGATATATTTAGAATGAAAGAACAAACATATTGGTTTGAATTGCCAGAATTCTAATGAATTACCTTGCTAGATAGGATCTAATACTGCATGGTTTTCTGTGTGCAGCTACATAACTGTCAACAGATGCATTAACACAGTTTTTTGCAAAGAATATACATGTAATATGCACAGTCTGTATAGAGTATATATCTTTATCTATCTATCTGTATAATATAGTAAATTGTCATTGTTTGGAAAGGCCCCTCCCTGCTGCAAGCACTGCAGAACTACTTTGGCTTAAACTGCAGAAAGTACACTTACTGAAGCAAATACAAATTCCAAAAGGAAGATGCAATTCCCCCAGCCAGCGGCTTCAACTCTCTCACTTTTCCTCTTCAGTCCCTTCTGTGCTTTGGTGATGATATTCATGCATAAAAAGTAATTTCTCAAAAACTAGCTCTGATACCTCTATAGATTGTCATTTTTTTTAATCCAAACCACATTCAAAAATTTTTGTAATGCTCATCCGTAACTGCAACTCCAGTCCCTTCTGCACCTCTCAGCATCTTTACAAAACTACCAGAAAAAACAATACATTTTGAAATGTCTTAAAAACTCTGAATCTTTTCCTAAATCACTTACTGCTCCTTGTTCACTGAACTCTTCTGGTGCCAACACCACTCAAGGTCACTAATGCTGCTTGCATGTTCGCAGCTCTCTACACGTTGCTGTGAAACATAGAAACATAGACTTTGATGGCAGATAAGGACCACTTGGCCCACCCAGTCTGCCCATTTCCCTACCTATTGGATAAGCTGCAGATTCTAGTTAACCAGCAGCCTACTTCCTGCAACCCCCCACTATAATTGCCTTATGTCTGTCCCATGCATGTTTGAATTCCCCCACTGTTTTAGACCCCACAACCTCTCCAGGAAGGCGGTTCCATGCATCCACCACTCTCTCCATGAAAAAGAATTTCCTCACATTACCCCTGTGCTGTCCCCCCTCTAACTTTAAATTGTGCCCCTTGTTCTTACACATCTCTTTTTCTGAAAGATGCTACCATCCTGGCCTTTGTTGATTCCCTTGAGGTACTTAAAAGTTTCTATCATGTCCCCCCTGTCCCTCCTTTCATCAAGGGTATACATATTAAGCTCTCTCAGTCTCTCTTCATATGGTTTCTAATGTAGACCCTGTACCATTTTAGTTGCCCTCCTCTGGACTGCTTCCATCCTATGTCCTTGCATAGATGAGGTCTCCAAAACTGCACACAGTACTCCAGATGGGGTCTCACCAACTGTCTGTATAGAGGGATAACCACTTTCCTTTTTCTACTTGTGATGCCCCTCCCTATGCATCCCAGTATCCCCCTGGCTCTCCTTACTGACTTCTCACATTGCTTACTCACCTTTAGGTCATCTGATATGACTACACCTGGATCCCTTTCCATTATTCTTGTTGTTAGTACCTCCCCTGCTATTGTGTACTCTTCTCCTGGATTTTTATTTCCCATGTGCATTACTTTGCACTTCTTTGCATTGAATCTAAGTTGCCATATGTCTGACCATTCCTCCAACCTTGCCAAGTCCCTTCTCATCCTTTCTACCCCCCTCGTGTATCAACTCTGTTATAGATCTTTGTGCTATCTGCAAAGAGGCATACCTTTCCTTTCAGGCCCTCTGCAATGTCACCTATAAAGATGTTAAAGAGGACTGGACCCAGTATTGAACCCTGAGGTACTCCACTTGTAACCCCTTCTTCAGAATGTGTTCCATTCACTATTACCTTCTGTGTCCTGTTGTGCAGCCAGTTTGCTACCCAGGCTACCACCCTGGGACCCACTCCCAGGCTGGCTAACTTGATTATTAATCTTTTGTGCGGTACTGTGTCAAATGCCTTGCTAAAGTCTAGGTAGGACATATCCACAGACCCTCCCTTGGTCACCCAGTCAAAGAAATCGATTAGATTAGTCTGACATGACCTTCCTGCTGTGAATCCATGCTGCTTTGGGTCCTGTGCCCCGCTGGCCTCTAGGTACTGAACAATTCTTTCTTTCAGAAGTGATTCCATCATTTTCCCCACCTCTGAGGTCAAACTAGCAGGTCTGTAGTTTCCTGCTTCTGCCTTGCTCCCACTTTTGTGAAGGGGAATCACATCTGCCCTCCTCCAGTCATCAGGTACCACCCCATCTTCCCATGATTTGTTAAAAAGTGTGGTTAGTGGTGTCACTAGGTCCTCCCTTAGCTCTTTTAGGATTCTAGGGTGAATCCCGTCAGGCCCCATTGCTTTGTCCACCTTGAGTTTTAGGAGTTCTTTCAGTACTCTTTCTTCTGTAAATGGACTGGCGTCAACCCCACTACCCAGAGTGCTTCTACTGTTTAGCTTAGGTAACTCCTCCTCTTCTTCTTTTGTGAATACTGAGCAAAAGTATTCATTCAGTATCTCTGCCTTTTCACTGTCTCCCTCTGCCCACCTCCCCTCTCCTTTATTAATCTTCACTATCCCTCCCTTAACCTTTCTATGCTCCCTAATGCACCTATTAAAGGTTTTATCCCCCTTCTTAACTGAGTTGGCTGTCTTTTCCTCGGTTTGGGCCTTTGCTTTTCTGACTGCCTTCCCCACTTCTTTCTGCTTTAATTGATACAGTTCCCTGTCGTGCTCCGTCTGTGATTCCTTATATTTTTTGAATGCAGTCTTTTTCTCCTTAACCTTCCCTGACACCTCTTTTGAGAACCATAGTGGTTTTTTATTCCGCTTTGTTTTCTTTATTTGTTTCACACAAAGGCTTGTTGCCTCCATGATGGCAGTTTTTATTTTTCTCCATTGTTTTTCCACCCCTCCTTTCTGGCCATTTATTAAAGCATTCCTCAGGTATTCACCCATTATGCCAAAGTCAGCCCTTCTAAAGTCCAGTATCATTGTCTTTGTATGGCTTGTCTCTATGGTTGTGTTTATTGTGAAGCACACTGTGCAGTGGTCGCTTGTTCCCAGATGTCTACTGACTTCTAAATTTGTGATCCTCTCTCCATTTGAGAGTACCAGGTCTAATATTGCTCCCTTCCGAGTGGGTTCCACCACTAGCTGTCTAAGGCATGCCCCCTGTAAGACATCAAGAATGACCCTGCTCTTGGATGTGGCTGCAGTCCATGTCACCCAGTTAACATCTGGCATATTCAGGTCCCCCATCAACAGTATCTCCCCTTTTTCAGCCATTTTGAGAATGCCCTCTATCATTTTCTTGTCCATTTCCTCCCCTTGAGATGGGGGTCTGTATACAACCCCTGTGCGGATTGTGATGCCATTCCCTGTCTCCAAGGTGCCCCAGAGTTCCTCTTGTCCTCCCCCTTTACTTTTTAGTTCTGTAGCTTTGATCCCTTCCCTTTATGTAGAGAGCTACTCCACCTCCTCTTTTACCCTCCCTGTCCCTTCTGTAGATTGTATACCCTGGTATGTTAACATCCCAGTCATGGTTCTCCATGTACCATGTTTCTGTGACTGCCACAATATCCAAGTGTTCCTCTTCCATCAGGGCTACTAGCTCTGGAAGCTTGTTTTCCAGACTAAGAGCATTGGTACTCATTGCCCTCCATTTAATATTGGCTTTATCCTTTTTTACCCCATCCCTGCTCTTATTGCCTTTGTCCATTTTCCCATTTACCCCTGTTCTGCCCTCTGTACCTCAGTGTTTACCCTACTACCTGCCATGATTTGTGGGGGGAGGCTTGAACTTTCCTGTTTCATATCAGCACCTCCCCCCTTGGCTAGTTTAAAAGCTTGCCAAGGAAGCCTTTAAACCTCTTACCTAGGAGCATGTTTCCCTTTTTGGACAGATGCAGGCCATCATGCCAGTATAGACCTTCATCTCTCCAGGTGGACCCCCAGTCCCCAATGAAGCCAAAGCCCTGTGCTATGCACCAGTTTTGGAACCATTCATTAAACTGCATGGTGTGCAGTACCCTAGCCTCACGCCTGCCATAGACTGGTAGCACCTCTGAGAAGGTTACCGTGCTTGTTACCTGTCTGAGGCCCCTCCCCTACTCCACAAATTCATCCTGCACTGCACTGATCTCATGCTTAGCAACTTCTAAAAAGAAAACAATTGTGAATTTCAACTGGCTGATGCCACCTCCTTCACAAACGGAGCTGACCCTGGCAATCCATCATTAAGAGTGGCTTCCAACCCATGCTAAACCTGCTACCATTTTACTGAACTCTTTTGAAGAAGGTTCTAGTCCAGCTAATGAGCTGTGACACAGCAACATCAGTTCTTGCATCATGCTGGCACATCCATGGCAACCCCCACGGCAACAGCTCAGCCACAAAACGAACAAGCATTACTTCATTAAAAAGTCCCACATAATTTATTAAAACAAATAAGAACTAACAAATAACTATCTTACAAGATCCTAACCTATTATACAGTGAAGCTCACCAGGATTAAATCTAATTCTGCAGCACGTGCAGCAGAGTCACTGCAGTAAATGGTGCAATTTCAATGGGAGTTAATCCCTTTTATCATGCAGTAACTCTGACACTGCGCTTCATCCTAGCAAGCTTCACTGTATAAATTAAATACACAGAGGGGACCCTGTGGGATGAATGATTTATCTATACTTGTGCTGTTTGACCTTGGACACCTCACTCGTAACTTATGCCACTTGTGAGGTAATCCAAGATCAAACAGCACTTGCATAGATAATTTAATTCCTTTATCCCACAGGTCTCCTCTGTGTACCCCTTGTATCTTATATATACATATCCAGGTACTCTTCTCCCCATTTTTCTAGTCACCCTACTCGTCCCAGGGCAGTGCATGGGTCCATCAGGCCTTGACATCAGGCCCTTTGTGAGGAAGGCTCCCTGGCCCGTCAGAAGGTGTAGTCTGTGCCAGAACACTGCTGTATCCCTCCTACCAGGCTGGGGCCATTGCCACATACTGCAGCACCTTCCCTCAGACTAGGAGCATTCTGCCAGCTCACTGCACTAGTAGCCAAACTCAAATTACTAGCACAGGAAGGCAGCATAGTCCCCACTGGGCCGTCCCTGAAAAAACTTTTTCTTCATAATTGTTTTATGTGACATTTTTACCCCAAATGTTCAAAAATGTTATTCCCTTCTGAAAATGACGGGTGTCATTTGTAAAATACTGTCCGAAACATCCTTTTGCACCTCATGTTCGAAAACACATTTTGGCCAGGATTTGAAAAAGAACTCCTGTCATGTTCATGAGGTGACGTGAAAAAAATGACTGTTGAAGATTTGAGGTCAAAACTGAGGTAAAAATATTGAAAATTACCAAAATCACAGGGAAGCATTGAAAAGTGTCAATGTACCTTCATTACCTTGTTGTTTTATAATATTCTGATCCCAAATTTTCAACATAGCTTTCTTATGACCCCACCTCATGAACCCAGTAGGTAAAAATGTTCTAATCCTGCAGGAAAGGTAATTTCGTGGAATGAGTATGAAATCACCTTTTGGGCCAGATTTGAAAATTTTACCTAGCATGTTAGAAGTGGGGCCAAAAGACCATGTTCAAAATTCAGGAGGAAAATATTAAAAAATGACAGCGTTATGAGTAAAAGTTAAAAGCATTGAAAATACATTGATTGTACTTACCTTGTTTCATCAGTTCCAGGTTGGCCTTGAAGAAGCGGACATGTTTTCCTTGCAGAGTGGATTCTTGCCATTGGACTGCTTTTAAGATGAGAGGGGGGTGGGGGGGGAGTTGGTTGGTTGGTTAGAAGCCACAAAAGACATCGATGGACTTCTTCCAATAGGCCAAGGGTGACATGGGATTGGGCACTCCAGTGTCACAATAGGGAGGTGAATATCAGGATTGGGGGGGGCTCAGCCCAAGATGGACGTTTCATTTTATGTAATATTCCCACTCAGAGCAGGTCTCAGCCCAGGAGGGCTTTTCATTACATCAATTCAAACAACATGAAGTCTTGCTGTATTCTGACATTATGCAGTAAGCCCCAGCGCTTGAACTGCTCCAAAGAGGAAAGAGTTAACTCTATGCCAGAGCATAGAATGTTGAGCTCGAGCTTGGTTCAGACCTCTGTCTGCTGCAGTTTGAAGTGTAACCATCAGATTCTTTACTCCGCCTAACTGAACAGTCGCTCCGGAGAGCTCTCCTTCGCTATTGGTTCGGTACAGTAAAAACGTCGGTTTTAAACTGCTGTTTCTTATTTTATTTTGGTTCAGATCCCTGTCTGCAGTACAGTAAGTACTTAGGTAGTGGACTACTGTGAATTGTGTGTGGAAATTGTAAAAAAATACTTTTTCAATTGGTTCAGCTGAACTGATTGTTTGCTATTTTCTCCTAAGTTTATTTTTGTTTCTGTATTTAGTGTGAGGTACTGGTCCTTATCGATTCTAAAAAAAAAACATATTTTAGATTTTTTTTTTTTTTTCAAATACTCATGTCACGATTAGGAACCGATAATGGGGTCTTGCCTGGCTTTTGCTGAGTAAAGGGAAAGTTTTAGGATGGCTTTGTCTGAGAAACTCAGAAGAAAAACCAGGCCCACTGGGTTTCAACACTGCAGTAAGTGTGGAGAGGCTTTTACTAAGGCTGATCCCCTCACCACCTGTGTTTACTGTCTGGGTTTTGACCACCTTGATTCAGACTGCCAGATTTGTAAAAATTTTCCTAAGGCCACCTTAGATAAAGATTGGGCATGCTTAGGTAAAAGGAGTTTGAGAAGTCCGCTGACCCAGATGGCCAACCCAGTTCGGTTCCGACCGAACCTGAGGGAGTGCCCACTGACCTGGGCGAGACTCCCTCAGGCAAAAGGAGAGCCGATCCTGAGGGGTCAGTTCTGGTTAAGAGAAAGAAAAAGGAGAAATCGGCCGGTTCAGATCCAGAACTGCATCATCCAACCACCGAGGAAATTGCCAGGGCGATTAGTGTAGTTGAATCACCCCATTTGGTTCCGACCGATCCAGTGCCTCTCAGTAGGTGCTCAGTTTGGTCATTTCCTCCAGTTCCAGACTATTCCCCAGAAGAGTATTATGAACCGGATCTGGAGGGGGATGAAGACTACGATGATGGTATGGAAGGTCTGGATGAGCCCATAGAATCGGACATCTCCCCAGACAGACCTTCTGGTGTTTCTCCTCCTCGGCTTTCTGAGTCCCCTTCCCACTTCATGTTTTACAAAAAAGTGGCAGAAACCCTCCAGCTCCCTCTGGTTGAAGCTGTTGAGGAAGAAGAGGAGCCTGACTATGTGGAGATGATGGATATCCCAGAGTCCAAGAGACTGTCTATTCCCCTCCATAAATCTTTTGGGAAACAGACACAAAGATTGCTTAAAACTCCAAATTCTTTACCTCCTGTAGACAGGCGAATAGACAAGAGGTACATGCTGTCAGGCTCAGGTACGGAGTTCTTGTACCAGCAATGCAGCAATGTTGGGGTCGAGCAGGCTGCAGCCTGTGATAAGGCTAACATACCCTTGGCTTCACACCTCCCAGATAAAGACTCCAGGAAGCTGGATGCCATGGCTAAAAAACAGTATATGACATCTTCCTTGGGACTCAGGCAGACTAACTACATGACCTACACAGACAGATACCAGAAGTCCAGATGGGATACTGTTCTGGAACTGGCTAAACAGGCTTCCCCCCAGTTTGCCAAGGAGCTGGAGGAGGTGGCTGCTGATGGAATTGAGGCATCTAAGATCCAGTTTCATGCTACTGTGGACTCCAGTGATGTGTCATCATGAGTCATGGCTACATCTGTGGCTCTTCAGAGATTGGCTTGGCTCAGATGTTCTAGCCTCTCACAGGACACCCAGTCTAAGGCCATGTATTTCCCTGTCATGTAGAATTCTCTGTTTGGGGAGCAGACAGAGAATTATATGAAGAAAATGAATGAATACAGGACCACCTAAAGGAGTGCACAGGCCAAGGAAAGGCAGGCAACTATTCAGAAACAGCAATGCAGGGGTAAGCCCTTTCACAGGCCTTTCTACCAGGCACAGGCCTCCTTTCCTTTTCCTCAGAGGGAGAGGCAGAAGGGGGATGAGCAGGACTGCATCCTCTTCTCAATCTAAGGCTCCTGCCAAGCAGACACCCTGATGTGTCAGCTCGGGTCGACTTCCCCTTTCCTGTAGGAGGCGGGCTGGCTAACTACTTCCAGGCCTGGAAGTCTGTTACCTCAGACAAGTGGGTCCTGGAGGTGGTAAGCCAGGAACTGGCCGTCAGCTTCAAACAATTTCCAAAGCTGAGGGTCAAGTCTTTTCCACCTGCAAACATCTCCAAAACCATTGCCCTAGAGGCAGAGGTCTCCCCTCTGCTGTATCTCAGAGTCATAGAGAGAGAGTTCCTACATCTTACAGGGGCAAAGGCCTGTACTCCAGATACTTCCTTACCCCAAAAAAGATGGGAGTGGCAACCCATCCTAGATCTAAGATACTTAAGCAAGCACTTAGTAAAGCCAAAATTCAAAATGGTGACTCTGGAAATAATTCTTCCCCCTCTAAAGCCAGAGGATTGGCTAGCCTCCCTGAACCTCAAGGATGCCTATTTTCACATTCCCATCAGGTGATCCCACAAAAAGTACCTCAGGTTCGAACTGCCTTCAGGTCATTATCAGTTCAGAGCAATGCCCTTCAGCCTAACATCAGCACCAAGGGTGTTCACAAAATGCCTAGCAGAAGTAGTGGCCTTACTAAGGAGACAAAGCATTTCCATATTTCCATACCTGAATGACTGGCTCATTGTGGGTCAGTCTCCAGACCAAGTCAAGTCAAACCTGCAAATGACCCAGCAATTGCTCACTTCTCTAGGATTCCTCCTCAATCTTCCAAAGTCAGTTCTCGAACCAGTGCAACTCTTGACCTTCATAACGGTAGAGTTGGATACTTTCAAAGTAAGAGCCTTTCTCGCTCTGGCAAGGGCAAAGGCCCTTACAGACCTGGCTTCTTCTTTTCACCTTCTGGTGTCTCAACCAGCAAGGCATTTTCTTCAACTCCTGGGCTACATGGCAGCTTCCACTGTAGTGGTACAAGGGGCCAGATTCAGATGAGGGACATCCAGTTCCACTTGAGGGCTTTTTGGTCTCAGAAAAAAGTTCCTCTTACCAAACTGATTCCAGTGACCCAGACTCTGATCCAGGTTGTCCAGTGATGGTTGGATCAGAACAGCCTCAGACAAGGAGTCCCATTCATCACTCAGTCTCACTCTGTGGTTCTAACCACAGATGCTTCTCTCCTGGGTGGAGTCCTCCACGGCACAGGAGTGTGGTCCCCTCAGGAGCCTCTACTTCACATCAATCTTCTGGAGCTCAGGGCAGTGTACCTGGCTCTACAAGCTTCCTAGTTCTCAGTACAGAACAAGGTGGTTCTGGTCAGGACAGACAACACCACCACCATGTGGTACATCAACAAGCAGGGAGGCACTCAGTCTATGGTCTTGTGCATGGAAGCCATGAAGTTATGGTCCCTGGTTTATTCCCTACAGATGTCTCTGGTGGCAGTCCACCTTCCAGGGAAGGACAATGTGCTAGTAGATGCATTGAGCAGGATTTCTCAGGGCCATCACGAATGGTTCCTGGATCCCCTAGTGTTAAAGGTGATTTTTTCAAGGTAGGGCATTCCACAGATAGATCTCTTTGCAGCCCCAGACAATCACCAACTTCTTCTCTTCTGTTGCAGACCCCCAGTCTTGGGCTCAGTCCCCCTGGATGCTCTACTTCTGGATTGGGAGGGGAAATTTCTGTATGCCTTCCCCCATTTCCTCTACTATTCAAAGTTCTGGTCAAGATAAGGTCACAGTCTTGCAAAGTGATCCTGATTGCTCCAGACTGGGCCAGGCAGACTTGGTATCCTCTGTGGCTGCTCCTAGCAGTCTTTCTTCCCCTATGTCTTCCTAAGAATCACAACCTGTTAATCTCCTCTCGGGAGGATTTGATACCCCAACTTTCGGTCTCTCAATCTCAAGGCATGGCTCTTGAAGAGCTAGAATATGCAAGCTTGCATTTGTCTCAGGGGGTTCTGGACATTCCCAAAGCCTCTCAAAAATCTGCCACCAGAAAAACTTATAACTCTAAATGGAAAAGATTCAGCATTTGGTGTTCCAATAAGCACATATCCCCAGATTCTGCTGACTTGGCTATAGTTCTGGATTATATGGTTCATCTTAATGTCTTAGGCCTCAGACCAGCTACCCTGAAAGTACACTTGTCAGCTGTTTCTGCATTCTTGTCAGTGGAAAAGGCATCTCATCCTGTTTTCTGTAAATTCTTTAAAGGATTGCTCCATACCAATCCTCCTTTTAGGGATCCTACTCCTGTTTGGGATCTTAATGTTTGCATTGCTCAGCTTATGCAACCACCCTTTAAGCCTTTGGCCTCAGCAGAACTTAAGTACTTGACTTGGAAAACTGTGTTCCTGGTAGCTATTACCTCTGCCAGGCATATCTGTGAATTACAAGCTCTTTCAGTGGAGCCTAATTTTATCTCCTTCCATTGAGACAAGGTGGTCCTTAGAACCAACAGGAGGTTCTTACCTAAAGTGGTTTCAGATTTTCATCTGAACCAGTCCATGTCTCTTCCTGTGTTCTTCACTGATCATTCTTCTTCAGGAGAGAGAGATGATTACACAGTTTGGATGTTAAGAGGGCACTTAGCTACTACATTGAGTGCACTAAGGTTTGACTGTCCTCAGTTGTTTCTCACTTATGGTGAAGTGGGAAAGGGTAACCCTGTTACTGTGAGGACTATTGCCATTTGGATTGTCTCTTGTATATAATTCTGCCATGAAAAGCTAGGCAAAGTACCCCCCTCAGGCCTGATGGCTCATTCAACTAGAGGTACAGCTGCTTCTCTGGCTGCTGCCAGAGATATGCCCTTGTTAGAGATATGTAAAGCAGCCACTTGGAAAACAGACCATACGTTCACCAAGCATTACTCTCTGAATATCCAGGCTTGGAGTGATGCTAGGTTTGGTACAGCAGTACTGCAGAGCCTATTCCCAAAATAGGTTTGGTACCCTCATCCATGGAGATACTGCTTGGTAGTCTGCATAATGTCAGAATACAGCACAACTTCATGTTGTCTGAAGAAAAAATTACTCACCTTAGTAATTGTGTTTCTTCTAATGGAGTCTTGCTGTATTCTGACCTCTCTCCCTGCCTCCCCTATCAGAACCTGTTTTTTGGGAAGTGGTCTGGCAGGTGCAGTGTTGCACTTTAGGGGTGCAATTGGCACTCACCCCTTTATAGAGAGGGGGAGTGGGTTAAGTTATATATTTTTCTATAGTTATGTTTCATTCACTACCTAGTTTTTGTTTTGGAGTTCTCAACCTGACTCTTTTTGGGGACCCAAAATATTTGGTTGCCTTTTGGCTAATAGATTTTACAATTTTCACTTAGCAGAAGTAGTTAGTTAGTATTAGTTCATAGGAATCTAACGGTTACACTTCAAACTACAGCAGACAGAGGTCTGAACTGAGCTTGAGCTCAACGTTCTATGCTCTGGCATAGAGTTAACTCTTTCCTCTCTGAGCAGTTCAAGTGCTGGGGCTAACTGCATAATGTCAGAATACAGCAAGACTCCATTAGAAGAAACACAATTTATAAGGTGAGTAATCTTTTCTTCCCCGCTCTAAATGGGTCTGAACCCAGGGTGGCCATGCATATCGAGATAGGGGGTGAATATTGGGATTGTGGGGGGTAAATATTGGGATTGAGGGGGACACTTACTAGAAAAAATAGGGTGGGTGATCATTTTTTTTGCTGCTCAGAGTGGGTTTCAGCCTACTGTAGGAGAGCTTTTCTGCTTTTTAAGAAGCCTGCTCTGAATGGGTCACTGTATCTATGTATTTTACAGTCTGTTAGTGAGTTCCTTGGTCAGCCACAACTTAGGGAGTGTTTCAGTTTGTAGAGTAGACAAGTGACAGTCTTGCCGGAGTACGTTTGTCATTTGTTGGAGAGCTGAGGCAATCATTTTTGGGAACAGAGTGTTTCAAAGATGGACCAGTGTTTGGTAGTGGGGAGGAAACCCATAGACACAGAAATGTGTTGAAACAAAGCAGCTGATAATGATGCTGCTCAGCTGCTCACTGGGCAGTGTCATGCAGATGAAATAATCCAGCTGCTATGTGATAGGAATGGCTGGCTACTTTCAACTACCTGAAGTTTCTGCCTGCCAACAGCAGAACACCATCATGATCGGCCTCGTTGAACATTGGCCTGTCACTGTCGTGCCCCCTGCAGCCTGAGCTGCATTAGATCCAACAGTGACACACATCTGAAAGCCCTTATTGTAAAAATATGTTCTCATCTCACAATGCAGGTGCATGCAAATGTTTTTTTTTTTTTTAACCTTCCTCTTTATCCTCCTTTCCTACCCTGGTGTCCACTCCTTCAGACTGCTCATCCCCCCTTTACACCACTTACCCAGGATCTGCCCCTAGAGTGCCTCTCTCTCCACCCTCCTTCTGCACATTGGGGTCTGTTCTGGGTTCGGTGGTCTTGGGTGGAGCTGTCTTCATCTAGGACCACCGAGGGTTTTTTTCCCATTTTTCTCTCTACCCACTGAGGACGTCGGCACGCAGGACTGACGTCCAGACAGATGGCGTGCTGATGCATGCTGTTGTCAAGTGCCTTTGACGTCCTCCCCTCCCCAGCTGTCAGCCACCTTGTGCCCCGGTGCCCATGCTTCCACCAGCCCCTGGAGCGTCGGGTGCACATAGCACCCCAGGAACCCACTCCTGGAGGAGGAGAGCATCCGTTGGGATGCTCGATCCTCCCCCTCCTCCTCCCTCTGACTCCCGGCAACCCAAGTCCGTTCCCGAACCTGGGTCGCCGGTGTGGCGCGAGGTGTGGCATCCAGCGCCTCAACCCTCAGCACCACCGGGCCGGCCCATGCAAATGTTTTTGAACACAAAGTGAAAACTGGGATCAGCCACACACTTTTGTGTGTGGGGCTTTTGGTGCTTATTTTTTTTTCCCCGTTAAGGAAGCCTTCTGCATTAGTCTTTCTTTCTTCAGTACTATTTTGGCCATGACCTCTTTGAGGTACACCCATTGTAGCCTGTCAGAGGTGTTCTCTGCATCTGTTAGCAACACTGTCTGGGTTTCTGGGTGCAGTGCCCCTTCTGAAATTAAGTTTAGTAGTCTCTTAATATTATTACGCAAGTCAGAATCCAATACATCCAACCTCAAAGGGAAAGAAATGAAATACCAGTCAACTCGGGGAGAGGCCCAATCCAATCAAACACTATTTAAGTAAAAATCAGATTGGACAAAACAGGCCTGCTCATCTAATGGTAATAAAATATGTATTATTTTATTCAAATAAATTATCTTTTCTTCAACTTTTTCTCCAGCATACAAAATCCTACATTTCAGGGAAATAATTACCCCTTCATCAGGGAGCTGGTTTTAATCTAAAAAGAACATAAAACACTGCTTCAAACTCTAATTTCTTCATAAATAAGTCTGATTAATTAATACAAAAATTAAATTCCAAAACCAGTGTCAAACTTACTATTAATATTTAGGATACCATTATAATCCATCTGTCTTCTAAATTCCTTTTAATGTTACATCTGGTAAACAAAAATACCTTAATAAATTTCATGTTTCCAAATCAGTTAATAAAAAAATCAATTGTAAACTTTTTGATAAAGTTATTGTCCACAAGAGGAGCGCTCATACTGACCCTATATCTGCAAGGTAGTAGCTTGTGACCTCCACCTTCTCTCATCTTTCCTGATATTTTTCACAATCTACAAAACCAATATAACTTTTTGCCACTAGCAATACAGTATTTACTTTTACAAGTTTCACTATGTTCCTCTGTTTAAAGAGCAGCTTGCCTTCCAAGTAAACGGTCACCAGCTTTCCTCGTGACAGATAATTCCACCTGAGCACTTCCTCTAAGTGACTCCTAAATAGTGCGACAGGTGCTAGAATCTGGCATCATGCGTGTACGAGCGCCGCAGGAACAGCACTCGAGAAGCGCCTAATGAGCAAGCACCAGCACTTGCCTGGGTGCCAGACCAGCTGTTAAAGTGGCACCTTACAAGCTAAGGTGCCTAGCTGTGAGATCGTATGATCCTAAACCTTCTGTTCACATTAAATCATTCATATATACGGTGGATGACTAGCAATAGTGGAACATAACCTTTGAAGCACGATTTTTAAATTCTACAAATCTGCTAACCATATTTTTTAAGGATTAATCAAGGCAGGAAAGGGGGGGACAAGCATCTGGAGCCCAACTGGAAAAGCAAACAGACTAAGAAACAGTGGACCTTGATGCGCAAAGTAGTATACAATTAATATCATGGGGGCACCCCTTACAATTGTGCATATACATTTTTTTATTTTTTACAAAACAGGTTGCCAGTCTGTTCCATCATTTAAACCATATTTTTCATTCAAATCATTAAGTCTATCAATATAATATGCTTCTCTGTACAATAATTTTTGTCTATAATTTCCACCAAGTCTATCCATCTCTACGTTTTCAATACCAAAAAAATCTTAAAGATGGTAATTGATAGCCTGCTATGATGAAATGTCTAGCTACTGGGGAGTTTTCGTCCATTTTCCTAATATAGCCTTCATGTTCCCCAATTCTTGTTTTCAGCTGTCGTTCTGTTTTGCCTATATAAATTAGATCACATGGACACTTAATTCCATAGACAACCCCTGATGTTTGACAGGTTATACATTCTTTTATCACAATATCCTCTCCCCTTGCTACATTTCTGATTTTTTTAATTCTCTGTGCATTATTACAGTGAATGCAGCAACCACACGGGAAATTACCTTTCAAATCTGCCAAAGTTAAAACAGATTGTTGTATAGCTACTTTATGATCAGTGTGTACAATCCAATTTTGTAAGGATCTGACTTTTTTTGCAACCATTAAAGGGCCATTCTCAAAGACCTTTTCTCCTGTTTCAGTGACTTTTAGAACATGTCAGTGTTTAAACACAATTTTTTTGATTTTATAAAAATCATCATTGCACTTCATCATCAAAAATATCTTGTTCTCTGTGTTGTCCTGGCTCTTCTCTCTATTCTGCAGGATCTCAGCTCTATACACTCTCTGTGCATGTTTTTTAGCCTCTCTGAGGGTTTCTTCTGTATATCCCTATCAATAAATTTTACTTCCTTCTCTGCTCTACTTTCTTCATAATCACTAGTCAACAAACAATTCCTTTTAGCCCTCAGAAATCAGCTAAAAATAATGTTTTTTTTTATCAAAAACTGAGGATGAAAGGTTGTAGCTTCTAATATTGTGTTTCTATCCATAATCTTTCTAAATAACTTGGTACACAACCATCCCTCATTTAAATATTAACAAATCCAAAAAATAAATCATGTCTTTGTCATGATTTTTAACAAACTTTAAATAATCTGTTCTGGTATTCAGATATTAATGAAATAAATGTAATTCCTCTTCAGTTCCCATCTAAATAACCAATATATCATCTATAAAGCATTTCCAACTTAAAATCTTATCAGCAAACAGATTATTTTCATATATGTGATGAAGCTCAAAATTATTCATATGTCGATTAGCATAGGATGGAGCCATGCTAAACCCCATGGCCATGCCCCAAACCTGTGCAAAAAAATTCCTTCTCATGTCTAAAATAGTTTTGAGAAAGTACCTATTCTGCTGACTTCATCAAAAACTCATTAGGTGGTTTTGTTTCAGTACGTTTTGTTCCAAAATTTCCCTCAAACTTGTGCAGCCCTGATCATGTGGGATGGAAGTATGTAGATTTTTGACATCCCTGTTTTGTCCTATCTTAATGTTGTTACTAAGGTGGTAAACTGAAAGTCGTCCCAGTGGCACTGAGGGTTGAGGCACTGGATGCCACACCTTGCACCACGTTGGTGACCCATGTTCGTGTCGGTTGGTCGAGGAAGAAGAGATGATCAAGCATCCAGAGGACAGCCCTCTTCACCTGGGGAGGGTGGGTTCACAACACCCTGGCAGCAATGACTCCCAGCGGAGACTGGGAATGCATCAGCCGGGGTTCATGCACACAGGGAGTGAAGGCATTAGCGTACGTCTGCAAGTGGGGTGTGGGAGTGTGCGCAGCTCATGCTGGATGTCACTGCACATCTGCACCTCCAGGGGACCATCACAAAGCTGCACACATAAAGGGAAAAAACCCAGCTCCTGCAGGAGACAATGGCTTGCCTACCTCATGCCCACTGTTAGACCTCACCTCCTCCTCTGGTCCCAATATCCTCCAGCCCACACCAGACCACCAAGCTAGATGAATGGAATGTCCAGGTAAGTGGAGGGCAGCCCCACTCTGGGGGGCACAAGCCAGGTGGTATGTGGTGGTTTGGGGTGCTGGGTCAGGGTTTCAGGGGAACCTGGAGCAAGGGGGTCTCAGGCCAGGCAGGACAAGCTGGGGATGCCTCAGGACCAGTGACCAGAGAGACAAAGAGTGGTAAAAAGGTGGCAAGCTGGGATGAAACATCGTTGGTTAAGGTTAGTTTTGAAATCACTTTCTGAAGGTTGAATTAAATTTCCTGGCCAAATTAAAACTGAACCTGGAAACAGCAGTGTAACCCCCTGCACCCTTTTGGCAACACAAAAACAGGGTATTATCCCTAGCATTAGGGCAACACCTGGCTCATTTTCTAGGAGGTAAGGGGATGGGTACATAATTACATATCTATTTACTCCAAGTCCCAGGTGAGATACCTGGCAATGGTGGGTTTCACACATGTTTGAGGGGGCAGCAAAAAGTCACACAGATCACACAAATGGAATGTCCACAAAAGGCATAGAGTTTTGCAGTATGGCTTTATTCTGATGAGATGTCAGTCAGAAATTGAAGGTGCCCACAGGACTTTTCGTAGATGTAGGGTGATGTACACAGAAATCCACAAGCTGTAGGAAATTTCTACCAGTACAAACATTTCAAACATCCATCCCCTCTTCTGAGCAAAGGACTGATCACTTCCTGTCCCACACATTTTAGCACAACAGTAGGCAATTAGGATCCCACATATTTTCAAACACACGGGAGGCAATTCAGATCCCACTCACTTCCAAGAGCACACAACAGACAATCAGGATACCATATATTTCCAGAGCACACATCAGGCAGTTAGGATCCCACATAAAAAAAAGTTACCCTGCAGCATGCAATCCTGAACACAGGAGGGAGTGCATCACCTGACTCCCCAAATAACTTCCAGAGGGAGGGTAGCACCTAACTCCCCAAACATTCTGTGAACAGATTGCCCCTCTGAAATTGGACCGAGTTGACTAGCTTGGATCCAGCCAAAGGCCAGACATTTCTGAATTCACCACAGGATGAAAGAATTTATGAAGGTACTAAATGGCTTTTAGCAGTCCCATGTTAGTTCTGACAGAAATACAGTTTATATTTCAGTGCTGTAAAAGTCTGTGTCTCTTGAACCAATCCTACAGCAACAGTTGAAGAAGTCTGTATTGTCAGACTCTCAGGCATCCAAAGCTGAAGGGCTAATGTGCTTTACAGTCCTGAAGTGACAGATTCCAAACACACTGCATTGTCCTTGACTGGAGGGCTTGAATTTTGTCAAATCAGTTCTGGTAGCACTTTTAAAACAAATCTTTACGTATGTGGGGATGGTCTTAGTTACTGTAGCAATCCCAAGAAACACTTTCAGAAGAATTCCCCCCCTCAGGGCATCACAGGAGATGGTAGCCAGCACAAACCAGCAGCCAGATCATTCTGTGAATCAACTAGGGCAAGAAAAGAAAAAGAGGGAGACCCCTCTAGCACTTCGGCTGCCCACCAACAGAGCACTGACCCAATCACTCAGACTATCTGACCATTGAGTCAAACTTCACTGTAGCTCTCTAGCTGGAGGTTATGCTGCTGTGAGAGTTCTGAATTCTGTCCTTAAAGCCTTCTGCCCAGCATAGCTGAATAGATGGTCTTAAAGGATCCCCACAGGGATTTTACCCTTGTGCTGCCCAGCTCCTTTCTAAACTACACTGAAAAAAAGGCATCCTAGTAACCTCAGGGGAACTCCAGAGTTACACTCACTGCCATCAGGAAACCTTGCTGTCCACAGCAAGAGGCTTAGGACTGCAACACAGGTTACCCACCCCGGGTGTCATATGGGAAGAGTCAGCTGCTCCTCCCCTACCTGTGACTAGCATACGCAGGTCACCACAGAGGACATGGAAACCACGCTGGAGCTACATTCCGCCATGACTGATAACTAGCTAGGGGATTCCTCCACAGTGGGCCAATGGGATCTCCAGAAGCACTTTCTGGCAAGACAGGACTGACCCCACTACCATGATTGGGGCACCAGTCTGACCACGGTCAGGCACTCACCCAGCTACATCACTAGACGCATACCAAGGAATGGCTAACTACCCATTGTATCATACTACAGGGACAACCTAAACCGTTAAAACATTGCAGAAGCTGCACATTGCTTTAAGAACACACATATGGCATTGCTATGCATTTCCCAAAACTAAAAATGACACACTTTAACCTACAAACACATACTGCCTTACTTTTCTTTGCTAAACATTTTAGAACCATTTAAGAGAAGCACCCCCAGGACCACTGACTGAAACTCTATGTTCCTCTTTGTATTCTTTTCTTCCAGAACACCTGCAAAAGAGAAAAAGCATGCAGAAACCACATTGACAGTTACTTTATCAAAAGGCTGTAAAAAAGTACAAATCAATACATAAATATGGGGAAGGGAAAACTCTCATTGTCCATCTAGGGCTGCCATGTCTTTTTTGCTGGGCACTCCCAACCAAGAATGTCTCTGGAATTTGGCAAAGACAGTCCAAAACAGTTCTTGCAAGCAGGCTAATGGCCCACTGGAGAATGTCCAGGATCAAGTCCACAGGACTAGGATGACAAAAACATTACACCCTCAGTAGGCAGTCATTTAAAGGAAAGAAGAGAAACATGGCCTTACCAGTTCAGACATGCAGGCTGTATCTTCTGCTTCACCTCTGGCACCAGCCAGGACCTTCTTATTTGGTATTACTTGGTATGAAAGAATAGAAGAAGGCCAAAGCCCATAGAGACTGTTCCCCACACTATGTGGGACATTATTTATCTATTATCCCTCAACCAAACATCTAATTTGTTTTTAAAGACAGTGGCACTAGTTGTCTCTACCAATTCTTGTGACAAGGTGTTCCATACAATGGATGCTCTTATTGGAAAAAACATTTCCCCTTTTGCTAGTTTTATAAGTTTTTGCTTTGAGCTGTTTATTACGCAATCTCGGAACATGTCTCCTTTTGGAGAGTGCTAGACCACATTTTTCCATTAGATCTGGTGAATTTATTAAATTAAAAACCCTAAGCATATCACCTCTTAATCTTCTAGTCTGAAGAGAGAAGAGACTAGTAGCTTTTAATCTGTTCTGATAACTTCAAGTTTGTTAATCTTGGAATCATTCTAGTTACTCTCCTTTGAACCTGTTCAAGAATTACTATGTCTTTTTTTTATTTGGATTCCAGAAAGGGGAGCCATAGTCTACATAGAAACCTAGAAGTTGACAGCAGATAAGGACCGCAAGGCCCATCCAGTATGCCCATTTCTTTTTCTACCTTATAAATGTGCCATCGGCCTGTGCTCTGTCAGTGGTCTATCTATTCATAGTCATTTGTATTGCTCTCTTATGCCTATCCCATGCCTGTTTGAAGCCCTGCACTGTATTCATAGCCACCACTTCTTGTGGTAAGCCATTCCATGCATCCACCACCCTTTCTGTGAAAAATAATTTCCTCACATTCTCCTTTAATCGGCCCCACTCTAATCTCATGCTGTGTCCTCTCGTCCTGCTATTTTTCTTATATTTAAACATGTTAGACTCTTTCACCTTGTTAATGCCCTTAAGGTGTTTGAATGCCTCGATCACATCACCTCTCTCCCTCCTTTGCTCAAGGGTATACATATTGAGCTCTGTTAATCTGTCCTCATATGTCTTCTGATGAAGTCCCTGCACCATTTTGTTGCCCTTCTCTGGACTGCCTCAATTTGTTAATGTCCTTGTGAAGGTGTGGCCTCCAATACTGCGACAGTACTCAGATGGAGCCTAACCAGTGTCTTGTAAAGAGGATTATACCTCCCTTTTACAACTTGTGATACCCCTACTAATACACCTAACACCTCCTAGCCTACCTACTGCTTTAGAGGTCTGCTTGGATGATTTTAGGTCATCAGTGATGATGATGCCCAAGTCTCTTTCTTCCTTTGTGACTGCTAGCAACTCCTCCAGCCTATAGGTGGCTTCAGGGTTTCTTCCCTATGTGCATGATTTTGCACTTCTTTGCATTAAATCCCAGTTGCCACTCTTCTGACCATTTTGCTAGTTTATCCAGATCTCTTCTCATTCTGCCCACCCCATCTGGATCATCTACTCTGTTGCAGATCTTGGTGTCATCTGCAAACAGACAAGCCTTACCCTCTAGTCCATCTGCAAGGTCACTAATGAAGATGTTGAAGTGGACTGGCCCCATGACTGATCCCTGAGGTACCCCACTTGTGACTTGCATCTCTTCTGACTGTATACCATTTACCACCACTCTCTGTTTTCTGCCCGTCAACCAGTTTGCCACACAGTTGACCAACTTCTGACCCACCCCGAGTCTACCCAGCTTATTTATCAGTCTTCTATGTGGAACAGTGTCAAAAGCTTTGCTGAAGTCAAGGTAGGCGACATCAACTGCTCCCCCTTGGTCCACCACTCTGGTTACCCAGTCAAAGAAATCTATGAGATTAGTTTGACAGGACCTTCCTTTTGTAAACCTATGCTGTTTTGGATCCTGTGCCCCTATGGATTCCAGGTGTTGCATTATCCTTTCCTTAAGGAGTGCCTCCATAATCTTGCCCAGTACTGAGGTAAGACTGACTGGTCTGTAGTTCCCCGCCTCCTCCCTGCTACCACTCTTGTGGAGCGGGATCACATGAGCCCTTCTCCAGTCTTCTGGGACCTCTCCTGTGCTCAGAGACTCACTAAACAGTTCTGCTAATGGCTCTGCTAATTCCACCTTTAGTTCCTTAAGTACCCTGGGATGTATGCCATCAGGTCCCATTGCCTTATCCACCCTGAGCTTAGCAAGCTCTTGTAGGACACTTTCTTTTGTGAAGGGAGTAGTGCTCACCTCCCTCCCCTGTGTCCATGATGCTGAGCTGTGGCCCTGCCCTACCTTCTCTTCAGTAAATACTGAGCAAAAGTATCTATTTAGGATAGATGCCTTTACAGGGTCCTCCTCCTCACATGCTCCCTTTTCTCCATTAAGCTTAGCAATACCCCCTCTGGACTTTCTCAGTCTCGATACGGTCTAATGTATGCCCTATACAATGGAATAAGGCATTGTTCAGTGCGATTAACAAAAGTGCGTTTTATTTGCCTCAAAAGTCTGTTGGTCATGCAAGCAGTTCTAACACAGTGATCGTTTGATGTAAGTTTATTATTAACATATACCCCTAAATCTTTTTCACAGTTTGATGAGTGAAGTGGTAGTCCATTTATATAGTATATCGTTTTTGGATTATTTACACCGAAATGCACTACTAAACATTTGTCTTGATTAAACTGCATATGATTTTCATTTGCCCAAAGTGTTAATTTTTCCAAATCCTTCTTTAATGCAGAAATATTTTCTTGATTATTAACCTTGCCCCCCAATTTAGTATCGTCTGCAAATTTAACCATGAAGTTATTTGGCCCTGTTTGTAAATCACTGATAAAGAGATTAAACAATGTTGGTGCCAAGACCGAACTCTGTGGTACACACTTGTCGTACCACCAATCAGACAAGATATCATTAATTCTGACTCTCTGAGAATGATTTGTCAACCAGTTTAAAGTCCAGTTGACAATATCAGGTGACAAACCTAGATTGTGCATTTTAGTAATGAGTTTTTCATGTGAGACTTTATCGAAAGCTCTACTAAAGTCCAAAATAATTACATCAGTAGGGATACCCACATCTAGTAGAGTACTTACATTATTGTAAAAAGATATCAGATTGGTGGTGCAGGAATACTTGGGAGTAAACCCATGCAGATTTGAATAATAAATTCCTAATGTTTTACCATCTTGATCTATTAGAGACTGCATTACTCATTCCATTAATTTACCAGCCACTGAGGTCAGGCTAATTGGACGATAATTTTGCACAGAACCTCTATTGCCTTTTTTAAATATGGGAGTAACTATTGCTGAATGCCAATCATTTGGTACAATACTTCTTGTAAGGATTTTTTGAAGATAACTGACAAATGTATAGAAATATTTATAGCGGTTTCAATCAGAAACCATGGATGAATACCGTCTGGGCCCGGACTAGTATTTTTTTTTTAGTTTTTTGATAGTCTGTATAATGTCAGTTAGATAGAACCTATGATAATCTACGTGGTGAACTTTAAATGTACTAATAGGTGATTTTTGAGAGAAGACAGACCAAAAGTACTTATTACAGAGATTCAAGGTTTCTATATCAGATAAAGAAGAGCCATTGGTAATAGTGGGACCAATGGTCCTTGATACACCTTTTTCACTATTTATATAGGAGAAAAGAGATTTGTGACAGTCTTTTGTGCGAGTTAGTTTAAATTCTAGCTTATTTTTGCCAATTTAATAGAATTTTTTTTAAGTTTTTCACAGTCTGTATTTATGTAATAGAGTAGTTTTAAATGGAACATAACTATTCTTATGTTTCCTAGAAAGTTTAATTTTTATTTTAATCTGATTTTTAATTGTCTTGTTGAACCAATGGGGAATTTTTCCTTTATTATTAAATTTCCTCTTAGATGAAATAAAGGTATTTTCCAAATAATGTACAATGTTTTAAAAAAAAGTCCCAAGCATGTTGTGTTGTACAATTAAGAAGATTCGATTCCCAGTTTATGTTTTGTAAGTATTCATTGATTTTAGAAAAATTTACTTTATTATAATTTTTTGTACAGTATAACTTCCTTTGTGTAGTTTTAAACTGTTGAATTTCAAAAAGAATATATCAATGATCACTGGTTCCAAGTGGATCCCAAATTTGTAAATTGCTAATTTGTTGCTCTATGTTAGCAAATAATAGATCCAAAATATTAGGCTCTTGAGTGGGTTCAGTAACAAGTTGTTGTAATCCAGTACTAACTCCCACATCTATTAATGCTTTCTCAGCATAGGGCTGTCCTGAGAATGAGTCCCAGTTAATATGAGGGAGGTTAAAGTCACCAAATATTACAATATCTTGAGATTCTGAAAAATGTGTAATTTCTTTAAACATATCAGTTGTGTAATCTGAATTTGCAGATGGAGATCGATAGATGTTACCAATAGTTATATAGGACTGCTCCTTCAATAAGATTTTAACCCATACACTTTCCAAAGGAAAGGGAGAACACACTTCAAAAGAAGGAATATCATTTCGTATGTACATACAAACTCCACCACCTTGCTTATCTAATCTGTTTTTATGATATAACTTATAACTGGAATTTCTCTGGAGCAAACTGAGGATGTGTCCCACCAAGTTTCAGTTACTCCCACCACACCTATATTTAAAGTTTTACATTCAGCTTTGAGTTCTGCTAATTTGAGTTGGTTTAAAGATCTTGCATTCAAAGCTAGGAATTTACATTTAGCTGTAATAATATTTTGGTAAGTATTCAGAGACTTGGGAATAGACCCATTCTCCCCCACTGTTTTTAGTTTAAACAATGATTTATGATTTTAGTGATACTTTTCCTCATAAGTGTACTACCCCTATGACTGAGATATAAACCGTCCCAGCAAAACAAGGAAGAACAATCTGAAAATGATTCCCAGTAAGTAATACAGGTTATATCCTGCTTAAAACACCACTTTCTCAGCCATTTATTTAGGGCTTTGATTTTCTGTGTCATGGTAGATGTTGCTGTCTGGACAGGTAGAATTTCAGATATATATACACAGCATCCCCTATCAAGTAACAGGTTACATAATGCCACATAGTCCTGTTGCAACTGATTAAATGGGGTGTTGTTTATATCATTAACACCGGCATGTATGATAACCAGTGGATTTTGCTCCGCATTTTGTAAAATTTTAGGCATCATGGAGGTAATGTCAGATACCCTGGCCCCATGGAAGCTAGAACAAGTGCAGTTGCTCTTGTCACTATTGCATACCGCCCTGTCAATGTGCTTAATGATTGAATCTCCCAGGGCTAACACTTGTTTTGAGACAGTAGGGGTACAAGAATCAGAAACAGGTGATTGTTTAACACACTCTGGAGCGATTAACTTAACAGGTATTGATTTGGTAGCTTGAGCCTTAAAAGGACAAATATTCATGGGCATTAACTCCTGATTGGAAAGTGTTTTTAAACCATTATTATCAACAGAGGGTGATGCACAGGATAAATCATGTAGCACTTCATTATTTGATACAGTCGATTGCTCAAACCTATTATGAGTTTCAATAGGGGCACTATTGTGCATTTGACTGCTCCTCCTTTTTTTATGAGGCTTTGTGACAATGGTTCAGTCATCATTATCATAAGAAGAGGGTGGATAATCATCCACCTTATAAGAGGGGGCAGAGGCAACAGGTATATTAGTACTAGTCGTTACAATTGTCTCCTCACCAGGAGGCATAGAAATGCTACCTAAATATGAAGGAAATTGTTCATTAGAATGAAGTTGTTCATCTATAAGAGAATGTAGCATTCCAATACCCTAATATCAGTAGAAACTGGTTTAATATTAAGCAGCAATGCTACCTCTGCTTCAAGAGTAGTAATCAGATGGCAATTAGCACATACATACTCGCTCCCATACTTTCCCTCACTATACATCAAACATTGCATACACTTACACTTGCTAAGTTCTTTTTCCATTATTAAAGGTGTATATTTACTAAGTAGAGGATATGCTAAAATTATCTTATCCAAGTTTGTCTAATGGCAGCAGTTTCAGCGTATCTAGCAGACACAGCAGAAACAGCGCACATCGACATGTCTCGGCTTCTCCGCTTGCGCCCCGCGCACGCTTGCCTCGCTCGCTAGAGGGAAGGGTTTTAAGCCAAAAAAGCAGAAGTAAGCATCCATTCACTTCTGGTTTTGGCGTGAAGTAAAAATAACAATATTTACTTAAATTCAGCGAGATTCTGTGAGTTGAAGGTTTACAGGCCCTTAAAAGGGCAAGAGAACCACCAGGCAACAGTGCTTTTAGCAGAGAGAGATGTTGTTTTGGAGTAAGAGGTATACTAACCTATTGCTAGTCCTCCAGGTTCCCACAATGCTCTGCTATTCACTGAAGAGTCAGTTACAAGCAAATGGTACCACACAATACAGCAACAGTTAAAACAAATATATTAATGGTATATCAAATTATATTGGTGCACTGCACTACTCCACCTCTCACCAGAGGTTCACTATATCAGTAGCAATGCCACTATTAAATGCCCCACTCACTAGAGGGGCAGGTTTTAAGCAGCCATGAACATCCCTCATTCTCCTTGGGGAGGGGGATGATGCACACCGATCTTCCAGGTTTCTTCGGCCGATTGCCTGCAGATCATATGGCCCACTGACCATGGCTTATGGTCCTCGAAGGTCTTCCTGTTTCTCATGGCCCACCAGGGCAACTTTTTACACAGTTGGAACATCTAGGAACTCTCTTCACAAATACCACCAGGGATGGGGGCAGCATATGATGGTTCCCTCTGGACGGGTCATACTGGCAGAATGCAATCTAATTTCCAGCCAGCTCAGTGATGATTACTGAACTCAAGTGGAGGGTGTGCTCTACTCTCCAGGTTTTAATCTTTTCATGATACACCCTGTCTCATTCAATGGCTCCGGCCTCTGCATTCCAGTACTAGTTCCAACTAGCAGCCTTCCTGGCCTCTTCCATGAGCCAGCTGTCTCGGTCATCCTCAATTCATTTCCACATCCATCTTGGCAGATGTGGGTATCTGAGTCCCAAAACTTTCTCTGCTTTCCTTTGAATGACTTTCTCCTCTTTACTACTTTTGGGAAGATGTCTGTCACCAGCCTTGTCTGGCAGTGGGCAGATCTCATTGTCCCAGGTATATCTGTCCCACTCACTGCTGTGCCCTTCCTTTCCCTTTGTTTGCAGGCATGAGTCCCTCTCTTTTGAGGGCTCATCAGGTGCACAGCATCACCACCAGACTCCTCCACTTCCAGCACACATAATGCACTTTCCAGTGGCTCAGACTCATCCATGTGTGTTCCCCAGGAGACAGACAGACAGAGCACCGACCCACTCACTCAAACTCCAAACTCTAACTGACCCCAGAGTCAAACTTCACTGCAGCTCTCTAGCTGAGTGTTATGCTGTTGTGAGAGTTCTAAATTCCTTTCTTAGAGCCCTCTGCCCAGCACAGCTTAACAGATGGTCTTAAAGGAGCCCTACAGGGATTTTACCCTTGTGCTGCCCAGTTCCTATCTAAACAACACTGAAAAAAGTGGTCCCAGTAACCCCAGGAGAACCCGTGTGTTACAGGAGTAAAAGTATTTGAGATTGTACATGATGCAGCACCCCAGTTAAAAGAACTCAGGACAGCACTGCCAGATCTGCAGGTGGAGGACCTGGAGGCAAGACTGCTTCATACACCTGAGGCATAGCAGGGGAAAAATAGAAAATGAGCAAAGCCAGATGCCACCTTCCCAAAGCACTTTGCTCCAATGATAGTGAGCATAATCAAAAGGATGCAGAAGAAGGAAGATGACTTGAGCTAGGTCTCCAAAAAATGAACTGTGGACTGCCAACTCATAGGGTCCTATGCTGATAATACTTTGATGGTGACTTTCAGGTCAAGAAACAGTCTGATCTAGCTCAAACTGATAAAAACTTAACTTGGGGACTGCAGTTTAAACAGACTGAGGAAACTGAAACAGATTCTCCTACACTGACTAAGTGTGTGGAATGCTTTGTAATACTCCTGGGGAACAGCTGAAGTTAGATTATTAAATTGACATAGTCACAGTAGTGAGAGTTAAAGGGGGTGGTGGGTATCAGGGAGGTCTTTGCACCATGGAACACTGTAAGTCAATATCAGTTCTGGCCAGAGACAGTGGACAGTCACAATAGTAGTGGATAGGATGGCACAGAGAACACATCCTACTCATATAGAATGCTTGAATATCAACTTCTGGTTATTGGGGAAGGCATGGTGGTGTACCACAGCATAAGGGTGGTAGAGCAGTTACAAACAGTGCGAAGTGCTTGGCTTTGCACATGTGCAACAGAGGGGCCCTTCTCCATCCTGCACCACCAGAGCGACATTTTGGAAAGTAGCAAGGGCTAACAGGCAGTGGGACCGGTGACACAGCATGGTCTGCTGAATAGCAATCAAGTGGGATGACATCCTGCTCAATTGCCTGACCGCATCAGGGAGGAGCTGCGAGAAGCTACAGTAGTTGCGTACAAATAGGGCAGAGGTTCTCTACTGGCAACCCTAGAGTGGTATAGTTTCCTGAAGGGACATTAGCAATGGCTCACAGCCACACAGTGCTCCCTAGCTAGCCAGCATGAGACACAATGTTTTTTCCATGTACTTGCAAAGGTGGGAGATGAGCTCTCTTGCAGTTAATTAAATTATTCTGTAGTCTTGTAACACCTCCTCCGCGACCACTAAGACAGGAGAGCAGGGGTACTAGGTTTCCAGGCTGATCCTCTCATAGCCAGTTAAGTAGCAAGAGGTAGAAATCTTGTATGAAGCCAAGCTTCTTTACTAGCCCGATAATTAAATAAACTGGGGGGGGCAGATCTGGGGCTGTGCCTGGTCACGGGCATAACACAAAGAACCTACTCTGTTGATAGAAACTGCTCTGGGGTGCCCCCCCCTTTTGATCCTGTGTCTCTGTGTTTCTTATTCTCATGGGAAGTGACTACAAGGCTTAGATATTCGGGTGGGGGGTGACATGCCCAGACACTGTAAGCTTGTTCAGGAGGCTGCGGGGGCAGGGAGCCACACTACATCTCTTAGGCTTTCTATATAACCTTCTGATCACCACACTCATGACTTACTGATTAGTCGAGCAGTAGCCCTCACTAATCTCCAGCTTGCCATCATAATGTATTAAATAGTAATGAAAATAGACTGCCATTAATTTCACTGGAGTGCACCCCCATGTTTTCCCTTACTGCACATTATAACATGCCTGAGCATGGGGGCATGTACATGAATAGGGAAGTGGAAGGAATCTGCTGGCCACCTTGTCAGGATCAAACTACTATCCCTTCCAACTAAATACAGGCTGTAAATAAAATTTTAAAAATGCCAAAAACTGACTATTGCCGGCAAAAGGTACCATATTCTGAAAGTGATAATGCATTTAAGAAAAGATGAAAAATCACTTTAAAAGAATTGGAATCTTAAACAAACTAAAGAGACTCGGTAGTGATATATCCTTCATCCAGGAGAAACACTCATTCCCCTCAGAACAAACATCTGAAGCTGCGAGAAATTAGGGTAGGCAGTACTGAAGATTACCACCCAAGAGAAAACAAAGAAGGGATGGCTATCTTAATTAAGAAGGGTGCCCAGAAATTATTTCACAGGAGACAGAGCTAGAAGGTAGGTTAGTAATTGTTTTGGGGAGCTCCAGGGAGAATTATTTCATTTAGCATACATCTATGCGCTGAACAATAAGGCAGAACCCTTCTTTAAGGAGGTACATTGCAAGGTAGCTCAGTTGCAAGGAAGCCAAATCGTTGTAGGGGAGACTTTAACTGCACCTTATCACCCACAGAAGACAGATCGTCATGGTGCATGGGAATGAATGGAGTACTGCCAAAACTCTAAAGGCATTGACAATGGAATTGGGGCTAGTAGATTTTTGCATGCAGATGCATAAGGGACATATGACTTCACATTTTGTTTTTTTTTTGCATTTTCACACAGCCTATTCAAAAATAGACCTTTTTTTTACTCAGAGAACGCATTTATACAGTATTTCTGCTTCAAACGTGTAATACGTCTCAGATCATGCTCCAGTTTCAGTCATTACCATTGGAACAGGGGAAGAAAACAATGATGTGAAGATTAAAGACACCTGCTATACGTGGCACTATAACTGGTGTTAAGACAGAAGAAGACTTGCTGCCCATCGAGTCTGTCTCTCGCTTCACTGTGGTCACTTTACCCTTGATTTTGCTTGTAAAAATGTATCTAGTTCTGATCTGAATGTCACTATTATTTTTTATTCTACTATCTTATTTTGTAGTGCATTCCATAATTTCCTGGCTCTCTGGGTAAAAAATCCTCTTCTATCATTTTTAATAGATTTTCCAATTTGATCTGTTTATTCTGGCATCTGAAATTAAATTTTGTTTTCTGTAGTTGTATGACTGTACTTTCCATTAATTTCTAATCATTAATTATTCTGAACATCTGGAGTGATTCCTCTCTCACTCTACTTTCATCTAGGCTGCCTAGCCCTAGCTTGTTCAATCTGTTCTAATAGGATAGATGCTTTAGCCTAGAAATGAGCTTAGTAGCCCTGTGCTTTACTTTTTCAATGCTATTTATGTCTTTCATTCGGAAGGTATTCCATAGTTGTGAACCATAATCCAGCAATGACCTTACACAGGCATGGTATAATGGCAGTATGCATTGTCCCTGTCTGCTTACAAAATTCATTTTTATGCATCATGTTAATCTATTAGTGGTGTTAATGACACTGTTACAGTGTTTACTAAATTTGAGATGCTTTTATCAATATTCCTAAATCTTTCTTTACTATCTGCTATTTTTTTATAGCAATATTGTTTAATTTATATGTATGGTTTTTGTGGTTATTATCTCTGTTCCTGTGTGTGTCATATACATTTGTCACAGTTAAAGACATCCCATTTTTAACTGCCCATTGTTCAATTATTTTTAGGTCCTTTTCAATTTTGCTAATGTTCTCATCAGTATCTTCTGGTCCTCCTAGCTTAGTATCGTCAGCAAATTGGATTACCCAGCTGTCCACACCTTCATTAAGATTACCTATGAATAATGAAAAAAGGACAGGGCCCAACACTGACTCCTGTGGGACCCCACTAGTCACATCATCCACTTCTGATAGTGTTCCCATTGTTCTTATCCTTTGCATTCTGTTATGTAACCAGTTTACCTATTGCACTATTTTGGTGTCTATATTTGTATTTATTAGTCTTCTGATTAGTATGGTATATGGAACTTTATCAAAAGCTTCATGGATAGGGTTGCCACCTTTGAATCGGATGAATACCTGACTGATAAGCTCCACCCCCAACTGGCCCAAAGCCCCACCCCTTTGTTTCTGGACACACCCCTTTTCTCCTTCGTGTCACATGGCCTGGCTGTCAAATTTAAGGCAGTCACCTATACTGTGGTGGGTTATTACAAAAAACAATGCCTAATTGGTCTCTTACTGGGGTGGGGCACTTCAAATGAATATAATCCCACTGATTTAAGAACACCTGCACACACTGATAATTAAATGTGCAAACTTTATTATTACAAGCAATAAAATTGTGCAAAACTGTGTAAACTGCATACATAACATTACATGAGGTGAATGATATGCATTAATTAATTACAAACAGTATTTATATGTAAAAAGAACACAAGAACACTGCACAGACAATAAAATGAGCAAACTTTCTTTACTAAATTGCAATCAAAACTGTGCAAACTGCATTAGAACTACAAGTAGTGGTACAACAAGGCTTCAACAAATTAAACATCTCAGCTGTCATCTCTGGTCTATAAGGATCACACTACTTTATATTTAAAAGTGTACTTTTCGTTTGACTTTGCAGCCTCAAGAAGTTTGTTGTTTGTTTTAACAAAGGCATGGAATTGGGTGCATGTGAAGCTATAATTTAATTTCACTTGTAATTTAGCTTTCACCAAGGGCACTAGCATTCTGTTTCTTTGATCAGTCCATGCATTGCCCATGAGTGAAAACACACACTCCACAAAGCAGTTACTGGCAGGGATGGACAACACAAACTGAACAGCTTTGTAAAGTGTCTGGCACTCAGGTGCTTTATTGAAAAAGGCCACCCATCGTCACTGACAGATTTCTCTGTCATTTCTATTAAAAAGGCAATGCTGCAGTCAGTGTACTGTAATCTGAGCAGAGTCCATCCATGTCAAGTTCTTTTGCAGCTTCAATGTCTCTACAGATTTATACAGTTCATCCCAGGTAACTTGATGTTGCAAAGAGAATAGTTGCATTGCCTTAAAAGGGTTATTTTCAAAATCAAACCATTTATTTAGATAGGCTAGTGCTGCGGATATAAAACCCACTCTAGTCTTGTGACACTCTTCCTGACAGTTGAGGGAAAGTCCTTTACAGCTGATGACACTTTAAAACCAAAGAACATGTCATCAAGTCTGTTTTGCAGTTCATTGCACGGATTATACATTACACAATACACCTCTGGAGCAGTCAGGCTATTGCTCTCAAGCTTGGCAATGGACTTTGGAACAGCTGTAGAACGTAATGCATAAAATGTGGGTAGCACCGCCTGACACAGCATCCTTATCACTGCAGCCATCTTCATCAGCTTCAACAAATTTCCATATCAGGGGTGGCATTCATCTGGTCCCTGACTTATGAAATAGCTTTTATAGCTGGCTAACATTCCACAAGCCTTGCTGCTGCAGGAAGGAATGACAGCCACCTGGTTATTACATGCTGCAGAATCTCCTTCCAGTCCTGGTCAACAAAAGCAAACATCTCTTTTCAGCTGTGCAACTTTCTTGGCAGAAGATGAAAATTCACTGTAGATTTTAACACTAGTTTCACATCAAATCGTCCAAGGGCCTTGCTTGCATTCCTTGCACAATTGTATAGCACATGGCATAAGCAGTTGGCAGAGATGATGTGGCAATTTGTTTTAAACTGCTTAAACACAGAGCGGTGCTTGCTATAATTAACTGAAGCATTGTCTGCAGCATAATTGGACAGGTTTTGCAGTTGCAATCCTTTCTGATGAAGACAGTCCTTAATTTGATTAAATATGGCTTTAGAAGTCTCGTAGGTCCTCATAGAAGTCCAGGAGTTTCTGCTGAATTCCATGCTTTTATGAAAGTACTGAATAACCACAGGAAACATTTTCTTGTTGCCCTTATTAGAGGCGTCTGAAGCTGCAGAAAAATAGGATGTGCCCAGGTCATGTAAGAGAAGTTCCTCTGAATATGGCGCCAACACATTGGTGACTATGCACTCTGCTTTGGTCTTCCCACAGCTCAGTTTAGATGCAATGGCAGAGTCTGCATAAATGGTCTGTGCCAGTTTGCTTCCACAGTCCATGGATTAATAGGAGTGGTTGTGCTTCACTCCATGTTACACTGATGTTACCTCCGCTGCAGTAATCTTCAAGCTCTCACTTGTTGTGGTCCGTGACTGCATAAACTTGGTCATAAACAGATTCTCCTTCTGAGTCTGCAGGCTTTACTGGTGCTTCTCTGACTTTTGATGAGTCTTCAAAGCCTTTTCACCATCCCATTTCACTGTGAAGACAGTGCTGCAGGATGCACATTTTGCCACTCCCTCTAGGCCTGGTACTGACCGCACTCCACGTAATAGTTCTGCTCCCAAGCTTTATTATAATTGCAGAAACCCTTGGCTTTCTTTGCTGGGCTCCCACTGGTGGCATGGCTTTGTGGCTCTGAAGCCCATGCTCTCTTTCCAAAGTATTCATCCTCAGAGTCACCATATGAAACCAACCACGACTGTCGCTATGCTATACAGACGCGTGATGGCAAGTTAACTAAAAGTACAAACATAAACAACCTTTAATTGCCATCCTTGTAAGGCCAATGTAATAGCAGCTCAAAACAAATCAGTGCCCAAGGGAGGACCTCATGCGTGGTGGCACTGCTTTCCACTAATGCCCCTTGCCATATGTGATGTGTTGAGGTAATGCATACTGATTTTGCCTGGCTTTAACCAATTTCCAGGTTACGCTGCACATTTTTTCAGTACAGGCTTTGGCTCTACCTTGATCATTAGTATTGCTGCATCATGCTACAGTGGGTATGTGGATTGTAGCATGATGGAGCAGTTGTACAAGATATTTGTCTATCATTCTTAAAAAAAGAGTTTGAAGCCCTTTTGCAGAGTGCCACAAATCTGTCTTAATATTAATTATTGCTATTTTGCATTACTTCAAAACATCTGCAATGGTAATACCAACAGGGTATGGATATTGTATGTATATTCAAACTCTATACACTCATAATATCTGTACTTTATTTTTATTAGTGATATTGCTGTACTTGCTTTGAAAATGTAATTATGACATCAGCATCAATAGAAAAGTCAGTGCATAAAGAAGATCGCTCAACCTCCACCGAACCATCACTGTAAATAACAAACGTCTGACAATGTATATGTACATTATACCACGCAATGTCTTATTAATGGGCACATGGTGCCACATGAGCATCTCACAGAGTAGACAGCACTGCGGAGCCACTGTAGTCCATCACTGGAAAGTGGAAAACAGGAACTGCTAAAACTTCCAACTGGCATACAATGCATTGTATATATCACAGTGACAGCAGCACAAGTGGAGTAATGAAGAAGAATCAGCATTTATATAGTGCTTTTCATACACACATATGTGTAGGGAAGGGTGTATATGAAAAGCACTATATAAATGCTGATTCTTCTTCATTATTATGCACTGAACTGGTTTATGGGAAGGGAAATGTTGGTCAGGATACCGGAATGTTCCTACTCTTTGTGAAGAGTGCCCTGAGTTCTTTACTCCACCTGGACACCAACCAGAACAACATCAGGATCTTGGGAAGAATGAATCTTGGTTTAACATCTCATCCGAAGGACGGCACACTCCAGCAGTACTGTACAGCACCCCCCAATACTGCACTCGGATGCCAGTGATTTTTAGGTGCAAAACCAATCCCAGTGTGGGACGAGAGCCCACAACCTTCTGGTCCAGAGTGGGATTAGCCGGACTGTGGACATGGAAAAATACATGATTGATTCCTATAATTGTAATTGATGTGTGGCAGGGAAGGGGAAATTATTTCACCAGAAGAGGTAGAGACACAATAAGCTGAAGCTTGTTTCCAGGTTAAACCTGGGAGCACAAGAAAGTCCAGTCACTGATGGGGGTCAAAGAAAAAATTACTCACCTTAGTAATGTTGTTTCTTCTAATGGACTCTTGCTATATTATGACAATTATGACAATTGCAGTTTGTCCCACCATTAGAACTGCTCCGGAGGTGAAAGAGTTAACTACCATGCCAGGCATGGAGTTTAGAGCGCGAGCTCAGTTAGAGAAGCTCTGTCTGGATAATTTCAAACCGAAACTGTCAGATCTTTACGAGCAAAAACTCACTAAGGTTCTGTGTGGAAGCTGTAACCTACACTAGCCAACTGGCTACCTAACTATTAACACATATTCCTGGTCCCAACACCAAGACTCAAGTCAGGGGACCAGCAAATAAATAATATAAGATAAAATAAAACACCACATCCCAAAACCCCAAGAAGGGGTGGAAAAACATATAATGGGCATAACCAGTGCCCACACTGGACTGCCCACCCCATACCCAAGTAGAAGTTCTGAGATGGGCAGGCTGGGGGGGAGGTCATAATATAGCAAGACTCCATTAGAAGAAACAGCATTACTAAGGTGAGTAATTTTTCTTCAAACAACATGAAGTCTTGCTTATTATGACAATTGCAGAATACACAGCAGTACTCCTCTGGAGGAGGGACAAAACCTACTTAGGAATAGGGTCTGAAGCACGGTTGTGCTAAATCTAGCATCCCTCCTGGCCTGGGTATCCAAGGAGTAATGCTTGGTGAAAGTGTGTACCTGCTTTTCCAAGTAGCTGCTTGACATATCTCTAAGATAGATGTCTCTGGCAGCAGCTAGAGACGCAGCTGTACCTCTGGTAGAGTGAGCCCTCAGGCCTGAAGGGGGAACCTTTCCCAGTTTTTGATAACAAAATTGGATACAAGAGACAATCCACCTGGCAATGGATCTCTTAGTGGCAGGTTTACTTTCCCAACCTCACCATAAGTGAGAAAAAGTTGAGGGATTCGAACCTATGACCCTTGGTACGCCTATATAGTAACTAAGGGCCCTCTTAACATCTGTTGTGCAGCCTCCTCTCACCAGAGGAGGAATGGTCAGTGAAGAACACTGGAAGGGAGATAGATTGTTAAGATGGAAATCTGAAACCACCTTAGGCAAAAACTTCCTGTTAGTCCTAAGGACTACTTTTATCCCTGTGAAAGGAAATAAAGTCAGTCTCCACTGACAAGGCTTGTAACTCACTTATGCTGCCTGGCAGAAGTGATGGCTACTAGAAAACAGTTTTCCAAGTCAAATACTTAAGCTCTGCAGAAGACAGAGGTTCAAAGGGGGTTGCATCAACTGGAGCAATGCAAACATTAAGATCCAGGCAGGGGCCGGTCCCTGAAAGGTGGATTAGTATGAAGTAATCCTTGAAAAACTTGGAAAATACAGGGTGAGTGGAAAGGAAGAGGGCTTTCCTGCTGAAATAAAAGCAGAGACAGCTGCCAAATGTCTTCAGGGTAGCTGGTCTCAGGCCCAGAGAATTAAGATGGACCATATAGTCCAAAAACAATGGGCAACTCAGCAGATTCCGGGGAAATATGCTTCTAGAGCACCAGATGGAAAACCTTTCCATTTAGAATTATAAGTAGTTTAGTGGAAGGCTTCCAGAAGCCTTCAGGATGTCGAGAACACCTTGAGAAAGGTGTAGGTCAGTAATCTCAACTCCTCAAGAACCAGGCCTTGAGGTTGAGGGATTTGAGATCTGGATACCAAACTCTCCCCTGGGCACAAGATAACAGATTGTGCTTCCTGGGGAGACACAGGGGAAGATGGACTGCTAAGGACAGAAGGAGGGTACCAGGGCTGCCTGGCCTCATCTGAGCAATCAGAATCATCCTGCAAGGCTGGGATCTGATTTTGACTAGCACCTTGAATAGGAGAGGGAAGGGGAAGGCATATAGAAACTTCCCTTCCCAATCTAGGAGAAAGGCATCCAGGGGGACTGAGCCCATCACTGGGGGCCTGCAACAAAACAGTGGAAGTTGGTGATTGTCTGGGGCTGCGAAAAGATCTATCTGAGGGTGCCCCATCTGGCAAAAACTATCCCCAGTACTTGGGGATCCAGAGACCATTCGTGATGGCCCTGGGAAATCCGGCTGAGAGCATCTGCCAGGACATTGTCCTTTCCTGGGAGGTGAACTGCTATGAGGGAAGTGTTCAGGGAATAAGCCAGAGACCACAACTTCATTGCCTCGGTGCACAAGGTCAAGACCGAGTGCCCTCTTGTTTGTTGATGTACCACATTGTGGTGGTGTTGTCTGTTCTGACTTGTACCACTTTGTTCTGAACAGATGCAGAAAACACTTGAAGTGCTAGAAAGACAGCTCTGAGTTCCAGCAAATTGATGTGGAGCAGAGATTCCTGAGGGGACCACACTCCCTGGGTGGAGAGGTCGCCCATGTGAGCTCCCCATCCCAGAAGGGACGCATCTGTAGTAAGGGTCAAGGAGTGAGATAGAGGGATGAAGGGGAACCCTAGTCTTAAATTGTTCTGATCCTGCCACCACTGAAGGGCCTGGATCAGGGTTCGAGTCACTGGGATCAACTTGGAAAGGGGATCTTCTCTCTGAGACCAAAAGGCTCTCAAGTGAAACTGAATGTCCCTCATCTGAAATCTTGCTCCTTGCACTACAACTGTGGAAGCATCCATGTGTCCTAGGAGCTGTAAGAAGTGCCTTGCTGGTCGAGAGACCTGCAAAGTGAAGGAGAAGGCCAGGGCCACTAGGTTCCTACCTCTCTAATGGTAGGAAGGCTCTGGCCTGCTTTGTAATCCAATTCTGCACCTATGAAGGTGAGTACCTGAACAGGTTCCAGAACTGACTTTGGAAGACTGAGCAGGAAACCCAGAGAGGCAGAGCAGCTGCTGCAACTTGCAGGTGTGATTTGACCTGTTCTGGAGACTGGCCTACAATGAGCAGTCATCTAGGTAGGGAAAGATAGCAATCTTTGCCTTCTTAAATGAGCAACTGCTACTGCTAGACATTTTGTGAATACCCTTGGGCAGAGGTGAGGTCAAGGCATTGCTCTGAAACTGGTAATGACCTGAGGGCAGTTCAAATCTGAGGTACTTTTCGTGGGAGCTTCTGATTAGAACATGGAAATAGGCATCCTTGAGGTCCAGGGAAGCTAGCCAGTCCCCTGGCCTTAGAGAAGGTAAAATCATTGCCAGAGTCACCATTTTGAACTTTGGTTTCAAAAGGTGCTTGTTCAGATATCTTGGTCCAAAATGGCCGCCATTCTCCTGTCTTTTGGGGAAGGAAGCACCGGAGTACAGACCTTGCCCTGGTGTAGGGGAAACTCTTTCACAGCTCTGAGAGCCAGGAGGGTTGAGACTCTGTTTCTAAGGCAAAGGTCTAGAGGGTTTGCAGGTGAAAGATCTGGCTCTCATCTTTGGAAATTTTTTAGTTGAGAATCAGACCCTGGCTTACTACTTCCAGGACCCACTTGTCTGATGTTAGAGACTCCAGTCCTGAATGAAGTAAGCCAGCCTGCCCCCTACAGGTAATGGAGAACCGGCCCTGGGCACCCCATCAGGGTGCCTGTTTGGCAGGGGCTTTAGACTGAGGGGTGGGAGCAGGCCTGCTTGCACCCCGTATGCCTCTGCCTCTGAAGAACCCCCTCTGAGCATAAGCAGAAGAAGCCTGGGTTTGGTAAAAAGGCCTGTGAAAGGGCCTACCTCTACCCCTGGGGGACTGCTTCTGAGGAGTGGCTTGCCGCTCCTTGGCTTGTGCACTCCTATAAGTTGTTCTATATTCATCCATTTTCTTCATGTAATTCTCTGTCTGCTCCCCAAACAGAGAATTCCCTACCACAGGAAAATCCATAGCCTTAGTCTGGGTATCCTGTGACAAATCAGTACACCTGAGCAAAGCCAACCTACGAAAGGCCACAGATGTAGCCATGACTCTAGAGGATACATCATTAGAATCCACAGCAGCATGGAATTGCACCTTGATGCCTCAATGCCATCAGCAGCCACCTGCTCCAGCTCCTTGGCAAGCTGGCCAGGGGCCTGTTTGGCCAAAGCCATCACAGTGTCCCATCTAGATTTTTGGTATCTTGCCACATAAGCCACGTAATTTGCTTGTCTGAGTCCCAAGGATGCTGCCATGTATTGTTTTTTAGGCATGGCATCAATCTTCCTGGAGTCCTTGTCAGGAGGATGTGAAGCCAGGGGAATGTTAGCTTTATCACAGGCTGCAGCCTGAACTACCCCAACATGACTGCATTGCTGTGAAAGAAAGTCTGTATCAGGACCTGACAAAGTGTACCTCCTGTCCATCTTCTTGTCAACAGGAGGCACAGAATTAGGAGCTTTTAGAATTTTTATTGTTTGTTTCCTAAATGATTTATGTAAGGGGATATATAATCTCTTAGACTCTGGGATATCCATCATTTCCACAAAATCAGGTTCCTCTTGCTCATCCACAGCTTCCTCTAATGGGAGCTGGAGGGTTTCAGCAACCTTTTATAAAACAGAAAGTGAGAAGGGAGACCTGAAAGCATAGGGGAGATTCTAAAGGTCTGTCTGGGGAGATGTCCGGTTCAATGGAGTACATCCAGACTCTCAAAGTCACATTCACACTGTTCATAATCCTCCTCCCCTCCTCTGGTTCATAAACTTCTTGATATCATATTCTTTGAACCACGTGGAGACCCAGCCAACTGACCTTTACCAGACAGTGGCGGTTCGGACGGAACCGGAGAAAGTGACTGTACAATCTGTATAGCTTTTGTTATTTCTGCAGCAGTTGGAGAAGGAATTTTGACTCCATACCTGCTGATTTTTAGTTTTCTTTGCTGGAACAGGGCTCCTCAGGAGCCAGCTTTATGCTTGCCCGAGGAAGTCTCGCCTCTGGTCAGAGGGCACTCCTCCGGGTTCGGGTTGGCACCAAACCGGGCTGGCCATCCGGTCAGCAGACTCTTTTTGGTTTCCTTGCTCTGAGCCTGCCCACTCTCTTATCCAGGGTGGCTGCAGGGAAATTTTACAAATCTGGCAGTCTGAATTGAGGTGGTCAAACTCAGACAATAGACACATTAGTGTGTGGGTCAGCCTTGCAAAGGCTTCCCACACGACACTACAGTGTTGAAACAGTGGGCCGGTTTTTTTTTGGGTTTCTCAGACATGATGCCACCTAACCAACAAACTTGCCCTTTTAGCGGCAGTGGGTAAGACACTTTATCGGTTCCCAACCGTGGTCACGGGTCGTGGAAAACGAATGAAATCCTGTTTTTTAGAACCGATAAGAACCGGGAACCGCACTCTAAAAGCTTTAAAATGCTTATTTTTCAAAGTTTTAAACAACCTGATTGGTTCGAACCGAACCGATAAACATTTACAAGTTCCACACAGAAATAAACCTGTCTATTACTTACAATACCACAGACAGAGCTTGAACCGATCGGTTTGCGATTAAAATAATAATACTCGCGGTTGAATTTAACCGAGAAAATACTGTTTAAACCGAGAAATGAACCGAGCAGTAGGAGAAATCTCCGGAGCGACTGTTCAGTGAGGCAGAGTAAAGAATCTGACAGTTTCGGTTTGAAATTATCCAGACAGAGCTTCTCTAACCGAGCTCGCACTCTAAACTCCATGCCTGGCATGGTAGTTAACTCTTTCACATCCGGAGCAGTTCTAATGGTGGGACAAACTGCAATTGTCATAATTGTCATAATATAGCAAGACTTCATGTTGTTTGAACCAAGGTTTTCAGGTTCACAGCTTATTGCCCTTGACCACCATGTAATATCACTTTCTAAGTTCCTATAAATCATATCATAATGTCACAGTTCTCACATACATGTTTTTAAATGCAGCATGGACAAAACTGTTATAATAATCATGATGCCCATAACAAATGACTTAGTCAGCGTAGCATACCAGAGAATTAGTATGTTGTTGCTGCTGCTAAAGTATAATCACGTATGACAAAAAAACATTGAATAATAACAGACACCAGCCTACTGTTGCTGGCAAGCAAGACTGTCAACCATTAAGTATAATTAATCACAGACTCTCAGCCCCACTGAGCCTAACAGAAATAATACTGCTGTTTACAGTTACGATTCCAGTAAACAAAATGATTGACATTACTTTTACTTAATTAAATCAGACTGTCAGCAGAGCAAAGAAAGAGCATGCATATCACAGAAAAATACTTTTTAAGTTACATACATTACAGACAGTTGCTAGGCTAGGCTAATGCTGCCTGTGTTTTCTAGTACCCTATCCACCTGACTGAGACTCTGAGTGATTACTAGACTGGCTAAAAGACTAAGACTTAGATAGCTTACCTTAGTGCTGAAGCTGTCAGAGTCACTCTGCTGCCACTGGTTGGTAATTTTCTGAAAAATCCAATTATCCAACGACCTGGCTCCTGTCCTGGTTCTGATTCTCTGTCGCTCAGCTCAGCTCCCACTCAGTCAGCCTGGAAGTCCTCTGATCATCTGATCACAATGGCAGGCAGTAAAAGTTCCTGGTTTTCCTTCCTCACTCTCTGGATTCCACGACTCCTCCTCCAAGGCTCCAACTCCAACCCTGTGCCCCTACCTGGCAGGCAAGGGTTAATATAGAACAATGTGTCCTTTGATGCCTTTGCTGGTTTTTTTTCCCCTACACTACTCATGGTGATCACAATGATTGGTCCTCCTAACGGACCAATCGCTGAGACTTGTTCACCAATCATAGTTCAGCTACCCATGGCTATTGCTGATTGGCCATATGTTTCCCCTCTTGATTGGCTGCTATCCTAGTCTTTCAGGTCATTTTTAGTGCAAGTTTGCAACTGCTGCAAGTGCATTTAGTGGAGTTAGGTTGGAGTCGGAGTTCTGGAGAGTAGGAGTGCGGAGGACAGGTGGTGCGACAGATGGAGCGAGAACTAAGCAAGCCTGGGAGACAGACAATTGACCCAATGACTGCCCATTACAGACTGAGGGAGGGAGCGACTAGCGAGTGTTACTGTTCTCGCCTCGGGCGGCTGATGGAACGCGTGTCGCGGACTTGGGGGGAGAACCTCGCTCTATTTGCTACTGTGGGTCTGCGCGACGCCTGGACTGGGTGGGGTGATGGGGGTCAGGAGTCGGACTGGAGAGGAGATTCAGGCGACTGATTTGGAGAGACCTCTGCGCTGCTGCTGCCTGCATTCGGGATTTCGGAGTCGGCGGCTGCCCTGAGGGAGACCGTAACAGTATACAGACAGTAGGTGAGCGACAAAATGTGATGCTGCTGGTGCCTTACTGTGTCTGGGCTGGCTGTGGAAGTTGGAATGGGGGGGTGGAAACTGCAGCCACGTGGCTGCTGTGATTGTGCAGCTGTGCTTCGACTGCTCCAACTGCCTCGGTCCTGCAGTTTAGACAGGCTACTGGTGTTGTTCCACCAACTGATGCCGGTGTTTTTGTAACAGCTGTCCACCTCAGCCCTCATTACTGGACTAGAAGGGCATAAAACCGGGTAACTGGAGTAGAGGGCTGATTTCTGGATGATCCGGAAAATTACCGGGTAGGTGGCAACCCTACCAACTCATAAGATGTTCCCTGCAGCCGTTGCTGTACTGTATCATGTTACTATTTCCCCTCACACCGGCTCTGCAACCTGTGAAAATTGTGATGCTTGTTGTAGTCATCCTGTCCTCTTTCTTTCCCGTGAATCTTACCCAACTTAAGCACCTTTAAAATAAAGGCACTTGTGCTCAAAGGTCTTCCATACAAGTACATAAAATGATCGACTTCTTGTATATGAGTAAACTATTACTAGGCAGAACATTTCTTTAGGTTACAGCTGTGCATTTCTTGGGAATTAATTTGCAGTCATGTGATGTGCTTTAACCAATAAAATTCTAGGATTCCTAGGTCTTTTCAAACCAATTTCATAAACCAGTATAACTGATGTGATCTTTTTTGTACCTGATCTAATCCATGAGGCCATGCAGGATATTCCCGTGTTACAAAACTTCACTGTAAACTCTGTAAGCACCAGATTTCTTTATCAGTCCTTTAGAAAGAAGTTACAAGTAAACCAAACTGAGTCTACCTCTATTTCCACAAGTGTTCACTATGCAGAAATAGTGACCACTCAGACTTGCATCTGGAATGTGCCTAAGAGAATACTGTTCTCCAACATCCTTCCATATCCCAGTCCATAACTACCTTTGCCCAACTCTTCTGAAAAGGAATGGGATCCACTATAGCAGGGCACAGCCCTGGATCGCAGGAGATCCAGATTCAAATCACACCACAGACTCTTCCTTACTGTGTGACCCTGAGCGAGTCAGTTAATCTCCTAGTGCTTCAGTCTACCCAAATATAAAACTAAGTTCTCTAACAGAACCCTACTTAAAGTGAGATACTGAATCTCAGCTGGGCTACCAAGGTAACTAAATTGTAAATAATCTCCCTTCCTCATAGTGATGCTCCTAGGACACTGCATATTCCTTCCTAGCCCAAGTGATTAACAAGGTTCTAAATATATTGTACAAATTGTACATAGCAACATATTGTGTTGATTGGGGTTCATCCTGTCAACCACTAAACCACCAGAGATACATCTGCTTCTGAAATGGGCAGTGGGACTGGGTGGGGGGGGCAACTAGACTACCAGTGAAACAGTCAGTTGCTTCAGAAGCAGGCACTGGGATCGGAAGAGGATGGGGGTACCACTGAACAACAGGGAATGTTCTGTACATGCAAAACAGGCACAGGGGATCAGGCAAGGGTGGAGAGTACCACTGGACACCAGGGAATATTCTGTATATGCAAAAAGGGATTGAGTGTGGGAGAAGAAAATTTAAGACATGGCACCAGTGCTGCCGGGTTGGGGGGGGGAGAGAGAAAGAGGTTGCCCACTACTGTACATGTTGTTAAAAACAGGGTTTTGCAAGCATTAAATAGCACTGCCAAAGCACCCTTTTAGCACTTCCAAAATCCCATCAAAATACCACTGCTGTCTGTATGCAAGAGGTGTTCTTTTGCATGGATGCAGTAGTGTGTTTAGTGTGACTGCACTGAACTCTTATCTGTCTCTGACTGTCACAGCAACACTATACTGACTTAGCGCAGGGCTAACCCGGTTACTGTTGCACTAAGCATTTGAAAATGGGTCCTGTGTCACTTTAAAGAAGGAAGTGTGCCTTTATGGGATCAGTACTTGACATGGTCAACTCTTTTGGCATCATATTATTTCTAGTTGAAAACCCATGTTTTATGATCGATTACCTTCTCAAAAATTCATTGATCCTGACTTTTTTTTGTCAGTTTCTTTCTTAGTAGAACTGAAATGCATGCTAATAGTGTAATTATATTCCAGCCTTGTTTTGTTTGGATCTACTCTTATTGCATACTTCCTGAACATTAGAACACTTCCCCTACTCGCCACACATGATGCAGTAGTCTAATCTCCTCCCACTGCATCACGTGTGGTTGAACTGTGTTGGTGGTGTTCCCAAGTCCAGAAAAGATACAGTATAGTTGGCAGCCTGTTTTTCACTTTTTAAAAGAAAAACAGAACCAAAAATCAAACAAACAGCTACATCAGCAATCTGTAAAAAAATGTAAGCAATTATGCTATTTTTTTTAACTAAAAACACTGAGGTCTAAGGGGTTGACAGTGTTACTGTAAGAGGTAAGGATGGAGATGGGTCCTTTGAAAAAGGGTTCTCTAGCAAAATCTATCAGGCACACCATTAAGAGTGTCACTGTGTATCTACTGCACAATGCAGCATGCATTTTTCACAAACTATGCATTGATAAATTTGTTTAATGCACCTTACAGCTTCGCTACTACCTGTTCCTATGAGGGGGGATGAGTGTTCTGTTTTTCTTCTTTATTAATTTAAAAGTACCATATGTGGTTAATGTCTGTCGTGTATGGATTTCCATCCTAACTAAAAAGTTGTTGTACTACAGTTCAAAGGATATGGAATCCTGTTGCACCTTCATGCGGTACAATAGCTTTTTAATCAGACAGAGAATAACTAACCCCACTCGATGAACAGGCTGGTAGCTTCACACCAAGTGAGTGTGGTGACACCATGGGCACAAGATCAAAGCTGGGATGCCCTTATGATGTCACCACACTCATGGGGTGTGAAGTCAAGAGTTATTCATGAAGTTTTTTTTTTTGTTTTTAATTATTTTATTATAAATTATATTTGAGCAGAGTCCAGCACAGTGGCTCGGAGGACTAAAGTGCTTGTGTGTTACCTGTTGCCATGCTGACAACCTGGATTCAGGAATGACCTCAGGTTGCTGGGAGCTAGCTTGAGGGGGGGCACAGGATCGAGTGTCCAAGAGACAGTTTTCCTCTCCCAGTGAGGGGTGGCCAAGCCATCTTAGCCTTTGACTGCCACCAGATGGAGGCCCAGGGGTAGTGCAGGTTCTGAAAGGCTTCTAAGGGTGGGATCTGCAGTTCTGCAGTACATGCATGCCTTCATGTACATGCACTTGCATGCTGTTGTAGCTGTGGAGGGAAGAGAGATGAGGAAACAATGGAAAATTGAATCAGGTGGGCTTACTGAAGCCCCACCCACTCTCCCTTCACCCGCACCACCGTTCAGTCCTGAAAGTCCCCCCTCCCCACAGGATCTGCTGCCCTAATCAGCTGATACTCCAAGTCGTGGATCTGGATGGTTGGAGAGTGAGTCTGATTAGGGCAACAGTGTAGAGAAATTATTCACATTCTAAACTATGAATGCTTTCTCAGAATGTTGCAAGCAGTTGTTTGTTGATTTTTGAAAACGCATCTGAAATAGGCTGATCCTATATTATAATGTAAAACCCTCGATGGAAACACAGCCTCAATAAATTGTACTTGTACATACTAACATATCATGGTGATGAAAGGGATGTAGAGTCCATCTTGTCCACCCTTCCTGCTGCATGGCATATAAGCAATAACCAATGACAGGACATGCATTTCTTAGGTAGTAACGAAGGCCCCAAGTGCACTGTAACACAAGAGGCTGAAGAGCAAGTGTCCTTCAAACACCCGAGACGTGCATTAATTCTAACAAAACGCATGCCTTGTGGGTTATGGCACTTATAAAATGGGTACACAATGAGTGATGATTAAAAAAAACAGAAATATGCTGATATTTAGGTAAAATGAAGATGTCTTGTGATGCAAACAGAACTAGATAGATTCCTCTGGAAACTGAGGTTTACATAGCATGAGAAGGGGAAGCACTCTAGCTGATAAGCTTAAATGTGTCTCTTGGGTCTGAAAAGACCTAGGAATCCTACATACATCATTAGTTGGTTAATAAAACACATCACATGACTATTGTATTAATTACTATGGACCTCACACACATACCTCGGGGGCATTTGGTCATCCCAGCAGAACCACATATCAAAGCATGTTCTATTACTTACCACTAGATCCTGTCCACAGTTGCACTTGACTACATAGGGTGTCGGTATGACCAAGATTCCTTGCTCCTGAGATGTACTGCCTTACATTTCCTCATATTAATTCTAAGCCCCCATTTCTTAGCTCACGCTTTTATAAATTTACTGGATTCTGTTACTCTGTTGAGCTCACCAAGACAAATGTTCCTTTATGAGCAAGTTCTAATTTTAAGTGATTGCAAGACAGATCATTCATTCCAGTGACCCAGCCACTCTTACATATGGCACTGCCTAACTCACTACTTATACACCAATGACACCGCCTAATTTTATTAAATCAGGATCCTGAGGGGATTGGGATGAGACCACAGGCTGTGGACCCAATTTACTATACAAGCAAAACCCTTTCCTTGCCTAGGCTTCATACAATTCATCCCCACTTGGTGGCATACTTCTCTCTCTTCCCCAATGTACATTATAGTACATGGTAGTACACAATAATATAATTTTTCATTACCATGTTTATTAATTTCATCCCTCTCGCCACCTACTCCAATACCACGACTGGAAAAAAGTAAAAAAAAAAAAAAGCTCATCTGGGGGCGCAATGGAATAATGGACAGCACTGTAATTCTTCTCCAAAATAAACTTTATTCATATTTCTTTATGGCCCATTGCTCAACATTTCACCTACACTATGTAGGCTTCATCAGGAGGTGCCTCCTAATATCGTTATCAATGGCTTGGCTTCCCTTTGTGCCATAAAAATTCCCTCTGAATGGGGATCGGTCAATCCTGGTTGTTATTTTGATAAAGACTTCCCTTTATATTTGCTGTTTCATTTTCCTGTTTTAACCTTTTTATCCTTCAAAGGCTTCTTTCAAAACAAACCCATACTATTTGCTTCAGAACGCCACTCTAATTCTTTTACATGTTCTATTGTAGCTTCTCAGGACATACTATCCAATACTGTGACTGCCATGGCTCCACCCTTCCTGTGGCCAGGGGGTTGTGCGAGTTGCTGCCTTCACAGCCAAAAAAGTATAGTTATGTAAGAATTTACCTTAAGAGTAGATCTTCGAGAGAGGCTCTTGCAGTAGGTAATCACCTTGAGGACTGCACCTACTGGCATTAGGACCACACGGAAACTTTTGCTAGCAGTGTGATGGGGGACTGCCCACCTGATTTCATGTGACGGATGTCAGCATGACACTATATGGTGGGTAGTCCCCATGCCCGCCTTCCAGTTCTCCCACCAGAGACATCCAAGGAGGTGTGACAGGAGAAAGGAGAAAGGAGGCACTTGGAGCTTGAAACAGGCTGATGGAAAAGGAGCAGTCAATAAACTCAGGGGAAAGAGGGAGGGGAAAAAGGTTACCTACTGAAAGAGTTTCAGTTGAAGATCTACTGTTACGGTTAGTTCTTATATAACAACTGTACTATCTTACTTTGAGAGGGCTCTTGCAGTAGGTAATCATTTTGAGAACAGAGTCCCAAGTAGTGTGAATCAGAGGAAACTGAAACATGGGAGGCAGGAAAGGCTGCAGAAAAAGCAGGAAGCTCAGGACAGGAGATCCTAAAGCACAGATAGGCCAAAACCTGTCCTTCACTCAGAGGCAATGTCCAGACTGTAATGTTTGGTGAAAGTGTGGACAGAACTCCAATTAGCAGCCACACAAATATCAGCGGCTGACACATTCTTGAAACAAGCAGTAGAGGCATCCATGCTTCTAGTGGAATGCCCTTTACCTTCCCCCGGGAGAGGCTGCCCATATTTCTGGTAATAGAAAACAATACAGTTTGCCAATCACTAAGACACTGCTTGGAAACTGCCGTGCCTTCTCTCTTTAGCATGAAAAACAGGACAAGCTGGTCCGACTTTCTAACAGACTTGGCACAATTAGTGTAATAATACCAACTTCTGTGAACATCCAAGGAATGCAGAAGTGCGGCCCCTCCCCGCCATTAGAATGCTCAGGGCAATAAACTGGCAGTTGAATTTACTGGATTAACAAATTCAGATACCACCTTTGGTAGAAATTGAGGGTTTGTACGCAAAGCCACCCTATCCTTATGAAAAATCAAATAAGGCTCCTTACACATCAGGGCCTGAACCTCAGAAATCCTCCAAGTGGAAGTGACAGCAACCAAATACAGCACTTTCCAAGACAGCACATATCACAAGAACTGGCCAGTTCGAAGGGAGGCAGGGTCAGTGTCTCTAAAATAAAATTAAGATCCCATGGCGGCACGAGATTGCGCTCTGGCAGTTACAAGTGGAGGATCCCTTTTAGAAAGGTATTAGAAACCTCCAATTTGAGACACAGTTTTGTCTTCCACCAGGGTGTGGTAGAAACATAGAATTTGATGGCAGATAAGGACCGCTTGGCCCACCCAGTCTGCCCATTTTCCTACCTAATGGATAAGCTGCAGATCCTAATTAACCAGCAGCCTACTTCTTTCTACCCCCACCCCCTAGAATTGCCTTATGAATGTCCCATGCATGCTTGAATTCCACCACTGTTTTTGACTCCACAACCTTCCTCCGAAGGCTGTTCTATGCATCCACAACCCTCTCTGAAAAAATACTTCCTTACAATACCTCTGAGCCACCCCATCTTCAAATTGTGCCCTTGTTCTTGCACACCTTTTTTTTGAAAGATGCTACCCTCTTGGACTTTGTTGATTCCCTGAGGTACTTGAAAGTTTCTATTATGTCCCCTCGCTCCCTCCTTTCCTCGAGGCTATACATATTAAGCTCCTTAAGTCTCTCTTCAGATGTCTTCCGGTGCAGACCCTGCACCATTTTAGTTGCCCTCCTCTGGAGGGCTTCCATCTTGTCTATGTCCTTGCGGAGATTGGGTCTCCGGAACTACACACAGTACTCCAGATGGGATCTCACCAGCTGTCTGTACACAGGTATAACAACTTCCTGTTTTCTGCTGGTGATGCCTCTCTCTATGCATCCCAGTATCCCCCCAGCCCTCCTTACTGCCCTCTCACATTGCTTGCCCACCTTTAAGTCATCTGATTGGACTACCACCAGGTCGCTTTCCATTTTGTTGTTGTTAGTATCTCACCCCCCATTGTGTACTCTTCCTCTGGGTTTTTGTTTCCCAGGTGCATTACCTTGCACTTCTTAGCATTAAATCTAAGCTGCCATACATTTGACCATTCCTCTAACCTTGCCAAGTCCCTTATCCTTTCCACCCCACCTTGTGCATCAACTCTGTTGCAGATCTTTGTGTCATCTGCAAAGAGACATACTTTTCCTTCCAGGCCCTCTGCAATGTCGCTTATAAAGACAATGAAGAGGACCAGTCTTAATACTGAACCCTGCGGTACCCCACTAGTAACCCCCCCTTCTTCTGAGTGGACTTCATTTACTATTACTCTCTGTGTCTTATTCTCCAGCCAATTCTTTACCCAGGCTGTCATCTTGGGACCCACTCCCAGGCTGGCTAACTTGTATATTAATCTTTTGTGTGGGCTGAGTCAAATGCCTTGCTGAAGTCTAGGTAGACCATGTCCACAGCCCCTCCCTGATCTACTACTTTGGTCACCCAGTCAAAGAAATCTATTAGATTCATCTGGCATGACCTTCCCGCTGTGAATCCATGCTGCCTTGGGTCCTATGCCCCTCTAGCCTCTAGGTACTCGACAATTCTTTCCTTCCGAAGTCATTCCATCATTTTCCCTATCACTGAGGTTAAACTAACAGGTCTGTAGTTTCCTACTTCTGCCCTGTTCCCACTTTTGTGAAGGGGAATCACATCTGCCCTCCTCCAGTCCTCAGGTACCACCCCATCCTCCCATGATTTGTTAAAGAGGGTAGTCAGTGGTGTTACTAGTTCTACCCTTAGTTCTTTTAGAATTCTGGGATGAATCCCATCAGGCCCCATTGCTTTGTCCACCTTCAGTTTTTAAGAGTTTCTTTAGAACCCTTTCTTCTATAAATGGCCTGGTATCCACTTCTGTATCCAGAGTGTTTCTATTGTTTATTTTAGGTACCTCCCCCTCTTTGTTTGTAAATATTGAGCAAAAATATTTTTTTAGTATCTCTGCCTTTTCATAGTCACCCTCTGCCCACCCCCTCCCCTTTATTAAGCTTCACTATCCCTCCCTTAGTCTTCCTTTGCTCCCTGATGTACCTAAAAAAGGTTTTATCCCCCTTCTTAACTGAGTTGGCTATCTTTTCCTCAGTTCGGGCCTTTGCTGTTCTGACTGCCTTCCCAGCTTCCTTTTGCTTTAACTGATACAATTCTCTGTCCTGTTCCTTCTGTGACTCCTTGTACTTTCTGAATGCTTTCTTTTTCTCTTGAACCTTCACTGCCACCTCCTTTGAGAACCATAGTGGTTTCTTACATCGTTTTGTTTTGTTTATTTGCTTCACACAAAGGCTTGTTACATCTGTGATGGCAGTTTTTATTATTCCCCATTGTTCTTCCACCCCTCCTTCCTGCCCATTTGCTAGTGCATTCCTTAGGCACTCACCCATTTTGGCAAAGTTAGCCCTCCTGAAGTCCAGTACTTTTGCCTTTGTATGGCTTGACTCTATTGCTGTGTTCATTGTGAACCATACTGTTCGATGGTCGCTAGTTCCCAGATGGCTACCCACTTCTACATCTGTGATCCTCTCTCATCTCCATTTGAGAGGACCAGGTCTAAGACTGCTCCCTCTTGAGTGGGCTCCAATACTAGTTGTCTAAGGCATGCCCCCTGTAGGGCATCTAGAATAACCCCACTCTTAGAAGTGGCTGCTGCAACTGCATTCCAGTTAACATCTAGCATATTCAGATCACCCATCAGCAATATCTCCCCTTTTTCTGCCATTCTAAGTATACTTTCTATCATTTCCTTGTCCATTTCCTCCCCCTGAGAGGGGGGGTCTGTATACAACCCCTGTGCAGATTGTGGTGCCATTGCCTGTCTCCAAATTGACCCATAGTGCTTCTTCTCCTCCCTGTTTACCCTTTTGTTCTGTTGCTTTGATTCCTTCTCTTATGTAGAGAGCTACTCCTCCTCCTCCTCTTTTACCCTCCCTGTTCCTCCTGTAGACAGTGTATTCTGGTATGTTTATGTCCTAGTCATGGTTCTGTGTGTACCATGTTTCTGTGACTGCCACAATATCCAGATGTTCCTCCTCCATCAAGGCCACTAATTGAGGAAGCTGGTTACCCAGACTACGGGCATTGGTACTCCTTGCTCTCCAGTTTTTGATGGCTTTACCTTCTGTAGCAGATTCCCCCACTGACCTTTCTACCTTGGTCTTTTTCTCATTTAGTGCCCTGTTTTGTAGGGGGAGGCTGGGATTTCCTGTTGTGGTAAGCAGAAACATCCGACAGGTGGATCTTTAGAGAAGAGTAGCCCATGCCCAAGTCAGACAGGTGCAGGAGATACTCCAGAATGTGTAGTACCAGGCAAGAAAAAAGGGGATCCCAACACTTTGAGGTGGCCCATATGGAGACGTGCTTCAACTTCAAGGCATATGTAGTTCTCATAGACAGCTTTCTGGCCTCTACTAGAACCTGCACCACTATGGAGGAAACTCTGAAATGAGAAGCAGCTATGTCTTGAGGTGCCACACATTAAGGTGAAGGGACTTCAGCCCGGGAAGGACCAGCGTGTCCCTCTCCCGAGTAAGGAGATTATGACAGAGGAGCAGGGGAACCAGAGGTTCCACTGCCAACTACTGAAGGAGGGGAAATCAAACTTGGTGAGACAAAAATGGGGCTATCAGAACCATGTGCGCCACTTCCACCTGAAGCTTGAACAGTACACCCTGCAGAACCAGAAAGAGAGGGAAGGCATACAAAAACCTCCCTGTCCAGCAAACAAATAGTGCATCTTGCCAGAAAACACCAGGCCCGGGAGTGAGCGAGCAAAACATGGGAAGTTTTGCAATGTCTGGGGAGGCGAACAGATCTAGGTCTGGATGACCCCATAGGTCAGAAATGTGTTTGACCACGTCCTGCTTGAGCTCCCACTCATGAGCTCTGACTCTGATGCAGCTGAGACTGTCCTCCTTCAGGCCCTCTGGTTCTGCCATCTGGGCCTCTGTCAGGGTACCAGACGCCTACTTCCCCGACATACCCAGGTTACATGCCATCAGGCTTCCATATTCCAGGTTATGGAGCCCCTTATTCTCCTCTGGGATACTCAACACCACCTTATCCATAAGCAGGTTACCCGACGCCTGGGTTCTCTGTGGGGTACCCACTAGCTTATCCTCCGCCTCCTCAGCCTCAGGCAGACTTCCGGGCCATCTTGAAGTCTTGGTGGTTCGAGACTAAGGCTCAGCTCTATTCTGAGTTGAATAGGCAAGGCAGAATTTATTTAAAGACGCCCAATCCCGTAGGCTCTGAATGCCGCACAGATAAATTGACACATCTTCAGAAATAAATCAATAAACACAAAAATAATTAAGAACATAAAATAACACTTCATACAATCGCTACACATAAACAATACACTAAATATCAAATTAGCAATAACTATAATCAAATAGCCACCATCCTCCTCAGGAGATGCCCTGAGGCTCTGCAGATCTGCCTCCTAGGCCTTCTCTTACACTGGCCCCACGCCACTTGTCGTTGGGCCCTCAGAAGGTACCTTCATCAGGGTGTATGCAAGGTGGAACCCCCCCTCGACATCGGAAAGCCCTCCCAACCTGATGTCCGTTCCTCTGATTTGGATCAGACTCTGAGTCAGGTGGCTCTTTTTGTGTTTTGGGATTCGAGATGCCTTTCCTGGAAGAACCATAGCTTAACGAGTCTCGAAATCTCCACCTGAAACTCCTAGCACCCACTGTTACACTGCAGAACCAATTTTAATGAACTGAATTAAATAAAACACTAAAGATTTATTTGGACTTGCACATAAAATGGAACAATGATGTTTAAGATATTGAGGAACAATGGGTAATGTCACCAGTAGGGCTATGGTAGTGTACACATAGCCATTGCCGGGGTTCGTATGGTTCAAAAGAACCCCCCTTTTGAAATCTCCCCTTTTTTTCCATTATTTGTAAAAAAAATGTTCAATATTTCTGTTTATTTTATGACTGCCACAGAGTGCTTATGCACACATGATGAACACCAGCACTTTCTCTCTCTGCATGTGTCCCCCCCTCATCATCTGCTGTTAATCAGTTTCCTCAGTGCCAGTGTAACCCCTAGATGGCGCTATCCCAGGGGCTACTACCCCTGCCTGATTTGCCACTAACAGGTTGAGGGGCCTGGATCCAATGGCGGGTGCCTCCACCCAGAGGTCAGGGTTTGCAATAGTTAAACTTACTTGGTCACAGCCCTCTGGGACACTGCAACCCCCCTTTCTTCCCACTAGTGGCCCACACAATATATCAGAATTACCTTCACAGTATACACTACCCCAGGACTAGTTCCGCACTAGGACCTCTCCTGAAATAAGATACAGTGCAACAATCACAGTACAGTACTTCAACATAGACAAATACCTCAGGAAGTATAACTTTGCTGAAACAAGCAGCTCTGATTTATTTAGGGGATATAACAAGGACAGGGGAAATCAGGTTAATTAGCTTATCACTTTACTATCTACCTCATGGCTCTGTGCATAGGCTCATCTCTACCAGTCCCTGGGTACCCAAGCCCTAGTGGCTAGTCCAAACTGCGGGCAGCTGGTAGGGGCCCTTTCACACAGTGAAAAGAAAATTAGTTTAAACAGTCAGCAGTACAGTGATTCCATTTGGATTTAATGTGGCAATTCAACAGGAGCGACCTGAATTAGTACTCACGACCTCCAAACAAGATAGGGTCCTTCAACGTCAGCAGGGCTACTCTTGAGCTCCACGAGACTCTTCACACATTTATATGGTAAAAAGTACTATACCAGGCAGGCTGCTTCTCTATCCCGATCGCATTACTGGACAATACCCGGAGAACACACAGCAGATTCAGTTCCTGACAGACCGAGTGCAATTCAACAATTTCTCCAGTCTTCTACAGGGTGAGCCTGGTTTCTACTCTTCAGAGATCCTTTGATTCTTTTCACAGGACGGATTCAGTCCTAACAAGCAGTTACACAAGCTGCAGACCGAACTCTGGGCCTTACACACGCTTTTTAACTGAAACTGTGCACTGAAGGAGCACAGGGTTTCTTTTCCTTCACTGCCAGATCTAAACTGAAACTCCAACAGACAAAATCGGGCACTTCCTTTGAGTTCCTCCCAGTTCTTGACTGGATTGGCTGTCACTCACAAGACTGCTGCTGTTGGTCCAAAAGGCGCTTGAAGCCTAAACTACATCTCCCAGAGTCACTGCCCATACAATCCTCTTGTGGCTGGCCCAGATTATGAGTCCAAGTTCTGATTCGTCCAAGGCACCATTTTAGAGCTAGCTTACCCCACACTGATTGGTCCAGTTCAGCAGTTCAAAACCAGAATGGGGAACTAGGCAGACACAGTTCTGACTGCAAAGAAAGCAGGTTAGACAAACTGTAATTTCATTATTACTGTAAATGATTTCTGGCAAACAGTTACATCTTTCAGATAGGTTCCTTTGCACTCCTAGTGACTGCAAAAATGGAGTGAATTGGCAGCAGCTCTGAGTGGTACTCAAACAGAGAAGCACACAGTCCTCCCATACAACTAATTATGTCTGCAAGCAGACAGCTCTTAAAGAGACAGTACCAGAGGCTCTAAAAACACTCACTGATAAATGGCTTAAACGCCAAACACCATTCAGGCTTGGAGCATTCAAGCAAGCTCCTGGAAGTCTTTTGGGAACCCCCATTTGCAGGGGGGTTACACCAGCAAGATGACTGGAGCTGCTTTTTGAGTCTTTTTCATCACTGTCCCCCTATGGCTGGCCAATTGCAGCTCATGACAGCATCATGAGTGTGACTGGAATACAGCACGACTGCTGCCCACAATTCACACTGTCAGCTGGCACTCAAGGAAGATGGAGCATGGCAGCAGGCTCAGAGACGACATCTCCAGGAGCACCAAAAAAAAAGAGTAGAGGACTTAGACTTACAATTTTACCAGTCACCGGCAGATATATTTTGCTGGCCATAATTGCCAGAAATGTGTCCGTTATTAACTGCATACCAAGGGATAGGCTGTGCAGAACTGAGCAAAGGAGCTTATCAAGTGGTTGGGCTGAAAGATTCAGAAAGAAATTACTTAAATCCTCCTCTATACAGAATTCAAAGTTGTCATGTTTCATATGCCTCTTTTTAACTTTTCATAAATTAAGCAAAAGAGGTACACAGTGGAAAGGCAATGCAAGTGTTTGAAAGGGTCTGGCTGGGATCTACACTGCCACCTCACTAATTGTGCTGTTCAGAGAGGTCTTTGCTGTGGTCCCATTTTTATTGACATCAAGTTCCATTTTTGTCTGTGCTATCTGTGCCAGACACAGTTAAAACAAATATGTTGTGATAAGCATTTTCTCCAGATGATCTCATGTGTCAATAGTATGGCATTTGTTGCTACAGTTCAGTGTTACGATCATACCCACTATACTTTTGGAAGTATGGTGGGGGTGGGCATTTAGGAGATGGTAACTTTACACAGGGAATCCCTGCCACTGTCAAATTACCTTTCCCCTAACTCCCATTGTCATGCCTTCCACACTGGAGAATGAAGTGCGGGCAACAAGTGTAGTACCCAATACTGAACTAAGAATTATGTTAGAGATTTTTTTTCCAAGCAGGGTGCTTGGTATAGAAACATAGACAGTGATGGCAGAAAAAGACAGAGTTCCATCCAGTCTGCCCAAGTTCCCTATAATCCCTGGAACCTACCATTTTTCCAGGGTACTAACCCTCCCCATCCTCTCTCTATTCTCCTCCTTTTTCCTGTTGCCCCGGTAACCATTATTCGCTTCATTATGGTCCCAGCCCTGCTTGAATCCTCTGATTGTTTTTGCACCCACCAATTCAGCTGACACACTCTTCCAAAGTTCCACCACCCTTTCCGTAAAGCAGTACTTCCTCACATCTCTCCAGAATCTACCTTCTGTTAATTTCCATTCGTGTCCATGTGACCATGAATTGGTACTCAGGTTAATGGTATCCCGCAGTCCACTCTGTTAATTCCTTTAAGGAACTTGAAGGTCCCTATCACATCTCCCCTCTCCCTTCTGGTCCCTGAGTACATATTTAGTGCCTTGAGGTGTGCCTCATAGGATCTGCCCTGCTGTCCCTGAATCATTTTAGTTACCCTGTGCTGCACTGTCTCCAATTTATCCTTATTATTTCTGAGATGAGGACTCCAGAACTGGGCACAGTACTCTAGGTGAGACCACACCAGGGATCGGTAGAGGGGAAGTATTATCTCCTTTCTTCTGCTATCAATACTCCTACTGATACATCACAGCATCCTGCTAGCCTTGCTATAGGCCATGTTGCACTGACTACTGCTTAAATGGTATATTGAGTTGGGGAGGGTGGGGGTTACAACAAGGAGTAGAGCATTAGTTCTCACACTTTGCGATAGTAAGCCTCCCCAAGCCATGAAAAGGATTTTGACCCTCTCTCAAATTTGGAAAAAAATCTTGGACCTCCCCACAGGAAAAAAAAAATCTACTTTGTACAGTACACCAGGAATAAAGTGAAACTAGTAATGTTGACTGAGTATATTCTCTTTTTATTCAACTTACTGCTCTCTACCCCTAACCCAGCACCCCAGGTTATACTTGTCACTCCTTTTTTCTGACTCTTGGGTACATGTTACTCTGTCTGGAACAACCAACCTAGCCAATTCATATCTCCCTCTGTTACCCTGTTGTTAAGCAACTTCTTGTACCCTTACCTCAGGTGACACCTGAAAAAATGCATCAGATCTCTGTGCCTTTCCCAGTCACTATTTTACATACAAATACCTACTATAGAAATGAGCCTTGACTCAGTGTGCCTTTCCAATGCACTAATTTGCAAATAAATTCCTATTGTATAAACAAGCCTTGACCACCGCTCATACGGTCCATCCTCAGGCAGTGTATCACTAAGAACCCAGCTGGGATTGCTGAATCCAGGCATTAATTTATGTGTAAATACACACCTACAAACAAGCTATGGCTCAATGGGGGCTTCCTGGTCAAATATTTGTGCATAAGTAAAGAACTTCACCTGCAATTATCCAAATTTAATTTGTTTTATTCTTTCACACAAAACAGCCAAAACTTAAAATTTAAATACTGTTCATTCTCAGACTTGACCGGGCCTCCCCTGGAACAATTTGGGGCCCCATTGGGAGGCTGGTCTCACCAGTTGAGAACCACTGGAGTAGAGGGGAGCTCAGATATGAGTTATATAGGCTTAAAATAAGCCATGAAAGTGCACCACAGAGCATACCATAGCCCATAGTTTCTGAGGGACATACTAATTCTGAGACAATGCCTTAGGTATATTACAGTAGCAGCATCTTGCTGCCCTCCGGTACTGAACACATATATGTATTCTCTCTGTAGCCAGCCAGATAATAATTTTGCTTAGAGCAAGGGGCATAGAAGGTCTCAGATACAACTTCATTAGCTTCAAAATAAGCCCTAAATTCACCACATGACTTCTGGGGTCCTAGCAGCCCTAAGACCCACAGCTTTTTTAAAGGTTGCAGACTGCATAAAAAGAACCACGCTTGTGAAAATCCTGGCAACAGCCCTGCGACATCTCCTGCTGTCCACTGTAGCTCCCATTAAAGGGAGTCAGACAGATGCCGGATCTGATTGTGGTAACTTTATCTGCAAAGAACCAAGCAAACTCATCACACCACTCTTGTGAAAAGGCTCCCCGAGGCTGGAGACAGATTGGATTGTACAACCTGTCCACAGTCCAGAAGAACTGGTCAGTTCTGTGCAGCAGCAATCTCCCTGGACAGGAATTCCACCTTCTTACAGGAGATTGCTGATTTATAGACCACATAATGGTCCATCAGTCTAAGTCTGTCACACTCCAGGCCCAATTTCCACCAGCTCCTCTCTACCCTACATCCCACTCTCCTCAACTCCTTCAAGGTCTCATCAAACCATGGAGACCTTGAATGAAGAGTGAGTAGATGAACATGAACAGGAGCTTTGGAATCCAGGGCTGCCACCACCGCCTTATTATAGGCAAGTACTAGATCCCCTGGATCCATGCATTCACTTGGTATACCTGATAGATCTAGGACCATCATTAGGCCATCTGGGGTAACACCCCTCAAAAGGTGGTACCAGACCATCTCCATAGGGGCAGACCTACTGGGGAGAGCCACAAAACTGAACCCAATGGTGTGATGGTCGGACCACCCGACTGGCTCCACCACCAAATCGGATATTTCCATCCCCAGGAGGAACACCGAGTCCAATTCATGACCACCAATATGGGTCAAGGAGGTAACAACCTGTGCAAGGCCCAACAAACTCATTAGCTGGAGGAAGTTTTGGCCAAAATGTGAGAGTTCATCGTCAACCCAGGCATTGAAATCCCCCAGGATCAGCCATCTGAGGATTCCCAATGCCAGGTTGACAATGAAGTCTGCGACTTCCAGCAGGAAAACTTTCCCATCTCCTGGTGGATAGTAGATGAGAAGAATCCTGCATCCTACACCCTCGCCCATGATACATTCAAAGGAGTTGGTGCTCCCCCACTGGAACCTCCACAAGGTTCAGTTCTGATCTAAAACAGATGGCTACACCCCCACCCATACGGTCCATCCTCGGGCAGTGTATCACCAAGAACACAGCTGGAATTGCTGAAGCCAACACTGGCCCGGCATTTTCATCCAGCCAAGTCTTGGTGATGCAAGCCAGGTCCGATGACCCAGCAAGATCCACTATTAAAGCAGTCTTGTTCTTAATGGACCTGGCATTGCATAACACCACCAGAGTAGGATGAGTTACCAAAGAAGACCATGTTTCTTGCCTGCCAAAGGCAGAGCCCTTGGGTATGGGAACCAGGCAGGGAGGACCCCTTTCCTGGACCCATTTTGCCCTAGGGCATCTCCTTGTTCCCACTATCCCAATCCCCCACTTCTTTCCATTCTCCCACCAGACCCAGACTCTGTCCTCCTCCTCCTAATTATCCCCAGAGCCTGACACCACCTATATACTTCTGGGGACAGTGGAGGACAATTAAAAGGACAGAGATCCCTGAGCCTGGAGGGGGAATAATGCCTGACTGTCACTGCACCTTCCAACACATCTTCACAGCACACAGCAAGCAACACAATATTCAAAAAACCTCCAAAATACACATGCTCTACTCACTCGCAACTTCCACCTAACCCACACAACACCCACGCACCCCCAACTACTCAACCAACCTATGTTTACCCCTATCAAACTTTCCCACACCACACACACAACTTCCACAAAATACTATAAACTCAATCAAGCACACATACACTTCACACAATAAACAATCAAATAAACACTAATCACAATATTATAAAATGAATGTAACACAATGTGAACCAAAATATATATTAAAATTAATTTTAAATAGAATGTCCAGTCCAAAATGTTCAGATAAGATTAGTCCATAGAGCTCCCATTATCTTGGACCAGAAATTAACCCTTTCCATGCCTTCAAAACTCCCATCTCCAAGGCTGAGAGGTTTAAAATTGAAATGAAATTAAACAAATGCACCCAGGAGCTCACACCTCCAAGGCACCACAGTGTTACTGTTGTGGAAGTGCTGACATGTCTCCCATGGTCCACGGTGCACACTGCCAGCTGGGTCACCTCCTCACAGATATGCATCCGTGGAGGCAGCCCTGTGGTCTGGGGGCTCCTCCTTGTCCACCCCTACTTGTCCGTGCCTGTCACAATGGCTGGGAGTGTACATGGACAATCTGGTTTTGGTCTGCCAAGGGCTGTGGAATGGCAGGCATTGATGGGACTGTCAGAGCAATAGGCTAGAATATCAATTACTTATTATGGGCACTGAGCTAAGTATTCAGCCCTGTGTCATAAAATATGTATAAAACCATATAAAGCAATGTAAGACTGTCTCAGATCCTTACTTTACAGTCCACTGTATAAAACGTTCTAGATAATTATGAATAATGTTTCTGTCACATCTTTATAGTATATAAAATAGATTTTATTTTTCCCTGTACAATATTTCTATTTACTAGGAACTGTTGAATAGATAATAAAACATTGTAAACACTGTGAAAAGCAGCATAAACATAAAACAACAAAGGTTTCAGAAAATAAACAAGAATAACAGAAAATACAACTTACAATTTTGGTAACTTTTGTAAACAGTAAATTGTGCTTGCATAAACTTTAGAAGTCACTTGTAAGTAATTCAAAAGAATCTGGTTGAGTAAACAATCTAAGCTGTGTTTCATTGCATAAAGATTTAAAATAGCTTTGTCTTATTAGTATTTCAAAACTTCTCTTTGCAACATATTTAAATACTTTTTCTTAGGCAAAATGTTTATATACCTTTATGTAGATTTGAGCTTTTTCTATATACTCAACGCTCCAGTATTTAAGAAATTATTTTCCCATTCAACCCCCAGATCAATCCAATTAGAATATTATAAACATTATTTAAAATAATACTCAAAACATCTGGATAGCTGTAGACTATTTTCTCCTTAATTTCAGAATGTTGGTGAGAACTCTTCCTTAGATGGCAAAAGTCCTTGATAGCTCTGCTACAGTCTTTGGCTCAGCTCACACTGTTAATGGAAATCCTTCCTGACATCACTACATAAGGATCAACAGTCTGTTTTTGTTGCAGGCACAGACAGGAACACATGACTGCTCTTAGCAAACTCTGAAACTCAGTCCAAGGTTTTGGAGGTAACAATGCTTTCCATAATAAGACACAGACTCGAGTGACACAGATCTTCTTGGCATCTTTCGATATGGAGAATTCTGAGACATCTCCTCACAAACTGGGTTTTAAGTCCACCTCATTATGATGCATATATGCAAGATCTATCAACACTGATTGGATCATGCAAATGATGAAAGGAGTGGCTAGTCACTCTCTCTTAGGACAGTCCCTTTTTGCAAAGTCCTTGAGTTTGAACATTTTTCTGTTTAAAATATTTTTTTCTTATAACTTTTGAATGCATCAAGATGCAGTCTTCAAACAAACATTTCCAAGCTCAGGTCATTAAAGGCAGTCTTTCAAACTGTATCTCATGTCTGTGAGACAAATAATTTCTGAGATAATCTACTAATGATTATAACATCAGTTCTCAGCAGAATTAAAAAAAATGGAATAATCATTTCACTTTCCATATCTCAAGCTTTCAAATGAAGTATTTTTGTTTTCAAATTTCTGGTTAGGAACGTTTTTAAAAGCATTGAATTACATTGGTTTTGCCTTTGTTCTCCAGAAAGCACATCCATCAAAGCAGTCAGAGTTGTTTACTCCAAACTATTTAAGACAGTTTATTTCAGTCCTGTATTAACTTACAAATATAAAAATTATATCTTTGAATTGCTCATGAGCTGATCTCTCTAAAGATATTAAACACAAATATGCCACTTCTAAGACTTTTGACACAGAACACTCTTGCAAATAATTAGCATTCTGCAGCAGTTGCAGGTATCAAACTTGGCCATTTGATAGGTTTATATATTCTTTATCAATTGATGTAATTTCATACTGGCAGCATCAAAGGTAGCTTCACAACAAATACAAGCTTTCCCCAATAAAAAAACACATTGGTTATAAATGTCTTCTATTTTTTTCTTGACGATTGCTGAACAGGGTTGAGAGTAGGAGCACGGGAGGGAGAAAACTAATCAGGGTGGGCAGGGAAAAGGAGGCAGGCAAAACGGAGTGGAGGGTGGGGAGAATAAAAGAAAGGAAGAGGGGAGTGAAAACTGAATGCAGATACAGATAGTCAGAAGGGGAAGGGCAGTTTGGGAGGTGGAAAAACAGTTAAGGGGATAAACTATGAATGTGGAGATAAGTTCACAAGGGTGCAAAGGGGAGCAGTGGGGAAGCAGCTAGTACCAAAGGTTAGAAAGGAAGGATGGGGAGCAAGGATGTAGGAGATGGAAGGGTGGCAATCATAGGAGGCTCCATAATTAGGGATAGTCACTGGGGAAGGAAAGGGGACCCAAATGCAAGCAGGAGGGTGGTTTGTATGCCAGGGATGACAATGGGGATGGTGGGCCCAAGAATAAGGGAAATAGTAAGGGAGGCTGGAGGAGAACTTAATTTAGTTATACATTTGGGAATCAATGACCTTGTTGGGGAGGAGGTTGAGGTAGTGCAAAGTAGGTTCAGAGAGTTAGGGAATATCTGCAGGAAGGAAGAAAGGAAGTTTGCTGGCTTTCTCAGAGGGAATACCAGTACCACAGGCTAGCACAGCCAGGAAAAGAAGAATAGAGTATTTTAATAACTGGCTGAGGAAATGGTGCAGGGAGGAGATGTTCATCTGTGTAGGGGACTGGGAGGAAACCTGGTCAAACAAAACACTTTTTGCCATACAGGCTTCCCTTCAATAGAGAGGGTTTGAGGGTACTAGGACAAACTGGAGGAATACGAACTCATTACACTTAATTTAAACTACTGGGGGCAGTGGGCATGCAGGCTCACAGACTCTGAGAGGAGAGATCAATGAACCTTCCCCACAGTGATGGAAGAGGTCTGGAGGAGGAGGTGGAAGGGGCAAGATCACATTAAATGGTGGAGGTGGTGAGGAACACATAACAAGGGTATGTGAAGGGGTGCACACAGAGGGGATAAATGTGAATAGAACAATAGAGGGAAGAAAAGGTTGGTCAGATTCTAGGTGGAGGGTGGTGTCTCTGAATGCGCGGAGTCTTGGAAACAAGATAGTCAACCTGCAGGTACTATTAGCAGACAAGAAGGTGGACATAGCTGCAGTAACCGAGACCTGGGCAACATCACACCATGACTGGGATCTTGCAATCCCTGGATATAAACTATACAGGAGGGACAGGGTAGTCGGAAAGGAGGGAGGGGTGGCAGTTTATATCAGGGACGGAATAACTTGCACAAGGGAGGAGTCAGAGGAAGGGGAGGTGGAGGCATTATGGGTTCAGTTAAGGTCCAAAAGAGGGAGAAAGGTGAGGTTGAGGTGGCTTACAGACCACCCAGTCAGGATGAGGAGAGGGACAGGGAACTGATCTCACAAATATTGGAAGCTGCGGGGAAAGGAGAGGTGGTAATCATGGGGGACTTCAACCTGCCCAAAGTGGACTGTAGCATACCATCCACAACATGTGCTAGGAGTCAGGTGATCCTGGAAGGACTGCAGAGTGGGTTCCTGACTCAGGGCATCACTGAACCAACAAAAGCTGAGGCAATCCTTGATCTGGTGCTCACAAATGAGGAGCATGTACAGGAAATAATGATCAGGGAGCCACTGGGTGGAAGTGACCACTGCACAGTATGGTTCCAGTTGGATATGGGTAGGGAAAGCATTCTGACTAAGACCAAAATCTTGAATTTCAGGAGGACGGACTTCAGGAAAATGGGTGAAGTACTAAGGAGCCATCTGGTAGGCATCAGAGCAGATATGGGGGTGGACCAAAGGTGGTCTGTCATTAAGGAAGGAATACTGGTTGCCGCAGATGAGTGCATTAGGCTCTGGGAAAGAACATAAGGTCCAAAGTGCCCAGCTGGTTCAGTTCTGGGGTTGCTCAGGCAGTAAGGGAAAAGAGGTTGACCTATAGAAAATTCAGGAAGACCAAAAGAGAGGTGGATAGGGAAAATTACCTAAGGTTGGCTAGTGAGGCAGGTAAGGAAGTCCAGCAAGCAAAGGCACTGAAGGAGCTGCAGATAGCTGAAAGAATTAAGAAGGGGAGAAGGCTTTCTTTCACTATATAAGCGAGTAAAGGGACAATAAGGAAGGGATTGTTAGGCTTAAGAAAGGGGGGAGTGGGTGGAGGATAATGGGGAAAAACAGAGATACTAAGTGAGTACTTCTGTTCCATTTTCACTAGAGAGAAGGATGGGCCAGTGCCTTCAGGAGGGAAAAGAGGGGCGGAGGGAGACACACATGTAGTGATAGAGGAGGCTACAGTGAGTGAGGGAGGGACTGCTGGCATTGAAGGTGGATAAATCACCAGGCCCGGACAGAGTACATCCAAGGGTACTAAAGGAACTGGCTGAGGAGCTGGCAGGGCCACTGGCAGACCTATTTAATAGTTCACTAGAGTCAGGCAAGGTACCACAGGACTGGGAGACAGCACATGTAGTGCCCCTCCACAAAAGTGGTCCCAAGGATGACCCAGGGAATTACAGACCAGTCAGCCTGACTTCCATTGTGGGCAAGCTCATGGAGACTATACTAAAGGAAAAGTTGGTGGAAGATCTAGAGGAGCATGGTCTTCAGGATGCGAGGCAGCATGGGTTCATGGGGAGAGATCATGTTAAACAAATCTGATTGACTTATTTGATTGTGTCACTAAGACTGTAGACAGGAGCCAAGCAGTAGACATCCTCTATCTTGATTTCAGCAAGGCTTTTGACTCTGTACCCCACAAAAGATTGATTAGGAAATTGGTGGATCTTGGGGTTGGGGAAAAGATGGCCAGATGGGAGGAAAACTGGTTGAAGGACAGAATCCAGAGGGTGGTTGTTGAGGGAGAGTTATCTAGCACCAGAGAGGTAACCAGTGGGGTCCCACAGGGCTCAGTGCTGGGGCTGGTGTTGCTTAATGTCTTCATCAATGACATTGAAGATGGCATTAAGGGCAAAATTTGCCTATTCATGGATGACACCAAGCTCTGCAGGAGAGTGGACACAGCTAAAGGTATACAGGACCTACAGGAAGATCTGGAAAAGCTAGGGAGGTGGTCCATGATCTGGCAGCTCGGCCTCAATGCCAAAAAATACAAAGTTATGCATATTGGAGCCAGGAATCCCAGAACAGAGTATTACAGTGGTGGAGTCCGAGTATCTGCATCAGAGGAGGAGAAGGACCTGGGGGTGATGATCACTAGTGACCTGAAGCACTCCCCACAGAGCAAGAAAGCAGTAGCAAAGGCAAACAAGATGCTGGGATGCATATCTAGGGGGCTCAGAAGTAGGAGCGAGGAGGTTATACTGCCTTTATACAGGTCACTGGTAAGGTCACATCTAGAGTATGAAGATCAGTACTGGTGCCCACACCTCAAAAAGGGCATTAATTTACTGGAGAAGGACCAGAGGAGGGCTTCAAAGATGATAACCATTAGGCAGAGTAAAGCACATGAGGAAAGGTTGAGGGCACTGAACATGTACTCCCTGAAAGACAGGAGAGAGAGAGAGAGAGCGAGGACATGATTGGGACATTCAAGTACTTGAAAGGGATAAATAAGGTTGATAAGGAGAGTCTCTTTAAGCTGAGTGGCAACCATAACATGAGGGGCACAGTCTTAAGCTGGAGGTGGGAGGTTTAGGAGGAGGTCAGGAAGCACTTCTTCACAGAGAGGGTGACGGAAACTTGGAATCTGCTGCTGGAAGAGGTCATCTCATTGAAGACAATGGGCAGCTTTAAAGAGAGGATGGGATAGGCATAGGGGGAAGGTAAGGATCATGGGTAGGGAGGATAAGAGGAGTGGAGAGGGAGGGCAGGGACATTAGCTCAACCTGTGGACCTTGCAATATAAGCAGACTTGATAGACCAAATGGCCTTCCTCAGCTGGCTTCTCTGTATGTTCGTATGAACTTGGTGTGAAGCAGTACCATGTTGTAAATTCTGGTTTGACATGTTGGTATGCAGTGATGTAGTCCTCTTATCAGTAAGGCTCTTCTGCTTACAGCAAAGATTCAAGAGGAAACTTAAGGCACTTTTACATGGAGCTTATTTACTGCTCATTTCAGAACGCACTCTGCTGCGCACTTCAGTGTCACTCTCAGGGCCTTTTTGCACGCACTGCCCTGTGTCGCTCCGGTGGCCTTTTCTGTGTTGAGGTATACTTGTGAATTGAGGGGGTGGGGGCAGGGGCTGACCTTAACATTTTTTTGCACAAGCCAGCAGGACAAGTCAGTCTAAAATTGCACTAGCCTGCAGTGATTTGCACTAGTCTGCAGTCAAAGTCACCATGTGCTTTCGACCCACAACACAATGAATAAAATTATGTAAGCAGTGCAGTTTAAACATTTATTTACATTTATACAATAAAAAAGTAACACATCAAATGACCAATTGTTTCAAAATATAAACATTCCATGACTCATAAATATCAAAAAAATGTACTCCCACAACCCTCCCCCCTCCAATGTCCTTTTTATGTTTGCTTGCACGCATATGCAAGAAACATAGTGCCATCATCAGAGTTTTCCAGAGGTGTGTCAGCCTCTTCCAGTTCAGTCGGTGTGTTTGCAGGCACAGTCACAGTGTGCCAATCACTGCTCCAGCTGTCTATGACAGCTGAAAGTGCAGTGGCATACAGTTGAAAGGGAGAGCTCCCCCCTCCACCCACCCTCACACACACACACGCGCACTGCGTGTACATGCGCCCCCCCCACACTGTATGGCTGAATGGTGACACTGTTCATGAGCAGAGGTCTTAAAATGGCTATGTTGAAAATTTGGTGAAAAAATTCCTAAAAATGACTGTTTTACGAGTGTGCGTTGCGCAGTTCCTATGCACGCTTACCAGGTTTCTGAATTTCAATATTTTCCTCATTTTATATTGCCATTTACCACACACCTCCTTTGAGCAGTACAGCTGTCATTTTCACATCTCACCCAAAACGTTTCTGCCCATGTAGTGCACAATGGAGCAGTCGGTGTGCAAAATCAATGTATGGGACACGTTAAGAAAATCACAGTGACACTGGTCATGAGCAGAGGTGTTAAAATGGTTATGTTGAAAATTTGGTGGAAAAATTCTCAAAATGACTGTTTTAGGAGTGCATTGCGCAGTTCCTATGCACGCTAGGAAGTTTGCGATTTGTAATATTTGCACTAGATTTTTCAACAGTGCCATTTTACCGCACTTCCTTATGAGCAGTACAGCTACCATTTTCACATCTCGTCAAAATGTGTTTCCGCACATGTAGCATACAATGGTACAGTCGGAATAGTAAAAACAATGTTTGGGACAAATTAAGAAAATCACAGTGACACTGGTCATGAGCAGAGTCTTAAAATGGCTATGTTGAAAATTTGGTGACAAAACTCCATAAATGACTGTGTTATTGGTGAGCATTGTGCAGTTTTCATGCCCTCATAAGTTCATGACTTTGTAATATTTTCAATCCAGATTTTCACCAGTGAGCATTTTTCCATCCTCCTTATGAACAGTAGAGCTGTCATTTTCTACAATATGGTCAAATGTGTTTTCACACTTTCAGCACAGAAATGCGTGGTCGCTGTGGGAAATCATTGTTCGGGATAAAAGAAAATCACACTGACACTGTTCAAGATTGGAGGTCCCAAAATGCTCAAGCTAACAATCTGCTGTAAAAATCCCTAAACTAGTTACATTACGGGTGTACGCTGCACAGTTTCTACGGACAGTCGTGGACTTCACTAGTTTTTAAAGATTACAGCAGATTTTCAACATTGCCATTTTTACACCTCCCCTGAACAGTGCCGCTGTCATTTTCACATCCTGTTCGAATGTGTTTTTGCACCTGTGGTGCCAAATGCCATAGTTGCTGTGCAAAAGCAGTTTTCAGCTAACAAACTGATATTGCCACTGTTCATGAGGTGGGGGTCACAAAAACCGTGTTGAAAATTTCGAGTGAAAATACAATGAATGCCTGAGGCGTTAGGGTTTCGACCATAATGCCTCCTGTGCAGAATAATAGGCATCAGGGGTGTGACTTGGGAATCTTGCCTGTCATGTATGCCATTCCACCCCCACCCTGCAGCAGTGAGAGACATCAAGGTGTGCCTTGGACTCTTCGGGCCCAAACTTCACCCCATTCTCCTATACCACACCCATTTCACCATATTTCCTGATGGAATGGGGTGCGCATAAGGGCCAAAGACCCCAAGGCACACCGTGACACTTGTCAGTGTCTGCAGGGTAGGGTCTGGTGAAATGGCGTGGTCATTATGCCTGACGACCCAAAGGCACACCCCAATGCCTGTCACTCTCTGCAGGGTGGTGGTGGGGTTTGGCTTCAGTTCAATACTTCGTTGTCATTCCTATTATGCAGCTCTGTAACTTCTACACTACCAATGCCAATGCCAGCAAGCAAACATTCGGCATTGACAAATCCTTGTTAAGGATTGCCATGACATGAGGCTCAGATTCATGCATCAGCATCTCCATCTAGGAGTCTGAAAGAATCCGCATTCTTCGAAGTAGCAGTACACTATTGTTCTTCCCTGGATTCAGGATTCACTGTACACAAGTTATTGTTCTTCCCCTCCCCAAACACCACCACCACACACTGTTCAAATTTACACCCAGCCCCCTTTGCAGGCAATGAGGATTTGGATTACTAGGGTTGACCAAGGTAGTGGCAGTACACAATATGTTGTTTTACCCCTCCCCAAACACTACCAACCCCACAGCAAGCCACAGAATATCCCTCCCCACAAGACATGGCCCCCTTATTTTTCACAGGCAACAAGGATAGAAAACACAGGAGACTTTTTCACTGTTTTGTTTTCATACAGTTATTACACACATCCAGCCCCCCCCCCCACGTTGCAGTCAACAATGTGGCAGATTGGAAATAAATGATTGATGAACACAAAGAACACAGAAAATGTGGGAGAATGTTACTGCAAGTCTGATTCAACAGCAGACTGGTTAGTGAGGAAACTCAACATCAACATACAGTAAGGAATAAGTGTAGGGGTAAGCCACCAAACATTTTTGCAGACCACAGCCAGCAAAACTCAGAAGAAGGCACGGACATTCCCCCACCCACACACATTTTTGCAGGCAATGAGGCAAATAAGCAAATAAAAGAGGCAATGTATGGATGACTGGACAACAAAACAGAACACAAAAAGCTGAAGAATTCTGAATGTTACACTCTGTTCCCCCCTTAGCAGTTACTGGGTCATATTTACTTTAATCAGTGATGTGTAACTTAGTAAGATTTAACACAACAAACAGAGGATTATTAGTTTTCACAAGAAGGCAGAGCATACACCCCAACCCCACACAACCAGTCTTCCTACCAAAGTCCCGACAGTCTGCCTTGAAACACCATTCTCCATCTCTCTGCCAGAACAATGTTGACTGCCGTAACCCCTGAAAATAATGAATCTTTAATGTTGAGCTACGCACTCCTCTCAGATGCTGCTGAAGACCACACCATTGAACACCACACCGTATCACTTCTCGTTAGCACTTCCTGGTTGCTCACTTAATTCCAAATCTTCTGGGCTTTTTCTGCTCAAAATAGGCTGCTTATATCCCCCATTGCCGAGCAGTGAAGCCCCGCCCCACTCCCACCTGCTGCCAATGAACACCGCAACTCGCGTTAGGACCAATCATGTTCTCAGACTTGTGCTGTCCGCCCATATCCAGCATCATCACAGGGCTATTCTACATTCCTGCCTCTACTCCCGCTGCTGTAGATTACAACATACTCATGGGTGCCCCGGGTGGCATCAGGCTCTCAGAGCTCCCAGAGCAGTTCTCACAGCCACCGTTTCCCCTCCCTGACTGCTTCCAAATACATGCCTGCCCAATAGAATGCCACCATATACTGCAGTACTGAAACTGGAACTACTGGATGTTCGAACTCAACCCAGTGGTTTGGGTGACTTGTGGATGATCAGGGCTCCAGGCGCCGGTACACTATTTTCAGCATTTCACTGCTAGTGGTCTGGCAGAAACTGCACACAGGATTGTCGGACAAAACTGCACTAGCCCACATGGACATGTAGGAGGCATCTGCACTAGTCCGAGGCAATCTGCACTATTCCCTGGGCTAGTAAACATATGTTGGGTTGAACCCTGTGTGGGGATGTTCAGACCACACTTCTACTACATAAAGAAATATACATTTTTTTTTCACTGAAGGCAACAAAAAGTTATAACAATGCAGAATTTGTTTTGGGATGATGTCCCCAAACGAATTCTGTTTAAAACATTAGACAAATCATCCCCATTCAGATATATTTGTTATTTTATATGTAGTAAACCATATTCAATAAATAAAGCAACAACTGGAACCCATGGGGAAGATTTTGTCATATGCTTTCAACCGAATTCGTTGGGGATGTTCCCTTCAAATTAATTCTGTGTTAAACTTAACAGTTTTTTTTTTGTTATTGAAAAATTTGGGGGTTTATTCTGCCTGCTGTGAACCCTCTCCTGAGCAGCTGTCATCAGACCGACTGGAACAGAACGGCAAAAGTACACAGTGCAGTGTACGGCACAAGACTAGACTGAACACAACAAAATCAGGGATCATGGAAACAGTGAATGCTCATTTTCTGTTTGGGGCCGGATTGCTTGCACACACATCAGAAATGTAATGTTTGCAGTTGGTCTGTAATGCTGACAAAGGTCCAGACCATTGCGTGTAAAAGGCCCTTAATATCACACTCCAAAGAGGCCACAGATGGGGTGGTGAATTAGACTCATCTGGTTTTAAAAGTCAATCTGAAGTTTTTCCTTTTCTGAAGAAATCCATTCTGGCATTTGCAACCAGTTTGAAACCCTCTTCCATCATCGGAAAGAAAATCCTTTAGAGTCTTTGAGCCGTTGTCTAGTATTACAAAGTCCAAATAATATAATTAAATATTAATGATTAAAATAATAATAATAGTAATAATAACATTACTATTTATTTATTTAGATTTTGATAACTGGGTAAACCCAATGAATAGAGGTCCTTCTTCAGGAAGCGACCTGGAATTAGTTAGAAAAAGACATTTTAGAAACAATGATTTTTTTACAGTAGTTACATATATGTTGCAATAAATAGACATTAGCGACAGTATATAGGGTAAGTGGGATTCACAGTACAGTCTTAAGTATTATTTACAATGATTTACAATTTGATACACAAGTGTAGAGTAGAAACAATATACATGATTCGCAGACAGGCTCTTATGACATAGAGTTTCATCTCCAGTTAGTAAGGAAGGGAGATAATAACAGTAAACTGACATAAAAGCTTGGAGATACTTCCCAGGAATGAAGGGAGGTTTAAGGCAAGCGCAGAGAGAGAGACCTGGGCTAGGGAGCTAACGGTTACAGCCACAGAGACTGAGATTTAGAAGATATAGTTTGAGCCCAGACTTGAATTGAGTAAGGGTGGCTGAGTCAGCCAGACTGGGTGGAAGAGAGTTCCATAGGTGGGAGGCAGCAAATTTGAAAGAGCGTTTGCCTTGGTTGGAGTGAATCCTAGGGATGTTGAGGGGATGATTCGCTGATGATCGCAGGATTCGGATTTGTTCTTTGGAGGAGAGTAGTCCTCTAAGGTGGGGAGGGGGACCGAGGGTAGTGAACTTGAAGGCAAGGCAAGTGACAGGGTAAGCTAGCTTGTGCCGAAGTGTGGGCCAGTTTAGATCCTTAAGTGCCTCACAATGATGCCTCCTAGGAGAGGAGTTTGTGGCAAAATGAGCCAGACAGTTATAGAGTACGGAAAGTTTGCTAAATTCCATCTCTCGGAGGAACTGCAGTAGAGGGGCTCCATATAGGATGGAGGGGAGGAGATTGCAGCTAGCAATTGCCCATCTTGCAACCAAGGATAGGGAATTTCCCAGACAGTAAAGGATGCCAAGTTTTTGGTGGGTGGACCTGGTTATGGTGTTGATGTTGGGTCGGTAGGTCATTTTTTGGTCAAGATGGATCCCAAGGTATTTGAAGCTGGCCAAGACCTTGATTCTTTTTCCTTGGTTTGTGCAGATCTGGAGCAGCTGATCATGTCGGGGCCCAGTCGCCTTGAGCCAAACAGTACGGCTTTAGTTTTTTCCTCATTGAGTTTAAGGGAGTTTGCGGAGAACCAGGCCTCAAGTAATGAGAGACTATTCTGCAGTTTCGTGGCTATGACACTAGGTTGGGGATCACTGCAGTATATGACAGTGTCATCCGCATACAAAATGAGTTTGCTGAGGGGGCATGTTATTGAGGAAGAGTGAAATAAGCAGAGGGCTCAGGATTGAGCCCTGGGGCACCCCTGCAGTAACGGGTCTAGAGACAGACTGGGTACCCTTCCAGCAGACTTTTTGGGTACGGTCACTCAGATAGCTCTCAAACCAGGAGAGAGAGTGGTGATCCAGTCCTAAGTGCAAGAGTTTTGATAGAAGGAGGTTATGACTGACCAAGTCAAAGGCCTTGGACAGGTCAGTGAAGAGGGCACCCATTGGGGAGCCTTGGTCCAGGTAGTCCTGAAGCTGGTTACAGACTAGTCTTTCCTGGATTTTCCCAAGAGGACTAAGTAGGGAGATTGGTCTATAGTTTCCCAGTTTGTCTCGGGACCCACTTTTGTAGACAGGGACAACTGTCGCTACTTTCCAAATTTTTGGGACAACACATTCCTGAAGTGATCTATTTATAAGTAGGGTGACTGGACGGGTGATTGCCGGGGCGGCAGCCCTCAGAAGGCAAGGTTCAAGCTGGTCATGTCCTACCGAGGAGGGGGGGGTTATTTTATGTAGGAGAGGTAGTACCTCTGACTGACTGACCAGCTTTAAATGGAATTGAGGCCGAGGGTACACCCAAGTATCTCCAGTGAGATGGGTAGGCCTGGAGGGGTCAAGGGGAGGAGGACCACTTGTGTTGGTGAAGTGGGCTCCGAAAGCCTCCACAACTACTGATGGGGTATTGGTCAGTGAGTCCCCTACCAGAATGGAGTCCGTTTGACTATCTGAGGAGCCTTTGAGGAGTATGTTTATGTGTCCCCAGAATTTTTTGGGGTCACGTAGGTGCTTAGTTTGGAGGTCATTTAAGTATTGTGATTTGGCCTATTTTGATGCTTTTTTTACACTGGTTTCTCAGCTGTCTGTACTTTTCCCAGTCAGATTGATTGCCAGTGTATTTGTAGTTGCCCAATGTTCTGTCCCAGAGAAGCATGGAATGCTTGAGGAACGGGTTCAACCATTTATGGCATTTTCCCTGTACCCGGAGCTTTTTTTATAGGAGCGTGCTTATTTGATGCCGACAAGAAGGCTTGAATGAAATATCCAAGCGCCTCATCAAGTGTTATAAAATATCTTTACAATTTAGGATTTGTCCCCACAGGACTCCTACATGGTTGGGGGTGGAGTGGCTACACCACTGTCCTTTTCAGTTGTGTGCCACTGTGTATTCTCCCCAGTCACCTGTCTTGCACTCCTATGTCCATCAGGTATCATGGATGATAATGACAGGATTCAGGCACACTGCTTCACATGGAGGAGTTACATGTGCTGGCATAGGCCTACAGGGCCAGGGAGGATGTCATGTCCTAGTGTAAGACCACGGATGCCTGGGTATGGCAGGCCTTGGATGAAATCACTGAGGAAGTATGAGATCACTGAGGAGGTAGATGCCATTGGCAGCTGAAACAGGCCTGTGGAAGCAATGAGACAGCTTCAGGGACATGTCACAAAGGAGATCATGGCAATAGAGCGCAGCGAGCTGCATACCACGGGTGGAAGCCCATGGGCATTGACGGCACACATATCCTGGTTTCTGTAGAGAAGGCCATAGCATCCACTCTATGGCTCAGACAGCAGTGCCTGGTAGTGGCTACGAAAGCCAAATGGGACCTGCCCAGCCATGTGAGTGACTGTCGGTGTAACATCTCGTAGGTTATGTGTGTATGTCTGGGTGTCTATAGGTATGGGTGCACGCATATGCCAGTGTGGGGTAGCACATTGGGTGTAGGCCACACTACTGTTTCCCTGTCACCCAGTGCATAGCCATCTGTGTGCAGGTCCACAACCATGCGCTCTCTGGTTCTGGGATGTTTGTTCCTTGGGGAGGGAGTGTGTGCTTGCTGTTGTTGGGTAGTGTGTCCACTGGTGCTGAGTGTGTTTTCCCTGGTGTTGGGGTGGCTGCCTACTGGTGCTGGGTGTGTGTCCACTGGTTGTGGGGTGCGTACTCATTGGTGCTAGGTGTATGTACACATGTGTGGAGGTGTGAACACACTGGTGCTGGGCATGTGTTGTCACTGATGTAGGGATGTGCTGGTACCTGCAGGGCATAGGTGATGCACTGCATGCACAGCTAGGGTGACGTGGCACTGTACGCCAGGCATGTATGCTGCTTTGGTCCACACACCACTCCATCTGATAGGGTACTATATAACTCCTCTCTCACCTCCCTATAGCACAGCACATGGTGTTGGACACAGAGGAAGATGCCACAGGACCATCTTGGTGTGGGTGGCCTCTGCCGCCTACCAGTCTGCTCCAGCCAGTGGTCAACAGCAAGGGGGACATGGAAGATGATGACAACGAGACTTACCTTGACAGCTTGGAAGAGGTGGGCCTGCCACAGACTGGGAGGGACTGCTTTCTCCCTTTCCTGACTCCATACCACTGGGTCCCAGCCATTGTCCCCACATGACTCAACGGTCACAGGGGTGCAGACAACAACTGACGCTGGCACAGCCACTGCTCTGCCACCCCAGGACACCAACCACAGCACGTCCATGGCCCTAACATCCCTGGCCAATACCACAGGGCCAGCCACCACTACGTTTCCCCATGATGCATTCTCCAGCATGACCACAGTCCTGCCTCCCCACGCCTGTCACAGTAGACTGGCCACAGCCATCGTGAAGTGCCCACCATGGTCTGCTGCACCTACCACAGTGCAGACCCCCAGGCTATATAATGGCTGCAGGTACAGCCCAGCTCTGGCCCAATGGACAGTCCCTGGTGACAGAGGGACATGGCCGAGAAACAGCAGCTGCTGTGGTCCGCTGTGTGTTGCACAGCAGGAGATAACATACCTCCGACACATGCTGCATGTCAGCACTTGATGGTACTACATGACCTGTGTGCCTTTGTGTGGGAGGCTGCAACCGTGGTGGTAGGCACTGCGAGGGTTGTCCATAGTCCTGCCTGTCCAGTGGGCGTAGTGCCACCCCACCCCACAACAGACACCATGGTGTACGCTGATACCACACAGTCCTGGATGAGTCCTTGAAGCAAATAATAAGAACTGTTTCAGTTTGAGACTAATCTGGGGGCTGGCAGTATAGCATAGAGTTTAGAGTAACAAGCTGTGAATGAACTTGGTACCTCGAGTGGACAGACCCGAGTTTGATCCCCACAGCCCCCACCTGCATACTCTGTAGCTCTGAGCAAGTAATTTAACCACCCCAGAGCTCCTGGGTTGCCTCTGAAAACAGGCACCTGTGCCTAGTGGGTCTTACCCACTTACCAAAGAATTCAATAAAATGAAAAGTACCAGGACAAGAACGTCCAGTATACATGGGACTCCCAGGTCACCGAGGACACTGTGCACACCAGGTCACAACCTGCCCTTCCTCAGGGGCTGTGCCCCAAGGGGCAGTGGCCAGGGGCAGAATTCACTGTACCCACGCCCATGCTTCTCCCCCATACCATGGCTGAGGTCCATCCCCAGTTGTACAGATGACTGTGCAGACATACCGTGCATATCCGGGGAGGAGGTAGAGGACAGATGTAGGCTGTGCATAGCCACACCATACCAACATGGTTCCTGACCCTTCCCCATTGTACCCCTGTAATTCCATCAACTGCCAATGTGACATAGGTTGGGTGGTTTGGACCCTGGCATGGATGGCTTGCAGTACAGTGCACACCCCACCTGGCAGGTGGGTATCTCTGTGTTGCCCCCCACATGGCCTGTGTTTGTGTGTACCCCATGTGAAATCCCCATGCATGGTGGGCTTATTATGCCATGCACCCCCAACTGCCCCACCTAGATGGCATGTACAGTATTTCTGTTAACACTCCATTAGGACCCCCTTCTAACATGGACTTCTGTTTGTGTGCACCCTATTTTCAACCCCCTCCACCCTTGCCTAGTAGAATTGCATTTGTGTATCGTCTGTCTTGTTACCCACCATCTAGCATACTTCACTGTTTGCACTGTTTTTGATCTTTGATATTACACTGCTTAACCATATTACAGTCTACTGTGTGGTTTGTACTCAACCGCCCACCATGTCCGAAGATGTCTGTTATGATGCAAGCTCTGTACTCCTGGGCCCTACTGACCATTCTAGGATCATGCCTGTTGCGCCACTTTGGTATACCCTAGTCCTTGGGCTCTGAATTCAATGCAGGGTGTTCCTCTGTGTCTGGCATGCATATCCCATGGTTGAGTGCTAGGTTGTGTAGTATACAACAGGCAAAGAATATGGCACAGACTTTCTTAAGGGTATGCTCTAGGGCACCACCAGAACAGTTAAGGCATTGGAACTTCATCTAGAGCATTCCAAAGACATGCTTGACGATGTTACTTGTGGCAGTGTGTGCTGCATTGCACCTGTCCTCTGCAAGAGATGCAGAGTGAAGGACAGGTGTGAGGAGCCAGAAATTCAGGGGATAGGCACTGTCCTCTATGTAGGTAAAGGGCATAGGGTAGGTCACATAGCAACACAGAAACACAGGCAACAGTGACAGGAATAGACCACTGGTCCATCTGACATTCCTATAAACCCTAACAAACCTAGAACCTAATGGCCATACAAGGTCTAACCCATCATGTACCATATGATATGGTGCAGTGGGTTGAGGACCTGTGAGTATATTCACCAATGAGGTGTCCACTAAGGATGTCCCACATTCAAACCTCTGGCACAAGATGGAATTGTGCCATATGAAAGTATAGTGGGTGCTGCTGGGGTGCTCTGCCAGAACATTGATGATGCATCCTGTTGCATCACACACCACCTGGCATTTGATGGAGTGCTACCTCTTCTTTTTGAGATAGACATTCACTCCATCACTGTTGGGTGCCCGATGGTAACATGGGTGCAATCAATGGCACTGAGTACCCATGGTAGGTGCACAACTTGATGTAACTGATGCATGGTCACTATTCGCTCTGCTGGTGTCCTGGGGATATGTAAGCAATAAGGCATGAAGGGGTGTGTGTAAAACATATTTTACAGCATGGCCAGGGCATACTGAGGAACAAGGCCGAATGCCGAGTGACTTCCGACACTGGACATGCTGTAAAATATGTTTTACACACATCCCTGAGTGCCTTATTGCGCTTATAAAATTGGCCCCCCTTTTTTTTTTTTTTGCTTTTTACTGTTGGGAAAAGTATGTCTATATGTAGAAACAATAGATTTACTTGAGTGCATCTGTGATAAAATAGTCCTTCTGTCCACTGCAAGTGATGTAATTGATAATGTCATTGTATTATTGTCTACTTTCTTCTTCCAGTTTTTTTTCTGTTTTTCTCCACATTCAAGATATGGAATGATAATCATAAAATATTTAGCACGGAATACATGGATTCAAAATTCTGCTCTTTTCCACTGGCAGAATGTTTCTCTCCTAACATACTGTTCACATAGACAACAAAGGCCTTTGTTACAGCCAGAGACTCAATTATCTTACTGTCAGGGCAAGAAGAAGAGAGTTCCCTGATGAGCAGGTAAAGATAGAAGGGATATTTTTCACTGTCAGCGAAGAAACAGTTGTATTGAAAACTATTAACAATACTTCATGTTTCTAATTTATTTATGTATGTATGTAAGGAGAGTGTGACAATCAGGGAAACAACATTTAATTAATTTGTTTTATTTTTTATTTAAGGTAGTTTTATTTTTAGAGCCCAGTTGAAGTTTTTTACAAAGTACAGGTAGCAGCCATGTTTGTGGTGGAATATCAGTTCTGGCTGAAGGGGGGGCTAACTGAAATGTTTGTGTTCCAAATGACCATTGAGCTGGGTTCCAGACTGTTCACTGCTGAGAAGTCCTTTTTTAGCCATGTATAAACCATATTTTATACATGAATAAGAGCCAATCAGATTACTAGATTTTACCCTGCCATTTTATAAGATAAACTCACCAGCATGGTCCAGCAGAGCATCTAGGAACTGGTCCAACCGATGTCAGATGGCAGACTGCGAGATACTGGTGGTGTCTCTCACTGGTGTCAGGAATGTTCTGGTGGCAAGGAAACACACTGCAGCTGTCACCTTCCACTCTATGAACAATGCATGGCTGCGCTGGGTGTCTGTCTGGAGTTGGTCATGCAGCAGCTCACATAGCTGCCTGAGCATGGTCCTATTGAGCCTGTACCAGCACATGAGCTGGTCATCATTGAGAACTTCATTATGTGACTTGTGGATGGTACTGTCTGTGGATGGCATAGTGCTGCCATGGCCTATATGTGGGCCCCAGGTAGACACTGGCCGTCTCTTCCTCCTGTACTACCTGCTGCAGCAAGTACACTGTGTGCTCCCTTGAGCGCCATCATACATTGTGGTCTGCAGTTTTTCTGCCTGCCTTTGGGTCTTGCCCTGGTTTAAGTTGGCCTTTTATAGGTAGTAATTGCGTTGTGTTAATTGGCCTGCACTAACCCCTTTGCACAGTAGTAACATGCCAATATCATACTGCACTGATATGCATGGTCCCTTCCTTGCCTTCTGTGCATCACATACTCTTTCTCTGTGCATGGGCAAAACTTCTTTAGCATGTTTGAGTATAGGAGTTTAGTGCAAACTATGCACAATGCAGTCAAACCACTTTGCACATGTTGCAAAGGTCTGAACACATGGGCCTTATGTCTTAGTCTAGCATCAATCTTTGTTAATCAACCAATCAATCAAGACATCAAAAAAATCAGACATTTGCCCTTCCGTGACATATTTTGTTTCTGTAATGATTCTGAATGCTTGAATTGTGCTGTCATCATTTGCTGTACCACTGTATATGCACAACTGCCATCTTTGCTGAGGCTGCACACTTCATTTGACTGTTTCAGTCAGGAATACGTGCGGAGGCATTTTTTGTTTCAGGATGACCGTGGCCTGACAATGTTATCCAGAAAGGGTGTGATGATGCAAATAAGTATTAGTGCTGTTCATAAGAATGACAAGGCACATCTCACATGTACTGTGCCCCAGCTTCTACGGAGTGGATAGTTGCATAGGCTCAGGTCTCATTCCTTGCGGGTCCTGTTTTTGTACTCACAAGGTGGGGAAGGAGAGATCACACTTTTGCTTTCAGATGCTGAGACACTCCCATTTGTGTAATGACTGTTTGGCACCTACTTGGATGGAGAAGGGCAGTAATCATGGAGCTTCGGGCAGCATTGGCTTGCCTCCCTGTGGCCCTTAGACTCCCATTTGCTGTACGTTAGCACATGACGGTCCTACATGACCTGTGTGACTCTGTGCAGGAGGCTGCAACCATGGTAGCAGGTGTCACCAATTCGCTCAACCAGTCAACCCTCTACTCCCAAAGTGCCAACCTCTGAGTGCAAGATTTATGGATTTGTGGACAGTGAAAGTACAAGGTAACCCTCTTGTCTGTTTTGTGGGTTTGAGTCACCTTAGTCTCAAGTTCTGGAGGATTCAGACTGATAACCTCTTGTTAGCATACCCAATTATCAGGCTCAGATAATTCTGTCTTTCAGGGGCCAGATATCTTTGCCTATGGGCACCTAACCGGGTCTACAAATGAACTCTTAGAACTCTATGCAAGACCTTGAGAACACTATCCATTTCCCAGTTTGGTATAACAATAAGCCCATACACAGTGTTAACTAAAATCTTCAAAAGCTTCACTTAAATAAAAGAAATGTCAAGGCACTCCAGGCAGTTTCTGTTTTAAAATATATATCTTTACTTTAAAATAGATAAGCAGAAAATATTACAGAACAAAATATTCCAACACATACAGCCTTAAAACAAAAAAAAAAGTGCAGATTCCTACAATACATACATTCAGACTGGTCTAATCTAATATATGCTTACTTTCTTTCAGTGCGGTGATGTTTCTTCCTCTCTCAGTCAGAAATATGAAAGTTGTGACTGTCAAGGTTCTCTCAGTAGTTAAGCACAGTTCTGAGCCAGCCTTTTCTGAGGTCACCAAACTCTGCCTTGGTGTAACAAAATCTATATTTTTTTTATACCAAGGCAGAGCTCTGATATGAGTTATGAGGAGCTAGCCACAAAACGACGTCAGTTTTTAAAACGTTGGTAGGAAGAAATTGATGCAAACTGTTGATAAAATTGAAAATGTGGTTTTATTAGAACAGTTTTATTGGTCATGCCCAGCAGAGCTAAAAACCTGGCTAGAGGACCGAGATCCAAAAGCAGTGCAAGAGGCTGCTGAACTCTCGGACCACTATGCCAAGAGCAGACCTGCTCTGAGAATGAATGGGGCAGGCGTGGCAGCACAGAAAGGGAAAAGCGCACCTTCAGGGCAGCTAAAACCCTCACTGCCTCCACCGAAACCAGTTAGGTCCAGGTTTCAATGAAAATATTTATCTGAAGTAAGAAATGCATGTTGGCTGTGTAAGGAAACTGGACATATTGCCAGACAGTGCCCCAAAAAGCAATAATACACAACAGGGTGGTAGAAAAGTGGTGGGTTGTTTGTCTGTCCCTGAGGGCATGCCAGTGAACAGGGTGGAACACCTGCACCCAGTCATAGTAAATGGTGTACAGATGCAGGGGTTAAGGGACACAGGGGCATCCCTGACATTGGTAAAGGGGGATCTGGTACAGCCTGGTCAGCTTATACCCAATAAATACAGAACTGTACAAGGGTTTACTGGTGAAGAGAAAACATTGCCACTCACTAGCGTTCTCCTGGACTGGGGTGAAACAGGGATAGCTTTGCAACAGGTGGCTGTAGCCAACACATTAGCAGTGGATGTGATCCTGGATAACAATCTCCAGCAGGAGGTGGTATGCGCAGTTACCCGTAGCCAACCAGCAAGGGAAAATAGTAGTTCCCTGAACCCCACAGAAACCAGCATGGAAACCACTGAGAGGCTGGTTCCCCAGCCTGTGTCTCCAGATGGGGAGACTGATAAAAAAGGAGGTAGAAATTTCCCCAGTAGCAGTTAACCACACAGCTACGGAGGGTTACTCCAAAGAGGGAGGGGTGACTCATTGTCAGAGGGTTGGGATTGACAGTGACCCTGAGGGCCCTGATGCTAGTGCTAGGGACCCTAGTTTAGCAACTGAAGGGGATCTGTCCCATGCCTTGGGACTGTGTGAAGGGTTTGCAGCTGCTCAGAGGAGTGACCCTAGTTTAGGGAAGCTGAGGGCTTGGGCAGACTCGGACGGCACACAGGGAGGTGACGGCAGACATAAGGTTTATTGGGAAAATGAACTTCTGCATGTACAGGCAGTACAGACAGAGGGAGGGATGCTAGGCAGGCATCTTGTTCCCCAGAGATATCGTGAGCAGTTGTTCAAGGTTGCCCATGATATTCCCTTGTCTGGTCATCTGGGAATCACTCGCACAATGCAGCGGTTGGTCCAGAATTTCTACTTGCCTAATTTCACCCAGCAGGTGAAGGAGTATTGCAGGTCTTGTCACCGGTGCCAAGAAATAGGGAAGGCAGGCAAGAAAACCCAAGACATACTGATCCCCTTGCCCATAGTGGAGGAGCCATTCCAGAGGGTGGGAATGGATATTGTGGGGCTTTTAAATACCCCCAGCTCCTCAGGGAAGAGATTCATCCTGACTGTGGTGGATTATGCCACCCAGTACCCAGAGGCAGTCACCCTGTCCTCTCTGAGGACAGACGAAGTGGCAGATGCCTTACTTGGGATTTTCTTCCGTGTTGGGTTTCTGCAATAGGTAATCACCAATTGAGGGGGTTCATTCATGTTGGACCTGATGAAATGTTTATGGGAGAAGTATGTGATGGTGCAGAGATGCACACACCTTATCACCCACAAGCCAATGGACTTTTGTGGAGCAATTCAATGATACTCTAAAGTCAATGCTCTGGGCATTTGCTGAACAGCATGGGAGGGACTGGGAGAAATACCTTCCCCACCTGTTGTTTGCATACAGGGAGGTGCCTCAAGAGTCGACAGGATTTTCCTCCTTTGAACTCTTGTATGGACACCGGTAAGTGGGTCCCTAGACTTGATCCGGGAGGGCTGGGAAGGCAAGCATGCCACCCAGGGAACTCCTCTTGTGGATTACATCCTTAGGTTTAGAGAAAGGTTGAAGGAGGTTATGGGGACAGCCCAGAGCAACCTGGCATCTGCCCAACAGAAACAAAAAGTATGGTACGATCACAGAGCCAGAGCTCGCTCATACATGGTAGGTCAGGATGTCATGGTCCTAATTCCGGTCCGGAAAGACAAGCTGAAAGCTGAGTGGGCAGGACCGTACCAAGAGTTTACGAAGATAAACTGTGTGAACTACATTGTGGAGTTACCGGATCATAGACAGACAGAAAGGATGTGCCATGTCAACATGATGAAGCCATATGCAAATAGGGCTGACATAGTGTTTGCAGTGTGTAGTCATGGGAAGGGGATGGATGAAGGAGACCCCCTTCTGGACTTGCTGGAAAAGAGTAAGCGGGAGTCCTCTGTGGAGGCAGTAAATTGTTTCCCCAGCTGACCCGGGCCAGATCCAGAAAATGAGGGAGGTTTTAACCGACTTTGCCTCCTTGTTTAGCGCCAAACCTGGACTAACCCCCTTAGCAACACACGATGTGGAGACAGGGACACAGACGCCCATATGGCAGACATCATATCTGGTATTCAAGGCTGTCCAAAAGGACATTAGGAGGGAAGTGGAGGAGATGCTGGATTTAGGGGTAATCCAGAGATCCCACAGTCCCTGGGTCTCACTCGTAGTCCTTGTACCCAAGCCAGATGTCTCGACTCATTTCTCTGTAGACTATCGTGAACTGAATGCAGTCACAAAGTCAGATCCCCACCTGATGCCCCGGATGGATGAACTCCTTGACAAGTTGGGAGGGGCAACCTACCTTACGACCTCTGACCTGACAAAGGGGTATTGGCAGGTAGAGTTGATGGGCAGAGCTAGGGAGAGGTCAGCCTTCATCACTCCAATAGGCTTATTTGAGTTCAAAGTAATGCCTTTCAGAATGAAGAATGCCCCGGCCACTTTCCAAAGGATGGTGAACCAGGTGTTAAATGGTGCTGAGGAGTACACCGTGGCATACCTGGATGACATTACCATCTATAGTACCAGCTGGGAGGAACACCTTTCACACTTTAGGGGAAGTGCTGGACAGGATACAGAGGGCCGGGCTCACTGTCAAAGCTGAGAAGTGCCAGGTGGCCATGGGAGAAGTGGCATACCTTGGGCATGTGGTAGGCCAGGGACAGCTCTGTCCTAACCAACTAAAGATAGAAGTAATCCAGGCATGGCCCAGACCAGAAACTCAAAAGCAGGTCAGGAGTTTTCTCGGAACAGCAGGGTACTATAGAAAATTTGTACCCAATTACAGTGCCTTGGCTGCTCCCCTATTTGACCTGACAAAGAAAAGGATGCTAAGAAAATTACCTGTGGCCCAGCCTGTGAGGAAGCTTTTTTCCAAACTAAAGAAGGCACCGGGCAGTGCTCCTGTTTTGGCAAGTCCTAACTATGGTAAAACCTTTATAGTCCAGACTGATGCTTCAGACGTGGGTATTGGGGCAGTGCTGAGCCAGACATCCAGTGAAGGGAGGGACCACCCCATAGCCTACCTGAGTAAAAAGTTGCTTCCCAGGGAGCAGTCATACTCCACGGTGGAACAGGAGCATCTTGCCATAGAGTGGGCCCTAAAGAAATTGCAGCCATACTTGTATGGGCAGAATTTTGTGGTGTAGACTGACCACAACCCCCCAGTTTGGCTGACGCAGATGGGGGAGAAACAATGGTTGATTACTAAGATGGAGTCTTGCTTTGCAAGGATATGATATGACCATTCTACATAGGGCAGAGCGACCAATCAGAACTCAGACGGATTGTCCAGAGTGTATGAGGAGTGAACTGATTTGGGAAGCTCATCCCATGCAGTGGATGGAACCCCCAAATTCAGACTAGGTGGGGGAGGAATTGTCACACCTTGACAGCTGGCTCTGATCCCTGTATAATTTTTTGTTGTAAAAGATAATGTATGATGGACTTGGGAAAAGGCAATGCTGGCTGCTGAAACTGACACTTCAAACTGCCCAGGGATAAGTTCAAAGGACAGGACATGGCTAAACTGCAGATATTTGGGGTGCAATTATCTTGTCAATTTACTTTGATCCCAGGAAATGAAATTAGCCATTCATGACGTCCTCAGGGAAATCCTTTGATCTGCACTAGATGTCCTGAGAAAAGGGACATTGGCCAGTGTTATGAATAACCTCCAAGGAAACTTCATTCACTGTTCCCCAACTGGATCTGCTTCTCACTTGGGATTCTACTGTTCCTTCAGAAAAGAGCTATTTCTCATCCTCAGAATCATCAGTCAGTCTACATAGCTCATGGATTGAGGATGGACCATCATCTCCAATGCACTCAAAGACTCTCTTCTACTCATTTTCACTTCACAGAAGCTTTCTTAGTGACTCCTCACTCACTACTGAATTCCTTGCCTCCAGGCCTTACCTCGAAAGTCAAACATTACTCAAGTTTGATCATTCCCCCATGACTTCTTGTATCATTTAATATACTTTATTATGTTACTTGATTAGGTGTAAGCTGGTAACATATGACAGGCGTATTACTAGGTCATTAAAAAAGGCAAATACAGAACATATACAACATGACAATGAGATACATAATCTGCAGCTTACAAATTCCCCCCTCCCATGCACCTCCCCCCTCCCCCCCATATCCACCCAGTCTGCTACCAGTATTACAGGTTAGATTGCTAAGTTGTCCAATAATACTAAGAAATATGTTAGTAGATGGGAGCCCCTCTGTACTCTCCTAATAAGTAACTAGCGAGCTGGGGGAGCTCAAGTACTTGGCATATCTGTGTCCCATTAGGATGGATATATTCTTGCATTCATGGCTTGAACCTGTAAAAAGTCCGGATTTCTAAGGGGATGAAGGATGCATGTCCAAGGGATTGCAGGGGTGTAATGAGCTAGGAGAGCATAATTTGATCGATATGCTACCAGACAGTGAACGGTGAGAATTGCAATGATTCATGCAGACATAGGTGGATGATCCGACCTGCGTAATGTTTGCCATTAAGGTAAAGTCTAGATACAAAGAATTCAGTAGTGAGCAATGAATAGCTAAGTAAGCATCCATAAAGTAGATAAATGGGTAAAGGAGAGTCTTTGAGTGCCTGATGGGAGTAATGCCATAAGAGTTGTAGGTAAATGGAGGAAGATTGCAGATATGGTCCAGTAGATGACTGAATATATAGAGAGAATGACCACACTGTAAATAATTTGCTGGACAGTGACCAAAGTCGATTTGGGTGTTTCTGTGGGATTATTGTCCATATGATGCACTGTGGTGGCTTTTAGTTGGTTAGGTTTAGCAGTAGTCTGATGCAAAATACTTGAGAGCAGCTTGGAGGTGGATATGTGAAAGAGTCTAAAGACTGGATTAATTGTAATGCTGAGTAATATGGGTGCCAGAGGATCTTAGTGCTACTGTTGATTGAGACATAATTAGGAGGCAGGATTGGGACAGGGAATTTACCTTAACTGTTCCATATTTCCAAACAGAAATTCAGAGGAGCCTGGTCTTGGTGATAGTCTTTGCTGGAAGATTAATGAAGATAAGTCTTGAAAAATAGCCGAAGGATTCATTGGAAGGCCACATAACTCGACTGAAGATAACGGACGAGGAAATGCAGATTCTTATAAGAGGTATAGTGAAGTCCAGAAGCCAGAAGCCAGAAAAATCGTGGTTCAGATAGCTCAATGTTAGTAAGTAGCTATGCACTGGAGAGCCAGCTATGACTGTTCTAGAAGGCAGCTGGAAGGTTGTAGGACAAGCGAAGTCTGTAGAGGAAATAGGAGTCGAGTAGCATGGTCAACAAGGTCAGTGATGGTAGGAGAGGCTGCAAAAGGTGACTGGATGATGTCCGAGGTGGTGTGAGGTATCTTGTGAGTCCTGGTATCCTGAAGCAGTAATAATGGAAATTAAGTCAGAACATGACAGGAGAATTGAAGTCTATTCCATGCAAGAGGATAGCCTGTGAGGCATGGTAGATGAGGAAGTCCATGAAGACTGAATAGACAGGATTCATAGTGAATATCCAATATAGACATATGGGAATCATTCTAGTGTCTGGTCGGATGAGATTCCAAAATGATCGAGGGGCGCTTTTGGGCAGTATGAAAACTCCATGATAGCATAAGAACTTTTGGGGTCTGTTATCTAAGGATGTTAGTTAAGTAGTTTCTCAAGTGAAATGTACAGTGATCCATTGAGTAGTGGATAGGAGCTGTTAGAATGGCCTGAGTAGGAGTAGGAGATGTATAGACTGAGTAATAGTTGACAGTGTAGGAATACTGGCCAGATATAGTATGATGCCCAAAAGAGCCACAGCATACAGAACGAAGCCCCGAGCCAGTAAGGCTGAGATGGAAGCAGCCATCCAAAGATAGAAGAAAAATCTGGAGTGAATCCTGATGAACTGAAGGACTGATCAGGGAAGATGACTAGATGGAATAAGCAGGATGACATACTGTATATGAAGGAACAGGATGGGTCAGCTCCTCATAGAACAGTGGAAGAAGGTGAGAAGGCTAAAGCAGTCATTAGAAGATGACCCATGGAGGAATGAGGAGTGAAGTGAAGTACAAGAGCAACAAGGTTGAGGTACATACATTCTACTTCTGATGAAGGCTACGATAAACTAGTGAAGGGACGGAAGGTGCTGGAGAAGGATAAAGTTCCCACAGCTGAAAGAGAAAATGAACTCAGACAGCAACTGGATGGGTGACCTACAGCAAGGAAATCCCACAGACAGTCAGACTTGATCGAGATAGATATTGGACCAGCTGGCAAGATCCAATACATGAGAGAAAGGAGGCTAAGGGGTTCAAGAATGATGGTCCACATGATCGGTATGACAAGAAGTGAGGAAGGATTGAAATAAAGGCAAGCAAAGGGGTCCCAGAGTCTGGATGGAAGCTGTAAGCAGGTAGGGTATGGAAATTGCATGAGGAAGGGCCTGCAGGTGCAGAAGCAGGTTCCTAACTGAAGTAGATGCAGTGGGATGATAGGCATGACACTCCATAAAATGGTGGAGGGGGCGAAGACACATTAAGGACAAGCTCAAGTTCAGGAGGGAGCGGCAAGCAACAATCCAATGGAGATCAACTAAGATCGAAACAGCTGATTGTGGAAACGAGCATCCAGGTGAGATAAGCGAGGAGAGAGAACCAGTCTTCAGTACCACTCTGCAGAGGTAGGAGGATGGAGGCAAACAAGTTACAGAAGTCCTTTCCAGACAGGATCAGTGACCAAGCAAGAGACAGAGAATACCAAAACGCAAAGGATCGAGAGATGTTCTATGACTCCTTTATGTCAATGAGATGATGTGCCCCCAATCAAGCAGTGAGACTAGACACATATGAAGTAATGAAGTGGAACTCAGGCAGCCATCTGGGACGGTCAAGGCAAGAAGGACCCAACTGGATGTGGCTAGGAGAAATAGGACGATGAGAGTACATATGTGAAGAAGTTCCACTCCCAAAGGAAAGAAGCAACCTGCATCAGGAAGGATGGAGACTGAGGAAACAGTCAAACACAGATTTTGACTCCCAGTCATGGAAGGTAACAGGATGAGACCATGAAATGGGGCTGCAGGCCAAGTAAGATGGAGGAGGTAAGATGAACAAAGTTAAATTCCTGAAGTGAAGCAGCATCCTGGTATCAGACTGAGAATGCAGATGTTAAAGCAGTAGAATGGAGACTCAGATACCTGTTGCTGTCATCTGAAGGGGAATAATCATGACTTGAAGCAGCTTAGACATGGTAGGATGATGCAGGCACATAGGGTGTGGAAATAGAAATTACGTTCTTACCGTAATTATGATCCTTCTGTGTATCTTCAGCATTCATCACAGATGGGTACTGGCCGGAGATCAGGACCCCATGGGAGCCTTTTTTTTTTTTCCAAAAAGGATAGGCGGAGCTGACCCAGCATCGGCACCGCCCTCGAGGCCGATGTACTACATGGCGCTTGAGGATTAGCCGTTAAGCTGTGTCGACTCCACCTGCCTACTAGTTCTGAGTTGCCGGAGAGGTAAGAGGAAGGGATGGAGGGTGGGACAAGAGAGTCCACGAGACAGAAAAAGGAAGAGGAAACTGAACTAAAAGGAGAAATAACGACTGAGAGGACAGCAAAGAAGAAGTAAACTAAGGGGATTGGGTAGGGGCCCCAATCTCTGAAAAAGAAGAAGGGAGGGGGAAGAGAGAATTTAGGAGAGAGTGAGAGATAAAAGATCCAAGACCCTTGTCCGTCACCAGACTGTATAGGAACTGCAAGGGTGGCAAGCTCATCTGCCAGAATTCAAGGCACAGAATAACTGGCAATACCCCAAAAGCAGAGTCGGCTATTCTGGAGAAGGCAGGATACAGGGACTCAGTACTCTCTGTAAAGATTTTTGTGAAAAAAAGGGTTGTCTTTTTTTTTTTTTAAATATAAGGATAACAGAAGGAGGGCAACCACCAGTTCTCACAGTAGGGGTGAGGATAAATAGTAGAGAGGAAGTGCCACTCGAACTGTACCCCTTGGGAAGAAAATGACCCCCCTGTATGTCCCAACTTTACCCCGCTCAAAAGAGGGGTAGGCACAGAGGGAGGAGGATCCAGAGACTGGAGCCCCAGGAGGATGGCGGGTGGGGATTGTAATGAATGGTGAAGATACACAGAAAGATCATGATTACGGTAAGAACGTAATTTCTATATCTCATCTGTGTCAATCTTCACCATTCATCACAGATGCGTGAGTACCAAGCCCCCCCAAAGGGGGTTGACTAATTGCACCCTAAGGGACAGTGTTCCTTAGCCCTCAGTGGGTGACACACTAAGGGGGGGAACCTTCTGGGCCTGAGGAGGCCTGAGAGTGGGGAGAGCGAGACGGGGTCCCCCCCGGAGGGGGAAGGAATTTGCCCCGACAGACGTTGTCTCGCCCTACGGGAAAAGAGATAGGTTCCCTGGTGAGTGGAGCAGATCACCCTACGCCAGGCCAAGGGTGACAACCGGGAAATGCGAAGCCACGCCGATCTTCTGGTGCAGATCGCTGTCCCTACTACCCTAGTAGCTACCTCATTGGCGTTGTAAGATGCCCTTGCTTGGTGCCTTGCTAGCTCCAGGCCATGTGCAGAGAGTGCGATGGCTTGCCTGGTTTGCTCTGAGTCAGGCAAAGCAGCTAGGAATTGACCCAGTGCTGACCACAGGAACCAGTTGTAGGCTGCATAGTGGGCCTGATGAGCGGAGATGGAGAGAAGCAACCATGCCAAGTAGAAAGTCCTCCTCCCCCAGAAATCAAAATCCGAAGAGTCCTGATCTGGGGACCGGTCACGGTGGAGGGCGCGAAGCCCATCAGGAGTGTCCAGGTGCGTCAATCCGGACTGCAGATGAGGCATAGAACCTGGAGACTCTGGAGGAGTGCAATACCTCTGGCTGAGGTCCCTAGGGGCAGGAACTCCAGAGAAGGGCCTCTGCTAGAAACGCATGGACGCCTCCTAAAAAGGGAGCAGGCCAGGGGGGCACCACAAGGGTGGCCGCTCTGAAATCGCCTAGAAAGGCGTGCGCCACATGCTCTGGATTGCTCGCAGATGGGGGGAAAGGTGAAGGTCCTCCAACATCCTCACGAGGAAACGCTGATACTCGGAGAGATCAGCGGCAGGAGAGATGTGGACAGGTGGTTCCTCTCCCCAAGAAGAGGGGGATGAGAAGCTGGAGGTCACCACATGCTCTGAGAGTGGCTGCTCGGGGAAAGGTTGAAAACCTGACTGTCCAAGGCCCTAACATAGGCAGGGAACTGAGAAGCCATCGCTCTGAACTGCTCCCAGGTGAGAGGCCCGGTAGGACCAAGAATGCCCAGGAGTGCTTGAGAATGCAGCAGAGGGGTAGGGGCAGAGCCGAGGGAACGAATCGGCTGGCCTCTGCAAGGGCTAGGGAGCGGACCATGGACATCCGGGGAAGGTGTCCCAGAAGACTCCGCAGCCGACAGCTGTACAACCACGTTGGTACTGCCTAAGCTGCACCCAGAAGAATCCCCCCAGTGAGGTGACCGGAGCCGTATGGGTCCAGAAGGACGGTCCCCTGCCTCCAAAGAATGGGACCCTTTCAAGGACCTGGAAGGGGAAGGACGGCAGTCTGCACTCTGGCTTCTTCCAGGACCGAGGTGGACCCCAGAGAAAGGCCTACGTGGGGACCCCACACCCCTCGACCCCTCAGAGTCCGAGAGAGTCCTGGTCCTCGGGAGGGTCAGCCTAGGTAGCTGGCAGCCCTGGGATGACCCCAAGGGAGAAATCCAGGGCACAGCACCCTCCCCACCCGTAGGCTTCTCGATGGGCCCCAAAGTTGGGCAATCAAGACACACCACGGAAGGGGGTACACCTGCTGAGGGGTCCAGGAACCCCCCCCAGGCCAGGTTTCATGGCTATAGCGCCACGCACCATAGCCTGCTGGTCAGTGCCACTGACCCCGACCTGGAGGGGAACCCGACGCCTCAAGAGGGGCTGACTCGACTCATCAAGAGATCACTGGTTCACCCTCCTGTGCAGGCAACCCTGAAGGGTGTGACTGCTCGTCCGACTCTGAGCCCGACTCCGACCCCGAAGAGGTGGAATCCGAGGCCCTAAGCCAGACGGTAGGAGGGCGAGGAAAAGCGACCTTCACGAAGGGCCCAGAAGTCATGGCAGTGGTCGAGGCAGCACCCACACCCTCCACGGCTCCGGGGCCGGGGCTGGCAGAAGGTGGCAGGATGTCCGGGACCAGAGGTCAGAGGCTAGGGTCAGCCACGGCGCCGTCAAGTCCACCGGCACCGGGAGCGGCACCGGGGACAGAGACGGCACCAGCAGCTGCCCCGGAGTTGCAGACACCGCCAGGCCCCCTGGTGCCGACCGCTCTGAGGGCAGGCTCGACGCCAACAACACCGCCCGGCCCCCCGGCGCTGAGAGCGGTGCCAAGAACCAAGCGGTGTCGACAGCTCAGAAATGGACCCGACGAACGGCACCACCAGGCTTCCCAGCGCCCGAGTGGTGCCGAGAGCAGAGGCAACGCCAAAGACGGCGCCGACCAATGACCCCGGGGTCCGTGGAACAGAGCTCAACCCTGCACCGAGAGCGGCGCCGAGGTGAGACATAGCAAAGGCCACGCCGATCCAGGGTCACAGCACTGCGAGTAGCAGGCGCCGCAAGCGGCGTCGACAGAGCCCACGGCTCCTAGAGACGAGGTGGCGCTGACAAGGCCCTCGGCACCCTCGAACGGCACTGGAGGCCTCGACAGCACCGACCGACGGTGTCGAGGATGGCATCGACCTGGGCCTTCTGAACCGCGGGAGTGACACCAGGGGGGCCTTCACCCCCGAAGGGGTGATTGTTATAGCGGCACCTCCCGCCCGCTCCCGGGAGGAAGCAGGATGGGCCTCCTGTGCTGCGGGAGGAGTCTCAACCAAGGCTAGGCTACGGGGGGTTGAGACTCCCTCCACCACGGTCCGTATAGAACCAGGAGGGGACCCGGAGGAAAGGCCGAGAGAACGTGGCTTGGCTAAACGAGTGCGGATCCTACCTCCGAAAGTCAGCGTAGCTCATCCAAAATTCCACGAGCGCTGTTCGAGAACACGGCGGAACATAGAGAAGCAGGCGTTGCACGAATCCATGTCGTGAAGCGGGCCAAGACACGAGAGACACCGGTCATGCTGGTCGGTCACGGAGAAATTGCGGCCACACAGGCACCGACGCATAGTGGGTCGCCCCACCTTAGATGATTTCTTGCCCTCCGACAGCGACATGACCTGCGGAAAAAAACACCAAAAATAGACTCGACATTGCCAAAACTATAAATAATGGAAAGATCTTACCAGCGACGTCAAGTAGGGCAGACTAGAACTAGTAGACCGACGAACTATCGACGATAGAAGGCTAAGGCCTAAAAACTCTTCAAAACACTTCTTCAAGGCTTCCCACGAGGCGACCTCGATGGCGGGAGACGAAGGACTGGTAGGCAGGTGGAGTCAACACAGCTTAACGGCTAATCCTCGAGTGCCACATAGTACGTCGGCCTCAAGGGCAGCACCGATGCTGGGTCAGCTCCGCCTACCTTTTTAAAAAAAAAAGGCTCCTTCGGGGTCCTGATCTCCGGCCAGTACCCATCTGTGATGAATGGTGAAGACTGACAGATAAGATTTTCCATTCCCAAAGGGAAGCGGTAACTGGTATGCAGTAGAGAAGGCAAGGTATGACTCAGTAGACATGGTTCCCATCCCTGGTTGTTGGGGCAAGCTATCCTTCACGCAATGCTGTCCAGCAGAGATAGGGGCGGAGGATGTCAGGTCGGTACGTCAAAGAGGTAATAGTTGTAATGGAATCCTATCCCTGGTAGACAGGGGAAGCCTACCTTCACTCAGCACCTTGGGAGGCACAAGTTAGGGATGAAGTCCAGAATACTGCTAGTATGGGCTGTCAATTGCACTAACACTGCTGGAAGAGATGTAGGACATAAGATAGGGAGAGGATGATGAATCAGTAATTGACATGGGGTGACATATGTAGAATGGTAAATGTGGTAGGCACAGAGCAGAGATGAAATGTAAGGGGAAGTGTACTGGAGCATAAAATGGAGGAATGAAAAACACACAGAATGAAGGAACAAATGAGGGAAAGCAGGAAGTGAAGCTATTGAGGTTGTCAGCTATAGGAGAGGAGTAGGTAGGGTGCAAGTAGTAGAGGGGCAGTTAGAAAAATTTTATCCAACATGGTGATGTTGCTAAGCGAGGGTGTAGTAAGGAAAGAGGCCATACAGAGAAGGGATATGCTGTGTGAGTAGATTTATGGTTAAAACAAAAAGTTTTGTTTTTATTTCATTTTTGCTTTCTCCCATTCATGAAGTGAGGATGCTGCGTGCTCGACTGGTTCCTCTGTGACCAAGGTTTAAGTGTGGGAAATGGAGCCGGGATTGTTGTGAGGTTGACATGAACAAGTAGGACAGCCATGGAGTCAGAGAGTGGTTTCATAAGAAAGGTATTCATTTGTTTTATTTTTGCTCTGTAGCAGTCCCAGAAATTACAGTGCTCCATGCTCAGCCGCTTGTTGTGGAAATTAGAGCCAGGTGTGACACTGTGCTGTTGTGGGTGGTGTATTAGGGGAAGATCAGCAGTGGGGAGGATGAACAGCCCTGCACTGCACTGCATATTAAGGTGTGACATTGTGCTGTTGTGGGTGGTGTATTAGGGGAAGGTCAGCAGTGGGGAGGGTGAACAACACTGCACTGCACTGCATATTAAGGTGTGACACTGTGCTGTTGTGGGTGGTGTATTAGGGGAAGGTCAGCAGTGGGGAGGGTGAACAACACTGCACTGCACTGCATATTAAGGTGTGACACTGTGCTGTTGTGGGTGGTGTATTAGGGGAAGGTCAGCAGTGGGGAGGGTGAACAGCACTGCACTGCATATTAAGGTGTGACATTGTGCTGTTGTGGGTGGTGTATTAGGGGAAGGTCAGCAGTGGGGAGGATGAACAACACTGCACTGCACTGCACATTAAGGTGTGACATTGTGCTGTTGTGGGTGGTGTATTAGGGGAAGATCAGCAGTGGGGAGGGTGAACAGCACTGCACTGCATATTAAGGTGTGACACTGTGCTGTTGTGGGTGGTGTATTAGGGGAAGATCAGCAGTGGGGAGGATGAACAGCACTGCACTGCACTGCATATTAAGGTGTGACACTGTGCTGTTGTGGGTGGTGTATTAGGGGAAGATCAGCAGTGGGGAGGGTGAACAGCACTGCACTGCACTGCATATTAAGGTGTGACATTGTGCTGTTGTGGGTGGTGTATTAGGGGAAGATCAGCAGTGGGAGGTGAACAGCACTGCACTGCATATTATAGGATGGTGTGGACAACGAGGATGGCTCTGGCGCACTCCCACCCCGCTTCACAGAAGCCACGCTGGGGAAACAGAAACCAATCCAAATACTGCTAGACTGCATCTGCTTCCAGAAACCAAAGCCAGACCTGAGTGACTACATACAGAAGATGCAATAAGTAGCATGCCCTGCAAATTGGACTAGACAGTAGTAACCCCATGTAAGCAAATTGGCACTGTGAGACGACTCATTTGGCAGGTTGAGAAATTAGAGATGGTGAAATGCAGACTGTAAGCAGGAATTAGTATTTACGGAGCATGGAAGGTCAAATCAGAATCCCATATGCTAATGTGTAGGTAGTGGGGAGCAGGAGAAACAAGGCCTGTCCACAGATGGGATCCTGGGAATGGAGGAGGAGCCCATGCCAGCTGTAGTCGCTGAGGCAAAGGGGATGGGAGTTAATGCGGCTGGGAAAGAAGGACGGGACATGTGGGGTGGAGTGGAAAGCTCGTAAGCAGCAGTCAAAGGGGAGGTAAAAGAAGCCCAAAAGAAACAATACAGAAAAGGGGACCCCAGGACAATGGGAAAGGGGGAACCGAGGACAGGTCAGGGAAGTGGCAGAAGCTACAGAGGAGGAAACCAGAGAGAAACGGGGAGATCAGGAAGATACAAACAGACACCAAAAATGGAGCAGGGAAAGGGGAAAACTAACAGAGCAGTAACAACTAGGAAGCACAGCCACATGAGCCACTCAGGGAGCTCAGGACGAAAAACACTCCCTAAGCAAGGGAGGTGTGGTTAGTAGAAGGCTTAAATAGAGGTTGTAGGAGGAGCTATACCCACATTGAGCCACGGGCTAACCTCCCATAGATTAGATCAATGCTGCTGACTTACAAGCTTGACACTTTCTGTAACTGCAAATCCCAGAATCTTCAATTGACATCAGAGGAGGGCTGCTGCTCTGGGAGATTCACTAGCCTGCAATGCAAGTATAGCTTTTAAAAATTCTAGTTAGATGTTTGCCAGCCGTCTGTTCTCCTGAGGCTAGGTAGAGTCCTTTGTGACTGTATTTAGCGCGAGGCGTGACAGAGGACCAGCAAAACAAAAGATCAGAGCTTATAAATATTCTAACATGCACTGCAGGCTACTGAATCACCCACTGCTGCAGCCCTCTTCTGATGTCAGCTGTAGGGGATTTGGAGATTTGTAGTTACATAAAATACAGCTTGCAAGTCAGCAGAATCAGTCTGATACGATCTACTATACTGCAGCAAACAGTAAAAAAAAAAAAGAGAAAAAGTTTCTGCACACATATCGCAAATTGAGTCCAGTCTCACACTTGGGTGTATGACTATTAGTGCTGGCAGTTCCTCTTTAAGGACCTTAGTGTCTCCTCCTCCTCTACTTAGCTTGCTTTCTAGGTCCCTACTAGATTCCCCATGCCCTCAGGATTTTCCAACTCCATTAATGCAGGTAAGTTTGCTTTGTTTTCCTCCTTCTGTCATGGGGATCTGCTGATTCTGGCATTCCACAAGGGTCACCCCTGCTGCCCACCAGAGTCTCCCTGTACCGATGTTCCCATCCCACAGGCCTCCAGTACCTCCACTGTCAGGGCAAACTGACTTATCCTTGTCAGGAGCCCTCCTGCTGCCACCTGAATAATGAAAGGAGGAGAGAAAGGAAGAAAGGCCTTATATTGGCTCATGGCGGCTGGAGGTAGGCCCATACATAGTGGGGACTGGGACTAGCAGAGAGTCTTCACTTATGTACCCAGTGCAACCCTTTGCCATTCATGGGGCTCTTCCCACCACCAGCATGCATGATACTGCTGCATTATCCTAGAGGCAAAATGTTCAGCTGCATGGAGTCACCCTGCTGCCAAGAGTGTTTCTATAGAGCCACCATAGAAATGAAGCCACTCCACCTTCGGAAGGGAAGGAAGCATCCAGAGAACACGCGAAGCAAATCCTGCCAACCTCCGCTTTGACATCCCTGACTCAGGATAAACCCATGTCACTAGCATTTCAGAGTGATGCTTCATTGCTAGCACCATGGAGCCAATATTTAAGTCCTTATTTTAATTCATTTTTCCTCCATCACTTACTAAACATAATAATTTGGCTATTAAAACTCATAAGCAATATAGTAATTGGCCAATGTTTGTTATGCCTGTGAATAATTATTCTAATATAGTTGTCTAAGCAGATATCAAGATGAATGTCAAGGGTAAAGAAAAAAGGCAGATATTTTTTAAAATGTATCGCAGTGATCTTGGCCTTGGGCAATCACGAAAAATCACAATGATATGAGATCATCATTATTCAAAGTCATCAATTCCATAACATTATGGTTTTTGATTGACAAGCATTTAACAGAGGATAATGTATGGTCCTCTATCGGTAACCGGTCTGTTTACTGTCGAGAGGTTGCCAGGGCGACCATGTAAACCTTGAGAGCAAAGCTCGAGAGGTTTACATCGCCATGGCAACCTCAAGATGGTTAACAGTAACTGGTTGCCGATAGAAGTACCATACATTATTTTTTATAGTGTATGGTCCCAAGAAAAAGGGAAAACAGCTCCTTACTTTTCGAAACATAGTCACTGCCACTGCTGTTAAGTCCTTCCCTTACCACTGCATGCATCCGTCGGTTCCCAAGTGTACAAAAAGGAGCGTACATGCACAGACTGATCCCGGTTGTTAACCTAGCGATGTGACGTAGCATCAAAAGGTTAACAACATTACTACATCACATCGATGGTATAACAACCTTAGGAAATGATGATTTCCTAAGGTTAACAGCATTCTACCATACGTTATATTTATGATTAATCACTGTTAGTCATGATAATCATTGTTGCTCAGGTTCACAGTGATGGTCTTTAAAGACTGACCAGTCCAAACAGCTGTGGCACTCCACTGTAAAACTTGACAGGTCCCCAAATATTGCTACTGACCATGACAGGTTACACGGTGTAAAACTCCACTGATGTGCACAGTGCATACAGTGCAAAGTTAAGTACCATCTGTCAGGAAGTTGGGGCCTGAGACAATAACTCCACCATGGTCAGAGCGGCACAGGACCCAAGGCAGCATGGATTCACAGCGGAAGGTCATGCCAGACAAATCTGATAGATTTCTTTGACTGGGTGACCAAAGTAGTAGATCAGGGAGGGCTGGGATATGGCCTACCTAGACTTTAGCAAGGCATTTGACACAGTCCCACACAGAGATTAATATACAGGTTAGCCAGCCTGGGAGTGGGTCCCAAGATGACAGCCTGGGTAAAGAATTGGCTGGAGAATAGGACACAGAGAGTAATAGTAAATGGAGTCCACTCTGAAGAAAGTGGGGTTACTAGTGGGATACCGCAGGGTTCAGTATTAGGACCGGTCCTCTTCAATGTCTTTATAAGTGACATTGCAGAGGGCCTGGAAGGAAAAGTATGTCTCTTTGCAGATGACACAAAGATCTGCAACAGAGTTGATGCACAAGGTGAGATGGAAAGGATGAGAAGGGACTTGGCAAGGTTAGAGAAATGGTCGAATGTATGGCAGCTTAGAATAAATGCTAAGAAGTGCAAGGTAATGCACCTGGGAAACAAAAACCCAGGGGAAGAGTACACAATGTGGGGTCAGATACTAACATCAACAACAAGCATTTGTCAATGCCAAACGTTCGCTTGCAGGTATTTGGCACTTGGACACAGCTTAAAAAAATCAGTGACAAAGAAGTACAAGTATTTGTCAGTGCCGAATGTTGCTTGCTTCTATGTGCTGTTTAGGTTTTTGGAAGTCACTGGAGTGCAAATATTTAAAATTTGCGAACTTACGAGCGTGCGTAGGAACTGCGCAACGCACACTTGTAAAACAGTCATTGTTAGGAATTTTTTCATCAAATTTTCAACATAGCCATTTTAAGACTTCTGCTCATGAACAGTGTCACTGTGATTTTCTTAATGTGTCCCATACATTGATTTCGCACACCAACTGCGCTATTGTGCGCTACATGGGCGGAAACACGTTTTGGGCAGGATGTGAAAAATGACAGCTGTACTGCTCATAAGGAGGTGTGGTAAAATGGCAATGTTGAAAATCTGGAGTGAAAATATTGAAAATTCGCGAACTTACGAGCATGCATAGGAACTGCTCAACGCACACTTGTAAAACAGTCATTTTTAGGAATTTTTTCACCAAATTTTCAACATAGCCATTTTAAGACCTCTGCTAATGAACAGTGTCATGGTGATTATCTTAATGTGTCCCATACATTGATTTCGCACACCGACTGCGCCATTGTGCGTTACATGGGCGGAAACACATTTTGGGCAGGATGTGAAAAATGACAGCTGTACTGCTCATAAGGAGGTGTGGTAAAATGGGAATGTTGAAAATATGTAGTGAAAATATTGAAAATTCGCAAACTTACGGCCGTGCGTAGGAACTGCGCAACACAGCTCGTAAAACAGTCATTTTTAGGAATTTTTCACCAAATTTTCAACATAGCCATTTTAAGACCTCTGCTAATGAATAGTGTCACTGTGATTTTCTTAATGTGTCCCATACATTGATTTCGCACACCGACTGCACCATTGTGCGCTACATGGGCGGAAACACGTTTTGGGCAGGATGTGAAAAATGACAGCTGTACTGCTCATAAGGAGGTTTGTTAAAATGGCAATGTTGAAACTCTGGAGTGAAAGTATTGAAAATTCGAACACTTACGAGCGTGCATAGGAACTGCGCAACGCACACTCGTAAAAGTCATTTTTAGGAATTTTTTTACCACATTTTCAACACAGCCATTTTAAAACCTCTTCTCATGAACAGTGTCATTGTGATTTCCTTAATGTGTCCCATACACTGAGTTCGCACACCGACTGCGCCATTGTGCGCTACATGGGCAGAAACACATTTTGGGCAGGATGTGGAAAATGACAGCTGTACTGCTCATGAGGAGGTGTGGTAAAATGGCAATGTTGAAAATGTGGAGTGAAAATATTGGAAATTCGCAAACGTACGAGTGTGTGTAGGAACTGCGCAACACATGCTCGTAAAACAGTCATTTTTAGGAATGTTTTCACCAAATTTTCAACATAGCCATTTTAAGACCTCTGCTCATGAACAGTGTCATGGTGATTTTCTTAAAGTGTCCCATACATTGATTTCGCACACCAACTGCGCCATTGTGCGCTACATGGGTGGAAACATGTTTTGGGCAGGATGTGAAAAATGACAGCTATACTGCTCATAAGGAGGTGTGGTAAATTGGGAATGTTGAAAATATGTAGTGAAAATATTGAAAATTCGCAAACCTACGGCCGTGCGTAGGAACTGCGCAACACAGCTCGTAAAACAGTCATTTTTAGGAATTTTTCACCAAATTTTCAACATAGCCATTTTAAGACCTCTGCTAATGAATAGTGTCACTGTGATTTTCTTAATGTGTCCCATACATTGATTTCGCACACCGACTGCGCCATTGTGCGCTACATGGGCGGAAACACGTTTTGGGCAGGATGTGAAAAATGACAGCTGTACTGCTCGTAAGGAGGTTTGGTAAAATGGCAATGTTGAAAATCTGGAGTGAAAGTACTGAAAATTCGTGAACTTACGAGCGTGCATAGGAACTGCGCAACGCACACTCGTAAAACAGTCATTTTTAGGAATTTTTTTACCACATTTTCAACACAGCCATTTTAAGACCTCTTCTCATGAACAGTGTCACTGTGATTTCCTTAATGTGTCCCATACACTGAGTTCGCACACCGACTGTGCCATTGTGCGCTACACGGGCAGAAACACATTTTAGGCAGGATGTGGAAAATGACAGCTGTACTGCTCATGAGGAGGTGTGGTAAAATGGCAATGTTGAAAATGTGGGGTGAAAATATTGGAAATTCGCAAACGTACGAGTGTGCGTAGGAACTGCGCAACACAAGCTCGTAAAACAGTCATTTTTAGGAATGTTTTCACCAAATTTTCAACATAGTCATTTTAAGACCTCTGCTCATGAACAGTGTCACTGTGATTTTCTTAATGTGTCCCATACATTGATTTCAAGACAATCGACCGCGCCATTGTGCGCTACATGGGCGGAAACATGCTTGGGTGAGATGTGAAAATGACAGCTGTACTACTCATAAGAAGGTGTGGTAAAATGAAAATGTTGAAAATCTGGAGTGGAAATATTGAAAATTCGCAAACCTATGAGCGTGTGTAGGAACTGCGCAACGCACGTCCGTAAAACAGTCATTTTTAGGAATTTGTTCACCAAATTTTCAACATAGCCATTTTAAGACCTCTGCTAATGAACAGTATCATGGTGATTTTCTTAATGTGTCCCATACATTGATTTCGCACACCGACTGTGCCATTGTGCACTACATGGCGGAAGCACGTTTTGGGCAGGATGTGAAAAATGACAGCTATACTGCTCATAAGGAGGTGTGATAAAATGGCAATGTTGAAAATCTGGAGTGAAAATATTGAAAATTGTGAACTTACGAGCCTGCATAGAACCGCGAACGCACGCCAACAACAGTTTGAATTTTATCACCAATATTGCTTTAGACCCCTTCTCACATCAGCCGTCACTGTCATAAGATGTTTGGGCCCGGCGGGTGATTTCATGCAGTGACTACGCAGTGATCAGAAATCTCCTTCGGGCCTGAATAACGCCATGACAGTGACATCATTCATGAGAAGGCATCCCAAAAATCCCATGTTGAAAATTTGGTGCAAAAATTCCAAAAAATGCCTGAGATATGCACTAAAGTTGAAAACCCACTGTACAGCTTACCGGCATTTCCTCAGTTCACGGTCGGCTTTGAAGAGTGCAGACGTGTTCCCGTCCACCAAGACTGTCGCCCGAGCTCCAGAGGTATGGGTGGGGGGGGTGGGAGGCAGGGTGCACAGTGAGGGTGCGGTTGTGGAGGGGGCTGGGAGAAGCGCGGGGACCGCTTTTAATTTACAGGTTTTAAAAAAAAACGACGTGGGACATTTGCCATGCTGGGCTGGGTTCCCAGCGTGGTAGAAGGATGGCTGAGGGGGCCGTGGAGCAGACGAGGGATTGGGCACCCCCATCAGCAGACGACGCGGGAAGTTTGCCACGCTGGGGTGGGCTCCCAGCGTGGCAGAAGGATGGCTGGCGGGTGGCCGTGGAGCCAACGGGGGATTGGGCACCCCCGTCGGCAGACGATGCAGGATGTTTGCCACGCTGGGGTGGGCTCCCAGCGTGGCAGCAAAGATTTGGGGGGCGTGATGCGGTGCAAGCAGACAGTGGTGGTTTTCTTTGAAGAGAAGACCACCGCTGTCATACACAGCACCGTGTCCAATTGGTGCAGGACTGCCATGCCTGCTCAATGGAGCAGGGGATTGCAGAGGAGGGGCATACCTCCAAAGTGTCCCATTCTCCCAAGACGTTTCTTGCGCATGCGCGCAAGCGAATGTAAAAATGGAAAGGGACCTGGGGGTAGTAATATCAGATGACCTAAAGGTGGGCAAGCAATGTGAGAGGGTAGCAAGGAGGGCTGGGGGATACTGGGATGCATAGGAGAGGCATCACCAGTAGAAAACAGGAAGTTATTATCCCTCTGTACAGACTGCTGGTGAGACCCCATCTGAGTACTCGTGCAGTTCTGGAGACCCAGTCTCTGCAAAGACATAAACAGGATGGAAGCTGTCCAGAGGAGGGCAACTAAAATGTGCAAGGTCTGCACCGAAGACATATGAAGAGAGACTTAAGGAGCTTAATATGTATAGCCTTGAGGAAAGGAGGAGAGGGGACATGATAGAAACTGTCAAGTACCTCAAGGAATCAACAAAGTCCAAGAGGGTAGTATCTTTCAAAAAAGAGGTGTAAGAACAGGGGACACAATTTGAAGCTAGGGGGGCTCAGAGGTACTTTAAGGAAGCATTTTCGCAGAGGGTTGTGTATGCATGGAACGGCCTTCCGGAGGAGGTTGTGGAGTCAAAACAGTGGTGGAATTCAAGCATGCATGGGACAGTCATAAGGCAATTCTAGGGTGGGGTAGGAAGAAGTAGACTGCTGGTTAACTAGGATCTGCAGCTTATCCATTAGGTAGGAAAGGCAGACTGGTGGGCCAAGCGGTCCTTATCTGCCATCAGATTCTATGTTTCTATGGTCAGATTGCTCTGTTGCTTCATTCCTTAGAGTTTCATCAGTGGGCAGGGTTCTGGTATTACACATCGTCTTAAAAAGGGACCCCAGTCCAACAGTTACGTTCACAAGGTCAAAATTACTTAACGGTACATTACTATCACTATATACCAAAGCTGTCCCAACATTGTGTTATTAGTGAAAGTGCATTATATAAGAGCAGACTAAGCCTAAGGTATCACAATTAGCTATACATGAGGAATAAACCATGATTAAGTCTTTGAACATAAGTTGTCCCAGTGGAGCAGGGTGATGGGGGATTGCGTGGCACGCTGATGACCTGGGTACGTACCCAAGCCCAGGATGACAGGAGCAGAGGCTGACAGGGAGGGCTCAAATGCATCCCTTGGATGCTGTCCTCCCAGGGGGGGTCAAGAATGCACCGCCCTTTGGCGGCTCCTGGCGGAGGGTTTCGCATAGCTTTGTGATGTGGGTGACCACGTGTTGCTTGGGCGATCATGCCAGGATGCCGCAGCATGCATTTTAGTGGGCGAGGGAATGAAAAGAGAAAATGGCCAACTAAACCACCTGGATGACAGCGCCACCATCCCATCACGCTAAGCCAGGTCCTTTCAGCTGTCCCTCGCTGCCTCAGTAAGAATCTGAACAAAGTGCCTACAGGCACAAAACAGTTTCCTACTGGTCCCTCCCACAAGAAGAGGGCCCCCCGATGAAGTGATGTGTTGGGTCAGTTGGGGGGGTAGCATGTTGAGGGTCAGTGGACGGCAATCAGAAGGAGCAGGGCAAAGGGCTTGGCTGCCCAAAGGAGTGGGCGGCTACTCTGTTGGGGGAATAAAGAGATAATACGAAAAAAATCTTTGACCATACATAAATGTACCAGCTAATTAATTAGTGGCAATAAGTTGTTCCACAGGGAGCCAAGCCTGCCGTCACTAGCAACTTGCTGCTCACCTCCCTGCTGGTGTAAAGGCAGTTAATCCAAAGTTGACCTGTATAATGCAGTTGTGGTGAAAAAAAGTTAAATAACATTTTTTTTTTCCCGCAACTGCTTCATATTGCAATACTGGTCAACTTTTGTATAACTACCACTCTAAAATATCACAAGCTATGTAAAGTGTGGTGATCCAGGGTTCTAGAGGTGGCTGAGTCTGCCATCTCTAGCAAATTTATGCTCACCTTACTGCTGGCACTTAATTACAATCAGGTATGTTGTCAACACTGAATTTAAAAAAATAGTAAAACACAATGCCAAAAACCAGACAAATCTGCACGTCCAGAATCCAGACTCGTTCTCTAGGCTGAAGCCGTGGCAAAGTGCAGTAAGAGGTCTGTCGAGTCATATGCTTGTTTGCATTTTAAACTTGAAAACTGCTTGTGGTATTACATTTCTTTTACTTGGTTTGGAAATTTTGGAGTGAAAAGAAATGGCAAAATACAGTATATACGGTTCTCAATTTGTGGCCCTTCAACAGTGTCCTTTGATGAGTAATGTGGCCTGGTAGGTGAGTAAAGTTTTAAACAGACCTTTAGCTTCATTGAGAAGTATCTTTTCTGTTTATTCTGCTCCTTCAGCTTCTCCAATGCCATGCAGATGGCTTGGACTGCTGGTGAGATGTACGAAGCCACAATCTTTTGAAAAAACAAACGGTTGGACAACTAATTGCTATCAAGTATCCGATGACATGACTTAGTGAGCAACTTCAGTGTACCTTGACAGATGGTACACAACTGTGAGAAATTTTTGACTTTTCAGGACAAAGAGATCTGTAGCAACTTTTACCATGGTCTGTCCATAATGTAGATAGACTTAGTGGCTTCCCTTGGATTGCTACAGGGTTTGGTACAGTCTTCACATTTTTATGTTCATCGTGCGCGCAAACGCAGATGAACATGTTGATATGACAGCTGCTAGAGAAAGGTGTGAGGGGTGCTAGCCCAATGGCCAGCAGTGCTGCAGGGGCCGATATGTGGCTGGCAAATCAGCAGGCGTATCCTGATGACACTGGTTTGCTGGGGGGTGTTCAGCAGACATTTTCAAAGGACAGAGCCGATGCTGCGCTGCGGCTCTGTCCTTGAAATGTGAGCCCTTCAGCTGCGGTTTAGTGTGTCTTTCCTTGCTAAACAATGTCCCCTTTCCCTGCTGCCACTTAATGTGTCTTTCCTGGTTAAACAATTTCCTCTTTCCCTGCTGCTGCTGCTTAATGTGTCTTTCCTGGTTAAACAATATCCCTTTTCCTTTCCAACACCGGCATGCCCACTCCCAGTGTAGGATACGCCCCCCAACCCATCTATATCCCTAGCCGACATTGGGGAGCCCAGTTCCTATGTTGGCATCTCCCCCCTCCTCGCCACTATTGTGGCACACTGGGATCCCACCCCAGTGTGCCTAAATTTATATTTAATTATTTTACCTGTAAATGAAAAAACCTTCCCTCACAGTCTTTAGTTTTTTTTTACCTGTAAAAATGAAAACTGTCCCTCTCTGTCTCCCCTGTCCCCCACTGCGATCCTGACCTCCTTCTGCACACCCACCTCCCCTTACCCCTTACCCCATACTTACCTCCGAGGTTGGGGACACATCTTCTGCAAAGCGGATATGTCTGCACTCTTCAAAACCGACCGCAAACTGAAAGAATGAAAGGTAAGTCATAATGGGACTCAATGGTGGGTTCAATTTAGGTTGATATCTCAGTCATTTTTGGCTCAGAATTTTCAACATGGTGTTCTTAGGACCCCACACTTATGAATATGTCACTGTCATTTTGTTCTTTGGTCCTGAAAGGTGATTTTGCTGGCGCTGCATGGAATCACCTTTTGGGACTGGTTAACAAAACAACAGTGCCACTGTTCATGAGGTGGAGTCCCAAAAGCCCATGTTGCAAATTTGGTGAAAAATTCCAAAAATTACTGCATTACGAAGGGCGTTGCACAGTTTCTAACTACGCTGTAATCTCAGCTAATTTCTCATATTCATTCTAGATTAACACTGATTTTTTCATTCCTCCTCACGAACAGTACAACTATCTTTTTTCAAATCCTGCCCAAAATATGTTTTAGCACTTGTAGCACCGACGCAGTCACTGTGCAAAATCATCTTTTGGGATTGGGTAACAAAATTATAGTGCCACTGTTCATGAGGTGGTGTTCCAAAAAGCCCATGTTGAAAATTTGAAGTGAAAATAAATACCAACAATCACCTGGGGACATTAGGGTTTCCAACTGTAACGCCCCCCCCACACCCTGTAGAGACTGACTGGCATCAGCCATGTGCCTTGGAGTCATTGGGCCGTAGTGCTCACACCATTCCACCCCCACCCCCACCCTGCAGCCAGAGACAGGCATTGGGTGTGCCTTGGACTCTTTGGCCCAAACGTTCACTCCATTCTCCTATTCTGCACCCATCTCAGCTTATTTCATTATGGAATGGGGTAAGCATTAGGGTCGAAGACATCAAGGCACACCATGACAACTGTCAGTGTCTGCAGGGTTGGGGTGGAGTGGCATTAGTGTTACTGCCAATGACCCAAAGAGACACCCCCAATGCCTGTCAGTCTCTGCAGGGTGAGGGTGGGGTGTTAGGGTTGGAAACCCTAATGCCTCATTAAGGAAGCAAATCAGTGAGGGACATTTGATGTCACCTACCCTGATTTCAGCAAAACCTTCCACAACGTCTAACATAGAAGGCTGATTAACAAGATGAGTAGTCTGGCAACGGGGCACAAGCTGATAAACTGGGTTAGAAACAGGCTGACAGACAGGAGGTAGAGGGTGGTGGTAATGGGACCAATCTGGGAGAGGGGGGTGACCACTGAGGTACCTCAGGGATAAGTCTTGGGACCAGTCCTGTTCAATGTCATCATTACAGACATCGCAGAAGGGCTAGAAGGAAAGGTCTGTCTGCCTGTTTGCAGATGACACCAACTCCTGTAATAGAGTGAATACTCCAGGGCGGTGGAGAAAATGAGCAGGGACATGGAGAGGCTTGAAAAATGGTCCGAGGAGTGGCATCTGAGGTTCAATGCAAAGAAGTCCAAATAATGCACCTGAGAAGAGGGAAACCTGTGGAGAGTTACAGGATGGGGTGGAGGTGCTGATGATCACCAAGGAAGAAGGGGACCTAGAAGTTATCAGTTCTGATTACCTAAAGGTGTCAAAGCAGAGTACAAATGTTGCAAGGGCAGCCAGTGGCATGCTGGGGTGCATGGTAGCAGAAGGCATGAGGTGGTGATGCCATTGTATAGTGCACTAGTGAGGCCTCACCTACAGTACTGTGTGCAATTCTGGAGGCCGCACATGTGAAAGGACATTGACAGGGTGGAGGCAGTCCACAGAAAGGCAATCAAGATGGCACGTGGCTTGCAACACCGAACATATCAGGAGAGATTAAAAGGACCTCAATATGTACTTATTGGAAGAAAGGAGGGACTGGGGGAACATGATAGGATATGTTCAAGTACCTCAAGGGCATAAACAAGGTGCAGAGGTGGACATCTTTCAATGCATCAAAATGTTCGGCATTGACAAACCCTTGTTTTTATCCTAAAAAATTTGGCCATCATTGTCTGCTGTGTAAGCCCTCCGTAGAAAAGTATACAGACACTTGGGGTGTCCAATCCACCAGTGTCCTCATCTGTCTGCTGTGTAACACCCCCCAAACAGTATGCAAACACTGGGGGTGGCCAGTACTCCAGTGTCATCTGTCCGTCCATTGTTGTCCGCGGTGTAACCCCCCCATCCCAAATAGTATACAGACACTAGGGGTGCCCAATCCCCCAGTGTCCTCATCTATTCAGCAAACTCCTGAAAAAAAGAAAACTGTCCCTCGTCATTTTCTTCCCCTTTAAAAAAGAAAACTGTCCATCATTGCCCGTTCCACCTTTACCCAACCCCCTACCCTCCCACTCAAGACCCACCACCCCACACCCCACCTACCCAATACTTACCCACTGGAGGTCCATCGCTGTAATCTACCTTGAACTGCAGGCAAGTCTTTGCTCTTCAAAGCCCAACAACTGAGGTAAGCGCTTCAATGTATTTCAATGAGGTTTTCGGCGCCAATGTTTTTCAATAGGGTTTTCAACTTAGTGCCATAACTTGTCCATTTTAAAATATTTTGGCCCCACATTTTCAACCTATGTTTTTTGGGATCCCACCTCACAAACAACTTCACTGAAGCAATTTTCAAACATCCCTTCCCCACATGACAGCAGTGCACATGACAAATATTTGGCATTGACAAATACTTGTTTGATTGGGATTAGTTGTGCATTAAGCCCTGGCCAACACTCAATCTGCTGTGCCTCTTACAGTATTTGTTGATATCCTGCTATCCATCATGGAGTAATCTGAGGGTAGCATCTGTAGAGACTGAGGAATTACTATTCTGGTTCCTTTCAAAATTAAACAGCCTTGAACTGTCAAGGTGTGTCGCTCTGGCCTGAATGCTTGATATTTTCAGTCCTTGAACTCTCATTGGTCATCCATGCTGGCAAAACTTCAGAACTTGTTGAAGTATGTGATCTTCAGCACTTGCTGTCTTATTTGATCAAGATTGCTGTCTGATAGTGGAAGAGTGTCTTGTATTTGGGCAAGAGATACATTTGTTTCTTCCATGGGTTTGTATCTCCTTCTGTAAGTTGTCCTTAAGAAACTGTTGGACAATACATTGGCAGTGAGAAAAGACTTGCCTGGAACATGAACAACAGTGTAGGCATATCTCATCAACCACATGCAGAACCTCAGTATCCTCAGAAGAAGGTCATATAGGCATTTGGTCCCCAATAGGCTTGCTAGTGGTTTATTGTATTTATTTATTGAATTTTGTGTGGGGGACACAGATGGTAAGCAAACTGAAATTGAACCAGATTTAGCTGTTGGTGATTTTTAGTGAATGGGAGAAATTTGGTCAGGACACCGGGAAATTCTCCCACTACAGGTAGGGGTTCGCTGCTGTGTTTGCATGGCAGACACCTGCTGAGCTCGATGGAGCAACAGGTTGGAGCTAGTGCAGTCTGAGCTCATTCCTCATGTTATGGCAGATACAGGGAAATGCGAGTGTACTGGGTGCACCTTTGAGTGTGTCTGAGTTTTGCATGGTGAACGCTATGGGACGGAGACCGAGCGTAAGGATTTGTTTTCAACCATCAGCATCCCCTTGCACACAGGGCACATCTAAGATGCACTCTCAGGCTGCAGCTCAGGATGTGTCAACTAAAGATTCTACAATACCTGTAAGTCCCCTTTGAAGGCATCAGTTTGCAGGGCAGACTTGTCAGATTCTGATAAAATGACTCACCCCACTGACGCGCTTTGCTGCTGGAATGCAGAAGGAAACCTCATGAAAAGACTCCTATTCAGGCCATGAGTGGTCTAAGGGCGTACGCTTGACAGATGCCAGTTGGATACTATTGATGGTAAATGGATCCCGATTCAAACTGGGAAACTCTTTCTCTGACTTTGTCGCCGATTGAATCGGGGCCCCATGGACTCACAGACAGGTCAGGAATCTGTTTTAGCTTCTGATACAGCTCCTCGGGAAGGAAGCTTTACAGTTTTATGACTCGTATCAGGAACAGTGACATCCTGGGTCTTGGTTTTCTGATTTATTTTGAAAAACAGGCTAGAGCAAGCACCAGATGTAATGCTGTCTGCCTATGATATCATGGGTGACTTGAAGAACACCCAGACACACTTCATGTCACCCGACAGCTACTGAAGGATTCAATTAATTTTCAAGCTAATGATATTTATGCCTTAATAAACATTAGAGGTGAAGATAATTTTGACATTAGCTTTAAAACATTTGCTGGTTTAGATAAATTCTGGCATCACTATGAGAATTGTAGAATGCAGCCTTTATGGTTGCCCTTCTGGGCTATTCCCATTACATAATCCCCTATAAAGTGGTGAATATTATGTTCAGAAATGAGAGTGTAAATGTGGGAGATATATTTTTTTGGTTGGAACACAAATGCACAGTGTTGGGGCCCCCAGAAGCAATTATTGATGGGGAGGGTATTTGGAATGGAAGTTGGAAATTTAAAGTTAAACTTAATTTGTTATAGGGAACTAAATTGTCCCTGTACCTAATAGTTTTTTTTGGATAAAGATAGGGGTGTCTGTTTCTATCCTGGGCAACCTAAGGCCTGCTATAAATGTAGCAGTATGAGACACCTTAGCAGTGCCTGTGACAAGGTAAAATGTGCCTTAGGTGGTGAAATTGATCACGATAGTGGGACCAGTAGGAACATTTTCCATTGCAACCTTTGTGATGAACAGGGCCGTGCCTATCACCAGTGCCCCTGGGCTGGACAAAACAAATGAGGGGACTAAATAAAGAAGATTTAATCAATTCTGCACAAAGCAGGCATCAGAGTAGAGACTTGCCCCATGCGGCCCAAATCCCCAGGCTTCTAAGTCTGGTGCAGGTCCCACTGTCCCCGTCTACTTCTGCTACTGACCCAGAGTTTTCAGAGACTACTAAGGCCTCAGGGCAGGATTCCAGGGAACATTCTACTGATACTGTCCCCACTGTTCTTCCTCAAGGGTCAGTGGATGTAAATTTAGAGGCCCCTATCCCTACAACCCCTAGTAGGCAGGATGTTATGCCACCTCCTTCTTCTACAGCAGAATTCCAAACCCCTCACCCAAGATGGATAACCTGGGCTTCATGTCGACAAAACAGTCAGCCTGTAGACATTCCTCTTGGTAACTCATTTCAAGTATTACAGGACCAGGAGGGTGGTTCGGTGTCTGATGTATCCATGCAATCTGGTTTAGTTTCTAATATGGAGTGTGAGGATGATGGGGGGTGGGAGTTAAGAAGAAAAAAGGAAAAAAATATAAAAAAGATGTTCAGAAATCAATAGGTTGAACATTTTTTCACACACATGGCTAGCATTAAACTTGTTTTCTTAAATACGTGCAGTATTAAAAATGATAAAAAAAGGATGGCATGTCTACATTACTGCCTTACTTTGAATGTTGATATTTTTTTGTAGGAAACAAGATTTAATTGCCTATCTGATCTTCGACATGCTACTAAATTATGGCCTAAGGGTCCTACTTTTTGGTCTTATGGGGAGGATGCAGCAGATGGCTTAGGTATTTTGTTTAACAATACCTCTGTTCATCTTACATGATTAGTTGATATACATCCAGGGAAGATCTTTCATTGGATTGTATTTTCAGGGGTTCCCTCTCTGACTTATAAATACATATGCACCTCAGGTCAAGTCTTTAAGGATTGACTTATTTCATAGTATTCAACCTCATTTATTTACCCAGAAGTAAATAACTTGGGAGGGGGTGACATGAATTGTAGCTTAGACGTTAAGCTTAAGGATCAAGTACAGCAAAAGGTGTATTGTGATTCACATGCTTTACAAAACGTGTTGTTGTTAGCTTCTCTGAAAGATGCTTATAGGGAACTTTACCTGGATGCGGGGGCCACTTCTAGGCGTAGTGCGTTTTGCACTAGAATATATTTTGTCTTTTTGCCCACATTTCATTTTTCTAATAAATTTTCTTTAAGACCTTGTGAATTCTCAGACCATTTAGTTCTATTTTGTACTATTGATGTGTCCCATTTTCCAACTCAGTTGCCAGCTTTTGCCTTGAGGTGGAAATTGAATTCTTCTTTGCTGCAAGATTTGGAAATACAAAATAAATCGAATTCCCTTTTTTCACTGGAAAATCAACAAGTGTTTTATGATTCCTAGGCACAATGGCGGGTGGATACAAAGCTTGATATTAGGCGTTTATTTATTTCCTTTGGGAAGGGTAAAAGTAATACAGAGTACTTAAAATATTTAGACTTTCAGAATCAAGCATCAAGTGAGATGGAGTCAAAAGAGATGACAAAATACAGTATGCACGGTTCTCAATTTGTTGCCCTTCAACAGTGTCCTTTGACGAGTAATGTGTCTCAGTAGATGAGTAAAGTTTTGAACAGATCTTCAGCGTCATCAAGAAGTCTCTTTACTGTTTATTCTGCTCCTTCAGCTTCTCCAATGCCATGCAGATGGCTTGGACTGCTTTGTAAGATGTACGATATAAATTAATCTTTACCTAATGTTTCTGCTGTTCATATTAAGAGACAGCTTGAGATTATCAAAAGTCATATGAGCGTTATCAATATGATCATGCAGTATCCTTGCAGGCAGAAATGCAGTATGGCACTGTACGGACACCTTTGGCTGACCCTTTTCTGCTTGTAAACACAGGTTAGATACAAAATTAATGGTGGGTCTTATGGATACAGTGGGGGTTTTGAAAAATTCTAACATTGAAATGTTGGAAATTGTTAGAGAGTTTATACAGGAACATCAGGGAACCCCTTTCACTACACGTGCGGTGGGAGGATATTTATTTATTTGCTTTTGTTGACCAGGTGGGTACACTAGACATAGGAATGCCTATTTTCAGGTACGACCCGGGAGGATACAAATGACATACAAAACATCAGTGTGATGCAGCACACATAAACCATACAATAAATAGTTAGCCAGAACAGTACAAAACATCTCAAACCTTAATAAGATTAAGATAATACATGAGCAAGCAAAATAGGTTGTATGGAGACATGGATAACATAAATATTATTACATATGCATTACCAGCACCATCTGTGGTGGACAGTAGAGATTTGATTAAACCTATTTCTAGAGAGGAAATTAGGCATGAGATTACTGGTTTAGCTTTGGGTATCTCACTGGGCATAGATGGCCTTACTAATGAACTTTACAAATCTCATATAGATGATTTCTGTGAGATTTTGTATAATGTCTTTAATGAAATTTTGAACAGAGGGCAGATGCCTTGTGATTTCTCAACTGCTTTGCTTATTTATTTATTTAAAAAAGGGGTTAAGACGGATTTGGGTAATTGGAGGCCTATAAGTTTATTAAACACCAACTACAAATTATTTTCCAATATTTTATGTCATAGATTACAAATAGTGGCTACTAAATTGATTCACCCAGTACAGACTTGTTCTATTCCAGGGAGGAAAATACAGCAAAACCTGGCTTTCTTATGGAATGTTTGTGAATTTGGTAGGCAAGGGAGATTGTCAGGTTATTTGCTGGCTTTGGATCAGACAAAAGCTTTTGACAGGGTGTCTCATGCTTTTCTTTTGCAGGTTCTTGAAAGATATGGGATACCATTCAAATTCAGGTCTTGGATTAGTCTTTCATATCAGAGGGTAATGTTGCCTACAGTTAATGGGGTTATAGGAGAGGCACTATCCTTACAGAGAGGAGTGAGGCAGGGTTGTCCACTCAGTCCCCTATTATATATGTTTACATTAGATCCTATTGTACGGGAAATTCTTCACAACGTTGATATACAAGGTTAATCTCCATCACCATTTTTGGAACCTCAAAAGTTGGCAGTTTATGCTGATGATTTGGTTGTTGTAGTTCAGGATCCAGTTTCTGGCATGACCGCTTTACAGGTTTTGGATGGGTATGCTAGTCTTGCAGGAACAGCACTAAGCTATGCTAAGAGTACTGGGGTTTATGTGGGTGGTGGGGTACATGAGTCCAGGTAGGGCAAATTGTTATCTCTACTGACACTGTTGAGATTCTTGGTTGTCATTTTGGTAATGGTCCTTGGCCTATATTAATTGGGAAGAGAAAATAAGAGTGGGCTAACAGAGGTTCAAATTTGGAAGGCATGGGCTCTTTCCAAATCTAAGAGGGTTCTGATTATTAAAAAATTCCTGCTCCCTATTTTTTGTATGTGTGTACTGTTTTTCCTATTCCAGGTACCCTGGAGACAAGATTATTTAGCATATTTTTCCAGATGCTGTGGAGGAGCCGCTTAATCCGTTAAAAGAGATTTTACTTATTTATCTGTTAAACAGGGTGGGTTTGGGATGATACATCCTTTGGTTTTTATTTTTCTTTAAAACTATATTGCCAAGAGCAATGGAACATGAATACATATGGGATGTGGACAAATTTGTGGTTCCAGCCTTTTTTACAGAAATGGGTGGATTATATACCCAAATTACAGGCCTCTTTGGTGGTCCCAGACTTTGCTGTAGCTGCTATTAGAAAATTAAAGCAGTGGGGGATTACTAAAGATGCATTTAGTACATTTTCAGCGAAAACCCCTATATTTGATATTATGAGGAGAAATTCTGCTTCTCAGGCAAATTTTCCTAAATGTGTACCTACGAAATTAGGAAATACATTATGTACACTTGTTGACAAATGTAGCCCAGGTAAGATGTTGGATATACAGTGGCTATGTTGTCATGGGCGATTAGGGGTTAAGGGGAACCTTAAGCATAAGCATCTATTGGGCATCAGTGTATTAGACTAGAGTGCAATGGTCAGGAAGAAACGATGGAACAATTTTTCCAGTGTGTATGTACTAAGGTGTCAGTGTGGCTCAGTTGGTAGCACATCCGCTCTGAACCAGAAGGTCGTGGGTTCTTGTCCCACACCGGATTGAACTTGCACCTAAAAATTGCTGACATCCGAGTGCAGTATTGGGGTGTGCTGTACTGCTGGGGTGTGCCGTCCTTTGGATGAGACGTTAAACTGAGGTCCCTTCTGCTCATCCTGGTGGGTGTCCAGGTGGAAGTAAAAGAACCCAGGGCACTCTTTGCAAAGAGTAAGGAACATTCCTGGTGTCCTGGTCAACATTCTCCTTCCCATAAACTGGTTCATGCAATTATCCAGGCTGTGTGTGGGTGATGATGTGCGATATGGCTGCCACCACACATTCAGTCACTTCACTACCAGTCTACCATTGCTTGTAAAGTGCTTTGGATGTATGAAAAGTGCTATATAAATGCTGATTCTTCTTCTACTAAACAATTTTGGATCGACTTGGCCACTAGGTAGTGCTGGGGTTTAGCAACCCATATTACCTATGAAAGTTCGGTTTTGGGGATTATACTGGGCTTTTGTCACAATATCATCCTAGCACTTTGAATTTATTGTTTGCTTGCATTAAGTTCTATTTGTGGCAAGCAAGATGTCAATATTCTTCAATATTTTCTTATGCCACCTCAGATATTAATTCAATAAATTGAAGATGCAGTTGTTAAACAGAAGGAATTAGAACAAACACCCTCACTGTACCAAAGTTTAGAATTCTATGGAAACACATTTTTTGGTTATAAACACAAATCTTTGTTTTTTTTGGTTGAGGTCACTGCTGTTTCTTTTCTCATGATTATGTTTATTTTTCTTGAAACTGGCATGAAGTGAAGTTTTGTTTATGAATTATACGTGATCCCTTTTTTCTGTAAATTACTTTATTATTATGTATTTTGGATTGATGTATTGTATTTCCTTTACAATAAAAATTCCCCCTACTCTTTTTCAACAAGTGCCATGAACTACCACCAATCCAGGCAGATGGTACCTTGGTTTAACGTCTCATCCGAAAGATGGCACCTCAGAAGTGCAACACTGCCTCATGCTGCACTACAGTGTCAGTATTGGGATATTAACCCAAGTGCCAGATGTGGGAACTGAACCCACAGCCCTCTGATCTCCTGGCCTCAGAGGCGAGTGTGCTACCTACTGAGCCACTGACACTGGTTTACAATCTCTCTGTAGAATAAAGTGTGTTCCCACAAGGTAACAGCTAAGGTGTTTATATGCCCACACTAGGGTGAGAGAGTCTCTTGTTTGTTTGTTTATTTGAAAATTGTTAATAGGGAGAGGCACAATGAGCCAAGGCTCATTTCCAGGTAAGACCTGGGGAAGGGGAAGGGGAGAAACAGCAGTACAATACCTGAAACAAGACAATAGAGCAACATTTGGTAAATAAGTTGGTACAAAAATAAGATTGTTGCAGAAAATAAAGTGTGGCCACAGCTTAATGACCCCTATGCATGAAGGGATGGAGTGGCTATGTACTGCATATCTGGGGTGCATAGCCACTCCGCACCCATTGCGCCCCCACACAGGATGCACAAGGGGGGTATGCAGACAAAATGCACCCAATCCTCCACGGTTGTACACTGCATGGGGGAGCAGGCTAGGAGCGTGCCAGCATGATGCACCATGCACAACAGCACATAATGCTGGCAGTAGGGGTGCGGAGGTAGGTGCAGGATATGACAGGGAGAAGCCTACTGTAAGTCCCCTATGCACCCCATGCACACATCTGGATACCACCCGGACGGGACAGATAGCCCACTGCCACTGGATTCACTGTGGCTGGACCTCCCCATGGTCGCCCGGCACCACCCAGCACACATCGGTGCGTGGCCCCTGCCAGGTGAACCCCCACCATACCACACACTGCATGGTGGCACTGGCCCATGGATGCTGCCCCCACATGGCATCACTGGCCAAATCCTACCACCGGTCCCCTGGCATGTGGTGGGGTACAGTGCCCCCTGGCACTGCCAACAGATCCCCACCCAGTCACTGCACCCCCTTCAGGGCCATATTGCGGGAGGGTTGGCTGATTTTCCCTCCTCTCACTGCCACAGCCACCAGTCATAGGTCTTATACAGGGCATGCTGCCAACATGTACCCCACTGCGTAGGGGATCCACTCTGTGTCCCAGTCCGGACATCTGATTGGATGCCCAACTGGGCCTGCGTCCCTACCCACCCTGTGGAGTTTTGCATGCCAGGGGGTGGGGCTGAGGACAGGTGGTGGCCAGTAGTGAATACCAGCCGGTGTGCACCTGTCCACGGGTTCGCAGGTATGCAGGCGGGCTACGCGCTGATTCCACGTACCTCCACCCCAATAGTGCCTAGGGGCCAATATGAGAGTGTCAAATAAAACAACAATAGACAGTGTGTAGTTACTAAACTGAGAACAGTTGAGAGACCTGTGGGTGAGCTTATGCCTAGTCCCCTGACAGAGGGAAGAACAGTAGTGGTGAGGAAGTGCAACTAGTAGGCAGGTAGAGGAGATCCAGTTGGAAGCCCAACCATGGACATCTGAGGCAAGGCCAAGGAGATGTTAGGATTAAGGATTACAGGAGCAGGTGGGGTGGGGTTGCAGTTTTAACTAGTGCCTGAGGGAGCCAAGAGAGGAGGAGAGGTGGAAGGCAGAGGGGGGTTGTTCCAGATCAAAGGAAATCAATAGAAGGAGGCAGGTTTTCCAGTGGGGGAGGAGGGAGAAGTGGAGAAAGTACAATGATTCCTGGAACAAATGGAACAGAAAGCAGGGAGAGTTGGGAGAGGAGAAAGGAGAGGTAGGAGGGTTGGGGAAGTGAACCAAACCATTATTTGGATATGAAGGAGGTCCAGTGAGCCTGGTCATGTGAAGGCAGAGGAGGATGGAAAAGGAGGAATAGAGGAGCAGCGATAAGTATGAGGAGAGAGTTTGTAGCAAAGCAGCATAAGGAGTTACAGAGGGTCTCCAGTATGGCAAGGGAAGTGAAGGGCAGTGCCACTGACTACATCTGCATAGTCAAAGACAGAAGCACCATTTTGGTAACAAGCTCTCTGCAGACCTGTAGAGATAAGCAGTCTTTGCTGTGGTACAGGGCACCAAGCTTGAGACAGAGTTTGGCATGGATAGTATAAAAGTGGACTGAGAAATAAAGCTTGCTGTCAAGCCACACACCAACTTGATGGAGTGCACTGCTTCAAGGGGTGCCATCCTGTGTGGTGAAAACTGGGGGAAGAGGTGCATGCATCTGGCCAGTTTCTGACTGGTTCCAAAGGTCATTGATACCTTTTTAGTTCTGACCCAGAGTGATTTGATTGGAATCAGTGCAGAATATTGCTGAAGTCCTGCTGGAATAGATCTTCCAACAGATGTGGTAGAGGGACTGGAGGTGAAGGTGACTATGTCATCAGCATACATGTGAATATACGAATGGTTACAGGCAGAGGGAGGTCTTTCAGGAAGAGGATGAGACCAAGGACGGAGCCTGTGGGACCCCAGCCTGGATGGGTAGTGGAGGAGCAGGATGCCTCCTAGCTGTACCAATTGTTGATGGCCCATGAGGTAGGAATGGAACAAAATCAAGAGAGGAAGCTGAGAGGACAGGAGAGCCCCCCAGTGCCATACAGTACTACTGGACCTGGCTATTGTACCACCCATACTGCACAGAGGCAGCACTGAAAGGGCATCTCTTGTACAAGGCATCACAACCCAGGCTCGAGAGACAAAGGAGAAAATCCAGCATAGTAGAATTATGACAGTACCTACATCCCCAACACAGGAGTCACAACAGAAGCCAGGCAGCACCTGCAGAACCAACCCAGTACCAGCTGTGAGGAGTGCCAGCAGCACAGGGCATGCTCTCAGTACCCAGAACTCTACGCTGTTTGAGGCTGCCACACACCAGGCTCTAAGTGCAACACAGAGTGGCTCTGAAAGGTGGTGGAACATCGTGGCCACCAGGGATTTGACACCAAAGGACACTACTGCAACCAATGGTGACACAAGCATATGTGCATCCCCCAGGAAAAGGAGGATTTAGCTTTTGGGACTCTTGTCACTTACTGCCATGGACATCTGTGTTGCAGCTGCTGTCTGCCCATCACGGGGCGCTTTGCACAGTTGGGGTGGTGGTATGCAGAAAAGTCACATACCCCACCCATGTAGCTGCGCACCCGCAAACAGGTGCACACAAACCAGTATTCACAACCGACACCCACCTGTCCAAGGCTCCTCCCCCCATCACACAGGACATCACAGGGCAGCTGGGGGAGTTGTGGACCCAGGTGGGCATCCAATCGGATGCCCGTCCTAGGTCCAGGAGTGGATCCCTTATGCCTGTTGGCAGGGGTCTGGGTTGTGAATAGCCTGTGTGGGCATGCAGACCCACGTGGCCATACCCCAGAGCATGGTCAGCCCAGGAGACTGACCCCCTCACCCCTGGCACAGTGCAGCCCTGTCCAGAAATGGTCAGTATATCCCCAACCCCCGTGGCACCGACACCCCCGGTCCCCATACATGTTGCAGTGAGCTCTTACTCCACCCAGCTGCCCCGGCCCTCCATATGCCTAGTGGGCCTGGGCAGCACTAAGGGTCTACTCCGTCCCTTCACAACTGGTGGGCAATGTCCATGGGTGCTGCAGCAGGTTATGACAGAGTCTGCCCTGGTGTAGCCTGACCTACTGTGCCCCTGGCGCGCAGCACAACACGGCTTCATGCATGCAGCTTGGTGCTGGCACACCCAGGCACCCCGCCCACCCCAGGTGTGGTGCTGTCCACATGGCTGGGGATCAGGTGCATAACCACTGTGCGCCCTTAGTGAATGTCACACAGATCCCCTCTGCAGCATTCGTGCGTCTGATGCCAATGCACGAGTTTGGCATCGCATAGTGCCCACTATCTGTTACTATTTTTGCTCTGTTCTGTTATTTGATACAGCCCTGGCTGAGCTGTTTCCTTACCTGTACTTCATTTGCCCTGTTTGCTCCCCAACCACTTCTAGTATCCCTCTTCCTAATATTTCACCATGTTGGCTAGTGTTAATAAATGTTTCCTGTTCGCACTACCCTGGTGTGTGTGTGTTCTTTACTAGTTGTTGTCCACTGGGCTGCATTTCTGTATCCCTGGTGTACTGCCAGATCTTGTACCACAGTTCACCTCTGGGAGACAGGTGGCATGGCCTCCGTGGGGTGGCATCCTGATTGACTGTGCTGGACTGTTGCCCAGCTGTGCAGATGGCATCTGGGGACTGGAGTCTGTAAAACTACTGAACATTGTCCAGGAAAAGTGGGTTGTGTGTGCCCCCCTTGTATGCTGCTGTTCATGTGCCCTGATATATGCAGATGTGGTAACCCGTACCCTATGCAGGCTGTGGGATGCCCTCGTGCCATGCAGGTGGTCTTCCACAGGGTACTTGAATGGGCACCATTGTGTACCAACAGTGACCCACATGATGGCTGTGGCCCCATGGCCAATGCTGCTGTATCTGTCAGTGTTTGCAATGGTAACCTGGGGTGCATGGGGATATGCACCCAACAGTGGTGTGTGGTAGTCCTGTGCAGCGCCCCATTCCTTTAACACAGTAGGATGGACATGGCAGTGGTGCAGTTTACCATGCCCCCATGTCTGCTGTATACCTACCATCCCTTGCACTGGATGGCCCTCTGTATATGGACAGGTCCCAACTCAGCCTATCCCTTTCACCTTGCCATGCTGGCTCACGTTCATGTGTACCATGACATGTATGGCACAGGACTGCCATGGCTGCATAGGGCAGTTAGGAAGTCGCCATGACCTTCCATGGGCCTGGGATCTCTACATCCTGTCCATACTCCCCTACAATGGTGTGTCTTGGTGTCTCTCTCTCTCTTTTGAGTTGTGTCTGGCTGTCTGTCAGTCACTTGCGCCACTACTGCCCACCCACCTGCCCCGCGGATGTCATAGTTACCCTGCACCCCTATCTATCTCCTGTCCCCGCACCACTACAGGGCTCCCCATCCACCTACCTACCCCGCAGATCTCCAGTGATGGAGCAACAAAGTGAATCCTGCACTGTTTGTCCTCAGCTGCTCAGCATGCAGTGACCAAAGTGTGTCTAAAAGTCACAATTATAAAGGCCACACTGCTTGTCCTTGGCTGCCCGGCATGCAGTGTGATATTATGGTCTATCCGCTGTTGGCAGTAGTAAAGAGAGAGGTGGCACCCAGATGTCCCATTCCCATGCCCCCCAAGCAGGCAGTGATAGACCATCCACTTCAGTCAGGGAACACCCATGCTGTATTTGTAGACTGCACCGAGGCTGGGTTTGACAGGTATGTGCAGTTAGCAAGCCACAAATGTTTCAAAAAATGTAGTGGTCGTCTGTCTAGGTGAACAAAACAGAATGCCCTGCAATCATGGAAGAAAAATCAGTGTGTGGTACTCCTGCACTCTCCTCTACAGTTGCCAGTCATCAGACTGAGGGAGAGAGAAAGAGTGAGTGGGGCACGTCACCTTGATGTGGGAGCTGCATGTATAGTGGAATGCACAAGAAATATCACAGATCATGTCAGTAGTGTATCTGTGATATTTCTACCTCTGAAGTACTGTTCATTTGGTGCATTTTGAAAGGACTTTTAGACTGCATAATTTATATATTTATTTTCTCAAATGCTATCTGCTGTAGTGGCAGCACAGAAGTTTTGAGTTTGAACTTTGCTGGTCGGGGTGCGGCCTCATGCCTCATAATGCACCCGGGTGAACGTTAATCCCCATTATATAATGGGGCAGTAGTAAAGAGAGAGGTGGCACCCAGATGTCCCATTCCCATGCCACCCCCCCCCCAAAGCAGGCAGTGATAGACCATCCACTTCAGTCAGGGAACACCCATGCTGTATTTGTAGACTGCACCGAGGCTGGGTCAACACCCGGCATGGGAGATCTGCTATCAGCTATAATCTAGCTATATCATGGAACACGATTCAAAAGTCCTTGAAACTGATCAACCGGGTATCCTTAGCATCCTTCAAGCATCTATACCTAAGTCTCTTCCCTGAAAAATGCAATTGCTTCCACAAGTTCTAGTTTATTCGCAGTTCTTTCCTTCCCCTCTCAGGCTGCCATCATATCATGGCAATTCACTTCCTAGAATTCATCTCCACAGATACCTCACCCCTGGCTATAATCTTCTCCCATTAACTCCAGGCTCCTACCTTAGCCCTTATCACTGCCTTTCACCTCCCAGTTCTAGCACCAGCCCCTGCTCTAGTCATGCACTTCTTCCTACCTTGTCACTTGTCTCAGTCTATGACCACCTCTTTCAGTCATCCAATCACTATTTCTCTTTGTCCACATTGACTTCCCTGGCTCTTTGGAATCTTGGGTATATCATGTTGAATGTATGCCATGTTTACTGCCAATGTTGATATGTATATACTGGTTTACCTAGAGTGCATCTCATGTTCCTACCATATCCTGTTATGTTTAAACAATTTCTGTTCTTGATTTCTGTATATAAGTGTTTTAATTATTCATGTACATATACCAATTATTGAACCTTGTTTACTGTATATAAGTATAAACGTGTTTTAAATCTTCCTATACATGTACCAATTATTGAACCTTGACTTTATCAGGTCCATCTTGCAAATGAGCTGTGCTCAATGATGTTCGCCTGAATAAATAAAGATTTGATTGATTGATTGATAATGGGGTCCAAAAATGGCAGCCTCTGATTGGTCATCTACCACATCTTGCCCGTTGTAGATCCTCAACAGTACCAATGGGAAGAGGTGCCAGCCACCAGTCAGCTGCAGCAGAAACTCCTCATAAAATCACTCTGACTTGGCGACGGATGGCGAGATTAGCTACTCCCTAAACCAAGGCAGACTCGCAACCCACGAACAGTACTGAAACACAGCCCAAGGCTACCTCTAAGAAAAAGGCATATTTTCAATTTTTTAAAACAAAAATCTTTACCTCATTCTCCCCATACTAAAATCTCTTCACCCTCTGCTGCAGAAGTTTCAAAGAGACGAACCGGAAAAACAGTCACAGCAGGGATCCAGATTTCAACTGCTACAGCCGTCACGCAGCACCCTCTGACTTCTAACCCTGTCCATTGTTCCGGAGGTCGAGGCAGATGGTAACCTGTTGTTCCAAGAGTTATAATAATTTTGTATTAATTTGTACTGTGCTTTATAGGAGTCGTACCTGTAAATGGTACTTATGTTCCAGTGTGCAAACTCATTAAGCAAATAAACAAACAAAAAAAGGCAAAAGAAAAAAATAAAACAGCTGCACTTTTTTTTCATCGGGCCAGCAACTAAAGAGGACTGGGTAACAATACTTCTGAACCACTGCCATGCATGCACACAATACGAGTAAAAAAAAAAAAATGGAGCCGCAAATTCAGAACCGTGGCCCGACTCTTACAACAAAAACAGAGCTGGGACACAGTCAAGTGGTGACATGGGGCACAATTTAAAAGTTTTCCTGTGCCAATAAAAACATCAGGCTAAGAATTTCAAAACACTCCTAACCAAACCGTACCATACTAACCCAGGACTGCATCCCTAGCAACCCAGGACTATATTTTTATTGGTGCAGCAATAAATATAATAAAATTATTTTAAACTGGTCAAATGTATGGCAGCTTAGATTCAATGCTAAGAAGTGCAAGGTAATGCACCTGGGAAACAAAACCCAGGGAAGAGTACACAATGGGGGTGAGATACTAACAACAACAAAATGGAAAGGGACCTCGGGTAGTCATATCAGATGACCTAAAGATGGGCAAGCAATGTGAGAAGGCAGCAAGGAGGGCTGGGAGATACTGGATGCACAGGAGAGGCATCACCAGTAGAAGACCGGAAGTTATTATCCCTCTGTACAGACAGCTGGTGAGACCCCATCTGGAGTACTGTGTGCAGTTCTGGGGACCCAGTCTCCCAAGAAGACATAGACAGGATGGAAGCTGTCCAGAGGAGGGCACTAAAATGGTGCAGGGTCTGCACTGGAAGACATATGAAGAGAGACTTAAGGAGCTTAATATGTATAGCCTCGAGGAAAGGAGGGAGAGGGGGACATGATAGAAACTTTCAAGTACCTCAAGGGAATCAACAAAGTCCAAGAGGGTAGCATCTTTCAAAAAAAGAGGTGTGCAAGAACAAGAGGGCACAATTTGAAGATGGGGGGCGCGGCTCAGAGGTAATTTAAGGAAGTATTTTTTCACAGAGAGGGTTGTGGATGCATGAAACGGCCTTCCGGAGGAGGTTGTGGAGTCAAAATCAGTGGTGGAATTCAAGCATGCATGGGATAGTCATAAGGCAATTCTGGGGGGTGGGGGTAGGAAGAAGTAGGCTGTTGGTTAACTAGGATCTGCAGCTTATCCAGTAGGTAGGGAAATGGGCAGACTGGGTGGGCCAAGCAGTCCTTATCTGCCATCAAATTCTATGTTTCTATGTAAACTGAAACAAAAATGTATTTTCTCATATTTATTTTTCTCCAAAAAACAGGGCACATTGTATAATCGCAATATACCACTCCGGGGTGTGGGTGATGCTAGGACTTACCACGCCTGATGTGTTTTGCTCACTCAGCCTGCAGCCTCGTGACCAAACACACCAGGCATTATAAATCCTAGCTTCACTCACACCCTGTCTTGGTATATTGCTTAAATAACAACATACCCTGTCGTGGGTTATTGTTTACTTCCCTTTCAGTTTTGCTTGCATTGTTAGTTAATTCAGTGGAGGTGTTAGGAGTTTGCTTTTAGGAAAATACAACATAGAAAAAAACCTATATTTTCACCATTTTATAAGCTTTTTAAATTCTATTTTATTCCCTTTCATGATGGTGTTATTAATAGTAAATTCATTTAATTTGTGATCTTTTGACCTATTTTTAAAGTTATATATCTCTTTTCCCTTCTTTCCATCTAACTTTTTTCTGTCCCTATTTCTCTCTTTCTCTCTCTCTCTTTTCTTGCCATGGAGTCTTGTGTAAAAGTAAGGTCTCATGGGAGTGGTGTCATATGCCTATGGCATACTGCATTTTGGGAGAATTCAGCAGCCCCGCACAGCAACCCCAACTGCAGCAGCAGCCTCCAGCTCATCTAGCTCCCCCAGCTGTGCAGCCTGAACCACTCAACCCAGTTCTGCAGCGGGCCCCCATTATTCCCCTTGTTCTGCAGCAGCCTGAACCCCCATGCTCCCTTGGGGTACCACCACAGCCACTGCTCATCTCCCTCCGCTGTCTCCTCAGTGTCACCCAGATCCAAACAGCCACAAACTGGTGAGTTCTTTATCATTGACCCCCAGGGTGGCAGTATTGTTTCATGCAGAATCTATAAGGCACTGGTGAACTGGGGTTAAAAGGGGAGCATTCTCGGGACTCATGCCCAGCACACACACACACATTTGGAAATAAGGCACCATGCTCAGTGGGAGACCAGGCAGCAAGTGGTGGTGGTAGTGGTGGCAGCCCATCTGTGGTACCTCGGGAGGAGTGCCCAGCACAAAGACACTTAAAATCAGAAGCACCAGCATGAGGACAGACACCCACACTGACCCCTGCACTGGTACTTGCACCAGCATGAGGACAGGCACCCACACTGACCCCTGCACTGGTACTTGCACCAGCATGAGGACAGACACCCACACTGACCCCTGCACTGGTACTTGCACCAGCCCAATCACCAGCACCTGCACCACCACAAAGTACCATGGAGGAGCTCACCAAACTGCAGGAGGAGATGGGGACTTCCGCCGTTGTCTTGGCTTCATGGAGCAGATGATGAGCATGCTATTGGCTAACCTGCAGGTGCTGATTGTTGGCATGGAAGAGTGGCGGTGCAGGTGCTGCTCCATCTGCCAGTGGGCCATGAAACAAAATGCACATGGCATGTGCAGCTCTTACATCCTTCCTTTTTCTGTCCTTTTATTCTTTCTTCCTCCTCTTTATTTATCCCACCCCAAAATACAACTTTTAAAAGTACAAACATTTGAAGTATTTTTCTATGCAGCCACTCCTTCCGCACTTCTAGGGGCAAACACAATTTGCTGGGGAAGGGCCACAGCAAAGCAAATTCATCAGCACCAACCAACCGCCCAAGCACAGATAACATTTGCTTACCTGGAGATGTCTTCACTAATGACTGGAACCCTGGTTTTCACTGCTGCTGAAACAAGGAGCACCCAAACTTCAAGGAGGACCCCAACACCAATTGCTTTCAGCTGAAAGTACCCACAGTACCCGGACATGAGCAGGTGCAAGGATTTTAACTAAAGGCCCTCATTGAAAAAATTCAAATCTTAAGGATTTACAGTTCACCTATATCCTTAGTTACAAACTGAGATGAAACTCCTGATTACTTTTCTAAAACATAATCTCTTTATTTCTCCTGAGTCCAAATGATTTATCAGGGCTGCAGGGATCCAGAATTCTTTTAAAGATAATGCTACAGCTCCATGGGGCTAAACTTTTGTACATACACATTTTGGCAGTAATTAAGGCAGAGCAAGGTCTGTAACAGCTCATTATACAGCAGACCCGATTTTCCACAGGAACACAGCAACCTCTTATCCTAGACCATGAAGCTCCAAAGATTCCACTGGCATTGTTAGTACCTACAGAGCTTCCTGCTTATCAAAATGGGGCTTCTCATTTTTCCTCTCTAGGAAGCATACAGCTTCCCCTCACCTGTTCCCCGGCTCTTACTTCCAACCTCCAAGGGGCACGGATGGTGTGGTAACAGCAAAACCCCCTGCACCATACCCCATTAGCCTCTCATGCAAGCCGCTCTCCTGTTCTGCCTGGTCTCCCAGAGTGCTACTGACTCTCCAGCATCCTGACTTAGTGTAACAGGGCCCCACATTTAACTGCTGCCAGACGCCGTACCTCTCACTCACTCACCAACTGCAGCCCGATATGTCGACCAGCACAAGGGATACCTAAAGGGCACTTCACGGCCCACTCAGCAAAGTCCAGCAGCTCCGAGGCCAGTCCCTCCAAATAGGCCCTTTACATGGGTAAAGGTTCCCCTTGGCCCCCCTCACCAGTGTATCTGGACTGCCTTGCCACCCAAACTGCAGAGGCCCTGCCACAACCTGCTGTAGCCCTGATGACTCAGGCACATAAACAATGTACTACCAAGGCCTAACCCAGACCCCGGAGTCTACCTGTTCTGCACCTGCTTCCTGATGGTCAACCATTCTCCCTACAGCCCTCCAGAGCCCAGGTCCCCAAACCATACAGCCACAGGTGCCTCTCTTGGTGCTCTCCCATGGATGCTCCCCAGGGACTGGACACGTCACTGCTATAGAAGCCGGCTGCCTAATGGGGTGCCCACTGGTGTCTCTTCTCCACCAAGACCAACCAGCCCTGAAAACTTCCTGTTCCTCCCTTTTTTACTGCCCAAACTGCTCTCTGCTGCTACCACATGACGTTGAGCGGAAACTGCACCCCAGAGCACTAAAAATCCCTAAACTCTGGGGACAAATAAGATGGAGGGGTGCCCTAAAGGGAGCATAAACCCCTCTTAAAAGAGAGAGGGCTTACACCTATTTTTCTCTTTTACAGTTTCACTCCATTCTTTCATCTTGATTTCTGTCTTAGTTTTCTCTCTCTCCTTAAAACACAAACAAAAAATGTACATTTTTTGTCTATTTTCTTTTATGGTACTGTTTATGTGCCATATCATTCTCTTCTCTCACTACTGTTTTTGTTGCAAAGTACTAATGTTTGCATATATAGTACATTTGAAAAGCACAGTATCAAAAAGAGTCTGGTCTCTGAATATTTATTTCAGTTCAATAGCTGATGCACTAAATTACTCGCTCAGTCACACTGTCAGGCTTGTTCTCTCACTCAAGACAGTGGGCTAGATTCACAAAGGCTAGTTACTAGTCTGACACAAGCTGTGCCACCCAGCAACTTCTGTCAAATTCAGGTGCGGCAAGAAGCATGCACCTAAATCAGGAAATTTTGTGACTTGCATCGAATTCTCTCGAAAATGATGCAAGCCGCAAACTGCACATCATAAAGGCAGAACAACCAGTGGCTTTAATAAAAGTTGCAACAAAAAAGATGGCAGTCTAGAAATGGCACAGGAAAGGGGGAAGGTCAGCACAGGGCTGGGCAAGCAGACAGAGCAAGAAAAACTTTACCTCTGAGGAGACAGACATTCTCATTGATGAAGTTAGTGCCCAGGTTGACCTCCTATTATCCCAAGGTGGGGATGAGGACCTCGGGGGTCCAACGCAAATGAGCATGGGATGAGGTTGCCACCAAGGTTAACACTGTAGGCCCTATGAGACACTCCATCATGGAACTGCAGAAGCAGTACCATGATATCAGGCGGAGCACCAAAGAGGTAAAGGCCCATAACAGGCAGTGCACAGCAGCAACTGGTGGTGGCCCAAGTCAAGAGATCCTGTTGAGTAGCCATGTCTCAGAGATCTCAGTTAAAGAGAGGGACCTGGCAGAGCATATAGCAGCACACCTGAGCAGCCATACCATCAAGGATGACAGTGACCTGTTTGGCTATGGAGCTCCACAGGTATGTAACGAGGCACAGTACCTGCAACTGGGGATGCCACAACGTCATAAGTACAATACAGTAGAGGCATACAGTAGGGCAAGTCCCTTGAGCTGTGCAAAGCACAGGATGACCTGGAGGGTTTGTTGTGCCAGTATTGGTGCACAACATGTGTGGCTACAATATAAGGCTGGTACTTCTGTAAAGGACAGCAGATGTGTCCCACATATAGCATGTGGGTCATGTATGTGTCCCACACAGCTGGTATGTATGTCCAGCACTGCGCATGAGCACAACAGTGACAAGGTCCGACCCCTGGTGTACACAGTGCTGGACCCTGGCAGGTGTGAGAGGAGAAGGCCACCACAGGAAAATGTTTGCATTGGCATCCAAGCATACAGGATGTCAGCAGAGACAGAATAGAGGCAGATGAGTATCCTTTCATGGCATCTGTACTCAAATGGTGGAATACATGCAGGCCATCAGTGTAGCTTCATGCTTTGTGGCACACCTTACACAAGACAGTAGGGCTGGCAGATAGTGGGGGAAAGGGAGCAAGCAGTACCTTGCCACAGCCTGCTCCGTGTCTAGGTGACTTGGGACCCCTTTAGGGCAGTGACATGCAGCACACACAAGATACAGGTACACAGTGACATGCCTGTATCAAGCAGCATCTAACAGTGGTGATGTTTCACTCCACAGAAACTACCTGGGAACAGGCAGACTCTGCAACACCTGGCCAAAGCAGTGTCACTGCACTGCCATGATCAGAAAGACAGGGGCCAGCAGAACCAGACACTGGAAGGAACACAGACACCTCGGGCCCTTGGAAGTGGAGAATGGGATGGACCAGGAGTGCCCCATTCAGGTGGACATGGCAGACATGACAGAGGGCCCATAGTAAGACAGATGGTGCAATGCAGGTGTGTGTCCCAGCATAGAGGGTTTGGAGACAGACATAGCAGAACCCTTGCCGGAGAACATTGCACTGGACCTCAGTCCCATAATATCAGAAGAGCAGAGGCCACACTACTGCAGGTTGCACAGGACCTACCTACTGAACCCCTGGTGGATGAGCATTTTGGACATTACTGTCAGAATGTCCTTGACACCCAGGAGGCACAAACAGCAGAGCTCACAGCACTCAGAGCCAGCATGGTTGTGCACTGCAGACACATGGCCGAGGCACTGGCAGAGATACCGGATGCCATGCAGCAGGGTAATGCAACAGTACAGCATGTAGATACCATGATGGTACTGAAAGGGCTGTAAGGCTGCACTGAGCATCACACAGCTGCAGGGGAGTGACTGATGGTGTTGCTGGAGAGAAGCATCATGATCCAACAGCAGCAGAGTGTTGCCCTAACAGCCAGTGTACAACACATTGTTGAGGCACCTTGGAACAGACAACATTGCCATGCAGTGGGGACACACCACCAAGCACAGACTGTCGGTGTGCCTAGGGAGACCAGTGCATCAGGCAGCCAGATATAGCCTGCACACACCAACACAGTGGCACATTCCCCATGTATCTACAGCTCTGTTGCTCAGTGCTGTCTGTAGCACTGAGAACCAGGTCAACACCCCTGCAGAGGACACAGGGCCCAGTGGAACTGGTCATGCTGTGTACATCAGTCCCAGGGACAGTGTGTACAGTGTAGACAGACACGGTGACACCACCATGTACTGCCCCAGCTTGTCAGTAACAGGGCAGCACAGCACAGCACACAGCCACAACACTCCTGCACCGAATCAAAGGCTTTGGCCAGATCACTGAAATTAGCAGCCGTAATGTGCCCTATAGCCATCATGGAGAAGATGGAATCAGTGAGATTTAGCAGTGGGAAGATAGTGGAATGGTGCTTTCGGGCGCCAATCTGAAAGGAGAACAGGAAACTGGAATATGAGAGATAGCCAGGAGTCTGGAATGAACCAGTTTCTCTTGCAGTTTTGAGAGGAGGAAGATAGGATGGAGGTTGTCAGGGAGGAGGTCACACTTTAAGAAGTGCAAATAAATTTGGCTAACTTCCAGGACTGTGAAACAACACAGAGGAGAAGCAAAGGTTGAGCAGGTGAGTAAAGTGAACTGCAATGGCAGAAGCTGAGAAATGGAGGAGCTTGGGCCAGGCTGTCAGGACTGGACTTGGATGGGTTGAGGGAGGAGGCGGAAGCAGGGCTTCATGGGTGGTGACAGGAGAAGTGGAAATAGAGGGAGAGATAGGTAAGAGAGGAACTAGGAACAGGAAGAAAAAATTACTCACCTTAGTAATGTTGTTTCTTCTAATGGAGTCTTGTTATATTATGACAATTGCAGTTTGTCCCACCATTAGAACTGCTCCGGAGGTGAAAGAGTTAACTTCCATGCCAGGCATGGAGCTTAGAGCGCGAGCTCGGTTAGAGAAGGTCTGTCTGGATAATTTCAAACTGAAACTGTCAGATCTTTATGAGCAAAACTCACTAAGGGTCTGTGTGGAAGCTGTAACCTACACTAGCCAACTGGCTACTTAAATATTAACACATTTTCCTGGCCCCAACACCAAGACTCAAGTCAGGGGACCAAAAATAAGATAAGATAAGATAAAATAAAACAACATAACACCCCAAAAGAAGGGGTGGAAAACATAAAATGGCATAAACAAGTGCCAACACTGGACTGCCCACCCCATACCCAAGTAGAAGTTCTGAGAGGGGCATGGGGGGAGGTCTAATATAGCAAGACTCCATTAGAAGGAACAACATTACTAAGGTGAGTAATTTTTCTTCAAACAACATGAAGTCTTGCTATATTATATTCAATTGCGACTACACAGCAGTACCTCCATGGAGGAGGACAGAACCTACTTAGGGAATAGGCTCTGAAGCACGGCTGTGCCAAACCGAACATCCCTCCTGGTCTGGATATCCAGGGAGTAATGCTTGGTGAAAGTGTGTACCATTTTCCAAGTAGCTGCTTGACATATCTCTAAGATAGAGATGTCTCTGGCAGCAGCTAGAGACGCAGCTGTACCTCTGGTAGAGTGAGCCCTCGGGCCTGAAGGGGGAACCTTTCCCAGTTTTTGATAACAAAATTGGATACAAGAGACAATCCACCTGGCAATGGATCTCTTAGTGGCAGGTTTCCCTTTCCCAAACTCACCATAAGTAAGAAAAAGTTGGAGGGATTCGAACCTATGACCCTTGGTACGCTCTATATAGTAACTAAGGGCCCTCTTAACATCTAAGCTGTGCAGCCTCCTCTCACCAGAGGAGGAATGGTCAGTGAAGAACACTGGAAGGAGATAGATTGGTTAAGGTGAAATCTGAAACCACCTTAGGCAAAAACTTCCTGTTAGTCCTGAGGACTACTTTATCCCTGTGAAAGGAAATAAAGTCAGTCTCCACTGACAAAGCTTGTAACTCACTTGGCCTGGCAGAAGTGATGGCTACTAGAAAACAGTTTTCCAAGTCAAGTACTTAAGCTCTGCTGAGACAGAGGTTCAAAGGGGTTGCATCAACTGAGCAATGCAAACATTAAGATCCAGGCAGGGGCCGGGTCCCTGAAAGGTGGATTAGTATGGAGTAATCCTCTGAAAATTGGAAAATACAGGGTGAGTGGAAAGAAGAGGGCTTTCCTGCTGAAATAAAATCAGAGACAGCTGCCAAATGCACTTTCAGGGTAGCTGGTCTCAGACCCAAGAATTAAGATGGACCATATAGTCCAAAACAATGGGCAAATCAGCAGATTCCGGGAAATATGCTTCCCAGAACACCATATGGAAAACCTTTTCCATTTAGAGTTATAAGTAGACTACTGGAAGGCTTCCTAGAAGCCTTCAGGATTCGAGAACACCTTGAGAAAGGTGTAGGTCAGCAAATTCTAACTCCTCAAGGAGGTTGAGGGATTTGAGATTCGGATACCAAACTCTCCCCTGGGCACAAGTTAACAGGTTGTGATTCCTGGGGAGACACAGGGGAAGATGGACTGCTAAGGACAGAAGGAGTGGGTACCAGGGCTGCCTGGTCCAATCTGGAGCAATCAGAATCATCTTGCAGGACTGGGATCTGATTTTGATTAGCACCTTGAATAGGAGAGGGAAGGGGGGAAAGGCATATAGAAACTTCCCTTCCCAATCTAGGAGAAAGGCATCCAGGGGGACTGAGCCCATCACTGGGGGCCTGCAACAAAACAGTGGAAGTTGGTGACTGTCTGGGGCTGCAAAAGATCTATCTGAGGGTGCCCTATCTGGCAAAAACTATCCCCAGTACTCGGGATCCAGAGACCATCTCGTGATGGCCCTGGGAAATCCTGCTGAGAGCATCTACAGGACATTGTCCTTTCCTGGAGGTGAAATCCTATGAGGAAGTGTTCAGGAATAAGCCAGAGACCACAACTTCATTGCCTCGGTGCACAAGGCCAAGACCGAGTGCCCCTTGTTGTTGATGTACCACATTGTAGTGGTGTTGTCTGTTCTGACTTGCACCACTTTGTTCTGAACAGATGCAGAAAACACCTGAAGTGCTAGAAAACAGCTCTGAGTTCCAGCAGACTGATGTGGAGCAGAGATTCCTGAGGGACCACACTTCCTGGGTGGAGAGTCGCCCATGTGAGCTCCCCATCCCAGAAGGGACGATCTGTAAGGGTCAAGGAGTGAGATAGAGGGATGAAGGGACCCTGTCTCAGATTGCTCTGATCCTGCCACCACTGAAGGGCCTGGATCAGGGTCCGAGTCACTGGGATCAACTTGGAAAGGGATCTTTCTTTGAGACCAAAAGGCTCTCAAGTGGAACTGAATGTCCTCATCTGAAATCTTGCTCCTTGCACTACAGCTGTGGAAGCAGCCATGTGTCCTAGGAGCTGTAAGAAGTCCTAGAGTGCTGGTCGAGACCTGCAGAGTGAAGAGGAGGCCAGGGCACTGAGGTCCTTACCCTTTCTAGGGCAGGAAGGCTCTGGCCTGCTTTGTGTCCAATTCTGCACCTATAAAGGTGAGCACCTGGACAGGTTCCAGAACTGACTTTGGAAGATTGAGAAGAAAGCCTAGAGAGGTGAGCAGTTGCTGGGTAACTTGCAGGTGTGATTTGACCTGGTCTGGAGACTGACCTACAATGAGCCAGTTGTCTAGGTAGGGAAAGATGGCAATCTTTTACCTTCTTAAATAAGCAACTGCTACTGCCAGGCATTTTGTGAATATCCTTGGGGCAGAGGTGAGGCCGAAGAGCATTGCTCTGAACTGGTAATGGCCTGAGGGCAGTTCGAATCTGAGGTACTTTTGGTGGGAGCTTCAGATAAGAACATGGAAATAGGCATCCTTGAGGTCCAGGGAAGCTAGCCAGTCCCCTGGCCTTAGAGAAGGTAAAATCATTGCCAGAGTCACCATTTTGAATTTTGGTTTCAAAAGGTGCTTGTTCAGATATCTTAGGTCCAAAATGGGCTGCCATTCTCCTGTCTTTTTTGGGGTAAGGAAGTACCTGGAGTACAGACCCTTGCCCTGGTGTAGGGGAGAAACCCTTTCTACAGCTCTGAGAGCCAGGAGGGTTGAGACTTCTGTTTCTAAGACAAAGGTCTCTAGAGGGTTTGCAGGTGGAAAGATCTGATTCTCATCTTTGGAAATTTTTGAAGCTGAGAATCAGACCCTGGCTTACTACTCCAGGACCCACTTGTCTGATGTTGAAGACTCCAGTCCTGAAACGTAAGTCTGTGCCTGCCCCTACAGGTAATGGAGGATCACCTGGGCACCCCATCAGGGTGCCTGTTTGGCAGGAGCTTTAGGCTGAGGGGTGGGAGCAGGCCTGCTTGCACCCCGCCTGCCTCTCCCTCTGAAGAACCCCTCTGAGCATAAGCAGGGAGGCCTGGTTTGGTAAAAGGCCTGTGAAGGCCTCCTCTACCCCTGGGGATCTGCCTCTGAGGAGTGGCTTGCCCTTGGCTTGTGCACTCCTATAAGTTGTTCTATATTCATCCATTTTCTTCATGTAATTCTCTGTCTGCCCCCAAACAGAGAATTTCCTACCAGGAAAATCCATAGCCTTAGTCTGGGTATCCTGTGACAAACTAGTACACCTGAGCCAAGCCAATCTACGAAGGCCACAGATGTAGCCATGACTCTAGAGGATACATCATTAGAATCCACAGCAGTATGGAATTGCATCTTGGATGCCTCAATACCATCAGCAGCCACCTGCTCAGCTCTCAAGCAAGCTGGCCAGGGGCCTGTTTGCCAAAGCCATGACAGTGTTCCATCTAGATTTTGGTATCTTGCCACATAAGCCATGTAATTTGTTTGTCTGAGTCCCAAGGACGCTGCCATGTATTGTTTTTTTAGCCATGGCATCAATCTTCCTGGAGTCCTTGTCAGGAGCATGTGAAGCCAGGGGAATATTAGCCTTATCACAGGCTGTAGGCTGAACTACTCCAACATGACTGCATTGCTGTGAAAGAAATTCTGTATCAGGACCTGACAAAGTGTACCTCCTGTCCATCTTTTTGTCCACAGGAGGCACAGAATTAGGAGCTTTTAAAATTTTTATTGTTTGTTTCCTAAATGATTTATGTAAAGGGATAGACAATCTCCTAGACTCTGGGATATCCATCATTTCCACAAATCAGGTTCCTCTTGCTCATCCACAGCTTCCTCAATGGGAGCTGGAGGGTTTCAGCAACCTTTTATAAAACAAAAAGTGAGAAGGGACTCAGAAAGCATAGGGGAGATTCTAAAGGTCTGTCTGGGAGATGTCCGGTTCAATGGGCACATCCAGACTCTCAAAGTCACATTCGCACTGTTCATAATCATCCTCCCCTCCTCTTGTTCATATAAAACTTCTATATCATATTCTTGAACTGGTGGAACTGCCAAACCTAATTTTCGTTAGACAGAGGCGGTTCGGACAGAACCGGAGAAAGTGACTGAACAATTTGTATAGCTTTTGCTATCTCTGCAGCAGTTGGAGAAGGAATTTTAGACTCCATGCCTGCTGATTTTCTAGTTTTTTGCTGGATCTGGCTCCTCAGAGTCAACTTTACGTTGCCGAGAGAGTCTCGCCTGGTCAGAGGCCTCCCTCGTTCGGTTGGTACCCGAACTGGGCTGCGCCATCCAGGTCAGCGGATTTTTGTGGCCTCGTTCCTGAGCCTGCCAACTCTCTTATCCAGGGTGGCTGCAGGAAGTTCTTACAAATCTGGCAGTCTGAATTGAGGTGGTCAGACCCCAGACAATATACACATGTGGTGTGTGGGTCAGCCTTGGCAAAGGCTTCCCACAGATACTGATGTTGAAACCCAGTGGGCTGGTTTTTCTTTTGGGTTTCTCAGACATAATGTCAGCCTAACCAAAAACTCCTGTCTTTTAACGGCAGTGCAAGCAAGACACCTTATCGTTCCCAACTGTGTCACGTGGTCGTGGAAAAAAACGTAATGAAATCTGTTTTTTTTTTTAGAACTGATAAGAACCGGGAACCGCACTCTAAAAGCTTTTAAATGCTTGAAGATAAAGTTTTAAAACAACCTGATCGGTTCAAACCAAACCAATAAACATTTACAAGTTCCACACAGAAATAAACCTGTCTATTACTTACAATACCACAGACAGAGCTTGAACCGATCGGTTTGCGGTTAAAATAATAATAATCGCGGTTGAATTTAACTGAGAAAATACTGTTTAAACCGAGAAATGAACTGAGCAGTAGGAGAAATCTCCGAACGACTGTTCAGTGAGGCGGAGTAAAGAATCTGACAGTTTCAGTTTGAAATTATCCGACAGAGCTTCTCAACCGAGCTCGCGTTCTAAGCTCCATGCCTGGCATGGAGTTAACTCTTCACCGGAGCAGTTCTAATGGTGGGACAAACTGCAATTGTCATAATATAGCAAGACTTCATGTTGTTTGAAGGGGTAGTTTTCTTCAGTTTGCACATAGTGTTGTTCTGTTGGTATCAGCGTGCTTAGGGCATTCCTGACAGGTTTCCAGTGGTTTTCCTGTTTCTTCATAAGTACCCCTCCTTTTCCAAAAGATGCTGCATCTTCTGCTACTTTTGTTTCTTTGTTGGGATTGAACTGGGCTAGAGTAAATGGTGCCATGAGTTCTGCTCTGAGAGCTGTTAACCCTGGCTCTTTAACCAGGCCCCAAACCCACTCACTAGTCTGTGACAAAAGTTTATGAAATTAGCTATGAATGAAGTATTTCTTCCTATAATGAAAATGATTAACCTTTCATTATGGACATAAGAAGTACCTGAACTTTGAAAACAAGCAGTGGTTGTTCCAGTGTATAAAGGAGGTGGGGGGGTAATGCCACAGGTACAAGCAATTATAGACCAATCTCAGCTCTGTCCCCACTGTCCAAGGTACTGGAAAGAATACTTTACAATCAACTAATAGTTATATTAAAAGTTTGATATCCTGACAGAAATACAACACAGTTTCAGGAAAAGTGTAGCTCTACAAGTGCTTTGCTAGAGTACACAGATTTTCTGTGTGATGCTTTGGACAATGGGAACATGGCTGGGCAGTATATATTGATTTATCAAAGGCATTCCACTTAGTGAACCTCAAAGATTGCCTGAAAAAAAAACTGTCTAAATAATAGAAGGCAGAAGATAAAACTGGGCAGTATAAAAATAAATTGAGTGCTCCTTCAGCGTGCTGTGTTGGAGAACTGACTTGAGGGATTATTCCCTTTTTATGTTTGCTTGCATGCATGTGCAAGAAACATAGTGCCATCATCTGAGTTTTTGTAGGTGTAGAACCCAGTCTTCCAATTCAGTCAGTGTGTTTGCAGGCGCAGCCACAGTTCACCAATGAATGCTGCAACTGTCTATGACAGCAGTTGAAAATGCAGTGCCGTACAGTTGAAAGGGAGAGATCACTTCAGTGAGCAGTGATAAGATAGTGTTGATTAGCATATTGCCGGCAATCCTGTTTGTATACATCTCTGCTTAATCTTCCTGGAGTATAAATTCAGTTTGAAGTGAGCTTTTCCTAGGACTATCTTTCCGGGAGGAGGCAAGTGACTAAAATGACATCCTTGGAATGTTTCCAAAAAAAGATCTAATTGCCATTCTTGGAATGTTGAGTCGGAGTTCAGGGTAGGAGCGGCATTGATAAAAGCAGGAAAACAGGACCCCCAAAGAGAATGAAAAGTAGACGAAGTTTTCATCTGTTGGCATGCCTGATCAGTATTGTAATAATATTCCCCAACCCTCTGAGTGTCTCTGAATAGCTCCCCCACCCGCCACACACAGTATAGCTGACAGGGCTGCCCAATCCCTCATTGGTTGCTGCCCCTTGAGTTCCAGGTGCCACAGTGGGGCCCACCCAGCTGGCATAAGTGAGAAGCATGGGGGTGCCCAATCTCCCGCTCGGCTCATCACCCCCAAAGAAACAGACTTCCAGTTGCCACGCTTGGAGCCCAACCTAGCGCATGGCACACATAATCTGTGGCACGACGGGGTGCCCAATCCTCCGCTGGCTCCACTGGACTCCCCAAAAAATCATTCAGCTACCATGCTGGGAGCCCACCCCAGCATGGCACAAATCCCACGCTTCCTAAAAAGAAAACAAACACCTGAAGAGAAAAAAAGGTCCTCATTGATTGTCTTGCCCCCAAACTGCACCCACCCTCTGTGCATCCACCTTACCACACGCCCACCTCACCCCATACTTACCTCCGGAGGCAGGCCCAACAATCTTCGGTGGACCGGTAACACATCTGCACTGTTTAATGCCGACTGTGAACTGAAGAAATGCTGGTAAGCTGTATAAGGGAATAAATAGGGTTATTTATCAATGTTGATGCATATCTCAGGCATTGTTTGGAATTTTGGCACCAAATTTTTAACATGGGGTTTTTGGGATCCCTTCTCATGAATTCTGGCACTGTCATGGCATTAATCGGCCCCGAAAGGTGATTTCACGTCACTGCACTGAACCACCTTTGGGACAAATTTATGAAATGACAGTGACAGAATTCATGAGGTAGGCCTCAAAACCTCTATGTTGAACATTTGTAAAAACTAAAATGATTGATTTATTTGTTGCAGCATTATACAGTTCCCACAAGACGTCAGAAGTTCGTTAGGTCTTTTATATTTTACTCGATTAACATTGCCATTTACCACACCCTTATGAGCAGTAAGCTGTCATTTTCATATCTCACCCAAAATGTGTTTCCAGGCATGTAGCGCACTATGGAACAGTTGGTGTGCAAAATCAATGTTCAGGACAGATTAAGAAAATCACAGTGACACTGTTCGTGAGCAGAGGTCTTAAAATGGCTATGTTAAAAATTTGGTGACAAAAGTCCATAAAATGACTGTTACGAGTGAGCATTGCACAGTTTACACTTACCCTCGTAAGTTCATGAATTTATAATATTTTCAGTCCAGATTTTCACCACTGCCTTTTTTCAACACTTCCTTGAACAGTACAGCTGTCATTTTCACACCATGGCCAAAATGTGTTTTCGTGACTTCCACTGCACAGAACGCGTGGTCGCTGGATCAGTGTTTGGGACAGATTAAGAAAATCACAGTGACAATTGTTCATGAGCAGAGGTCCTAAATGCCTGTAGTTGATAGTCTGCTTGTAAAAATCCCCAAACTAATTAGGATATGGGTGTATTGCACAGTTTCTATGCACACTGTGACTTCATCAGTTTTTTAATATTTTACTGCAGATTTTCAACATTGTCATTTTTACACCTCCCCATGAAACAGTAGCTTATTATTTTTCGTGATCCTGTACAAATGTGTTTTCACATCTGTGGTGCCAAATGGCGAGTCACAAAGTCAGCTGCCAACAAACTGATACATGCTTAATTGTGCATGAGGTGGGGGTCAAAAAAAATGTTGGAAAATTTGGAGGAAAATACCAACGAATGCCTGAGGTGTTAGGGTTTCTGAACATAACACCCACCTTGTAGAGACTGACAGGCATCAGGGTGTGACTTGGTGATTGTCGCCTGTACTTGGCTCTATGTCCCATTCCCCCCCACCCACACCCCGCAGCCAGTGAGAGGCATCAGGTGTTTTGACCTTTCAGCCCCAAAGTTTACCCATTCTCCTATATAGCACTATCTCACCATATTTCCTGTACGGATTGGAGTGAACATAAGGGCCAAGACCTCTAAGCACACCGTGACATTTGTCGGTGTCTGCACGTAGGGTGTGGTGAAATGGCTGGTCGTTATGCCTGATGACCCAAAGGCATACCCTAATGCATGTCACTATCTGCAGGGTGGTGATGGGGTTGACTTCAGTTCAATACTCACCACCATTCCTATTATGCAGCTCTGTAACTTTACACTGCCAATGCCAGTAAGCAAACATTCAGCATTAACAAATGGTGGTTAAAAACAGCAACTGTCTAAATGTACAATGTTTAAAGTTAATGGTGGGACAAATTTGTACGCATAATGGTTTGTATTATTTATGACAAGCAGATGGTGTATCTGTATTTTTTTTTTTTGTATTGTATATTTATACTGTACTATGTTGGCTGTGTAACTGTAGTCACTACTAGTCGCATGAGGGCCTTCCTGTTGTTTTGCTCAGTGGCATATGTATCAGCTATCCTAATCATGCAAACTGAATAAAATGTTATACTACTACTACTACATTTCAAGGTTTGTTAGTATAAGGGTCCTGCAAGGGTTCATACTAGGACCATTACTTTTAGTCTTTTGTTTAGTGGACTTTCTCTGTTGCCAGTGATGGCAGAGCTATCCTTTAGCTAATGATGCAGTCCTGAAACAGGAGGTAACATTATTCTTGCTCTTGAAAAGCCACCCAAGAAGGCTTAATTAGAGTCCACAGATGGTTTATAGAAAATAAATTAGCAATAAATGTTGAAACAATAAAAGCAATTAATGATCTTTTGCAGTGCAAAAAAAATTGGACATTGTAAACATTTGGACATTAAGACTGAATCAGGAGATATTTTGGAGCAGGTGTTTTTTAAATATCTTGGTGCCTTTCTGGATAGCACATTGTCTTATGCCAAGCATGTAGATTATAATTGTTAGAAAATAAATACAGATTGGGATTACTGTAGAAATAAAAGGAATTTTGATCAGTATAGATGTAGATTGGTTGCCCAGAGTCTAATATTCTTGATTATTGACTGTGGCTCACTTATTCATGCTACAGCTGCAGGCACTGTGTTATTAGATTGAGAGTGTAATAGCATGTAGATTTGTTTTGGAAGCTAAGAGGAATGTTCACCATTGTACGCTTTATGATTGGGTTAGGTGGTTGCCTCAAGTCTAGATGCCTGCATCAAATATTTTCTGGTGTCCAATATTGGAACCTTACAAATAATCAGAGTACCAGAGACTGAATATGATGTCAAAATGTTCAAATTTATGTAATACAAGATCGACAATGATCATGCAAGTGGTAATGCCTAGCTGTAGAACAAATTGGGACAAAACTGTTTTAGAAATTGAACAATCCAGACATGGAATTCATATCCTTTGAATGTGGTAAACAATCAGTACTAGGTGTTTTAAAAGTGGTTTAAAAATGCATTTGAATGATCTGCAACATGTAATTGTTTTCACAACTAGTATTGTCACTGATTGATAATCTTATTGTACAATATGACAAATTATTTAATTTTATTCTGTATATTGTATGTTGTAGTGTTTTGTGTTGTAAATTGTTGTATGAGTGAGTTACCTTTGAAAATAGGAACTTTTGCATAAAAGTTATTCAAACAATACAATCTAAATTTGAAGTTCTAGAAGAGATTTTGCTTTTTCTGCAAAGGTGGGTATGAATTTTTCCAGTTGGTTGACCATTCTAGGAAAACTATTTAACGCCAGACACATTTATTGGACTTGACACCCTTTACATGGTTGCCAACACCTGTGTGTCAGGCTGAACACCTTTGTCTGAGATGATATGTTCCACTAACCAAACTTTGGTTTTCTTGACAATCAGTGAACTCCTGTGCCTGGACCTTCGATTGCTGCATAGACTCTCTGGTCATGCCCCTGACTTGTGCAACCAAAGATAAGGATGTCATCCACGGGTGCACACAGGCCCAATCCAAGCCTTTCAGAACTCTGTGTTGGAAATGCTCAGGGGTACAAGATGCCAGAGGTTAGTCTTGTTAGCAATAGTGTCCAAAGGGTGTAATCAAGGAGGCCAATTTCTGATGCTTTTGATGATGTAGCTCCAAAACTTGCAGTAAGGCCTGGTGAAGAGATTGGTTGTCTTAGCATTCCCAGCATCTGCTCCACTGAGCTTAAGGATGAATTTTCACACCTTGCTGTAGTTCAGCTTGCTTAGGTCAACACAGATTCTTAAAGCACCATCCAGCTCGAGACCACTACCATTCCAGCACATGAACCAGTGGGTCCTTCAATCTTGTGATCACCTGTGTTCTCCATTTTGAAAGGTTCTTCCTTGACTTTGGACATCAGTGGTACTGGTATCCTTCTGGTTGCTGTGAGACTGGTATGGCTCTTGGCATAAGCTGAATGCAGTACTCTGCATTGAGTTCTTCTAGGCTATTTAATAATGTTGGAATCCTCACTGTGCCGGTTTTATTTCATACTGTCCAGTCTAGCAAGAGGATGAAGTTTCTCAATGCTTTTCTGCCTTGCAATGAGGTCTGACAGTTCTTTACAAAGTAGATGTCCACTTAACTTTCTATTTTTCTTTGTTACAGTGGAAGGAACCTCTGGCACATTGGTAGTGGTAATGCCAGTGCTATGTGTGACAGACAAGTGATGGGAGTCACTGGGAGTGGCAGTGTCCGGCATGTACCTTAAGCCCTTCTCTAGCAGTGTCTGTGAAACCATCACTAAATATCTCTTCATTCTCCTGCCTTGAATTTGCAGCACCTGAACTGAAGAGCTAGGATGGACCAGACCTCTATTCTGCCTGCTGACAAGCTTCACAGAGCCTGCACACACAGCTTGTATAGCAAGGTACAAAGACTTTGTGCTGTTTAAATCTGACTGCGATACTCTCAGCCCTTGCACTGAAGCACTTTTCTCCCTCTCCTTAGACAGCTAACTGCCCACACTTCCCACACATGACATGAATAATGGCAGGGCTTGAGGGGGTGGAGCCATTTGCTTAAAAACCAAGGAGTCCAAGGGAGTGTAAAGGTTAGGAGCAAGTGGTGGCAGCTGCTGTCAGGAATTCTGGACAGGATCCAATGTGGGGCCCACCAACTCTGTCGATTTTAAGGCACATTTAGCTAATATAGCTGTTGAGCTACAGAGGACTTTGTATTAACTCAAGAAACTTAATCAACACTGCCATCAAAGAAAAGAGTTTGTGTCTACGTATTACCCATTTGTCTGACTTGAAACACTCATTTTTATGGCTGTGGGTGGAGCTCTATCCATTTTGCTATCTGTAGTTTGAAATGGAGTTTGTGAACACTTGATTTGGACATTTCAATGTATCTTCCATGCCAACTAAAATACAATATTTTCTTTTTTGTTAAGAATGTTGGAGACATAGCCTAAGCTGCTTATCAGATGCCACTAGGAAACGAAACAGCTTGTTAAATATTTGTTAAATATTGTTGCCTATGAAACTGAGATTTGTGACATTTAAATACTAAGCATTTAAACAGCTTCTGATACTAGCTTAACTTTGAGAATGTATTATCTTTCAAGAAAGATTCATACCTGATAAATGTCATTCTTTTCTCCAGCAAATCTATGATTTACACTGCTTTTCTAACCTCTACAGATATTATTTAATGAGCAGTCTCATATATGCCAGGTCTTCAGTGTACTGTTTACTAAATATGTAGCAATAAGAAGCTTCATTTTTACTGTGGGGTTTCTTTGGGAAAATATATTGAGCTACAGCAACACACACACACACACACACACACACACACTCTCTCTCTCTCTCTATATATATATATATATATATATACATACACACCATCCCTATGGCTAAGATATTCAGAGGCCTGGGTTCAAGTCCCAGCTGAGGCACTTATTCTTTCTCACTCTGTTTGTATGTGTCCATAAATATGCACACACCCTGTGTGATTGTTACAAGTAAACATCTGTGTGCTATTGGGTTGTGCATTGAGTAATGCTCATGACAGCCCAGGTTCCAGTTGTCTCAGTTGCAACTGGTTAGCTTAACAAACAGTATTCTGACAGTCTGGGTCTGTGCCTGCTGAGGCATCATTTTTCTCACCTCCTTTGTATGTGTTCCATAAATATGCACACCACACTCCTGTGTGATTGTTTGTACAAATATTTGTATACTTTGATTGTGCATTTGAGAAGAGAATGTTTGGGATGGCCCGGTTCCACTTGTCTCAGTGACATAGCTGTTAGCACCATCGAATGGTAGTCCGCTAGCCTGGCTCAAGTCCCAGGGAGGCACTTTTTTTCTCACCCTGTTTGTATGTGTCCCATAGCATTGCAATCATGCTCCTGTGTGATTGTTAATAAAGAAACTGTTTATTTATGTCAGTGATCACAGTGAAGTTCAGTTTAGAGTAGATTTTAAATATTTCTAATCCTATTTTGTGTCCTGGATAGCGGGGAGATGCCATCTCATTGCTAAAGATCTCTATTTACATATTTCTGTACTGTATGTACTACGGTCCTGATTGTGTAGTATTTGTTTTAGTGGTGCTGATTTTCCCATTGTGATAATGTATTTTCAGAGGCTGTCCAGAGCCCCATATTCGAAGCAGATGTAGCGATCCCAGTAGAAATGTGAGATGTGTATACGATATTCAATGTGCAGGATGCACGCCATAAGGGAATGGCAGCCCACAATAGGTGATGCAAGTCGAGGTGTCTCCTCGTACATCTATGCTGCAGCATACTCAGTGGGAAATTTACTGCAGCCTGTTAGAGCAGCTGGCCTACACAGTTATAATGTTGGTTTGCCAGCCAGCCACCCACCCACAGGCTGCAGAAGGCACCCAGTGCACAGCAGCTGAGCTGCCCTGGTGGGCAAAGATACCCCTTCAATCCCACTCCATCCTCCAAGATTCCATAGTATGGCCACCCTGCACCATATTCATAACATAGAGGACCCCACCCACCCACTGCCTTGTACATAGACAACCCTGCCCCCATACCAACCTGTTGTGAGACTGCACTGCCCTCCATGTTTGCCAGCCAGCTGTTGATCACTGATCTGGGGGGCCTTCACCCAGAATGACCCATGGGATATACCATGTACTGGGCACTACATGTTGTGACCCACAGTTTTCTAGCTGTGCATGTTCCTGGCAACTATAAGAGGATTGATATACCCAATGCATGACTTGTTGATGCTGTATCTTCTTGCTGTCATACACTTTCCCATTCCCCGTAATATGCCACCGGATGCTGAGTATCCTGGGTCCTATGGAGGGTATCCTGTGGTGGCATTTGTAGTATGCTCCGGCTAGTGATAGTGCATTTGGTTTCCTAACTGTACAAATAAATGGAGGTCAGCTGTAACATGCTTGTTCGGGACCTGAGTAATGAGTACAGCACGCTTTCACTCACTCAAGTCATGCAGTGGCACTGACTATGGATCTACATGCAGTGCCTGAGGTGTATGGCTTAATGCCATTGCCCGCTTCACATCTTGCAGTGAAAATTACATAGGAGACATTTGTGCCCTAATGTTAGTGCTTCACCACCCAAAATAAGATGCCATTTCTTCTGTGAACTACTCAGGTTACAAATATAGTAATAGAGTATATTCTGGAAAGTACATAAAATGTATAACGATAACCACATTGAAACTGCCTCTGCACAGATCTGCATTGTGCAAATTCATAGAAATAATCAAAAGAGGGACGCTATTCCCAGCTGAGTGCATGGACAGCTGAACTTACCTAACCCAGTGCCACGTGATCTCGAGTGTCCCCAGGTGGCCCATTCTAACGGGCAGTTGCACCACGATCTCTTGGCCCCAGCCTAAGCTCCCTGCTGACAAGCGCTTGAGCAAGAGTGGGACTTTCTACATATCAGTTGAGGATCGAGGCAACTGTAACTGCTTTAAACTGCTTTTTGCACTGACCATCTTGGCTGTTGACTTTCACCAAGTTGTCTCAAGAGACTACCGGGCTGACGGGACCTAAATCTATTAACTCAAGTGATAGTTACAGCAGACAGAGTTTGCCTGTCACAGCTAAGTAAATCCCATTGTCCCTGCTGCAAACAGAGACATTAAAAGTGTAAATTGAATAGCATCTGTTAACAGACATCTAGAAGTTTAATTACTGCTGCCAGTACCTTCTCCTGCAATGAACTGTGCATGTAAACCTAGTCTTGCGCCAAGATTTCGTAAGATTCCTAAATTAGTCAGTAGGATGCTAGCCTGCATAGTGAATTAATTCTGCTTTATTTTCTGTTCCCCATATCCCCCTCCTCACCAATCTCGTCCGTCTGTCATTACACCTCCTATCACCTCTCCTCCTTTTGTCTGCTAACCTATTTAAACTGTGTACTTTATTCTTTCCTAGTCCTAACCGGAGTGGTTCTTTGCTTCATAAACTGGCTGCCAGTCCCTTGAGTAGAGTTGAGGTAATTTCGTGTGCTCCACTTGTGAAACTATTTGAAAAGCCATCTGCCTTTGTCTCTCCCATTTTGAATTTGGTGCCTTTCCAAAAACCTGGTTGCAGTGGCCAAACACAGACTGAACTGAAGAAGGGCGCTATTCTCAGCTGAGTGCATGGACAGCTGGAACTCTACCCAACTTGTGCCAATGTGATCTCGAAAGTGTCTTGCAGCCTGCTCCAACGGGGTAGCTGCACCATGATATCTTGGCCCCAGCCCAAGCTCCCCGCCGGAGCAAGCTGGGCCTGTCCCATAGCTGCTACGGGTTGCTCCCCTCGCCCCCACCACACTCATCCTTGTCCGGCTTTACTTATATAGGGTGGTCTGCCCCACTACCTACATACTGCTGCACGCAGGAGGATTTTAATTATCCTCACTTTCTCTTTGTGTTTATATCGCCTGCCACTAGATATGAAACTTGACACTGTCATACTCTCCTGCATCTACCCACTTTAAGAAAGCTGGTTTTGCAATCAGACATTCTCACCACCTTGACTCTCAGTCAGCTGTGGTTCTCATCCCTCCCATAAGCAAACCCGTCTTCACTACTATGGCATCCTTCTTTTATAAAATCAATAATAATCCCAGTGTAACTTCCCTACTAGTCCTTCCTATCTCACTACTTGCTCTGTTGCTTAGGCCTAGCCATCCACCCTCCTGTGAGGCATCTCCTCACCCTACCTTCTCGTTTCATATACACTCCACCAATCCAAATGGCCCCTTATGACCTTTCTCTTGAGCCATAGCAAATTACCTACCATGTGGCTTATACGCTTATGTAACCCCCTATCACCAACCACATCCTCACCCACATGGATATCTTATTGTAAGCTATGGTATCTCCTCCTACTATCATTAATATTAGCAGGGATGTATGAACTAAACCTGGACCTACTGATAACATAGATCATCTGGCTACAGCTTGAAGGACCTAAAGGGACTTGCATATTGTACACCTGAATATTAGGAGTTCACCCATAACTACGAGGTTAGAGGCCTGGGCCACTCAACACAATCCTGACATCCTATGTCTCTGAAAGCTGGCTAAACCCTCCACTCCTGATCACTTGTGCAAGCTTACCCAATTCAAGAAAATACAATTCCACAGGACAGATCTACATCTAAACGGGAGGGGTAAGGTAAACCTCTCAAAGCTCACCAGCCCTACATCTTAATTCCCTTATCCTGTCGTGAGTGTAAAGCTATTCATAACACCCTACAATTAGGCTCTAAGAAATTGCATATGTTTGTGCCTATAATCCCTAAGGGTAGCAGTGTTGACTCAAGGAATCTGTTATCACAGGTGGACTTAGTCATTGGTCGAAATGAGGTCCCTGGTTATGGGGACCTAAATATCAACTGGAAGAAAATTACCTCACCTTAGTAATTGCTTTTCTTCTCATGGAGTCTTATATTATGACAAAGCAGTCAGCCACTGCAGTCTTGAACTGCTCCGGAGAGAGGAAGGTTAACTCAGGGATCTGAGTTCTAAGCCATGGCGCGGTTGAAGCTCTGTCTGGCAGGTTTCAAATGAAACTGTCAGATCTTTGACTAAGCTTAAACAACAAGTCTGTGTGGAAAACTCTACATTAGCCAAATGGCTGCCTACTAGTAGTACAAATATAAACAACAAAAAAACACAGATATCTATAGTAATGAATAATGGTATTATTCATTTACCACCCTTGACAAGCATCATTGGAACTCCCCTTCCCCCAAGACTCAAGTCGGAAGGTCAATATATATATAACCTAAGCAAACAACTTGTTCCCTAACCCTAAGGAAAGGGTAAAACAACTGCAATGGCATGACACAGTGTTGTACTAATTTGCCACCCTACTCAAGTAGAAGTTCTGAGAGGGCAGAGGGGGAGATATAAGATCCATGAAGAAAAGCATTATTGGGTGAGTATTTTTTCTTCAAACACCAGAATCTTGCTATATATCAAAAGCAGATACACAGCAGTACCTCCATGGAGGGTGCAAACCTGCTTGGAAATAGTCTGAGCCAGCTACCAAACGAGCATCTCCTGACTACATCCAGAATAATGCTTGGTAAAAGTGTAACTGTCTTCAGTAGCTTGACAAATCTCAGAATGGAATGTCTCAGCAGCTACTAGAGGCTTCAGCTGTACCCTGGTGGAGGGGCCTCAGTCCTGAAGGGTTCTACCTAGTTTTTGCAATAAATTGGATAAGAGACAATCCACCTGCAATTGTCCTCAGGTTTCCTTGCCACTCGCCATAAGTAAGAAAGAGTTGGAGGATTGAACCTGTGACCTTGATGCTTCAAATAGTAGCCTAAGGCCTGATCCAAGCTGTGCAGTTTCCTCTCACCTGAGGAAGAATGCTCAGTGAAAAATATCGGAGAGATGGATTGATCTGGTGGAAATCTATTACCTTGGCCAAAAACTTATTGTCCTGAGGACACCTTATCCTGTGGAAAGAGATAAAATCTTCTTCCACTGACAGGCCTGTAATTCATTATGCGTCTGTGAAGTGATAGCCACTAGGAAAACAGTTTTCCGTTAGAGCTGAGCTCTGCTGAGACAGAGCTCAAAGGGAGTTGTATTAACTGAGCACAAACATTCAGGTCCTAGGCAGACTGGTTCCTGCAAGGGTTAGTATGATAACCTTTAAAAAGCTTGGAGAACACAGGTGAGGAAAGGGAGGCAGCTTCCTGCTGACACAAGCAGAGACAGCTGCTGATGAACTTCAGGTAGCTGGCCTAAGGCCTAGGAATTTAAATGGACCAAATGGTCCAGAATGGGAAGATCAGCAGGTTCGGAATAATCTGCCTCTCAGAGCACCAGATGGAAACCTCTTCCATTAGGGTTATAAGTGGTTCTAGTGGAAGGCTTCTTGAAGCCTTGTGTCATGACACCTGAAAGGGTGTAATCACAAATTTAACCCTCAAGAGCTGGCCGAGATGGAGGGATTTGGTCGGATACACTCTCCCTGTTACTGGCCAGCAAGTGGTGGACTCTGGGCAGGCTCAGGCAGGTTGATGACAGGACAGAAGCAGAGGGTACCAGGGCTGTTGGCCAATCTGGGGCAATCAGAACACTTTGCAGGGTCGAGATCTGATTTTCACTAGCACTTGAAAAGAAGAGGAAAGGGGGAAGGTATACGGAACTTCCCTTTCCATCAACAGTCAATGACTGAGTTCAGCGCTGAGGCCTGCACAAAATAGAAGTTGTGGTTGTCTGGGCTGCGGTGATCTGTCTGAGGGTGCCCATCTGGCAGACAGCCCTACACCTGGATTCAGAGCCCATTCGTGATGGCCTGAGAAATTCTGCTGAGGGCATCCGCCAGGTTGTTGTCCTTCCTGGGAGATGAACTCTATCAGGAGGTGTTCGGGAGTGTTATAATCATAACTTCATTGCTTGGTTGCCTGGGCTGAAGACCGGTGCCCCTTGTTGTGATGTACCATTGTGGTGGTGTTGTCTGTCCTGACTTGAACCACTTTGTTCTGGATGACTGAAAACACCGAAGAGCCAAAGACAGCTCTGAGTTCCAAAGGTTGATGTGGGAAGAGATTCTGAGGGCACTCCCTGAGGACGGGTCGTCTATGAGCCCCACCCTAACAGGAGGCATCCTGGTGAGGTGAGGAGGAATGTAAATGAAGGGACCCTTGTCTAGGTGCTGGTCCTGCCACAGTGGATGCCAGGACTGTTTGGTCACTGGGACCAATTTGGTGGGGTCTTCCTTTGAGTCCAATAGGCCCTCAATGAGCTGATGTCCCTCATCTGAATTGCTTCTGCACTACAGCTGTGAAGCAGCCATGTTAGGAGTTGCAGAAATGCCTGCTGGTGGAGACTGCGGGGTAAGGAGGATGCCGGGCCATGGTCTGTTCCCCTTTCCGGGGGAAGAAATGCCCACACGTGTTCAATTCACCTATGAAGTTAGGACCTGAACTGTCCTGGGCTGCTTTGTGAATTTAATAGGAACCTAGGGAGTGAGAAGCTGCTGGTGACTTGTGTGGGATTTTATCGACCTGGAGATGACCCACAATGAGCTAGTGTCCAGGTAGGGCTACAACAACCTTGCCTTCTTAAGTGAGCCACTACAGCAAGACATTTTGTGACTACCTTGGCGAGGGGTAAGGCTTAGGCATTGCTGAACTGGTAATGGCCTGAGGGCATTCAACCTGAGGTGCTTTCGTGAGAAGGCCTGACTGGACGTAATAGGCATCCTGAGGTCAGGAAGCTTGCAGTCCTGGTTTTAGAGAAGGTAATATCATTGCAGGTCTACATTCTGAACTTTGGTTCCAAAAGATGCTTTTCTGTACTTAAATCTAGAATGGGCCGCCATTCTCCTGTCTTTGGGTAAGAAAGTATTTTGAATAGCCCTGTCTGATGGCAAGGAGGAACCTCTCCACTGCTTTGCGGTCAGAGAAGAAACCTCTGCTTCCAAAGCAAGGGCTCTGAAGGATTTGCAGGAAAATGTCTGTCTCATCTTTGGAAGGTGTTTGAAGCTGAGAACCAGACCTGGTTTATTACCCAGAACCCATCTGTCGAAGTTATGACAGCCAGTTCTGGCTGAATAATAACCTGCCCCACTGGTACAGGAGACCCTTGGCACCCCATCAGGGTGCCTGTTAGCAGCCTTGGGCTGAGGGAGGGGCGGTTTACTTGCCTCGTCTACCCCTGCCTCTGAAGAAGCCCCTCTGCACAACAGTAGAGGCTGAATTGGTAAAGGCCTGTGAAAGGCCTGCCCCTCTGGGGAGCATGCTTGTGGCGTGGCCTCTCCTAGCCTGGGCACTTTTGTAGTTCTAGTTCACCATCTTTTATATAGTTTTCGTTTGTTCCCCAAAGAGAGGTTTCCCACTACAGGAAATCTATAGCTTTGACTGAGCGTCTTGGGACAGATTGGTGCATCTGAGCCTTGCTACCCTCGGAAAGCTACAAAGTGGCCATGACCTAGAGGAGACATCATTAGTATCAACAGCAGTATGAAATTGAACTTGAGGTTTCACTTCATCAGCAGCCACTGTTCCATCACTGTCAGCTGGCCATGGGCCTTCTTGCTAACTGCAATATGTGTCCCTAGATTTCTGATATCTAGCTGTACATGCCATATAATTGCCTGCTGAGTCCCAAAGCTGCTATACTGTTTTTGCCATGGCATCAATCTTCCTGGTCTTATCAGGAGGATGTGAGGCCAGGGAATGTGGCTGTCACAGGCTGCAGCTTGTACCACACCTACATGACTACACTGTTCAGTGAGGAAGTCTGTATCAGAGCCTGACCAAGTATCCCTTCTGTCCATTTTATCTACAGGAGGATAGAATGAGGTTTTTAAAATCTTAGTTGTTTGCTTCTCAATGATATGCAAAGGAATAACAACCCCTAACTCTGGAATATCCATCATTTCTCATAATCAGGCTCTCTTGCTCATCGCCTCCCTAAAGGAAGCTGGAGGTTTCTGCAACCTTTTTAAAACATAAATGAGTGGACTCAGACAGAATAGGAGGAGATTCTAAAGGTCTGTTGGAGAAATGTCGGTTCAGTGGGCACGCCCAGACCCTCCCACACACATATTGATCAAATTCCTCCCTCCTGTGGTTCATAAAATCCTCAACATCATACCCTGAACCACTGGAACTGAAAACCAACCTTACCAACTGGTGGTTCGACAGGTCCCTGAGACAGTGACTGGACAATTTGAATGGCTTTAGTTATCTCTCAGCAGTTGGAGCCTGATTTGGACTCAAACCTACTGATTCTTGTCTTTTTAACTGGGACTGTTTCTCGAACTAGCCTTCCTTTCAAGAAGTCTCGCCCTGGTCAGGGGCTTCCTCTGGTCATGGGCACGACCGCTGGCCATCTGGTCAGCGGACTTTTGTCCTCTGTCCCTGAGTCAGCCCACTCTCTTCTCCAGGGTGGCTGCAGGAATTTTACACACCTGGCAGTCTGACAGGAGGTGGTCAGTCTCAGACAATGGACACAGTGGTGTGTGGGTTGCCTGGTAAGGCTTCCCACAGACATCTGATGTTGAAACCCAGTGGGCCAGTTTTTCTTTGGGTTTCTAGACATAATGCCAGCCTATCCAAACTTGCCCTTTGATGCAGTGCCAGAAGGTACCCTTATGGGTCCTAACCGTGTCACGGTATTTGAAAACCTGTTAATTCGGGTTTTTAGAAATAAGAACCGGTCGCCTCCTTAAAAACCCAATCCAACACTTTAAAGTTAAATAAGTAAACCGATCGTTCAAACCGAATCGATAATTAACTTTCACAACTTTTAAATTGTATACGGTTTACCAGATAGAGCTTTAACGAAATGCGGTAAAATAATAACTTTTGCCGGTTCAAATGAACCGAAAAATGCTCGCTTGCGAGAATGAACAGCTGAAGAGCTGATCTCCGGGCGACTGTTCAGTGAAGCGGAGAAGAATCTGTGATTTCATTTGAAACTTGCCGATAGAGTTTGCACAGCGCCTCGTTGTGTAACTCCGATCCTCTGGAGTTAACTCCTTCTCCGGGGCAGTTCAGCTGCAGTGGCTGACTGCTTTTGTTATAATATAGCAAGACTTCATGGTGTTTGAATGGCAAATCAAACCAGTCCTTTCACACTGTGGTTCATGGTTTAACCTGCACCAGCTAACCTCTGACCCTACACTGTGCCTCCCTGTTCATTGCCTTAATTGACTGGGCTCTCTTGAACTGTCTGTTAGCATAGTCTCTTCTGGTTTTCTGCCCAACTACTAACTGATCGCTCCAATATATTACGTCTGGCGAGCAAGACCAGCATTCTACTCGCCGAAACCTGATTACCTTCACAATATGGCTAAGCTAAACTGTACATTTCTTGACCTCTCTATGATAGACTGGCCTCATTTTGCTTTTTGAACTCTCAATCAGCCCTTGACTACTCCGTTAAGTTTGATGCCTACAGGACACCCACGCCTGGGAGTCCTGCCCGCTTATGTGAACACAGACCAAGTGGCTCAGTCTCCGCTCTCAACTAAGGGCTAGGATAAAAGCTGGTTGCATTTAAGGCTCGACCAGCAGATTTCAAGCTATAGGACAGAGAAATTTTGTAATGGAATATTAATGATGAAAGCCTTCTGTGAGATCTATTCATGAAATCTGCAGGTGACCCCAGAGTTCTGGTCTGTTATAAAACTCTTCTTGGTACCAATAAATTACCCACTGACATGTGTGGATAAACAATACATTGTAATATTTCTGAGACCATAGTGATGTCTAAACTGTCACTCGGACCTATCAGTTACTCAGCCCCTTCTCCACCCCCACCCCGGTCCCCTTAAATAGCTCCTGGACATCGCCTCCTCCCCTCACCCAGTTCCGTTGGACCGCTCCACAAAGAGGTCTTAAACTGTTACTTCCATCTCGGCACCAGCCCCGTGCTGGAGGCTGAACTAAGCTCCTGAGTGCCTCATAACTAAAATCTTTAATCTATCGTATGTCAGCCTGTTCCTAATATCTGAAGATAGGCAAATATTTCCATCCTTAGTAGGGATCTAAAGAAATGTCAAGTCTCGACCTATTACCATTCTTTCTGTCCTTTGCAAAATCCTTGAAAAACTAGTGGCAGCAAACTTAACTATCTACAGAAGTATAACTTCCTGTCAATCTCCCAACATGGTCGCTAGCCATACTTTACAGCTATACTAAACCTCACAAATGACATCTACGTGCTAGGAGGCTAGCCTTCTGATTGGTGATATTCATTGACCAATGGGTGCATTTGGCCTCATCACTCCGCCTCCCAAACTTCTTCGCTTGGTTTCTCTGTCGGCAGGTGACTGGTTCAGCAACACTAACCAACCAAATGCGGATGGTAGTCTTAACTCAGCTATCTCATCTTTCCCGTGTAGATGGGTGTTCAAGGCTTTACTGGGCCGTTATTTTCTCCATTTTTATAAATCACCTTCCTTCATGTTCTGACTGCCTTCCTTACTTTGGCGGATGATCTGTCATCATCGTGAGGGAAAATCTCATGGATAACTCATTCTAAAGGAAGACTCCGCTGCATTCAAACCAGCAGTGATAACTATCTGGATTTAATGAGAGCAAACACCCATGCTTTTTGGCTCTTGCCAACTTAAATCAGCTCGTAATCCTTTCAAATTTATGTGCAAATGGCTCCATGGTAAGTGCCAGCTCCTTCAAATATTTGGGCATCCTCCTGATGAACTGAACTTTTGACCTTCATCACTTCCACCTGTAAATCAATCATAAAAATTGGAGGAGCCTATCGTTAAGTTATGCCCTCGCCATCCTGAGCTTGTTGTGTACACAGTTTCTACTCAGCCTGACTTATTGCTCAGTCATACCTAGGAGCTTCAAAACCTCACCTCAGATGGGACACTAACTACAATAGCATCTTCGCTATGCTCTGGGCGCCACGCGCTTGTCACTGTCAGCTTTATGCTGACCCAAATGGCTCTATCCTTCTGCCCACTGCATCTAGCCTTTGGCTCTCTACTACACTGTATACACTGCTCAGGTCTGCCTAGATTCTCTCACTTGTACTCCCAAACCTCCAACTATGGTCTCCAATCAAATGATTTGTCTCTTTTCATCCCAGATGAAACCTCTATGGTACGCGTGCTTTCTCCCCTGCTTTTTGAAGTACTGGAACGCATCCCACAATCTGTCGCTGCCTCACCCTTGCCCACTTCAAGACATCATGACATCTACTGGCTTCTAACCCTGTACATGCTTCCATACCATAGCCCCTCCACCATCACTACCTTCACCTTCTTGCCTTCCCTTTACCTCTCTCCCCTGTTCTACCTCATCTTTCCTCTAAACCTCCGTTCACTTGATGGCACTTACTATTACTGAACCTGTTGGTGCTAACGTTGTATATATGTTCTGGGTAGTTGTACTGTTCTAGCTGCAACTGGCAATATTTGTTGAATGCTTAAACAATCTACTTGTCAATACTTTCATGTGCTTTGTCCTATTGTCTACCTCTCCCTTGTGCTGCATCATTGTACTGCTCATGTATTTTCACTTGTATTCGGTCGTGCCTGAAAATAGGCATCTCGTTCCAGTCATCCACCCGGTTACCAAAATCAATAAATAAAGCATCTAGCCTCTACAGCCATATTGGCTTGACCAAGTTGTTTGTAAGGTGACTAAAAATAATTTTATTATTTGTTTAACTAAGAGAATTTTTAGAAGACAAGAACAATACTATTATTTTACTGAATGATGTCTCTTTAGTATATTGTTTGTTTACTATTGTGGTTTAACAAAGTATTATTTGAAGTTTAAACTGGAAAGTGGTTTAGACCAAATGATTAAGATAAAACATAAACTGGCTCAGAGGCAGTAAAATAAAAACCTACACAGTCTGGAGAATTATCTCACTCTACTCATTTCTCCAGAATATAAAGACTGCTGACATGTCGAATGGGCCTCTTACCTACTAATTGATTGAAGTGTCCAGGCTTAAAGAAAGGAAAAGAATACTTTGAATAACATCTGCCCATATAAAACGGACATGTAGAACTCTACAACATATTATACCTGCAATTCCCTATCTATACAAAATGGAGGAGAGTACAGAAAATATATTATACATATGGGCCTTCGCATGAAGGTGTGGAGTGGGTGCGTGTCATGTAATGCTGGGTGCTGCCCACTCTACACCTGCCTGCTCATTGTGCCTGTGTGGCATTCCCCGTGCACCTATGCTCCTATGTACTGATCCCTGGCACAGTGTGGACCTATGGGGGCAGACCAGGGAAGGTAGGGATTTACACCCACAGGATGCATGACCATGTGGGTGCCAGGCGAGGTGTCGCACCTCCACCACATTGGGGAGCTGTAAGGACCTAGTTACACAGCCCTCTGAGAGTTACAGCTGTACACTGCAGTGGTGAGGTGGTCATGCACCCCAACCAAGGAAGCTCTGGTGGGAGCACACTTATTGGCCTGTGGGTGGTCGATCGCACTGACCCCACACTGCATGTGTGCTTTATTCTGGCATCCATCCTGGTGCCTACTGATGCAAGTGATCCTGTGGGATCTGGGTCAGGCAGCTGATTTCCACCTGCCCAGATCCTGGTCCACAGCTGACCGCCCAGGCCTGCACCAGGGGTGGCTACCTGGGAGTCTACGGAGGCCACTATTCATGCATATGTTTGCCTAGATCTCCTTGAGTGCATAGCGTGGTGGGTACATGCTTTAGGTACATGTACCCACCCTTTGTGCATAGGGGACAATATTTGGAAGATGACTATACATGTTGCCACACCCTTTGATGCAATCCGTTATAGAAGTGGCTGGTTTATAAGGAGGTAATAAGACATAGGGCATTAGAAATACTTGAAATGTACATTATATTTCATGAAAGGATTAGATTGCTGTGAGTCTCCACCTTGAAGGCAACGAGACTTCCTAAATACATTATTAAACAGTAATATTTTTTTTGTTTCTCCAATACTGAGGTAATGCACTTTAATATAGAGCTCATTAACATCATTTGAAAAGTGTAATAATGAAAATGGGGTACTTCCTAAGTATAGATATGTTGGTTATTTAAAATTGTAAACAAACAAATGATCTGCATTGGATATATTCGTGTACTTTGCAGATCTTTAACATGTTGGCCATTCAAATGTAATAATAAGCTGCCCTTAATAGGTTTTAATGTATGAAATTATCAACTATGTGAAATAGTATTGTTTTAATTGTTTAATGACATTATCAGGTCAAACAATAAACACTGAGCGAAATTGAAGTTTGCAATTGATTTAAATACAAACCTTGTGTTTGCTTCATTAAACATTACATCCATATTGCATTTTGTTATATTATTTGGTTATAGAGATACTGTGCACCCTTTTTTATCTGGCTGTTCGTTGTCAGCATCTTCTATCTGCAACTGTCAGCACTTTCTGGTATACATGCCATATCTTCATATTTATTCTATGTTGTTGCCATACTGACACTGAAGCAGTGCATGGTCCCTTGTTTTGTGGTTCTGGTAATGTCTTGATTAGAAATATTTTAAAATGCTGCTAAGGACTTGCTACCTCTGAGGAAGGTTGTGAGGTTTTAACTTCTTTATACAGAGATTACTGAAGTTAAGATGTGAAGAAAGGAAAGTCTTGTTAAGTGAGGTTGTTAACATGGTTTAACTGTCAGATCAGGGGCATTTTAAATTGACTGACTCATAACTAAACCTCTATCCGTTTTGACTATTTGGTCTTGCATGTTTGTAATGAATTCTTTACTAGCTTGCTCAAGACCCCATGTTGTCTCCTCATTGTTTCAGATGCCAGTTAGCTAAAAGCTCTTTGAGCGAGTTACCTGGCACCTGACAGTGCAAGGTGGGACCCCATAAACAGTCAGTGTGAGTTGTTTCACTTGTTAGGTTTGATCTAGTGTCAAGCGTGATCAGGTGTGGTGCATCAGTCACTTCAGTGTTGTGGTTTGTCTCCATATGTGTGTGTGTGTGTTATGTGCCACATTATTGGTCAATGTCCCCATTTCCTACATTTGGTATCATACCATCTCAGTGACAAAGGGTATAGTGTCTGCCATGGTGCTGGGTTTATCCCAGCCTCCCAAATGACTCCTCCCTTCAATCCACAGCTCTGTACTTTCCTGACATCGCTGCAGGCTGAGGAGAAAGGAGGACTTGATGTGAAAATAATAAATTAATAATGACAAAGCCAAACAGATATCACTGATTTAAAGGTGATTGATGATAAATGCAAATGAAATCAATTAGATTTTATTAGTCATACTGTGTTTTAACTATTTTTGTTACCAACTGTACAAATAAATTGAATAGTTAATGCCTAAATGTATCCGTGTTCATTGTCCCATATTTTACCAATGCAGCTTCTTACATCTCTATTATCCTCAGCCCTGTTGTTCACTAAATAGCGTGCACAGGCTGGTGATAACAGAGGGTGCCTATAAAATAATTTAAATTCATTAAACAATTAATCAATTTAATAATCTGTTCAAGAATATACACAGCACTCAACATTTTGTTCTTGTATTGCAATAACATTTCTGTGGAACCTGTCAACATTTGTCATCGTTTAACTGTTGGGAACAGAATGAAACTTCATGTCTGTGATATGCCCTTTCAAATAAAGGGAAATTAAAACTATATTGTAATTGAAGAATAAGTTTAGCAACCAATGGAACATACACAGGCATCCAGTATGCTTGCAAGCCCCAAACATGTACAATTGAACTTAACAGTAACAAATGCGTGTTATTACTTCTATTGTCATTTAGTGACATTGGTCTGGTGTGGCCCCAAATGGAAATGTATTCATTGATTATGACAAGGTGTGCAGTCTGGTACACAATCTGATCGTTTTAGGGTATGGCCAAAAGAAAATGTAATCTCACAGGGTTAACTGAAACTGGCTTCATTCCAATTGACATTCAGAAACCCAGTTTCAGGTTGCAATGTTATTGGGTACGGTGGAAAAAAAGGAGGTAGGTTTGCTTACATTAAATAGTTAGTACTTTACAGTAGTGTTATCTCATTGACAGGTTGTTGTTTGATACACTGTACAGTATAGTCTCCTTATGTTTAGTTGTTGGGAATTTGGTTCCCACCAAAGCAAAGACACAAATGTTTAATCAGTTGGCTAGTAATTTACAAATCAGTCAGTGACAACAAAATTAATTTTGTGGGTGACTATAATACAGATTTGAATGGAATGAGAAAGAAACTGCAAGACAGTTCTGGTATACTGGGTTGACCAATAATAAATCCACACGCTTTGCTAAACTATGAGCTGGCGCAATTTGTGGTTTCATTTTGTTCCCATGAACATGGTTACTTAGAGAGCTCAATCTTCCATCGTTTGGTGACTACTATACAGTAAAATGTATTGTTGAAATACAATGTCATTCCCAAACCTCCTCGAGTTTGAGGTTGACATGAAAAAATTAACTTGGGGCAGTTTAGGGGTTGAGCTTGTTGCAGTTGGCATAGATTTAAAATGTATCCCTAATGTGAATCTATACAAAGTTCCTGAACAGCTTTATAAATATGTGGAAACATGAACCCAAAGTTTGCGTTATGTAAACACACTTTTGTATTTCAGACAGCATAAAAAAATATATGAGTATGAAGAACGGGTTGTAGGAAAGCTAGGTGTACAAATAACAAAATGATTAGGAGGCAATAAAAAATTGAGAAATCAGTGTATTAATATTATTGGGGCTGAAAGCCAATACTATAAATCAAAGTAGCACAGGCTAATGATCTGAAAATACTGAATTTTGTGAACATGTCCAAATTCAGTACATACAAAACAACTAGTTAGTATAGTGGACAACTATGGGAGAGTACTATAGTGAAATGTTTATATTTTATTAAACTTTCGGATCTGCCTTCGGGATTATGGGAACTATACTTGTGTGTGCAGGATTCTTCAACTGGTGTGGTGAGCAGGTGACAGGGTGGTCTCCTCCATTTCCCATTAGATTTACTGAGATAAATTTCAGAAGTTATAAAAGAATGTTATATATTGAAATTCACATGCAAAGGATTGGATGGTACAAACAACATTTTTGAAGCTTTAACCATTCCTCCAACCTTTCAGGTCCTTCTCATCCTTTCCACCCCATCTTGTGTATCAACCTGTTGCAGATCTTTTGTGTCGCCTGCAAAGAGACATACTTTTCCTTCCAGTCCTCTGCAATGTCACTTAGAGACATTAAAGGACAGGTCCCAGTAAATCCTGTGGTACCTCAAGCTAGTGCTATGGCCTTTCTTTAGCGTTGATTCTGTTTACTATTACCATCTCGCTCTGTTGTCCAGACAATTTTACCCAGGTTACCACCTTGAAACCCACTCAAGGCTGTCTAACTTGTATTAATCTTGTGTGGGACTGTATAAAAATGCCTTGCTAAAGTCTAGGTCGGCCATATCCACAGCCTCTACCTGGTCTACTACTTTGGGCACACAGTCAAGGAAATCAATTAGATTCATCTAACATGACCTCACTGTGAATCCATGCTGCCTTGGGTCCTGGGCCCCACTGGCCTCTAGGTACTCAACAATTCTTTCCTTCAGAAGTGATTCTTTCATTTTCCCTACCACTGAGGTCAAACTAACGGGTTCTGTAGTTTCCTTCCTCTGCCCTGCTCCCCTTTTGTGAAGTGAATCACATCCACCCTACTCCAATCCTCAGGTAACACCCTATCCTCCCATGATTTGTTAAAGAGGGCAGTCAGTGGTGTCAGTAGTTCTAACCTTAGTTCTTTTAGAATTCTGGAGTGAATCCTGTCAGGCCCCATTGCTTTGTCCACCTTCAGTTTTAAGAGTTCTTTCAGAACCCTTTCTTCTGTGAATGGACTGGTTATCTACCCCCCTATCTAGAGTGTTTCTCTTGTTTGGTTTAGGTACCTCCTCCTCCTCCTCTTTTGTGAATACTGAGCAGAAGTATTCATTCAATACCCCTGCTTTTTCACTGTCACCCTCTGCCCACATTCCTTCCCCTTTTTTAAGCCTCAGTGTCCCTCCCTTGGTCTTTCTTCATTCCCTAATGTACCTATAAAAGGTTTTATCCCCCTTCTTAACCAAGTTGGCTATCTTTTCCTCAGTTTGGGCCTTTGCTATTCTGACTGTCTTTCCTACCTTCTTCTGCTTTAACTGATATAGTTCTCTGTCCTGGTCCTTCTGAGTTTCCTTATATTTTCTGAATGTTATCTTTTTCTCCTTAAACCTTCTCTGCCATTTCTTTTGAGAACCATAGTCGCGTTTTCCTTCATTTTGTTTTGTTGATTTGCTTTACGCAAAGGCTAATTGCCTCTATGATTGCAGTTCTGATTTTTCCCCATTATTCCTCCACCCCTCCTTCATGCCTGTTTGCTAGTGCATTTCTGAGGCCTTCCCATTTTGCCAAAGTCAGCCTAAAGTCCAGCACTCTTGCTTTTGTATGACTTGACTCTACAGCTGTGTTTATTGTGAACCACACTGTTTTGGTGGTCGCTTGTTCCCAGATAGCTACCTACTTCTAAATATGAGATCTCTGCATTCCGTGTGAGAGTTCCAGGTCTAAGATTGCTTCCCTCCTGAGTGGGTTCCAACACTAGCTGTCTAAGGCATGCTTCTTGTAGGGCATTGATAATGACCCTGCTCTTGATATGGCTGCAGTAAAGCTGCTCCAGTTACAATCTGCATATTCAGGTCCTTCATCACCTCCTTTTCGCCATTCTAAGGATTCCTTCTATTATTTCCTGTCTGCTCTCCCTGAGATGGGGGTCTGTAAACAACTCCTGGGCAGATTGTGGTTCATTTCTGTCTCCAGGGTGTCCCAGATGCTCAGTCTCTCAAACCTCATTGCAGGTGTGTGCATGTGTGTGTGGTGTGGGGGATGTGGTTTTGTCATCACATCCTGTATGGTCCATGGTGACATATGGGCTTCCCATTTGATGGAAGGGGCCCACTTGGTTAATCATAGGAAACTGCTATTTAGGAGACATTGAGTGGGGCCTCTTTCAAAGATGAAAATAGCACAGACTGTGGGTTGTGGGAGGAGATCTCATTATAATACTCCACTGGGCAAATGACCTTGCAGGATGTGGTGACAGAGGTGCAAGAGAGGTTCAGGAAGGGAAGAGTTTGTGAGGAATGGAGAATGGTAGCTTCTAGGAGGTGCTTCTGGTCCCCAGGCTAGTTCAGCAAAGAGGTGATATAGAGGAATTTAATGGATGGCTTGAGGGTGGTGTGAAAAGGTGCGGTACTGGCTCATTGTTTTTGGAGGAACCAGATATAATAATGACCTGTAAGCACTGGATAGGTTGCATCTGAGGGAAGGATACAAGGGTCCTAAAGGGCAAGCTGGGGGAATTAGTAGCAAACAACCTCAAGTTAAATTGTTGGGAGTCAGCAGGGTGCACAGCACCCTTAGTCACCAGTGGAGGAGGCTAATGAGGTCCCCAATCAGGACAGCATGGGGAGGAGTATGGTGAAGGGTGGAGGTGGGGATGACTGATGGAAGAGGGGAGTGATGGGAGTAGATCAGGATTAAGGAGGTCCCAAATCATGGTGGAGTGTGGTGCTGTTGAATGCTAGAAGCCTGGGAAACAAGATGGCAGAATTGCAGTTACTGATGGTAAAGCAAGAGACGGGCCAATAAAACAATGGTCTAGGACCTTGCAGTTCCTGGGTATAAACTGTATAGAAGGGATAGGGGATGGGAAGGGGTGGCCCTGTATGTGAAGGAAGAGATAACTTGTACCAGACATGAAAAGGTGGCGATTAAGACTGAAGCATTGTGGGTACAGGTACAATCCACTATGGGGAGCAAACTAAGGATGGGGATGGTCTACAGGCCACCTTCCCAGGAAGAGGAATTGGATTGAGTATTAAGGTCTCACATCACAGAAATGGCCAGCAAGAGGGAGGGAGGTAGTTATGATGGGGTGTTCTAATCTAAATGTGGTCAACTGGAAAATTCTGGCTTACCTCCTTCACTTTCCTGCACTGGAGAGAAAGTACAGCTTGATGCATTTCAGGGGGTGTCATGGAACCCATTTGGGAGAAAGCAGTATTGACCTTGTCCTGTCCAACTGTGAGCATGTTTTGGAAGGGAAAGTGGAAGTGCCACTTGCAAGTAATGACCACCACACAGTGTGGTTCCACCTGGACATGGGCAGGTGGATAGTCAGGACCAGGTCATGGGTTTTGGACATTAAGAGGACTGTCTTGTGCAGGATGGGACAATTTAGCAGGGCACTTTGCTGGGACTGTTAGGAGATGGATGTAGAACTGAAATGGTCAATAATAAATGAAGGATTGATGGAGGCCATGGGCGATCAAAGCAAAATCAAAGTAATGAACTAAAGCCAAAAGCCCAGCTAATTTGGTAAGGAGGGCAAAAGCTGTAGGTGACAAGAGGTAGCTCTCCATAAGTACAAATGTACTCAGAAGTATGTGGATAGGTGGATTACTGTTCTAAATCAAGAGAGGTGATGGATCGGTTAGCGTGGCAAAGGATAATAGCATTTGTCAATGCCGAATGCTGTCTCGCCATACTGGTATTGCGGGTGCAGGAGTTACAGATGGCCGATAGAATGGCAGAAGTACTGAACTGAAGCTAGTACCACCCACCCCTGTGGAGACTGACAGGCATTGGGGTGCTCGGGTCATCAGCTATAATCCTCAGGCTATTTCTACTCACCCTACCCTGTAGACACTGACAAGTGTCATGGTGTGCTTGGGGTCTTTGGGCCTTATACTTATGCCATTCCATAAGGAAATACACTGAGGTGGGTGCAGTATGGGAGAATGGGGTGAACTTTAGGGTAGAACAGTCCAAGGCAGACGCTGATGCCTGTCACTGACTGCAGGGTGGGGTGGGGTGGAATGACGTGAGCATTACAGTCAATGATCCCAAGTAACACCCTGATGCCTGTCAGTCTTCAACAGGGTAGGAGTAACAGTTGGAAACCCTAACACTGTAGGCATTTGTTGATGTTTTCACTCCAAATTTTCGTTGCATAGGGTTTTGGGACCCCACCTCATGAAGAGCAGCACCATCACTTTGTTAACTGAAAGGTAGTTTTGCACAGCAGCAGCTATGCCATTTGATGACACAGGGACAAATACACATTTTGAGCAGGATGTGAAAAATGACAACTGTATCATTCATGAGGAGAAGTAAAAAAATTGCGACATTGAAAATAAATTAGTGAAGTCATGAGCATGCATAGAAACTGTGCAACACACATCTGTAACCCAATTATTTTGGAGATTTTTTTAACCACATTTTCAACATAGGCATTTTGAGACCTCCCCTCATGAACAATGGCACTGTGATTTTGTTAATTTGTCCCAAAAGTTGATTTCCCACAGCGACCACACCATTGTGCGCTACAGGTGCAAAAACGCATTTTGGGCGGATGTGAAAAATGACAGCTGTACTGTCCATAAGGAGGTGTGAAAATGCCAGTGCTGGACAATCTGCGCATGAAATATTGGTAAAGTTGCGGTGCGTGGAAACTGCAGCAACGCACGCCTGTAACACATCATTTTATGGATGTTCATCACCAAATTTCAACAGGCATTTTAGGACCTCTGCTCATGAACTGTGTCACTTATTTCCTCAAACTGTCCTAAAACTGATTTTGCATCAGCGAAAGCACGCTATTGTGCGCCTCTGTATGTGTAAAACACATTTGGCCAGATATGTAAAATGACAGCTATACTGTTCATAAGGAGGTGTGGAAAAATGGCAATTTTGAAAATCTGGAGTGAAAATATAACAAATGCACGAAGTTACGAGCATGAGTGAAAACTATACAATGCATACTCATAAAACAGCAATTTGTTTGATTTTTTCCACCTAATTTGCAACATAGGCTTTTTGAGAGCGCCCCCCATGAATTGTGGTGCTGTCATTTGTTATCAGTCCTGAAAGGTTATTCTGCGAGGACCGCAAAATCACCTTCGGGACCAAATACCACCATGACAGTGAGAATTTTTGAGGAGGGTCTCCCATGTTAAAAATTTGGTGCCAAAATTCCCAAAATGACTGAGATATGAACCAAAGTTGAAAAAACCTATTTATGCTTATACAGCTTACCAGCATTTCTTTAGTCTGTTGGTTGACTTTGAAGAGTGCAGACGAGTTTCTGGTCCATCAAGATCATGCGCTGGCTCCAGAGGTAAGTATGGGGTGAAGAGGGTGTGGGGAGGCAGGCACAAAGAGGTAGTGAGGGGTGGGGGAGGGGCAGAGACAGTGAGGGACTGTTTTCTTCTTTTACAGGTTAAAAAAACAACATTGCAGGAAGGTTTTTGGTTTACAGGGGCATTTGACACGCTGGGGTGGGCTCCCAGCATGCCACCTGAGTGTTTTGTGGGGGGATGCTGTAGCCTATGGGGGATTGGGCACCCCCTCACCACACAACAAAAGTGGGGGGAGACATTATGCCGATGGGGAGTGGGCTCCTTCTGTAAAATAAACAGGAAAGGTGACTCAAGCTGATGGGGATTGGGGTCCCATCAGAAAAAAGAAAGACTTTCGGGCAGACGTGTATGCTGAGGGGATTGGCACCGACATACATTTAAATGGGAAGGGGCTGCCTCCTTGGCAAATGTGAAGTGGGTCAGGCACTTTGCAGTTTCAACAGGACAGGCACGTCAGTGGTGTGTTATGTGCTGCTGCATGATTGCAGTGGACCTTTTCTTAGATCTGGTCACCACTTGACATATGCCTGGTGTCACCCACCTGCAGCTGGTCATGGCTGGGGAATGAGGGATGCACCTTCGATGTGGTGCCCCTGTATCACTTCACAGGACTGCAGACCTCCAAATTCACATTAATGCAATGTGTTGGCTGGTGCGTAGTGTGAGCCAACATAAAAAGGAAGTGCAGCTAGCAGGGGCTAATAATAGGTAGAAGACATTTTCCAATATATAAGAGTGAAAAGGAACATCTAGGGATGAAACAGATTAAAAAAGAGGGTGATATGGCAGATGTAATTAGGAAAGCAGAGGCTTTTGGTCACTTACTTAGTTTTCACTAGAGAGAAGGATAGACCAGTACCACAAGTGAACAGGGGCTGGGGACTGAAGAGGGAAGTCACAACTAGCGCTATTCAAGCTCATGGAGTACTTATGGTCTGAGAGTCCTAAAGGTGAGAAACTCAAGGACAGATGGTATGCACCCAAGAGTCCTAAGGGGAATTGGTGAGGCTCTGGCTGATCCGCCGGCAGATCTGTTGACCTCTGGAGTCAGAATCATTCCTGGGATTGGAGAACTGCATGTGGTGTTTCTCCATAAAAGTGGGCTGAAGGACGAATCAAGTAACTGCAGGTTGGTCAACCTGACCTCAATAGTGGGAAGCTGATGGAGACCATCCTGAAAGAGATTGTTGAACTTTCTGGAGGATAATGGGCTCCAGGACATGAGGCAGTATGCATAGTTGTACTGTGATGGTCCTGACACACTAACGTAACTGACTTCGACTGGGTCACCAGGACAATGGTCAAAGGCCAAGTGGTTGATGTTCTGAATCTGACTTAAGCAAGGTCTTGACTCTGCATCTCACAGGAGACTGGTCAGGAAACGAAGACCTGGGGTGGGGACCAAATTTTGTTGGTGGGCCAGAAGCTGGCTGGCAGGACAGAAGCCAAAAGATGGTAGTGGGGGGTGGATTCTCAGAAAATAGGCCTGTGATAAGCGGGTCCCACAGGGTTCTGTGCTCGATCCTGTGTTGTTTAACATATTCATATGTAACATCACAGATGTGATTCTAAAAGATCTGCCTATTCATGAATGCACCAAAAAGATGGCAAAACAAGGGAGAGGTACTGGGTGGTGACTTCAATCTGCCAGATGTACATTGGAGCATCCCAGTTGCAGCTTCAGCTGTGAGTAGGATATTCTAGACTCCTGCAGGGCATTTCTCAGGCAACTAGTAAAAGAGTCCACTTATGAGGGAGCATTACTGGACCTTGTACTCACCAATGTGACAGTGTTGCAATGTCACAGTTGGTAGTCACCAGGGTCTAGTGATCATTGTACAGTGTGGTTCAATGTAAGTACTGCAGAAAGCTCAAACCACACAAAGATGAGGGTCCTGGAGATCAGGAGGGCCAGTTTTTACAAAGATAGGGGAATTCTCAGGGATGCCCTGGCATGGGGGAGAACTTGGAGGAATGGAAAACAGTGGGTGAATCTAAAAGGAGGGATAGAGAAGGTATAAACTCTCATCAGACAAGTAAGCAAAAGCAGGAGGAAAAAGAGACTGCTATGGTTCTTAAAAGAGGTAGCCAGGAAGGTAAGGGCAAAACGTCTAGCATCTAGGAGAGTTAAAGAGACACGGAGGAGGAGGATAGAAAAGAGTATCAGGAGAAACAGAGGAAGGCAGAGAAAGCAATCAAGGAGTGCAAAGGTGCAGATGGAGGAGAAACTAGCCCAGGCAGTACAGAAAGGGGACAAGGACTTTTGCAGTTTTGTATGTGAAAAGAGAAAGACCAGGAGAGGGATAGTAAGGCTTAGGAGGGAAGGAGGTGTGTGTGTGTGGAGGGGGATCAGAAAAAAGCAGACATCTTGAACAAGTACTTTTATTCAGTGTTCACAGAGGAAGGGGAAGGTGACTGACCCCAGGTAAGAGTCTGCTGGAGTAATGAAGGAGGGAGGTAGACACTATCCATTTAGAGAGAGGAGAGGGATCTGAGGGAACTCACAAATCTGAAAGTGGACAAGGCAATGGGACCAGATGCTGGGTATCCTAGGATATTGAAGAAGCTCAGGAGATGCTGGCTGCACCTCTGACAGCCCTGTTCAACCCATACCTCTCAAACTTTACCTCAGGAAATCAGGGATGTTATTTACAAAAATCAAGGACAAAGAGCCAAAATCAGGGACACATCTTGCAAATTGGTAATATTCACTCAGAAATCTGGTAGAATAAGGAACATAGTTCTACAGAAATATTTTCCTGGAAGAACAGTCTTTTGTAACTTCAATGTTTAAATATTTTGTGATTACAATCCTCACTGTTCAGTCACAACAACAACAATTTTACAAGAGACAGGGGAACATTTTGAGGCAAATCAGGATGTCCCTGAAAATTGTGGGACAGTTGCAGTATGGATTTCAACCACTCACTGGATACAGGAGGGTTTCTGGAGGACTTGAGGAGGGCAGATGTGGTCCCACTTCACAAAAGTGGAAGCAAAGGGAGGCTGGCAACCAGACCAGTCAGCCTGACTTTGGTATTTGGGAGTATTGGAATCACTACTGAGGGAGGATTGTGATATCTGGAACTGCGGCCTTGCTACGGTGAGGCAGGCGTGATTCACTGGGGAGAGATCGTTCAACAAATCTGATAGATTTATTTGATCATTGACCAGGGTGACTAGGGAATTGGATTAAGATCGAAGCAGTGGATGATATAGCCTACCTAGATTTCAGTAAGGCATTCAACACTGTTCATATGGAGACTTGTTAACAAGCTGGGAAGCCTGGAGTGGGTCCTAAGGGTGATACACTGGGTGAGAAATTGGTTGGGGCAGGAGACAGAGGGTGGTGGTAAAAGAAGTTCACTCCGAGGAAGGAAGGGTGACAAGTGGGGTGCTACAAGGATCAGTATAGGACCGTCCTCTTCAATGTCATCTTCATTAGCGACACTGCAGAGGGGCTAGAAGGAAAGTATGCCTCTTTGCCACAATGACACTGTAATCTGCAATAGGGTAGACCTTGGGTGGATGAATAGGAGATCTAAGAAAGCTAGAGGAGGGTCAAGGGCCTGCATCACAAGCTCTGTGAGGAGAGACTAAAGACCTCAATATGTACACACCCTGGAGGAAAGGAAGGGGGTATTATAGGAACATTCAAATACCTCACAGGTATAAATAAAGTTCAAGAGGGAAACATTTTCAGAAAAAAAGATGCTCAAGAACATGGGGACAAGATATGAAGCTGGAGGGGAGACTCAGGAGATGTGATGAAATACTTCAGAAGGAAGTAGGATGCCTTGAGACAACCTCCCCAAATAGAGGGTGGGTAAAATGGTAACGGCTTCAAGAATGCATGGGATAGGCATAAGGACCCTTAGAGGTAGGGAAAAGGGGGTCAAGCTAGAGATCAAGTAGGGTTTGCAGTGTTATAGTACATAGGGAAAAATGGAGCAGACCAGGTGGGGCTAATTGGTCATTATCTGCCATCAATATCTATCTTCAATGTTCTGTGGCACAATGCTCTTTGGGAGGGTGGACAAGAGGAGGAAGACAGGAACTTTGGGAAGACTCAATAGGTTAGAGAAGTGATCTGGCATTTGGCAACTGGGGTTTAACATTAAAAAGTGCAATGTTATGCAACTGGGAGCAAAAGCTGCAAGGACCAAATACTAGTTAGGTAGTGCTGGAACCAGATCAGAGCAAGAAAAAGACCTACAGTAGGTGTAACTATCACAAGTGACCTGAAACACCCAGCACACAGCAGGAAAGCTGCGGCCAAAGCAAATTAGATACTGGGCTGCAAGCCAGGAATTAATATCAGAAGTGCGGAGGTCATTCTGCCATCGATAAGAGTTTCTAGTAAAACCTCACCAAGGGTATAGTGTGCAGAATCAGTGCCTTTATCTTAAGAAAGATACCAACTTGCTGGAAAACAGTCCAGAGAAGAGCAACCAAGATGATCGAGGGCCAGCAAGGCAGCACCTATGAGGAGAGGCACAGGGGGCTCAACATGTACTCTGTTGAGGACAGAAGGTAGGGGGGACATGATTGAGACCTTCAAGTACCTTAAAGGTATAAATAAGGTGATCACCAAGGGCCTCTTCGGCCTTAGTGGAAACAAGGCCACTAGGGGGTACTAAACTCAAGCTGGTGGGGGAAGAGTAAGGAGGAGATGAGAATGTACTGTTTGCTGAGAGAATGGTGGCGTGGAATAAGTTGCCAGAGGAGATAATATCTCAAAATGGTGGACAACTTCAAGAGAGTGGGACAGGTGAGGGGGAAAGCTGCAGGTAGCGCGGAGGATATTCGACAGGGGTCAAGGGATATGGGAGGGGCATTTCTCTCTGTAAAATAAGTGGAACTGCACACTTACAGACTAGATAGACCCTAAGGCCTTTATCTACTGACATATTCATATGTTCATGTATGACAGTGAATCAAGTGGGTGATCTGGCTCTCCCATCAAAGAACAGACATCAGTTCAGAGAACTTCAGCCCAATAAGGCAACAGCAAAACTTCAGTAGGCCACCTCTTCATGAAACAAGGTCTTGCAAAGTCAGTTACTGAACAACACAGCAAATATCAGCAACTCTGGTGACAGCTGACTCTGGCTGGGCACTCCCACTTTTTTCAGAGGGTGATGGAACATGGATTTTGAAAATGGAAGTTTTCCTCTTCATGATCAGCTACTATTACAAACTGGCCAGGTCTCCTAGTGTACTCGGTTTCTCATTGTGACATCACTGTCTACCTCCACATCCATGGAGGCTCTGGGGTTATGAAGTCAGGTGGTTGTTGCATGGTGACTGAGGTGGCAACCTGCCCCACGGTCATGGCATGGACGCTTTTGTCACCAGTGGTGTGCTTCTTGATCCTCCCAACAGAGCACCAAAAAGGTACAGGTGCAGTTGTTCACACTGCAGGCTTGGGCAAAAGCAGATGTTCCCTACAAGGAATGCAGCCCAGACAAAATGAGAACCAATTGGATTATTGGAATAGGAAACATCTGCACAGCAGCTCACACTCCATTCCAAATAGTTGAAACATGGGACACAAAATCAGAACATCCAACAGGCAGATTCCTGAGGTGTCCCTTGATCTGGCTGTATGTAGAAAGTTTGCTTGGGGAATTTCTGCTTCTCTGAGGATTGGGTGGCAGCTTTGGGTCAGCCAGAATAGTCTTTGGAGTTACTTGCAGCTAAGTCTAAATGGTCCACTAAATAACCTCAAAATAAGATGCCAAGCTGGCCTGCTCAGTTGATGTCAGGGCATTCCTTTATTGCTGCTCAGTTGACACCACTCTCAAAATTCCATGGGCCCCTCACAACTGTTTCTCTTGCAGGTGGACTGGCCACTTGAGTAATCTGTCTGATGTTGCCCCCAAAGGCTCCTCACTAATTGGGTAAGAAGTGCAAAGAACTGATTTCACATTTAAGAGCCAATGTGATGTGCTGCCAACCAATTATTGGCTGATGGATTTTTTTTTTTGTTGGTAACTGGGAAAGGCACACTGAGCTTAGATGTTTCCAGGTGTGAAATGGGAAGGGTTGAGACAGCAACGATAAATACAAGTCAAATCTCAACATAACAATTACAGGAAACTGGAGTACACTGAGAGTAGTAGTAAAATATACTCACATAACAGACATACATCATTGTATACTGTAGTGATCAATAATAATCATATGTGAGGCAAATTGCACAGTGTGTTTGGGGTAGGGTAAAGGGTGAAAGCCAGCAATTAGGGAACTGAGCAGGGAGAAGATACAGGGTTAGGAAGGGGGTAGACAGGAACAGAAGGGTGAAGGAAATTGCCTTAAGTGGAGTCTAAAGCAGGGAGAGAAGGGGAGAGGTGGAAGTGGGAAGGGCAGATCTCAGAAGCAGGGGAAGTGATAGGAGATGACATCTATAAATCAAGTGAATCCATTAACATATCCACGAGCCCAGTGAAACGTTTAGTACACAGCTAGGTAGGATCCAACAAACATTTGACAGTAAAGAGACTCAATACTACTGCCAAAAGTCTTGGCTTGGTGACCCTAATCTCCTTGTGAAACCACTCACTTAAGCCCTTGTTAGGGATGGGCAGACCCCAAAAGGTCCTGATACTTATTCTCAGGACCAGAATCCAGGCAATAGTCCTGATTAGTTCTGATTTAAATCAGAACCTTTAAGAAAATATTGTTAGCACATGAAAACAATCACAAAATGCATGAAAAATGGAAAATAAAGTATTTTTACAACCTGAGTGTGTCAATCTGTCGTTTTGACTTCATTCTGTATATTCTTCTGCTCTGTCTCCATAGTGTTTCTTGCCTATACAGAATACAAGTATGCTCCTTCCACTTTTTACTATCTATTTGTGGGGGTGATGGTTTCACTAATTAATCTAACTGCCTCCCCATCCCAGAATCAACACACCACACATATGACTGGCCAAATCCTAAATCCTTTATGCTTTCCTCTCTAATGATACTTCTACCAGTCTACCACTATCACTGTCATAATACAGCCAGGGATGACTGGATGCCTCTAATTAAAAATAAAATACAGCAAATTGCATAGGCTGCCAGCACAATGGTATAAGCAGGTGCTACTCTGGTAGTCAAAATCTGCAAAAATGAGGAGGTAAGAACCACTACACAGAGGGTGCACACTATAAAATAAAGCAATCTAAAATGGACTGTAGACGATAATTGTACAAGCTTTATGACAACAATTATATTAACAAATGTATTAATAAAGCAACAGTTTCTTTACTTCTTTTCTATGCTCAGTTCCTTTATCTATTCAGTATTGCACAGTCCCTAATAACTTTCCTAAGGCCTTAGTACAGTATCATGCCAAAAGCTTCCATACTGTAGTAGGGTGCCTAGTAGCAGGCTCAATATATTGCACAAACTCCAAGATTCTTTGCACAGCCCAAAGTATTGCACACATAATTTCTAACAAATTACTGCATGTTTTCACAACTGACTGTATTTCACCACTAATATGAAACTCATTGTAGGTATACTTGACAGCTCAGCTGTAAATAGCCCGGTAGCCAAACTTTTCAAACCTGAGTCAAGATGAATGGTCCGGAGTTCTCTGAAGCATCTGTGTCCACTATCCAGCTACTGAGAGAGTTGAGATGGTCATGAAGGTGAAAGGCGCATGAAACTGCATTCAAGAGGCATCGAGAAACATTTACGTATAATTTCCATTGGTCTTAGTATTCTAAGCACATCACCTTGGCTGTGGTATTCTCCTGGTTTGTGATAGACATCTTTAAAAAAAAAATTTCTATTAACTCCTGAAGCAGATGTACTAGATTCATAGATGTATTCAAGTTCAGAAGGCAGATGCCCATATTTGAACTCGCCACCACTGATTCAGTAGTGGAAGGAGAATTTTCTGTCGCCCATGTAAGAATCAAGTCTTTTATTGAACTGTTCAACATTGTTACTTCTAATGATACAGTTTCTATAGATAGTGAGTTCCAAATCGGGGGAACACTCTAGGTAAAAAATCTGGAATGCTTATTAGTTTTACATATGTAGTTTTGAGTTTTAAGTTGTGTGATCTAGTATGGTTGTGTGTCAAATGCATTTCTAGACCAATTGTGTCCAGCATATATTCATTTTGTAAGGCCTTGAAAGTATAAATCAAGTCTCCTCTTAATACTCTGTATTCCAATTATTATAATTGTAATGTTTTAAGTCTTGATCCATAGTCAAGATCAGACATATTGTCTATCCTTTTGGTGACTTTACGTTGAACCCTTTCTGTCATATTTAGCTAACCAACTGAGGTTGGGGTGCAAAATGAAGCACAATAATCCAAATGTGGTCGGACAAGGCTGGTCTACAATGACAAAATGACAGAGGGTTTCCTACTTTCAATGCGTCTTAAAATGCTTCCCAAGATCATGTGACATTGTTTAACAGTTTTGTTAGTGTGAGAGTTAAATTTTAAATTATCTAATATTATGACACCAAGATCCCTTTCTTCTGTAGTTACCATTAAGTTCACATTTTGTATTGAGTATAAAAACCCTGGATTATTGCTTCCTATGTGCATTACCTTGCACTTTGCCACATTAAACTTTATTTTATTATTTACTGCCCAAGTGGATAATCTGTTCAAGTTTTCTTGAAGAATGTTTCCAGATGAAATGTCATTTACAATGCAATCTAATTTACAGTTGTCAGTGTATTTATTAATCTAGACTTCTTTGGATGTTTGCATACTAGAAATAAGTATATTGAAAAGAAGGGGTCTGAGAACAGAACCTTGTGGTACTCCACTGGAGACTGGGCTCCAATCGGACTCATGCCCAAATATGACCACTTTTTGTTGTCTATTATGTAGCCATGAAGAAATCCATTTAATTAATTTGACATCCAAATTTATAATGAAGAGTTGATCAATCAAGATTTTGTGTGATACGGTGTCAAAGGCCTTTTCAAAATCTAGAAAATATGTCCACAGGGATACCTTTGTCAAGGGCATCGCTGACTGTTTCAAGAAACTAAAGAGATTTGTCAGGCATGACCTGCGTCGGTAAATCCATGTTGGGAAATATCTATACAACCTGTATTTTTAACGTGATTAGAGATTTTAGTTTGTATTAGTCTTTCATTAAGTTTGCTTATGAGCCGGTTAGCTGATAGGCCTATAATTACATGTTAGTTGTCTATTACCACCCTTGAAAATCTGAGTTATATTTGCTTTTCTCCAAGATTGTAAAACATTTCATAGTTTACTGACATGTTAAATAAATAAGTAAGGGACTGGTTAATTCTTTGAAAGTTCCTTTATAAATTGGGGTGAATACAATCAGATCTGGGAGATGTGTTAAGAAAACATCTGTTGCATTTGGTATTTCAAAATCTGTTGTATCATTTGGACTAAATATGTTTCTAAAATACTGATTAAGTTGGACAGCTATTTCTGTTTCACTGGTAATTAATTTATCATTAATCTTTATAAACTAATTCCTTTGTGAGTTTGCTTAAGAAAGCCAATATAATTATAAAATGTTTTTTGTTATCTTTGATATTGTTAGATGGATTTATTTCTAGCTTTTGTTTGACCTTTTTTTGCAAGAATCTTGAATTTTCTCCAGTCTGAGACTTTTTTAGTTTTGCTATATTTATTGTAAGCTCTGTGATTTTTATTTATAATACATTTTGTGTCTTTAGTCCACCACACTGGAACTCTGTTTACTATTTTTATTATATCTGACCTTCTCAGGAACCCAAGTATTTATGCAATGATCTATTTTGACCTTTATTTTTGCCCATATATGTTCAAGGTCTTGATGTTTCAAGTCATTTGACCAATTCCAGGAAGTTAAATACTTTGTGTTACTAATATAATCAGCTTTGTAATACTTTTTGAATTTTGTTATTCCTTTATTATAATTTACTTCTTTTAAGATATTACATGTGATCATGTTATGATCACTGATGCCAAGAGGAGGTAATATAACAAGAGATGAAAGTAAGTCAGTGTTATTTGTAAAAATAAGATCAAGAATATTATTGTTCCTAGTCGGGTGAAATACCAATTGTTCCAGACCAAGTTTGAAAGTGGTTTCCCTAAATTGTCTCTCAAGGGGACCATTTGTCTCAAATGTTTCACAGTTTATATGTGGGAAATTAAAGTCACCGAGTAATATTAAGATTACCGTGTACTGCCTTGTTTTCAAGCTGATTAAAGAAAACTAGGGTGTCTGCCTGATTTAAACTGGGGGACCAATAGCACAATCCGATTCTTAAGGTTTCTGATCCTAGTTCAATTTTGGCCCATAATATTTCTGCACGATTGTCATAAAGATTTGTCTCATGGCAGTTAAATTTATTTGATATATAGAATGCCAACCCCCTCCTCTGTTATTCTGTCTATTTTTTAGTAACTTTATGAAACCAGAAATGTCTGTATTCCAGTCATTATCTGAAAACCAAGTTTCTGTGATACAACAAATGTCAATTTCTTTACTGATAAGAACTTGTCTTAGTTCATCCAGTTTGTTTGTTAAGCTTCGTGCATTGGTTAATAGGATTTTAATTTCCTTAAAGTTTTCCAGGGGAGTAAAATCTTCATTGAAAACATTGTTAATGACATCAGATACAATGTTAAGCTTATTCGGTCCTGGTTTAGTTTTTCTTTTCCTTAAATTTGTATTTTTCCTATGTTTTCTTTTATACTCCATATTATTCTGTTTATTCAAATAATTGTTTAATAAGAGTAAGGGTTTCAGTTTGAAAATAACCCCCCCCATCATTTAGTTTAAATTTTCATCTATATAGTTATTTAACTGCAGTCTGAGAAGTAGAGATCCTGCTTTAGGTGAATGTAGCCCATCTTTACTGTACAAGTCAGTTTTACCAGTATATTCTTCCCAGTGGGTTATACAATTGATGTTTTGCTTCAGGCACCATTGTCTGAGCCAATTGTTTACCTCTTTCAAAATGCAGTTCTATTGGTATGTAGCTCTTGGGATGGAAAGTATTTCAGAAAAGGCAAAATTACAACCTATGTTTACAAGTTTGTTAGTGAAATTGACTATTTATTGCTTAATCTGTTTAGAGTGTTGATTAAAAGTATTATTAGCCTCTGCATGTATAATTACCAATTGTTTAGCATCATTAGGGCAAACTATGTCATTAATAATTTTTGTAATATCCGATATTTTGGCACCCCTGAAACATGACAGAGTTCTGTGAGCTTTATCTTTGTCACAGATTGCTCTATCAAGTCCTTTTATGATAGAATCCCCAAGAAATGAAAATTACGTACCTACCGTAATTCTTGATCTTCTCTTGTATCTTCACCATTCATTACTTACAGGGTGTAAGCCGGAGGCGCCAAGACCCGCCACGGGAGCTTTTTTTTTTTTTAAAGCTTTACTAACGGCCCCGCCCCCGAGAGTGACGTCATGCGTCATTCGCGAGGGGCGGCCGTTAGTAGCGACCGACTCCTCCTCCAACTCAGTTCTGTGAGCCAGAAAGGCAAAAGCAAAAGCAGAGAAATAGAGATAGCGAGGCAAGATAGCCAAGGGATAGCAAAGTAAGGAAGAATGAACTGAAAAAGGAATAAGCCGATGGAGGAAGGACAGAGGAGATAAGAGTATCCCTAACCTAGGGACTGCAGGGCCTCCTTACCTGGGCGACTCTAGGAGGAGAGAGAAGGAAGGTAATGAGAAAGAAGAAGAAGAAGAGAAGAGAGATATGGGATGTTGAAGGGACCAGAATGCCCAACGAGCATAGTTAGCTTATAGCTCAAGGCTCGACTAACAGGGAAGCAAGAATCCCAGGAGATAGAGCTGAAGAGAAGGTTCACCGAACCCGCTAGACAGATTCAGGAGGGCATAGTCCTCATCTTCAACATGCCATTGTTCTTGATCCCCACTTCGGGCTCCTGGCCGCGGAAGGCTTTTAACTGGAGGACACCCGAGGAGGGAAGTATAAACCCAGGCAGCATGAGAGCTGCTCAGGGTTTAGAAATGGAAAATCTAAGCCTTTCAGGTGTTTATAGGTATAGAAGTGGGACTCAGTTGGACTCGCCAAGGCAGGCCAGAGGCTTAGACTGGCTAGGATTGGTCATGGTCAGCACTGCTTGTCTGTAAAACTGTCCAGGAGAACACTTGAAAGGAAAAACCAATCATCAAAATCTCACGAGAAGGGCTTTGTCTGCCCTTGCATCTTCCTTTTTGTTTTGTTTTTTGTTTTTTTACAGATAATCATTTGCAGGCTTAGGAGCATGACCTCAAATGCAAAGAATACCTATGGCAGTCGAAGAGAGTTCCCTCAGCTTTTCCCTTTTTTTTTTTTTTTTTTAGAAAAAAAATAGTCGTGCCCGTTCCTCTGCTCTGCAAGGCAAGAATTAGAGAAGGGGTTGTGATTCTAGGGCATAACAGCTGGAAGCACGGATTGCAGGATCAAAACTGAATAGCCAGAGCCAGGCTAAACCCCAGAAGTATCTCTCGCCGAGGGATGGCAAGAGATAGTTGTGCAGTTTGATCGCCAATGCAATTCCACGAGATGGCCCAAGAATCTTAGAGTAAATAATTTTTCTGGAAGAAATAAGGACCCCCCCCCAAAGATATAGACTTTTTTTTTTTTTTGAAAAATTGGAGCAATTCTTCCTACTTTTTATTTTATTTTATTTTTTAATTTTATATTTTTGCAGAGAGAGGAAGAGATGGGAGGTGGAGAAGCCACAGGAAGAGGACACTGAGGGATGGTGGGCGGGAGGTAATGAATGGTGAAGATACAAGAGAAGATCAAGATTATGGTAGGTAATGTAATTTTCATATCTTCCTTGTCAATCTTCACCATTCATTACTTCCTGGGTGAGTACTAAGCTCCTCTTCCGGGGAAGAGGCCATACCCTGAGGGAACGAGACCCCAGCCTTCTGCTGGTGAGAAACAGAAGGAGAAGACCCTGGCTTATTCAGAAAGCCCAAGTGGAGAAGAGCTAGAGGTGCCTCCCGAGGACGAGGGAGACGGAGGGAGCCCCTGTAAAAGTCTCCCTAGCTCTAGAGGGAGAAAAGACGGGTCCCTGGAAGGCGGAGCGAATCACCCTACGCCGGGCCAGGGGTGACAACCTAGAGAGACGAAGCCATGCCGTCCGCCTGATGCAGATCGCTGTCCCCGCAAGCCTGGAAGCCACCTCATTGGCGTCATAAGATGCCCTTGCTTGGTGTCTTGCCAGCTCCAGGCCCATCAGAGAGGGCAATGGCTTGTCTGGTTTGCTCCGTGTCAGGCATTGATGCCAACAGCTGGGACATCATCGACCACAAATGCCGGTTGTAGGCAGCGCGGTGAGCCTGATGAGATGCAATACAGGCACTCACACGAGAAGAAGAGAACACTCTTGCCCCCAACGGCCCGAACTGGAGAGAGTCCGATCCGGGTGGGCGTTGTGCGCTGAGCAGCGCCCAGAAGGAGTATCTAGGTAGACCAAACCAGAGGGCGGGTTGGGAAGGGAACCAAGAGACTCTGAGGGGGCACAATACCTACGCCGACAGTCAGCCAGGGCTGGAGAAGAAGCGGCTGGGGACTGCTAGGACCGGATAGACACCTCCTGGAAGGGGATAGGCCAGGAAGGTACCACCAAATGCTGGGCACTGAATTCACCAAGGAATTATCGCTGCTTCCCATTCGGTATTGTCTCCGAACATAGAAATCTGAAGATCCTCACCATCCTCGAGAGGAACGCTGATATTCCGTGAAATCAGCATCGGAGGAAAGATGAGCAGGGGTCCTCTCCTCAGAGGAGGGAGACGAGGATGATGGGGAGCTGGAATGTCCAGAGGATTCCTGCGTGGGGAGAGTTGAAGACCCGCTCATGCATGTATCTAACATATGAGGGAAGGCCGCAGAATTCCTTGAACTGCTCCCAGGATAACGGACCCGTAGGACCGACATGGCCTGGGAGCGGGGGTGGTGAAGGCAGAGAGATGGGAGAGGGGCACCTCCGAGGAGGCAACTGCTCTCTGCCAGGGCTCTGGAATCCGGGAACGGAGCCCTAGTAGGAGGGATCCCGGACAACAGACCAGGCCGCAGAACGGAACTCTGGGGAAGCGGAGCCTGGAAGAGCCCAGGGGGAGAACCTCCCCTGTGACGACGCCGGGACTGCATGGATCCAGAAGGGCAGTCCGCACGAATGCCGCCGGAGGGCACCCTAGAACCCTGGAGGGAGGGGTGGGGCTCTGCACTACGGCTCCTGGCCACCCCCCCTGAGGTGGCCAAAGAAGACCAAGTGGCAGACCCCCTGCCCCTCAACCCCTTGGACTCCAAGAGGGCCCTCCTCCGACCACAGCATCCCCTGTCCCTAGAGGGGGCAACAGCACCCTGGGGGTAGCTGTCACCGGCCTCCAGAGAGGGGAGCCTCCTCCGTCACCCCACACCTGCCCCCCCGGGCCCCTGGCCACCCCCAGCCAGGAACCCCAGGAGACACTGAAGGGGACAGAGGAGGGGCCCGCTGCGCCGCCTGGTACCTCTAGCTACAGGGGACCCAGACCCCGAAGAGTGGGGGTGCCAGGATGGGTCCACGTCCGAGTCATCGCCCTCCGAGGAGGACGAGACCAGCTGGACCTCAATGCTGGCCACCCCAGGGGTCCCTGAGGCCACGGTGCCGCGAATGGCCCCGCTACCAAGGGTGACGCCGATCGCCCCACGCCGGCAGCAGCCAGGCCCAACTCCAAACCCCCCACGGCGCCGGCAGGCCCGCACCACCTGGAGGATGGACTAGGCCCACGGCACCACCGGGCGCGCTGGAGGAGGCGCACCATCGCGGTGCCGCGATGTCCATCGGCGCTGCGAACGCGCCGATCCAAAGCGGCACCGCCAATGGCACCGCCTCTGATCACCGCACCGCTGAACGGCACCAGGAATGGCACCAAGATTGATCTCGGGCACCGCGAACGGTGCCGGGATCCGAAACAGCGCCGAAAGGTGGTGTCGAGGGTCCACCCGAGCCAGGCCCAAAAGTCAAGGGCCTCGACACGGGGGAGCCTGCACCTCCGAGGAGGTGATTGCCGAGGCGGTGTCGATGCCGCGGCCCCGGGAGGGACTACGACGCTCCCCCAACACCGCAGAAGGGGCCTCCTCCTCGGCAAGAAAAGACGAGGAGACCCCCTCCTCCTCGGACCGTATAGGCCCAGGAGGGGACCCGGGAAGGCCCAACGAACTTGCCCGAGAATCCCGAGCTACTCATCCCCGAAGGTCGGCGGGCTTGTTGAGCTTAAACGCTGCGATTTCGAGGACACGCGTCCATCGAGAAACAGGCGCCGCATCTAATCCATATCATGGTTGGGTCCCAGGCAATGAAGGCAAACGCTATTCCGTCCGAGACGGAGAAATGCTGGCCACAGGAGCACTCGACGCGATAGCGCGTTCGTTTCAAAAGCGCTTTATTCCAACCGGACATAATGCTAAAATAACAAGGTTAAACACAGTAGGAAACACACCCGCTACCGTAAGATAGAAAAAGAACAGTCTTCACTGGATCGGCGCCGAGGTGACGAAAAAACAGGAGTCGGTACACTACGCACTTAAATTGACGCTTCATGCGAAACAGGTGCTGCCTCGACGGCGGGAGAAACAGAACTGAGTTGGAGGAGGAGTCGGTCGCTACTAACGGCCGCCCCTCGCGCATGACGTCACTCTCGAGGGCAGGGCCGTTAGCCAAAGCTTTAAAAAAAAAAAAAAGCTCCCCGGAGGGTAATGCCGCCTCGCTTACACCCAGGAAGTAATGAATGGTGAAGATTGACAAGGGAAGATCAAATATTTCAGTATATCTTTGTTGAGCAACCTAGAATTCTGGATTTAGTTCAGTTTGCCCTGGAACATCAAGTATACTATCTAGATTTATTAATGGTATCTCAGTAATGTAATCATTTTGCTTTTTGCCCATATTTTGAGGCACAATATTTGTTACTGTACTGTAGCTGCATTTTGTGTTATTTCATCCTCTAAGACTCCAATCAAACTCACTAGTTCCTCTTGGGTGATGTCTTGAATAAAGGGGTCAAATATATTTGAAATCTCTAGAATAAAGTGATTGCATTTTCTTCCCCCTCTTTTTTTGGAGATGTTTCAGGTGCTGTAACTGGTCTGTGACCTGGCCAAGGCACGCTGGATCTCTTGCGGTACAGAGGATTTCTGGACAACTGTTCAGGTTCTGGAAATCACAGGGTCTGTGGCCTAGTCATAGCACACTGGATAACTTGCAGTACAGAGGATTTCTGAAAAGCTGTCTAGGTTCCAGAAATTGAGGGTTCCGTGGTCTGGTCAAGGTACGCTGGATCCCATGCGGTACAGAGGATTCCTGAAAAATTATTTAGGCTCCAGAAATCGAGGGGTCCATGGCCTGGTCATGGAATGCTGGATCCCTTGCAGTACAGAGGATTTCTGAAAAGCTGTTTAGGTTCCAAAAATCGAGGGGTTCATGGCCTGGCCAAGGCATGCAGGATCCCATGCAGTACAGAGGATTTCTGAAAAGCTGTTTAGGTTCCAGAACTTAGGGGTCCATGGCCAGGTCAAGGCACACTGGATCCATTGCTGTACAGCAGAATTCTGCAGAACTAATTAGGTTCCAGAAATCACAGGGTCCATGGCCTGGTCTAGGCATGCTGGATCCCTTGCAGTACAACAGATTTCTGAAGAACTGTTTAGGTTCCAGAAATTGAAGGGTCTGTGGATGGGACAAGGCATGCTAGATCTCTTGCAGTAGAGTGAATTTCGGAATAACTGTTTAGGGTTCCAGAAGCCACGGTGTCTGTGGTTTGGTAAATGCATGCTGGATCCCTTGAAGTACAGAGGATTTTGGAAGAACTGTTTAGGTTCCAAAACCACGGGGTCCATGAGCTGGTGAAGACATGCTGGATCCCTTGCAATATAGAAGACTTCTGAAGAACTGTTTACATTCCAGAAATTGCGAGATCCATGGCCTGGCAGGGCACACTGGATCCCATGCAGTACAAAGGATTTATGAAGAACTGTTTAGGTTCCAGAAATCGAGAGGTCTATGGCCTACTCAAGGCATGCTGGATCCGTTGCGGTACAGAAGATTTCTGAAAAGCTGTTAAGGTTCCAGAAATCAAGGGGTCTGTGGCCTGGTCAAGGCACACTGGATCCCTTGCAGTACAGAGGATTTCTGAAAAGCAGTTTAGGTTCCAGAAAATGCGGTGTCCGTGGCCTGGTCAAAGCACACTGGATCCCTTGCAATACAGATGATTTCTGAAGAGCTGTTTAGGTTCCAGAAAAGGCGGGGTCCATGGCCTGGTCAAGCCACACTTGATCCCTAGCACAACAGAGGATTTCTGAAAAGCTGTTTAGGTTCCGGAAATCACTGGGTCCATGGCCTGGTCAAGGCACGCTGGATCCCTTACAGTACAGAGGATTTCTGAAGATCTGTTTAGGTTCTGGAAATCACGGAGTCTGTGGCCCAGTCAAGGAACGCTGGATCCCATGTGGTACAGAGGATTCCTAAAAAACTGTTTAGGTTCCAGAAATCAAGGGGCCCGTAGCCTGGTCAAGGCATGCTGGATGCCTTGCGGTACAGAGGATTTGGGAAAAACTGTTTAGGTTCCTGAAATTGAGGGATCCATAGCCTGGTGAAGGCATGCTAGATCCACTGCAGTAGAGCGGACTTCTGAAGAACTGTTTAGGTTCCAGAAATTGCGAGGTTCTTAGCCTGGTCAAGGACACGCTGGATCCCTTGCATTACAGTGGATTTCTGAAGAACTGTTTAGGTTTCAGAAACAGTGGTGTCTGTGGCAGGTAAAGGCATGTTGGATCCCATGCAGTACAGACGATTTCTGAAGAACTGTTTAGGTTCCAGAAACCATGTCTGTGGCCAGGTAAAGGCACGTTGGATCCCATGCAGTAGAGGATTTCTGAAGAACTGTTTAGGTTCCAGAAACTGTGGGGTCCATGGCCTGGTGAAGGCACACTGGATCTCTTGCAGTACAGCGGATTTCTGAAGAACTTTAAGTTCCAGAAATGGCGGGGTCCATGGCCTTGTCAAGGCACTCTGGATCCTTTGCAGTACAGCAGAGTTCTGAAGAACTGTTTAGCTTCCAAAACCATGGTGTCCATGGCCTGGTGAAGGCACACTGGATCCCTTGCAGTAAAGAGAATTTCTGAAGAACTGTTTAGCTTCCAAAACCGTGAGGTCTGTGGCATGGTGAGTGCATGCTGGATGCCTTGCAGTACAGTGAATTTTGGAAGAACTCTTCGATTCCAGAAACTGCAGTGTCCTTTTCCAGGAGAGGCATACTGGATGCCTTGCAGTACAGAGGATTTTCGAAGAACTGTTTACCTTCCAGAAATCCTGTGGTCTGTGGCCTGGACAAGGCACGCTGGATCCCTTGCAGTTTAGAGGATTTCTGAAGAACTGTTTAGGTTCCAGAAATCACGGGGTCTGTGGCCTGGTGAAGGCACACTGGATCCCTTGCAGTACAGAGGAATTCTGAAGAACAGTTTAGGTTCAAGAAATCGGGGGATCCATGTCCTGGTCAAGGCACGCTGGATTCCTTGCAGTACAGAGGATTCCTGAAAAACTGTTTAGGTTCCAGGAATCAAGGGATCCATGGCCTGGACAAGGGTTGCAGGATCCCTTGCAGTACAGTGGACTTCTGAAGAGCTGTTTAGGTTCCAGAAACTGCGGTGTCTGTGGCCTGGTGAAGGCACTGGATCCTTGCAGTAAAGAGGATTTCTGAAGAGCGGTTTGGGTTCCAAAAACCACAGGGTCAGTGGCCTGGTGAAGGCACACTGGATCCCTGCAGCACAGGATTTCGAAGAACTGTTAGGTTCCAGAAATCGCAGCATCTGTGGCCTGGTCAAGGCATGCTGCATCCCCAAAGTACTGAGGATTTCTGAAGAGCCGTAAAGTTCCAGAAATCATGGGGTCCATGGCCTGTCAAGGAATGCTAGATCCCTTGCAGTACAGAGGATTTCTGAAAAGCTGTTTAGGTTCCAGAAATTGAGGGTCTGTGGAATGGCCAATGCATGCTGGATCTCTTGAAGTACAAAGAGTTTCTGAAAAGCCATTAAGGTTCCAGAACTCATGGGGTCCATGGCCTGGTTAAGGCACAATGGATCCCTTGTGGTAGACTGCAGTTCTGAAAAGCTATTTAGGTTCCAGAAATCGAGGGGTCCATAGCCTGGTCAAGGCACACTGGATCCCTAGCAGTACAGTGGATTTCTGAAAAACTATTAGGTTCCAGAAATTGAGGGGTCTGTGGCCTGCTCAAGGCATGCTGGATCCCTTGTAGTATGGAGGATTCCTGAAAAACTGTTTAGGTTAAAGAAATTGAGGGGTCCGTGGCCTGCTCATGGCACATTGCATCCCTTATGGTACAGAGCAATCCTGAAAAACTGTTTAGGTTGAAGAAATCGAGGGGTCCGCGGCCTGGTCAAGGCACACTGTATCCCTTGCAGTACAGAGGTTTACTGAAAAACTGTTTAGGTTCCAGAAATATAGGGTTCCGTGGACTGGTCAAGGTACGCTGGATCCCTTGCAGTACAAAGGATTTCTGAAAAACTGTTTAGGTTCCAGAAATCGAGGAGTCCATGGCCTGCTCAAGGCACACTGGATCACTTGCGGTACAGAGGATTTCTGAAAAACTGTTTAGGTTCCAGAAATCGAGGGGTTCATGGCCTGGACAAGGCACACTGGACCCCTTGCAGTACAGTGCATTTCTGAAAAACTGTTTCGGTTCAAGAAATCAAGGGGTACAAGGCCTGGTTAAGGCAAGCTGGATCTCTAGCAGTTCAGTGGAGTTCTGAAGAACTGTTTAGCATCCAAAATCCGCTGTGTCCATGGTCAGGTGAAGGAACATTGGATCCCTAGCAGTAGAGAGAATTTCTGAAGAAATGTTTAGCTTCCAAAAACTGTGGGGTCTGTGGCCTGGTGAAGGCACACTGGATCCCTTGCTGTGCAGAGGATTTCTGAAAAACAGTTTAGGTTCCAGAACTCGCGGGGTCCATGGCCTGGTCAAGGCATGCTGGACACCCTGAAGTACAGAGGATTTCTGAAAAACTGTTCGGGTTCCAGAAATTGAGGTGTCCGTGGTTTGGTCAAGGCACGCTGGATCCCTTACGATACAGGGATTCCTAAAAAACTGTTTCAGTTCCAGAAATCAGGGGTCCGTGGCCTGGTCAAGGCATGCTGGATCCCTTACGATAGAGGATTTCTGAAAAACTGTTTAGAGTCCAGAAACCATGGTGTCTGTGGCCTGGTCAAGGCATGCTGGACCCCATGCAGTACAGAGGATTTCTGAAGAACTGTTTAGATTCCAGAAACTGTGGGGTCTGTGGCATGGTGAAGAAACACTGGTTGCTTTGCAGTACAGAGGATATCTGAAGAACTGTTTAGGTTCCAGAAACCACAGGGTCCATGGCCTGGTCAAGGCATGCTGAATCCTCTGTAGTACTGTGGGTTTCTGAAGAGCTGTTTAGGTTCCAGAAACTGGGAAGGGGGTCTGTGGCCTGGACAAGGCATGCTGGATCCCTGGCAGCACAGAGGATTTCTGAAGAGCAGTTTAGGTAACAGAAAATGTGGGGTCCGTGGCCTGGTCAAGGCACGCTGGATCCCTTGCAGTACAGAAAATTTCTGAAGAACTGTTTGGGTTCCAGAAACTGAGTGGTCTGTGGCCTGGTCAAGGGACGTTGGATCCCTTGCAGTAGAGAGAATTTCTGAAGAACTGTTTGGGTTCCAGAAACTGAGTGGTCTGTGGCCTGGTCAAGGGACGCTGGATCCCTTGCAGTACAGAGAATTTCTGAAGAACTGTTTGGGTTCCAGAAACTGAGTGGTCTGTGGCCTGGTCAAGGGACGCTGGATCCCTTGCTCTTCAGCGGATTTCTGAAGAACTGTTTAGCTTCCAGAAACCACAGTGTCCGTGGCCTGGTGAAGGCAAGCTGGATCCATTGCAGTAAAGAGGGTTCTGAAGAACTGTCTAGGTTACAAAAACTGCAGGGTCTGTGGCCTGGTGAAGGCACACTGGATGCCTTGCAGTACAGAAGATTTCTGAAGAACTGTTTAGATTCCAGAAACCACGGGGTCCGTTGCCAGGTGAAGGCACCTTGGATCCCTTGCAGTAGAGAGGATTTCTGAAGAACTGTTTAGGTTCCAGAAATCACGGGGTCCATGGCCAGGTAAAGGCACACTGGATCCCTTGCAGTACAGAGGATTTCTGAAAAACAGTTTAGGTTCCAGAACTCGCGGGGTCTGTATGCTGGTCAAGGCATGCTGAATCCCCTGCAGTACAGAGCATTTCTGAAAAACTATTTAGATTCCTGAAATTGGGGGATCCATGGCATGGTCAAGGCATGCTGGATCCCTTATATTCAGAAGGATTCCTGAAAAACATTTTAGGTTCCAGAAATTGTAGAAAGTGATGGACTGCTCAAGGCACGCTGGATCCCTTATGGTACAGAGAATTCCTGAAAAACTGCATAGGTTCCAGAAATCGAGGGGCTCATGGCCAGGTGAAAGAAAAAATTACTCACCTTAGTAATGTTTCTTCTAATGGAGTCTTGCTATATTATGACAATTGCAGTTTGTCCCACCATTAGAACTGCTCCAGAGGTGAGAATGTTAACTTCCATGCCAGGCATCGAACTTAGAGCACGAGCTCAGTTAGAAAAGCTCTGTCTGGAATATTTCAAACTGAAACTGTCGGATCTTTACGAGCAAAACTCACTAAGGTTCTGTGTGGAAGCTGTAACCTACATTAGCCAACTGGCTACTTAAATATTAACACATTTTCCTGGTCCCAACACCAAGACTCAAGTCAGGGGACCAGAAAATAAGATAAGATAAAACACAACACCCAAACACCCCAAAAAGAAGGGGTGGAAAACATAAAATGGGCATCAATAAGTGCCAACACTGGACTGCCCACCCCATACCAAAGTAGAAGTTCTGAGAGGGCAGGCTGGGGAGGTCATAATATAGCAAGACTCCATTAGAAGAAACATTACTAAGGTGAGTAATTTTTCTTCAAACAACATGAAGTCTTGCTATATTATGACAATTGCAGACTACACAGCAGTACCTCCATGGAGAGGGATAGAACCTACTTAGGAATAGGCTGTGAAGCACGGCTGTGCCAAACGAAGCATCCCTCCTGGCCTGGATATCCAGGGAGTAATGCTTGGTGAAAGTGTGTACTGTTTTCCAAGTAGCTGCTTGACATATCTCTAAGATAGGGATGTCTCTGGCAGCAGCTAGAGATGCAGCTGTACCTCTGGTAGAGTGAGCCCTCAGGCCTGAAGGGGGAACCTTACCCAGTTTTTGAGAGCAAAATTGGATACAAGAGACAATCCACCTGGCAATGGATATCTTAGTGGCAGGTTTCCCTTTCTCAACCTCACCATAAGTGAGAAATAGTTGGAGGGAGTCAAACCTGTGACCCTTGGTACGCTCTATGTAGTAACTTAAAGCCCTCTTAACATCTAAGCTGTGCAACCTCCTCTCACCAGAGGAGGAATGGTCAGTGAAGAACACTGAAAGAGAAACAGATTGATTAAGGTGGAAATCTGAAACCACCTTAGGCAAAAACTTCCTGTTAGTCCTGAGGACTACCTTATCCCTGTGAAAGAAATAAAGTCAGTCTCCACTGACAAAGCTTGTAACTCACTTATGCGCCTGGCAGAAGTGATGGCTACTAGAAACACAGTTTTCCAAGTCAAGTACTTAAGCTCTGCCGAAGACAGAGGTTCAAAGGGGGGTTGCATCAACTGAGCAATGCAAACATTAAGATCCCAGGCAGGGGCAGGGGCCCTGAATGGTGGATTAGTATGAAGCAATCCACTGAAAAACTTGGAAAATACAGGGTGAGTGGAAAGAGAAGAGGGCTTCCCTGCTGAAATAAAAGCAGAGTCAGCTGCCAAATGCACTTTCAGGGTAGCTGGTCTCAGTCCCAAAGAATTAAGATGGACCATATAGTCCTAAACAGTGGGCAAATCAGCAGATTCCGGGGAAATATGCTTCCCAGAACAGCATATGGAAAACCTTTTCCATTTGGAGTTATAAGTAGAACTAGTGGAAGGCTTCCTAGAAGCTTTCAAGATTTAGAGAACACCTTGAAAAAGGTGTAGGTCAGCAAACTAACTCCTCAAGAGTCAGGCCTTGAGGTTGAGGGATTTGAGATTCGGATACCAAACTCTCCCCTGGGCACAGGTTAACAGATTGTGGTTCCTGGGAAGACACAGGGGAAGATGGACTGCTAAGGACAGAAGGAGTGGGTACCAGGGCTGCCTGGCCCAGTCTGGAGCAAACAGAATCATCTTGCAGGGCTGAGATCTGATTTTGACTAGCACCTTGAACAGGAGAGGGAAAGGGGGAAAGGCATAGAGAAACTTCCCTTCCCAATTGAGGAGAAAGGCATCCAGGAGGACTGAGCCCAACACTGGGGGCCTGCAACAAAAAGTGGAAGTTGATGATTGTCTGGGGCTGCAAAAAGATCTATCTGAGGGGTGCCCCATCTGGCAAAAACTATCCCCAGTACTCTGGGATCCAGTGACCATTCGTGATGGCCCTGGGAAATCCTGCTGAGAGCATCTGCCAGGACATTGTCCTTGCCTGGGAGGTGAACTGCTATGAGGGAAGTGTTCAGGGAATAAGCCAGAGACCACAACTTCATTGCCTCGGTGCACAAGCCGAAGACCGAGTGCCCCCTTGTTTGTTGATGTACCACATTGTAGTGGTGTTGTCTGTTCTGACCTGTACCACTTTGTTCTGAACAGATGCAGAAAAAACACAAGTGCTAGAAAAACAGCTCTGAGTTCCAACAGATTGATGTGGAGCAGAGATTCCTGAGGGACCACAATCCCTGGGTGGAGAGGTCACCCATCTGAGCTCCCTCTCAAAAGGGACACATCTGTAGTAAGGTCAGGATGAGATAGAGGATGAAGGAACCCCTTGTCTCAGATTGCTCTGATCCTTCCACCACTGAAGGACCTGGATCAGGGTTCGAGTCACTGGGATCAACTTGGATAGGGGATCTCTTCTTTGAGACCAAAAGGCTCTCAAATGAACTGAATGTCCTCATCTGAAATCTGCTCCTTCACCACAGCTGTGGAAGCAGACATGTGTCCTAGGAGCTGTAGGAATGCCTGCTGGTCGAGAGACCTGCAGAGTGAAGGAGGAGGCCAGGGCCACAGGTCCTTACCCTTCTAGGAAGGAAGGCTCTACCTGCTTTGTGTCCAGTTCTGCACCTATAAAGGTGAGTACCTGCACAGGTTCCAGAACTACTTTGGAAGATTGAGAAGAAAGCCCAGAGAGTGCAAGCAGCTGCTGGGTAACTTGAAGGTGTGATTTTGACCTGGTGTGAGACTGACCCACAATGAGCCAGTCGTCTAGGTAGGGAAAGATGGCAATCTTTTGCCTTCTTAAATGAGCAACTGCTACTGCCAGGCATTTGTAATACCCTTGGGCAGAGGTAAGGTCAAGGGCATTGCTCTGAACTGGTAATGGCCTGAGGGCTTTTCTGTACGTGGGAGCTCTGATAAGAACATGAAGTATGCATCCTTGAGGTCCAGGAAACTAGCCAGTCCCTGGCCTTAGGGAGTAGTAAAATCATTCTCAAGTCACCATTTTGAATTTTGGTTTTAAAAGATGCTTGTTCAGATATCTTAGGTCTAGGATGGGCCACCATTCTCCTGTCTTTTGGGGTAAGGAAGTACCTGGAGTACAGACCCTGCCCTGGTGTGAGGAGAAACCCTTTCTACAGCTCTGAGAGCCAGGAGGGTTGAGACTTCTGTTTCAAACAAAAGTCTCTAGAGGATTTGCAGGTGAAAAAATCAGTTCTCATCTTTGGAAATTTTGGAAGCTGAGAATCAGACCTGGCTTACTACTTCCAGGACCCACTTGTCTGATGTTAAAGACTCCCAGTCCTGACGAAGTAAGCCAGCCACCCCCTCACAGGTAATGGAGAACCGGCCTGGGCATCTCATCAGGGTGCCTGTTTGGCAGGCTTTAGGCTGAGGGTGGGAGCAGGCCTGCTTGTACCCATCTGCCTCTCCTCTGAAGAACCCCTCTGAGCATAAGCTGAAGAGGAGGCTTGGATTTGGTAAAAGGCCTGTGAAAAGGCCTGCCTCTACCCGGGGAGGCCTTCTGAGGAGTGGCTTTGCCGCCCTGGCTTGTGCACCCTATAAGTGGTCTCTATATTCATCCATTTTCTTCATATAATTCACTGTCTGCTCCCAAACAGAATTCCCACCACGGAAAATCCATAGCCTTTAGCCTGGGTATCCTGTGATAACTAGTACACCTGAGCCAAGCCAATCTACGAAAGCCACAGATGTAGCAATGACTCTAGAGGATACATCATTAGAATCCACTGCAGCATGGAATTGCACCTTAGATGCCTCAATACCATCAGCAGCCACCTGCTCCAACCAGCCAGCAGAAGTGTTGGCCAGGGCCTGTCATAAAGCCATGACAGTATCCCATCCAGATTTCTGTATCCCACATAAGCCATATAATTTGTCTTGTCTGAGTCCCAAGGACGCTGCCATGTATTGTTTTAGCCATAGCATCAATCTTCCTGGAGTCCTTGTCAGGAGGATGTGAAGCCAGGAATATTAGCCTTATCATGAGGCTGCAGCCTGAACTACTAACATGGCTGCAATGCTGTGAAATAAATTCTGTATCAGGACTGACAAGTGTGCCTCCTGTCATCTTTTTTTATCCACAGGAGGCACAAATTGAACTTTTAAAATTTTTATTGTTTGTTTCTAAATGATTTATGTAAAGAATAGACAATCTATGGACTCTAGGATATCCATCATCTCTACAAAGTCAGGCTCCTCTTGCTCATCCACAGCTTCCTCCAAAGGAGCTGAGAGGTTCAACAACTTTTTATAAAACAGAAAATGAGGAAGGGATTCAGAAAGCCTGGGGAAATTCTCCTAAAGGTCTGTCGGGAGATGACCGGTTCAATGGGCACATCCAGACTTTCAAAGTCACATTCACACTGTTCATAATCATCCTCCCCTCTCTGGTTCACCAAAATCCTCTGTATCATATTCTTGAACCAGTGGACAATAGACAAACAACTTACGCCAGATAGTGGCGGTTCGGACGGAACCAGGAAAGAAGTGACTGGACAATTTGGGTTGCTTTGGCTATCTCTGCAGCAGTTGGAGAGGAATTTTTGACTCACACAAACTGCTGATTTACTAGTTCTCTTTGCGGGAACTAGCTCCTCTGAGTCAGCTTTACGTTTGCCGAGGAAGTCTAGCCCTGGTCAGAGGCACTCCCTCAGTTCGGTTAGCTCCGAACCGGGCTGGCCATCGGGTCAAGCGAATTTTGACTCTCTCATTCCCTGAGACTACCAACTCTCTTATCTGGGGTAGCTGCAGGGAATTCTTGCTAAATCTGGCAGTCTCTGCATTGAGGTGGTCAAACTGAACCAACAGTACAAATACATGGTGTGGGTCAGCCTATAGCAAAAGCCCCCTGAACACCACGAGTGAAACCCAGTGGGCGGTTTTTCTTTGGGTTTCTCAGACATAATGCCAGCCTAACCAAAAACTTGCCTACTACCGGCGCAGGCAGACACCTGACGGTTCAACGTGTACGATCGTCGAAACTGATGAAATCAGTTTTTAGAACGGGAACCACATCTAAAAACTTTCAAATGCTTCACAATAAGTTTTAAAACAACCAGATCAGACCCAACCGAACCAATAAACATTCTAAGTTCCACACACAGAAATAAGCCTGTGTATTACTTACAATACAACAGACAGAGCTTGAACCGATTGGTTTGCGGTTAAAATAATAATAATCGTGAGTTGAATTTAACCGAGAAATGAACCGAGCAGTAGGAGGAATCTCCGGAGCGACTGTTCAGTGAGGCAGAGTAAAGAATCTGACAGTTTCAGTTTGAAATATTCCAGACAGAGCTTTTCTAACTGTGCTCATGCTCCAAGTTCCATGCCTGGCATGGAACTTAACTCTTTCACCTCCGGAGCAGTTCTAATGGTGGGACAAACTGCAATTGTCATAATATAGCAAGACTTCAAGTTGTTTGAAGCACACTGAATGCCTTGTAGTACAGAGGATTTCTGAAGAACTGTTCAGATTCCAGAGACCGTGAGGTCCTTGGCAAGGAAAAGGCATGCTGGATACCCTGAAGTACAGAGGATTTCTGAAGAGTAGTTTAAGTTCCAGAAATTGAAGTGTCTGTGGCCTGGTCAAGGCACGCTGATTCTTTTACGGCACAGAGGATTCCTGAAAACTGTTTCGGTTCCAGAAATCAGGGGTCCATGGCCAGGTCAAGGCACGCTGGACCCCAAGCAGTACAGAGGATTTCTGAAGAACTGTTTAGGTTCCAGAAACCATGGTGTCCATGTCCTGGTCAAGTTACGCCGGACCCCATGCAGTACAGAGGATTTCTGAAGAACTGTTTAGGTTCCAGAAACTGTGGGGTCTGTGACCTGGTGAAGAAACACTGGTTGCCTTGCAGTACAGGGGATATCTGAAGAACTGTTTAGGTTCCAGAAACCACGGGGTCCATGGCCTGGTCAAGGCACACTGGATTCCTTGCAGTACTGTGGGTTTATGAAGAACTGTTTAGGTTCCAGAAACTGGGGAAGGGGGTCCGTGGCCTGGTCAAGGCATGCTGGATCACTGGGAGTGCAGAAGATTTCTGAAGAACTGTTTAGTTTCCAGAAAATGCGGGGTCCGTGGCCTGGTGAAGGAACGCTGGATCCCTTGTAGTACAGAGGATTGTTGAAAAACTGTTTGGGTTCCAAAAATCAAGGGTTCCTGGCCTTGTAGAGGCACGTTGGATCCCTTGCTGTACAGAGGATTTCTGAAAACCTGTTTAGATTCCAGAAATTGAGGGGTCCATGGCCTGGACAGGGCATGCTGGACCCCTTGCAGTACAGCGCATTTCTGAAAAACTGCTTCGGTTCCAGAAATCGAGGTGTACAAGGCCTGGTTCAGTCATGCTGGATCCCTTGCAGTACAGTGGATTTCTTAAAATCGTAAGTTCCTGAAATGGTGGGGTCCGTGGCCTGGTCATGCACACTGAATCCCTTGGAGTTCAGCAGAGTTCTGAAGAACTCTTTAGCATCAAAAACCCACGGTGTAAATGGCCAGGAGGAAGCAGCTGGATGTCTTGCAGTACTGAGGATTTCTGAAGAACTGTTCAGATTCCAGAGACCACGGGCGACAGAAGGTAAAGGCATGCTGGATGCCTTGCAGTAATTGGAGGATTTCTGAAGAATTGTTTAGCTTATAGAAATTGCAGGGTTCAGGCTTGGACAAGGCATGCTGGATCCCTTGCAGTACAGAGGATTTCTGAAGAACTGTTTAGATTCCAGAAAGCACAGGGTCCATTGCCAGGTGAAGGCACCTTGGATCCCTTGCAGTAGAGAGGATTTCTGAAGAACTGTTTAGATTCCAAAATCACAGCGTCCGTGGGCTAGTTAAGGCATGCTGGATCCCTTGAACTAGAGAGGATTTTTGAAAAACTGTTTGGGTTCCAGAAACTGAGGGATCCATGGCATGGTCAAGGCACACTGGATCCCTTGCAGTACAGAGGATTTCTGAAAAACTGTTTGGGTTTCAGAAATTGAGGGGTCTGTGGCCTGGTCCAGGCATGCTGGATCCCTTATGGCAGAGAGGATTCCTGAAAAACTGTTTTGGTTCCTGAAATCAAGGGATCCGAGGCCTGGTGAAGGCACGCTGGATCTCTTGCGGTACAGAGGATTTCGGAAAAACTGTTTAGGTTCCAGAAACCTTGGTGTCCATGGCCTGGTCAAGGTACACTGGACCCCATGCAGACAGAGGATTTTGAAGAACTGTTTAGGTTCCAGAAACTGTGGGGTCTGTGGTCTGGTGAAGGCACACTGGTTGCCTTGCAGTAAGAGGATTTCTGGAGAACTGTTTAGGTTCCAGAAATCGGGGGGGGGGGTTCATGGCCTGGTCAAGGCATGCTGGATCCCTGGCAGTACAGAGGATTTCTGAAGAACTGTTTGGGTTCCCAAAACTGAGTGGTCCATGGCATGGTCAAGGCAAGCTGGGTCCCTTGCACTTCAGCGGATTTCTGAAGAACTGTTTAGCTTCCAGAAACCACAGTGTCCATGGCCTGGTGAAAGCAAGCTTGATCCCGTGTAGTAAAGAGGATTTCTGAAGAATTGTTTAGGTTACAAAAACCGCAGGGTCTGTGGCCTGGTGAATGCACACTGGATGACTTGCAGTACAGAGGATTTCTGAAGTACTGTTTAGATTTGAGAAACCATGGGGTCCATTGCCAGGTGAAGGCACCCTGGATCCCTTGCAGAAGATAGGACATCTGAAGAATTGTTTAGGTTCCAGAACCACAGAGTCCGTGGCCTGGTCAAGGCATGCTGGAAGTCTTGCAGTACAGAGGATTTCTGAAGAACTGTTTGGCTTCCAGAAACTGCAGTGTCCATGGCCTGGTGGAGGCACGCTGGATCCTTGCAGTAAAGAGCATTTCTGAAGAACTGTTTAGATTCCAGAAACCGTGGGGTCTGTAGTCAGGTGAAGGCTCCCTGGATCCCTTGCATAAGAGAGGATTTCTGAAATCGGGGGATCCATGCACTGGTCAAGGCACGCTAGATCCCTTGCAGTACAGAGAATTCCTGAAAAACAGTTTAAATTATGGAAATTGGGGGAGATCCATGGACTGCTCAAGGTACGCTGGATCCCACATGGTACAGAGAATTCCTGAAAAATTGCATAGGTTCCAGAAATTGAGGGGGTCCGTGGTTTGCTATAATACTGATCCCTTTGCAGTACAGAGCACTTCAGAAAAACTGTTTAGGTTCCAGAAATTGGGCTCCATGGCATGGTCAAGGCACATTGGATCTCTTGTAGTACAGCGGATTTCTGTAGAAATGTTTAAGTTCCAGAAATCGCAGGGTCAGTGGCCTGGTCAAGGCATGCTGGATCCCTTGCACTACAGTGGATTTCTGAAGAACTGTTTAGCTTCCAGAAACTGCAGTGTCCATGGCCTGGTGAAGGCACCTTGGATCCCTTGCAGTAGAGAGGATTTCTGAAGAACTGTTTCAGTTCCAGAACCACGGGGTCCAAGGCTTGGTCAAGGCATGCTGGATCCCTTGCAGTACAGAGGATTTCTGAAGAGCTGTTCAGATTCCAGAAATTGAGGGGTCTGTAGCCTGGTCAAGGCATGCTGGATCCCTTGAAGTACAGAGGATTTCTGAAAAACTGGGTTCCAGAAATCAAGGGGTCCATGGCTTGCTCAAGGCACGCTGGATCCCTTGCAGTACAGAGGATTCCTGAGGAGCTGTTGAAGTTCCAGAAATCGCAGGGTTAGTGGCTTGGTCAAGGCACGCTGGACACCCTGAAGTACAGATGATTTCTGAAAAACTGTTTGGGTTCCAGAAATTGAGGGGTTTGTGGCTAGGTCAAGGCATGCTGAATCCCTTGCAGAACAGAGGATTCCTGAAAAACTGTTTTGGTTCCAGAAATCAAGGGGTTTGTGGCTTGATGAAGACACGCTGGATCCCTTGCAGTGCAGAGGATTTCTGAAAAACTGTTTAGGTTCCAGAAACCAGGATATCCATGGCCTGGTCAAGGTACGCTGGACTCCATGCAGTACAGAGGATTTCTGAAGAACTGTTTAGGTTCCAGAAACTGTGGGGTCTGTGGCCTGGTCAAGGCATGCTGGATCCCTTGCAGTACTGTGGGTTTCTGAAGAACTGTCTAGGTTCCAGAAACCAGGGGTGGGGTTCCGTGGCCAGGTCAAGGAATGCTGGATCACCGGCAGAACAGAGGATTTCTGAAGAGCAGTTTAGGTAACAGAAAATGCGGGGTCCGTGGCCTGGTCAAGGGACGCTGGATCCCTTGCTCTTCAGCGGATTTCTAAAGAACTGTTCAGCTTCCAGAAACCGCAGTGTCCATGGCCTGGTGAAGGCAAGCTGGATCTGTTGCAGTAAAGAGGTTTTCTGAAGAACTGTCTAGGTTACAAAAACTGCAGTGTCTCTGGCCTGGTGAAGGCTCACTGGATCCCTTGCAGTAAAGAGGATTTCTGAGGAACTGCTTAGATTCCAGAAACCATGTGGTCCATTGCCTGGTCAACACACTCTGGATCCCTTGCAGTACAGAGGATTTCTGAAGAACTGTTTAGGTTCCGGAAACCACGGGGTCCATTGCCTGGTCAAGGCCCGCTGGATCCTTGCGGTACTGTAGGTTTCTGATGAACTGTTTAGGTCCCAGAAACCTGGAGTTGGTCCGTGGCCTGGTCAAGGCATGCTGGATCCCTGGCAGTACATAGGATTTCTGAAGAAATGTTTAGGTTCCAGAAAATGCGGGGTCTGTGGCCTTGTGAAGGCACACTGGATCCCTTGAAGTACAGTGGATTCGAAAAACTGTTTAGGTTCCAGAAATCAAGGTCCATGGCCTGGTCAACACACACTGGATCCCTTGCAGTACAGAGGATTTCTGAAAACTGTTTGGGTTCCAGAAACGTGGTGTCCTTGGCCTGGGCAGATGCGCTGGACCCCATGCAGTACAGAGGATGTCTGAAGAACTGTTTAGGTTCCAGAAATTGCAGGATCTGTGGCCTGGTCTAGAGATGCTGTACCCCTTGTAGTACAGAGGATTTCTGAAGAACTGTTTAGGTTCCAGAAATCGCGGTGTCCGTGGGCTGGTTAAGGCACGCTGGATCCCTTGAACTGCAGAGGATTTTGGAAAAACTGCTTAGATTCCTGAAATTGAGGGATCCATGGCATGGTCAAGGCACGCTGGATCTCTTGCAATACAGAGGATTTCTGAAAAACTGTTTGGGTTCCAGAAATTGAGGGGTCTGTGGCCTGGTCAAGGCACGCTGGATCCCTTATGGCAGACAGGATACCTGAAAAACTGTTTCGGTTCCAGAAATCAAGGGGTCCAAGGCCAGGTGAAGGCACGCTGGATCCATTGCAGTACAGAGGAATTCTGAAAAACTGTTTAGGTTTCAGAAACCGTGGTGTCCATGGCCCGGTCAAGGTATGCTGGACCCCATGCAGTACAGAGGATTTCTGAAGAACTGTTTAGGTTCCAGAAACTGTGGGGGTCTGGGCCTGGTCAAGGCACACTGGATCCTGCAGTACAGATGATTTTGAAGAACTGTTTGGGTTCCAAAACCAAGTGGTCCATAGCCTGGTCAAGCATGCTGGATCCCTTGCAGTAACTAGGTTTTCTGAAGAACTGTTTAGGTTCCAAAACGCAGGGTCTGTGGCCTGGTGAAGCACACTGGATGCCCTGCAGTACAGAGATTTCTGAAGAACTGTTTAGATTCCAGAAACCATGGGGTCCATTGTCAGGTGAAGGCACCCTGGATCCCTTGTAGTAGAGAGATTTCTGAAGAACTGTTTAGGTTCCTGAACCTCAGGGTCCATGGCCTGGTCAAGGCATGCTGGAACCCTTGCAGTACAGAGGATTTCTGAAGAACTGTTTAGATTCCAGAAATTGAGGGGTCTGTAGCCTGGTCAAGGCACACTGGTTCCGTTGCAGTACAGAGGATTTCTGAAGAACTGTTTAGGTTCCAGAAATCGTGGCATCCGTGGGCTGGTAAAGGCATGCTGGATCCTTTGAAGTACAGAGGATTTCTGAAAAACTGTTTGGGTTCCAGAAATCGAGGGGTCCATGGCATGGTCAAGGCACGCTGGATCCCTTGCAGTACAGAGGTTTTCTGAAAAACTGTTTGGGTTCCAGAAATTGAGGGGTCCGTTGCCAGGTAAAGGCATGCTGGATCCCTTATGGTACAGAGGATTCCTGAAAACAGTTTGGTTCCAGAAATCAAGGGGTCCGTGGCCTGGTGAAGGCACACTGATTGCCTTGCAGTACAGAGGATTTCTGAAGAACTGTTTAGGTTCCAGAAACTGTTGTGCTATCCCTGGCTCTTCTATTAGTCCTGGCGTCCAATCCACCACCCACCTTCCCCATCACTTTTATCCTCCTTTGACCTCTGCTGACTGTGCACCGACTCTTCTGAGGCCCCTCCTGTTATGGGACCCGCCAGTGGCAAGTACCTATTTGAGACCAGGAACCTCCAGGAGGTTGCTTACAAGTGCTCCTTTCTGTGAGGTTAGCTCCTTGCTGTGGTCCTTGAGACCCTTTTGCCTGTCTTCCAGTAAGCCCCATTCAACGCCATCCTCACCCTCTACAGGAGATTAATTAGAAAACTGGAAGACTTGGACGTAAGGGCTAAACTGGCTAGGTTAGAAAAGACTGGTGGTATAACAGAAAACAGAAGGTAGTGAGGGTGTGGGGGGATTCTTGATGAAAGACTAATCTGTAGTGGGATGACACAGGCTCTATGCTCGGTCCTGTGTTCATCGGCATCTTCATTAGCAGCATTGCAAATGGGGTAAAAGGCAAAATATGCAGTGTTGCAGATGACAAAACCCATGTGACATCGGAAACACAAAATGAGGAGACGGACATTAGGGAGGACTGGCACAACTAGAGAAATGATGTAACAGAAAACTGTAGCACACACTCACACCTAGGACATACATGTGATGACATTGGTAAAACTGTTCAGTCCTTCATTCGAATAAATCAGCAGACAACACCCCAATCACCTACACCAACCCAGAAGAAACTCGACATTTTGCATTGCGCATTGTCAAGAGTATAACACTATAGTATTAATCAATTTTTCAATAGGACCCATTTTTTCTATGAAGCCTACAAGTGAGGTGGTAATTCTCATCATTTAGAGTTTGGATGTTTATCCTTCCAATTTAAATATCCGATAATTTCTTTACCAGCAAGAGCATTGTTGATATATCCACCCTCGGGCCAGTTTTGACTTTTTGATGCCAATGAAAAGCCACTTATGCAAGTTCATATTTGTACTATGCACATATGATGCGCAGTGGCATGTTGCAAATTCTGATTTTGAATTGCTAGTATGTGGTCACCTACACGCTTTAAACTTGCATTCTGTGCGACCCACATATTGAGCCCCATACTGACATACTGCTAAATAAATTACATGGGTTGTGTCACTAATTAATAAAATTCTAATCTGCACCCATTTTCCATCAGGTGGAGGTGCAAAGTGGTGCACTGGATAGGGCTGCATCATAACACTATCATTAGTGTATTTAGTGTATTAAGTGGAGACCTTACATGTGGGATGAAAGGGAAAATATGCCTATTGGCAGATGTCAAATAAATCTGCAACAGGGCAGACACACAGCATACATTAGATTAGGATGCCAAGGGACATAAAGTATTATACTAACATACTATGAAGCCAGCAGAATAGGCCCTATGGTCTATCTAATCTACTTGACAGTCAGTGCCAATGCAGGGTGCCGATATTAGCCACCCTCCATCCCAACAAGGACCCCCTATTTCCTAGCGTGGCTCCTGGATGTAACCTCCACCCACCACTCTTTCCCAGCCCTTCTTGAGCTCCTCCACAGTAGTAGCAGACACCAATTCCCTGGGCAGCTCATTCCAGGGCTCCACCACTCTCTCAGTGAAGTAGCAGCTCCTTGTTTCACCCCCCTCAGCCTCCCCCCATCCAGCTTCATAGGGTGTCCCCTGGTGGCCCCCAGCTCCATCAGCTGAAGGACCCCCACAAGGCTTACCCTATTAATTCCCTTGAGATACTTGAGATTATCATGAGTGCATGAGAGGAGATTATTATCTGCTCTCACACACTGCGACTCTGTGCATCATAGAAACAAAGAATCCTTTCTAGGTCTGAGTTTGTGTCACATGCAACATGCTTTACAACATACATGTTTACAAAATACATTACGAAGCACAGTAATATCTTAATACATAATAAATACAGCTAAAATGTTATACACATCACATACAATACAGTGCAATTAGTACATCCTTTAGGCCCAGGGAAAATAAGACCTTTACAATATCAAAGATACGTTGTTTTCAAAAAGTTTACCTCTCTTTCTAAGATTTGGATTTGTCTGCATTTCTTGGTGAGAAATGGAAAGCTCAATAAACAATAAAGATACTTTTAAAATAAAAAACACTGTCCATAACTCCCCCTGCCCCCAGCACAGTGCTCTGGTGTTTTTCGTAACTATTCTGTACACAGCTGCGTTTAATCCCTTTCAACTAGCCTGCTCAGTTCCACACACTGACTTGAAATAAAATCTTTCGCACATCATAGTGTAGCATGAAACCCTGCTATGATGTGTTATTTTTCATAGGTGGTAAACACCAATGTAATATTTACTGAAATACCTTTTCTGGGTTCCTCTTTAAGTCTTGTACCAGGAGGAAAAGCCTTGTTTTCACAATGTTTTTAATGCTTTTAAACTTCATCTGCTCTCTCCCATGCAAAGATTTACTACACAGTCTCCCTCCCACTGAGGCATGTCCCAGAGGCACTTTGTCTCTCAGGTGTCTGTGGTGGTGCAACCAAGGTCCCAGCTCCTTTGTTTCAAACAGGCATGATATTGACTGAAGAGTAGATGCCACCACCTTTCGTTTCATTTCAGTGCCTGGTAGCACTCCGGGGCATTTATTCATGCCCACATGATCCCTGCCCCCTGGATTACCGAGGGGGGGCCACCACGAACTGGTAAGAGCCTCCCTCCACAGAGATAGGAGTGTACAAGTCAAACAGACTCCCTGCCAGCCTCAGCCAGTTGACTCAGTTATGATGACCCGAGGTGCATGGTTGGATCTCAGGTCATAAACATAGAAACTATTTCCCCAGCTGTCGGATGCTGAGATGGCTCTTTGCAATTATTGTTCCACTTATCCTCCTGTATCCTGCACCATGACTCTCCTTTCCCTTGCCTCCCTTTGCAGTTGCATGTGCTCCACCCGCCGTCCTCCTGTTGATGCTGATTAACCCCATGGCATTCACCCAGTGCTCTCTTCATACCTCCTTCCCTGCTGGACCATGATAATCTCATTTGCCCACCTTGGACCATCATCATTGAGGTGGAACTTTATGCAATTATCTGTTACTAAAGGGAAGAGAGAAATGGAACATTGTTTAACCAGGAGTAGCATACTAAGCTGAAGCTTGTTTCCAGATGTGACCTGGGAACACAAGCAAATTAAATGATTTGCTCAGGATCACACAGTATGCACCTAGGCAGCTGTGAGATTCAAACCCAGGTCTCCAGATCTGCAGCTCAGAGCCTTAACCCACTGCTATACTCTCCAATAATAATAAAGGAGATGTGATGCAGATACTCAGTGAGGGAAGTGGCTTATGTCAGAAAGATGAGTGAGCCCACCCACCCCACCCCACACACTATTATTTTACAAGGCATTACACACACAACTAAGACAGCTAGTTTCAAGATGTTTACCTTGGGACAGGGTTATATAGGATTATGTTATGTTCATAGTTACAAGATTTCACCTTGAAGGCGCACTGAGATGTGACAGTCCATTTCCAGGTGGGTGCCAGGGTGGGGGAAGCTACATTGGCTTCTTTTGTTTATTTATTTGGATTTAGTATTTTATTTAAGTACTGGTTCCACAGAGGTTGTGATGAAGGACCGTGACCAAATATCATTCTTTCACTGAAAGTAGCACATCTAGGAGGCGGATTGAGACAGGTACCAGTTCAAGCTTTAGGAAGCATGGGAGGCAGTGAGAATAGCAAGCTGTGAGGGCAACCCGATAGTGGCAGTTCCACTCTGAGATTGATTTTAGGTGCTGGAGCTTAGTTTTGAATTTAGACAGCCAGGATAACCTCAAGGAGCCGAGAGGTGCTCTTTCTGCTGTATAATTGACTCATTAGACTACACCTTGAATGCTGCATGCAGTTTTGGCAATATCGCTCTTCTGGAGAGTTGGTTCAGAGGAGGGTGACCAGAGTGATACAGGGTATGGGGGAAAGGCACTATGAGGAACGGCTAGAGGAGCTACACCTGTACTCACTGGAGGAGAGGAGGAACAGGGGGATATGATAGAGGTATCCAGGTACCTCAAGGGAATAAACAGGGTCAACCTTGAGGGCGTTATGCAGCTGAGGGTGGTAGGGGCCACCAGGGTGCACTCAATGAGACTGATCTGTGGGAGAATAAAGGGGAAGAAAAGGAGGCACTACATGGAGAGGGTTGTGGAGCCCTGGAATGTGCTGCCTGCGGAAATGGTGGCTGTTGGAACTGTGCAGAGGTTCCAAATAGGCTAGGATAGGTACTGGGGGAGGGTACGGCCCAGAGCCTCACATTGGGAGGGGAGGTACCTTGTGGGGAGGTGGGCTAAAATAGTGCCATGCCATGAGAGGGCACTGGTCCATGAGAAGACTCGATAGATGGGAATAATCAGCTGGCTTTTTAGCATGTTAGTAATGTTGGTGGAAGCGGGGCGTGCAGCAGTGTAAATACAAGAAGTGCTATGAATAGATAAGACTATATACTGTAGACCAATTGGCATGTATCTGCTGTCATTTTATATGCCCATATGTTCTTATCACAGCCACCTAAAAATACAACTGTATTACATTGTCATGCCACTTTGAGACAATTCACCATATTGCAGAATGTGTGAGGCATGCAGGTCACAGTACAATCACCTTTTTCAGCCCATACAACACTGTACAGCATTTGCACATAGAATCAAAATGTAGTGAGAAAAGGAAGCTGACTCCATGGTATGACGCTTCTGCCATGAGCAGACACAGCAAAACAGAGCACCACCCATTTCTGGCAGGGGTCATTCAGGGGCAGAATAAGAATGCACAAATTGAGAGGTTTATAATAGCTGAGGGATTGAAAGGACCATGGGAGCAGCAGAGTTGGGGAGTCCATTGTTCCTGCAAACTTCTACAGTCAATTATTATCAAATGCCATTTGCCATCTCATCCTGTATGCCCAGCAGAAGGCATGTACACAATGACAAAAATCAAGGACACATTGAAAAAACAACGAGGCGATAAATAGCCAAAAGTGATCAGGAATATGGACAAAAGACCAGCATGAGAAATTGCAGAACAAGTGCTAAGCACTGCAATACTAGGCAACTAAGTGCTCCAGCCAGAGTGCTGGAGCGTGAACAAAAGCAGGCTGACAATGGAGTTTGCAAGGCAATCACTTCCCCACCCCCCAGCCCTCCAAAGCACCAGTCTAGAAAAAAGTTAGATGACAAGCGGCTTTTGTTACGTGGCACGATTGGTAGAAAGTGCTGGATATATTGAAATAGTCTCCATGGCCACCATGGAAGTTACTATAACTAAACAGGGTATTACTACTGATAGCTCAGTAGTAGACAGAAGAGCACATGGTGACAAATGGGCGAGGAAAAGACACAGTGGCCCGGATATTCAGACTGCGCCTGGCAATGGCGCAAGCATGGGCGCAGTGCATCTGGGATGCACCAGGGCTAGGTGATATTCAGTGGCAATGCACCATGGCGCAGCGCCGTTGAATACAGCTGGGAATGCGCATGGTGCAGTGACAATGCACTGGCTCAAGCCACAGATGGAGAGCACCGGATGCGCCAGCACAACTGCAGTTGCGCTGGGTGCAGCACCCGTGATATTCAGAAGAGGGCATGCAAATGGAGCCATAATATATGCAAGGTGAAAATGGGGCCATTTGCATGTCATTATGGCCCCATTTGCATGCATTGTGCAGGGCAGTCTGGCGCCCTGCATTGCCGCTGTAAGCCCCTGGCGGTCTAGTGTCCCCCCTCCCATATGCCCGATCGTGGGCTGTAGAAAATGACAATCCCACACCTGGTGGTCCATTGGAATTCCCCACCCTCTCATGTTGCCTGATCTCGGGCATCCAAAATAATTATAATCCCCCGGTGGTCTAGTGGTATCCCCTACCCTCTGTTCATTCACATATTCATGCCCAGTGTAGTACAGTATGGTCTGCAGGCCCATTGGTCCACACTGTGGACCAATAGGCATACAGCACATACTGTACACTGTCATTCAGCGGGCAGGCGGCCGGGTGGTATGCGGGCGGAGTGCAGCCACCCGCCGATGATGGGGAGCTGGGTGCCAGGGGTCCTCAGTGGGTGGAGGGAAGGGGGTACCACTGGACCACCAGGGCATATATTTATGTCGGATGCCCACGATTGGGCAAAACAGGAGGGAAATACCACTAGACCAACAGGGAGTTCATTATACCTGATCGAAATACAGAATGAAGGGGAATACCATAGACCACTGGGAGATTATATTTATTTCAGATGCCCGAGATCAGGTGACACAAGAGGGAGGAGGATTCCAATGTACCAGCGAGTGTGGAACTGACAATGTCTACAGCCAGCGATCGGGCATACGTGGGGGGGGACCACTAGACCACCAGGTTATTGTTGCTTTTACAGAAGCCCATGAATGGGCATACTGGAGGGAGGGTCACATTGGGCAACGGGGAGGGTTTATGTGCTTCTGGCCAGTGTCCTTGCTGGGCGGTGGTTACTCACAGCTGGCAGATTGTGTGTTGCACCTTGCAATACAGCCACCCGTCTGTGGGTGGCCAGGACTTGTTCCTCCTTTTTGTGGGCTCAACACTGCGCCCCATATGCGGTGCACATCAGGGTTGTGCCCGCATATGCGCCGCACATCTCGGGCTGAATATCAGGATGTGCTACATATGCATGGGCACACCCCCTGCATTTGTACCACATGCATTACCATTGAACCCCAGCGCATCGGGATTTGCACAACACAACTTGCCCCTTTGAATATCGTGCTGGGTTGCATTGGGAGTTGCGGATGGCACAACCCTGTTGGGCCGTGTGCAATCCCTTTGAATATCAGGGCTAGTAATTGTAGAGATACATATAAAAAATTAGCATTGTAAATACAGACACAAGTAAGAAATGAATGTTTGTTTCCATGCAGATGATGAGCCAAATTGCTGTGTGTGTGGGTGGGGGAGGAGGAGATCACAGCAAACTGTAGAAATACATTACTGTGGCATCACTAATATATAATAGTTGTGCACAAGGAAAAAAGGTAATTAGAAGAACTCCTTGAAAAGCAGGCAACCACAACATAAAATTGTCACCCGCCATTCTGACCTGGTGTAGCACCATGGGGATTTCTTCACTGACAGTACAGTGTTCAGTGGAGGAACAAAGTGCTCATAAACAAGTGCTGCACTGCAACGGGGTAAAGCACAGATCGAAAATGTGCCAACTCAAAGCTCAGCAACCACAGAAAAATACAGCAGGAGCGTACTACCAGCTGTCATTTGGATAAGGGAAACATGACAGATCGGTGACTGCTGGAGAGCATAAGCCACTTTCTGTAGTTACATCTCTGGGTGTTGTCTCCCTTGACAGTAGTATCAATGGATGTTGCCTTTGGTTAGACAAGCACACAGAAACACATTTCATAAGCCAGTAAGGAGTAGGATGCAGAGAAAGGATGAAAGTAGCGCTGGTGAGAACATTGACAGTTTGCAACACGCGGCAAATGACCAGTGGTTGAAAGTGTGCTCTAACGGGTGCAATACAGAGACATTTGTGGCTCTGGAAATACAGCAATTGCTGACAAGATTATAAACCATACATCACGCCAAAGGTGGGAGAGGGGGAAAAAGTCATGTACAGTCACCCAAAAGTTGTACTGAAGGCACGGTGGTGGTTGGGGAGGCACCTAGGGCAGAACAAAGATGAACTGGAATGCAGGGACTGTGCATAAACAAACCACTACCTGCCTGCTGTTCACTGTAACAGTCCACTCGATTTTTCGCATGGTTTTGTGGACAGAGGTCACTTACAGCATATACTGTCTGTGTCATGACTAAACAATATAGTCTAAATGATGCGGCACATATGGGAGATTAGAAGATGGTGCAGCCCTTGGATCCAGTGATCGCATTGTGCAGCTGGCTAGCACTATAATAGGATGGGGGGGAGGTGTTAGTAGAGGTATAGATCACCTGTTATTTTGATCTGATCCTGTATTTCACAATATGTAGATGGCGAAATACATATATGATACAGAATCACCCCCCCAAAGAATCCAATGAGAAAACAACACACATGTGTATGCATCGACACACATAAATGTGTAGCTGCACAAGCATTTGTAGAAAATAACAGCACACCTGAAAACTAGGAAAAGGGCATTGCAAAAGCCCTGAGGAAGGCTTGATAATGCAGTGCGTTCATAGGACAGCAATATGGAATTTATTGTGCAGAAACATATCGGAAACTAAGCAACACAACCTACGAGCAGACAGTTGTGACTGACCGATGATGGGAAGTAGGCTGGTGGGATGAGAAGGGATGGACTACTGGCAAGGGGAATCGACACACTGAGACCTTAGTTGCAGTGTCTGTAGAGACTGTGGCTGAGCTTCTGCACTTGCCAACATGCAGGTGTATTACACATCGGTTTGTGCCCCTGGAAAGGCCATTTTGTGACTCAAGTAGTCGCCAGTGGGATGTCAACAGTCTCACTGTGAGTGGTGATATGCTTCACCCATTACTGGCCTGGTAGGGTTGTGATGTGGCCAAGAGTGGAAGGATGATACAGTCAGTTGCCAAACAAAGGCACCCTCTTTGAGACCGTGGACTGCTTGACAATTTGGTGACCATGGAACACATCAGCAAGCATAGGGTAGAAATCTGTCCAACAAGGTAAGAGACTAGGCTTGGGAAGGGAAGGGGGGTTGTTTGGGGCAGTACACATTCATTGAACTAGAAAGTGCCTCATAGCATTGGTCTGACTTTTACAGCGATGGCTGGAGAGCTTTCTTTGTGGTCCAGTTCGATGAATGCACACATACTGTCCGTTTGCGTACCATATTTTTTTAGATTCTGCAAGCACAGGCAATTGTTGCCATTTTTTGAAAACGTTGAGAGAAGTGACAAAAGAAAACTCGGTCTTCACTACATGTACCTGTACCTGGCAATGTTGTCCCAGCCAGTAAAGCTCTGTACTGCTGAGTAATTTAGCATTGGTCTCCATTTTCTGTTACACTATTGAAAAGCACCATTTGCTTTTACCCTGATTTTGATCTAAAACCGCCATGAAGGCACAAAGTCAAGGTATTAAGCAAATGGTTCTTTTTCAGTAGTGTGAGTGGAACCAGGCTGTACAGACAAGATGGCAAGTGATAAGCAATAAGTTGCTTCTGACAGTGTAATGATGAATAATTTGTTTATGACAGGCAGAAACGGGAGACGAATACTAAACTCAGCTGTATAGAAATGTATTGGCCAGGACAACATTGCCAAGTACAGGTACATGTAGTGAGGGAGCAAGCTTTCATTGTGCCGTTTTAGTGACTTAGCTGAACTCAGGGAACAAAAAGAACGTAAAATAAAAACAAAACACCGCCACTCACATAACTCTGCTCAGTGTCTGAGTGGGGTTCTCCTATCAACTTATAACCTCTTGATCTAACTCCTAAAATGCACATCCCTGTACTCTATAGTAATTCCTCAACCCAAGCCATAAACAGTAAGAATGAACAGTAGTGATGTAGCGAATAATTTCAAATGAGCGTCTGATGAAACTTACACACTGTGATCAAAGCAACAGCAGCAGGGGAACGAGAACTACAGGGCCAATGTTGACCAACGGACAGAAAATAAATGAATGGAATGCACGCTCACTCACACATGGATTGTGCTGGTGCATGCAAGGTGGGTGGCCTCAAGCGTGCTGTGTGTTGTGGGAGGTCCTCCTGCAAACATAGACTTTGACTCGACCCGAGTAAAAGTTAATTCCAAACAAAATAAACAGTTTACAGTGGGGACTACAAAACAAATGTTAAAAATAGATTAGATGTACATTAGCTGAGGCAAATGCTCAGAACACTTATAAATTTAGAAACATTTAAATCGAGCAGTACTCATGCTGACAGAAGAAGAAGCCAGAAGGGGAAGGAAGGAAATATATTGTGTAGAACTTTAACTCATGGTTGAAGAACTGGTGCTATGAGGAAAGGTTTGGATTCATTGGTGACTGGGGACCCACCTGGAGGGATGGAGGTTTGTTCAAGCCTGACGGCCTGCATCCATCCTTGAGGGGAATCCAAGCACTAATGATAAGTTTAAATGCTACATTGACAAGCATTTAAACTAGCAAAAGAGGGGTGGCAGGCCAGCAAGGATGGTACCTACTTGCTCACCCCCCACAGCTAGCAGTGGAACCAGTGAACCAGAGGAGTGGCTATCTCTGCAAAGCAGTGTGCAAAAGATGGAGATTAGTGCCCAAGAGGTGGATAAGCAGAAAAGGGGCAAAATTCAGCAGAAGGGCAGACAGCAAGGAGAACCAGGGATAAATGACAACCAAGGAAGGGGCTGGAGTAGAACAGTGAAACAGTCTAGGGAGGTCAAATCATGGAAAGCCATGTGTGCAAATGCCAGGAGCCTTAGCAACAAGATGGAAGATCTGAGGCTGTCATGGTACAGTCAGACCTGGACATTGTGGCCATCACTGAAACCTGGTGTAATGATAACCACGACTGGGAGATGGCCATACCTGGCTACAACATATTCAGAAGAGACAGAGCAGGCAGGAAGGGAGGAGGAGTGGCACTGTATGTGAAAAATGACATAAGGGCCACAGAGATCCAGGAGGAACAAAATAGGGGAGAGATACTGTGGGTTAAGCTGGAAAGGAAAATGGGGACAGCCATCCGCACAGGTGTGGTCTATAGACCACCAGCCCAGGAGGAAGAAACAGATAGGGAGCTGATGCTAGCCATCCAAAGGATGGCAGACAAGGGTGAGGTAGTACTGGTTGGAGACTTCAATATTCCAGACGTGGACTGGAGCATCCCAGCAGCAGTATCAACTAGGAGCAGATTTATCCTGGACTCCCTTCAGGGTGCCTTCCTCAAGCAAATGATCATGGAACCAACTCGGCAGAAGGCAATACTGGACCTTGTGCTCACAAACAGGGACAGTGTGATGGGGTAACAGTGGGGGAGCACCTGAGAAACAGTGACCACCAGTCATTGTGGTTTGAAATCACAGAAAGAGCAGAACCAAACCACACAAAAACACATATCCTGGATTTTAGGGGGCAGACTTTGGGAAAATGGGGAGATACTTGGAAAGAGGCATTAAGGGAATGGACAGGAATCAGGGTTGAGGAACAGTGGGCAGTATTTAAAATGGGATTACAAGAACAACAGAATTATGCATTAAGCAGGTTAGCAAGAGGAAAAGGAAGAGGAGACCATTATGGTTTTCCAAAGAGGTAGCAAAGAAAGTGAAAGCCAAAAAGATTGCATTCAGGCAATACAAAAAGACACAGGCAGAAGGGGATAGGGAGAAGTACCAGGAGAAGCAAAGGGAGGCAGGGAGGTCAGTAAGGGAAGCCAAAGCTCAGACAGAAGAACACATTGCAAAATCAGTGGGTAGAGGGGACAAAACCTTTTACAGGTACATAAGTGAAAAAAGAAAGACAAAGGGAGGGATAGTGAGACTGAAGGGGGAGGATGGGGGCTGCGTGGAGGATGACAACAGTAAAGCTGACATATTGAACAGGTATTTCTGCTCAGTCTTTACTGAGGAAGAGGAGGGTAATGGGTCTGAAGGGAGTACAAGGGGTGAGAATGGTGCAGAAATGGACACAAGTCCCTTTACACGAGAAAGGGTCCTGAAGGAACTGGAAGTAATAAGAGTTGATAAAGCAATGGGGCCAGATGGGGTGCACCCCAGGGTCCTTAAAGAACTAAGAGAGGTGGTGGCTGAACCTCTGGCTATAATGTTTAGCCAATCACTGGAAACAGGGAAGGTAACCAAAGACTGGAGGACAGCAGATGTAGTCCCCTTATACAAAAGTGGGAACAAAGAGGAAGCAGGGAACTACAGACCAGTCAGCCTCACCTCGGTAGTGGGGAAGATCATGGAAGCACTACTGAAGGAGAGATTGGTGGAACATCTGGTTGTCAATGGACTACAGAACCCAAGGCAGCATGGTTTCACCAGGGGGAGGTCATGTCAGACCAACCTCGTTGAATTTTTGACTGGGTGACTAGGGAGGTGGATCAGGGAGGGCAGTGGAATGTGCCTATCTGGACTTCAGCAAGGCCTTTGATACTGTGCCACATAGAAGACTATTACACAAACTGGGGAATATGGTGTGGGCAGGACTGTAGTGTGGTGAGTAGGTAACTGGCCGGGTGGCAGGACACAGAGGGTGGTGGTAAATGGCTGTCACTCCACAGAGGGAAGAGTGACCAGTGGGGTACCACAGGGTTCAGTGCTAGGACCGGTCCTATTCAACATCTTCATCAGTGACATTGCGCATGACCTAGAAGGCAGAATTTCACTGTTCGCTGATGACTCAAAGCTCTGTAACAGAGTAGACACACCAAAGGGTGTAGACAGAATGAGAAGCGACCTGCAGAAACTTGAAGAAAGGTCAGGAGTTTGCAGTTGAAATTCAATGCAAAAAAGTGCTAGATAATGCATATGGGGCACAATATATCAGTTGGGGTGAGGATATAGCATGCACCAAGCAGGAAAGGGATCTTGGGGTTGTCATCTCTGATGACCTCCAAGGTAGGGAAACAGTGACAAGGCAGCAGGTAAAGCAAATGGGATGCTGGGAGGTATAGGCAGGGGCATCACCAGCAGGAAAAGGGAGGTCATAATTCCGCTATACAAGACACTAGTGAGGCTCCACCTGGAGTACAGTGTACAGTTCTGGAGGCCATACCTACGTAAGGACATAGACAGGGTAGAGAAGGTTCAGAGGAGGGCAACAAAGATGGTGCATGGATTGCATCACAAGTCCTATGAAGACAGGTTGAAGGCACTGAACATGTACTCCCTGGAAGAGAGGAGGGAGAGATGGGATATGATAGAGACATACAAGTATCTACATGGAGGAACAGGGTGCAGGAAAACACTATTTTTAAGCGAAAAAGATGTTCCAGGACAAGAGGGCATGGGATGAAGTTGGAGGGAGGACGATTCAGAGGAAACATGAGAAAGAATTTCTTCACAGAAGGGGTGGTGGACAAGTGGAACACCCTGCCCAGAGGAAGTGGTGGGGGCTGAAACAATCACAGGATTTAAGAATGCATGGGATAGACATAAAGGAATTCTGGAGGTCAGGGTAAGGGGCAACAGACGTCTAGGAAAACAAACTTAATTTACAAGCTCAAATGGGCAGACTGGGTGGGCCATAGGCCTTATCTATCGACACTGCCTATGTATCTATGACAGTGTTCCTTTCAGCTCTAACTTTTTAACATTCCGTTTTTTTTACACCCTAGTTGCACCTTAAGCAGTTTCTTTGTCTATAGCTGCTCCCTTCAACATGATATCTGCAGCCCATATTAACAACCTTTTGGTTGCAGTGACAAAACAGCATTTTTTTAAAGATGGGTCTATTTATCACAGCACTCTTTTGTTCCAATACTCCAGCACCAAACGGCCGAAATGTTAATCTCGTGAGACTTCCCATCCCTGATTGTCTCACGAGATTAACCACGAGACTTCCCATCCCTCATTGTCTCGCGAGATTAACCACGAGACTTCCCATCCCTGATTGTCTCACGAGATTAACCACGAGACTTCCCATCCCTCGTTGTCTCGCGAGATTAACCACGAGCCTTCCCATACCTGATTGTCTCGCGAGATTAACTACTGTATGCGTTTCACAGATGGCAAAAGTCAAACAGACTCTCCCGGGAAGTACTGCAGTTTTTGTGCTGCGCAGTGTTTCATCATGGCCTACTCACGGAGCAGCTTGCAGGTAATATTTCTCAATTGCTTACAGAACTCAGCAGCTGGGAAAGAGAATGAAAAGGAAAGGGGGGAGCTTGTAACGTCTGTTTAGTGCTGTGTACTCGCTCCGCGACAAATTCTCTGCGTGTTTTAAATTTTACTGTTGGTCTGCCGCCCTCCCCACCCGACTCCTTAGTGTTTGCAAACTGGAGAACGTAAATCATTGTCGCGCCCAGGCCTCCAGGCAGGAAACAACTCCAGCCCAGTCTGTAGCTGTCTTTGCCTTTCGCTTTCTAGTGAGCCTTTCCTTATTAATTTACCCGCACTTTTCACAGTTTGAGCATGCTACGTTGTATAAAAAAAAATGCGTTTTAGTATCTAGAATGTCAGAAAATACAAAACAAGTCCAGGGCTGGATTTATCACTGGGCAGAACCCTGAGTGTGAGGAAGGCCCCCAGCGGCAGTGCAGTTTTTTTTTTTTTTTGGCTGTGCTTACAAGCCACCTTTGTTTTATTTGGAGGGGGAGTTACTGAGAAACTGAGCTGGAGCCATGAGTGAAAGTGAAAGGGTCATGCAGTACGCACTGCTGAAGCGCGATTCACCCTTCACTTTCATGCCCAGGCTGATGCAGAGACTAAAAGATTCCTGCAGTTCTTAACTTTTGTAAGTCACACCTACCATGCCCTACAGCCTGTCTCTGCTTTAATGTGTTATGTCTTGAAACACATCGGGGGTGGTGGTGGTAGGAGCATCACTAGGCAACATTTTTAAATTGTAAAGAATGCCCAGTACTTTACTACTTGGGGAGGAAGAGCGGGGTTTTCAAACCCCCAAAAACACAGAACGGAGCAGCACAGTGAGCCCTGTGTTCATTGAAATGGCATTTCCAAAGTAACAAGACACTGTAAGAGACCATGGTACAAAGTGAAAGCTCATGCTAGTCTTGGAGTAATATATTTTGTTCAGCAGCGTACCTCTAGAGACCAGCCATGAGTTTTATGTCTTCCTGCTCTGCTTCCATTCTACAAGCGGAACCGAAGCTGTAAATTGCTTATCTCCATGCTCCGTTCTTCAGCTGCACTGGTTAACATTGCTGAACAAATTATTGAGCTTGGTAATCTGAAACCTTGACTTTATTTTGTCCCAGTGAGTTGCTGCTGTCATTGTTTAGCAACGCTCGGGGATATGGTGAAATAAGCAATACCAAAGGATCGATTTACTGCCAAACTATAGCTCCTGTTTGGAGTAGCAGCATTAGAGGTGCTTTGTCTGTGGTCAGTAGACTGAGGTAGCAGTAGCATTGTGTCTGACAGAGTTCCAAATGTAATTTAATCTCTTATTGCTGCTTTTGGTGGGAGTGAGATCTGTTGTTTTGAATTGGCGGCCTACAAGATGGTTCACACATGATCTCCTCTGTTGTTGGGGGGAGCGGCATATATTTACTTTAGGGGACACACCTGAAGTGAGTGCTCTAGTGAGAAATACGGCCGCAGTCACTTATAAGCCACGTCCACACAGAACGACCAAAATGTGTAGTTTAGTTTACACTGAGGATGTGTAAATTGTAATGTAGACTATTCAGTTTAATTGTTTAAACATAATCCTGGACGTGGGGGGCGGAGCGTCCCCACAGAACAAACGACCAAAATGTGTAGCTTTTGCAATAGCAAAACATATTCCTGGACGTGGGGGGGTGGAGCGCCCCCACAGAACAAACGACCAAAATGTGTAAATGAGGATGTGTAAATCGTAACGTAAAATATTAAGTTTAATTGTTTAAACATATTCCAGAACAAACGACCAAGCCGGTTGTATATTCTTGCTTTCAGTGTTAAACCTAATAATAATAATAATAAAAAAAAAAAGCATAACAGAAAGAACAAGTGAGTTTCATGCTTTGAAGTTACCTATTTGTTCGGGGAGACAGTACAGTAACATGGGCGTGGAGAACTGACGTTAAAAAGGGCGTGGCTAATTAATGTAGTTTCAAGGGACGACTACCGTAATCCGCAGAATTTCCAGTTGCAGGGCACTGTGTGTCCCTAATCTAAATAATCGCCGGGCAGCAAGTGATTAGCAGGCTTTGGTTTTGAATCTCTGGCTCTCCTTTGCTGGATGAGGGAGGTCTGAGACAGTGGCAGCTCTGGTAAATATAGAAAGAAAAGTAATCACTAGGGCTGGGCAGTTTCGCAAACTATGCTTTGCATTGTCACTGTGGTGAATTCAAAAAGTTGGCAAAGTTCAATCTTCTCAGACTGCAACTACATGGACTTGTCTTTATGATGAAGTGAAACAATATAGCAAAGTTCACCTTTTGGCAAGGGTGAAGCGACCGAGTTAAAACTAGGAGGAGGGGCAGGAGAGGTGCACAATGGAATGCGTGCACATCCAAGTGAAAGTACAATATCATGAAGAACAAGGCTGGGGGGGCACTAAAACAGGAACAGAGCACAACAGGCTTACCATACTTATGAGATGCACCTTTTAATAAAGAATTCAATACACACTAAAAACCTTTAATGTGTACATGTTACTGCTTTGGTGAGTGACACAAACTCTGCTTTTAAGGGATGTTTACATGGCCATTTCTTGACTTAAGTATCAGTCCATTGCAGTGCTGTGAGACCTCTCGTGCTGATCAAATTTGTGATGGCCCTTCTTAGCATCCATGCAAATCATGCTGGAGAGGGATCATAAATATGTGGGGGCAGTGTAATTTGTTTAGTAGCACCAGCTGGGTGTGTTGGAGTGAGTGGTGCAGCCTGTCCATATGTCTGCTTTCGCTGCTCAGTCCTGAATGTGTCCCAGCTCTATAGTGGCTCCAGGACAGGCTGACTTACCGTAAACTGTTAAGTGTCCACAGGGCTGCATTTGCATTGCAGCTATCAAGTTGGTGCAATGGAAATATAGTCATATAAACAGGCCTTTAAAACTATGTAGGCTGTGAAGAGCCAACTCCACCCTGCCAGCACTTGGTTGCCAGGCTGGGCTGTGCAAAGCACTGACAAGAAAAGAAGTTAGTGAACCCTTTCCTCATATCTTGTTGCACTTATCCAACTCTCTTCCCAGCTTACCACCTGTTCTATACAATTATGAGTTGTTGCAACATCTTTATCAGTGTGTCCATTTCCATGTTATTGGGCAGATGGCTGAGATAGTGTGAGCCCTAATTGCCAACTCTCCTCTGCAGGTTATATGATGGACAACTAAGATGATATGAGCCATAATTGCTATCTCTTCGTGAGTTATTTGACAAATGACGTGGTCAGTTCAGTTTATTGTGTAGGGATAGCATCTATTGGGCATGCTCATTCACAAGGAGGTCCCTGATGTTGAGTTTGCTATCCTTGCATGACCATTTGATATTTTTGTATTGATTCAGAAAATACCTGCAAGTAACTCTGCTCAAAAATCTAATCTTCCTTGACTGTGGTGTGGTTCTCCAAATATATATTAACCATGTCTAAGCAGCCTGTGCCGATTGCTAACACTCTGTGTCAATGTACTCCAGCCATACAATTTCAAACATTCTAGCCTTCATTTCCCACCCCAAGAAAGTGCATTTAGAGTAACTGGTAACCCTCCAAATGCATGTCTTGGCATTAAAAACCCTTCAGCTTTCGGTGGCCTAGGAGGCCCCCTAACCCCCAGCTTATTACTGAAGTCACACGGGGCCCCACTATTACAACACTGCCCATGGCCCCAGATGTTAATCCAGCCCTGAACAAGTCATCAGCAACACCAAACTGCTAAAAAAAAAAAAAAAAAAAAGGAGGCAGGTTGCAAACCAACTGACTTAACTTGTTTACTGTAGATTTACTGAGACATATGTATGCTATATGCAAAACAGCCATCCTGAAACTGTTAAATTAAACCAGCATGGGGCTGTAGTGTGTAAAGACAATAAACCTAACATTTTTGCCCTGGAACACCAAGAAATTAGGGGTTACCACCTTTTAAGAAGCCCAAAGTGGGACACTTTCTGAATCATGATTTTTAACAGGACAATTTGCAATCTCCACTAATGCAAAATACTTCTGAAAATAATTACAATCTGAGGCAAAGTGCTGTAGTTTATTTGTTGCTATGGTTTTTTATCTTTTTAAAGTATTTCAGTTAAAATATAGTTTGCTGCAACTTTTAGAAGGAAGTAATACTTTATATACTATAAGGTCAGGACATGTAGTATTTTTCATGGTACCCTGCTCAAATCAGGACTGTCCTGTGACAATCAGGATAGGTGGTAACCTACAAGAACAAACTATTTCTAGGCAGTCTGGATTTAAACAACTTAAAGAGGTGGTTCTCTTAACTTATCTTGTCCAGGGAAATAGTCAAATAAAAAATGAGGAAAAAAATGTATACAAAGCAATGGGTTGAGACTGAGTGAACGGGGTGGGTATTGATGGGCCCTGTCTGCCCACTGTCTTTCTCCATGCCATGTCTGTACCCAGCAAAACTGGAAGCTGTCGCACTCAAGTGGGTAGCTGGCTGTTGGTTCCTATATGGCATATCTGGTGGCTTTGCATGTCTTGCTTGAGCTGATGCAGTGTACAAGAATAATGGTCACTTTCCTCCCTTTGTCCATGGGACAGTTTGACTTGCCCATTGCCCTCTGTGTGTCTTGCTGCCTCAGGGTCACTTTGAGTGACAGGCTTCGCTGTTGATACAAGCCCCAAGTGGAAGATAATGGTAGCTTTCACCCTGTTTTTATGTGGTAATTGTCACTGGAAACAAAAGTTAAGAAATGGAATTGCTGCCACCTTGCTAACCCTGATTGAACATTCGAACTCCTCTGTGCTTAAAAGCTGTGTTTACACTACTGGATCTGCACCATTGTGAGTCGTGCAGGTGAATTACAGTGGTACAACCAGCTGTGTAAATGGCTGCCGGAGCATTGTACATCTCTCCGCTGTGCTGCAGTATGTTCCCTGTTTGTGAGGGTCCATGTACCAGCTGCAGGTGTTTTGGGTTAGCGGCAGACATGTTTGTTGCTCTGCCTGCACTGCTTTAACCCCCATGCTCCAGCATGTTCAGTCAATTGTACTAGACTCATGGCCCAGCAGAATTACCATATAAACCAGAAAGCCATCAGGAACACTGCACAGCACCCACCCACCATGTAAACACAAACCAGCAGTGGTGTTCCTTCCCTCTTTTATAATTTCTTTGCCTCCAGTTGCTGACTACTGTGATCTACCTCAGGACTAACCTGTCAGGATGGCTAGTTCCACCCTGCCTGAACCCCCGGACTCAGAACTCCACCCTGAATCCTGGCCCCCAAAAGGTAGTGCTGCCACCCACTTACAGGCACTCTTCCAAATCAGCTGCCAGGCTGAGGAGGAGGAATTGAAGATCCTTGACGGTCAGGTCCAGTGCTTGAGGGTGAGGTTTTCCTGGAGGCCCACTACTGTGCCTGCAGTTGCTTGGGCTTTTACTTGTTCTGGTTCTCTCCCTCCCAAGACACGGACATGCAGTGACATGCAGTGAGCATGCGTCTGCTCACAGGATGTTTGCAGACACCTCCCCAAACATTCAGGCAGGGCTATCCTAGATCTAGTACTGACTAACAGGAAGGATCACAGATTTCCAGGTAGGTCACCTGGGGCCAGTGACCATCACATGGTATGGTTCAATTTGGCTACTACATCTAAATCATCCCATTCCAAGGCAAAAATATGGGACTTCAGAGGAGCTGACTTTGATAAGATGGCCAACAGAGTTAAGCTAGCCCAGGCAAAAGAAACACAGGTGAGGGGTATAGGCAAAGTGGGCAAGCATTAAGGATGCAATACTTGAAGCAACATCCCATTGTGTTAGACAGAAAAGGAAGTGCAAAAGAAGAAGGAAACCACTTTGGTTCTCAAATATAGTAGCAGAAAAGGTCAGAGCCAAAAGGCTAGCCGTCAGGAAATATAAAGGAACACAGCGGGATGAAGATAGGGAGGCATAACAAACTGCCCTAAGGGGAGCGGGGAAGGCAGTAAGGCAGGCAAAGTCCCAAACTGAGGAAACACTAGCACGAACAGTAAAAGAAGGTGACAAGACTTTCTATAGATACATTAGTGAAAGGAGAAAGTCCAAAGGTGGTATTGCGAAGGTTAATGGAGAAAAGGGAGCATGTGAGGAGGACCATGTAAAAGCATCTATTCTAAATAGATACTCTTGCTTAGCATTTACTGAAAAGAAGGTAGGGCAGTGCCACAGCTAGCTCAGCACATGGACACAGGGGGAGGGAGGTGAGCACTACTCCCTTCACAAAAGAAAGGGTCCTACAAGAGCTTGCTAAGCTCAGGGTGGATAAGGCAATGGGACCTGATGGCATACATCCCAGGGTACTTAAGGAGCTAAAGGTGGAACTAGCAGAGCCATTAGCAGAACTGTTTAGTGAGTCTCTGAGCAAAGGAGAGGTCCCAGAAGACTGGAGAAGGGCCCATGTGATCCAACTCCACAAGAGTGGTAGCAGGGAGGAGGCAGAGAACTACAGACCAGTCAGCCTTACCTCAGTAGTGGGCAAGATTATGGAGGCACTCCTTAAGGAAAGGATAGTGCAACACCTGGAATCCATAGGGGCACATGATCCAAGACAGCATGAGTTTACAAAAGGAAGGTCCTGTCAAACTAATCTCATAGATTTCTTTGACTGGGTAACCAGAGTGGTGGACCAAGGGGGAGCAGTTGATGTCGCTTACCTTGACTTCAGCAAAGCTTTTGGCACTGTTCCACATAGAAGATTGATACATAAGCTGGGTAGGCTCGGGTTGGGTCAGAAGTTGGTCAACTGGGTGGCAAACTGGTTGACGGGCAGAAAACAGAGTGGTGGTAAATGGTATACAGTCAGAGATGATGGTCACAAGTAGGGTACCTCAGGGTTCAGTCCTGGGGCCAGTCCTCTTCAACATCTTCATTAGTGACCTTGCAGATGGACTAGAGGGTAAGGCTTGTCTGTTTGCAGATGACACCAAGATCTGCAACAGAGTAGATGATCCAGATGGGGTAGGCAGAATGAGAAGAGATCCGGATAAACTAGTGAAATGGTCAGAAGAGTGGCAACTGGGATTTAATGCAAAGAAGTGCAAGATCATGCACATAGGGAAGAGAAACCCTGAAGCCACCTGTAGGCTGGGAGGGGAGTTGCTAGCAGTCACAAAGGAAGAGAGACTTGGGCATCATCATCACCGATGACCTGAAATCATCCAAGCAGACCTCTAAAGCAGTAGGTAAGGCTAGGGGAGTGTTAGGGTGTATTAGTAGGGGTATCACAAGTCGTAAGAGGGAGGTAATAATCCCTCTTTACAAGACACTGGTTAGGCCCCATCTGGAGTACTGCGTGCAGTATTGGAGGCCACACCTTCACAAGGACATTAACCAAATTGAGGCAGTCCAGAGAAGGGCAACCAAAATGGTGCAGGGACTGCATCAGAAGACAGATGAGGACAGATTAACAGAGCTCAATATGTTTACCCTTGGGAAAAGGAGGGAGAGAGGTGATATGATCGAAGCATTCAAACACCTTAAGGGCATTAACAAGGTGAGAGTCTAACATGTTTAAATATAAGAAAAATAGCAGGACAAGAGGACACAGCATGAGATTGGTGGGGGTGATTAAGGGGGAATGTGAGGAAATTCTTTTCACAGAAAGGGTGATGGATGCATGGAATGGCCTACCTCAAGAAGTAGTGGCTATGAATACAGTGCAGGGCTTCAAACAGGCATGGGATAGGCATAACAGAGCAATACAAATGAGTATGGATAGATAGGCCACTGACAGAGCAAAGGCAGATGGCACATTTATAAGGTAGTAAAAGAAATGGGCAGACTGGATGGGCCTTGTGGTCCTTATCTGCTTCTATGTTTCTGTTCCTGACTGCAGTGCATCCAGCCTCTGCTGGGAGCCAGTAGCATAATGGAACTTGTACCCCCCAAAAAAAAAAAGAGAGGGGAGCAATCCATTGGACTTGATGGTTCAATCTTCAGTGCCACCAGGCTGGCTGTTTCCTTCCTATAATACTGTCCTTTATTGTGTGTTACGTTCTGGGTTAATAGGGTGTGGGCAACAATATATACTGTATTCTCACTGGTCTAAAGAGCTGATAAATCAGCAAGGGACTGAGACTGTGAGAAGAAACATTAATAGTTGAGGAGTCTGAGGCTAAGAATGTTAAAGCATGAGCTGGACCTCTGGGATGGCACAGACTCATGCCACCATCCCTGGGAATGTTGTACAGGGAGGGGGCGGGCTTTTAAACTGGGAGGCAAGCAGTTTATTCTGTGGGGATCTTCCTACCCTATTTACCCCCACACTTGATTCCTAAACTATATTGGGCACCTTACTGGGGGCACTGGGACTTGTTGGGAGATTGCCCATCATTAAAGTATTATACTTTTTTGCTCCCAACCCACCTGCACACTGGTAGTCCCTCTTTCAGGTCCCACATGGACCTTCCCACACTGGTAGCCCCCACTGGCCACATTGTATCCAGTCCCAGGGTTCCCAGATGTATCCCTTCATCGGGCGGGTCCCCTACCATTTGCAGGAAAATGAACCTTACTGGCCTTCCATATGGTCCTGGGTGTTGCGAGGCAGCCGATGAGGGCTCAGGTACTCCGGCATCAAGGATCTAGGGGTCGTCACCTGACCAACCAGTGGGCCATTTCCACATTTTTCTCTCACAAGAGCATGATGTCCAGGTCGCAAGGCAGATGCCAGTGTCTGTCACACTACTTAGCTTGTGGGACCAGGTGCACTGCTGTACCCCGGACTCCACCACGGGTTAGTAGGCACCAAATTCCCGTGCGCCCCGAGAGAAGGCAAGCAGTCACTGGACGCTCTAGCCTTCTCTTCTGGACTGGCCCTCCGGTTCCAAAGTTCATTTCTGAACTCTGGTTGCCAGTGTCACAGTGGTGAGTCTTTCTGCTGCGTCAATGGGCTGGTCACACTTTCGCTTTTAGCATGGTCTGCTACAGGTATGGCTACTGCAGCAGATGAGCTTGCTCTCCTACTCTCCCTCCCTGCCTGTCCAACATAATATCCAGGCCTAGGGAGCCCCACTAGACACCATGGACAGGTTCTAATTTTATATATGTATAAAAAAAACTTTGGCCACTGGCCAGGCACTTTGCATTTTGCCATGGTGCAGCTTTCACTGCTGACTGTTCCTGCTTGCAGCTTTGACTGACTGTTCCTGCTATTTTTCTGCTCCAAACTGGGAGCTTTAACTAGCAGTGAGTATAGCTGTCTTTCTGGCTTCCTCCTGCCACATCCCTAGCCCTCAGTTTCTGCTAGAGTGGTGGTTCAGAAAGGTGGCGGGAGGCACTCCTACCATGGCCTTCTCCAGCTCCCGCTGAGCTTCTGCCTCCCCAGTCCCACCCATATGGAGCAGACTGCAGACTGAGCCGTATATGGGCTGAGAGTAAGAAGTGTCTGCAGAAATGTTCACTTTTAGTGTGCTCATGCTAGAGGGGTGGCTGCTGCAGTAGCCCCAGCTTCTTCTACTCTTGTCCCTGCTCTCCAGCACAAAATCTAGGCCACGGGAGCCCCGCTAGTTACCAGGGAGGGGTTCTGACTTTGTTTAGCATAACTGGCCTTCAGGGAACTAGCCCGCCTGGGTTACCAGTTCTAGTGAGCAAGCCTCCTAGGGCATCCCAAGCCCACAGGACCACCAGTGCTAACTTTATTTTTTAAGAGGCAGTATATCACTGTGGTTTAGGGCACTGAGATGCTAACCTGGAGACCTGGATTTGAATTTCACATCCCCACTCGTGCTCTCAGGTTGTACCTGGAAACAAGCTTTGTTTTAGTGTGCCAATTCTGGTTAGACAATTTCCCCTTTTCCTATTTCATTAAAGCCATTAACTCAATAAGAGGCTCCTCTAGCACACATGTTTTGCCATTCTAAAATACTGGACACTTGGCCATCCAGAGCAGTAATGGGTTTTAATTGAGGATGTTCACAAGCAGCACTTTCTCTACTCTTTCTTATCATTTCTCTATTTGTTCTTTATTTTCTGTATATGTCCATTTTCCTGCTTTGTCCCAACTTTAACTTTTCAATATAAAGGTCCTCTTTTACATTGAAACATAGAGGTTGACAGCAGATAAGGACCGCAAGGCCCATCCAGTCTGCCCAATTTTTTTTCTACCTTATAAATGTGCCATTGGCCTTTGCTCTGTCAGTGGCCTATCTATTCATACTCATCTGTATTGCTCCCTTATGCCTATCCCATGCCTGTGTGAAGCCCTGCATTGTATTCTTAGCCACCACTTCCTGAGGTAGGCCGCTCCATGCATCCACCACTCTTTCTGTGAAAAAGAATTTCCTCACATTCCCTTAATCGGCCTCCCTCTAATCTCATGCTGTCTTCTCTTGTTTTGCTTTTTTTTTTTTTTTATATTTAAACATGTGCTGTCCGATACTTCTTGTATCTCTTGGCTCTCTTTTTTGTTGTTGTTGTATTTTCTCCATGTTGACCTAATATTCTTTATTTATCAGGTATGCCAAGATGCTGACTCCTTCCTTCCCATCAGATAAGTATCATTCTAGCCACAGCTTATTTCTTTCCACCCTATTTACTCTCTAAGAACCGTGGATCCTTTGTGACTCCTTTTTCTTTATTTATATTTTACAGGATCTTGGACATTTTCCCTTAAAGAGCCACCTCTGGCTCCCCAGTATTCAGGTAAGAGACTCTCTTGAGTACCTAAACATGGCCTGCCTAGAGTTCACCTGGAGGATTGCTTGCCCCAACCCCCAGCCCAGGTAGCCACAATTAAATCTACAGTATATATTTTTTTTAATTAATGCCCTTTTGGGCTTCTGCTGTTGCTGCCACAGCTATCTCTGGGCTCTCCCATCCCTAATGTAAACTCCTATCTCCCCCCCAGCTTAGTTACCGACCCCTCAGGATTCACTGAAGCTGCAGATGGCTCTGTCGCTCCCCTTGAGGAGCGCTAACTCTTGCCTGTATCCTGCAGCCCTTTACAATAATATTTGGCCCTCTGGCATTCCTAAAGGCACAGTGTGGCTTAAACTATGCAACACCTCTTCTCCCCCCAAATTCCACTTTCCTCTACAATATCCCCATCCCTTGCACGGTTCACTGCATCCTGGAGGGGTTAAGACTCTGGCTTCCATTCCCTATCTTCCCTTCTATGTTACCCTTCCACCCACCCCCACCATCTTCCCTCCCTTAGACCATCAGTACTTTTCTCTGCCAGCTCTCCATCCCTTTGCAGGGTTCTCCGCATCCTGAAGGGGGTGTCGGCACTGGCTTCCATCTCCTCTCAGCCCTATGTTCCTCCTTTCTCTGCCAGTCCCCCAACCCCTTGCAGGGTTCTTTGCATCCTGAAGCGGGTGTAAGCACTGGCTTCCCTATCTCTCCCCATTAGTCTGACTATACTTTCCTCTGCCAGCTCCCAATCCCTCTGCCACTGCCGGGTTCTTTGTCTCTTGAAGGGTTGAAGGTAATGGCTTCCTTTCTTTTTCCACCATTTTATCCCAAATTCTTCCTTAACTACCCCTCCTACCTCCCACTATCCCTAGCAACCCCACCCCTAGTCCATGTCCCTGTATCCTCTTCCACCTTTCTCCTCTATCGTTTCTAAAGCCCTCTCCCTTGTCCCCTTCTCAGCACCTGGGGGTGAAGGCCTGAGCCTCTCCCCTCACTACTACACCCATTTTAGGTATTTTAAATACTGTCTAACTCTGTCAATCAGCTAGCACTTGGCTACTGTCATCCCAACCAAGCAATTACTCCCAGGCCTCCTTTCAATCTCAAAGTACTATCAAAGTACCCTACATTTTATTACCTGGTTTAAGTCCACTGTCCTATCCAAAAATGCTGTACTTGCCATGAGACTGTGATGTAACACATTCATGTTTGTTTACCTGGTCTGTTACTGAAATTTATAGATTTTGCACGCTGCACTAGTTCTTAATTATTTGCTACTTGTAATGTGTCTTGTAAATGATTGTCTGATGCTTCTTCCTATGAAACCCCACCCCCAACCCCAAGATGCTGCTGGAAATGAGCTGTTAACAGTTCATGTTTTCTTGGTGAATCTCTTCTAAATAAACACCTGTCACTACTTCTGCCATGCTCTCTTCTCCCATTCTTACAACCCCCCCCCCACCCCAAATTCTGGCCATCCTTTCTTCTCCCAATTTTACAACCAACCCTCTCATCCCGGCTTTAGTATTGCTATGGAGGTGGTTATTTTTACTCCCTTGCAGCTCCTGCCACCTCTGCACTCCTTTCCTGGCTGCAGCATTACTGTGGAAGTGGTTTCACTCCATGGCAGCTCCTGCCGTCTTCCAGACCCAACTTTCAAAACTGCTGTTGCAGCCAGGGGATGTGGCTCTTCCATGGTACTCCTTGCTGTTGCTTCAGCCCCTTGGGGCATAAACAGATTCTGTTGCTGAAGTGATGGTTTGGGAAGGTGAGGGGGGAGGCACTTCCATTATTGGCTCCTCCACAGATCCTTACTTGAGTCTCTCTCTTTCTCCCCACCCATGCAGAGTAGGCCGCAGCCTGAGATCTGTGGGCTAAGTTACATGTGCCTGTATGCACTTTCACTGTATCATGATTGCACTATGTGGCTGGCTGCAGGTGCAACACAAGTGTATTCTCCGCCACTATTCCACATCAACTGCACCTATACAAAACTATAGGGCTCAAAGCCCCCACTAGACCCCAGAGAAGGATACTAATTCATTTCAGAGGAAAATTGGCCTTAGCCACAGGGTACTAGACAATCGGGGCTACTATTTTACTTTGTACCCCCCATGGTATTCCTAGCTTGTAAGACTATCAGTACCATTCTTTTATTTACTAGCCGGCCTACTAGCCCACCTGGCTGTCTGGTACTGTACTGGTCACAGGGCCACCAATAGGAGCACAGGGTTTTTTGGCTGAGCCTCCTCCCAAGCCACACTTCGTTTTTCCTTTGTTTTTTCCCCAGCTAACCTAATTTATTTTATTTGACATGTCTGACTGGGCATCGACACCTAACCATTAGATAAGTATAGTTCTATGCCTAACCTGCCTTTTCCATCCTTACTGTACCATGTAAGAGCTATGGATCCTTTGTGACCTTTTGTGTGTTTTTTTTTTTTTTTTTTAGGTGTGGTGGACAATATCCTTTGACATTTCTACCTCTGGCTCTTAGCACTCAGGTAAGACCCTCTACTTAATCTGTATTGGGTGGGTTGACTTTAATGGCATGCCCACCCATTGCATGCTGAAGGTGGGGCCACTAGCTCTTGAGGCCCCCAGCTATGGTGTCATACTCGCTGTCATACCCCTCTTAGCCCTGGCAGCAGGCTCTCGAGCCACATCCCCAGCTTCAGGTTTCCCCACCCCCATAGCAATGCTTTTAGGCTCCTGACTGCCCCAATCCCACTCTGTATCCGGGTGTATAAAACAACTGCAAACATTAGACCCACACTTACCTAATGGTGTATGTTACCATTGGGCACAAGATCTAGAATGTCACAGGATATAGATGTGTGGAAGAGAATATGGCAAAATTGCTGTAGAATTATTAAACAGGATACTCGGATGGTCCAGTTTAACATAATGCATAATTTATATTATACGCCAGTAAAGTCATATAAATGTGGGCTTATCCCTTCTCCTGTCTGCACAAGGTGCCAGGGGGAAGAGGGCACATTGCTCCATATGCTGCGGACCTGTCCGGAAATCCGGCCCCTTTGGCAGGCTGTGATGAAGGGGATTGATCCCCTCCTTGGTTTGCAGCTGCTTACCCCAGAAGTCTGCTTAATATACCTGCTTCCCCAGGAACTCCAATACGGTGAAGGGCCCACATTGCTTTAGTGGCAGCGAACGTTAAACTGATAATTGTACGACACTGGAAGGATGATCAAACACCCTTGGTTACAGAATGGTGTAAAGAAGTGCTACTGGCATTACAATTAGAAAAACACACTGCTTATATGAGGCATGGGGAAATGCTACTTAGCCTGTGGGGCCACTTGATGCTGCACTGGCAGTATGGAAGCCCTAAAATTACTGCCCTCTTTCCTTTATACTTTTTCTTTTCCTTCTATATCGGATGGATGGAGATGGTACTCGGTTAATATTATTAGATATTGCACTTGGCTGGGGTGGGGGTTAGTAGGGAGGGTTGGGGGTTGTATAGATGTGCTTTGTGTTGCCTTTTCTTTCTTTAGCCTTTCCCTCCTTTATCTGTTGAACTGTGAGAATTGATATGAAAAATTGAGCTGGAGACAACTTCTTATGTACTATTGTAAGCCATTGAGAATGTATGTTAAATTTACTTTGATCAAAGTTCAAATGAAGTATATTTATTAAAAAATCCACACAGATAGGTAGCTACAGTCTGAACAGTTTGTGTGCTGGCAGCATTTGTGGATTTTTTCAAGCTACTTATCTGTGTTGGAATATTTATCCTGGACATATGTTGCATGTTACTCTGGAGTGCGCTTACATTTTGCGTTGGTCATGGTGGTTGGTTAAAGATAGTCATCCTGCAGGACTTCCTACAGTACTGGCACAAACAGTTTCAGAAATTCTTTAGCTGGTGCCAGTGATACCCTCAGCCCACCAATGATATTAGGGACTCGAGAGGGAGATGACTGGACTCAGAATCTTGGTGTATGGTCAGTCTAAGTGAAACAGAGTACAAACTACTTATTTCACTACTAAAGTAACCGCAAAGCACTTGGGTTCAGTTGATGAATTTCGAATCTGACAAATTTTGATGTGGTGATCACTATCCATCCAAAGTAATTGTAGCAATAACGAGATAAACGAAATGGGGGTATTGAAGATGTGTGTTTTTTTTTTTTTTTTTTTAACCCACCTTCTGGGGCATCTCTCAGGTTCCCTCTCTTGACCTGCAGCTCCTGACAGCCCACCTGAACCGCAGCTCCCCCAACTTCTGAATCATTATCAAGACTACCATCTCTCTCCCGGACCCTTGGAGAGGCTGGGAGTTCCCAGAGGGTAAAGTTGTGGGGTGCGGCCAGGATTAGGCGTGTGGGCATTAGCATATGGAGTTCGCTGTCACCTCACCCAGTTGGAACATTCTCTCTTCCCCTTGTTTATGCCCATGATTCCCCCACCGAGCTCGGATGTGCAATTACATCTGGAAACGCATGCCATAACTCTGCCCCACTACTTGCTGCCCTGGTGTGTGCAGTGCCTCCAGTCATCACTGGGGGGCCACTGCAATCCCGGCAAGCTGAATCCCCAGAGAGGAGAGCTGTCTCCGGATGCTCGATTGTGTGTCTCCTATCGACCTGGTGGCCCAGGCTCATTCCTGAACCTGAGCACCGCATGGCACAAGGTGGCATCCAGAGCATCCCTCCAGTGCCACTGGGCCAAAGATATGGGTTTTAAGAAATGACAATGGATTATTTATGACTATTTAGCTTTTGTTTACCAGGTAAGTACACTAGACAAGCCATTTGCCTATTTTCAGGTATGACTCTGGAGAGTACAATGAAATACAAGTCCATACAGAGGACAACATAACACAAGTTGGGCAATATACAGAATCAGAACCAAGTGAACACAACACAGCAGACAGTAAGTACAATTAAGATATGAACAAGATATAGACATAGGGCCACCAATGCTATGAAGAGTAAATTTAACATTCTGTACGTCTCAGAGCCACAAAAGCAGAGCTGCAGTCAAAGTATCTCCTGAAACAGTAAATACATAGTTGTGCAGGGGTGTGGCCGGGGCGATATTCAATGAAGTTGCGCTATTCATTCACATATCTGGACTGCCTTATGCAGGTATGGCTGCACGTCCATTGGCTCTTGCTCTGAACCAATGGGCATACAGCCCTACACCGGCAGTCAGTTGGGCGGCAGGGCGGGTGGGATGCTGCCAGCTGGCCGGGTGGGGGAAGCAGGGTGGTGGGCCACTAGATCACCAGGGTAGGTAGTCCAGGGGGTTGAACTCTTTTCTGCCAGCGATCGGGCTTCGCGGTCCACTGGACCACCAGGATATGTTCTTTGTGGGGTGGGGGGGTTAATTCTTTTCTGCCCGTGATCAGGCTTCACTGTCCTCTGGACCACCAGGGATATGCTCTTTCTGGAAGGGGGAGTTGAACTCTTCTGCCCGCAGTCAGGCCAGTCGGGAGGGGGTTACTATATATATGCCTGCGATTGGGCTGCGGGGGGGGGGCACAGGGAGTACGTTGAGGGCCACCCACAGGTGGCAGCTGCTGTGTTGCGCCTTGCAATGTGGCAGCTCTCCTGTGGGTGGCCTCGACTTACTCCTAATTTTTTTTTTGCTCAAAGTTGTGCAGGCACAGGTTGGGCGTTGCACCTGCACAACTCTGCACAGCCCGCTGAATATCGGGCTGTGCAGTTTATGCACGGTTCCTCCCCCTCCGGTTCAGCATGCCTTCATTAACATTGCGCTGTTGCTCAGCTTGACTTTGGGGGGGCAACTGCCTCCTGCTGAATATGGCAGAATGGCGCAATTTTGGACTTGCGCAGGCGCAACCTCTTTGAATATCCAGCCCATTATGTGCAGCTCCAACCCAGTCAGGCAGGATGCTTCAGCAGGACCTGCACAAGGGTACCAAAAGGGCATGTGCGGCCCAGTGCAGGGGACCAGGTTGGGACACCCACACGCAGAGGAGAGCTTCAGATAATTCCACTGGGAGCCCTGAGGTATGACTGGCTGCATATGCAGCAAAATATGTAATGAGTTGTTTTTGTTTACATTTGGATTTTTTGACATATTCTGTTTATATTGGAAATGCATTCAATTCATGGATAATGCATTTACAATGTAAATAGAATCTTTCCAAAAGAAATCCAGATGTAAACAAAACTTAGAAACACAGAATTTGACGGCAGGTAGGACCGCTGGCCCACCTAGTCTGCCCATTTTCCTACCGAACAGATAAGCTGCAGATCCTAGTTAACCAACAGCTTACTTCCTCTTACCTGCCCCTAGCTAAACTTGCTCATTTAAATATTTCAGCATGATGCAGCCAAAGGTGTTTAAAGACTCCATTAGGATTTCTTTTGGTTTAAAACTAAAAACATTTTTAGATTTATTAAAAATCCAAAAGAAATCCAGGATTAAAATGTGCATATTTGTTCTTTAAATAAAGCCAAAAAGAAAAAAAATCCATTCAAAAAGTTTTTTTCACTTTTATCCAGCCAGAAATACAGAGGATTAAAATTAGCATATTTTGTTGCATATACAGCCAAAACTAAGCCATTCAAAGATATGAAATTACCATACAGATTTTGCTGGACTAAATAGTTTCAAGTGAACTTATAGGAATTTAAATCTTAAGAAAAGGTAAAACTAAGTCTGTGTTAATCCACAATGTTTGGTAAGGGAAGAGTATTTTCAGATTTAAAGGTGGGGGAACCAGGGGCACTGAAAGGGTGGTTACATGATGCTAGAGGAGGTGGTATCTATCATTGAGGTCAGTAAGCAGCTTCAAGGGAGGGTTCAAACTGAGGTCAACATATGGTGTGGGTGAAAGGAGGAGGAGGAAAAACAGAAGCAGGTAGGAGGGGCAGCTGCGGTGTAAAAGTCTGATGTTCTGCACACTTGAGCAGACTAGATAGACCGTAAGGCCAGTATCTTCTGGAAAGTTCATATGTTTGCATTTGCACAGCACTTAAACTCGCCCAGCAGCACTAACAATATTCAAAGAGATGGTGCTCATTGACTGAGTGGTGCTATCTGAATATCAGTCCATATTTGCACAGCGCTAAATTGATTTGCGCTGCCAGTGCAAAGCACAGACCAAGGCTGCATGTGGCCACATGAGGCGGTGCTACCAGAAATGGGATAGTGCCCAAGGCTCCTGTGGGCCATATTTAGCCTAGCATTCAAATGAACTCATGGGGCATGCAAGGTGCTAAGGGTCACTTGTATGCCCATTATGGCTAATTTTATGGGGCACACCAGCCCTTTTAGCACCCCAGTCCATTTCAAAATCACTTCTTGGTGGTCCAGTGGCCCCTCCATCCGATCACGTATGTGCCACTTAAATGCTCTCTGCGCGCCTGGTCGCCCTGTATACCACTTTGTGGATATTCCTGGTGGTCTAGCAGTTTGGGTTCCCTCTCCAATCATGAGGTACACCTCCTTGTGATATTCCTAGTGGTCTAGCATCCCCACCACCACCACCCCAACTGTACACACCATTCACCTGCTGAGGACCCCCCCCCACGCACTCTGACTCCCCTTCCCGTGAAAGCAGTGGCAAGCACAGCAATCCACATCTCCTCAAACAGCTGCTGCCTGACAGTCATGTACATTTCATTGCTTTTATGATCAATTTCAGCCCATCTATCCCATAAATTTCTAAATACATTAAGACCCTTAAATGTCCCATCTGCATTTTTAGCCTACCTAAGCCAAAATTATCAAGCCTGCAGACACATTAGCCAGACACCTAAAACTTTTTAAATAAGGAAAATGCCCAAACTCCTATAAAATATTAAGCACTGTGCCTTTAACTTTCTTTTTGTGAATTGTTACTGTAAGCTAAGTTTTCTTTTGTGCAGTCCTCATATAAAGGTCATTGCCTGTACTTTTGTATGTGTGCTGCTGAGGTCTAGGGTGGTTGTTGCTGTAAATTAAAACTACTGAGCCAGACTCATGGGCTTGTTTTCTTGTTAATGATATTTTACTGAAATAAAAGGTAAAACAGTTAAAATATCTGCCATACATTTACAAGAAACAATTCCACGATGAGCAGATTCTGCAAGATTTGGATGCATAGGACAATTGGAAATTCTAATAGCTAACACAACATTAACCCAAGTGCTTGAAATTCAATGGTTGGCTTCCAGCACTGAACCCGGACAGGACAGAGTGCTACTTCCGTTAGTGCTGCCTACAATGTTAGAATTTACTTCGGTGCTATTCTAATGGCTGGAGGAGCAGACAGTGCCTTAGAGGGATCTGCACAAGTGAGAGAAGGCAACAGTGAGGTAATTTATTTATTTATTATTTTTTTTTTTAAAGCAGTCTTTTGCTTGTTTACACTGTGGTTTAGTCACTTGTCCAGCAGTCAAACTGTGGCCTGTAAGCAGAGAAAGGAAAAAAAACAAAAAAACTGCAGAATTGGTGTCTGAGCATAGGTAGGCTTTTCAGCAGCAGCTTACTTGTGTGTGCATTTGGTCTGCTTAATTAGCCTGCTACTTACAAGCAGTCCTTCCCTTCACCCCTGCACATTCCAGCGTAGTGCTTTCTTTAAATCGCTGTTTCATGGGATATTTATGGCAAGGCTTGGAGGAGGTTTATTTTTATTAGTAGCAGTTTGTTGCCATGGAATATACTGGTGAGCCTTGCTGGCAAATATAAATGAACTTCTGCTTGAACTGACTGTCCCAGAATTCAAGGTAGGAGAAAATGTATCCAGTCTTCATTTCCAGATCACTGTTCTGTCTCCAATTTAGCAGCTATAAAATATGGTTTCCAGAGTGAAACTTCTGGTGAAATGTATGTATTTAGGTAGAAGACGATGAGAAGACTGTGTAATTTAAATTAGAAGACTCTTTTTTTTGGGGGGGGGGGGGCAATGACATTGCTGTTCTCCTGACAGCTATCTGGGTTTTGATGCATTGGGTGGGGCTCACTAAGTATCCACCTTCTCAATGTGCAATATGCCTACTCTCAGGAGTTTGTGGTGAGTGTCCCACCCTGGAACCCATATATTTACCAGTAGCACACTGAAATAGTGTGCAAGCTAGTGTTTGTAGCAATAATAATACAAATGAAGGTAGGGACAGGACAAGATTAGCATTGTTAGATCACTGAATTGTAGGCGAAACCCAAGTTCAAATCCCACTGTAGCTGCTTGCATGTGGCCCTGAAAAGTTTACACCTACCAGTGCGGCCATCTGTCCCTCCCAGTTAAATAGCAGTACAGAGCTAGTGTCCCACTGTAAATGTGAGCCTACATGTTTGTTTGGCTATTCTGTTTTCATAACTGACGTAGGTCAAAAGCAACCTAATTCTACCCTTCATGTGCCTCAGTTTCTATTATCTGCTCCAGACACCAAGTTCAAAGGAACAGAGTTTTCTTTTACTGAGGGGACATATGAGCTCAGATCAGTCCCACCTTCAGTTTTTTTTTCTTTCCCTATTTAGCACTGACAAATGCACAGTATATATATATTTTTTCCAATAAGTATTTTAGCTCCACTCCTCCTGATCTGTCCCCTTCTGAATGGTCTGTGGCTTTTACGATAGGCAGGAAAAATGGGCAGAATGGATGGACCAAGTGGTCCTTATCTGCCATCAGTTTTTTTTATGCATTTGTGGGGTCCCCATCCCTGTCACCCAGATTCTCTTGTACACCCATCATCCTGTACCACAGAACCATAGAAATATTCAGTAAGCAGTGCAGTGTGTGCATGGGGGATGGGTTGCCATCCAGCTGCAGTCAGTCCCCCCCCCCCCCTTTTTCTGTTTGGGACCACATTGCGGTAGTGACACATTGCGCTCCATTGTTCTGTGCAACAGGACTGTGGAAGTGCTCAGTCAACAGTGCAGTGTCTGCAGGGAACTGGGCTGCCATCCAGCCAAAGTCACACTTTTCCCGCCGGGACCACGTGTGGACAGTAACTCATTAGGGCTGGACTGCTTGGCCAATGTAGTCTGCCCATGAAATCTCCCTATTAGTGCTCCCCAAGCACCTATTTGGGGTGGGGGTCATCCACGCTCCTCACTTACCTGTTATACCCATGTGTTCATCCCATGCATTTTTATTTGCAATATGCTATGCTTTTTTTCATGCTGCCATACCTCTCAGGAGCTCAGCCCTACTACTTCTGTTTACCGTCCTCCCCCAAAATGGTAGTCCAGTCCCAGGCTTACCCTCTACTGGCAGTGGCTTTCAGCCATACCAGTTTTCACAGACTTTAATTCAGGAGCCTGGCAGGCACGCCCACCAGAAGAACCCCTGGGTTGCCCCCCCCCCAAGGTAGGGCCACAGGATTGAACTGCACCGGTGGAAACACATTGCTCTGCCGCTCAGCAGGGACTTAGAAACATGGCCCAGTGATGGGGAAGTGGGCGCCTAGTAGGGACCTAAGAACAAGGCCAGGTGATGGACAGGTGGGGCATCATTGAGGGAGCCAGCAGCATTTTTACAAACTTTCGTCCCTGGGAACGGGGTGCACAGCAGCAGCGCCATGAACTTTGAAAAGAGACCAGGAACACTGAAGCAGTCACAGCATTCCCCCATGTTGCCTCCGTGACCACAAGTACTGTGCCAAGAGTATCAGGGTGGCTCGGGGCTGAGTTTAGTGTGTGTGTGCATGCTGTCTGTGGTATAAGTCCAGCAGTGACTTTGTAAAGCAACTACTTTTCGTTAAAATTGCCACATTTTAAAAAGTACGTGAGACTGCAGTTATAGTCCAAAATAAGTGTTTATTTCATGATTTAAACAAATCAGTACTAGGCAAAATACTTTTATTACATAACGAAACACTGACAGTACTCAATGAAGCAACCCCCATTAATTGAAAAGCAAACTTCCATGTGAAAAGTGGAGTGATTTGAATTTAAATACTAGACATGGATATTTAAATTTCTCAAGTGGCCAGTACTTTTCATAAATAACCCACCTTTTGGGAACTCGGTGGTATAAATGTTCTTTTCCATTGCTAACTGATATGGAGAATGCCAGTGGAGCGGGAGCAAACCGCATAGAGGGAATGTCTGATCGCCTTCTCTTATGAGCAGGAGGCACTCGTCATTTTAGCTTCTGCTGCCACCATCTGAAACCTTCAGTTCCCCTGCACAGTGTTTACCTGACGGTGGAAGGCTGGAGGAGCACAGATGTGTGGAAGTGCATGTCTTTTAAAGTTCCTCTGGCAAAACTGAGGATCCCCCTGTGCACCAGGACCCCCAGACCACTAAATCGAGGTCAGGACACAGACAAGGGACCTGGGAGGCTGCAAAAGCTGTTTTAAAAAGCACATGTAAATAAGATAGCAGTTGGCTGCTGGGAACTGTAGTCTGCACTCCCCAAACCTACATTTCCTAGCCCCCAAGAGCAGCAGTGCACCCTGCTTCTCAACCTTATATCACCGAAATGAGGGTCATGGACATTTTCTGGTAATCATGTTGAGGGACATCAGACCTTTAGAATGTCGGACACCTCCTCAAACCCTAAAAGAACAAGTTCTGAGCACTGTGGGAATTGTGTGTACTTGTACAATGTTTATTTTTGATTCACCATGTTACCATATGATTTTTCGCTTTGATGTCTTAATTTACATAACGTTCTCTGTGTGTGCAGCAGCTTTTCAGTAATGGACAGGGCACTTAAGGGGTAAAATGAGGGATGTACCTCGTAATAAGGGACACTTGAGAGGTATGAATGCCATTTTTATTTATACAGAAGTCCACCACTATAGACAAAGGGGTTTTAGCTGAGCCCCCTTCCCCAAACCTCACTCTTTTGATTGGGTTTTTGTTCTTTTATTACGTTTTTATTTTTAATTTTTTTGAGGTCTGATAGTACAGGGGTTCTTAAACCTTATCAGATAAGTATATTTTTATATCTTTCCTGTCCCTTCCTCCCTTCTGAACACCCCTAAAGAGCTGCAGATCCTTTCTGACCCCTTTTCTATCTTTTATTTTACAGTTAGTGTACATTACACATTTGGGCACCTACTTATGGCTCCCTAGGGCAGGTAAGTCCTATATTTTACTTATTACTAAGCTGTTGGGATGAACATATTATGGAGACTATGAGGGTGTCCAGTCTGCCACAGGCTAAGGAGTCTGGAGGGAAGACTGCAGTGCCTTGGTAGCGAGCTGGAGAGGGTTCTGGCAGAGAGAATGAGAAGAGGGCCAGGAGGGCATCACCAGGGGGTAATGGGAGGGAGCATCAGGAGAAGGACATGAGGTGGAGAGAGGGACAGAGAGGGCGTGCAGTTTCACATCTGATAGGGGTCAGCGTTGAAAGCAGGTCAAGGGACAGGAGGAAGAGTCCAATGCAGGACAGCATGGTGGTGGCAGGCAACAGGTTTGCCGAGCTGACAACAGTGGTGGAAGAGGGGAGTTAGGGAGCACCAGGAGAGGAGCAGGGGGAGGAATGGAGGGAACAGGGGTGGGTCAGGCAGTAAGAGGAGGGTAGCAGGGGAGGGGCACAGCTGAAAGGAAATTGTCAGCAGTAGGGTGCAGGAAAGGGACACTGCTGATGGTCAAAGGTACATAGCTAAAGGGGACAGGGGCCAGGGCATGAGGGGAAGATAGATGGTAACATGGGACCAAGGGATGGGCAAGGGAATACATGTCAGGAGGGGAGAGTGGGGGGTCATGGGGTGAAGCATAGTGACATAAATGGGCAAGGAAGGGCAGATGTTAGTAATGGACAAGGAGGTTAAGGGGGAGGGGTGGAATGGAGCTGTGGAAGGGGGTGTGCTAGTGGTGGGGGACTCTGTACTTAAAGGGATCAGATAGGACAGTAAGGAGGAAAGACATAGTCTAATATGGGCCAGGTGGGTCTATTCCCAGGTTGGTGGCAGGCTGGGCAGGCCATTCTCAGCTGCACAGGGAGAGGACTGAGGAAACTGCATGTTGTGGTGCATGTAGGTAAGAATCTCTTCTCAGAGGAGACAGGGTAGTAAAGGGAGATTCAGGGAACTAGGGAAACGTGTGCGAGGAGGAGGGGAAATGGTGGCCTTCTGGGAGGTGCCCCAAACCCTGTGCAAGTATTGAGAAGAAGGGAAGAATGGGGAGCTCAACACCTGGTTGCAGGAATGGTGTCATGTCAAGGGTATGGGGTAGGGGCTGGGCCAGTAATACCCTGTATGCAGGGGACAGGTTTCACTTGAGCAAGGAGGGAGGAGTATTGAAGCAGGGCATGGAGGGTACATAGCAACAAGGGTGGCTTTAAACTAGGAAGGGGGTGTAGGGTGGAAAGCTGGTGAGGCAGGGTTTCCAGTGAGGAAGGCAGATGAGCCTCTCCCAAAGCTACAGGAGGTCAGCAGGGGTAGGTGCAATGGGGGGTAAATCAAGGTGGGAAGGGCTAGAGGAGGATGGAGAGTAGTGTCACTAAATGCGAGGAGCCCGGAAAGAAACCAGCTGAGTTGCAGGCTCTCTTGGCTGTGGGGCAGGTGGACATTGCAGCCATAATAGAAACTTGTGTCACACAGTACCAGGACTGGGATATGATGATCCCTGGATACAGGCTGTTCAGGAAGGACAGGGCAAACGGGAAAGGTGGAGGGGTGGCAGTCGATATAAGGGAAGAGGGGGGAGGAAAGGCAGTAGAGACCCTGTGGATGCAGTTTTAGGATCCAAAGGGCAGGGTACTGAGGATGGGGGTAGTATGGTACGCGAGGAACTGGCAGGTAGCCTAGCAGCACCACTGGCTGACCTGTTCAGTACCTCTCTGCACACAGGATGTGTCCCTCAGGACTGGCGGTTAGCCCACGTGGTGTCTATTCAGAAAGGTGGTCCAAGGGATGATCCAGGCAACTGCAGACTGGTGAGCCTCACATCAGTTGTGTGTAGCTCATGGAGACTGTCCTTCAGGAGAGACTGGTAATTTGGAGGACACTGGGCTCCAGGACAGGCAGCAGTATGGGTTTTCTCCAGCAGGTCTAACAGACAGACCCTGATTGAGTACTATGAATGGGTGGTCAGGGAGCTGGACAGGGGCAATGCAATGGATGTCTTATACTTGGACTTCAGCAAAGCCTTTGTTTCAGTGCCACATGGGAGGCTAGAAGGAAGCTCAAGATGCAGGGTGGGTACCAATGTAACCCCTAGGTGGTGTGCTATCCTAAGGGCTACTACCCCTGCCTGCATGCCTAAGGCACAGGTTGTGGGGTCTGAGCTCATTGAATGGGTGCCTCCATCCTGAGGAATGGCTCTGGGGTAGAGTGACTGCTGTTGGTGTAGCCCTACAGGCTGCTACAACCCCACCGACCCTCTAGTGGCCTAAACAATATAGCAGCAAAACATTCACATGTACTATATGGCAGTAATGCCTTGCTCACCCCTGCACTTACCACAGAGCTGGATCCTCTGCAGTTTCCATGTAGACTACCTGTAATGCAGTAGTTCAATGGCAGTACAATACCCCCACCAGAAAGGTACAGACTAGCCAGGTCAAATGCAGGAAGAACAAAATCTGATTTATTCAGCACAGCATCCTCTCATAGCTAATGCTCAACAAGTGAGTGCTGCTTGCAGAGAGATTATTTTAGTTAAGATCAACTAGTGAATAATAAATGTTGTACTAATACTCAATTCTTGGATAACTGCAGAAACTATTAAGAATTGGTTAGTAATAGGGTGAGCAAAAGAAGTTAGCCACTAACTCATTTGCATGTGAAAAAAATCAACCAAAGCAAAATGAAGGAATAATTGAACATCAATTAGTGATTTCAGACAGTTGAGCATTAGGCCTATGTTTTGGTAATCCTGTGTGCTTTACTGTAGACCTTGTTACACTTGTTTGATTGTTTTAGGGATGACCCCTAGGTCTGTTTCCTCAGAGGTCATGCCCAGCTTTACCCCATCCACTGCTCTGTCAGGGTTCTTGTTCCTTTGTGCATCACCTTTCACATTTTTGCATTGAATTTCAGCTACCAAACCTCTAGACACCTCTCTAGCCTTTCCATGTCCCTCTGCAGCTCCCTAGCCCCTCCTGACTCTCTGCCCTGCCACAGAACGTCGTGGTGTTTGCAGCGAGACACATTTACCCTGGGTTGCTCTCCTCCCGTTGCTGATGAACATATTGAAGACTGCTGAACCCAGGACTCATCCATGTGGCATCCCACTGGTGACCTCCTGCTCTTCTGATTGGATTTCATAACCGTAGCCCTCTGCTGTTTCTTTTAACCAGTTTCTCACCCATCTTTGTTCTTTGCTGCACTCAAGCCAAGTCAGACTTTATTTTTAAAAAGCACTTTTCAAATGCCCAAGCACTTGCACAAAGTAAAAGCAGAAATCTACTCACAATTAAAGACGCACAGATTAAACAACCCAGCTCCTCAGTCTTTTCAGCAACCTTCTGTGAGGCACTGAGTCAAACCTTGCTGAAATCGAAGTAAAATTCCAGAGCATGGCCTTTATCCACTACCCTCATTACCCAATCCAAAAATACTGTCAGGTTGGTCTCAAGATCTCCTGCCACAAATCCCTGCTGTTTACCTGGAGTCCACTATTTTGCAGGTAGCTCACAAGGTCCTCTGACTAGTGTGTCTCCTTCAGTTTACCCACAATTGAGGTAAGACTGACAGGCCTTTAGTTACCAATTGCTCCTTTTGGGCCCCCCATAATTTATGGAGTGGGACTGTCTGCAGCTGTGTTTTTTTTTTTTTTTTTTTTTTTTTTTTTTTTTTTTTGTGTGTGTGGTTTGCTTTTGTGTTTCCCTTCACTTGATCCCCTCTGCAGTACACAGCTATCTTCCTTTGCTTCTTTGATTTATTCTCCTGGTTTCTCTTCTTCTCATTTGTACTCTGCCCATTCTTTCTCCTCTTGTTTTTCCTTGTACCTTGTGAAGGCCTTCTTTTTGGCTCTCTCAGCTTCCCTGGCCTTTCCAGAGAACCCTATTGGTCTCTTTTATCTGTCTCTTTTGAGTACTGTTCTCATACATGACTTTGCATTCAGAAAGGCCCCCATCTTTCTTCCACATCCCTGATGCTGTTTACTCTAACATGTCCCAGACCAGCTCCTTCATCTGGTTGAAGTCTGCCCTTCTAAAGTTTTATTGATTTATTTATTGTAATGTTTCACCAGGGAAGGCACCAACAACATGTTCGCCTCCTGGGGTACAGTTGGGTGAAGAATTAGACATATAGTTTAACATTTAACATATCTGTTTAATTTCTCTCTGTTATATTTGTAACAAGATGTACAGGTAAATATGAAATCATAGTCGCATTTGTGACATGATATACAGTTAATATATCATACGTGTGGAATATCGTTTTAATTACAAGTGGCATATCGAGGAGCATAATGTAGCCTTGGAACCAACTTCTTGCAGGGATGAGTAACTGTTGAGAGGCAGATTATGTAGCAGTTATTGAGTGAATGAGGTCCAGTGGGGAGACATCAAGGAGGGTAGAGGGGTAGACAGGGGAAAACAGCTGGGGGAAGAAAGGCTAAAGATGGGGGGGCATTACCAGAGAAAAGTGAGCACAGGAAAAATCAGTTGAGGGCAAGTTAACACAGGGCTAGAGCAATCTGGGAGCACTTCAGACAGAACAGAGTGCAAATTATTAGCTCAGGTGTACTAATTTCTTTGATTAGTGCAGCAGTTAGAGAGGGGACAGGAGAGGTGGGGGAAGGGAAGGATGAGTCGCACCTGAAACTGGCCCTTCAGAGTGCAGAGATTGCTGCCAGTGGCAGAATGAGGCATGTACTTAGAATAACGGCAGGAGTAGGCAAGGACAAGTTGGGTAGAGATAGTAGAGGGGTAGTGAAGGAGGAGGAGGTGGAAGAAACTTGCCTAAGACTAGGCCTTTTCAGGATGCTGAGAACCCTGCCAGAGAGCGGAGTCCAGCAGGACGAGAAGTGTAGCGAGATGGAGGGAAAGGGAGGGAAAGAAGTAATTTCCCAGTGCTGGACCCCTCCAGGATGCAGAGAACCCTGCCAGGAAATAGAATTAGGTGAGGACAAGTTGGACAGAGAAAATGGGGAAATAGAAGAGGAAAGGAAAAGAGGAGGGAGGTAAGAAACTTACCCGAGATTAGACATCGCCAGGGTGCTAAGAATCCCAGCAGAGGGCAGGTTTAGGCAAGGACAGGTTGGGTAGAGAGAAGGAGGCTTGCCCAGTGCTAGACCCCTCCAGGATGCTGAGAACCCTGCCAGAGATCAAAACTAAGCAGGGGCAAGTTGGTAATGGAAAAAAAAGGTTGGGGATAGGAGTGAGGGGGTAAGCGGTGAAAGGAGAGCATGCTGAGAAGTGGGCTCGGGGAGGAGGAAGGTTTATTCAAACAACATGAAGTCTTGCTGTATTATGACACATGCAGCGAGTCCCAACCTTCGAACTGCTCCGGCGGTGAGAGTTAACTTTCCATGCCAGGTTTGGAACTTTGAGCTCGAGCTTGGTCTGTTGTTCTTCAAACTCAAACCCGTCAGATCTTTACGAGCTAAACTCACTGAGGTCCGGTGTGGAAGCTGTAAACCTACACTAGCCAACTGGCTACTAAACACACCACATTTTTTGGTCCCAAAACAAAGACTCAAGTCAGGAGACCCAAAAAATGAAAAACACCACAATTCACCCCAAAAGGATGGGTGAAACATGTAGGCATCACTGAGCTGAACACTGCACTGCCCACCCACATCCCAAAACAAAGGTTCTGAGAGGGGCAGGGGGTCATAATATGCAAGACTCCATTAGAAGAAACAACATTACTAAGGTGAGTAATTTTTTCTTCCAAACAACATGAAGTCTTGCTATAGTATGACATATCGAGACTACACAGCAGTACCTCCATGGAGGAGGGACAGAACCTACTTAGGAAATAGGCTCTGAGCACAGCTGTGTCAAGCCGAGCATCACTCCTAGCCTGGATGTCCAGGGTAATGCTTGGTAAAAGTATGAACTGTTTTCAGGTAGCTGCTTGACATATTTCTAGGATAGGGATGTCCCTGGCAGCAGAAGAGAAGCAGCTGTACCTCTGGTACGGTGAGCCCTCAGCCTGAGGGAGGAACCTCCCAGTTTTTCATAACAAAATTGGATACAAGAGACAATCCACCTGGCAATGGATCTTTTAGTGGCAGGTTTCCTTTACTAATCTCACCATAAGTGAGGAACAGCTGGAGGAGTCAAACCTGTGACCCTTGGTATATTCTATGTAGTAACTAAAGGCCCTTTGACATCTAAACTGTGCAGTCTCCTCTGCCCAGAGGAGGAATGGTCAGTGAAGTACAGGGAGAGACAGATTGATTGATTAAGGTGGAAATCTGAAACCACCTTAGGCAAGAACTTCCTGTTAGTTCTGAGGACCACCTAATCCCTATGAAAGGAGATAAAAAAATCAGGCTCCACTCACAAGGCTTGTAATTCACTTATACATCTGGCAGAAGTGATGGCTACCAAGAACACAGTTTTTCAAGTCAAGTACTTAAGCTCTGCTGAAGACAAGGGCTCAAAAGGGGGTTGCATAAGCTGAGCAATGCAAATATTGAGATCCCAGGCAGGGGCAGGGTCCCTGAATGGGGGGTTGGTGTGAAGCAACCCTTTGAAAAACTTGGAGAAAACAGGATGGGTTGAAAGAGAAGAGGGTTTACCTGCTGATAAGAAAGCAGACAGCTGCCAGGTGCACTTTTAGGGTAGCTGGTCTCGGCTCCAAAGTATTTATGAACCATATAGTCCAGGACCGTGGGTAAACCAGCAGATTCTGGGGAAATATGCTTTGCAGAGCACCATATAGAAAATCTCTTCCATTTGGAATTGTAAGTAGCCCTGGTGGAAGGCTTCCTAGAAGCCTTCAGGATATCCAGTCACCTTGGGAGAGGTGTAGGTCAGCAACTAACTCTTCAAGAGCCAGGCCTTGAGATTGAGAGATGACACGCTCAAGTATTCAAACCTCCCTGGGCACAGGTTAACAGATTGTGATTCCTAGGAAGACACAGGGAAGATGGATTTAAGGACATAAGGAGTGGGTACTAGGCTGTCTGGGCCAGTCTGGAGCAATCGGGATCATTTTGCAGGGTTGAGATCTGATTTTGACTAGCACTTTGAACAGAAGAGGGAAGGGAAAGGGTATAGAGAAACTTCCTTCCCAACTGAGAAGGAAGGCATCCAGGGGACTGAGTCCTACACTGGGGCCGCAAAAAAAAAAAAGGGGGGAGTTGGTGATTGTTTGGGGCTGCAAAAGATCTATCTGGGGTGTGTCCATCGACAAATACCACCTCCAGTACTAGGGGATCCAGAGCCCATTTGTGATGGCCCTGGAAATCCTGCTGAGAGCATCTGCCAGGACAATGTCCTTGCCTGGAAGGTGAACTGCTGCAAGGGAGGTGTTCAGAGACTAAGCCAGAGACCAGAGTGCCTTGCTTGTTGATGTACCACATTGTGGTGGTATTGTCTGTTCTGACCTGAATAACTTTGTTCTGAACAGATTTGGAAAAACTTGAAGTGCTAGAAAAACTGCTCCGAAGTTCCAACAGATTGATATGGAGCAGAGATTCCCGAGGGACCACAATCCTTGGTAGTGAGGCTGCCATGTGACTCCCACCCCAAGAGGGATGCATCTGTAGTAAGGATTAAGGAGCCAGACTGAGGGGTGAAGGAGACCCCTGTCTCCAAATTGCCCTAGTCCTGCCACCACTGAAGGGCTTGGATCAGGGTTCGAGTCACTGTGATTCATTTGGTTCTCAAATGGAACTGGATGCCCTCATCTGATATCTGGCTCCCTGCACTACTGCTGTCGAGCAGCCATGTGTCCCAGGAGCTTGAGAAATGCCTTGCTGGTCGAGAGACCTGCAGGGTGAAGGAGGAATCCCGAGAAATCGGGGTCCTTGCTCTTTCCAGAGGAAGGAAGGCTCTGGATTCTTTTGTGTTCAGTTCTGCACCTATGAAGGTGAGAAGATGGACAAGTTCTAGGACTGACTTTGGAAGATTGAGAAGGAAACCTAGAGAAGTTAGTAGTTGCAGGGTTACCTGAAGATGTAACCTGACTTGGTCTGGAGACTGGCCTACTATGAGCCAGCTGTCCAGGTAAGGAAAGATGGCAATTTTTTTCCTTCTTAAGTGGGCAACTGCTACTGCCAGGCATTTTGTGAATACCCTTGGGGCAGATGAGGCCAAAGGGCATTGCTCTGAACTGGTAATGGGCTGAGGGCAGTTCGAATCTGAGGTACTTTCGATGGGAGCTTCTGATGAGAACATGAAAATGGGCATCCTTGAGGTCCAGGGACACTAGCCAGTCCCCTGGCCTTAAAGAGGGTAAAATAATTCCCAGAATCACCATTTTAAATTTTGGTTTTAAAAGGTGCCTGTTTAGGTACCTGAGATCCAGGACGGGCCGCCATTCTCGTTTTTTTGGGGTAAGGAAGTACCTGAGTACAATCCTTTGCCCTGGTGTAGGTGTGAATCCTTTCCACAGCTCTGAAACCAGGAGGTAGAGACTTCTGCTTCTAGGACAAGAGCCTCTGATGGATTTGCAGGTGGAAATGATCTGGTTCTCATCTTTGGAAATTTTTGAAGCAGAGAACCTAGTCCCTGGTTTACTACTTCCAGGACCTACTTGTCTGATGTTAGAGACTCCCAGTCCTGGATAAAGTAAGCCAGCCTGCCTCCCTACAGGTAGTGGAGAATGGTCCTGGGCACCCCATGGGTGACTGCTTGGAGGGGCTTTAGGCTGAGGGGTGGAGGCAGGTCTGCTTGCACCCCATCTGCCTCTCCTCTCAAAGAACCCCCTCTGTGCATAAGCTGAAGATGAGGCCTGGGCTTGGTAAAAGGCCTGCCCTGCCCCCTCTCCCCGAGGCTGCCTTTGAGGAGTGGCCTGCCTTTCCTTGGCCTGTGCACCCCATAGGTGGTCCATATTCATCCATTTTCTTCATGTAATTCTCGTTTGCTCCCCAAACAGAGTGTTGCTCACAACAGGAAAAATCCATGGCCTTAGTCTGGGTATCCCAGACAGGCTAAAGCATATGAGCCAGCCATTCACGGAGAACCACAGATGTAGCCATGACTCTTGATGACACATCATTAGAGTCCACTGCAGCATGGAATTGCACTTTAGATGCCTCAATACCATCATGCCACCTGCTCCAGCTCCCTGGCATGCTGGCCAGGGATCTGCTTTTCCAGAGCCAAACAGTATCCCATCTGGATTTCCTGTATCTAGCAACACAAGCCATAACATTCGCCTTGTCTGAGTCCCAAAGAATGCTGCCATGTACTGTTTCTTTGTCATGGCATCAACTTCTAGAGTCCTTGTCAGGGGGCTGTAGCCAAGGGAATATTTGCCTTGTCACAGGCTGCAGCCTGTACTACCCCAACATGGCTGCATTGTTGTGTAAAGGAACTCCATCAGAGCCTGATAATGTATATCTTTTGTCCACTCTTTTATCAACAGGAGCTATAGTGTGAGGAGCTTTTAGAATTTTGCAGTCTTTTCCAAAAGATTTATGCAGAGGAATAGACAGTCTCTTAGACTTGGATATCCATCATTTCTACATAGTCAGGCTCTTCTTGATCATCCGCAGCTTCATCCATAGGGAGCTGAAGGGTTCAGCCACTTTTATAAAACATAAAATGAGAAGGGACTCAAAGCCTAGAGGAGACGCTCCTGAAGGTCTGTCTGGAGAGATGTCTAGTTCAGTGGTCACATCCAGACTTTCAAATTCACATTCACTCATACTCCTCTTCCCCCTTCTCCGGTTCATAAAATTCCTCTAAATTATACTCTTGAACCGGTGGAACCGACCGAACCGTACGCTTACCTGATGGTGCCGGTTCGGTCGGAACCGGGGAGAGTGACTGAACAATTTTAATTGCTTTAGCTATTTCTTCAGCGGTTGGAGAGGAAGTTTTGGCTCCACACCAGCTGATTTTCTAGTTCTCTTTGCTGGAACCAACTCCTCAGAGTCGGCTCTCCTTTTGCCCGAAGTCTGGCCCTGGTCAGAGGGCACTCCCTCTGGTTCGGTTTCAACCGAACCAGGCTGGCCATCTGGTTCAGCCAACCTTTTGGCTCCCTTTCCCTGAGCCTACCAACTCTTATCCAGGGTAGCTGCAGGAAAACTTTTACAAATCTGGCAGTCTGCATTGAGGTGGTCAAACATCAGACAAAAAACACAGGTGGTGTGGGGGTCAGCCTTGGCAAAGGCTTCCCCACAGACACTACAGTGTTGGCAAACACAGTGGGCCGGTTTTCTTTTGGGTTTCAGACATAGTGCCAGCCTATCCAAAATTTGCTCGTTGTAGGCAATCCGCCACAAGACTCCCTTATCGGTTCCCCAAATCAAGGCTACAGGTCGTCAGAAAACCGTAATGAAATTTTTTTTTTTTTTTTTTTAGAACCGATAAGAGTCTGAACCGCACTTGTAAAGATAGATAATGTATTAGAAATAACCTGATCGGTTTAAACCGAATGATAAAACCGCTTACAAGTTCCACACAGAAGTAAATGCAAAACCTATCTAGTACTTACAAATACCACATAGAGCTTGACCCGACCCGTTGCCAGTTTAAATTCGGTTAAAAAAATGAAAACTTATACTTTAACCGAAAAAATGAACAGCAGAAGGAGAAATCTCCGAGCGACTGTTCAGTGAGGTGGAGCGACAGTTTGAGTTTGAAGATATAATATAGCAAGACTCCATTAGAAGAATCAACATTACTACAGGTAATTTTTGTCAACTCTCTCACTGGCCTCTTTCCCCAACCTAATTTTAACTTCAACCTTGCTGTTACGCACTCTGCTTATGCCAGTCCCCTGCTCAGAGGTAGTTCCAGCTAGGTTCTCACCTGCTCTCCCTTTCTGTGGTGCCCATAGACCCATCTCCCACAGTCCGCTTAACCTCCAGTGTAGATGTCAACTTCAGCCCCAGGCACTGGCCCTCCTTTCTCGTTGGATGAGGCTATCACCCTTGAAAAGCCTCCTGTCCTAGAACCCTTACAGTCACCCTCCTTCTGACTCCATACCTTCAACCACCTATTAAACCTCAGTCTTTTTCTCCTCGCTTATCAATTCCAATCCCCCATTCAACACGAGGACCACGTAAAAGGTTAGGAAACTGAGTGTACCTTAAGTCTGTCCTGCAGCCTGTTAAAAATTTACTTCATTGTCACCATAGGCTGGTTTGCCAGGTCATTACCGAGTGTATCAGCACCCCAGTTTTCTTCTCTCCCCCTGCCATCCTCCCTGTCCTATCTGTATCCTCTGATGGCTATGCACCAGGAAGGCATCTGACCTTTTCAGTCCCTTCCCACTATCTTCTCTAGTCCCTAATCATGGAGTCCTCATTCACTAGAGACTCTTTACTGGCTTCCTCCTGCCCAACCCCCCACTCCTGTGTCACCAAGTCATCCTGCCCATTTACCCCGGTTGACTCAGGAGTCCACCCTTATGGAGTCTGGTACAGGAGCCTCCTTCATGGGTGCAAAGAGATTTGCTGTCTGAATGTTGCAAGATTGGTCGAAACCCTTGTGACTAGCTCTCCTATCCTCCCAGTCCCCTACCTCCAGCCCCTGGGCCAGTGGGCTTCTAGGTGAGTGGGTGTGTGGAGAGTGAACCCCACCTGAGCCAGTGCCACAGCTAAGATATCTCTTACTGCTACCAGCTGAGAATGGAGCTCCGCAAAGGTGTTGCAGATAGAACACTGTTCCCTCCCCAAAGCACAACCCTGGAGAAGTGCCCCACAGCCTGCCCAACTGACTTGATCTCCAACGTATCTCGTCTGTATACTGATTCTGTGATAACCCCTAGATCGTTGTTAATAACTTGGATTTTTTCTCTGTCTGCCTGGTACCCTTAGACTAGAACCAAAAATGCCTACCTTACATATAGGAGTTCTGTTGTGTATATGGAGCACTTCCTACACCTCTTACCTAATTCCTTAACCTTGTTTAATTCGAATTATATACTTGTATGATGTATAGAACAAATGCATAAATATACAAGACCATATAAATGCCTATTTCTTAGCTTTTGATAACTGGGTAAGTGCCTTAGCCAATAACCCTGCCTATTTTTAGGCACGACCCGGGAGAGTACAAAATATAGTCTTTCAAACAAGATCAGGTAACAAACACAATCCTGGACAGCTTAGAACAGATATCCACGCAGGGATAGTTGGGGATTAGACATGCCAAGCCCAAACCATCCACACAGGGATGAAAAAGTTGGATGAAAACAAGGCAGGTGATGCACAGTGCATCCATAGCAAATGTCATGGCAAGTAAAGAAGCAAGAGCAGGAAGCCAAGCGAGGTTAGGCACAGTCACAAGTATCAAGTGCATAAAGGTGAGAGAAGTGCATTCTTGAAGGAGAGGTGAGGAGCACTTTAAATGGGAAGGAAGGGAATTCCAGAATTTGGGAGCGAAATGGGAGAATGCTTGCTCACCCATTTTAGTTGAGCAGTGCGGGACTGAGAGCAGTGGAGAGTTTGAAGACTAACAGAGGGCGGGAGTGAAGCACGGGGATAAACCTAGCCGCTAGAGAGTCAGGGCAGGGATTTCTGGTCATAGATTCGATGAACATCCCAGTGAGTAAGAGCAGAGGAAATTGGAGATGGCCAGATGGCAGAGAGGCGAGGGCAGATGGGCAACCCTGTAATGTAATGTGGTGTGTCCCACTAGCGAAGAACACCAGCATTGGTCTGGAAAAGGACAGGAGAGAGCGTGTAGTAGTCTTGGGAGCAAGACACCCCTAGTGACAGAGACCCTGGCAGCAGGGGTGAGGAAGTGATTCACACGGTAGGCAGCATCTATCTTCAAATTAACAGATCCACATACCTCATTTATGAGAGAGGAAGTAAAGTATGGGATCCAGTGTCACTTCCAGGTATTTGAGGGAGTCAGTGGTCAAGTGCGTGACCTGTCACAACAAAGCAGTCAAAGCTTGGGGGCGCACCATGCACTTTTCTATAGGACCCAAAGAGCGTGACTTGAGTCATGGTAAATTTGAGGATTGGGACTTGTATCATCCAAATGTAACCGCAAATCTCAGTATTCTAGAACTCTGTGGTCTGCTACTTCAGATGCATCAGAACTAGAATGCTGTACCAGGAAAGCGGTTTCTCAGCAACTGCTGGATTCTGGCAAAACAATGCTGTCCTAAAATGGTTCTTTTAAGGCCCTGGACACACTACAGAACTGTTTTTGAAAAACATTTTTAAAACCAGTTTAGCTAAACCATTTCAGTGCAGCCACACTACTCGGTAACCACTTTTGATAATGGTTTAGTGTGGCCACACTGCTAGTGTTAAACCTGTTCTCCTTGTAACTATTTTGTGTGAAGTCCAACACACAGAACTGTGCTTGCCTGGACACACTGCAGCTGGAACTGTGTTGGGCCCTGTATACATTACAGTGAAGATTTGTACCGTTTAAATAACTGTTTCAAAACATTTTAAACTTCCACAGTAGCCTGTCCACATTATTATTCAGAGTTTGAACTCGATTGTAATACGGTGAACTTCCATCTCATTAGCAGCGAGTAACGCTTTTAAACTCTGTAATCCTCCACGATTGTAGCATGGTTATGTTGGCACCCTAATTGATGGAAACATAGCATGCCCGTCCCACACCACAAGGTTAACATGCTTTCCTCCTTTAAAACGCTTTTGAAAATGGACTTGAGACTAGTTCGCGGCAGGTTTAAGCATCGGTTTCTTAACACACTTTGAAACCGTGCTTAATGCGGACGGGCGCCTGTGTTTGCGCCGACTTTTTTAAGTGGCCTTGACTTGTACGGGGCCTAAAGTGTTATGCAGGAGGGAAGAGGCCAGAATGTTTTCAGGAGACTGTGCTGCAGCGACCATCAGGAGGGAATTGTGGCCCCGAAATGTCAAGTTCTGTGCCATGAAGTTCCTTGGGTCTGTACTGAAAGAAATGGGGTCCTTCTGCCCTGCAAAAATTGTCCTGTTCCCATTGCTCCATGGAGTGTGACCTTGTTTTATTAATTGAGTTCAATGTTTTTACTTTAACCGTGCCTGGACATTGATCTTGTTTCCTGCACTTTCTAATGAACTAACCAGCTTGCCTCCCCCTGCTCCCAGAGAGAACACTTTCTGCACTAGCCTGCTGCACCACCAGGTCGCCTGCTGCAGTGGCACCATCATAACCCAGGTATGAATGATTTATTCAAGAGAATCTCTCATTAGGCCATGCTGTCCCACCCTCCTTCCAACCTGTGGGCCTGCAACGCTACTGTAGCTTTTGCTGCACCTATCTCCATTCTGCTCTACCTATCACCCTCTGCCTTGCCTGATTTTGCAGAGTGCTGGGTTTTCTCCTGGTTCCCTACATAGAAACATAGACTTTGACAGCAGATATGACCACTTGGCCCACCCAGTCTGCCCATTTCCCTACCTACTGGATAAGCTGCAGATTCTAGTTAACCATCAGCCTGTTTCCTGCAACCCACTATAATTGCTTTGTGTCTGTCCCATGCATGTTTGAATTCCCCACTGTTTTAGACCCAACGACCTCCTCAGGAGGGATGTTCCATGTATCCACCACTCTCTGTGAAAAAGAATTTCTCACATTACCCCTGGAGCCGCCCCCTCTATCTTTAAACTGTGCCCTTGTTCTTACACATCTTTCTGAAAGATGCTACCCTCCTGGACTTTGTTGATTCCTACAGAAGGGTCAGGGAAGCAAAGAGGAGGTGAGTAGCTATATACATAAGGAGTGGATCAAAGCTACAGAACTAAAAATTAAAGGGGAGGACAAGAGGCACTTTGGGTCACCTGGAGATGGGGAATGGCATCACAGTCCGCACAGGGTTGTATACAGACCCCATCTCGAGGGAGGAAATGGACAAGAGAATGATAGAGGACATTCTCAAAATGGCTGAAAAGGGGAGATACTGTTGATGGGGACCTGAGATGCCAGATGTTAACTGGAGGACATGTACTGCAGCCACATCCAAGAGCAGGGTCATTCTCAATGCCTGCAGAGGCAGACCTTAGACAGCTGGTGCTGGAACCCACTCGGGAGGGAGCAATACTAGACCTGGTACTCTCAAATGGAGAGGATCACAAATTTAGATCTGTAGACATCTGGGAACAAGCGACCACTGCACAGTGTGCTTCACAAAGAGCACAGCCATGGAGATAAGCCATACAAAACAAGGATACTGGACTTAGAAGAGCTGACTTTGGCAAATGGGTGAACACCTGAAGAATGCACTAGCAAATGGCCAAATAGGAGGGTGGAAGAACAATGGAGAAAAATCAAAACTGCCATCATAGAGGCAACAAGTCTATGTGTAAAACAAATAAAGAAAACAAAGCGGAGTAAAAAACCACTATGGTTCTCAAGAGGTGGCAGGGAAGTTTAAGGAGAAAAAGGCTGCATTCAAAAAGTATAAGGAATCACAGAAGGAGCACAACAGAGAACTGTATCAATTAAAGCAGAAAGAAGTAGGAAAAGTGGTCAGAATAGCAAAGGCACAAACCAAGGAAAAAATAGCCAACTCGGTCAAAAAGGGGGATAAAACCTTTTATAGGTACATTAGGGAGCATAGAAAGGTTAAGGGAGGGATAGTGAAGATTAATAAAGGAGAGGGGAGGTCGGCAGAGGGAGACAGTGAAAAGGCAGAGATACTGAATGAATACTTTTGCTCAGTATTCACCAAAGAAGATGAGGAGCAGTTACCTAAACCAGACAATAGAAGCACTCTGGGTAGGGGTGTTGACACCAGTCCATTCACAGAAGAAAGAGTACTGAAAGAACTCCTAAAACTCAAGGTGGACAAAGCAATGGGGCCTGACGAGATTCACCCCAGAATCCTAAAAGAACTAAGGGGGGACCTAGTGACACCACTGACCACACTTTTTAACAAATCATGGCAGGATGGGGTGGTACCTGAGGACTGGAGGAGGGCAGATGTGATTCCCCTTTACAAAAGTGGAAGCAAGGCAGAAGCAGGAAACCACAGACCTGTAAGTTTGACCTCAGTGGTAGAGAAAATGATGGAATCACTCTGAAAGAAAGAATTGTTGAGTACCTAGAGGCCAAGGGGCACAGGACCCAAAGCAGCATGGATTTACAGCAGGAAGGTCATGTCAGACTGAATCTAATTGATTTCTTTGACTGGGTGGCCAAAGTAGTAGATCAGGGAGGGCTGTGGATATGGCCTACCTAGACTTTAGCAAGGCATTTGACACAGTCCCACACAAAGATGAATAATCAAGTTAGCCAGCCTGGGAGTGGGTCCCAGGGTGGTAGCCTGGAGCGTAACTGGCTGCACAACAGGACACAGAAGGTAATAGTGAATGGAACACATTCTAAGAAAGGGGTTACTAGTGGAGTACCTCAGGCTCATACTGGGTCCAGTCCTCTTTAACATCTTAATAAGTGACATTGCAGAGGGTCTGGAGGAAAGGTATGACTCTTTGTGATGACACAAAGATCTGTAACAGAGTTGATACACAAGAGGGGTAGAAAAGATGAGAAGGGACTTGGCATGGTTGGAGGAATGGTCAGACATATGGCAACTTAGATTCAATGCAAAGAAGTGCAAGTAATGCACCTGGGAAACAAAACCCAGGAGAAGAGTACACATTAGCAGGGGAGGTACTAACAACAACAAAAATGGAAAGGGACCTGGGGGTAGTCATATCTGATGACCTAAGGGTGGGTAAGCAATGTGAAAAGTCAGTAAGGAGAGCCAGGGGGATACTGGGATGCATAGGAAGGGGCATCACAAGTAGAAAAAGGGAAGTGGTTATCCCTCTGTACAGACAGTTGGTGAGACCCCTACAGAGAGGTCCTCAGAGTATGATCTCCAGTGGGGAACTGAGGAGAGGAGGGGTCACCCACGTTTATATATGAGCCGACATTTGACGTCATGGGCGGCCTCTGGCCGACTGCTTGCAAAAGTTTCCATGTGATCTGGGAGCCTGGAGGCTTACAGTTCCACAGCTGTGGCCTGATGAAAGACAGCCTCTCAAAGATCTACTGTTATGGTAAGTACATCACTGTCCTTTTGCATGGATAAAGATCGGCAACTAAGCTGGGATGACTATAGATGTCCATACTCCACCAAGTTTGTCCATGAAAACACAGGCAACCAGAGAATAGGAATGCCTATTGAAAGTGTTCTCTTGGCTTCAGTCTTGTGCCTTTATTTTCCTTGTATCCTAATGACTTTGCATGTAGAAATTATATACAATTATACTGCGTAATGTCCAGTGTTTTACAGCACTTTAACCATTGCTTGAAACTCTTGGAATGCCAATGTAAATTTACTTAAGTTCTTTAGATCAGTATAATTGATGATACTGTAAATTATGGTTTATCGAGGACCCATGATACTGGAAAACAGGTAACTGGGAAAGGCACAGTGAGCCAGAGCTAGTTTCCAGGTGCACCTTGGAGGTGGAACAAAGGGCAGACAGTGAAGGCCTAAGTCTTACAGGTAATTTAATTGTTAATGTGGGGAAGAATTGAGCCATGCTCATTTACAGTGGCATCCAGAAATATATGTAAAAGATCTTTCAGAATATTAATTTTTCTCTTTCCGTAGCATTTAGGTGTGTATGTATTGTGTGACACTAGTGATTGAACATGACCTATCAGTCCAGTGCATCATGTATGTGACCCTTAAGAACTGTGTTCTCAGCCAGCCCGCTGGTGCATGGTAGAGCTTAGTGTTTACGGTGCCGATGGCCCAGGTTTGGGAGTGAGCTGAGAGCATTGGAAGGTCTGCTGTGGGGGAGAAGGATGAGCATCTGAGTACTGCTCCCCTCCTTCAGGGTGGAGTGGGACAAGGCAGTCAGCAGTAGTCTGACTCCAAGTGGCAGTTGGGAGTTGGTATGCTTGACACATTGAATGCAAAGACACAGGGGCATTGGCACGCTCATGTAGTGGAGTGTGCATGGTATGCCTCTGATGCCATTGCATGTCCATGTGTCGGGTGCAGCAAGAAAGAGTACATTTCTCTCATAAGGCAGCAGGATGAAGCCAGGACCCTAGACTGACTCTATCTCCCTGAATCAGCCCTATGGCGTAGGTCTTGGCGGTGATTCACAAGGTAATGTTGGTCTCTTCCTTACTGGGGGCCACTCCATGAGGGGCAAGTCATGGTCCTCCTGGACTAGGCAGCTGGGAGGGAAGCGCTGGGGTGGAGGATAGCTCCTAGAGACCTGGCCTGATAGGGGTACATCCTTCGCCCTGGCCAGAGTGCCAGAAAAACAACTGGGGGAGAAAAAACTGTTATCCTTATGCTCATTCTCCACATATACATTGGATAGACATAGGGGAATATTAGTAAATGGGGCAGGAAGGAGGAGGGTCACCGGGACAAGTTAGGGTCTATAGATGGCCTGGAGGAACATCTGGGTAGATTGGGTGGGCCAAGTGGTCCTTTTCTACCAAAAATGTCTTTCTGTGTTGCAGTTGTGCCCTGCATCATCTTCTCTGACATGATCGCATAGCGGCGTGTCATTTTGGTGCTGTCTCTGCACTCTCAGGTTGCGTTACCTCCATGGCACTGATTTTACTTTTTGGGCCTGTATATTTAGATGTAATTGCTGCTCACTGCCACAGTGTGTGTTTTCAACTTTCAAATACATGCATGCACCAGCTCTGTGGTGATTCCGCTGCTTTCCCTTACAATGTAGTAAGTGTGTAACCACCTTTATAAACTCCTTTAAAATACTTTACCCTTATTTTATAACAACCTGGACATTTAGGGGACTTCAGGGGATACCTTGGGGACCAGTGCCCTCAGGAGAGGAAAAGAGGAGCACGGGGCAGGGGAACACAGATGTAGTGATAGAGGAAGACAGAGTGAGGGAGGGGCTGCTGGCATTGAAGGTGGAGAAATCAACAGGCCTGGACAGAGTACACCCAAGGGTACAAAAGGAACTGGCTGAGGAGCTGGCAGGGCCACTGGCAGACTCATTTAATAGTTCACTATAGTCAGGTGTGGTATAGCAGGACTGGAGAACAGCACATGTAGTGCCCCTCCACAAAAGCGGTCCCAAGGATGATCCAGGAAATTACAGACCAGTCCGTCTGACTTCCATTGTGGGTAAGCTCATGGAGACCATACTAAAGGAAAGAAGGAAAGGTTGGTGGAATATTTAGAGGAGCATAGCCTCCAGGATGTGAGGCAGCATGAGTTCATTGGTGGGGGATCATGTCAAATGAATCTGACTGACGTTTTTGACTGTGTTGCTAAGAAGTAGACAGGGGCCAAGCAGTAGACATCCTCTATCTTGATTTCAGCAAGGCCTGTGACTCTGTGCCCCACAAAAGGTTGGTCACCGGGTTTGGGAAAAGATGGCCAGATGGGTGGAAAAGTAGCGGAAGGACAGAACCCAGAGGGTGGTTGTGTGGGGGAGAGTTATCTGGCACCAGAGAGATAACTGGTGGCGTCCCGCAGGGCTCGATGCTGGGGCCAGTGTTATTCAGTGTCTTCGGCAGTGACATTGGGGATGGCATTAAGGGCAGAATGTGCCTATTTACAGATGACACCAAGCTCTACTGGAGAGTGGACACAGCTGAAGGATACAGGACATTTAGGAAGATCTGGAAAAGCTGAGAGGTAGTCCAAGATCTGGCAACTTGGCTTCAATACCAATGCAAAGGTATTCATATTGGAGCCAAGAATCCCAGGACAGAGTGCTATCTGGTGAGTCAGAGTATCTGCATCAGAGGAGGAGAAGGACCTGGGAGTTATGCTCACTAGTGACCTGAAGCACTGCATGCAGTGCAAGAAAGCAGCAGCAAAGGCAAACACGATGCTGGGATGCATTATATTGTATGGTAATGCATCTAAGCTATGCCTGTATCTGTTCTCTCAATCCTTTGTATTTTAAACCAGGACCTATTGTGCTAGCAGGTATTCCCATTATGTAACCAGATTTGTATTATGTCTGTCTTTCAACTATGTTTTGTATCCCTGCCCCAGGACGCATCTGGAAACTAGCAGTAGCCTGCTCAGCATGCCTTCCTGGTTAAACGCTAAATAAACATCTAGGGGCATCAGTAGGAGAGAGGAGGTTATACTGCCTTGTACAGGTCACTGGTATGGTTGCATCTAGAGTATGGAGTTCAGGTGCCCACACCTGAAAAGGGACATTAACCTGCTGAAGAAGGTTCAGAGGAGGGCTACAAAGATGATAGTGGGTCAGCAGGGTCAAGCACCTTTTAAAACCAAAGTTCAAAATGGTGACTCTGGGAATTATTTTACCCTCTCTAAGGCCAGGGGACTGGCTAGCTTCCCTGGACCTCAAGGATGCCCATTTCCATATTCTTCTCAGAAGCTCCCATCGAAAGTACCTCAGGTTCGAGCTGCCCTCAGGCCATTACCAGTTCAGAGCAATGCCCTTCGGCCTCACCTCTGCCCCAAGGGTATTCACAAAATGCCTGGCAGTAGCAGTTGCCTACCTAAGAAGGCAAAAAATTGTCATCTTTCCTTACCTGGACGACTGGCTCGTAGTAGGCCAGTCTCCAGACCAAGTCAAGTTACATCTTCAGATAACTAACTGCTTACCTCTCTAAGTTTCATTCTGAATCTTCCAAAGTCAGTTCTAGAGCCTGTCTAGCTTCTCTCCCTCAAAGGCGCAGAACTGAACACAGAGGAAGCCAGAGCTTTCCTTCCTTTGGACAGGGCAAGGACCCTGGTCTCTCTGGCCTCCTCATTCACCCTGCAGGTCTCTCGACCAGCAAGGCATTTTCTGCAGCTGCTGGGACACATGGCTGCTTCTACAGCAGTGGTACAAGGAGCCAGATTTCAAATGAGGGACATCCAGTTCCATTTGAGAGCCTTTCGGTCTCAAAGAAAGGACCCTCTAACCAAGTTGATCCCAGTAACTCGAACCCTGATCCAAGCCCTACAGTGGTGTCAGGGTCAGAACAACCTGAGACAAGGGGTTCCCTTTGTCACTCACTCACTCTTTAATCCTTACTACAGATGCATCCTTCTTGGGGTGGGGAGCTCACATGGGCGACCTCACTACCCAGGGACTGCAGTCCCCTCAGGAATTTCTGCTCCACATCAAATTGTTGGAGCTCAGAGCAGTTTTTGTAGCACTTCAAGCTTTTTCCAGATCTGTTCAGAACAAAGTTGTACAGGTCAGAACAGACAACACCACTGCAATGTGGTACATCAACAAGCAAGGAGGCACTCAGTCTACGGCCTTGTGCACAGAAGCAATGAAGTTGTGGTCTCTGGCTTACTCCCCGAACACCTCCCTTAGGCAGTCCACTTCCCAGGCAAGGACAATGTCTTGGCAGATGCTCTCAGCAGGATTTCTCAGGGCCATCACGAATGGTCACTGGATCCCCTGGTCTTGGGAGTGGTATTTGCCAGATGGGGCACCCAGCAGATAGATCTTTTTGCAGCCCCAGACAATCACCAACTTCCTCTTTTTTGCTGCAGGCCCCCAGTGTTGGGCTCACTCCCCCTGGATGCCTTAGCCCTTAGTTGGGAAAGGAAGTTCCTCTATGCCTTCCCTCCCCTGTTCAAAGTGCTAGTCAAAATCAGATCCCTATCCTGCAGTGTCATTCTGTTAGCTCCAGATTGGGCCAGGCAACCCTGGTATCCACTCCTACTGTCCTTAGCAGTCCACCCTCCCTGTGCCTTCCCAGGAATAACAATCTGTTAACCTGTGCCCAGGGATGGGTTTTGTATCCGAACCGCAAATCTCTCAATCTCAAGGCTTGGTTCTTGAAGAGTTAGTTTGCTGATTTACACCTTTCCCAAGGTGTAATGGATATATTGAAGGCCTCAAGGTAGCCTTCCATCAGGGCTTCTTACAATTCCAAATGGAAAAGGTTTTCCATATGGTGCTCGGAAAAGCATATTTCCCCAGACTCTGCTGATCTACCCTCAGTCCTGGATTATATGGTCCATCTGAATTCTTCGGGGCTGAAACCAGCTACCCTGAAGGTTCACTTGGCAGCTGTGTCTGCTTTTATTTCAGCAGGTAAATCCTTTTCTCTTTCAGCTCATCTTGTATTTTCCAAGTTTTTTAAGGGATTGCTTCACACCAACCCTCCATTCAGGGACACTGCCCCTGCCTGGGATCTTAATGTTTGCATTGCTCATCTTATGCAACCCCCTTTGAGCCTTTGTCTTCAGCTGAGCTTAAGTACTTGACTTGGAAAACTTTCTGGTAGCCATCACTCTGCCAGACGCATAAGTGAATTACAAGCGTTGTCAGTGGAGCCGGATTTTATCTCCTTTCACAGAGAGAAGGTGGTCCTCCGGACTAACAGGAAGTTCCTACCTAAGGTGGTTTCAGATTTCCACCTTAATCAATCTGTTTTCTCTTACAGTGTACTTCACTGACCATTCCTCCTCTGGTGAGAGGAGGCTGCACAGCCTAGATGTGAAGAGAGCCCTTAGTTACTACATAGAGCGTACCAAGGGTCACAGGTTTGACTCCCTCCAGCTGTTCCTCACTTATGGTGAGGTTGGTAAAGGGAAGCCAGCCACTAAAAGATCCATTGCCAGGTGGATTGTCTCTTGTATCCAATTCTGCTACGAGAAGTTGGGTAAAGTTCCCCCCTCAGGCCTGAGGGCTCACTCTACCAGAGTACAGCTTCCCTGGCTGCTGCCAGGGACATCCCTATCCTAGAGATATGTCAAGCAGCTACCTGGAAAACAGTTCACACTTTTACTAAGCATTACTCCCTGGATATCCAGGCTAGGAGTGATGCTCAGTTTGGCACAGCTGTCCTTCAGGAGCCTATTCCTAAGTAGGTTCTGACCTCGGAGGTACTGTTGTGAAGCCTGTATATGATCAATATAGCAAAACTTCATGTTGTTTGAAGAAAAAATTACTCACCTTAGTAATGTTCTTCTAATGGAGTCTTGCTATATTATGACACCCCCGCCCTCTCAGAACCTTTTGTTTTTGGGATGTGGGCAGTGCAGTGTTGGCACTCAGATGCCCACCTTGTTGTTTCACCCTCCTTTTTGGGTGACTTTGTGTTGTGTTTTCATTTTTGGGTCTCCTGACTTGAGTCTTTGTTTTGGGACCAAAAAATGTGTTCTTATGTTTAGTAGCCAGTTGGCTAGTGTAGGTTTACAGCTTCACACAGGACCTTAGTGAGTTTAGCTCAGAAAGATCTGACAGTTTGAGTTTGAAGAACAGACAGAGTTTTCAACCGAGCTCGAGCTCAGTTCCATGCCTGGCATGGAAAGTTAACTCTTTCACCTCCAGAGCAGTTCAAGGTTGGGACCGCTGCATATGTCATAATATAGCAAGACTCATTAGAAGAAACAAAATTACTAAGGTGAGTAATTTTTTCTTTGTTTTTTATTACATCCTGGTATGTATCATGTCCCCAGTTACATGGCCTGTCGCTTTTGTGTCCTCCGTTAAACATGCAGCCTTAACTTTCATGTCCCCCCATTACAAGTCTGATTTTGAGGAGACTTTTTCTCAGGATCTGAAATGGGAGTTATCCTGCAGCATACCACATATTTATAAGGTAAGTGACAGCATAAAACAAGCATTTGTCAATTCCGGACGTTCGCTTGCAGGTATTTGCAGTGGTGTTTGGCACGTATGGTGCTTTACCCTAATGCCCTGTGCGCTTGCTGTGATTTGCACTACAGATTTTCAGCATGACCTTTTTGTTACCCCCACCTTATAAAAGCATTTGAGACCTCTGCTTATGAACAGTACCACTGTCATTTTGTTAATCTGTCCTGAACGTTGAGTTCCCACAGCGACCACACCATTCTGCTCCACATGTGCAAAAACACAGTTCGGGCAGGATGTGAAAAATGGCAGCTGTAGCATTCGTAGGGAGGTGTGAAGGGATGGCAGTGTTGAACATCTGGAGTGAAAATACAACAATTTCTCAAACTTACGAGCGTACATGGAAACTGCACAATGAACGCTCCTGACAGTCATTTTGTGGACTTTGTCACCAAATTTTCAACATAGGCATTTTGGAACCTCTGCTCATGAACAGTGTCACTGTGATTTTCATAATCTGTCCTGAGCATTGATTTCTCACTGTGACCACACCATTGTGCGCTGGATGCAGAAACACATTTCAGCCAGAATGTGAAAAATGTCAGCTGTACTGTTCATAAGGAGGTGTGAAAAATGCCAGTGTTGAAAATCTGGAGAGAAAATATTTCAGATTCTCGGTTGAGTCTGTGTGGAAACTGCGTAACGACGCTTGTAATAGTCATTTTTTGCCATTTTTTCACCAAATTTAAATATAGCCTTTTGGGAGCCCACCTCATTATTTATTTATTTATTTATTTATTATTATTTATTTATTGTAACATCAGTTTAAAACCTTGAGCCAGAGGCTCATTTACAAAGGCACTCGTCAAGGCAGACACAACATACATACATGAGGTAATCCAAAATAATGTACAGTAAAAAGACAAGGCAAGTAGCAGGCAGAGATGAGACAGTCAGCAACAGAAATTAACAATAGGCAAGTGTCACAATTGCAGGCGAATGAGTAACCAAAACACCATTGTCAGTTCAGACATTTTTTTTTTATTTTTATACGTGGGCAGACAGCGGGGGGTCAGGGGCAGTGGCAGGAGTGTGAGACGAGCAAGTGGTTTTTTAGATAGTTTTTGAAGCTGGCGAGTGAGGGGGCGTTTGAGATACCAGCAGGTAGGGAGTTGTACAGGGAGGGGGCTCTATAGAAGAACGCTTTGGCCCTGGGAGGTCCGTACCTAGGGATGACTAGTGCAGTTTGCTGGAAGCACGGGTGTGGACAGTGGGGTTGGAACGACGACTAGAGTTGGCAAGGCCAGGTGGGGATAGACCATGGAGGGCTTTGAAGGTAACTTGGCAAGTTAAGAACAGGACGCGCTCATCGAGGTTGAGTAGGGAAGCCAAGGAGTACAATTGACAAGTATGGGTGAGTCTAGGGGCACTGATGATAAGTCTACAAGCTTTGTTAAGCGTAAGACGAACCTTTTGAAGGGCTGTCGGTCAGCTGCGCCATAAACAGGGAGGCCGTAGTCAACTAGCGAAAGCACAGAAGAGGTGACTGCCAAGCGAAGAGAGTTAGTGGGGAGGCATTTTTTGTGCCGGTAGAGGATACCAAGCCGAGCATTGGAGGCTGAGGTCAGTGCAGAGATATGGTTATGAAAGGAGAGGGAAGAGTCGAAGATTAGGCCAAGGTATTTATAAGAATGCACAAGTTCCAAGGGGTGATCCTGTGTGGAGAGAACAGGAGAGAGGGAAGTTACTAGACTTATTTTGGGGGTGGGCAAAAAGCATAGATTTAGTTTTCTTCAGGTTGATGACAAGACGGTGGTCAGAGAACCAGCTTTCAGCTGAGGTGAAGGCACGCTGTAGGGAGTTTTGGAGTAAGACGGGGTTACTGCCAGAGGCAAAGAGCACAGCGTCATCTGCGTAGAGAAGGATTTTACCAGCGCAAGCTTTAGGCAGGTTGTTGAGAAAGAGAGAGGAGTAAAGGCCCAAGAATAGAGCCCTGGGGAACACCAGAGCGAATTTGGCAGGTAGGGGATAGGGTACCACCAACCCGCACACATTGGGAGCGGTTATACAAGTAGCTTGCGCACCAGGAGACAGGACCAGAGGCAAAGCCCACACTGGCAGGGGTGGCTAATAGTAGAGGGTGAGAGACGGTATCAAAGGCTTTCGATAGGTCTATAAATACCGCACCAGCGAGGGGCGCCGGCATCAAGTGACTTATGGAGGAAGTTAGCAAACTCCAGGAGAGCAGTATTGGTGCTATGGCCAGTTCTGAAACCATGCTGTTCAGGACAAAGGACCTCATATTTTGTAAGTGTAAAGGGAGATTTGACTGGCAACTGTTTTCTCCAAAGCTTTAGAGAGGGGGGGGGGAGGATAGAGATTGGTCGGTAGTTACCTGCGAGGGATCTGTCACCACCTTTGTGAAGAGGGGTAACAGTGGCGACCCTCCAGATGGCGGGGAATTGCCCAAGGCAGAGGGATTTATTAAAGAGGCAAGTGACACTGTTGTTTAATCAATCCCAAAAGGTGATTTTGTGCAGTGACCATGAAATCATCTTTGGGGACCGAATAGCTCACATGACAGTAACTGAAGTCATGAGGTGGGGTCCCAAGAACCCCCTGTTGAAAATGTGGTACCAAAATTTGCAAAAATGCCTGAGATAGCCACCTAAGTTGAAAAAAAAAAAAATTTATGCCATTATACAGCTTACCGTCATTTCTTCAGTTTGCGTCCGGCTTTCAAGAGTGGAGACGTGTTCTCACTCCACAGAAGATCATTGCGCCAGGCTCCGGAGGTAAGTATGGGATGAGGGGGAGGTGGGATATGCAGAGGGTGGATGTGGGTTCGGGAAGGGGGCAAAAGACACAGTGAGGGACGGTTTTCTGTTTCCACAGGTTTAAAAAAAAAAAAAAAAAAAATGTTATGGGACATTTTTCCCATTTATAGGGACCATGGGCATGCTGGGTTGGGCTCCCAGCATGCCACCTGGGTGTTTGTTGGGGGGGCCTGGAAACAATGGGGACTGGGCACTCCGTCTGCACATACAATGTGTTTGGTGGGGGCAGTAACAAGGGACCAGGGTGGACGGCAGCAGAGGAGGAGGTGGGAGATTTAATTAGCAGCCAGAGGGAAAGGGTGACATCAGTATGTTAAATACACACACGTTACCACCGCTGATTGCAGTGGTGCTTTTCTTTTAACTGAAGACCACTGCAGCCAAACTGCTGTCATAGACAGCTCGTGCGTCCATTGGTGCAGTAGGGTTGCACATGTTACACTGAGCACTGCATTGAACAGGAGGGTCACACACCTTCAAAAAGTTGTACTGTCCCAAAACGTTCCTTGCACATGCATGCAAGCTAATGCAGAAATAAACAAGCATTTGTCATTGTCGAATGTTGCTTGCTTCTATGTGCTGTTTAGGTATTTGGAAGTCATTGGAGTGCAAATATTGAAAATTCGCGAACTTTTGAGCATGCGTAGGAAATGCGCAACGCATGCTCGTAAAAGTCATTTTTAGGAATTTTTTCACCAAATTTTCAACATAGCCATTTTAAGATCTCTGCTCATGAACAGTGTCACTGTGATTTTCTTAATGTGTCCCATACATTGAGTTCGCACACTGTGCCATTGTGCACTACATGGGTGGAAACACATTTTGGGTAGGATGTGAAAAATGGCAGCTGTACTGCTCATAAGGAGGTGTGGTAAAATTGCAATGTTGAAAATCCGGAGTGGAAATATTGAAAATTTGAACTTCACGAGCCTGCGTAGGAATTCATAACACAAGCTAAATAAAGCGGTCATTTTAGGAATTTTCACCAAATGTTCAAAATAGGCTTTTGAGAGCCACCTTATGAATGCTGGCAGTGTCGTTACATCTGGCCCAAAAGGTGATTTTCGCGAGTGACTCTGAAATCACCCTTCGGCCCGAATAATGCCATGACAGTGACATCATTCATGAGAAGGGGTCCCAAAACCCCACATTGAAAATTTGGTGCAAAAATTCCAAAATGCCTGAGATATGCAACAAAGTTGAAAACCCCATCCAGCCCATTATACAGCTTACCGGCATTTCTCAGTTCATGGGTCGGTTTTGAGGAGTGCAGACGTGTTCCCGGTCCACTGAAGATCGCCGCCCAGACTCCGGAGGTAAGTATGGGGTGGGGGGTGGGGAGGCAGGGTGCGAGTGGGTGGGTGCGGGTTGTGGGAGGGGGCAGGAGAAGTGCTGTGGGACCGTTTTTAATTTACAGGTTTAAAAAAAAAAAAAAAGGATGCGGGATGTTTGCCACGCTGGGTGGGCTCCCAGTGTGGCAGCTGGAAACTGTTTGGGGGATGTGGAGCCAGGGATTGGGCACCCCGTCGGCCAAAACAAGATTTGCCACGCTGGGGTGGGCTCCTCAGTGTGGCACCAAAGCTTTGGGGGAGGGAGGTGGAGGTGCTGCCAGCACAGCGGTGGTTTTTTGAAGTGAAGACCACCTGTCATATACAGCACCCGCATCCATTGGTGCAGGACCATCACGCCTGCTCAACGGAGCAGTGGATTGCACAGGACAGTCACACCTCTAAACTGTCCTATTCTTCCAAGACGCTCCTTGCATGCACGCAAGCTTAACGAAAATGATGATAATCATTGCTAGTTTTGACTTTTAAATTTTACTCCAGTGTCACACTTTGGTACCCTTTCTCATGAACAGAGCCATTTACTGTATGTAATCTGCCCTGAGCCTCAGGGAGAGGGTGCAGTACAACTAAAACTACTACTATTAATATCTTGGATAGAAAAAGAAGGTAAGTTAACTGTACTGTACATTGCCTTGGGTACATTTGCCTTGGCCATTTGTTGTCTTATCCGTTGATTTGCCCTATTTGCATTTATTTGTTCTTTCAAAGTTCTCCTTCCCTGCGGCAGCAGACATCTATTCATAGGAAACATCTTATTTGCCAGGTCAATACTTCTTTTTAGTGGCAGTGATGCTGCTTCACGTGATTTCAACCCAAAGAGAATAATCTTTCCATGGTGCAGTAGTTAAATGAAACCGCACTGACAATTCAGAAAATGTACAGTACAGTTGTCATTATGGCACTTTTCTGGGCCTCATGTAGTTTTGAGCACAGATGGCATCTGGTGATACAGCCCCTGGCATGAACATCTTATAGGTGCTTTCCTGCATCATGTTTCCAAATAAGTGATGCACTTCCACAGCTGGGCACTCCTTTACTGTAATCACATATGCCAGTGACAATGCTGATGAAGATAGCAGCAGAGATCGGAGCAGGCAACAGGAGGATGATGGCTGAAGAAAGCACCAGAAAGATCTGTGTTGCTGAAGAGCACTGGGATCTCCTTTACAGATAGTGGACTGATGGCAAACTTGAAATGCCCTGTCCCAGCTCCATATGGCCCACGGCCTACTGTCTGCTCCAGGTGTACACCTTAGATTTTATGCCATACAGTACTAATTAGCACTATTATTCACCCAATTATACACTATACGATATACTATAGTATTAGAACGTTACAGTATTGTAGCATCTTATCTGTGTCAGTCTTCACCATTCATCACAGATGGGTACTGCCTGGAGATCAGGACCCCGCGGGAGCCTTTTTTTTTTTTTAAAGGATAGGCGGAGCCGACATAGCCTCGGCGCCGCCCTCGAGGTCGACGTACTATGTGGCGCTCAAGGATTAGCCGTTAGGCAGGTGGAGTCGACACAGCCTATCAGTTCTTCGTTTCCCACCATCGAGGTCGCCTCGTGGGAAGCCAGCTGAAGAAGTTTTAATTTTAGGCCTTAGCCTTTGGCATTGTGCGTTCGACAGTCCGTTGGTGGTCTGCTAGTTCTGGGTTCTGCCTCCACTCGACGTCGCCGGTAAGATCTTTCCATTTATTTTGAAGTATAGCGACGTCGAGTCTATTTTTGGTGTTTTTTCCGTAGGTCATGTCGTGGTCGGAGGGCAAGAAACCTTCTAAGGCGGGGCGGCCCCCCAATGCATTGGTGCCCGTGCGGCCGCATGTACTTCGTTACCGACCAGCATGACCGGTGTCTCGTGTGTCTTGGCCCGCTTCATGACATGGATTCGTGCAGACGCCTGCTTCTCCATGGACCGCCGCGTCCTAGAACAGCGAGTGTTTAAAGTAGGGTGAGCTCCGCCAACTTTTGGGGGTAGGATTTGCACTCATCGGGCCAAGCCGTGCTCTCTCGGCCTTTCCTCTGGGTCCCCTCCCGGTTCTGTATGGACCGAGGAGGAGGGAGCCTCGGCTTCTTGTAGCCTAGCCTTGGCCGAGGCTCCTCCTGCGGCGCAGGAGGCCCGTCCCGCTTCCTCCCGGGAGTGGGCTGGAGGCACCGCTATGGCAATCGCCCCTTCGCGGATGAAGGCTCCCACGGTCTGGAAGGCCCGGGTCGACGCCGTTCGCGGTGCCGTGGGCTCTGTCGGTGCTGACGATGGCGCAGACTCGTCTCTGTGCTGTGGGTTTTGTCGCTGCCGTGACCCTGGATTCAGCGTCACCTTTCACCATGTCTTGCCTCAGCGCCGAGGTTTAGCACGGCGTCATGGGGCCTTCGGAGTCGTCTGTCGGCGCCGCCTTCGGCGCCGTTGGTGCTCTCAGTGCCACTTGCGGCGCCGAGGAGCCTGGCAGTGCCGTGTTTGGCGCAGAGTCCGCTTTCGGAGCCGTCGGCGCCACTTCAGTCCTCGGTGCCGTTTGCGGTGCCGAGGGGCCTGGCAGTGTCATTGGCGCCGAGGCTGTTGCTGGGGCTGCCATCGGTGCCGTGTCTGTTCCTGGTACGGCCCCCAGTGCCGGTGGACTTGACGGCTCTGTGGCTGGCCCTGGCTCAGGACCTTTGGCCCGAGCTGCCCTGCCGCCTTCTGTCAGCCCCGCTTTCGGGGCTGTGGAGGGCATGGGTGCCGCCTTGGCCACTGCTTTGGCTACTGGGCTTCTTGGTAAGGTTGCCTTTTCTTGCCCTCCTACCGTTTGGCTTAGGGCCTCAGACTCTACCTCTTCGGAGTCGGGCTCGGAGTCAGATGGGCAGTCACACCCTTTGGGGCTGTCTGCGGAGGAGGGCGCTCCTGTGGTCTCTTCGAGTTGTAGCCAGCCCCTTTCTGAGAAGAGTCAGGTGGCCCCCGAGGCTAAGGTCAGTGGTGCGTGCCACCATTGCTCTGCAACCTGGCCTTGGGGGTTTCATCGACCCCTCGGTGGTGGTACCACCACCTCCAGTGGTGTGTCTTGATCGCCCAACTTTGGGGCCAATCAGGAAGCCTGCAGGAGGGAAGGGTGCTGTTCCCTGGGTCTCCCCTTTGGGGGCAGCCCAGAGATGCCAGCTACCTAGGCTGGCCTCTCGAGGAGGAGGACTGTCTCGGACTCTGAGGGGTCGAGGGTGTGGGTCCAGGCGGCCTTCTCGGGGTCCACCTGGCCCTGGGCGGCCGAAGTGCTGACTTCCACCCTTCCCCTTCCGGTTCCTTGATGGGGTCCCATTCTTTTGAGGCAGGGGGCCATCCTTCTGGACTTTTACGGCACCAGTCGCTTCACTGGGGGGATTCTTCTGGGCGCAGCCAAGGCAGTACCAACGTGGTTGTACAGCTGTCTGCTGTGGAGTCTCCCGGGGCACCCTCCTCGGGTGCTCATGGTCCGCTCCCTAGCCCTGGTGGAGGTCAGCCGACTTCCTTTCTCAGCTCTGCCCCATTCCTCTGCCACATTCTCCAACGCTCCTAGGCTTTCTTGGTCCTAGCAGCCCTCTTACCTGGGAGCAGTTCAGGGCAGTGGCTGCTCAGTTCCTTGCCTATGTTAGGGCTATGGACAGCCAGGTTTTTCAACCTCCCCCCTTGCAGCCACCGTCTGAACGTATGGTGACCTCCAGCTCCTCATCCCCCTCTTCTGGGGGAGAGGAACCCTCTGTCCACATCTCTCCGGCTGCTGATCTCGGAGTACCAGCACTTCCTCGTGAGGATGCTGGAGGACTTGCATCTTTCTGCCTCTTCTGTTAGCAATCCTGAGCATGCGGCGCACGCCTTTCTAGGTGATTTTGGCGAGGCCACCCATGTGGTGCCGCCCTGGCCTGCTCCCTTTTGGAAGGCGTCCTTGCATTTCTGGCAGAGGCCCTTATCCGGAGTTCCTGCCCCTAAGGAACTCAGCCTGAGGTATTGCGCTCCCCCGGAGTCTCCAGGTTCTATGCCTCATCCGTAGTCCAGCTTGACGCATCTGGATACCCCTGATGGGCTTCGCGCCCTCCACCGTGACCGACCCCTGGATCTAGACTCCTCGGATTTTGATTTTTGGGGGAGGAAGACCTTCTACTCGGCCCAGTTGCGCCTTTCTATTTCCGCCACCAGGCCCACTATGCAGCCCACAGCAGGTTCTTGTGGTCCACACTAGGTCAAATCCTAGCTACTTTGCCTGACTCGGAGCAGACCAGACAAGCCATCGCGCTCTCTGCACGTGGCCTGGAGCTAGCAAGGCACCAGGCGAGGGCATCTTACGACGCCAACAAGGTAGCTACCAGGGTCGTAGGGACAGTGATCTGCACCAGGAGATCGGCGTGGCTACGTATTTCCCAGTTGTCACCCTTGGCCTGGCGTAGGGTGATTTGCTCCACCCACCAGGCAACCTACCTCTTCTCCTGTGGGGCGAGACAGGCGCATGTCTGGGCAGCTTCCTTCCTCCATCGGGGGGACCCGTCTCGCTCTCCCCACTCTCGGGCCTCCTCAGGCCGGAAGGTTCCCCCCCTTAGTGTGTCACCCACTGAGGGCTAAGGGACTCTGTCCCTTAGGGTGTAATGAATCAACCCCCTTCAGGGGGGCTTGGTACTCACCCATCTGTGATGAATGGTGAAGATTGACACAGATAAGATATGAAAATTACGTACCTACCGTAATTATGATCTTTCTGTGTATCTTCACCATTCATCACAACCCCGCCCACCATCCCCCTGGGGCCTCAGTCTCTGGGTCCCCCTCCCTCTGTGGCTCCCCTTCTCCTTTTGGAGCGGGGTAAAGTAGGGACACACGGGGGTATTCTTCTTTAAAGGGTACAACTCGAGTGGCACTTCTCTATTACATGTCTACACCCCGATGAGGTGGGAGTTGGTGGTTGCTCTCCTTCTGGTTTCCATCCAACTGTTTTTTTTTTTTTTTTTCTTGAAAAAGAAAACCTCTTTCTTCACCAAACATCTTTCCTGAGAGAGTGTTAAGTCCCTGTACCCTGTCCTTCTCCAGAATAGCCGACTCTGCTTCTGGGGTATTTGCCAGTTATTCCGTGCCTTGAATTCTGGCAGAGAGCTTTGCTACTCCTTGCAGTTCCTATACAATCTGGTGATGGACAAGGGTCTTGGACACCTTGTTACCTCTCACTCTTTTCTAAATTTTCTCCCTTCCCTTCTTCCGCTTCCAGAGTTTGGGGCCCCTACCCAATCCCCTTAGTTTCATCTCTTCTCTGCTGTCCTCTCAGTCGTTATTTCTCCTTTTGGTTCAGTTTTTCCTTTCCTTTTTCTGTCCCTTGGACTCTCTCTCGTCCCACCCTCCATCCCTTCTCTTACCTCTCTGGCAACTCAGAACTGGTAGGCAGGAGGAGTCTAGACAGCCTGCTGGCCAACCCTCGAGCGCCACGCAGTATGTCGGCCTCGAGGGCGGCACTGATGCTGTGTTGGCTCCGCCTACGCCTTTTTAAAAAACTAAAAAAAAGCAGCTCCCGCAGAGTCCTGATCTCCGGCCAGTACCCATCTGTGATGAATGGTGAAGATACACAGAAAGATCATAATTACGGTAGGTGCGTAATTTTCATTTTTGGTCCATTTTATTAATTTATTCAGTCCCCCGCCCTTTTTTTTTGGTTTGGGTAGTAGTATTTTCTTACCAACCTTCCCCTTTGGTGTATCTGGGATATGCATTGTTGAAAATTACATCTTTTGTTTCAGCATTTGCTGAACAATTTAATTAATCCTTTTTTTCCCCCAAGTAATCCTTGGTATTTACAAATGAAGAGGGGGAGTTACCCTAAACAAACAGTAGAAACAATTTGGATACAGAAGTTGATACCAGCCTATTTACAGAAGAAAGGGTTATGAAAGAACTCTTAAAACTGAAGGTGGACAAAGCAATGGGGCCTGATGGGATTCATCCCAGAATTCTAAAAGAACTAAGGGTAGAACTAGTGACACCACTGACTACCCTCTTTAGCAAATCATGGGAGGATGGGGTGGTACCAGAGGACTGAGGAGGGCAGATGTGATTCCCCAAAGCAGGAAACTACAGACCTGTTAGTTTAACCTCAGTGATAGGGAAAATGATGGAATCACTTCTGAAGGAAAAAATGTTGAGTATCTAGAGGCCAGAGGGGTCAGGACCCTAGGCAGCATGGATTCATGCGGAAGGTCATGCCAAACGAATCTAATAGATTTCTTGACTGGATGACCATAGTAGTAGATCAGGGAGGGGCTGTGGACATGGCCTACCTAGACTTTAGCAAAGCATTTGACACAGTCCCACACAAAAAATTAATATACAAGTTAGCTAGCCTGGGAGTGGGTCCCAAGATGACAGCCTGGGTAAAGAATTGGCTGGAGAATAAGACACAGAGTAATAGTAAATGGAGTCCACTCAGAAGAAAGGGGGGGTTACTAGTGGGGTGCCGAAGGGTTCAGTATTAGGACTGGTCCTCTTCAGTGTCTTTGTAAGCGACATTGCAGAGGGACTAGAAGGAAAGTATGTCTCTTTGCAGATGAGACAAAGATCTGCAACAGAGTTGATGCACAAGGTGGGATGGAAAGGATGAGAAGGGACTTGGCAAGGTTAGAGGAATGGTCAAATGTATGGCAGCTTAGATTCAGTGCTAAGAAGTGCAAGGTGTAATGCACCTGGAAAACAAAACCCAGGGAAGAGTACACAATGGGGTGAGAAACTAACAACAACAAAATGGAAAGGGACCTGAGGGTAGTCATATCAAATGACCTAAAGGTGGGCAAGCAATGTGAGAGGGCAGCAAGGAGGGCTGGGGATACTGGGATGCAAGGAGAGGCATCACCAGTAGAAAACAGGAAGTTATTATCCTTCTCTACAGACAGCTGGTCAGACCCCATCTGGAGAACTGTGTGCAGTTCTGGAGACCCAGTCTCTGCAAAGACATAGACAGGAATGAAGCTGTACAGAGGAGGGCAACTAAAATGGTGCATGGTCTGCACCGGAAGACTTATGAAAAGAGACTAAAGGAGCTTAATATGTATAGCCTTGAAGAAAGGAGGTAGAGGGGGAACATGATAGAAATGTTCAAGTACCTCAAGGGAATCAACGAAGTCCAAGAGGGTAGCATCTTTCAAAAAAAGAGGCATGCAAGAACAAGGGGGACAATTTGAAGATGGGGAGCGCTCAAAGGTAATTTAAGGAAGTATTTTTTCACAGAGAGGTTGTGGATGCATGGAACGCCTTCTGGAGGAGGTTGTGGAGTCAAAACTGGTGGAATTCAAGCATGCATGGGACGGTCATAAGGCCATTCTAGGGGCTGGGGGTAGGAAGGAGTAGGCTGCTGGTTAACTAGGATCTGCAACTTATCCAGTAGGTAGGGAAATGGGCAGACTGGGTGGGCCAAGCGGTCCTTATCTGCCGTCAAATTCTATGTTTCTAATCCATCCTATTCAATATCAAATTTGCAAAGCCATCTATTTTATTCCTTAGATCATTTATGTCCTCTACCAATACTACATTGGCCATTATAGTATGGGCTAAAGCTTTTATGGTATACTTTAAAAGTGTCCAGGCATTGGGCTGAGAGATCAGCTTCTAATTCAGTTTGTTCAACTTCGGTATTCAATTTCTGGAAAACAGTATTTAGGGAACCTGCTAGAATAGAGATGTTTTCCAGGGACTGTTCTTTAGGATGCAAGTTAGATAGTTAATTAGACAGGTCCAGTGGGCTATAAAGTTCTAACTTAGTGTCCTGATTTCTATTCTGTGCATTAGTTTTATTTCCATCCTGGGAAGGGGTTAATATCAGGGAGCCTTGCTCATTTTTTGAGCCTTTAATTCAGTAGTAAGTGAGGTCTTAACCAAAAGAAATCAGTAACTGCTTTTTGTGAGGTAGGGTTTTGGATAGCTTTTTACCTCCTTTTTCTCTTCACTTTTTAGGGAGGTAAATTATGGGTCTTCTGAGTCATCCTTCTTTAATTTCAGGGTTCCTTTATCCCCCCTATTATATTCATTGTCGGGTAAGATTTCATTTGGGATTTAATCCAGTACTGTGTTGTTTTTTTTTAATTCTTTTTCCTCTTTACCATATCTACATAGGATTATAACTTTTTACTTCAACTGGTGTTGAATTTGTAATTCCTCAGTGAAAACACTCCCATTTTCTTTTTTACCCTTAGGATGAAACTCTTTACCACTTCGAGTACTCATAATACAGTGATGCAGTAAATATATTACCCAATGAAGGAAAAAAAAAGAAAAAAAAAACTCTTTACTGTTAAAAATTGTTCAATATTAGTCATAACAATAGTAAAGTCCTGGAAGTTCTCAAGTCTCAGTTCAATTTGCAGGAGTCTTGAGTGACCTTTTCCTTGTGGTGAGGGCTTGACAGTATAGTTCCCAACTAGTTCCTAAAGTTATATATTCCCAAAGCCAGGGAGATATATTATTAGCAGGAAGTTCAGTACTTAACTTATGTTAGGCACTCGGGTCCCAGCAGGCCCAGATTTCTAGATAATCCCAGATGTCCTTAGTAGGTCCAATGGTTCTCTGTGAAGGCAGATAATGATTCAGCCCTTCCTTTCGGTTGTCAGTATGTTCTCTGTACTGTCTTGTCTTTTCCATCCAGTCTGGTCTAGTAGATGCCAGTTGGCTCTTGTTCCTGTTACGATATGTTCTTTATAATTCTCCTCTCCTGTCTCTGGGTTCACTGAAGTACAAGAAGCATTTATATCTATCCAGAACACTTGTAAATAAAATAAAGAAAGAAGATATCACAGTAAACAGGGTCAAGCGTTTTACTACTGAAATACTTGTCTTATAAACTTATTTACCCACAAATATCCTAAACTGATTTACACTGGCATTAACACTACTGCGTAACAATACAGCGAGTGTCTTACTAAACTTTATTTTGTGCTCTGTGTATCTGTAACTACTTTTATATATAGTGTAGCAAGCACTATGTCAGATATTTAAATTACAAAAATGTTGAATGTCTTGTATATGTATATTTATATTTCTATGTAAATTTCCTTTGGAGAGTGCTATTCAAAGGTTGTGCCTGGTGCAACTGAGATGTACCAGCACAACCCTGCAACGTGCCTGGCGGATATTGAAAAGGGTGATCTGCTGAGCTCAGTCCCGCTGTGCTGGGGTGCATTGGTATGCATGCTGTGCATCTGAAGGGGCATGCCCATGCATATGTGGCACATCCCGATATTCAGCCAGGACGGCGGCACATCTGCTGGCACAAACCCCTAGCTGTGCCACATACTGCGGTGACAAATTTGAGCCAGAAAATCTGGCTCAAATGTTGGCCAATGCGATAGGGCTGCTGTGTTGCAGGGTGCAACACAGCAGCCTCCAGCCATGGGTGGCCACCCACCAAGCAAGAACACTGTCCATTGCAGCAGTCACACTGGTGAGAAGCTGCCCCCACCCCCATGAGCTAACAGTTAATTTGATTTGTAGGTTGTGCTGCAGCAATAAGAAGTGTTTTATTGGTCACGCATATCCTAACAGTACTTGTCAGTAGCATTGCTCTAGTGGACAGGACTATCAATCCGTACACTCTGCATGCAAAATGATGTTAGACCCCTTTCTGTGGATGTCTCACTACCCATGCTGCAGTCACACCAGATATCCATATTTGTAGCATATGGTTCAGTGTGTGTGTGTGTGTGTGTGTGTGTGTGTGTGTGTGTGTGTGTGTGTGTGTACATGTGTACACCACTATGCGTGAGCCAGGTTTTTGTCTAAGTATACTAAGGTAGAGTAGCACATCAGTCATACTTGTTTGGGCTCAGATTGCTGTTGTCAAGCACAGCTCTGTGTTTGTAGTATGGCATCAATTGCTGTGATGAGCCACCAGTGTAGCTGACAATCGAAATGTCTGAAACCGTTGAATGCATTGATGTTACAGTCCCTATCAGTTCCTTAAATATGTTCTACATTTAATCTTCCCATTCCCTTGTATGTATGAACCCCTGTAATCTTGTGTTAGCCTGTTTATTTATTTTTATTTATTGTAATATTCAGGAAAGACCTTTGAGTCAGGAACTCGCTTACAAAGATTCCACGTCATACATAAAATAGTACAGGGACGGCGCTTGAAATACAACAGCACAATTACAGGTAACATTCACAATAGGTTACATAGCTGTTTAGTAGATGGCTAACAAAGATTTAGGTACTTTAGCACAGCCAGGCACAAAAAAAATTACAGAAGATTCTGTAGGAGGCTGATAGTCATGTAGTTTCACTGATACATTTAGGTACGGTGACCTGCTAATAGTGTGTTTGAAGGAGGCACTGGCAGATCAGGTGTCAAGGGCAGTCACATCGGTTTGCGGCCTGAAGGTATTCCCTTAGCTTGGATTTATAAGGGCCCAGCGTTATTTCATCAGTTATGTGGCTATGGAGGGAATTTGTCCAGGAGGGTGCCCTGAAACTGAAAGTGCATTGGTATTGGGAGGTCCCACCATGGGGTACCCATAGTAGCCACTTGCTTGTGCTACAGGTTGTTTTGCCTGGAAGTGTTGGGAGGATAATTTGGTCTAGGGAGGGTGGGGTGAGGCCTAGTAATACCATTTTGGTCATAAGGCAGGTGTGGTACCTGATTCTGCTGTCCAGGCTTAGCCAGTTTGTGCTGCTGTAAAGGGAGCAGGAGTGAGTGAAACGATCTTATCCTAGGGATGAGGCGGCAGGCTTTAAGCACGAGCCTGAGTCTGTTTAGGGTTGTGGGGGTGCGGCACTGTATATTAGGATGCCGTAGTCTGCAGGGAGAGGATCGAGGAGTTTATGGTAAGTTGTGAAGTGCCAGGGTGAGGCAGTGTTTGTACCGGTAGAGTATGCCTAGTCTGGAGCTAAGGGCTGTTGATAGGTGCAGGATATGTTAATTAAAGCTAAGGGCGGTCCTAATGTGATCCCTAAGTATTTAAAGCAGTTTACTTGTTCTAGGTGGTCTGATTTGCAGTGAGAAATTGGGGCAGCGTGTTCTGTGTGGCTTCTGAGGGTGGGCAAATATCATGACTTTGGTCTTATTATAGTTGATGATAAGACCTGGGTGGTGAGCCAGTCTTGATTTCACAGAAAGAGTGCTGGAGAGATTGGTGGAGTTTGAGGGGGGCCGAGTCGGAGGCAAACAAGACCGCATCATCTACATAAAGGAGCAGAGGATGGGAAGGAGTTGAGGTATAAGCTGAAAAGTAGGGGGCCAAGTATGGAGTCCTGTGGGACGCCAGAACGGATTGGGAGGCAGGGTGATAGGACAGGGCCTACCTTGACTATCTGCGTTCTATCGGAGAGATAGCTGGTGAACCAGTTTAGGGTGTCATTGGAGAAACCTGTGCAGGCCAAGGTGTTCAGTAAGATGGCATGGTTTACTGTGTCGAATGCTTTAGATAGGTCCACGAAGGTGGCGCCAGTGAGGTGGCCATGGCCTAGGGCTGAGTGGACATGGGAGGTAAATTCAAGGAAGGCGGTAGTGGTGCTATGGTCCTTACAAAAACCATGCTGGTGTCTGGATAGGTTCTGTTTATTTAGGTGTTCAGTGAGTTGGTCAGCGACTATGCGTTCTAGTGCCTCAGACGGGGGTAGGATAGAGATGGGGTGGTTGTTTGTGGATGTTCGGTCACCACTTTTATGGATAGGTGTGATGTAGGCAGATTTCCAGTGGGTGGGGAATTTCCCTTGACAGAGGGAGCGATTTAGAATGAGGGTGAGGCGGAGAATTCTAAGGTCCATGGAGTCGTGACTGTAGTGGTTTTACTTACAGCTTTAGTAAGGTAGGGTTTGGCGGTCTCGGTATAAGGACTCATAGGTAGAAAGATGGAGCAAGGGGGATGAGAAGATGCGTGCATGGGGGTCAAGAAATTTGGGGCAAAACATGGGGAGAGATCAGTGAAAGTTATATTTAGGGCCGAGGCAATCCTGGAGGGTCGGTGGAGGCTGGCTACCATCTATGAGTATTTGGTCAGGTGGTAGATTTGGGCCTTTGCCACAGAGTTCCTTTATGTTCTCCCAGAACTTGCGACCATTTCCCCAGGCGGAGGTTAAGGTGACTTTGTAGTAGTTTGCTTTGGTGGTGCATGTGGCCCAGGTGCACTTGTTTCGGGCCTCCCAATAACGTTGCTTGTCTTGAGGCCGTTGGGTCTCATTGGTAAGGTGCCACAGTGCGTCAAGCTGACATAGTAGGCCTTAGAGGTGGTCTGAGAACCATGGGGCATGATTCCCCTTGGTCATAGTTTTGGTGCGGTGGGAAAACTTGTCACAGGCTGAGTTGAAGATGTTGATAAACAGTTCAAGGGCATGGTCAGGATCGAGGGTGCTAGTGAGGGGTGTCCAGTCCCATTCTCTGAGGTGGGCCTTGAGAAAGGCCAGTTTACCAGGCCCTAGTTTGCGTGTGTAGTAATTTTTGGGAGCGGTTTTGAGGGGGACCAGACCAGTTGCAGAGTACTGAGAGTGGTTGCTTAGGTGTCGGGGAGGACTTGGGTGCTTATTTTGTGGGGTGGTTTGTGAAAACTAGGTCTAGTAGGGTGGATTTCCCCGTGCGGGCGTGTAGCCAGGTGGGGGTTTTGATGACCTGTGTGAGATCGAGGGCAGCAGCCTTGTTTATGTAAGGGGTGGCTGTTTTGGCCAGCCAATTTATGTTGAAATACCCCAGTAGTATTTTTTCTTGTGTTGGGGGTAGGGTGGCGAGGTAGGACATGATGGCTTGGAAGGCTAGCTTCTTGTCTCTGGGGGGGGCATTGGCCGTGATGAGGAGGAGAGGGGATGTAGACCTACCTAGTGTTATTTTTAGGGTGAGGGCCTGGGCCCTGGATGTTGGCATGGGCTGGGGAAGTAGGTGGCCAGTGAGGGAGTCTTTGAGGTAGGCAGCACAGCCACCCCCTTGCTTTCCCATGTGGTCGGAGCGATAAAGGCAGTATCCAGGGAGGTTAACTGCTGAGTCAAGGACAGGGGGAGAGCTAGGTTTCACTCAGGGCAATGAAGTCTGGGTTGTTCTGGAGTACCCAGCTATGAAAGGAGTCCCATTTTTTTATGCAGGCTGCAAATGTTTAGTGAGGCGATGCACAAGCCATTTCCAGGTGATGGGTGGGATGGTGGGGAAATTTGGGGTCCAAGGTTTGGGTGGATATTACCTGTCAGAAGAAGAGGAAGAATGAGAGATCTAAGTCGGGTTGCAGTTTGTTCAAGTAGTAGGTCTTGGCATTTTCTGCAAAAGCGGCTGATGGTGGGTATTGGAAACGGGTGGGGAATTGCTGCGTTGCAGATGTGGAGGAGGTTGGCAGGAGAAGGGGGCTCCAGTGGGTTACTTGCCGTGGGAGATGACATCTAGGGGTGCGGGTGGAGGTGTCTGTGTATGCGTTGTAATGGAGGGGGTTTGTTGGTTAGATTTTGTAGTGGCTGGGTGTGCAGATGCCGTGGGGGGGCAGGAAGTGACAGCCAGGATGCTGACGGAGGGTTTAAATATTGTTCCCCAATTTCACGTCTTTGACTGGGGGGCGAAGGTGCCTGAGGGAAGTGCAGGAGTAGAGTGATGAGGGTAAGTAGGAGCATGGTAGGGTAGAGAGTGAGGAGGTAAGGGACCGGGCTGGAAAGAAGGGGCAGAAAGGTGAAGGGGCCTCTAGTGGTGGAAGATAAGCTGCAGATGGGAAAGTGGTCTGATAGGTTATTGCATGATCATGTGATCAGAAATCAACCTATATATTGGGATGCCGACCAAGGGTGGTGGTCGGGGCAGTGGGGCGGCTGGGCAAAGCCAACTTTGAGCAGAAAAAGGTCCCGATCAGGCAAGCTGCGGAGTTAACTACCTGGGCGTTTGATTCTGGTAACGGAGCTGTGGTGGAGGGCTATGCCTTGCAGCCCTCTTCACCGCCGGTGAGCTGTGGAGAAAAGAGGAGAAACACAGTGAGTTAATAGGGCTCAGGAGGGTATTTTTCATACTGTGAGGGGTGGAGGATACCTGCAGTTTCAGTTTACTTTTAATGCCAATCAGGATTAATTTCAAAATGGGACAGAAGTGAGAGGCTTACAGGACGAATTTTTCCTTTTTTTGCAGTTTCAAATGGCCACTGGTAAGTGGAGTAACCACGGCAAATGCAGGTGCTTAAGTTTGTTCTTCAGGTAACAACTGGGCAGTGCAGAGGCTTAAGTCAGTTAACAAAAAATCACCAGATAACTATTACATGCAATAAAGGCAACAGTTTGACCAAAAAAAAAAAAGTTTGAAAGGGAAAGTAATCTATTGTAAGTAGCGGTCTGTAGGCAGAGGCAAAGCTACACCACTGGCTGAGGCAACACTTTTTAAAACAAATAAAACTATCTCCACTGTTGGGCTGATATAATATAGAGCCTCTTAAAATGGCGCCAAGAAAATTCAGATTGAAAAAAGCCAGTGTTGAGCAGAAAAAGGTCCTGATCAGGCAAGCTGTGGAGTTAACTACCTGGGTGTTTGATTCCGGTAACGGAGCTGTGGGGGAGGGCTATGCCTTGCAACCCTCTCGACCGCTGGTGAGCTGGGCATTTGATTCTGGTAACAGCGCTGTGGGGGAGGGCTATGCCTTGCAGCCCTCCCGACTGCCGGTGAGCTGGGCATTTGATTCCAGTAACAGAGCTGTGGAGGAGGGCTATGCCTTGCAGCCCTCGCGACCACCGGTTTCCCTTCATTTAGTCGCATCCATCAGGTTATGTGTGTCTGAATTAGTCACTCATTTTATTGTGTAATGCTATTGTTGTTTGCTACCACTGACATAAGCACGGATTGCTAACTTTGATTACGAATACCACCCCCCAAGAAATAAGTATATAACTGTTTGCCTTGTGTATCTCATGTGACAGCCCCTTGACAAACCAAGCTTAGTAATGTTCTCATAACAGCACTGTACCGAGAACCGATTCCTGTGGCACCATGCTTGTCATCCTACCTATTTCTGATGGAACCCTGTTAACCACAACCATCTGCATTCTATTCCATAGCCTAGTGTCCAACACAGTTTCAAAACCTTGTGACCCAAACCTGGACTGCACAGCCAGTTCACAGGTCCCATATGTGGAACAGTGTTGAAAGCATTGCTGAAGTCAAGGCAGGTCACATTCCACGCCTCCGCCCCGATCCACTTCACTAGTGACCCCCCCAGACAAAGGTATGTACTACTTTGACATAATTATCCTGATGTGACTCCATGTTGCCTCTGATCTTGTGCTCCTCTTTATTCAAGCTGCTTTACTTTAGCAGGGATTACATAGTGCTGCACAGTTCTGGGGTCAGGTTATTAGGTCTATAGTTTCCAGCCCCCTTCCTGCTCCAACATTTGTGGTGAGGGACCACATCAGCACTGTTCCATGCCTCCAGACCCACTTCTGTTCTCAGGAACTGGTAGTGCTGATGCTTGTCACCTCACTCACGATGGAGGAGCTTTAAGCTTCATGCTAGCTACATGCAAGGTGCTGTACACGGATTACTGTAGTGAGCAAACCACAATTTATTCAGCTTTTGTTTACCGGGTAAGTACACTAGACAAGTATTATGCCTATTTTCAGGAACGACCAGGGAGAGTACAACATAATGGCACAAAGACAATACATCAAGTACAAGCTGTCAGCATGGGCATAATGGTACGGAGACAACATATCAAGTACTAATTGACATCCTGAGCAATAAAAGAGGAAATACTAAGGACATATCCGCATAATAACAAGGCACGGAGAGGAAATACAGTTGTCACTATTTTACAGAGAGGTAGGAAGCAAAGGTATAATAGGCAGATATTACAGAGAAGTAGAAAGCAGTGGTACAGCTTATAGTCATTAGGTCACGAGCGTGATGAGTCAGTAACACATGTTGGACACTAAGAGACCCTAGGGAGGCTGGAACAGTCACAGGCTGAGGCTTGTTTCAAGTAATCCCACATGGATTTTCGGAGGCACTGATGGGAGGAGGCCAGGCGAACAGACTCAGGGAGTGAGTTCCAGAGTTTGGACGCACACACAGTGAAGTCCCTAGCTCCCATGAGGGTTCTCATGGCAGGGCCTTTGAGCAACCGCTGGGCTTGAGACCTAAGCGAGTAAGGGAAAACTCAGCTGGAGGAAGGAGCTGGGCCAGTCCCGATGGAGTACCCGTGCTGATCAGCTTGCCCGTGAGGTATCCTACCCTAAAGTGCAGGTATGTGGCTGGAGAGAGCCGCCTGAGTTTATTATAGAGCTCACAGCAATGGGGGAGACAGGGAGCCGCCAGGGCAAAACGACAGATATTATTGTATGCAGTATGCCACCTGGTGAGATGAGCCTTCATGGAGCAAGCGAAGATATGCAGTCCATAGCCAAGGGAATGCAGAACCACTTTTCACTGACACACAGGCAGTGTCACTATATGTCCCTGTCCAGCAGTGGTTGTAGGAAATTTGCCAGTCTTGAGTCTGTCACAAGTTACAGGTAGTGAGGGGGAATCCCTTTATCCACCCCCCCAAAAGGACATAGCTTGTAACGAGCTATTACAGCTCAGTATGCTTTTCCCGGTGGACCGTTTCATAGAACTAGACACAGCACCACACAGCTAGCCTACACACAGACTGCTGCACTCCCCTGTGACAGCCTTTTTCTACATCATAACTGAACACTGTGCAGCAGTAACAGCAGTGGACTAATGGTAGTGTCACTCTATAGAACTCCACAATTACAAGTGATCATAATATATCCATTCCATTCTGTCACCTGACTTGTATCGGGCACTGATCTGGCTTTTCAGGAAAAGGACCATACTGCCTGTCTGGTACAGTATGCCCTGCAAGTCCACTGGTCCACATTGTGGACCAATAGGTTTACTGCTCATACTATATGCTGTCATTTGGTGGGTGGCTGTGCGGTATGTGGGTGGGTTGCAGCCACCGGCCGATGACTGGGGGAGCTGGGTGGGGGTTACCAATGGACCACCAGGGAGATGCGGGTTACAACTTAAGCAGTGGTCGGGGATTTGGGTGGGATGGGGGGATCCACTGGACCACCAGGGATTTTTCATTACTGCAGACAACGGCAGTCGGGACTGGGATGAGGAGGGGGGTACCGCTAGACTACTAGAGCATATTGTTTATGTACAAATATCTGCAGTCAGGTTACTGGAGGGAGGGTGGGTTCTGCTGGATCATAAGGGCTTGTTCCATAATACTTTTTACTGCAATCACAGTTACGAGGCTGGGGGTGTCCCGGAACCCTCTCGGTACACACTGCATTCTGTGTAGGGTGCCAGGTGCATTTTACTTTGGCTGCCCTGTGCATCTCATTCAAATGAGGCCATAATGACATGCAAATGGCCCCATTTGCACCTTGCATTCATTATGGCTCCTTTTCCATGACCAGTTCTGAATATCGTGGCTGCTGCTGCGCCTAGTGTAACTACAGTTGTGCTGGAGCATTCCCAGTCCTCCCTGTCTGGGGATTGCACCGGCTCATTCTATATGCACCACGCACATTCTGTGCCATTTTTGAAGTTGGTGCATCACCTTTGAATATCCCTCTGTCCTGGCATCGGCGCAACTCAGATGCGCTGTACCCCCACTTGCGCCGTTGCCTGGTGCAGTCTGAATATCGCCCCTATATCTCAGTTTGGTTCCTCTATCCTTAAATTATCACACATTGAGCATGTGGTATTTCAGACAGTTACTACTTTTCTTTTTTTGTAACCTGAAAATGGCAAGTGTACAGGGAAATATAAAGGACTGACTTCTTATGAGCTGGTGTTTTAGCACAGGTACTCTGGTATCACTCTGTTTTTATTTTTGTTTGCCAGAGGACAGCACTGCAGTACTGCAAGTAAGCACTATTCTATGCTTTTTCAGTATTAGTTTACCAGCTGCAGCTTTCTGCAGCTCAGTTTATTTTCCGTGTTCTTGGCGGTTACAGTTAGTGCCAAGAGGTCGTTTCAAAACAGCAGTTTCAGAACGACTTCAGGAATAAATTTAAATAGCTATGGGGACTTAACTTGCTCCTGCACCTTTTATGTAGTTCTTTCTGTAACTTCTTTTGATTTTACTGGATGCAAAACCAAAATTTCTAATGGCTTCCTGTTCTGAAACATCAAGAACTGCAGCACTGTGAGCACTGTTCCCTTAATGTATCTACCACGACTGACCGGGGAAGAGCTACTAGAGTAATTACGTTAGTTGAGTTAATAATAAAGTAGGTAGTGGCACGGGGAAAACATGCAGACTCGAAAGATTAGCCAGCTACTCAGTCAGTCAACCAATCAGTCAATTTCGTCACTCAGTTAGCTGATCTATTCAGTTTGTGCTCTCCTTAATAGGAAGCCAAGACTCAAAAAAACAAGACTTAATTGAATTCAGGCTTTCAGAAATGTAATAAAAGCAGTGAGTTGAGTCTGAGTTTTATGAATCAAGTTTAACTAAATGTACAGGCGAAATATGTGGGAAATTTGATTACTTTCACCCACTTCACTTAATTACACTTTTGTACCTTGTATCAATTGTTTTGCTTTATAAAGAATACATTTAAATGCCAATTTTATGTATGTAGATGTCAGAGATGTCTCGATAATCTAGTATCACCTTCAAGCAGTGGCGCAAAATTACATAAGCACAAAACAGCAGCACATCTAAAACTGTTAAAACTATTGAAGCACCTTTTAAATACTACATAAATGCCTCAGAAAAATAAGGATATTAAAACAAACTATTGTGATAATCCTTAAAATACATCCTTAATGCATCAAGATATTGAGACATTGACAAAACGTGTAAGAATATTTATAAAGTATCAGGGAGAAAAGGACAAGAGATTAAAAAAAAAAAAAAATCACTACTAAGAGCTTATGTTTATTAAATGTGAAATGTAAACAAAATGAACAATATAAACATGCTGTCATTTTAGTCTCTCCTGTTATGGCATATTCACATTCACAGTACAGTTCAGTAAAATTCTATCTGTGTTTAGACCATGAGAAAGTCTGTAGATTAAAAGACTGGCCTTTTAAAAAAAAAAAAAAAAAAAAGCTGCCAAGGCTCGACAGTCACCAGGCTCATACTGGACCTTACAGTGGATCAAGATCACCTTGGCTTGCTGCATAAGGCTTCAAGCCTCATAGCTGCTGGGCTTCAAGACTTAAAATTGCCTGTTGTGCGGTCTCACCACCTCATTTCATAGACCAGGTAAAATTTAACAATGCTTGTTCGTCTTTCGGATGAGACGTTAAACCGAGGTCCCATCTGCCTGGATTGGTGGTAGTTCAGGTGGATGTTAAAGATCCCATGGCACTTATCGAAAAAAGTAGGGGAATTTCATCAGTGTCCTGGCCAAATTTCTCTCATTCACTATAGATACCACCAACAGCTTAATCTGGTTCAAGGTCAGTTGGCATTCATCTGTATCCCCCTCCCCCGGGTCGTGCATGAAAATAGACAGGATTTCAATGTCTAGTGCACTTACCCTGTCAACAAAAAATAAAGGAAAAAAATGCATAAAACAGCATGAAGGAATGCAGGTTGTCAGCACAAAGAGGAAGAAATGAAACAAAAGGATGCTGAACCCTCTCTCCTAGTATGGCAACAATGACATACATTTTATTGGGTATAGGAAAGCGTTTCAGTGACTCTACCACTTGCTCCTCTGAGGTCCTCTGCAGTGGAATGTGGGCATTGATGACAACCAGCATGCAATCCTCCTGCTCCACTGCTCCTGCCCCACGGTTTCTGGAACCTAAACAGTTCTTCAGAAATCCGCTGTACTGCAAGGGATCCAGAGTGCCTTGACAAGGCCCACAGGCCCTGCGGTTTCTGGAACCTAAACAGTTATTCAGAAATCTGCTGTACTGCAAGGGATCCAGCGTGCCTTGAGCAGGCCACAGACCTCGCGATTTCTGGAACCTAAACAACTTTTCAGAAATCCACTGTACCGCAAGGGATCCAGCGTGCCTAGACCAGGCAATGGACCTTGCAATTTCTGGAACCTAAGCAGTTTTTCAGAAACCCTCTGTACTGCAAGGGATCCAGCGTGCCTTCACTAGGCCATGGACCCCATGGTTTCTGGAAGCTAACCAGTTCTTCAGAAACCCTCTGTACTGCAGGTGATCCAGCGTGCCATGACCAGGCCATGGACCCTGCAGTTTCTGGAACCTGAACAGTTCTTCTGAAATCCGCTATATTGCAAGGGATCCAGCATGCCTTTACCAGGCCACGGACCCCTCGATTTCTGGAACCCAAAGAGTTTTTCAGAAATCCTCTGTACTGCAAGAGATCCAGCGTGCCTTGACCAGGCAACGGACCCTGCGATTTCTGGAACCTAAACAGTTCTTCAGAGATCCGCTGTACTGCAAGGGATCTAGCGTGCCTTGACCTGTGGATTAAAAGACAGGCTTTTTTTTTTAAAAAACTTTAGCTCCCAAGGCTCGACAGTCACCAGGCTCGTACTGAAGCTTACACTGGAGCAAGATCACCTTGGCTTGCTGCTCAAGGTTTCAAGCTTCATAGCTGCTGGGCTTCAAGTCTTCAAGACTTAAAATTGTCTGGTGTGCGGTCTCACCACCTCATTTCATAGACCAGGTAAAATTTAACAATGCTTGTTCGTCTTTCGGATGAGACGTTAAACCGAGGTCCCATCTGCCTGGATTGGTGGTAGTTCAGGTGGATGTTAAAGATCCCATGGCACTCATCGAAAAGAGTAGGGGAATTTCCCCGGTGTCCTGGCCAAATTTCTCTCATTCACTAAAAATACCACAAACAGCTTAATCTGGTTCAAGGTCAGTTGGCATTCATCTGTATCCCCTTCCCGGTCATGCATGAAAACAGGCAGGATTTCAATGTCTAGTGCACTTACCTGGTCAACAAAAAATAAAGAAAGAAAAAAAAAAGCATAAAAGAGCATGAAGGAGTGCAGGTTGTCAGCACAAAGAGGAAGAAATGAGACAAAAGGATGCTGAACCCTCTCTCCTAGTATGGCAGCAATGACATACATTTTATTGGGTAGAGGAAAGCGTTTCAGTGACTCTGTACCACTTGCTTCTCTGAGGTCCTCTGCAGTAGAATGTGGGCATTGACGACAACCAGCATGCAATCCTCCAGCTCCACATTTCATCTCAATAATTAGTAAGATAACGAAAACATTTCCTGGGTTACATCTGTTTCACTTACACTACAGCTAATGCTAGAGCTTATGCTTACATTAAAACTAATGTTTATAGTACGGTTTGCACTTATACTGCAGCTCATGCTTATGCTACAGCTTACGCTTGCACTAAACCTAATGCAGCTTATGCTGCAATTTATGCTAATGTTACAGCTTATGCTAATGCTACAGCTAACGTTACAGCTGATGCTGCATCATTCACTAACGTTACATCTTATGCTAATGCTACAGCTAATGCTACATCATTCACTAACGCTACATCTTATGTTAATGCTACATCTTATGTTAATGCTACAGCTAAGTCACAATAGTGCTACAGCTAAACTAATGCTAAAGCTACAGCTAATGTCAATGCTACAGTTAAGCTTATGCTACAATTTACGCTAATGTTACAGCCTATGCTAATACTACAGCTAACGCTACATCATTCAGTAACGCTACATCTTATGCTAATGCTACAGCTAAGTCACAGTAGTGCTACAGCTAAGCTAATGCCAATGCTACAACTAAGCTAATGCTACAGCTACGCTGAGGCTACAACAAAGCTAACACTACAGCTAATGTTAACGCTACAAGTACACCAACAGACTTTTCATGCAGGACATTTTTTAAAAACTTTGTTTATTAGTTTACAATAGACATACAGTCATACAAGTGTCTGGAGATGGTACATAAGGATAAAACATAAAGGAAGTACCACAGGAAGGTGCCACCTCTCTTAATACACACAATTTAAAATGAATACTTTGTACTGTTTCAATTAGATACAGCTTCAGGAGGCTATGAGTAAAAACATTTAATCAAAAATAGTCCCTTGTATATATTGCTGTTGTTTAAGGCATTGAGCTGCATGATATAGTGGGATGATTTAGAAGTCCATATGGCTTACAAACATTATCTTCCTCCTGAAAGACAAAACACATGTAGAAACAATTTTGGTACCTTAGAGGTAACAATCACCATAAATGTCTCAACAAATCACCCTCTTCTGTACTAATATCTGACTCTCTGGCAACTTTGACATGCTACAAACTGAAATGGTTATAAAAATATTGTTCAGAGGCAATAAATACCCCTTAAACCCCATCAACAGCATGGAAAAAAACTTTTCTGCACCCAGACTTGACCATAAATTAAATCTGGTATCTTAAGACATTTCTACCGGAAGCCTTAGTAGCTTAATAAATCCCCATAGAATAAACGCATTTATTAAATGTTCTGGAACCTGAACAGTTCTTCACAAATCCTCTGTTCTGCAAGTGATCCAGCATGCCTTCACCAGGCCACAGACCACACAGTTTCTGGAACCTAAACAGTACTTCAGAAATCCTCTGTACTGCAAGGGATCCAGGGTGCCTTGACCAGGCCATGGACCCCGCAGTGTCTAGAACCTAACCAGTTCTTCAGAAATCCGCTGTACTGCAAGGTATCCAGTGTGCCTTGACCAGGCCACGGACCCTGTGGTTTCTGGACTCTAAACAGTTATTTAGAAATCCGTTGTACCCATGGGATCCAGCGTGCCTTGACCAAGCCATGGACCTTGCGATTTCTGGAACTTAAACAGCTTTTCAGAAATCCTCTGTACCGCAAGGGATCCAACGTGCCTTGACCAGGCCACGGACCTCGCAATTTCTGGAACCTAAACAGCTTTTCAGAAATCGGCTGTACCACTAGGGATCCAGCGTGCCTTTACCAGACCATGGACCCCTTGATTTCTGGAACCTAAACATTTTTTCAGAAATCTTCTATACTGCAAGGGATCCAGCATGTCTTTACCAGGCCAAGGGCCCCTCGATTTCTGGAACCTAAACAGTTTTACAGAAATCCTCTGTACTGCAAGGGATCCAGTGTGTCTTGACCAGGCCACGGACCCTTCAATTTCTGGAACCTAAATGGTTTTTCAGGAATCCTGTGTACCGCAAGGGATCCAGCGTGCCTTGACCAGGCCACGGACCCCTCAATTTCTGGAACCTAACCAGCTTTTCAGAAATCCTCTGTACTGCAAGGGATCTAGCGTGCGTTCACCAGGCCACAGACCCTGCCATTTCTGGAACCTAAACAGTTCTTTAGAAATCCTCTGTACTGCAAGGGATCCAGCATGCCTTCACCAGGCCATGGACCCCGCAGTTTCTGGAACCTAACCAGTTCTTCAGAAATCCTGTGTACTGCAAGGGATCCAGCGTGCCTTGGCCAGGCCACAGATTCCGCCTTTTCTGGAACCTAAACAGTTATTCAGAAATCCTCCTTCCTGCAAGGGGTCCAGCGTGCCTTGACCAGGCAACGGACTCCGCGATTTCTGGAACCGAAACAGTTCTTCAGAAATCTGCTGTACTGCAAGGGATCCAGCGTGCCTTGACCTGTGGATTAAAAGACGGGCCTTTTTTTTTTTTTTTTTAAACCTTAGCTGCCAAGGCTTGACAGTCACCAGGCTCATACTGAAGCAAGATCGCCTTGGCTTGCTGCTCAAGGCTTCAGGCTTCATAGCTGCTGGGCTTCAAGACTTTAAATTGTCTGGTATGCGGTCCTACCACCTCATTTCATAGACCCGGGTAAAATTTAACAATGCTTGTTCGTCTTTCAGATGAGACGTTAAACCGAGGTCCCATCTGCCTGGATTGGTGGTAGTTCAGGTGGATGTTAAAGATCCCGTGGCGCTTATCGAAAAGAGTGGGGGAATTTTCCCAGTGTCCTGGCCAAATTTCTCTCATTCACTAAAAATACCACCAACAGCTCAATCTGGTTCATGGTCAGTTGGCATTCATCTGTATCCCCCTCCCCCGGGTCGTGCATGAAAATAGACAGTATTTCAATGTCTAGTGCACTTACCCGGTCAACAAAAAATAAAATAAAATAAAAAAGCATAAAACAGCATGAAGGAGTGCAGGTTGTCAGCACAAAGGGGAAGAAATGAGACAAAAGGATGCTGAACCCTCTCTCCTAGTATGGCAACCATGACATTCATTTAATTGGGTAGAGGAAAGCGTTTCAGTGACTCTGAACCACTTGCTCCTCTGAGGTCCTCTGCAGTAGAATGTGGGCATTGACGACAACCAGCATGGAATCCTCCAACTCCCACATTCGATCTCAATAATTAGTAGGCTAATGAAAACATTTCCTGGGTGTTACACCTGTTACACTAACACTACAGCTAATGCTAGAGCTTATGCTTACATTAAAACTAATGTTTATTGTACAGTTTTCCTTTATGCTGTTGCTCATGCTTACGCTACAGCTTACGCTTGCACTAAACCTAATGCTGCAGCTTATGCTACAACTTACGCTAATGTTGCAACTTATACTAATGCTACAGCTAACGTTACAGCTAATGCTACATCATTCACTAACACTACATCTTAGGCTAATGCTAATGCTACAGCTAAGCTAATGCTACAGCTAATGCCAATGCTACAGCTATGCTGAGGCTACAACAAAGGTAACACTACAGCTAACGCTAGTGCTATAACTACACCAACAGACATAACACCCATGACATTTCTTTTAAACTTTATTAGTTTAGAATAGACAGACAATCATAAAAGTGGCTGGAGACAGTACATAAGGATAAAACATAACGGACTTGAGCATAAATTAAAACTGGTGTCTTAAGACATTTCTACAGAAGCCTTACTGGCTTAATAAATCCCCATAGAATAAACACATTTATTAAATGTTCTGGAACCTAAACTGTTGTTCTGAGAATTCAGTGGGTCTAGAGGAGGCCTGAACTATCTGCAAAACTGATGATACAAAGACAAAATCTTTCCTCGTCCGAAGAGTACCTCAGAGTACGTCTAAAGTAAATGAATCCACCCGTAGGGTAACGTAAGCATCTATTAATTAACTCATTGTGTCCTAGCAGACGCCTGTAGTCGTCAGTAAAAAAAGCACTAGTGTGTCCTGAGGACGTCTGCAGAAGTCGGCTACTGACTCCCAATGTGCCCTTGCAACGTCTGGAGAAGTCACTTATATATTTTAATATATATTGTAACAGAATATAATATATATTTGACTGCATAGCACTGTTAGAAAGATAATTTTATGCTGCACAACATTGTCACTGATATTTTGTGTATATCATGTATACTTTAGGAGTTATTTGCATTTGTTTATGGTATGGTGTGTATGGCTTACATGTTTTCCATCAAGATTCACCTAAGCAGCTTGAATAAAATTCACTGTTTTGGCACTTCAGCAGGTATAAAATAAAAACTGTATTGATTACAACTGGTTGCATAGCACCATTGGAAAGGCATTTTTGTGCTCATCAACTTTCATGCTGATACTTTGTATGTATCATGTATACTTTTGGAGTTATACGCATTTGTTTATGATATGGTGTGTGTGGTTGAGATTTAGCCCTCAAATCTCATCAAAGCACCTTGACTAAAATGGGGAAAAATTACATTTTATAGTAAAAAGATATCTTTTTTTAGCAAACATAATATCAAAACATTTAATGTCTGTATGCTTAATTTGGTGTTGATATTTTACATATTTTCCAACAAAAAATGGCTTATGTTGCCCTTTTTTTAGTGAAAAAAATATTTAGTTTGCTCTTTCAACCAGCATAGAAAAAATACAAAATTACTTATTATTACATGCATGCCACCATTGGAAAAGCAATTTTGTGCTGAATAACTCTGCCACTCATACTTTGTGTCTAGCATGTATAGTTATTGAGCTATTAGCATTTGTTTGCAACATACTATGGCTTGATTTTGCTTAGAAAGGCCCAGGATTCACTGTTAAAAGTATACAGGAGATTCAGGAGGCAAGTGGTGTAATCTCAGAGTGAGCCTGTGGAGGCAATGAGTTTACATGAGCCGTAGACACTACCTTATGTAAAGCAACCAAATCATAAAACATTTTATCCGTTTTGAGACCCCTATCATTAGTAGATAATGAACAATTGGTTAGGAAGTATGTAAGTATGGCTGGACCTCTTTAAAAAGGGCTACCCGTTGAGCTTTTGTTTGTGGGGCATAAACAGAAATGATCTGAAATCTAGCTGTAGAAATAGAAATGTCTAAACATAGTGCCCTCCCAGGGTGAATGTCCACCAATCTGGAAACAGAAAACGCAGAATTGAAAAACCAGTATACCTAAACCATCACAGGGTTCCTCCCCTATAGACCAGAATGATGGCCCTAAAGTCCAGTTATAAGAAGCATGTTTTAGTTCCTGAGAGGCCTTCAGTCGGACGTCTTGCAAACAAAGAACGTCCAAGTCAAAAGTTTTAAGGAGAGAAAGAAAGCCAACACATTTCTTCACTCCCTTCAAACCATTGACATTTAAAGTAGAAATATTTAAAGAAGACATATCGGGAAAATGGAGGAGGGTAGGTCAAAAACAATAAAGTGACAAAGCGAGCACCTCAAGGGGGTTTACCCAGTTGCTGTCGTCTAGTTCATTTGGCAATGGAATCATCAAATCTAGTTTCAGAATCTGTGTTAGAAACAACCGACGAAGTGTCGGTGTCCTCTCCAGAATCCCCACCAGCATCTTCCTCAAGGGGGGACAAAATATTCCTCAATTTAACCGGGTCTCTCTGGACAAGGGTATTAGGAGGGGGGTTAACTTCTGGCATAGTCTTGCCACGCCTATTCCGTTTCCTAGGTTGCGCAACCTTAAATGGGGTCTCAGCTGGGGGGATATGACCCACAGACTCCCCTACAAGCAAATCCCCAGAATGAACAGGAAGTGAAGGCATAGAAATGTCCACCACGGTATCAGGGGAGGTAACATCCATTGTGTCAATTGGACTAGCAGGACGAGGGGCAGCCTGGGCAGGAAACGGAACACAGTCAGAAGCCTGCTGCACCGTCTTGTCAGATTTCCGGGAACAAAAACGCTGTGCTTGAGTAATAAGTCCGTCATGTGAAGGACAGTCAGTTCTATCGTGCAAGGCCCAAGGACACCGCCCATAGGCATGACCAGTCTGTTCACATAGGTGGCATCTAAAAAGATTCAGACAGGCAGTGGCCAAGTGCCCATACTCCAAACAATGATTACACTTAGAGGTGTCACAGGCAGAACTTAAATGTAGATGAGACCCACATTTAAAACATGATCTAGGTTGCCCAGCATAAAAGATGGACCCCCGATTTTTCCCAAGAAAAATACACTAGGGAAGTGGACTGGACCAGAATTAGTACTAAAAAGTTTTACTTTAACCCTCCAACTGCCATCCCAGATCTTTTTACTGTCAAGTGTGGGAGTAGGCCTCCCCAAAATATCGCATCTCTTGCGTAACCAAAATAGGATGTCTTCAATATTGACACCTTCATTCTTAAATAGACTAGTTATGTTTTTAATCAAGGGTTTAGTGAGTGGAATGGCTGGAAATGGGACCCATAAAGGGTCAGACTTAAGGTTCTCATATTGTCCCCAAAACCTGTCAAGATTGGAGACATGTTTGAAGCTGGTATCATAGTTCCCATTCCCTAAAGAAATGAATGCAAAAATTTCTGATGAAAAATATTTCATAGACTGTTTTAGTACAGTCCTAGCTATAAACAACCTATCTGGCGGTTGTTCTAATCCCCCCCTTATATAGCAAGTGAACTGCATTCCTTCGAGGAGCCGGCTTCCCAGTCGGCTGAAATAAATCAGCTAACCGAAACAAGGAAGTTTTATGGGGCAAACCCTGAGCATCATCCCTTGGAACCAAGCTGAACCCCCTCTCAACAGCAGTTGGTAAACCCTTATCCTGAACAACTGGTGAGGCAGAACTATCAATAGGAGAAACAGAAACATTAGATAATACAACAGTAGAAGTACCCCAGGGTTTGGTGGAACTCAGTGAAGAATAGTCGTTGGTGGCCACAGTAACAGAAGTAGTACACATTTTCAAAAAGGGAGGGATCTGTGGGATCCGGAGTCCATTGACCCGACGTCCCTGAAATCCAACCAGCCTCAGACAAAGCTCTTTCGGGTGACCAGGATTCATTATGTGTGTTAGGGGGTTCAGGGGCTAAATCTCCCCATTTCCCTGAGTGTTTTCGATCCAAAAAAGAAAACGTCTGCCCAGTATCAACCGGAAGAACAGAGAAAGCAGCAGACGGGTTTGAGACCAACCTCGTCATTCCCAGCCTAGTTTTTTTGGAGTGTGAGTCCAGTGCAGCAGGAACATCCGAAACGACCTGCGACGGTGAGCCTCCTGCCAGAACACCCATCGTAGCATCAGCAACTTGAGAATCCGACAGTGCCTCTGTGGGAGGAAGCACAGCCACCTCCTGTTCGACGTCTGATCTGAACACCGATCCTTTCCAGTCCGAAACATTCTGGGCCCCCTGAGGAAACTCCTGTAGCACTTTGAGTTCCGCCTCGACAACTGCACTTCTCACGATCAACTCCTGATGGCAAAGCAAAAGCTCCTGCCAACGAGAACAGACAGACCCAGCCGGGAACTCTTCCATAGGAATTCATGCATCCGAAACAGGCCCGCTGAAGTGGGTGTAGTTTCATTCGACACAACCAAATCTTGTCCTTGAGAAAAAATAGCAATGGCCATTTCCACATCTAAGGCCTCCTGCATAGACAGGACAGGAGCAGAGGCCAGAGCTCCAGTCCCAGAGACATCCTTCCTCTCTGCCACTCCCGGAGAAGTGGCCATCTCTCCCAGACGGCCCGCAAGCCACCAATGGAGAGTAGGGGAATTTCCCCAGTGTCCTGACCAGATTTCTCTCATTCACTAAAAATACCACCAACAGCTTAATCTGGTTCAAGGTCAGTTAACATTCATCTGTATCCCCTTCCCCCAGGTCGAGCATGAAAATAGGCAGGATTTGTCTCTCTGGTGCACTTACCTGGTCAACAAACAATAAAGAAAAGAAAAAAAGCATAAAAGAGCATGAAGGAGTGCAGGTTGTCGGCACAAAGAGGAAGAAATGAGACAAAAGGATGCTGAACCCTCTCTCCTAGTATGGCAACAATGACATACATTTTATTGGGTAGAGGAAAGCGTTTCAGTGGCTCTGTACCACTTGCTCCTCTGAGGTCCTCTGCAGTAGAATGTGGGCATTGACGACAACCAGCATGCAATCCTCCAACTCCACATTCCATCTCAATAATTAGTAAGATAATAAAAACATTTCATGGGTGTTACACTAACACTACAGCTAATGCTAGGGTTTATGCTTACATTAAAACTGTTTATAGTACAGTTTGTGCTTATGCTACAGCTTGCACTTGCACTTGCACTAAACCTAATGCTGCAGCTTATGCTACAATTTACACTAATGTTATAGCTTATGCTAATGCTACAGCTAATGCTACATCATTCACTAACGCTACATCTTATGCTGATGCTACAGCTAAGTCACAGTAGTGCTACGGCTAAGCTAATGCTAATGCCAATGCTACAGTTAAGCTAATGCTACAGCTATGCTGAGGCTACAACAAAGGTAACACTACAGCTAATGCTAGTGCTACAACTACACTAACAGACATAACACCCAGGACACTTTTTGTAAACTTTATTAGTATAGAATAGACATACAGTCATAAAAGTCTGGGGACGGTACATAAGGATAAAACATAAGGGAAATACCACAGGAAGGTGCCACCCCTCTTAATACACACAATTTAAAATGAACACTTTGTACTGTTTCAATTAGATACAGCTTCAGGAGGCTATCAGTAAAAACAACTTAATCAAAAATAGTTCCTTGTATATATTGCTGTTTAAGCTCATAAGCTGCATGATATAGTGGGGTGATTTAGAAGTCCTTTTGGCTTACAAACATCTTCTCCCTCCTGAGAGAAAGACAAAAAAACATGTAGAAACAGTTTAGGTGCCCTATAGGCAGAGCCCCTGGTATTCTGCGGCAGAATTTTCTAATTTCTGCGGCAGGGCTTCTTGACTTCTGCGGCAGCATTTTCTGATTTCTGCGGCATGATTTATTCATTTCTCTGGCAGAATGCAGTCCTGTCATTGGCTAAATATGATGTGATGTCATCGATGACATCATATGCTGAGCATAGAGGAGGGGCTTCAGGATAAACAAGGTGGGAAAGAAAGCCTGACACTATGGAAAAACAGTATATTTATATGAAAATTCACCAAAAACAATGAATTCTGCAGCAAATTCCGCAGCCGCAGAACCGCAGAATTCCAGGGGCCTTGCCTATAGGTAACAACCACCACAAATGTCTAAACAAGCCACCCTCTTCTGTACTAATATCTGACTCTCTGGCAACTTTGACATGCTACAAACTGAAATGGTTATAAAAATATTGTTCAGCGGCAATAAGTACCCCTTAAACCCAATCAACAGCATGGAAAAAAACTTTTCTGCACCCAGACTTAAGCATAAATTAAAACTGGTATCTTAAGACATTTCTACAGGAAGCCTTACTGGCTTAATAAATCCTCATAGAATAAACACATTTATTAAATGTTCTGGAACCTAAACAGTTCTTCAGAAGTCCTCTGTACTGCAAGGGATCCAGTGTGCCTTCACCACGCCACAGACTCCACAGTTTCTGGAACCTAAACAGTTCTTCAGAAATCCGCTGTACTGCAAGGGATCCAGTATGACTTGACCAGTTCACAGACCCCGTGATTTCTGGAACCTAACCAGTTCTTCAGAAATCCTCTGTACTGCAAGGGATCCAGAGTGCCTTGACCAGGCCATGGACCCCGCGGTTTCTGGAACCTAAACATTTGTTCAGAAATCCGCTGTACTGCAAGGGATCCAGCATGCCTTGACCAGGCCATGGACCCTGCGCTTTCTGGAACCTAAACAGTTCTTCAGGAATCCGCTGTACTGCAAGGGATCCAGCGTGTCTTGACCAGGCCACGGACCTCATGATTTCTGGAACCTAAACAGCTTTTCAGAAATCCACTGTACGGCAAGGGATCCAGCGTGCCTTCACCGGGCCACGGACATTGTGATTTCTGGAACCTAAACAGCTTTTGAGAAATCCGCTGTACCACTAGGGATCCAGCATGCTTGACCAGGCCACGGACCCCGCAGTTTCTGGAACCTAAACAGTTCCTTTGAAATCCTCTGTACTGCAAGGGATCCGGCGAGCCTTCACCAGGCCACGGACCCCGTGGTTTCTGGAAGCTAAAGAGTTCTTCAGAAATCCTCTGTTCTTCAAGGGATCCAGCATGCCTTCACTAGGCCACGGACCCCGTGGTTTCTGGAACCTAACCAGTTCTTCAGAAATCCTCTGTACTGCAAGGGATCCAGCGTGCCTTCACCAGGCCACAGACCCCGCAGTTTCTGGAACCTAACCAGTTCTTCAGAAATCCTCTGTACCTGGGTCTTGCCTGAAAATAGGCAGGATTTGTATAGTGCACTTACCCGGTCAACAAAAAATTAAAGAAAAGGAAAAAAGCGTAAAAAAGCATGAAGGAGTGCAGGTTGTCGGCACAAAGAGGAAGAAATGGGACATAAGGATGCTGGTTCTCTCCTAGTATGGCGACAATGGCATACCTTTTCTTGGATAGAGGAAAACATTCAGCGACTCTGCGCCACTTGCTCCTCTGCAGTGGAATGCGGGCATTGACGACAACCAGCATGCAGTCCTCCTGCTCCACATTCCATCTCAATAATTAGTAAGATAAAACAAAAATTCCTGGGTGTTATATCTGTTACACTAACACTGCAGCTAATGCTAGAACTTGTGCTTACTTTAAAACTAATGCTTATAGTACAATTTGTGCTTATGTGACAGCTCATACTTATGCTGCAGTTTACGCCTACACTAAACCTAATGCTGCAGCTTACGCTACAACCACGCCACGCCACAGCTTATGCTAATGCCAGAGCTAACGTTACAGCTGGTGCTGCAGCATTGACTAACCCTACATCTTACGCTTATGCTGCAGCTTACGCTTGCACTAAACCTAATGCTGCAGCTTATGCTACAACTTACGCTACGCTACAGCTTATGCTAATGCCAGAGCTAACGTTACAGCTGGTGCTGCAGCATTGACTAACCCTGCATCTTACGCTAATGCTACAGCTTATGCTAATGCAACAGCTAAGTCACAGTAGTGCTACAGCGAAGCTAATGCTAACGCCACAGCTATGCTGAGGCTACAACAAAGCTAACAATACAGCTAAAGCTAGCGCTTATGCTTACATTAAAACTAATCTTTATAGTACAGCTCATGCTTATGCTACTGCTCATGCTTATGCTGCAGCTCATGCTTATGCTGCAGCTTGCGCTTATGCTACAGCTGACGCCTACGCTACAGCTGATGCTTGCACTAAACCTAATGCTTCAGCTTATGCTACAACTTACGCTACGCTACAGCTTATGCTAATGCCAGAGCTAACGTTACAGCTAATGCTACAGCATTCACTAACGCTACATCTTACGCTGATGCTACAGCTTATGCTAATGCAACAGCTAAGTCACAGTAGTGCTACAGCTAAGCTAATGCTAATGCTAACGCTACAGCTAATGCCATTGCTACAGCTAAGCTAATGCTACAGCTAAGCTAATGCTACAGCTGTACTTTTGCCACAGCTATGCTGAGGCTACAACAAAGCTAACACTACAGCTGTGCTAACGCTACAACTACACTAACAAATGTAACACTCAGGACATTTTTTTAAACTTTATTAGTTTACAATAGACATACAGTCATAAAGGTGTCCAGAGACTGTACATAAGGATAAAACATAAAAGAAATTCCACAGGAAGGTGCCACCCCTCTTAATGCACACAATTTAAATTGAACACTTTGTACTGTTTCAATTAGAGCTTTAGGAGGCTATCAGTAAAAACAACTTAATCAAAAATAGTCCCTTATATATATTGCCGTTGTTTAAGCCAATGAGCTGCATGATATAGTGGGCTGATTTAGAAGTCCATATGGCTTACATACATCTTCTCCCTCCTGAGAGAAAGACATAAAACATGTAGAAACAATGTAGGTACCTTATAGGTAACCTCCATAAATGTCTAAACAAACCACCCTCTTCTGTTCTAATATCTGACTCTCTGGCAACTTTGACATGCTACAAACTGAAATGGTTATAAAAATATTATTCAGAGGCAATAAGTACCCCTTAAACCCCATCAACAGCATGGAAAAAAACTTTTCTGCACCCAGACTTGAGCATAAATTAAAACTGGTATCTTAAGACATTTCTACAGGAAGCCTTACTGGCTTAAAAATTCCCCATAGAATAAACACATTTATTAAATGTTCTGGAACCTAAACAGTTGTTCAGAAATCCTCTGTACTGCAAGGGATCCAGTGTGCCTTCACCAGGCCACGGACTCCACGGTTCCTGGAACCCAAACAGTTCTTCAGAAATCTGCTGTACTGCAAGGGATCCAGCATGCATGACCAGGCCACCAACCCCGCGGTTTCTGGAACCTAAGCAGTTATTCAGAAATACGCTGTACTGGAAGGGATCTACCGTACCTTGGTCAGGCCACAGACCCTTCGATTTCTGCAACCTAAGCAGTTTTTCAGAAATCCTCTGTACTGCAAGGGATCCAGCGTGCCTTGACCAGGCCACGGATCCCTCAATTTCTGGAACCTAAACAGTTTTTCAGAAATCTTCTGTTCTGCAAGGGATCCAGTGTGTCTTGACCAGGCCCAGGACCCCTCGATTTCTGGAACCTAAACAGTTTTCCAGATACCCTCTGTACTGCAAGGGATCCAGTGTGTGTTCACCAGGCCAAGGACCCCGCCATTTCTGGAACCTAACCAGTTCTTCAGAAATCCTCTGTACTGCAAGGGATCAAGCGTGCTTTGACCAGGCCACAGACCCCACGGTTTCTGAATCCTAAACAGTTCTTCAGAAATCCTCTGTACTGCAAGGGATCCAGCGTGCCTTCATTAGGCCATGGACCCAGTGGTTTCTGGAACCTAACCAGTTCTTCAGAAATCCTCTGTACTGCAAGGGATCCAGTGTGCCTTGACCAGGCCATGGACCCCGCAGTTTCTGGAACCTAACCAGTTCTTCAGAAATACTCTGTACTACAAGGGATCCAGCGTGCCTTGACCAGGCCATGGACCCTGCAGTTTCTGGAACCTAAGCAGTTCTTCAGAAATCTTCTGTACTGCAAGGGATCCAGCATGCCTTCACCAGGCCATGGACCCCGCAGTTTCTGGAACCTAACCAGTTCTTCAGAAATCCTCTGTACTGCAAGGGATCAAGCGTGCCTTGACCAGGCCACAGACCCCCTGTTTCTGGAACGTAAACAGTGCTTCAGAAATCTGCTGTACTGCAGGGGATCCGATGTACCTTGATTTGGCCACGGACCTCGCAATTTCAGGAACCTAAACAACCTTTCAGATATCCGTTGTACTGCAAGGGATCCAGCGTGCCTTGACCAGGCCGCGGACCTCACAATTTCTGGAACCTAAGCAGCTTTTCAGAAATCCTCTGTACTGCAAGGGATCCAGCGTGCCTTGACCTGTGGATTAAAAGACGGGCTTTTTTTTTTTTAACTTTAGCTGCCATGGCTCGACAGTCACCAGGCTCATACTGGACCTTACACTGGAGCTAGATCGCTTTGGCTTGCTGCACAAGGCTTCAAGCTTCATAGCTGCTGGGCTTCAAGACCTAAAATTGTCTTGTGTGCGGTCTCACCACCTCATTTCATGGACCAGGTAAAATTTAACAATGCTTGTTCATCTTTCAGATGAGATGTTAAACCAAGGTCCCATCTGCCTGGATTGATGGTAGTTTAGGTGGATGATCCCATGGCACTTCTCGAAAAGAGTTGGGGAATTTCCCCGGTGTCCTGACCAAATTTCTCTTATTCACTAAAAATACCACCAACAGCTTAATCTGGTTCAAGGTCAGTTGGCATTAATCTGTATCCCTTCCCCTGGGTCGTGCATGAAAATAGGCAGGATTTCACTGTCAATTGCCCTTACCCGGTCAATAAAAAAGAAAGAAAAGGGGGGAAAAAAAGCATAAAAGAGCATGAAGGAGTGCAGGTTGCCAGCACAAAGTGGAAGAAATGAGACAAAAGAATGCTGAACCCTCTCTCCTAGTATGGCAACAGTGATATACATTTTATTGGGTAGAGGAAAGCGTTTCAGTGACTCTGTACCACTTGCTCCTCTGTGGTCCTCTGCAGTAGAATGTGGGCATTAACGACAACCAGCATGCAATCCTCCAGCTCCACATTCCATCTCAATAATTAGTAAGATTATAAAAATATTTCCTGGGTGTTGCATCTGTTACACTAACACTACAGCTAATGCTAGAGCTTATGATTACATTAAAACTAAAGTTTATTGTACACTTTGCGCTTATGCTACAGCTCATGCTTATGATACAGCTTACACTTACGCTACAGTTTACGCTTGCACTAAATCTAATGCTGCAGCTTATGCTACAACTTGCGCTAATGTTACTGCTTATGCTAATGCTACAGCTAATGTTACTGCTAATGCTGCATCATTCTCTAACGCTACAGCTTATGCTAATGCTACAGCTAAGCTAATGCTACATCTGTGCTAATGCTACAACTATGCGAATGCTACAACAAAGCTTATAGTACAGCTAATGCTAGCGCTACATCTACACCAACAGACAACACCCAGGACATTTTTTTTAAATTTTGTTTATTAGTTTACAACAGACAGTCATAAAAGTGTCTGGAGACACTTATGTATGGAGTACATAAGGATAAAACATAAAGGAAATACCACAGGAAGGTGCCGCCCCTCTTAATACATACAATTTAAAATGAATACTTTGTACTGTTTCAATTAGATACAGCTTTAGGAGGCTATCAGTAAAAACAATTTAATCAAAAATAGTCCCGTGTATATATTGCTGTTAAGCCCATGAGCTGCATGATATAGTGGGCTGATTTAGAAGTCCATATGGCTTACATACATCTTCTCCCTCCTGAGAGAAAGACATAAAACATGTAGAAACAATTTAGGTACCTTATAGGTAACAACCACCTAAATGTCTAAACAAACCACCGTCTTCTGTACTTATATCTGACTCTCTGGCAACTTTGACATGCTACAAACTGAAATGGTTATAAAAATATTGTTCAGAGGCAATAAGTACCCCTTAAACCCCATCAGCAGCATGGAAAGAAAACTTTTCTGCACCCAGACTTGAGCATAAATTAGTTTATTAAAAACAGGTATCTTAAGACATTTCTACAGGAAGCCTCACTAGCTTAATAAATCCCCATAGAACAAACACATTTATTAAATAACAAAATGTCCCTCATTATGTCCATAAAACAATTTCTGGAGGATCAATTTTAGCCAAAATTCAGCTGGATACCTGTCTCTTCACTGATTAATTCAGGTATCATCTTCCTCTGATTTATCCTGATCTGATTGACCAAAAATGGCTCTGTGCCTTGGTGGTGGAGCATGTTTATGTGCCCATTTAAAGGCCTCAGCTGGGTCAGTAAAAATGTAGACCCTGCCTTCATTGAGAATCCTCAGACACATTGGAAAAAGCATACTGTGTGGTACCTCTGCCTCTTGTTGAATGTCTCTAACCCCATCGAATCTCTTCTTTTTTTACCTGGTGGCATAACCTAAATCTTGATAAAGTTGAACCTGGGAGTCATCCTGTAGCAAGGTTCTTCGTTGCCTTGCCAATGCCAGGATGAAATCTCAAGAGCCAGCACCATCAAGGAAGGCAGCTATGGCTCTATGGGTTTCTGGATTAGCTTGACAACCTCTTATAGTGACCCCATAGGCCTTTTGAATAGTAATGCCCTTATCTTTAAATGCTGGCCTCAACTGTTGCTCCAACCAGTCCAGTAAAAATAGGATAAGGTGATTCCCCTTCACTCCTTTCAGGCATGTCCACAATGCAGAGATTAGCCATCCTGGTCTGCTTTTCCAGGGCTTCAAGCCTGGATCTCATGTGAGTGTTCTCCTTAACTAATGTCATTGCAGTACCCAGTGCTGCTTCTGAACTTTTGCGGGACTCCGAGACCTCCGTTTTCATTATTGTGACGTCCGAATCTAAAGTGGTAACTGTGTTTGTTAAAGAGTTGAATTTATCTGAGAGTCCAAACACAGTGAAGATCAAATGATTTATTCTGATGTCCAGAGAGTGTAGCATTTCTTCTCCACTTGTGGCATCTTCTGGATCAGCACAGCCTTGCCTGGACCTCAGAGCAGGTAGTCCTGAAGCACTTTGGCTTTTTGCTGTTTCTTGAGACCCCTTATCCTTCTTTGGATTGCCCATCATTGTTCTCTATTAGTTCCGATAGCTGAGAAAAATATTTATGCACTGCTGAAGCATTTAAAATGATATTTTTAAATACTAACTATACAGCGTCTGTGAGGTGTGGTGATTTCAGACGTCTGTCGTGATCGTGGTCCACTGCACCCCCCCACCCAGGATATTTTTCTTTATCTTACTGTTTGTTGCCTGTAAAATATTTTAGTTGTGCGATTTATGGGGTTGAATTGAAAATTGCCTCATATTGCAGTCTGAGGCCGAGGGGCACTCAGCTAGGGAGACCTTTGTGTAAGCAATATTTTCCTGTTGAGTAGAAAGCTTTTTTTTTGTTAAACTTCAAAGAATTGAGTCCATTTTATTAAAAAAATAACCTGTTTTGAATGTAAACAGGGTTAAGACAGATTGATATGATTTCCTGCAGGTCTAGCTAGTCAGGACAACAAAATGACCAGGTTTTAATCCACAAAACCAGATTGGATCTGTTCTAGAAAAGGGTGGTCCACAGAGATTGAAGGAATGGTCCAGGCTGTGATGTCTGAGAGATCATGGTCCACAGATCCAGCATGCCTTGACCAGGCCACGGACCACTCGATTCTGGAACCTAAACAGTTCTTCAGAAATCATCTGTACTGCAAGGGATCCAGCGTGCCTTCACCAGATCACAGACCCTGCCATTTCTGGAACGTAAACAGATCTTCAGTAATCCTCTGTACTGCAAGGGATCCAGCGTGCCTTCACCAGGCTATGGACCCCACAGTTTCTTGAACCTAACCAGTTCTTCAGAAATCCTGTACTGCAAGGGATCCAGCATGCCTTGACCAGGCTATAGACCCTGCTATTTCTGGAACCTTAACAGTTCTTCAGAAATCCGCTGTACTGCAAGGGATCCAGCGTGCCTTGACCAGGCCATGGACCTCGCAATTTCTGGAGCCTAAACAGCTTTTCAGAAATCCTCTGTACCGCAAGGGATCCATCGTGCATTGACCAGGCCACGGACCTTGCAATTTATGGAACCTAAACAGCATTACAGAAATCGTCTGTACCACTAGGGATCCAGCATGCCTTGACCAGGCCATGGACCCCTTGATTTCTGGAAGCTAAACAGTTTTTCAGAAATCTTCTGTACTGCAAAGGATGCAGCGTGCCTTCACCAGGCCACGGACCCCGCGGTTTCTGGAACGTAAACAGTTCTTGAGAAATACTTTGTATCACAAAGATCCAGTGTGTCTTAACCAGGGCATGGACCTAGCGGTTTCTGGAACCTAAACAGTTCTTCAGAAATCATCCGTACTGCAAGGAATCCAGCGTGCCTTCACCAGGCCACTGACCCTACCATTTCTGGAATCTAAACAGTTCTTCAGAACTGCTCTGTGCTGCTAGGGATCCAGCATGCCCTCACCAGGCCAAGGACCTGGCAGTTTCTGGAACCTAACCAAGTCTTCAGAAATTCCTCTGTACTGCAAGAGATCTAGCATGCCTTGACCAGGCTACAGACATCGCTATTTCTGGAACCTTAGCAGTTCTTCAGAAATCTGCTGTACTGCAAGGGATCCAGTATGCCTTGACTGGCCACTCACCCTGTGGTTTCTGGAACCTAAACAGTTGCTCAGGAAACCTCTGTTGTGGAAGGGATTCAGCGGCATTCACCAGGCCGTAGACGCTGCCATTTCTGGAACCTAAAAAGTTCTTCAGAAATCATCTGTACTGCTAGGGATCCAGCGTGTCTTCGCCAGGCCACAGACCCTGCCATTTCTGGAACCTAAACAGTTCATCAGAAATCCTCATTACTGCAAGGGGTCCTGCATGCCTTCACCAGGCCACAGACCCCGCAGTTTCTTGAACCTAAACTGTTCTTCAGAAATCCTCTGTACTGCAAGGGATCCAGCATGCCTCCACCAGGCCACAGACCCCGCAGTTTCTGGAACCTATCCAGTTCTTCAGAAATCATTTGTACTGCAAGGGATCCAGCGTGCCTTCACCAGGCTATGGACCCCGCAGTTTCTTAACCTAACCAGTTCTTCAGAAATCCTGTACTGCAAGGGATCCAGCTTGCCTTGACCAGGCTACAGACCCTGCTATTTCTGGAACCTTAACAGTTCTTCAGAAATCCGCTGTACTGCAAGGGATCCAGCGTGCCTTGACCAGGCCATGGACCTCGCGATTTCTGGAGCCTAAACAGCTTTTCAGAAATCCTCTATACCGCAAGGGATCCATCATGCATTGACTAGGCCTTGGACCTCCCGATTTCTGGAACCTAAACAGCTTTTCTGAAATGCTCTGTACCGCAAGGGATCTAGCGTGCCTTGACCAGGCCACGGACCTTGCAATTTATGGAATCTAAACAGCATTACAGAAATCGTCTGTACCACTAGGGATCCAGCATGCCTTGACCAGGCCATGGACCCCTTGATTTCTGGAAGCTAAGCAGTTTTTCAGAAATCTTCTGTTCTGCAAAGGATGCAGCGTGCCTTCACCAGGCCACGGACCCCGCAGTTTCTGAAACGTAAACAGTTCTTGAGAAATCTTCTGTACCGCAAGGGATCCAGTGTGTCTTTACAAGGGCATGGACCTTGCGGTTTCTGGTACCTAAACAGTTCTTCAGAAATCATCTGTACTGCAAGGAATCCAGCGTGCCTTCACCAGGCCACAGACCCTACCGTTGCTGGAACCTAAACAGTTCTGAAATGCTCTGTCCTGCAAGGGATCCAGCATGCGTTCACCAGGCCACGGACCCGCAGTTTCTGGAACCTAAACAGTTCTTCAGAAATCATCTGTACTGCAAGGGGTCCAACGTGCCTTCATACGGTCACAGACCCTGCCATTTCTGGAACCTAAACAGTTCTTCAGAAATTCTCTGTACTGCAAGGTATCCAGCATGCATTCACCAGGCCACAGACACTGCCATTTCTGGAACCTAAACAGTTCTTCACAAATCCTCGATATTGCAATCGATCCAGCATGCCTTCACCAGGCCATGGTCCCTGTAGTTTTTGTAACTTAACCAGTTCTTCAGAAATCCTCTGTACTGCAAGGGATCCAGCATGCCTTGGCCAGGCTACAGACCCCGCTATTTCTGGAATCTTTACAGTTCAGAAATCTGCCTTACTGCAAGGGATCCAGCGTGCCTTCACCAGGCCATGGACCTCGCGATTTCTGGAGCCTAAACATCTTTTTAGAAATCCTCTTTACCGCATGGAATCCATCGTGCCTTGACTAGGCCATGGACCTCACGATTTCTGGAACCTAAACAGCTTTTCAGAAATGCTCTGTACCGCAGGGGATCCAGCGTGCCTTGACCAGGCCACGGATCTTGCAATTTATGGAACCTAAACAGCATTACAGAAATCGGCTGTACCACTAGGGATCCAGCATGCCTTGACCAGGCCATGGACCCCTTGATTTCTGGAAGCTAAACAGTTTTTCAGAAATCTTCTGTACTGCAAAGGATGCAGCGTGCCTTCATCAGGCCACGGACCCCGCGGTTTCTGGAACGTAAACAGTTCTTGAGAAATACTTTGTACCGAAAAGATACAGTGTGTCTTTACCAGAGCATGGACCTCGCGGTTTCTGGAACCTAAACAGTTCTTCAGAAATCATCCGTACTGCAAGGAATCCAGCGTGCCTTCACCAGGCCACAGACCCTACCATTTCTGGAACCTAAACAGTTCTGAAATGCTCTGTCCTGCAAGGGATCCAGCATGCCTTTACCAGGCCATGGACCCGCAGTTTCTGGAACCTAACCAGTTCTTCAGAAATCATCTGTACTGCACGGGGTCCAGTGTGCCTTCATATGGTCACAGACCCTGCCATTTCTTGAACCTAATAAGTTCTTCAGAAGTCATCTATACTGCATAGGAATCCAGCGTGCCATCACCAGCTAACAGACCCTGCAGTTTCTGGAACCTAACCAGTTCTTCAGAAATCCGCTGTACTGCAAGGGATCCAGCGTGCCTTGACCTGGCCACGGACCTGGCGATTTCTGGATCCTAAACAGTTTTTCAGAAATCTTCTGTACTGCAAAGGATCCAGCGTGCCATCACCACGCCACGGACCCTGCGGTTTCTGGAATGTAAACAGTTCTTCAGAAATCCTCTTTACACAAGGGATCCAGCGTCGTGGGCATGGACATGATGTCTGGAATTCTAACTGTTCTTCAAAATCCTCTGTGCCGAAGGGATCCTGCGTTCATTCACTTTAGGCCTGGGCCCTGCTTTCTGGAACCCTAAGCAGTTCTTGAAATCATCTGTACTGCAAGGGAACCAGCATGCCTTCACCAGACCACACGGACCGCGGTTTCTGGAAACACAATCAGTTCTTCCAGAAATCATCTGTACTGAAAGGGGTCCAGCGTGCCTTACATACGGTCACAGACCCTGCCATTTCTGGAACCTAAACAGTTCTTCAGAAATCCTCTGTACTGAAAAGTATCCAGCATGCATTCACCAGGCTACAGACACTGCCATTTCTGTAACTTAAACTGTTCTTCAGAAATCCTCTGTAGTGCAAGGGATCCAGCATGCCTCCACCAGGCCACAGACCCTGCAGTTTCTGGAACCTAATGAGTTCTTCAGAAATCCTCTGTACTGCAAGGGATCCAGTGTGCATTCACCAGGCCAGAGACCCTTCCATTTCTGGAACCTAAACAGTTCTTCAGAAATCCTCTCTACTGCAGCGGATCTAGCGTGCATTCACCAGACCACAGACCCTGCAATTTCTGGAACATAAACAGTTCTTCAGAAATCCTCTGTACTGCAAGGGATCCAGCGTGCCTTTACATGGCTTCAGACCCTGCCGTTTCTGGAACCTAAACAGTTCTTCAGTAATCCTCTGTACTGCAAGGGATCCAGCATGCCTTCACCTAGCCATGGACCCCGCCGTTTCTTGAACGTAACCAGTTCTTCAGAATTCCTCTGTAGTGCATGGGATCCAGCATGCCTTGACCAGGCTACAGACCCCGCTATTTCTGGAATATTAATAGTTCTTCAGATATCCGCTGTACTGCAATGGATCCAGCGTGCCTTTACCAGGCCATGGACCTCACGATTTCTGGAACCTAAACAGCTTTACAGAAATCGGCTGTACCACGTGGGATCCAGCATGCCTTGACCAGGCCATGGATCCCTTGATTTCTGGATCCTAAACAGTTCTTCAGAAATCATCTGTACTGCAAGGAATCCAGCGTGCCTTCGCCATGCCTCAGACCCTACCGTTTCTGGAACCTAAACAGTTCTTCAGAAATGCTCTGTGCTGCTAGTGATCCAGCATGCCCTCACCAGGCCAAGGACCCTGCAGTTTCTGGGACCTAACCAAGTCTTCTGAAATCCTCTGTACTGCAAGAGATCTAGCATGCCTCGACCAGGCTACAGACATCACTATTTCTGGAACCTTAGCAGTTCTTCAGAAATCTGCTGTACTGCAAGGGATCCAGTATGCCTTGACTGGCCACTCACACTGTGGTTTCTGGAACCTAAAGAGTTGCTCAGAAATCTTCTGTACTGCAAGGGATTCAGTGTGCATTCACCAGGCCAGAGACCCTTCCATTTCCTGGAACCTAAAGGACTTCTTCAAATCCTCTCTACTACATGGGATCCAGCGTGCCTTTAGAAGGCCACAGACCCTGCCATTTCTGGAACGTAAACAGTTCTTGAGATATCCTCTGTACAGCAAGGGATCCAGTGTGTCTTTACCAGGGCATGGACCTTGCGGTTTCTGGAACCTAAACAGTTCTTCAGAAATCATCTGTACTGCAAGGAATCCAGCATGCCTTCACCAGGCCACGGACCCGCAGTTTCTGGAACCTGATCAGTTCTTCAGAAATCATCTGTACTGCAAGGGGTCCAGCGTGCCTTCATACGGTCACAGACCCTGCCATTTCTGGAACCTAAACAGTTCTTCAGAAATCCTCTGTACTGAAAAGTAACCAGCATGCATTCACCAGGCTTCAGACACTGCCATTTCTGTAACTTAAACCGTTCTTCAGAAATCCTCTGTAGTGCAAGGGATCCAGCATGCCTCCACCAGGCCACAGACCCTGCAGTTTCTGGAACCTAATGAGTTCTTCAGAAATCCTCTGTACTGCAAGGGATCCAGCGTGCCTTGACCAGGTTACGGACCCTGCCATTTCTGGAACCTAAACAGTTGTTTTGAAATCCTCTGTACTGCAAGGGATCCAGTGTGCCTTGGCTAGGCCTCTCACCTTGTGGTTTCTGGAACCTAAACAGTTATTCAGAAATCCGCTGTACTACAAGGGATCCCGTGTGCCTTAACCAATCCATGGACCTTGCGATTTCTGGAACCTAAGCAGCTTTTCAGAAATTCTCTGTACTACAAGGGATCCAGCGTGCCTTCACTAGCTCACAGACTCTGCCATTTCTGGAACCTAAACAGTTCTTCAGAAATCCTCTGTACTGCATGGGATCCAGTGTGCATTCACCAGGCGAGAGACCCTTCCATTTCTGGAACCTAAAGAGTTCTTCAGAAATCCTCTGTGCTGCAAGGGATCTAGCGTGGATTCACCTGACCACATACCCTGCCATTTCTGGAACCTAAACAGTTCTTCTGAAATCCTCTGTACTGTAAGGGATCCAGCATGCCTCCACCCGGCCACAGACCCTGCAGTTTCTGGAACCTGACCAATTCTTCAGAAATCCTCTGTACCGCAATGGATCCATCGTGCTTTGACTAGGCCCTGGACCTTGTGATTTCTGGAACCTAAACAGCTTTTCAGAAATATGTCTGTAAGATCCAGCATGCCTTCACAGGCAGGACACAGGATTTCTGGCAGTCAACTATTATAAATCTTCTGTTCAAAGGCTTCCAGTGTAGCTTGACCAGGCCATGGACCTTGAGGTTTCTGGAACTAAACAGTTCCTAAGAAATCCTCTGTACTGCATAGGATCCAGCATGCCTTGGCCAGGCCACAGACCCCGCCATTTCTGGAACCTAAACAGTTCTTCAGAAATCCGCTGTACTGCAAGGAATCCAGTGTGCCTTCACCAGGCTACAGTCCCAGCCATGTCTGGAACCTAAACAGTTCTACAGAAATGCTCTGTACTGCAAGGGATCCAGCATACCTTCACCAGACCATGGACCGCAGTTTCTTGAACCTAATAGTTCTTCAGAAATATCTGTGTGCAAGGGATCAGCGTGCGTTCACGAGGGCCACAGACCCTGTTTCGGGACTAAACATTTCTTCGAAATCTCTGTGCAGGGGATCCAGTGTGCATTCACCAGGCTACAGACCCTTCCATTTCTGGAACCTAAACAGTTCTTGAAATCCTCTGTACTCCAAGGGATCTAGCAGCCTCCATCGGCCACTGACCCTACAGTTCTGGACCTAACAGTTCTTCAGAAATCTTCACTACTACAGGGATCAGTGTGCTAGCAAGGCCTCTCACCTTGTGGTTTCTAGACCTAAACAGTTATTCAGAAATCCAGCTGTACTGCAAAGGATCAGTGTGCCTTAACCAGGCCATGGACCTCGATTTCTGGAACTAAACGTCTTTCAGAAATCCTCTGTACAAAGGGATCAGTGTACCTTCCCAGGCCACAGACCCGCAGTTTCAACCTAACCAGTTCTGCGAAATCATCTGTACTACAAGGATCCAGCGTGCCTTCACCAGCTCACAACCATGCCATTTCACAGAACCTAACAGTTCTTCCAAATCCTCTGTACCGCAAGGGATCAGCCCTCCATCAGGCCACTGACCCTGCAGTTTCTGGAACTAGCCATTCTTCAAAATCTTCTGTACAAGGATCAGTGTGACTTGTAGCCTCACCTTGTGGTTTCTGGAACCTAAACAGTTATTCAGAAATCCGCTGTACCAAGGGATCAGTGTTGCCTTAACAGGCCATGGACCTCGATTTCTGGAACCTAAACGTCTTTCAGAAATCCTCTGTACATAAGGGATCAGCGTGCCTTCACCAGGCCACGACGCGGTTTCTGCAACCTAACCAGTTCTGCAGAAATCATCATACTGCAAGGGATCAGCGTGCCTTCACCAGCTCACAGACCCTGCCATTTCTGGAACTAAACATTCTTCAGAAATGCACTGTACATGGGATCAGTGTGCATTCACCAAGCCAGGACCCTTCCATTTCTGAACCTAAACAGTTCTTCAGAAATCCTCTATTCTACAAGGATCCATCATAACATCACCAGACCACATACCCCGCCATTTTGGAACCTAAACAGTTCTTCTGAGTTCTGTGCCACGAAGATCCAACTGCCTCCACAGACCACAACACTGCAGTTTCTGGAACCTAGCCAGTTCTTCAGAAATCCTCTGTACTGCAAAGGATCAGCGTGCCTTGACCCAGGCCATGGACCTGCAATTTCTAGAACCAAACAGCTTTACGAAATCAGCTGCCATTGGTATCAACATGCCTTATTGAGCCTTTGATCCCTTGATTCCTGAATCTAATAATTTTTCAGGAATAATCTGTGCTGCAAAAGTCAGCGTGCCTTCACCATGCCACATAACCTACGTTCTGGAACCTAAACAGTTCTTCAGAAATGCTCTGTTCTGCTGGGATCAACATGCCTTCCCAGGCCAAGGACCCAGTTTTCTTGAACCTAAACTGTTCTTCAAATCCTCTGTACTGCAAAGGGATCAGGATACCTTCACCGGGCATAGACCACGGTTTCTGGAACTAAACTGTTTCTCAAATATCTGTACTGCAAGAATCCAGCATGCCTTCACCAGGCCCGGACCCACGGTTTCTGGAACATAACAGTTCTTCGAAATCATCACAGCCACAATGGGTCAAACGTGCCTTCATCGGTCACAGACCCTGCCATTTCTGGAACTAAACAGTTCTTCAGAAATTCTCTGTACTACAAGGGATCCAACGTGCCATCCAGCTAACAGACCTGCCATTTCTGGAACCTAAACAGTTCTTCAGTAATCCTCTGTACTGCAGGGATCAGCGTGCCATCACCAGCTAACAGACCCCACCATTTCTGGAACCTAAAAAGTTCTTCAAATCCTCATACTGCATAGGATCCAGCATCCATAGCAGACCACGAACCTTGCCATTTCTGGAACCTAAACAGTTCTTCAGAAATCCAGCTGTGCAAGGAATCCAGCATGCCTTCACCAGACCATGGACTTGCAGTTTCTGGAACCTAAACAGTTCTTCAGAAATCCTCTGTACTGCGAGGGATCCAGCATGCCTTGACCAGGCTACAGACCCTGTCATTTCTGGAACCTAAACAGTTGTTTTGAAATTCTCTGTACTGCAAGGGATCCAGCATGCCTCCACCCGGCCACAGACCCTGCAGTTTCTGGAAACTACCAATTCTTCAGAAATCCTCTGTACACAATGGATCCATTGTGCTTTGACTGGCCCTGGACCTCGTGATTTCGAACCTAAACAGCTTTTCAAAAGACCCCAGCATTTCTGGACCTAAACAGTTCTTCAGAAATCCTCTGTACTGCAAGGGATCCAGTGTGCCTTCACCAGGCCATTGACCTTGTGGTTTCTGGAACCTAAACAGTTCTTCAGAAATCATCTGTACTGCAAGGGATCCAGCGTGCCTTCACCAGGTCACAGACCGCGCAGTTTCTGGAACCTAAACTGTTCTTCAGAAATCTTCTGTACTGCATGGGATCCAGCTTGCCTTCACCAGGACATGGACCCCATGGTTTCTGGAACCTAAACAGTTCTTCAGAAATCCACTGTACTGCAAGGGATCTGGTGTGCCTCGACCAGACCACGAGCCCTTTGGTTTCTGGCACCTAAACAGTTTTCCAGAAATCCTCTGTACTGCTAGGGATCCAGTGTCCCTTGACCAGGCCACGGACCCTTCAGTTTCTGGAACCTAAACAGTTTTTCAGAAATCCTCTCTACTGCACAGGATCCAGCGTGCCTTGACCTGGCCGCTGACCCCTCAATATCTGGATCCTAAACAGCTTTACAGATATCCTCTCTACCGCACGGATTCCAGCATTTCTTCACAAGGCCATAGACTACGGGATTTCTGGAACCTTGACAGTGTTTCTGAGAATCTTTGTCTGTTCTAAAGGATCCAGCATTCCCTTCACCAGGTCACGTAGATCTGCGGGCTTCTGAAACGTAAAGTTCTTCAGATAGTCTTCTGTACTGCAAGGGTCCAGTGTGCCTTTGACTCAGCCACAGACCCTGCCATTTCTGGAACCTAGACAGTTCTTCGAAATCCTTGTGGTAAGGATACAGCATGCCTTCCACCAGGCCATGGACCTCTTGGTTCCTGGAGCCTAAACAGTTCTTCAGAATTCCTCTGTACTGCAATGGATCCAGCGGCTCTTACCAGGCACAGACCTGCCATTTCTGGAACCTAAATAGTTCTTCAGAAATGCTTTATACTGCAGAGGATCCAGCATGCCTTCACCAGGCCCAGACCCCGCGGTTTCTGGAACCTAAACAGTTCTTCAGAAATCCTGTCTACTGAGAAGAGATCCAGCATGCTCACCAGGCCTTGGACCACGTAGTTTCTGGAACTTAACCAGCTCTTCAGAAATGTTGCTGTACTGCAAGGATCCAGTGTTGCCTTGACCTGCCACTCACCCTGCGGTTTCTGGAACCTAAACAGTTATTCAAAAATCCGCTGTACTGCAGGGATCCAGCCTGCTCTTGATCAGGCACTGGACCTCGTGGATTTCTGGAACCTAAACAGCTTTTCAGAAATCCTCTGTCGCAAGTGATCCAGCTGCCTTGATCAGGCCATGGACCCGCGCAATTTCTGGATCCAGTAGTAGCTTTTCAGAAATTGGCTGTACCTCTCATGATCCACCGTGCCTTGACCATGCATGGTCCCCCGATTTCTGGAACCTAAACAGTTTTCCAGAAATCCTCTGTACTGCAAGGGATCCAGCTGCTCAACAGGCCACAGACCATGCCATTTCTGGAACCTAAACAGTTCTTCAGAATGCTTTGTACTGCAAGGGATCCTGTGGGCTTCACCGGCTGGGACCTCTGCCATTTTCTGGAACCTTAACATTCTTCAGAAATCTCTATACTGCAAAGGGATCTAGCGTGCATTCATCAGGCCACAGACCCTGCATTTCTGGAACTCAAGCAGTTTTTCTGAATCCTCTGTACTACAAGAGATCCAGCATGCCTTGACCAGGCCCACGGACCCAGCAGTTTCTGGAAGCTAACCACTTCTTCAGAAATCCTTTGTACCTGAAAGGGATCCAGCGTGCCTTACGATTCAGGCCACAGACCTTGTGATTTCTGGAACCTAAATAGCTTCTGAAATCTTGTACTGCAGGGATTCAGCATGCCTTCACCAGGTTACTTGACCCTGCCATTTCTAGAACCTAAACACATGTTCAGAAATGCTCCAGTTCAAGGGGATCCAGCATGCCTTTCACCAGGCCATGGACTCCGTGGCTTGGAACGTAAACAGCTTTTCAGAAATCCGCTGTACCACACGGGTTCCAGTATCTTTCACCAGGCCACTTGGACCCCTGGTTTCTGTGGTCGTAAACAGTTCTTCAGAAATCTTCTGTACTGCATGGGATCCAGTGTACCTTGACCAGGCCACTGACCTCGAGGTTCCTAGAATCTACACAGTTCCTCTGAAATCCTTTGTACTGCAAGGGAGCCAGCATGCCTTTACCAGGGCATTGATCTCGCGGTTTCTGGAACCTAAGCAGTTTTTCAGAAATCATCTGTACGGCAAGGGATCCAGCATGCCTTCACCGGGCCACAGACCCTGCCATTTCTGGAACCTAAACTGTTCTTCAGAAATCATCTGTACGGCAAGGGATCCAGCGTGCCTTCACCGGGCCACAGACCCTGCCATTTCTGGAACCTAAACTGTTCTTCAGAAATCCTCTGTACTGCAAGGGATCCAGTGTGCATTCACCAGGCCACAGACCCTGCCAGTTTCTGGATCCTAAGCAGTTCTTCTGGAAATTTCTCTGTATTGCAAGGGATCCAGCTTGCCTTGACCAGGTGACAGACCCCACCATTTCTGAACCTAAACAGCTTTTACAGAAATTGGCTGTACCACTAGAGATCCAGCTGCCTTCACCAGGCCCTCAAACCGCACTGCTTCAAAACCAAAACAGTTCTTCAGAAATCCTCTGTACCAATGATCCAGCATGCGCTCCCCGGGCCACAGACCTGCCATTTGTGGAACTGGGCAGTCTTCAGAATCCTTGATCCGTAGGATCCGTGGTGCTTCTACAGGCCATGTATCCTGTGGTGTCTGAACCTAACAGTTTTCAGAAACGTCTGTAGCACTAAGGATCCAGCTGCCTTGACCAGACCATGGAGCCCCCGATTTCTGAACCCAAATGGTTTTTCACAATCTTTTGTCAGCATCCATATCATGACCCGGCCAAGCGCCTCGATACCTGGAACCTAAACAGTTTCAGAAACTGTCTCAAGGATACAGCTGCTCTTGACCAGGCCACGACCCTCACTTGGACCTAAACAGTTTTCAGAACTGTTCGTTCCACACGTCCATTTCAGGCCACTGACCCCGTGGTTTCTACACATAAACAGTTCTTCGAAATCTTCTGTACTGCAAGGATCCATGTACCTGACCAGCCACTGACCCCGAGGTTCCTGAATCCACAGTTCCTCTGGTCTTTTACTGCAAGGAGCCAGTATGCCTTACTAGGCATTGATCCGCGGTTTCTGGAACCCAAACAGTTCTTCAGAAATCATCTGTACGCAAGGATCCAGTGTGCCTCACTGGTTATAGACCCTGCCATTGGAACTAAACTGTTCTTCAGAAACCTGTACTGCAAGGATCCAGTGCATCACCAGGCCACAGTCCCTGCCAATTCTGGATCCTATGTTCTTCAGAAACTGTACTGAAGGATCCAGCATGCCTTGACTCAGGCCACGACCTGGCAGTTTCTGAACCTAACTAGCCTTCAGAAATTCTGTATTGGTAAGGACCAGCTTGCCTTGACTAGTGATTGACCCACCATTTCTGAACCTGAATAGCTTTACAGAAATTGGCTGTGCCATTAGAAATCCAGCGTCTCACCAGGCCCTCAAACTCACTGCTTCAAACCAAACAGTTCTTCAGAAATTCTCTGTACTGTAATGATCCAGTATGTATCACCAGGCCACAGACCCTGCCATTTGTGGAACCTAAACAATTTTCAGAAATCCTCTGATCTGTAAGGATCCCACGTGCCTTCACCAGGCCAGGATCCTGGTGTCTGGAATCAAACAGTTCTTCAGAAATCATCTGTACTGCAAGTATCCAGCATGCCTTGACCAGTCCATGGACCCGTGATTTCTGGAACCTAACTAGTTCTTCAGAAACCGCTGTACTGCAAGGAGCAGTCTTTGACCAGGCCACAGACCTGTTATTTCTGGAACTTGGTCAGTTCTTCAGAACGGCCACTGCAAGGTATCCAGCATGCCGTCCAGTCCGGGGACCCCGTGGATTTCTGGAACTCAGCCAGTTCTTCAGAAACCATTACTGCAAGGATCCATGCTCACCAGGCACGGACCCTCAATTTCTGAACCTAAACTGCCTTACAGATATCCTTTCAACTGCACGATTCCATTCCTTCACAAGCCACGGACCACGGATTTCTGAACCTGTTCTTCAGAAACTCTGTACTGCAGGATCAAGCTGCTTCACCAGGCCCGGACCCCGGCTTTGAACGATACAGTTCTTCAGAATCTGTACTGAAGGGATGTGTGTTTGACCAGGCCAGGGACTGTGGTTTCTGGAACCTGAACAGTTCTCTGAACTGCTTGTACCAAGCATCCAGTATGCCTTCACCAGGTCCCAGACCCTGCCATTTCTGGAACCTAACCAGTTCTTCAGAAATTCTCTGTGTGCAAGGATCCATTGTGCCTTGACCAGCCACAGACCCCATTATTTCTGAACCTAGACAGTTCTTCTGAAATCCTGTCTACTGCAAGAGATCCAGCATGCCTTCACCAGGCCTTGACATGCAGTTTCTGGAACCAACCAGTTCTTCATAAATATGTTGTACTGCAAGGGATCCAGTGCCTTGACCAGGCCACTCACTTTGTGGTTTTGGACCTAAACATTGTTCAGAATGCACTACTGCAGGGATCCAGCATGCCTTTGACCATGCTTGGACTCTGATTTCTGGAACCCAAACAGCTTTAGAAACTCTGTATCGCAGTGTTCCAGTGTTCCTTGATCAGGCCACTGGACCGCATAATTTCTGGAACCATAACAGCTTTTCAGGAATTGTTGATTCTCTAAGGATCCAGCGGCCTTGACCAGACCATGGACCCTCATCTTGTAACCTAAACAGTTTCCAGAATTCTCTGTACTGCAAGTGATCCAGCGGCTCTTATCAGGCCTCAGACCCCACCATTTCTGGATCCAACCAGTTCTTCAGAAACTCTGTACTGTGGATCCAGCATGCCTTCACCAGGCCACGACCTCTTAGTTCCTGGACCCTAAACAGTCAGTCCTCTGTACTGTGGGAGTAGCGTCTTTAACAGGCCATAGACTTGCCATTTGAACCTAAACAGTTCTTCAGAAATGCTTGTACTGCAAGGATCCAGCGCTTTCACCAGGTCATAGGCCCCGCAGTTTCTGAACCCAACCATTTTTCAGAAACTCTGTACTGTGTGGGATCTGTGCCTCACTAGACCATGAGCCCTTTGGTTTGGATTTAAACAGTTTTCTCTAGAAATCCTCTGTACTAGGCATCCAGCGTGTCTTGACCAGGCCTCAGACCCCAGCATTTCTGAACCTAAACAGTTCTTCAGAAACTTGTCCGTAGGGACCAGTGCCTTCACCACATTGACTTGTGGTTTCTGGAACCTAAACAGTTCTTCAGAAATCATCTGTACCAAGTGATCCAGCGTGCTCACCAGGTAGGTCACAGTAGTTTCTGGAACCTAAACTGTTCTTCAGAAATCTTCTGTACTGCATGGGATCCAGCTTGCCTTCACCAGGATATGGACCCATGTTTCTGGACCCAAAACATTCTTCAGAAATCCACTGTACTGCAAGGATCTGTGTGCCCCACCAGACCATTTGTTCTTTGGTTTGCACCTAAACAGTTTTCCAGAAACTTCTGACTGCTAGGATCCAGGCCTCGACCAGGCCAATGGACCCTTCAGTTTCTGGAACCCAAACAGTTTTTCAGAAATCCTCTCTACTTATTGGATCCAGCGTGCCTTGACCTGGCCGCTGACCTCAATATCTGGATCCTAAACAGTTTTATGATATCCTCTCACCGCACGGATTCCAGCATTTCTTCATTAGGCACATAGACTACGGATTTCTGAACCTTGACAGTGTTTCAGAAACTTCTGTACTGCAAAGGATCCAGCATCTTCACCAGGTCACAGACCGCGGGTTTCTGAAACGTAAAGTTCTTCAGAAATCTTCTGTGCAGGGATCCAGTGTGCCTTGACCAGGCTACAGACCTGCCATTTCTGGACCAGACAGTTCTTCGAACTTGTGTGCTGCAGGATACAGCATGCCTTCACCAGGCTATGGACCTCTTGTCCTGAGCCAAACAGTCTTCAGAATTCCTCTGTACTGCACGATCCAGCGCGTCACTGAGGCCACAGACCCTGCCATTTCTGGAACCTAAACAGTTCTTCAGAAATGCTTTATACTGCAAGGATCCAGCATGCTTCACCAGGTTTGTAGACCCCACGGTTTCTGGAACCTAAACAGTTCTTCAGAAATCCTGTCTACTGAAAGAGATCCAGCATGCCTTCACTAGGCCTTGGACCACGTGTTTCTGGAACTTAACCAGCCTTCAGAAATGTGCTGTACTGCAAGGGATCCAGTGTGCTTGACCCGCGATTTACTCCCAAGTGTTTCTGGAACCCAAACAGTTATTCAAAACTGCTTGTACTGCAAGGATCCAGCCGCTCTGATCAGGCCACGGACCCTTGATTTCTGGAACCTGCAACAGCTTTCAGAAACTCTGTATCGCAAGTGATCCAGCTTGCCTTGATCAGGCTATGACCGCTGCAATTTCTGGATCCGTAACAGCTTTTCAGAAATTGGCTGTACCTCTATGGTCCACCTGTGCCTTGACCATGACCATTGTCCCCCGATTTCTGGAACCTAAACAGTTTTCCAGAAACTCTGTACTGCAAGTGATCCAGCTTGCCTCAACAGGCCACAGACCATGCCATTTCTGGAACCTAAACATTTCTTCAGAATGCTTTGTACTGCAAGGGATCCTGTGCCTTCCCCAGCACAGACCTGCCATTTTCTGAACTTCAACTGTTCTTCAGAAACTCTCTATACTGCAAGGGATCTAGTGTGTTCATCAGGGGCATTAGACCCTGCCATTTCTGGAACCCAAGCAGTCTCTCTGAACCTCTGTACTACAAGAGATCCAGCATGCCTTGACCAGGCCACGGACCCAGCAGTTTCTGGAAGCTAACCACTCTTCAGAAATCCTTTGTACTGAAAAGGGATCCAGCGTGCCTTGACCAGGCCACAGACCCCGCCTCAGTTTCTGAACCTAAACAGTTCTTGGAAACTGTACTGCAGGGATCCAGCATGCCTTCACCAGGTTCGATCCCTGCCATTTCTAGAACCCAAACATCTTCAGAAATGCCCGATCAAGGGATCCAGCATGCTCACTCATGCTATGGACTCGCTGGTTTGGAACGTAAACAGCTTTTCAGAAACCGCTGTACCACACGGGTCCATTCTTCACCAGGCCACGGCCCCGTGGTTTCTGACACGTAAACAGTTCTTCAGAAATCTTGTACTGCTAGGGATCCAGGTACCTTGACCAGGCCACTGACCTCGAGGTTCCTAGATCTACACAGTTCCTCTGAAACTTTGTACTGCAAGGGAGCCAGCATGCCTTACCAGGGCATTGATCTCGCGTTTCTGGAACCCAAGCAGTTTTCAGAAATCATCTGTACGGGCAAGGATCCAGTATGCCTTCACTGGCCACAGACCCTGCCATTTCTGAACCTAAACTGTTCTTCAGAAATCATCTGTACGGCAAGTGATCCATGGTGTTTCACCGGGCACATCCAGACCCTGCCATTTCTGGAACCTGTAATCTGTTCTTCAGAAATCCTCTGTACTGCAAGGATCCAGGTGCATTCACCAGGCCACAGACCTCCTATTCTGGATCCTAAGCATTCTTTCAGAAATCCTCTGTATTGCAAGGGATCCAGCTTGCCTTGACCAGGTGACAGACCCCACCATTTCTGAACCTAAACAGCTTTTACAGAAATTGGCTGTACCACTAGGAGATCCAGCGTGCTTTCACCAGGCCTCAAACCTCACTGCTTCAAACCAAAACAGTTCTTCAGAAATCCTCTGTACTGTAATGGATCCAGCATGCGTTCACCAGGCCACAGACCCTGCCATTTGTGGAACCTAAACAATTCTTCAGAAATCCTCTGAACTGCAAGGGATCCCGTGTGCCTTCACCAGGCCATGTATCCCGTGGTGTCTGGAACCTAAACAGCTTTTCAGAAATCGTCTGTAGCACTAAGGATCCAGCGTGCCTTGACCAGACCATGGAGCCCTCGATTTCTGGAACCTAAACAGTTTTTCAGCAATCTTTTCTACTGCAGTGCATCCAGCATATCATGACCAGGCCAAGCGCCCCTCGATACCTGGAACCTAAACAGTTTTCCAGAAATCCTCTGTTCCTCAAGGGATACAGCGTTCCTTGACCAGGCCACTGACCCTCAATTTCTGGAACCTAAACAGCTTTTCAGAAACTGTTAGTTCCACACGGGGTCCAGCATGCCTTCACCAGGCCACTGGACCCCGTGGTTTCTGGACACATAAACAGTTCTTCAGAAATCTTCTGTACTGTAAGGGATCCAGGTGTACCTTGACCAGGCCACTGACCTCGAGGTTCTTGGAATCTACAAGTTCCTCTGAAACCTTTGTACCAAGGGAGCCAGCATGCCTTTACCAGGGCATTGATCTCGCGGTTTCTTGGAACCAAACAGTTCTTCTTCAGAAATCATCTGTACGGCAAGGGATCCAGCGTGCCTTCACTGAGCCACAGACCCTGCCATATCTGGAATCTAAACTGTTCTTCGAACCTGTGTACTGCAAGGATCCAGTGTGCATTCACCAGGCCATGTCCCTGCCACTTTGGATCCTAAGCAGTTCTTCAGAAATCCTCTGTACTGAAGGATCCACATGCCTTGACCCAGGCCACGGACCCAGCAGTTTCTGGAACCTAACTAGCTCTTCAGAAATTCCTCTGTATTGGTAAGGATCCAGCTTGCTCCTGACCAGGTGATGAGCCCACCATTTCTGGAACCTGAACAGCTTTTACAGAAATTGGCCGTGCCACTAGAAATCCAGCTTGCTTTCACCAGGCCTCAAACCTCACCGCTTCAAACCAAAACAGTTCTTCAGAAATCCTCTGTACTGTAATGGATCCAGCATGCATTCACCAGGCCAGACCCTGCCATTTGTGGAACCTAAACAATTCTTCAGAAATCCTCTGAACTGCAAGGGATCCCATGCTCTTCACCAGGCCATGGATCCTGTGGTGTCTGGAACCCAAACAGTTCTTCAGAAATCATCTGTACTGCAAGGTATCCAGCATGCCTTGACCAGTCCATGGACCCCGTGATTTCTGGAACCTAACCAGTTCTTCAGAAATCCGCTGTACTGCAAGGGAGCCAGTGTTCCTTGACCAGGCCACAGACCCTGCTATTTCTGGAACCTAAACAGTTATTCAGAAATCCGCTGTACTGCAAGGTATCCAGCATGCCTTGTCCAGTCCGCGGACCCCGTGATTTCTGGAACCTAGCCAGTTCTTCAGAAATCCACTGTACTGCAAGTGATCCAGCATGCTTCACCAGGGCAACGGACTCACTTAACCTAAACTGCCACAGATCCTTTCAACTGCACGTATTACAGACATTTCAACTGCACGGATTCCAGCATTCCTTCACAAGGTTATTGACCACGGGATTTCTGGAACCCAATAGTTCTTCAGAAATCCTCTGTACTGCAAGGGATCAAGCGTTGTTTCACCAGGCCCCGACCTCATGCTTCTGGAACGATACAGTTCTTCAGAAATCTGTACTGAAGGTATCCTGTGTGTGCCTTGACCAGGCCAGGGACCTCGTGGTTTCTGGAACCTGAACAGTTCCTCTGAACTGGCTGTACTGCAAGGCATCCAGCATGCCTTCACCAGGTCCCAGACCCTGCCATTTCTGGAACCTAACCAGTTTCTTCAGAAATTCTCTGTAGTGCAGGATCCATTGTGCCTTGACCAGGCACAGACCCCACCATTTCTGGAACCTAGACTGTCTTCTGAAATCCTGTCTACTGCAAGAGATCCAGCATGCCTTCACCAGGCCTTGACCATGCAGTTTCTGGAACCTAACCAGTTCTTCATAAATATGCTGTACTGCAAGGGATCCAGTGTGCCTTGACCAGGCCACTCACCCTGTGGTTTCTGGTACCTAAACAGTTATTCAGAAATGCACTGTACTGCAGGGGATCCAGCATGCCTTGACCAGGCCACGGACCTCGTGATTTCTGGAACCCAAACAGCTTTTTAGAAATCCTCTGTATCGCAAGGGTTCCAGTGTTCCTTGATCAGGCCACGGACCGCACAATTTCTGGAACCATAACAGCTTTTCAGGAATCTGCTGTACCTCTAAGGATCCACCGTGCCTTGACCAGACCATGGACCCCTCAATTTCTGTAACCTAAACAGTTTTCCAGAATTCCTCTGTACTGCAAGGGATCCAGCGTGCCTTGATCAGGCCTCAGACCCCACCATTTCTGGAACCTAACCAGTTCTTCAGAAATCCTCTGTACTGCAAGGGATCCAGCATGCCTTCACCAGGCCATTGACCTCGCAGTTCCTGGAACCTAAACAGTTTTCCAGAAATCCTCTGTACTGCAAGGGATCTAGCGTGCCTTCAACAGGCCATAGACCCTGCCATTTCTGGAACCTAAACAGTTCTTCAGAAATGCTTTGTACTGCAAGGGATCCAGCGTGCTTTCACCAGGCCATAGGCCCCGCAGTTTCTGGAACCTAACCATTTCTTCAGAAATCCTCTGTACTGCAAGGGATCTGGTGTGCCTCGACCAGACCACGAGCCCTTTGGTTTCTGGCACCTAAACAGTTTTCCAGAAATCCTCTGTACTGCTAGGCATCCAGCGTGCCTTGACCAGGCCTCAGACCCCAGCATTTCTGGAACCTAAACAGTTCTTCAGAAATCCCTCTGTACTGCAAGGGATCCAGTGTGCCTTCACCAGGCCATTGACCTTGTGGTTTCTGGAACCTAAACAGTTCTTCAGAAATCATCTGTACTGCAAGGGATCCAGCGTGCCTTCACCAGGTCACAGACCGCGCAGTTTCTGGAACCTAAACTGTTCTTCAGAAATTTTTCTGTACTGCATGGGATCCAGCTTGCTTTCACCAGGACATGGACCCCTATGGTTTCTGGAACCTAAACAGTTCTTCAGAAATCCACTGTACTGCAAGGGATCTGTGTGCCTCGACCAGACCATTTGAGCCCTTTGGTTTCTGGCACCCAAACAGTTTTCCAGAAATCCTCTGTACTGCTAGGAATCCAGTGTCCTTGACCAGGCCACGGACCCTTCCAGTTTCTGGAACCCAAACAGTTTTTCAGAAACTCTCTACTGCACAGGATCCAGTGCTCTTGACCTGGCCAGCTTATCCCTCAATATCTGGATCCTAAAATGCTTTACAGATATCCTCTCTACCGCATCGGATTCCAGCATTTCTTCAAGCACATAGACCACGGGATTTCGAACCTTGACAGTGTTTCAGAAACTCTGTACTGCAAAGGATCCAGTATTCCTTCACTCAGGTCATAGATCTTGCTTTTGAAACGTAAAAGTTCTTCAGAAATCTTCTGTACTGCAAGGGATCCAGTGTGCCTTTGACCAGGCCACAGACCCTGCCATTTCTGGAACCTAGACAGTTCTTCGGAAATCCTGTGTGCTGCAAGGGATACAGCATGCCTTCACCAGGCCATGGACCTCTTGGTTCCTGGAGCCTAAACAGTTCTTCAGAATTCCTCTGTACTGCAATGGATCCAGTGTGGCCTTCACCAGGCCATTAGACCCTGCCATTTCTGGAACCTAAACAGTTCTTCTAGAATGCTTTATACTGCAAGGATCCAGCATGCCTTCACCAGGCCCAGACCCCACGGTTTCTGGAACCTAAACAGTTCTTCAGAAATCCTGTCTACTGAAAGAGATCCAGCATGCCTTCACCAGGCCTTGGACCACGCAGTTTCTGGAACTTAACCAGCTCTTCAGAAATGTGCTGTACTGCAAGGGATCCAGTGTGCCTTGACCCGGCCACTCACCCTGCGGTTTCTGGAACCTAAACAGTTATTCAAAAATCCGCTGTACTGCAAGGGATCCAGCCTGCCTTGATCAGGCCACGGACCTCGTGATTTCTGGAACCTAAACAGCTTTTCAGAAATCCTCTGTATCGCAAGTGATCCAGCGTGCCTTGATCAGGCCATGGACCGCGCAATTTCTGGATCCGTAACAGCTTTTCAGAAATTGGCTGTACCTCTAAGGATCCACCGTGCCTTGACCATACCATGGTCCCCTCGATTTCTGGAACCTAAACAGTTTTCCAGAAATCCTCTGTACTGCAAGGGATCCAGCGTGCCTTCAACAGGCCACAGACCATGCCATTTCTGGAACCTAAACAGTTCTTCAGAAATGCTTTGTACTGCAAGGGATCCTGTGGGCCTTCCCCTGGCCACAGACCCTGCCATTTCTGGAACCTTAACTGTTCTTCAGAAATCCCCTATACTGCAAGGGATCTAGCGTGCATTCATCAGGCCACAGACCCTGCCATTTCTGGAACCTAAGCAGTTCTTCTGAACTCCTCTGTACTACAAGAGATCCAGCATGCCTTGACCAGGCCACGACCCAGCAGTTTCTGGAAGCTAACCACTCTTCAGAAACTTTGTACTGAAAGGGATCCAGCGTGCCTGACCAGGCCACAGACCTCGCCATTTCTGGAACCCAAACAGTTCTTCAGAAACTTCTGTACTGCAGTGATCCAGCATGCCTTCACCAGGCCGCTGACCCTGCCATTTCTAGAACCTAAACACATCTTCAGAAATGCTCCGTACTCGAAGGGATCCAGCATGCCTTCACCAGGCCATGGACTCCGCGGCTTCTGGAACGTAAACAGCTTTTCAGAAATCCGCTGTACCACACGGGGTCCAGCATTCCTTCACCAGGCCACGGACCCCGTGGTTTCTGACACGTAAACAGTTCTTCAGAAATCTTCTGTACTGCAAGGGATCCAGTGTACCTTGACCAGGCCACTGACCTCGAGGTTCCTAGAATCTACACAGTTCCTCTGAAATCCTTTGTACTGCAAGGGAGCCAGCATGCCTTTACCAGGGCATTGATCTCGCGGTTTCTGGAACCTAAGCAGTTTTTCAGAAATCATCTGTACGGCAAGGGATCCAGCATGCCTTCACCGGGCCACAGACCCTGCCATTTCTGGAACCTAAACTGTTCTTCAGAAATCATCTGTACGGCAAGGGATCCAGCGTGCCTTCACCGGGCCACAGACCCTGCCATTTCTGGAACCTAAACTGTTCTTCAGAAATCCTCTGTACTGCAAGGGATCCAGTGTGCATTCACCAGGCCACAGACCCTGCCAATTCTGGATCCTAAGCAGTTCTTCAGAAATCCTCTGTATTGCAAGGGATCCAGCTTGCCTTGACCAGGTGACAGACCCCACCATTTCTGGAACCTAAACAGCTTTACAGAAATTGGCTGTACCACTAGAGATCCAGCGTGCCTTCACCAGGCCTCAAACCTCACCGTTTCAAACCAAAACAGTTCTTCAGAAATCCTCTGTACTGTAATGGATCCAGCATGCGTTCACCAGGCCACAGACCCTGCCATTTGTGGAACCTAAACAATTCTTCAGAAATCCTCTGAACTGCAGTGATCCCGTGTGCCTTCACCAGGCCATGTATCCCGTGGTGTCTGGAACCTAAACAGTTCTTCAGAAATCCTCTGTACTGCAAGGTATCCAGCATGCCTTGTCCAGTCCACGGACCCCGTGATTTCTGGAACCTAGCCAGTTCTTCAGAAATCCACTGTACTGCAAGGGATCCAGCATGCCTTCACCAGGACATGGACCCCATGCTTTCTGGAACCTAAACAGTTCTTCAGAAATCCATTGTACTGCAAGGGATCCATGTGTCCCTCGACCAGACAACGGGCTCTTTGGTTTCTGGCACCTAAACAGTTTTCCAGAAATTCTCTGCACTGCAAGGGATCCATTGTCCCTTGACCAGGCCATGAACCCTTCAATTTCTAGAACCTAAACAGTTTTTCAGAAATCCTCTGTACCGCACAGGATCCAGCATGCCTTGACCTGGCCGCTGACCCCTCAATATCTGGAACCTAAACAGCTTTACAGATATCCTCTCAACCGCACGGATTGCAGCATTCCTTCACAAGGCCATGGACCACGGGATTTCTGGAACCTTAAGTTCTTCAGAAATCCTCTGTACTGCAAGGGATCCAGCATTCCTTCACCAGGCCACGGACCCCGCGGCTTCTGGAACGTAAACAGTTCTTCAGAAATCTTCTGTACTGCAGTGGATCCAGCGTGCCTTCACCAGGCCACAGATCCTGCCATTTCTGGAACCTAAGCAGTTCTTCAGAAATGCTTTATACTGCAAGGGATCCAGCATGCCTTCACCAGGCCATGTACCCCATGGTTTCTGGAACCTAAACAGTTCTTCAGAAATCCACTGTACTGCAAGGGATCCAGTGTGCCTCGACCAGACCATGGGCCTTGTGGTTTCTGGAACCTAAACAGTTTTCCAGAAATCCTCTGTACCACACGGGATCCAGCGTGCCTTGACCAGGGCACGGACCCCTCAATTTCTGGAACCTAAACTGCCTTACAGATATCCTCTCAACTGCATGGATTCCAGCATTCCTTCACAAGGCCACGGACCACGGGATTTCTGGAACCTTAACAGTTCTTCAGAAATCCTCTGTACTGCAAGGGATCAAGCGTGCCTTCACCAGGCCCGGACCCCGCGGCTTCTGGAACGTATACAGTTCTTCAGAAATCTGTACTGGAAGGTATCCTGTGTGCCTTGACCAGGCCAGGGACCTCGTGGTTTCTGGAACCCAATAGTTCCTCTGAACTGGCTGTACTGCAAGGCATCCAGCATGCCTTCACCAGGTCCCAGACCCTGCCATTTCTGGAACCTAACCAGTTCTTCAGAAATCCTCTGTAGTGCAAGGATCCATTGTGCCTGACCAGGCCACAGACCCCACCCATTTCTGGAACCTAGACAGTTCTTCTGAATCCTGTCTACTGCAAGAGATCCAGCATGCCTTCACCAGGCCTTGACCATGCAGCTCTGGAACCCAACCAGTTCTTCATAAATATGCTGTACTGCAAGGGATCCAGTGTGCCTTGACCAGGCCACTCACCTGTGGTTTCTGGTACCTAAAACAGTTATTCAGAAATGCACTGTACTGCAGGGGATCCAGCGTGCCTTGACCAGGCCACGGACCTCGTGATTTCTGGAACCCAAACAGCTTTTTAGAAATCCTCTGTATCGCAAGGGTTCCAGCATTCCTTGATCAGGCCACGGACCGCGCAATTTCTGGAACCATAACAGCTTTTCAGGAATCTGCTGTACCTCTAAGGATCCACTGTGCCTTGACCAGACCATGGACCCCTCAATTTCTGTAACCTAAACAGCTTTTCCAGAATTCCTCTGTACTGCAAGAGATCCGCTGTGTTTGATCAGGCCTCAGACCCCCACCATTTCTGGAACCCAACCAGTTCTTCAGAGATCCTCTGTACCGCAAGGATCCAGCATGCTTCACCAGGCCATTGACCTCAAGCAGTTCCTGGAACCCAAACAGTTTTCCAGAAATCCTCTGTACTGCAAGGATCTAGCGTGGCTTCAACAGGCCATAGACCCTGCCATTTCGAACCTAAACAGTTCTTCAGAAATGCTTTGTACTGCAAGGATCCAGCTCAGCCACCAGGCCATAGGCCCCAGTAGTTTCTGGAACCTAACTATTTCTTCAGAAATCCTCTGTACTGGCAAGGCATCCAGTGCTTTTGACCAGGCTCAGACCCCAGCATTTCTGGAACCTAAACAGTTCTTCAGAAATCCTCTGTACTGCAAGGGATCCAGCGTGCCTTCACCAGGCCATTGACCTTGTGGTTTCTGGAACCTAAACAGTTCTTCAGAAATCATCTGTACTGCAAGGGATCCAGCGTGCCTTCACCAGGTCACAGACCGCGCAGTTTCTGGAACCTAAACTGTTCTTTAGAAATCTTCTGTACTGCATGGGATCCAGCTTGCCTTCACCAGGACATGGACCCCATGGTTTCTGGAACCTAAACAGTTCTTCAGAAATCCACTGTACTTCAAGGGATCTGGTGTGCCTCGACCAGACCACGGCCCTTTGGTTTCTGGCACCTAAACAGTTTTCCAGAAATCCTCTGTACTGCTAGGGATCCAGTGTCCCTTGACCAGGCCACGGACCCTTCAGTTTCTGGAACCTAAACAGTTTTTCAGAAATCCTCTCTACTGCACAGGATCCAGCGTGCCTTGACCTGGCCGCTGACCCCTCAATATCTGGATCCTAAACAGCTTTACAGATATCCTCTCTACCGCACGGATTCCAGCATTTCTTCACAAGGCCACAGACCACGGGATTTCTGGAACCTTGACAGTGTCTCAGAAATCCTCTGTACTGCAAAGGATCCAGCATTCCTTCACCAGGTCACAGACCGCGCGGCTTCTGAAACGTAAAAAGTTCTTCAGAAATCTTCTGTACTGCAAGGGATCCAGTGTGCCTTGACCAGGCCACAGACCCTGCCATTTCTGGAACCTAGACAGTTCTTCGGAAATCCTGTGTGCTGCAAGGGATACAGCATGCCTTCACCAGGCCATGGACCTCTTGGTTCCTGGAGCCTAAACAGTTCTTCAGAATTCCTCTGTACTGCAATGGATCCAGCGTGCCTTCACCAGGCCACAGACCCTGCCATTTCTGGAACCTAAACAGTTCTTCAGAAATGCTTTATACTGCAAGGGATCCAGCATGCCTTCACCAGGCCCAGACCCCACGGTTTCTGGAACCTAAACAGTTCTTCAGAAATCCTGTCTACTGAAAGAGATCCAGCATGCCTTCACCAGGCCTTGGACCACGCAGTTTCTGGAACTTAACCAGCTCTTAAGAAATGTGCTGTACTGCAAGGGATCCAGTGTGCCTTGACCCGGCCACTCATCCTGCAGTTTCTGGAACCTAAACAGTTATTCAAAAATCCGCTGTACTGCAAGGGATCCAGCCTGCCTTGATCAGGCCACGGACCTCGTGATTTCTGGAACCTAAACAGCTTTTCAGAAATCCTCTGTATCGCAAGTGATCCAGCGTGCCTTGATCAGGCCATGGACCGCGCAATTTCTGGATCCGTAACAGCTTTTCAGAAATTGGCTGTACCTCTAAGGATCCACCGTGCCTTGACCATACCATGGTCCCCTCGATTTCTGGAACCTAAACAGTTTTCCAGAAATCCTCTGTACTGCAAGGGATCCAGCGTGCCTTCAACAGGCCACAGACCATGCCATTTCTGGAACCTAAACAGTTCTTCAGAAATGCTTTGTACTGCAAGGGATCCAGCGTGCTTTCACCAGGCCACAGTCCCCGCAGTTTCTGGAACCTAACCATTTCTTAAGAAATCCTCTGTACTGCAAGGGATCCAGTGTGCCTTGATCAGGCCTCAGACCCCACCATTTCTGGAACCTAACCAGTTCTTCAGAAATCCTCTGTACTGCAAGGGATCCAGCGTGCCTTGACCAGGCCTCAGACCCCACCATTTCTGGAACCTAAACAGTTCTTCAGAAATCCTCTGTACTGCAAGGGATCCAGCGTGCCTTCACCTGGCCATTGACCTTGCAGTTCCTGGAACCTAAACAGTTTTCCAGAAATCCTCTGTACTGCAAGGGATCCAGAGTGCCTTCAACAGGCCACAGACCCTGCCATTTCTGGAACCTAAACAGTTCTTCAGAAATACTTTGTACTGCAAGGAATCCAGCGTGCTTTCCCGAGGCCATGGGCCCCGCAGTTTCTGGAACCTAACCATTTCTTCAGAAATCCTCTGTACTGCAAGGCATCCAGCGTGTCTTGACCAGGCTTCAGACTCCACCATTTCTGGAACCTAAACAGTTCTTCAGAAATCCTGTCTACTGAAAGAGATCCAGCATGCCTTCACCAAGCCTTGGACCACGCAGTTTCTGGAACTTAACCAGCTCTTCAGAAATGTGCTGTACTGCAAGGGATCCAGTGTGCCTTGAGCAGGCCATGGACCTCGCGGTTTTGGAGCCTAAACAGTTCTTCAGAAATCAACTGTACTACAAGGGATCCAGCGTGCCTTCTCCAGGCCGCAGACCTCGCCGTTTCTGGAACCTAATCAGTTCTTCAGAAATCATCTGTACTGCAAGGGATCCATCTTGCCTTCACCAGGCCATAGACCCTGCTGTTTCTGGAACCTAAACAGTTCTTCAGAAATCCTCTGTACCACAAGGGATCCAGCGTGCGTTGAGCAGGCCACGGATCACGCAAATTCGGGATCCTAAACAGCTTTTTAGAAATTGGCTGTACCAGTAGGGAACCAGCGTCCCTTGACCAGGTCATGGACCCCTCGATTTCTCGAACCTAAACATTTTTCAGAAATCCTCTCTAGTGCAAGGCATCCAGCATGTCTTGACCATGCCAAGTCCTGCTCGATATCTGGAACCTAAACAGTTTTCCAGATATCCTCTGTTCCTCAAGGGATCCAGCGTTCCTTGACCAGGCCATGGACCCAATTTCTGAAACCTAAACAGCTTTTCAGAAATCCGCTGTACCACACGGGTTCCAGCATGCCTTCACCATGCCACGGACCCCGCGGTTTCTGACACACAAAAGTTTTTCAGAAGTCTTCTGTACTGCTAGCGATCCAGTGTACCTTGACCAGACCACGGACATCGAGGTTTCTGGAACCTAAACAGTTCCTTTGAAATCCTCTGTACTGCAAGGGATCCAGCGTCCCTTTACCAGGGAGTTGACCTCGCAGTTTCTGGAACCTAACAGTTCTTCAGAAATCATCTGTACTGCAAGGGATCCAGCGTTCCTTCACCAGGCCACAGACCCTGCAATTTCTGGAACCTAAACTGTTCTTCAGAAATCCTCCATACTGCAAGGGTTCTGTCGTGCCTTCACCAGGACACAGACCCTGCCAATTCTGGAACCTAAGCAGTTTTTCAGAAATCCTGTATACTGCAAAGGATCCAGCATGCCTTGACCAGGCCACGGACCCAGCAGTTTCTGGAGCCTAACCAGTTCTTCAGAAATCCTCTCTACTGCAAGGGATCCAGCATGCCTTCAACCAGGCCACTGACCCTACCATTTCTGGAACCTAAATAGTCGTCAGAAATGCTCTGTAGTGCAAGGGATCCATCATGCCTTCACCAGGCCATGGACCCTGCTGCTTGTGAATGTAAATAGTTCTTCAGAAATCTTCTGTACTGCAAGGGATTCAGTGTGCCTTGACCAGGCCATGGACCTCGAGGTTTCTGGAACCTATACAGTTCTTCAGAAATCCTCTGTACTGCAAGGGATCCAGCGGACCTTCACTAGACCGCAGACCCTGCCATTTATGGAACCTAAACAGTTCTTCCGAAATGCTCTGTACTGCAAGGGATCCAGCAAGCCTTCACCAGGCCATGGACCCAGCAGTTTCTGGATCCTAACCAATTCTTCAGAAATCCTCTGTACTGCAAGGGATCCAGCGTGTGCTCACCAGGCCACAGACCTTGCCATATCCGGAACCTAAACAGTTCTACAGAAATCCTCTTAACTGCAAGGGATCCATCATGCCTTCACCAGGCCATTGACCCCGCAGTTTCTGGAACCTAACCAATTCTTCAGAAATCCTCTGTGCTGCAAGGGATCCAGCGTTCCTTGACCAGGCTATAGACCCCGCCATTTCTGGAGCCGAAACAGTTCTTTAGAAATCCGCTCTACTCCACGGGATCCAGTGTGTCTTGACCAGGCCTCTCACCCAGTGGTTTCTGGAACCTAAACTGTATTTCAGAAATCCGCTGTTCTGCAAGGGATCCAGTGTGCCTTGACCAGGCTATGGACCTCGCGATTTCTGGAACTTAAACAGCTTTTCAGAAATCCTATGTACCGCCAGGGATCCAGCGAGCCTTGACCAGGCCATGGACCTCACGATTTCTGGATCGTAAACAGCTTTTCAGAAATCCTCTGTACCGCAAGGGATCCAGTGTGCATTGACCAGGCCATGGAACTTGCTATTTCTGGAACCTAAACAGCCTTTCAGAAATCTGCTGTACCACTATAGATCCAGCGTTCCTTGACCAGGCCTTGTACCCCTCGATTTCTCGAACCAAAACAGTTTTTCAGAAATCTTCTGTACTGCAAAGGATCCAGAGTGCCTTCACCAGGCCATGGACCCCATGGTTTCTGGAACGTAAACAGTTCTTCAGAAATCCTCTGAGCCACAAGGGTTCCAGCGTGCCTTTACCAGGGCATAGACCTAGTGATTTCTGGAACCTAAACAGTTCTTCAGATATCATCTGTACTGCACGGGATCCAGCTTGCCTTCACCAGGCCACAGACTCTGCCGTTTCTGGAACCTAAACAGTTCTTCTTAAACCCTCTGTACTGTAACGCATCCAGCGTGCCTTGACCAGGCTACAGACCCTGCCATTTCTGGAACCTAAACAGTTCTTCAGAAATGCTCCGTACTGCAAGGGATCCAGAATGCCTTCACCTGGCCATGGACCCCGCAGTTTCTGGAAGCTAACCAGTTCTTCAGAAATCCACTGTACTGCAAGGGATCCAGCATGCCTTGACCAGGTCACAGACCTCGACGTTTCTGGAACCACAACAGTTCTTCAGAAATCATCTGTACTGCAATGGATCTAGCGTGCCTTCACCAGGCCATAGACACTGCTGTTTATGGAACTTAAACAATTCTTCAGAAATCCTCTGTATTGCAAGGGATCCAGCGTGCATTCACCAGGCCACAGACCCTGCCATTTCTGGAACCTAAACAGTTTTTCAGAAATCCTCTGTACTGCAAGGGATCCACCATGCCTTCACCAGGGCAAGGACCCCGCAGTTTCTGAAACCTAACCAGTTCTTCAGAAATCCTCTGTGCTGCAAGGGATCCAGCGTGCCTTCACCAGGCCATGGAACCCATGGTTTCTGGAGCCTAAACAGTTCTACCAAAATCCTCTGTCCTGTAAGGGATGCAGCGTGCCTTCACCAGACTACAGACCCTGCCATTTCTGGAACCTAAACAGTTCTTCAGAAATCCGCTCTACTGCAAGGGATCCAGTGTTCTTTGACCAGGCCACTCACCCTGTGGTTTCTGGAACCTAAACAGCTCTTCAAAAATCCTCTGTACCGCTAGGGATCCAGCGAGCCTTGACCAGGCCATGGACCTCATGATTTCTGGAACGTAAACAGCTTTCAGAAATCCTCTGTACTACAAGGGATCCATCGTGCATTGACCAGGCCATGTACTTCTCGATTTCGGGAACCAAAACAGTTTTTCTGAAATCTTCTGTACTGCAAAGGATCCAGCGTGCCTTCACCAGGCCACGGACCCCACAGTTTCAGGAACGTAAACAGTTCTTCAGAAATCGTCTGTACCGCAAGGGATCCAGCGTGCCTTTACCAAGGCATGGACCTAGCGATTTCTAGAACTACAACAGATCTTCAGGAATCCTCTTTACTGCAAGGCATCCAGCATGCCTTCTCCAGGCCACAGACCCTGCGATTTCTGGAAGCTAAACAATTCTTCAGAAATCCTCTGTACTGCAAGGCATCCAGCGTGCCTTCACCTTGCAATGGACCCAGCGGTCTCTGGAATCTGAACAGTTCTTCAGAAATCCTCTGTACTGCAAGGCATCTGGTGTGCCTTCACCAGGCCACAGACCTCATGGTTTTTGGAAGCTAAACTTTTCTTCAGAAATTCTCTTTACTGCAAGGGATCCAGCATTCCTTCACCTGGTCATGGACACCGCACCTTTGGATGCTAAAGAGTTCTTCAGAACTCCACTGAACTCCAAGGGATTCAGCATGCTAGGACCAGGCCATGGACCCCGCCATCTCAGGAAATTACAATTCTTCAGAAATTCACTGTACTGCAAGGGATCCAGCGTGCCTTAACCAGGCCTTGTACCCTTCAATTTCTGGAACTGAAACAGTTTTTCAGAAATCCTCTGTACTGCAAGGGATCCAGTGTGCTTTTACTCTCCACGGACCCTGTGATTTCTGCAACCTGAACAGTTCTTCATAAATCCTCTCTACTGCCCGGGATCCAGCATGCCTTGACCACCCCCCCCCCAGTTTCTGGAACCTAAACACTTCTTCAGAAACCCACAGAACTGCCAGGGATCCAGTGGGCCTTGACCAGTCAATGGACCCCGCAGTTTCTGGAACCTAAACAGTTCTTCAGAAATCCTCTTTACTGCAAGGGATCCGGTGTGCCTTCACCTGGCCATGGACACTGCGGTTTCTAGAAGCCAAACAGTTTTTCAGAAATCCTCTGTACTGCAAGGGTTCCAGCATGCCTTGACCATGCCTTGGACCCTGTGCTTCTGGAACCTAAACAGTTCTTCAGAAATCCTCTCTACTGCAAGGGATCCAGGGTGACTTCACCTGGCAACGGACCATGCGGTTTCTGGAATCTAAACAGTTCTTCAGAAATCCTCTGTACTGCAAGGCATCCAGTGTGCCTTCACCAGGCCACAGACCCTGTGGTTTTTGGAACCTAAACAGTTCTTCAGAAAACCTCTTTACTGCAAGGGATCCTGCTTGCCTTGACCAGGCCATGGACACTGCGGTTTCTGGAAGCTAAACTGCTCTTCAGAAATTCTCTGAAGTGCAAAGCATCCAGCGTGCCTTGACCAGGCCATGGACCACTTGGTTTCTGGAACCCAAACAGTTCTTCAGAAATCCTCTGTACTGCAAGGGATCCACTGTGCCTTGACCAGGCCACGGACCCCACATTTTCCAGAACCTAAACAGTTCTTCAGAAACCCACAGTACTGAAAGGGATCCAGCATGCCGTGACCAGGCCATTGACCCCATGGTTTCAGGAACTTATACAGTTCTTCAGAAATGTTTTGTACTGCAAGGGATACAGTGTGCCTTGACCAGGTCAAGGACCCCATGGTTTCTAGAACCTAAGCAGTTCTTCAGAAATCCTCTGTACAACAAGGCAACCAGTGTGCCTTCACCAGGCCCCGGACCCCACAGTTTCTGGAACCTAAACAGTTCTTCAGAAATCATCTGTACTGCATGGGGTCCAGCGTACCTTGACCAGGCCATGGACACAACGGTTTCTGGAACCTAAGCAGTTTTTCAGAAATCCTCTGTACCGAATGGGATCCAGCATGCCTTCAACAGGCCTCGGACCCCTTGATTTCTGGAACTGAAACAGTTTTTCAGGAATCCTCTGTACCATCAGGGATTCAGCTTACCTTGACCAGGCCACAGACCCCTAAATTTGTGGAACCCAAACAGTTCTTCAGGAATCCTCTGTACTGCAAGAGATCCAGCATACCTTGACCAAGCCATGGACCCCTCGATTTCCGGAACCCAAACTGTTTTTCAGAAATCCTCTGTACTGCAGGGGATCCAGTGTGCCTTGACCTGCCAACAGATGCCGCGATTTCTGGAACGTAAGCAGTTCTTCAAAAATCCTCTGAACTGCAAGGGATCCAACATGCCTTGACCAGGCTACAGACCCCTCATTTTCTGGAATCTAAAGATGTCTTCAGAAATCCTCTGTACTGCAAGGGATCCAGCATGCCTTGGCCAGACCATGGACCCCGTAATTTCTGGATCCTAAAGGGTTCTTCAGAAATCCTCTGTACTGCATGGGTTCCAGCATGCATTGACCAGGCCATGGACCCCGTGGTTCTGGAACCAAAACAGTTCTTCAGAATTCCCCTCTACTGCAAGGGATGCAGGGTGCCTTCACCTGGCAATGTACCCCATGTTTTCTGGAATCTAAACAGTTCCTCAGAAATCCTCTTTAGTGCAAGGGATCCAGCGTACCTTCACCAGGCCACAGACACTGCGATTTCTGGAACTTAAACTTTTCTTCAGAAATCCGCTGTGCTACAAGGGATCCAGTGTGCCTTGACCAGGACACAGACCCCTAGATTTCTGGAACCTAAACAGTTTTTCAGAAATGTTCTGTACTGCAATGGATCCAGTGTGCCTTAACCAAGCCATGGATCCCTCAATTTCTGGAACCTATGCAGTTTTTCAGGAATCCTGAGTACCATAAGGAATCCAGTGTGCCTTGAGCAGTCCATGGATCTCCCACAATTTCTGGAACCTAAACTGGTTTTCAGAAATCCTCTCTACTGCATGGGATCCAGGTTGCCTTCACCTAGCAATGGACCCCACGGTTTCTGGAATCTAAACAGTTCTTCAGAAATCCGCTGTACTGTGAGGCATCCAGTGTGCTTTCACCAGGCCACAGACCCTGCGGTTTCTGAAATCTAAACAGTTCTTCAGAAATCCGCTGTACTGTGAGGCATCCAGTGTGCTTTCACCAGGCCACAGACCCTGCGGTTTCTGAAATCTAAACAGTTCTTCAGAAATCCGCTGTACTGTGAGGCATCCAGTGTGCTTTCACCAGGCCACAAACCCTGCGGTTTTTGTAACCTAAACAGTTCTTAAGAAAACCTTTTTACTGCAAGGAATCCAGCTTACCTTCACCAGGCTACGGACACTGTGGTTTCTGGAAGCTAAACAGTTCAGAAATCCACTGAAGTGCAAGGGATCCAGCGTGCCTTGACCAGGCCATGGACTCCACTTTTTCTGGAACCTAAACAGTTCTTCAGAAATCCTCTGTACTGCAAGGGATCCAGAATGCCTTGACCAGGCAATGGAACCCACTGCTTCTGGAATCTAAACAGTTCCTTAGAAATCCTCTTTACTGCAAGGGATCCAGCGTGCCTTCACCTGGCCATGGACACTGCGGTTTCTAGAAGCTAAACAGTTCTTCAGAAATCCTCTGTACTGCAAGGGTTCCAGCATGCCTTGACCATGCCTCGGACCCTGTGCTTCTGGAACCTAAACAGTTCTTCAGAAATCATCTCTACTGCAAGGGATCCAGGGTGACTTCACCTGGCAATGGACCACGCGGTTTCTGGAATCTAAACAGTTCTTCAGAAATCCTCTGTACTGCAAGGCATCCAGTGTGCCTTCACCAGGCCACAGACCCTGTGGTTTTTGGAACCTAAACAGTTCTTCAGAAAACCTCTTTACTGCAAGGGATCCAGCTTGCCTTCACCAGGCCATGGACACTGCGGTTTCTGGAAGCTAAACTGTTCTTCAGAAATCCTCTGAAGTGCAAAGCATCCAGCGTGCCTTGACCAGGCCACGGACCACTCGGTTTCTGGAACCCAAACAGTTCTTCAGAAATCCTCTGTACTGCAAGGGATCCACTGTGCCTTGTACCAGGCCACGGACCCCACATTTTCCAGAACCTAAACAGTTCTTCAGAAACCCACAGTACTGAAAGGGATCCAGCATGCCATGACCAGGCCATTGACCCCATGGTTTCAGGAACTTATACAGTTCTTCAGAAATGTTTTGTACTGCAAGGGATACAGTGTGCCTTGACCAGCCCAAGGACCCCATGGTTTCTAGAACCTAAGCAGTTCTTCAGAAATCCTCTGTACAACAAGGCAACCAGTGTGCCTTCACCAGGCCTGAGACCCCACAGTTTCTGGAACCTCAACAGTTCTTCAGAAATCATCTGTACTGCATGGGGTCCAGCGTGCATCTTGACCAGGCCATGGACACAAGCGTTTCTGGAACCTAAAGCAGTTTTTCAGAAATCCTCTGTACCGAAAGGGATCCAGCATGCCTTCAACAGGCCTCGGACCCCTTGATTTCTGGACCTGAAATAGTTTTTCAGGAATCCTTTGTACCATCAGGGATTCAGCTTACCTTGACCAGGCCACAGACCCCTAAATTTGTGGAACCCAAACAGTTCTTCAGGAATTCTCTGTACTGCAAGAGATCCAACATACCTTGACCAAGCCATGGACCCCTCAATTTCCGGAACCCAAACTGTTTTTCAGAAATCCTCTGTACTGCAGGGGATCCAGCGTGCCTTGACCTACCAACAGATGCCGCGATTTCTGGAACGTAAGCAGTTCTTCAAAAATCCTCTGAACTGCAAGGGATCCAGCCTGCCTTGACCAGGCTACAGACCCCTCATTTTCTGGAATCTTAAGATTTCTTCAGAAATCTTCTGTACTGCAAGGGATCCAGCGTGCCTTGACCAGGCCATGGACCACTCAGTTTCTGGAACCCAAACAGTTCTTCAGAAATCCTGTGCACTGCAAGGGATCCAGCGTGCCTTGACCGGGCCATGGACTCCACTCTTTTCTGGAACCTAAACAGTTCTTCAGAAATCCTCTGTACTGCAAGGGATCCAGCATGCCTTGACCAGGCCACGGACACCCCCCCCCCCAGTTTCTGGAACCTGAACAGTTCTTCAGAAACCCACAGTACTGCCAGGTATCCAGCATGCCTTGACCAGGCCATGAGCCCCGCGGTTTCAGGAACTTAAACAGTTCTTTAGAAATGTTCTGTACTGTACTGCAAGGGATACAGTGTGCCTTGAACAGGCCAAGGACACCGTGGTTTCTGGAACCTAAACAGTTCTTCAGAAATCCTCTGTACTGCAAAGCAACCAGTGTGCCTTCACCAGGCCACAGACCCCCACAGTTTCTGGAACCTAAACAGTTCTTCAGAAATCCTCTGTACTGCATGGGGTCCAGCATACCTTGACCAGGCCACGGACATCACGGTTTCTGGAACCTAAACAGTTTTTCAGAAAGTCCTCTGAACTGCTAGGGATCCAGCATGCCTTCACCAGGTCACGGACCCCTTGATTTGTGGAACCAAAACAGTTTTTCAGGAATCCTATGTACCGTAAGGGATCGACCGTGCCTTGCCCAGGCCACAGAGCCCTCAATTTCTGGAACCTAAACACTTCTTCAAAAATCCTCTGTACTTCAGGGTATCCAGCGTTCCTTGACCAGGCCACGGATCCCGCATTTTCTGGAACCTAAACACTTCTTCAGAAATCCACTGTACTGTAAGGGATCCAGCGTGCCGGTACCAAGGCATGAACCCCTTGATTTCTGGAACCAATGCAGTTTTTCCAGAATTCTCTGTTCCGTAATGGATCCAGCATGCATGGAGCAGTCCATGGATCCCCCACAATTTCTGGAACCTAAACTGTTTTTCAGGAATCCTCTGTGCAGCAAGGGATCCAGCTTCCCCTTACCAGGCCATGGATCCCCCACAATTTCTGGAACCTAAACTGTTTTTCAGGAATTCTCTGTACTGTAAGGGATCCAGCATGCCTTGAGCAGTCGATGGATCCCCCACAATTTTAGGAATCTAAACAGCTTTTCAGAAATCCTCTGTACTGCAAGGGATCCAGCTTGCCTTAACCTGCACACGGATGCCGCAATTTCTGGAACTTAAACAGTTCTTCAGAAATTCTCTGTACAGCCAGGGATCTAGCATGCCTTGAACAGGCAAAGGCCCCCGATTTCTGGAACCTAAACAGTTCTTCAGAGACCCACAGTACTGCAAGGGATCTAGCATGCCTTGACCAGGCCATGAACCCCGCAGTTTCAGAAATATTCAGTACTACAAGGGATCCCAGTGTGCCTTGACCAGGTCATGGACCCCGTGGTTTCTGGAACCTTAACATTTCTTCAGATATCCTCTGTACTGCAAGGCAACCAGTGTGCCTTTACCAAGCCACAGACCCCACAGTTTCTGGAACCTAAACAGTTCTTCAGAAATCCACTGTACTGCAAGGGATCCAGAGTGCCTTATCCAGGCCATGGATCCTTCAATTTCTGGAACCTATGCATTTTTTTAAGAATTTTCTGTACCATATGGCATCCAGCATGCCTTGAGCAGTCCGTGGATCCCCTACAATTTCTGGAACTTAAACTGTTTTCAGGAATCCTTCTGTACTGCAAGGGATGCAGCAAGCCCTTACCAGGCCATGGATCTCCCGATTTCAGGAATCTAAACAGTTTTTCAGAAATCCTCTGTACTGCATGGGATCCGGTGTGCCTTGACCAGGCCACAGACCCCGTGAGTTCTGGAACCTAAACAGTTCTTCAGAAATTCTCTGTACTGCATGGGATCCAGTGTGCCTTAACCAGCACATGGACACTGCAATTTCTGGAACCTAAACAGTTCTTCAGAAATTCTCTGTCCTGCAAGGGATCCAGCGTGCCTTGACCAGGCCACAGATCCTGCAATTTCTGGAACCGAAACAGTTCTTCAGAAATTCTCTGTATTGCAAGGGATCCAGCGTGCCTTCACCAGGCCGCGGACCCCGCATTTTCTGGAACCTTAACAGTTCTTCGGAAATCCTCTTTACAACCAGTAATCCAGCATGCCTTGAGCAGGCAAAGGACCCCCCCCCCCTTATTTCTGGAACCTAAACAGTTCTTCAGAAATATTCTGTACTGCAAGGGATCCAGTGTGCCTTGACCAGGCCATGGACCCCGTGGTTTCTGGAACCTAAACATTTCTTCAGATATCCTCTGTACTGCATGGCAACCAGTGTGCCTTCTCCAAGCCACAGACCCCACAGTTTCTGGAACCTAAACAGTTCTTCAGAAATCCTCTGTACTGCATGGGGTCCAGCGTATTTAACCAGGCCATGGAGCCCACGATTTCTGGAACCTAAACAGTTTTTCAGAAATCCACTGTACTGCAAGGGATCCAGCATGCCTTAACCAGGCCACAAACTCCTTGATTTCTGGCACCTATGTAGTTTTTTTAGGAATTCTCTGTACTGTAAGGGATCCAGCATGCCTCGAGCAGTCCATGGATCCCCCACAATTTCTGAAACCTAAACTGTTTTTCAGGAATCCTTTGTACTGCAAGGGATCCAGCATGCCTTAACCAGCACACTGACTCCGCGATTTCTGGTACCTAAACAGTTCTTCAGAAATTCTGTCTTCTGCAAGGGATCCAGCGTGCCTGGACCAGGCCACAGATCCTGCAGTTTCTGGAACCTAAACAATTCTTCAAAAATCCTCTGAACTGCAAGGGATCCAGCGTACCTTGACCAGGCTACAGACCCCTTGATTTCTGGAATATAAAAAGTTCTTCAAAAATCCTCTGTACTTCAAGGGATCCAGTGTGCCTTCACCAGGCCATGGAGCCCGCATTTTCTGGAACCCAAACAATTCTTCAGAAATCCTATGTACAGCCAGGGATCCAGTATGCCTTGGACAGGCAAAGGACCCCCCGCCCATTTCTGTAACCTAAACAGTTCTTCAGAAACCCAAAGTACTGCAAGGGATCCAGCATGCCTTGACCTGGCCATGGACCCCGCCATTTCAGGAACTTAAACAGTTCTTCAGAAATATTCTGTACTGCAAGGGTTCCAGTGTGCCTTGACCAGGCCATGGACCCCGTGGTTTCTGGCACCTAAACATTTTTTCAGATATCCTCTGTACTGCAAGGTAACCAGTGTGCCTTCACCAAGCCACAGACCCTACAGTTTCTGGAACCTAAAGTTCTTCAGAAATCCTCTGTACTGCATGGGGTCCAGCGTACCTTGACCAGGCAATGGAGCCCGTGATTTCTCAAACCTAAACAGTTTTCCAGAAATCCGATGTACTGCAAGGGATCCAGCATGCCTTCAACAGGCAAAGGACACCCCCCCAGTTTCTGTAACTTAAACAGTTCTTCAGAAACCCACAGTACTGCAGGGGATCCAGCAACCCTTGACCAGGCCATGGACTCCTTGGTTATAGGAACTTAAAAAGTTCTTCAGAAATATTCTGTACTGGAAGGGATCCAGTGTGCCTTGACCAGGCCATGGACCCCGTGATTTCAGGAACCGAAACATTTCTTCAGATATCCTCTGTACAGCAAGGCAACCAGTTTGCCTTCACCAGGCCACAGACCCCACAGTTTCTGGAACCTAAACAGTTCTTCAGAAATCCTCTGTACTGCATGGGGTCCTATGTACCTTGACCCGGCCATGGACCCCGCAATTTCTGGAACCTGAACAGTTTTTCAGAAATGCTCTGTACCACAAGGGATCCATTGTGCCTAAACCAGGCCATGAAACCTTCGATTTCTGGAACCTATGCAGTTTTTCAGGAAGTCTCTGTACTGTAAGGGATCCAGCATGCCTTGACCAGTCTAAGGATCCCCCACAATTTCTAGAACCTAAACTGTTTTTCAGAAATCCTCTGTACTGCAAGAGATCCAGCGTGCCCTTACCAGGGCATGGATCCCCCAATTTCAGGAATCTAAACAGCTTTTAAGAAATCCTCTGTACAGCCAGGGATCCGGCATGCCTTGACCAGGCCTCGGACCCTATGGCTCTGGAACCTAAACAGTTCTTCAGAAATTTTCTCTGCTGCAAGGGATCCAGGGAGCCTTCACCTGGCAATGGACCCCATGGTTTCTGGAATCTTAACAGTTCTTCAGAAATCCTCTGCACAGCAAGGGATCCAGCGTGCCTTCACCTGGCCATGGACCCTGCATTTTCTGGAACCTAAACAGTTCTTCAGAAATTCTCTGTACTGCCAGGGATCCAGCATTCCTGTACCAGACCACGCCCCTCCCGGTTTCTGGAACCCAAACAGTTTTCAGAAACCCACAGTACTGCAAAGGATTTAGCATGCCTTGACCAAGCCATGGACTCCGCGGTTTCTGGAACTTAAACAGTTATTTAGAAATGTTTTGAACTGCATGGGATACAGTGTGCTTTGACCAGCCCAAGGACCCCATGGTTTCTGGAACCTAAACAGTTCAGAAGTCCTCTGAACTGCATGGGGTCCAGCGTACCTTGACCAGGCCATGGACACCACAGTTTCTGGAACCTAAACAGTTTTTCAGAAGTCCTCTGTACCGCAAGTAATCCAGCATGCCTTCATCAGGTCACAGACCCCTTGATTTCTGGAACCGAAACAGTTTTTCAGGAATCCTCTTTACTGTAAGGGATTCAGCGTACCTTGACCAAGCCACAGACCACTCAATTTCTGGAACCCAAGCAGTTTTTCAAAAATCATCTGTACTTCAGGGTATCCAGCGTGCCTTGACCAGCCCATGGATGCTGCAATTTCTGGAACCTAAACAGTTCTTCAGAAATCCTCTGTACTGCCAGGGATCCAGCGTGCCTTGATCAGGCCACAGATCCTGTGATTTCTGGAATGTAAACAGTTCTTCAAAAATCCTCTGAACTGCAAGGGATCCAGCATGCCTTGACCAGGCTGCAGATCCCTCAATTTCTGGAACCTGAACAGTTCTTCAGAAATCCTCTGTACTGCAAGAGATCCAGCGTGCATTGACCTGACCATGGACCCCGTGATTTCTGGAACCTGAACAGTTCTTCAGAAATCCTCTGTACTGCATGGGTTCCAGCATGCCTTGACCAGGCCACGGACCCCGTGGTTCTGGAACTGAAACAGTTTTTCAGAATTCCTCTCTACTGCAAGGGATCCAGGGTGCCTTCACCTGGCAATGGACCCCATGGTTTCTGGAATCTAAAGCGTTCCTCAGAAATCTTCTTTATTGCAAGGGATCCAGCGTGCTTTCACCAGGCCACAGATACTGGGGATTCTGGAAGCTTAACAGTTCTTCAGAAATCCACTGTAGTGCAAAGAATCCAGCATGCCTTGACTTGGCTACGGACCCTGTGATTTCTGGAACTTAAACATTTCTTCAGAAATCCGCTGTACTATAATAGATCCAGCGTGCCTTGACCATACCATGGAGCCTGTGATTTCTGGAACCTATACAGTTTTTCAGAAATCCGCTGTACTGCAAGGGATCCAGTGTGCCTTGACCAGGCCACGGACCCCTAGATTTCTGGAACCTAAACAGTTTTTCAGAAATGCTCTGTATTGCAAGGGATCCAGTGTGCTTTAACCAGGCCACGGACCCCATGATTTCTGGAACCTATGCAGTTTTTCAGGAATTCTCTGTACCGTAAGGGATCCAGCATGCCTTGAGCAGTCCATGGATCCCCACAATTTCTGGAACCTAAACTGTTTTTCAGGGATCCAGCGTGCCTTGACCAGGCCATGGATCCCCCAATTTCAGGAATCAAAACAGCTTTTCTGATATCCTCTGTACTGCAAAGGAACCAGTGTGCCTTGACCAGGCCACAGACCCCGTGAGTTCTGGAACCTAAACTGTTTATCAGAAATCCTCTGTACTGCAGTGGATCCAGTGTGCCTTTACCTGACCACGGACCCTGTGATTTCTGGAACCTAAACAGTTCTAAAAAATCCTCTGTACTTCAAGGGATCCAGCGTGCCTTGACCAGGCCACAGACCCTGCGATTTCTGGAAGCTAAACAATTCTTCAGAAATCCTCTGCACTGCAAGGCATCCTGCATGCCTTCACCTTGCAATGTACCCCGCGGTCTCTGGAATCTGAACAGTTCTTCAGAAATCCTCTGTACTGCAAGGGATCCAGCGTGCCTTCACCAGGCCACAGATCCCACCGTTTCTGGAACCTAAACAGTTCTTCAGAAATCCTCTGTACTGCATTGGGTCCAGCGTACCTTGATGAGGCCACAGACACCACGGTTTCTGGAACCTAAACAGTTTTTCAGAAATCCTGTATATCGTAAGGGATCCAGTGTGCCTTCATCGGGCCATGGACTCCTTGATTTCTAGAACCGAAACAGTTTTTCAGGAATCCTCTGTACCGTAAGGGATTCAGCATGCCTTGATCAGGCCACGGACCCCTCTATATCTGGAACCCAAACAGTTTTTCAGGAATCCTCTGTACCGTAAGGGATTCAGCATGCCTTGATCAGGCCACGGACCCCTCTATATCTGGAACCCAAACAGTTTTTCAGAAATCCTCTTTACTGCAAGGGATCCAGCATGCCTTGACCAGCCCACGGATGCCACGATTTCTGGAACCTAAACAGTTCTTCAGAAATCCTCTGTACTGCAAGGCATCCAGTGTGCCTTCACCAGGCCACAGACCCCATGGTTTTTGGAAGCTAAACATTTCTTCAGAAATTCTCTTTACTGCAAGGGTTCCAGCGTTCCTTCACCTGGCCATGGACACCGCAGTTTTTGGATGCTAAAGAGTTCTTCAGAACTCCACTGAACTCCAAGGGATTCAGTGTGCTATGACCAGGCATGGACCCCGCCATCTCAGGAACTTAAAATTCTTCAGAAATTTGTTGTACTACAAGGGATCCAACATGCCTTAACCAGGCCTTGTACCCCTCAATTTCTGGAACCGAAACAGTTTTTCAGAAATGTGCTGTTCTGCATGGGGTCCAGCATACCCTGTCCAGGTCATGGCCCCCTTGATTTCTGGAACCTAAACAGTTTTTCCTAAATCCTCTGTATAGCAAGTGATCCAGTGTGCCTTGACCTGGCCATGGACTCCTTGATTTCCGGAACCTAAACAGTTTTTCAGATATCCTCTGTACAGCAAGGAATCCAGCGTGCCTTGACCAGGCCACGGAACCCTCAATTTCTGGAACCCAAACAGTTCTTCAGAAATCCTCTGTACTGCTAGGGATCCAGCGTGCCTTCACCAGGCCACGGACCCCGCATTTTCTGGACCCTAAACAATTCTTTCGAAATCCTCTGTACTGCCAGGGATCCAGCATGCCTTAACTAGGCCACGGATCCACCCCCAGTTTCTGAAACCTAGACAGTTCTTCAGAAACCCACAGTACTGCAAGGGATCCAGCGGGCCTTGACCAGGCAATGGACCCCGCGGTTTCCGGAACCTAAACAGTTCTTCAGAAATTCTCTGTACTGCAAGGGATCCAGAGTGCCTTGACCAGACAATGGAACCCAATGTTTCTTGAATCTAAACAGTTCCTCAGAAATCCTCTTTACTGCAAGGGATCCAGCATGCCTTCACCAGTCCACAGATCCCACAGTTTCTGGAACCTAAACAGTTCTTCAGAAATCCTCTGTACTGTATTGGGTCCAGCGTACCTTGACGAGGCCACAGACACCACGGTTTCTGGAACCTAAACAGTTTTTCAGAAATCCTCTATACCGCAAAGGATCCAATGTGCCTTCATCGGGCCATGGACTCCTTGAGTTCTAGAACTGAAACAGTTTTTCAGGAATCCTCTGTACCATAAGGGATTCAGCGTGCCTTGACCAGGCCACGGACCCCTCAATTTCTGGAACCCAAACAGTTTTTCAGAAATCATCTGTACTTCAGGGTATCCAGCGTGCCTTGACCAGGCCATGGACCCCCGATTTCTGGAACCCAAACAGTTTTTCAGAAATCCTCTTTACTGCAAGGGATCCAGCATGCCTTGACCAGCCCACGGATACCGCAATTTCTGGAACCTAAACAGTTCTTCAGAAATCCTCTGTACTACAAGGGATCCAGTGTGCCTTGACCAGGCCACAAATCTTGTGATTTCTGGAACGTAAACAGTTCTTCAAAAATCCTCTGAACTGCAAGGGATCCAGCATGCCTGGACCAGGCTACAGACCCCTCAATTTCTGGAATCTAAAGATTTCTTCAGAAGTCCTCTGTACTGCAAGGGATCCAGCGTGTCTTGGCCAGACCATGGACCCTGTGATTTCTGAAACCTAAACAGTTCTTCAGAAATCCTCTATACTGCATGGGTTCCAGCATGGCTTGACCAGGCCACGGACTCCGTGGTTCTGGAAACGAAACAGTTCTTCATAATTCCTCTCTACTGCAAGGGATCCAGGGTGCCTTCACCTGGCAATGGACCCCACGGTTTCTGGAATCTAAACCGTTCCTCAGAAATCTTCTTTCAAACAACATGAAGTCTTGCTATATTATGACAATTGCAGTTTGTCCCACCATTAGAACTGCTCCGGAGGTGAAAGAGTTAACTTCCATGCCAGGCATGGAACTTGGAGTGCGAGCTCGGTTAGAAAGCTCTGTCTGGATCGTTTCAAACTGAAACTGTCAGATTCTTTACTCCGCCTCACTGAACAGTCACTCCGGAGATTCCTCCTACTGCTTGATTCATTTCTCAGTTTAAAGAGTTTTTCTTGGTTAAATTCAACCGAGATTATTATTATTTTAACTGCAAACCAATCGGTTCAAGCTCTGTCTGTGGTATTGTAAGTAATAGACAGGTTTATTTCTGTGTGGAACTTGTAAATGTTTATCGGTTCGGTTCGAACCGATCAGGTTGTTTTAAAACTTTATTCTGAAGCATTTAAAAGCTTTTTAGAGTGCGGTTCCCGGTTCTTATCGGTTCTAAAAAAAACTGATTTCATTACGGTTTTTCCCGATTACCTGCGATATGTTGGGAACCGATAAGGTGTCTTTGCCTTGGCACTGCCAGAAAAAGGGCAAGTTTTTGGTTAGGCTGGCATTATGTCTGAGAAACCCAAAAGAAAAACCGAGCCCACTGGATTTCAGCACTGTAGTGTCTGTGGGGAAGCCTTTGCCAAGGCTGACCCACACACCACATGTGTTTATTGTCTGGGGTTTGACCACCTCAGTGCAGACTGCCAGATTTGCAAGAATTTCCCTGCAGCTACCCTAGATAAGAGAGTTGGTAGGCTCAGGGAATGAGAGGCCAAAAAGTCCGCTGACCCAGATGGCCAGCCCGGTTCGGTGCCAACCGAACTGGAGGGAGTGCCCTCTGACCAGGGTGAGACTTCCTCGGGCAAACGTAAAGCTGACTCAGAGGAGCCAGTTCCAGCAAAGAGAACTAGAAAATCAGCAGGTGTGGAGTCAAAAATTCCTTCTCCCAACTGCTGCAGAGATAGCCAATGCAATCCAAATTGTCCAGTCACTTTCTCCGGTTCCGTCCGAACCGCCACTATCTGGCAAAAGTCAGTTCAGCCGGTTCCACCGGTTCAAGAATATGATATAGAGGAGTTTTATGAACCAGAGGAGGGGGAGGATGATTATGAATAGTGTGAATGTGACTTTGAAAGTCTGGATGTGCCCATTGAACCGGACATCTCCCCAGACAGACCTTTAGGAGAATCTCCCCCTAGGCTTTCTGAGTCCCCTTCTCATTTTCTGTTTTATAAAAAAGTTGCTGAAACCCTCCAGCTTCCATTGGAGGAAGCTGTGGATGAGCAAGAGGAACCTGACTTTGTGGAGATGATGGATATCCCAGAATCCAGGAGATTGTCTATTCCGTTACATAAATCATTTAGGAAACAAACAATAAAAATTTTAAAAGCTCCTAATTCTGTGCCTCCTGTGGATAAAAAAGATGTACAGGAGGTACACTTTGTCAGGTCCTGATACAGAATTTCTTTCACAGCAATGCAGCCATGTTGGGGTAGTTCAGGCTGCAGCCTGTGAAAAGGCTAATATTCCCCTGGCTTCACATCTTCCTGACAAGGACTCCAGGAAGATTGATGCCATGGCTAAAAAACAATACATGGCAGCGTGCTTGGGACTCAGACAAGTAAATTATATGGCTTATGTGGCAAGATACCAGAAATCTAGATGGGATACTGTCATGGCTTTAGCCAAACAGGCCCATGGCCAGCTTGCCAAGGAGCTGGAGCAGGTGGCTGCTGATGGTATTGAGGCATCTAAGGTGCAATTCCATGCTGTAGTGGATTCTAATGATGTATCCTCTAGAGTCATGGCTACATCTGTGGCTTTTCGTAGATTGGCTTGGCTCAGTTGTACTAGTTTGTCACAGGATACCCAGGCTAAGGCTATGGATTTTCCTGTGGTGGGAAATTCTCTGTTTGGGAGCAGACAGAGAATTATATGAACAAAATGGATGAATATAGAACCACTTATAGGAGTGCACAAGCCAAGGAATGGCAAGCCACTCCTCAGAGGCAGCCCCCCAGGGGCAGAGGCAGGCCTTTTCACAGGCCTTTTTACCAAACCCAGACCTTCGCTTCGGCTTATGCTCAGAGGGGGTTCTTCAGAGGGAGAGGAAGACGGGGTGCAAGCAGGCCTGCTCCCACCCCTCAGCCTAAAGCCCCTGCCAAACAGGCACCCTGATGAGATGCCCAGGGCCGGTTCTCCATTACCTGTAGGGGGCAGGCTGGCTTACTTTGTCCAGGACTGGGAGTCTTTAACATCAGACAAGTGGGTTCTGGAAGTAGTGAGCCAGGGTCTGGTTCTCAGCTTCATAAAATTTCCAAAGATGAGAATCAGATCTTTTCCACCTGCAAATCCTCTAGAGACTTTTGGTTTGGAACAGAAGTCTCAACCTCCTGGCTCTCAGAGCTGTAGAAAGGGTTTCTCCCTACACCAGGGCAAGGGTCTGTACTCCAGGTACTTCCTTGCCCCAAAAGACAGGAGAATGGCGGCCCATCCTGGACCTAAGATATCTGAACAAGCACCTTTTAAACCGAAATTCAAAATGGTGACTCTGGGAATGATTTACCCTCCCTAAGGCCAGGGACTGGCTAGCTTCCCTGGACCTCAAGAATGCCTACTTCCATATTCTTATCAGAAGCTCCCACCGAAAGTACCTCAGATTCGAACTGCCCTCAGGCCATTACCAGTTCAGAGCAATGCCCTTCGACCTTATCTCTGTCCCAAGGGTATTCACAAAATGCCTGGCAGTAGCAGTTGCTCATTTAAGAAGGCAAAAGATTGCCATCTTTCCCTACCTAGACGACTGGCTCATTGTGGGTCAGTCTCCAGACCAGGTCAAATCACACCTGCAAGTTACCCAGCAGCTGCTTAACTCTCTGGGCTTTCTTCTCAATCTTCCAAAGTCAGTTCTGGAACCTGTCCAGGTACTCACCTTTATAGGTGCAGAACTGGACACAAAGCAGGCCAGAGTCTTCCTTCTCCTAGAAAGGGTAAGGACCCTGGTGGCCTGGCCTCCTTCACTCTGCAGGTCTCTCGACCAGCAAGGCATTTCCTACAGCTCCTAGGACACATGGCTGCTTCCACAGCTGTAGTGCAAGGAGCAAGATTTCAGATGAGGGACATTCAGTTCCATTTGAGAGCCTTTTGGTCTCAAAGAAAAGATCCCCGATCCAAGTTGATCCCAGTGACTCGAACCCTGATCCAGGCCCTTCAGTGGTGGCAGGATCAGAGCAGTCTGAGACAAGGGGTTCCCTTCATCCCGCTATCTCACTCCTTGACCCTTACTACAGATGTGTCCCTTTTGGGATGGGGAGCTCACATGGGCGACCTCTCCACCCAGGGATTGTGGTCCCCTCAGGAATCTCTGCTCCACATCAATCTGTTGGAACTCAGAGCTGTTTTTCTAGCACTTCAGGTTTTTTTCTGCATCTGTTCAGAACAAAGTGGTACAGATCAGAACAGACAACACCACTACAATGTGGTACATCCACAGTCATGGGGCACTCAGTCTTCAGCCTTATGCACCGAAGCAATGAAGTTGTGGTCTCTGGCTTATTCCCTGAACACTTCCCTCACAGCAGTTCACCTCCCAGGCAAGGACAATGTCCTGGCAGATGCTCTCAGCAGGATTTCCCAGGGCCATCACGAATGGTCACTGGATCCCCGAGTACTGGGATAGTTTTTGCCAGATGGGGCACCCCTCAGATAGATCTTTTTGCAGCCCCAGACAATCATCAACTTCCACTGTTTTGTTGCAGGCCCCCAGTGTTGGGCTCAGTCCCCCTGGATGCCTTTCTCCTCGATTGGGAAAGGAAGTTTCTATATGCCTTTTCCCCCCCTTCCCTCTCCTGTTCAAGGTGCTAGTCAAAATCAGATCTCAGCCCTGCAAGATGATTCTGATTGCTCCAGACTGGGCCAGGCAGCCCTGGTACCCACTCCTTCTGTCCTTAGCAGTCCATCTTTCCCTGTGTCTCCCCAGGAACCACAACCTGTTAATTTGTGCCCAGGGGAGAGTTTGGTATCCGAATCTCAAATCCCTCAACCTCAAGGCCTGGCTCTTGAGGACTTAGAATTTGCTGATCTACACCTTTCTCAAGGTGTTCTCGAAATCTTGAAAGCTTCTAGGAAGCCTTCCACTAGGGCTACTTATAACTCTAAATGGAAAAGGTTTTCCATATGGTGTTCTGGGAAGCATATTTCTCCGGAATCTGCTGATTTGCCCACTGTTTTGGACTATATGGTCCATCTTAATTCTTTGAGACTGAGACCAGCTACCCTGAAAGTGCATTTGGCAGCTGTCTCTGCTTTTATTTCAGCAGAGAAGCCCTCTTCTCTTTCCGCTCACCCTGTATTTTCCAAGTTTTTCAAGGGATTGCTTCATACTAATCCACCATTCAGGGACCCTGCCCCTGCCTGGGATCTTAATGTTTGCATTGCTCAGCTGATGCAAGCCCCCTTTGAACCTCTGTCTTCGGCAGAGCTTAAGTACTTGACTTGGAAAACTGTGTTTCTAGTAGCCATCACTTCTGCCAGGCGCATAAGTGAGTTACAAGCTTTGTCAGTGGAGACTGACTTTATTTCCTTTCACAGGGATAAGGTAGTCCTCAGGACCAACAGGAAGTTTTTGCCTAAGGTGGTTTCAGCTTTACACCTTAATCAATCTATTTCTCTTCCAGTGTTCTTCACTGACCATTCCTCCTCTGGTGAGAGGAGGTTGCACAGCTTAGATGTTAAGAGGGCCCTAAGTTACTACATAGAGCGTACCAAGGGTCACAGGTTTGAGTCCCTCCAACTATTTCTCACTTATGGTGAGGTTGGGAAAGGAACCTGCCACTAAGAGATCCATTGCCAGGTGGATTGTCTCTTGTATCCAATTTTGCTATGAAAACTGGGTAGGTTTCCCTTCAGGCCTGAGGGCTCACTCTACCAGAGGTACAGCTGCGTCTCTAGCTGCTGCCAGAGACATCCTTATCTTAGAGATATGTCAAGCAGCTACTTGGAAAACAGTACACACTTTCACCAAGCATTACTCCTAGATATGCAGGCCAGGAGGATGCTCAGTTTGGCACAGCTGTGCTTCAGAGCCTATTCCTAAGTAGGTTCTGACCCTCCTCATGGAGGTACTGCTGTGTAGTCTGTAATTGTCATAATATAGCAAGACTTGATGTTGTTTGAAGAAAAATTACTCACCTTAGTAATGTTTCTTCTAATGGAGTCTTGCTATATTATGACCTCCCCCCCAGCCTGCCCCTCTCAGAACTTCTACACTGGGTATGGGGTGGGCAGTCCAGTGTTGGCACTGGTTGATGCCCATTTTATGTTTTCCATCCCTTCTTTTTGGGGTGTTTGGGTGTTGTGTTTTATTTTATCTTATCTTATTTTCTGGTCCCCTGACTTGAGTCTTGGTGTTGGGACCAGGAAAATGTGTTAATATTTAAGTAGCCAGTTGGCTAGTGTAGGTTACAGCTTCCACACAGAACCTTAGTGAGTTTTTGCTCTTAAAGATCCGACTGTTTCAGTTTGAAATGATCCAGACAGAGCTTTTCTAACTGAGCTCGCACTTCAAGTTCCATGCCTGGCATGGAAGTTAACTCTTTCACCTCCGGAGCAGTTCTAATGGTGGGACAAACTGCAATTGTCATAATATAGCAAGACTCCATTAGAAGAAACATTACTAAGGTGAGTAATTTTTTCTTACTGCCAGGGATCCAGCATTCCTTGACCAGGACATGGACACCCCCCCCCCGGGTTTCTGGAACCTAAACAGTTCTTCAGAAACCCACAGTACTGCAAGGGATCCAACATGCATTTACCATGCCATAGGCCGAGCGGTTTCAGGAACTTAAACAATTCTTCAGAAATGTTCTGTACTGCAGGGGATACAATGTGCCTTGAACAGGCCAAGGACCCCGTGGTTTCTGGAACCTAAACAGTTCTTCAGAAATCCTCTGTACTGCAAGGCAACCAGTGTGCCTTCACCAGGCCACAGACCCCACAGTTTCTGGAACCTAAATGGTTCTTCAGAAATCCTCTGTACTGCAAGGGATCCAGCATGCCTTGACCAGGCCACGGACCCCTTGATTTCTGGAACCAAAACAGTTTTTCAGAAATGCTCTGTACTGCAAGGGATCCAGTGTGCTTTTACCAGGCCACGAACCCCACGATTTCTGGAGCCTATGTGGTTTTTCAGGAATTCTCTGTACCATAAGGGATCCAACGTGCCTTGAGCAGTCCATGGATCCCCACAATTTCTGGAAACTAAACTGATTTTCATGAATCCTTTGTACTGCATGGGATCCAGCGTGCCTTGATCAGGCCATGGATCCCCCGATTTCAGGAATCAAAACAGCTTTTCTGATATCCTCTGTACTGCAAGGGATCTGGCATACCTTGACCAGGCCACAGACCCCGTGAGTTCTGGAACCTAAACAGTTCTTCAGAAATCCTTTGTACTGCAAGGGATCCAGTGTGCTTTACCTGGCCTCGGACTCTGTGATTTCTGGAACCTAAACAGTTCTTCAGAAATCCTCTGTACTGCAAGGGATCCAGCATGCCTTGTCCAGGCCACTGACCCTGTGATTTCTGGAACCTAAACAGTTCTTCAGAAATCCTCTGTACTGCAAGGGATCCAGCATGCCTTGTCCAGGCCACTGACCCTGTGATTTCTGGAAGCTAAACAATTCTTCAGAAATCCTCTGTACTGCGAGGCATCCAGTGTGCCTTCACCAGGTCACAGACCCCATGGTTTTTGGAAGCTAAACATTTCTTCAGAAATTCTCTTTACTGCAAGGGATCCAGCGTTCCTTCACCTGCCATGAACACCGCAGTTTTTGGATGCTAAAGAGTTCTTCAGAACTCCACTGAACTCCAAGGGATTCAGCCTGCTATGACCAGGCCATGGACCCCGCCATCTCAGGAACTTACAATTCTTCAGAATTTCGTTGTACTACAAGGGATCCAGCGTGCCTTAACCAGGGCTTGTACCCCTCGATTTCTGGAACCGAAACAGTTTTTCAGAAATGTGCTGTTCTGCATGGGGTCCAACGCACCCTGTCCAGGCCATGGACCCCTCGATTTCTGGAATCTAAAGATTTCTTCAGAAATTCTCTGTACTGCAAGGGATCCAGCGTGCCTTGACCAGACCATGGACCCAGTGATTTCTGGAACCTAAACAGTTCTTAAGAAATCCTCTGTACTGCATGGGTTCCAGCATGCCTTGACCAGGCCATGGACCCCGTGGTTCTGGAACTGAAACAGTTCTTCAGAATTCCTCTTTACTGCAAGGGATCCAGGGTGCCTTCACCTGGCAATGGACCCCACGGTTTCTGGAATTTAAACCGTTTCTCAGAAATCTTCTTTCCTGCCAGGGATCCAGCATTCTTTGACCAGGCCATGGACACCCCCCCCCCCCGTTTTTGGAACCTAAACAGTTCTTCAGAAACCCACAGTACTGCAAGGGATCCAGCATGCCTTGACCAAGCCACAGATCCTGTGATTTCTAGAACGTTAACAATTCTTCAAAAATCCTCTGAACTGCAAGGGATCCAGTGTGCCTTGACCAGGCTACCGACCCCTAAATTTCTGGAATCTAAACAGTTCTTCAGAAATCCTCTGTACTGCAAGGGATCCAGCATCCCTTGACCAGAGCATGGATCCAGTGATTTCTGGAGCCTTAACATTACTTCAGAAATCCTCTGTACTGCATGGGTTCCAGCATGCCTTGACCAGGCCATGGACCCTGTGGTTCTGGAACTGAAACAGTTCTTCAGAAATCCTCTGTACTGCAAGGCAACCGGTGTGCCTTCACCAGGCCACAGACCCCACAGTTTCTGGAACCTAAACAGTTTTTCAGAAATCCTCTGTACTGCATGGGGTCCAGCGTACTTTGACCAGGCCACGGACACCACGGTTTCTGGAATCTATACAGTTCCTCAGAAATCCTCTTTACTACAAGAGATCCAGTGTGCCTTGACCATGCCATGGAGCCCGCGATATCTGGAACCGAAACAGTTTTTCAGAAATGTGCTGTACTGCAAGAGGTCCAGTGTGGCCTGTCCAGGCAAAGGACCCCTTGATTTCTGGAACCAAAACAGTTTTTCAGGAATCCTCTTTGCCATAAGGGATCCAGCGTGCCTTGACTGAGCCACAGAACCCTCAATTTCTGGAACCCAAACAGTTTTTCAGAAATCCTCTGTACTGCAAGGGATCCAGCGTGCTTTGACCATGCCATGGATCCCTCAGTTTCCCAGAACCCAAACAGTTTTTCAAAAATCCTCTGTAGTTCAATGGATCCAGCGTGCCTTAACCAGCCCACGGATGCCATGATTTCTGGAACCTAAACAGTTCTTCAAAAATCCTCTGAACTGCAAGGGATCCAGCGTGCCTTGACCAGGCCACAGACCTCACAGTTTCTGGAACCTAAACAGTTCTTCAGACATCCTCTGTACTGCATGGGGTCCAGCGTACCTTGCCCAGGCCAAGGACACCATGGTTTCTGGAACCTAAACAGGTTTTCAGAAATCCTGTACCTAGGTATCCATTGTGCCTTGACCAGGCCATGGACCTCGATTTCTGGAACCTAAACAGTTTTTCAGGAATACTCTGTATTGCATGGGTTCCAGCATGCCTTGACCAGGCCACAGACCCCGTGGTTCTGGAACCAAAACAGTTCTTCAGAATTCCTCTCTACTACAAGGGACCCAGGGTGTCTTCACCTGGCAATCAACCCCACGGTTTCTGAAATCTATACTGTTCCTCAGAAATCCTCTTTACTACAAGGGATAAAGTGTGCCTTCACCAGGCCATGGACACTGTGGTTTCTGGAAGCAAAACAGTTCTTCAGAACTCCACTGTAGTGCAAGGGATCCAGCATGCCTTGACCAGGCCACGGACCCCTCGATTTCTGGAACCTAAACAGATTTTCAGAAATGCTCTGTACCACAAGGGATCGGGTGTGCCTTAACCAGGCCATGGACCCCTCAATTTCTGGGACCTATGCAGTTTTTCAGGAATTCTCTGTACCGTAAGGGATCCAGTGTGCCTTGAGCAGTCCATGGATCCCCCACAATTTCTGTAAACTAAACTGTTTTTCAGGAATCCTCTGTACTGCAAAGGATCCAGGGTGCCTTGACCAGGCCATGGATCCCCCGATTTCTGGAACCAAAACAGTTTTTCAGAAATGTGCTGTACTGTAAGAGGTCCAGTGTAGCCTGTCCAGGCAATGGACCCCTTGATTTCTGGAACCGAAACAGTTTTTCAGGAATCCTCTCTGCCGTAAGGGATCCAGCGTGCCTTGACGGGCCACAGAACCCTCAATTTCTGGAACCCAAACAGTTTTTCAGAAATCCTCTGTACTGCAAGGGATCCAGCGTGCCTTGATCATGCCATGGATCCCTCAATTTCCCAGAACCCAAACAATTTTTCAAAAGTCCTCTGTAGTTCAATGGATCCAGCGTGCCTTAACCAGCCCACGGACGCCGCGATTTCTGGAACCTAAACAGTTCTTCAGAAATCCTCTGTACTGCAAGGGGTACCGCGAGTCTTGACCAGGCCACAGATCCTGCAATTTCTGGAACCTAAACAGTTCTTCAAAAATCCTCTGAACTGCAAGGGATCCAGCGTGCCTTGACCAGGCCACAGACCTCACAGTTCCTAGAACCTAAACAGTTCTTTAGACATCCTCTGCACTGCATGGGGTCCAGCGTACCTTGCCCAGGCCAAGGACACCACGGTTTCTGGAATCTAAACAGTTTTTCAGAATTCCCCTGTACTGCAAGGTATCCAGTGTGCCTTGACCAGGCCATGGACGCCTCGATTTCTGGAACCTAAACAGTTTTTCAGGAATCCACTGTACTGCAAGGGATCCAGTGTGCCTTCACAAGGCCACAGACCCCGCATTTTCTGGAACCCAAACATTTCTTCAGAAATCCTATGTACCGCCAGGGATCCAGCATGCCTTGACCAGGCCACGGACCACCCCCCCAGTTTCTGGGACCTAAACAGTTCATCAGAAACCCACAGTACTGCAAGGGATCCAGCGGGCCTTGACCAGGGCATGGAATCTGTGGTTCCAGAACCTAAACAGTTCTTCAGAAATTCTCTCTACTGCATGGAATCCAGGGTGCCTTCACCTGGCAATGGACCCAGTGATTTCTGGAATCTAAACAGTTCTTCAGAAATCCTTTGTACTACAAGGCATCCAGTGTGCCTTCACCAGGCCACAGACCCTGCGGTTTTTCTAACCTAGACAGTTCTTCAGAAAACTTCTTTACTGCAACGAATCCAGCTTGCCTTCATCAGGCCATGGACACTGCGGTTTCTGGAAGTTAAACAGTTCTTCAGAAATCCGCTGAAGAGCAAGGGATCCAGCGTCCCTTGACCAGGCCACGGACCACTCAGTTTCTGGAACCCAAACAGTTCTTCAGAAATTCTCTGTACTGCAAGGGATCCAGCATGCCTTGACCAGGCCACGGACCCCGCATTTTCTGTTACCTAAACAGCTCTTCAAAAATCCTTTGTACTGCCAGGGATCCAGCATTCCTTGACCAGGCCATGGAACCCCCGGTTTCTGGAACCTAAACAGTTCTTCAGAAACCCACAGTACTGCAAGGGATACAGCATGCCTTGACCAGGCCATGGACCCCGTGGTTTCTGGAACCTAAACAGTTCTTCAGAAATCCTCTATACTGCAAAGCAACCAGTGTGCCTTCACCAGGCCACAGACCCCACAGTTTCTGGAACCTAAACAGTTCTTCAGAAATCCTCTGTACTGCATGGGGTCCAGCGTACCTTGACCAGGCCACGGACACCATGGTTTCTGGAACCTAAACAGTTTTTCAGAAATCCTCTGCACCTCAAGGGATCCAGTGTGCCTTCATCAGGCCACGGACCCCTTGATTTCTGGAACCGAAACAGTTTTTCAGGAATCCTTTGACCGCAAGGGATTCAGCGTGCCTTGACGAGGCCACGGACCCTGCGATTTCTGGAACTTCAACAGTTCTTCAGAAATCCTCTGTACTGCAAGGGATCCAGCGTGCCTTGAAAAAGCCATGGACCCCTCGATTTATGGAACCCAAAGAGTTGTACAGAAATCCTCTGTACTTCAAGGGATCCAGCATGCGTTGACCACACCACGGATGCCACGATTTCTGGAACCTTAGCAGTTATTCAGAAATCCTCTGTACTGCAAAGGATACAGCGTGCCTTGACCAGGCCACTGATCCTGTGATTTCTGGAATGTAAACAGTTCTTCAAAAATCCTCTGAATTGCAAGGGATCCAGCATGCCTTGACCAGGCCAAGGACCCCATGGTTCAGGAACTGAAACATTTCTTCAGAATTTCTCTCTACTGCAAGGGATCCAGGGTGCCTTCACCTGGTGATCGACCCCACGGTTTCTGAAATCTATACTGTTCCTCGGAAATCCTCTTTACTGCAAGGGATAAAGTGTGCCTTCACCAGGCCATGGACACTGTGGTTTCTGGAAGTGAAACAGTTCTTCAGAAATCCGCTGTAGTGCAAGGGATCCAGCATGCCTTGACCAGGACACACAGCCCGCGAGTTCTGGAACCGTAACTGTTCATCAGAAATCCTCTGTACTGCAATGGATTCAGTGTGCCTTTACCTGGCCACAGATCCTGTGATTTCTGGAACCTAAACAGTTCTTCAGATATCCTCTATACTGCAAGAGATCCAGCGTGCCTGGACCAGGCCACAGACCCCATGATTTCTGGAACCTAAACAGTTCTTCAGAAATCCTCTTTCCTGCAAGGGATCCAGCATGCCTTGTCCAAGCCACAGACACCGCAATTTCTCGAAGCTAAACAGTTTTTCAGAAATCCTCAGTACTGCAAGGTATCCAGCATGTCTTTACCTTGCTATCAGCCCCGCGGTCTCTGGAATCTGAACAGTTCTTCAGAAATCCTCAGTACTGCAAGGCATTCTGCGTTCCTTCACCTGGCTTTTACACCGCGGTTTTTGGATGCTAAAGAGTTCTTCAGAACTCTGCTGAACTCCAAGGAATTCAGCGTGCTATGACCAGGCCATGGACCCCACCATTTCAGGAACTTAGAAGTCTTCAGAAATCCATTGTGCTGCAAGGGATCCAGCGTGCCTTATCCAGGCCTTGTACCCCTTGATTTCTGGAACCGAAATAGTTTTTCAGAAATGCGCTGTACTGCAAGGAGTCCAGCATGCCCTGTCCAGGCCATGGACCCCTCGATTTCTGGAACGTAAACAGGTTTTCAGAAATCCTCTGTACTGCAAGAGATCCAGGGTGCCTCTACCAGGCCACGGAACCCTCGATTTTTGGAACCCAAACAGTTTTTCAGAAATCCTCTGTACTGCAAGGGATCCAGCGTGCCTTCACCAGGCCACAGACCCTGCATTTTCTGGAACCTAAACAGTTCTTCAGAAATCCTCTGTACTACCAGGGATCCAGCATGCCTTGACTAGGCCATGGACCCCCCTCCCTAGTTTCTGGAACCTAAATAGTTCTTCAGAAATCCACAGTACTATAAAGGATCCAGCATGCCTTGACCAGGCCATGGACCCTGTGGCTTCTGGAACCAAAACAGTTCTTCAGATATCCCCTGTACTGCAAAGCAACCAGTGTTTCTTCACCATGCCACAGACCCCACAGTTTCTGGAACCTAAACAGTTCTTTGGAAATCCTCTGTACTGCTTGGGGTCCAGCGTAACTTGACCAGGCCACAGACACCACAGTTTCTAGATCCTAAACAGTTTTTCAGAAATCCTCTGTACCACAAGGGATCCAGTGTGCCTTGACCAGGCCATGGACCCCTGATTTCTGGGACCGAAACAGTTTTTCAGGAATCCTCTGTTCCGTAAGGGATCCAGCATGCCTTGACCAGGCCACGGATACCTCAGTTTCTGGAACTCGGACAGTTTTTCAGAAATCTTCTGTACTTCAGGGTGTTCAGCATGCCTTGATCAGGCCTCGGACCCCGTGAATTCTGGAACCTTAACTATTCATCAGAAATCCTCTGTACTGCAAGGGATCCAGTGTGCCTTTACCTCGCCATGGACCCTGTGATTTCTGAAACCTAAACAGTTCTTCAGAAATCCTCTGTACTGCAAGGGGTCCAGCATGCCTTGTCCAGACCACAGACCCCGCTATTTCTGGAAGCTAAACAATTCTTTAGAAATCCTCTGTACTGCAAGGCATCCAGTGTGCCTTCACCTTGCCAATGACCCCACGGTCTCTGGAATCTGAAAAGTTCTTTAGAAATCCTCTGTACTACAAGGCTTCCAGTGTGCCTTCACCAGGCCATGGGTCCCTCGATTTCTGGAACCTATGCACTTTTTTCTTGAATTCTCTGTACCATAAGGGATCCAGCATGCCTTGAGCAGTCCATCGACCCCCCACAATTTCTGGAACCTAAAATGTTTTTTAGGAATCCTCTGTACTGCAAGGGATCCAGCATGCCTTGACCATGCCATGGATCCCCCAATTTCAGGAATCTAAATAGCCTTACAGAAATGCTTTGTACTGCAAGGGATCCAGCGTGCCTTTACCTGGCCATGGACCTCGTGATTTCTGGAACCTAAACAGTTCTTCAGATATTCTCTGTACAGCAAGGGATCCAGCGTGCCTTGACCAGGCCACAGACCCTGCGAGTTCTGGAACCTAAACAGTTCTTCAGAAATCCTCTGTACTGCAAAGGATCCAGCATGCCTTGTCCATGCCACAGATCCCGCCATTTCTAGAAGCTAAACAATTCTTCAGAAATCCTCTGTGCTGCAAGGCATCCAGCGTGCCTTCACCTTGCAATGAACCTCGCGGTCTCTGGAATCTGAACAGTTCTTCAGAAATCCTCTGTACTGCAAGGCATCCGGTGTGCCTTCACCAGGCCACAGACCCCACAGTTTTTGGAACCTAAACATTTCTTCAGAAATTCTCTTTACTACAAGGGATCCAGCGTTTCTTCACTTGACCATGGACACCATGGATTTTGGATGCTAAACCGTTCTTCAGAACTCCAAGGGATTCAGCGTGCCATGACCAGGCCATGGACCCCGCCATATGAGGAACTTACAGTTCTTCAGAAATCCACTCTACTGCAAGGGATGCAGCATGCCTTGACCAGTCCACGGAACCCTTGATTTCTGGAAGCAAAACAGTTTTTCAGAAATGTGCTGTACTGCAAGGGGTCCATTGTACCTTGTCCAGGCTATGGGCCCCTCGATTTCTGGAACCTAAACAGTTTTTCAGAAATCCTCTGTACAGCAAGGGATCCAGCATGCCTTGACCAGTCCACGGAACCCTCGATTTCTGGAACCTAAACAGTTTTTCAGAAAACCTCTGTACTGCTAGGGATACAGTGCCTTGACTAGGCCGCGGACACCTCAATTTCTTCAACCTAAACAGTTTTTCAGGATTGCTCTGTACCATAAGGGATCCAATGTGCCATGAGCAGACAACAGACCCCTCAATTTCTGGAACCTAAACAGTTTTTTTTAGGAATCTTCTGTACTGCAAGGGATCCAGCGTGTCTTGACCAGGCCACAGATCCCTCGATTTATGTAACTTAAATAGTTTTTTAGGAATCCTCCATACTACAGTGGATCCAGCGTGCCTTGACCAGGCCACAGACCCATTTCTGGAACATAAACAGTTTTTCAGAAATCCGCTGTACTGCTAGGGATCCAGTGTCCCTTGACCAGGCCACGGACCCGTCGATTTCTGGAACCTAAACAGTTTTTCAGAAATGCTCTGTACTGCAAGGGATCCAGCATGCCTTTACCAGGCCACGGACCCCTCGATTTCTGGAACCTATGCAGTTTTTCAGGAATTCTCTGTACCGTTAGGGATCCAGCGTGCCTTGCGCAGTTCATGGATCCCCCATAACTTCTGGAACCTAAACTGGTTTTCAGGAATCCTCTGTACTGCAAGGGATCCAGCGTGCCTTGACCAGGCCATGGATCATCCAATTTCAGGAATCTAAACAGCTTTTTAGGAATCCTCTGTACTGCAAGTCATCTGGCATTCCTTGACCAGGCCACAGACCCCGCAAGTTCTGGAACCTAAACAGTTCTTCAGAAATCTTCTGTACTGCAAGGGATCCAGTGTGCCTTGACCAGGCTACAGACCCCGCAATTTTTGGAACCTAAACAGTTCTTCAAAAATCCTCTGAACTGCAAGGGATCCAGCGTGCCTTGACCAGGCCACAGACCCCACAGTTTCTGGAACCTAAACAGTTCTTCAGAAATCCTCTGTACTGCATGGGGTCCAGCGTACCATGCCCTGGCCAAGGACACCACGGTTTCTGGAACCGAAACAGTTTTTCAGGAATCCTCTGTATCGCGAGGGATTCAGCGTGCCTTGACGAGGCCACGGACCCCGCAATTTCTGGAACCCAAACAGTTTTACAGAAATTCTCTGTACTTCAAGGGATCCAGCATGCGTTGACCACTCCACGGATGCCACGATTTCTGGAACCTTAACAGTTATTCAGAAATCCTCTGAACTGCAAAGGATCCAGAGTGCCTTCACCAGGCCACTGATCCTGTGATTTCTGGAACGTAAACAGTTCTTCAAAAATCCTCTGAATTGCAAGGGATCCAGCATGCCTTGACCAGGCCAAGGACCCCATGGTTCAGGAACTGAAACATTTCTTCAGAATTTCTCTCTACTGCAAGGGATCCAGGGTGTCTTCACCTGGCAATGGACCCCACGGTTTCAGGAATCTAAACCATTCCTCAGAAATCCTCTTTACTGCAAGGGATAAAGCGTGCCTTCAGCAGGCCACAGACCCCATGATTTCTGGAACCTAAACAGTTCTTCAGAAATACTCTGTATTGCATGGGTTCCAGCATGCCTTGACCAGGCCACAGACCCCGTGGTTCTGGAACCGAAACAGTTCTTCAGAATTCCTCTCTACTGCAAGGGATCCAGGGTGTCTTCACCTGGCAATCGACCCCACGGTTTCTGAAATCTATACAGTTCCTCAGAAATCCTCTTTACTGCAAGGGATAAAGTGTGCCATTACCTGGCCACAGACCCTGTGATTCCTGGAACCTAAACAGTTCTTCAGAAATCCTCTTTACTGCAAGGGATCCAGCATGCCTTGTCCAAGCCACAGACCCCGCAATTTCTGGAAGCTAAACAATTCTTCAGAAATCCTCAGTACTGCAAGGTATCCAGCATGCCTTCACCTTACAATTGGCCCCGCTGTCTCTGGAATCTGAATAGTTCTTCAGAAATCCTCAGTACTGCAAGGCATCCTGCATTTCTTCACCTGGCTTTTACACTGTGGTTTTTGGATGCTACAGAGTTCTTCAGAACTCCGCTGAACTCCAAGGGATTCAGCGTGCTATGACCAGGCCATGGATCCCGCCATTTCAGGAACTTATAATTCTTCAGAAATCCACTGTACTGCAAGGGATCCAGCGTACCATAACCAAGTCTTGTACCCCTCGATTTTTGGAACCAAAACAGTTTTTCAGAAATGCGTTGTTCTGCAAGAGGTACAGCGTGCCCTGTCCAGGCCATGGATCCCTCGATATCTGGAACGTAAACAGGTTTTCAGAAATCCTCTGTACTGCAAGGGATCCAGCATGCCTTGTCCAGGCCACAGACCCCGCTGTTTCTGGAAGCTAAACAATTCTTTAGAAATCCTCCGTACTGCAAGGCATCCAGCATGCCTTCACCTTGCCAATGATCCCGCGGTCTCTGGAATCTGAACAGTTCTTCAGAAATCCACTGTACTACAAGGCTTCCAGTGTGCCTTCACCAGGGCCATGGGCCCCTCGATTTCTGGAACCTATGCAGCTTTTCAGGAATTCTCTGTACCGTAAGGGATCCAGCATGTCTTCAGCAGTCCATCGACCCCCCACAATTTCTGGAACCTAAAATGTTTTTCAGGAATCCTCTGTACTGCAAGGGATCCAACATGCCTTAACCATGCCATGGATCCCCCAATTTCAGGAATCTAAATAGCTTTTCTAAAATGCTTTTTATGGCAAGGGATCCAGCATGCCTTGACCAGGCCACAGACCCCGTGAGTTCTGGAACCTAAACTGTTTATCAGAAATCCTCTGTACTGCAAGGGATCCAGCGTGCCTTTACCTGGCCATGGACCCCGTGATTTCTGGAACCTAAACAGTTCTTCAGATATTCTCTGTACAGCAAGGGATCCAGTGTGCCTTGACCAGGCCACAGACCTCGTGATTTCTGGAACCTAAACAGTTCTTCAGAAATCCTCTGTACTGCAAAGGATCCAGCATGCCTTGTCCAGGCCACAGACCCTGCCATTTGTGGAAGCTAAACAGTTCTTCAGAAATCCTCTGTACTGCAAGGCATCCAGCATGCCTTCACTTTGCAATGAACCCCGCGGTCTCTGGAATCTGAACAGTTCTTCAGAAATCCTCTGTACTGCAAGACATCTGTGTGCCTTCACCAGGCCACAGACCCACAGTTTTGGAAGCAAAACATTTCTTCAGAAATTCTCTTTACTGCAAGTGATCCAGCATTTCTTCACCGACCATGGACACCGTGGATTTTGGATGCTAAACAGTTCTTCAGAACTCCGCTGCACTCAAGGATTCAGCGTCATGACCAGGGCATGGACCCCACCACTGAGGAACTTACAATTCTTCAGAAATCCACTGTACTGCAAGGGATCAGCGTAGCCTTGACCAGTCCACGGAACCCTCGTTTCTGGAACCTAAACAGTTTTTCAGAAAACCTCTGTACTGCAAGGGTACAGCGCCTTGACTAGGCCATGACACCTCAATTTCTTCAACCTAAACAGTTTTTCAGGATTGCTCTGTACCATAAGGGATCCAATGTGCCATGAGCAGACAACAGACCCCTCAATTTCTGGAACCTAAACAGTTTTTTTTAGGAATCTTCTATACTGCAAGGGATCCAGCATGTCTTGACCAGGCCACAGATCCCTCGATTTATGTAACTTAAATAGTTTTTTAGGAATCCTCCATACTACAGTGGATCCAGCATGACTTGTCCAGGCCACAGACCCTGCCATTTGTGGAACCTAAACAGTTTTTCAGAAATGCTCTGTACTGCAAGGGATCCAGCATGCCTTAACCAGGCCACGGACCCCTCGATTTCTGGAACCTATGCAGTTTTTCAGGAATTCTCTGTACCGTTAGGGATCCAGCGTGCCTTGTGCAGTTCATGGATCCCCCATAATTTCTGGAACCTAAACTGGTTTTCAGGAATCCTCTGTACTGCAAGGGATCCAGTGTGCCTTGACCAGGCCATGGATCATCCAATTTCAGGAATCCTCTGTACTGCAAGTCATCTGGCATTCCTTGACCAGGCCACAGACCCCGCAAGTTCTAGAACCTAAACAGTTCTTCAGAAATCTTCTGTACTGCAAGGGATCCAGTGTGCCTTGACCAGGCTACAGACCCCGCAATTTTTGGAACCTAAACAGTTCTTCAGAAATTCTCTGCACTGCAAGGGATCCAGCATGCCTTGTCCAGGCCACAGACCCCGCGATTTCTGGAAGCTAAACAATTCTTCAGAAATCCTCTGTACTGCAGGGCGTCCAGCATGCCTTCACCTTGCTATGGACCCCGCGGTCTCTGGAATCTGAACTGATGTTCAGAAATCCTCTGTACTGCAAGGCATCCAGTGTGCCATCATCAGGCCACAGAACCCATGGTTTTTGGAAGCTAAACATTTCTTCAGAAATTCTCTTTACTGCATGGGATCCAGCATTCCTTCACCTGGCCATGGACACCGCAGTTTTTGGATGCTAAACAGTTCTTCAGAACTCCGCTGAACTCCAAGGGATCCAGCATGCCTTAACCAGGCCTTGTACCCATCGATTTCTGGAAATGAAACAGTTTTTCAGAAATGTGCTGTGCTGAAAGTGGTCCAGCGTGCCTTGACCAGGCCATCGACCTCTCAATTTCTGGAACCTAAAAAGTTTTTCAGAAATCCTCTGTACTGCAAGAGATCCAGCATGCCTTCACCAGGCCACGGACCCCTTGATTTCTGGAACTGAAACAGTTTTTCAGGATTCCTCTGTACCGTAAGGGATCCAGCATGCCCTTACCTGGCAACGGACCCCTCAATTTCTGGAACCCAAACAGTTTTTCATAAAACCTCTGTACTGATACATAGATACCTAGATACTTAGACAGTGTCGGCAGATAAGGGCCTATGGCCCACCCAGTTTGCCCATTTGAGCTTGTAAGTTCAGTTTGTTTTCCTAGAAATCTGTTGCCCCTTACCTCTGACCTCCAGAATTCCTTTATGTCTATCCCATGCATTCTTAAATCCCGTGATTGTTTCAGCCCCCACCACTTTCTCTGGCAGGGTGTTCCACTTTTCCACACCCGTTCTGTGAAGAAATTCTTTCATGTTTCCTCCAATCGTCCTCCTCCAACTTCATCCCATGCCCTCTAGTCCTGGAACATCTTTTTCGCTTAAAATAGTGTCTTCCTGCACCCTGTTCCTCCCTGTAAGATACTTGTATGTCTCTATCATATCTCCTCTCTCCTCCTCTCCTCCAGGGAGTACATGTTCAGTTCCTTCAACCTGTCTTCATAGGACTTGTGATGCAATCCATGCACCATCTTTGTTGCCCTCCTCTGAAACTTCTCTACCCTGTCTATGTCCCACGTAGGTATGGTCTCCAGAACTGTACACTGTACTCCAGGTGGGGCCTCACTAGTGTCTTGTATAGCGGAATTATGATCTCCCTTTCCTGCTGGTGATACCCCTGCCTATACATCCCAGCATCCCATTTGCTTTACCTGCTGCCTTGTCACACTGTTTTCTACCTTGAGGTCATCAGAGATGATAACCCCAAGATCCCTTCCTGCTTGGTACATGCTATATCCTCACCCCCAACTGATATATTGTGCCAGGGTTTTGTGCCCCATATGCATTATCTTGCACTTCTTTGCATTGAATTTCAACTGCCAACCCCTGACCATTCTTCAAGTTTCTGCAGGTCACTTCTCATTCTGTCTACACCCTCTGGTGTGTCTACTCTGTTACAGAGCTTTGTGTCATCAGCGAGCAGTGAAATTCTGCCTTCTAGGTCCTGCGCAATGTCACTGATGAAGATGTTGAATAGGACTGGTCCCGGCACTGATCCCTGTGGTACTCCACTGGTCACTCTTCCCTCTGTGGAGTGACAGCCATTTACCACAACCCTCTGTGTCCTGCCACCCAGCCAGTTACCTACCCACCACACTACTGTCCTGCCCACACCCGTATTCCCCAGTTTGTGTAATAGTCTTCTATGTGGCACAGTGTCAAAGGCCTTGCTGAAGTCCAGATAGACCATGTCCACTGCCCTCCCTGATCCACCTCCCTAGTCACCCAGTCAAAAAATTCAGCGAGGTTGGTCTGACATGACCTCCCTGGTGAAACCATGCTGCCTTGGGTCCTGTAGTCCATTGACAACCAGATATTCCACCAATCTCTCCTTCAGTAGTGCTTCCATGATCTTCCCCACTACTGAGGTGAGGCTGACTGGTCTGTAGTTCCCGCTTCCTCTTTGTTCCCACTTTGTATAAGGGGACTACATCTGCTGTCCTCCAGTCTTTGGGTACCTCCCTGTTTCCAGTGATCGGCTAAACAGGATAGCCAGAGGTTCAGCCACCACCTCTTAGTTCTTTAAGGACCCTGGTGCACCCATCTGGCCCCATTGCTTTATCAACTCTTATTACTTCCAGTTCCTTCAGGACCCTTTCTCTTGTAAAGGGACTTGTGTCCATTTCTGCACCATTCTCACCCCTTGTACTTCTTAAGACCCATTACCCTCCTCTTCCTCAGTAAAGACGGCAGAAATACCTGTTCACTATGTCAGCTTTACTGTTGTCATCCTCCACAGAGGCCCCATCCTCCCCTTCAGTCTCACTATCCTCCCTTTGACTTTCCTTTTTTCACTTATGTACCTGTAAAGGTTTTGTTCCTCTACCCACTGATTTTGCAATGTGCTCTTCTGTCTGAGCTTTGGCTTCCTTACTGACCTCTCTGCCTCCCTTGCTTCTCCTGGTACTTCTCCCATCCCCTTCTGCATTTGTCTTTTGTATTGCCTGAATGCAATCCTTTTGGCTTTCACTTTTGCTACCCTTTGAAAGCCATAATGGTCTCCTCTGCAAGGGATTCAGTGTGCCTTGACCATGCCATGGACCCCTCGATTTCTGGAACCCAAACAGTTTTTCAGAAATCCTCTGTACTTCAAGGGATCCAGCATGCCTTTACCAGCCCACGGATGCCACAATTTTTGGAACCTAAACAGTTCTTCAGAAATCCTTTGTACTGCAAGGGAACCAGTGTGCCTTGACCAGGCAACAGATCCTGCAGTTTCTGGAACCTAAACAGTTCTTCAAAAGTCCTCTGAACTGCAAGGGATCCAGCGTGCCTTGACCAGGCTACAGACCCCTCAATTTCTGGAATCTAAACAGTTCTTCAGAAATCCTCTGTACTGCACGGGATCCAGCGTGTCCTGACCAGATCACTGACCCCGCGATTTCTGGAACCTAAACAGCTCTTCAGAAATTCTCTGTACTGCAAGGGTTCCAGCATGCCTTGACCAGGCCACAGACCCTGTGGTTCTGGAACCTAAACAGTTCTTCAGAAATTCTCTCTACTACAAGGGATCCAGGGTGCCTTCACCTGGCAACGTACCCCGTGGTTTATGGAATCTAAACAGATCTTCAGAAATCCTCTGTACTGCATGGCAACCAGTGTGCCTGCACCAGGCCACAGACCCTGCGGTTTTTGGAACCTAAACAGTTCTTCAGAAAACCTCTTTACTGCAAGGGATACAGCTTGCCTTCACCAGACCATGGACACTGCAGTTTCTGGAAGCTAAACAGTTCTTCAGAAATCTGCTGAAGTGCAAGGCATCCAGCGTGCCTTGACCAGGCCATGGACCACTTGGTTTCTGGAACCCAAACAGTACTTCAAAAATCATCTGTACTGCAAGGATCCAGCATGCCTTGACCAGACCACAGAAACTGCATTTTCGGGAACCTAAACATTTCTCCAGAATTCCTCAGTACTGCCAGAGATCCAGCAAGTCTTGACCAGGCCATGGACCCCCCCCCCATTTTTGAATCCTAAACAGTTTTTCAGAAACCCACAGTACTGCAAGGGATAAAGTGTGCCTTGACCAGGCCAAGGACCCCGTGGTTTCTGGAACCTAAACAGTTCTTCAGAAAACCTCTGTACTGCAAGGCACCCAGTGTGCCTTGACCAGGCCATGGGCCCTGCATTTTCTGTTACCTAAACAGCTCTTCAGAAATCCTTTGTACTGCCAGGGATCCAGCATACCTTGACCAGGCCACGGAATACCCCCCCCCCCAGTTTCTGGAACCTAAACAGTTCTTCAGAAACCCACAGTACTGCAAGGGATCCAGCATGCCTTGACCAGGCCATGCACCATGCAGTTTCAGGAACTTAAACAGTTCTTCAGAAATGTTTTGTGCTGCAACTGATACAGTGTCCCTTGACCAGGCCATGGATCCCGTGGTTTCTGGAACCTAAACAATTCTTCAGAAATCCTCTGTACTGCAAATCAACTAATGTGCCTTCACCAGGCCACAAACCCCACAGTTTCTGGAACCTAAACAGTTCTTCAGAAATCCTCTGTACTGCATGGGGTCCAGCGTACTTGGACCAGGCCACGGACACCATGGTATCTGGAACGTAAACAGTTTTTCAGAAATCATCTGCACCACAAGGGATCCAGTGTGCCTTCATCAGGCCACAGACCCCTTGATTTCTGGAACCGAAACAGTTTTTCAGGAGTCCTCTGTACCGCGAGGATTCAGCGTGCCTTGACGAGGCCACGGACCCTGCAATTTCTGGAACCCAAACAGTTTTACAGAAATCCTCTGTACTTCAAGGGATCCAGCATGCGTTGACCACTCCACGGATGCCACGATTTCTGGAACCTCAACAGTTATTCAGAAATCCTCTGAACTGCATAGGATCCAGAGTGCCTTCACCAGGCCACTGATCCTGTGATTTCTGGAACGTAAACAGTTCTTCAAAAATCCTCTGAATTGCAAGGGATCCAGCATGCCTTGACCTGGCCAAGGACCCCATGGTTCAGGAACTGAAACATTTCTTCAGAATTTCTCTCTACTGCAAGGGATCCAGGGTGTCTTCACCTGGTAATGGACCCCACGGTTTCAGGAATCTAAACCATTCCTCAGAAATCCTCTTTACTGCAAGGGATAAAGCGTGCCTTCAGCAGGCCACAGACCCCATGATTTCTGGAACCTAAACAGTTCTTCAGAAATACTCTGTATTGCATGGGTTCCAGCATGCCTTGACCAGGCCACAGACCCCGTGGTTCTGGAACCGAAACAGTTCTTCAGAATTCCTCTCTACTGCAAGGGATCCAGGGTGTCTTCACCTGGCAATCGACCCCACAGTTTCTGAAATCTATACAGTTCCTCAGAAATCCTCTTTACTGCAAGGGATAAAGTGTGCGTTCACCAGGCCACGGACACTGTGGTTTCTGGAAGCGAAACAGTTCTTCATAAATCCGCTGTAGTGCAAGGGATCCAGCATGCCTTGACCAGGCCACAGACCCCGCGAGTTCTGGAACCTTAACTGTTCATCAGAAATCTTCTGTATTGCAAAGGATTCAGTGTGCCATTACCTGGCCACAGACCCTGTGATTTCTGGAACCTAAACAGTTCTTCAGAAATCCTCTTTACTGCAAGGGATCCAGCATGCCTTGTCCAAGCCACAGACCCCGCAATTTCTGGAAGCTAAACAATTCTTCAGAAATCCTCAGTACTGCAAGGTATCCAGCATGCCTTCACCTTACAATTGGCCCCGTGGTCTCTGGAATCTGAACAGTTCTTCAGAAATCCTCAGTACTGCAAGGCATCCTGCATTCCTTCACCTGGCTTTTACACCGTGGTTTTTGGATGCTACAGAGTTCTTCAGAACTCCGCTGAACTCCAAGGGATTCAGCGTGCTATGACCAGGCCATGGATCCCGCCATTTCAGGAACTTACAATTCTTCAGAAATCCACTGTACTGCAAGGGATCCAGCGTGCCTTAACCAGGTCTTGTACCCCTCGATTTTTGGAACCAAAACAGTTTTTCAGAAATGCGCTGTAGTGCAAGAGGTACAGCATGCCCTGTCCAGGCCATGGACCCCTCGATATCTGGAACGTAAACAGGTTTTCAGAAATCCTCTGTACTGCAAGGGATCCAGCGTGCCTTCACCAGGCCACGGACCCTGCATTTTCTGGAACCTAAACAGTTCTTCAGAAATCCTCTGTACTACCCGGGATCCAGCATGCCTTGACCAGGCCACGGGCCCCCTCCCCAGTTTCTGGAACCTAAACAGGTCTTCAGAAACCCATAGTACTGCAAAGGATCCAGCATGCCTTGACCAGGCCATGGACCCTGTGGTTTCTGGAACCTAAACAGTTCTTCAGATATCCCCTGTACTGCAAAGCAAACCAGTGTTTCTTCACCATGCCACAGACCCCACAGTTTCTGGAACCTAAACAGTTCCTCAGAACTCCTCTGTACTGCATGGGGTGCAGCGTAACTTGACCAGGCCACAGACACCATGGTTTCTGGACCCTAAACAGTTTTTCAGAACTCCTCTGTACCACAACGGATCCAGCATGCCTTGTCCAGGACACGCACCCCTGATTTCTTGAACCGAAACAGTTTTTCAGGAATCCTCTGTACCGTAAGGGATCCAGCATGCCTTGACCAGGCCACAGACACCTCAATTTCTGGAACTCAGACAGTTTTTCAGAAATCCTCTGTACTTCAGTGTGCCCAGCATGTCTTGACCAGGCCTCGGACCCCGCGAATTCTGGAACCTAAACTGTTCATCAGAAATTCTCTGTACTGCAAGGGATCCAGCATGCCTTGTCCAGGCCACAGACCCCGCTATTTCTGGAAGCTAAACAATTCTTTAGAAATCCTCTGTACTGCAAGGCATCCAGCGTGCCTTCACCTTGCCAATGACCCCGCGGTCTCTGGAATCTGAACAGTTCTTCAGAAATCCACTGTACTACAAGGCTTCCAGTGTGCCTTCACCAGGCCATGGGCCCCTCGATTTCTGGACCCTATGCAGCTTTTCAGGAATTCTCTGTACCGTAAGGGATCCAGCATGTCTTCAGCAGTCCATCGACCCCCCACAATTTCTGGAACCTAAAATGTTTTTCAGGAATCCTCTGTACTGCAAGGGATCCAGCATGCCTTGACCATGCCATGGATCCCCCAATTTCAGGAATCTAAATAGCTTTTCCAAAATGCTTTTTACTGCAAGGGATCCAGCATGCCTTGACCAGGCCACAGACCCCGTGAGTTCTGGAACCTAAACTGTTTATCTGAATTCCTCTGTACTGCAAGGGATCCAGCATGCCTTTACCTGGCCACAGACCTCGTGATTTCTGGAACCTAAACAGTTCTTCAGAAATCCTCTGTACTGCAAAGGATCCAGCATGCCTTGTCCAGGCCACAGACCCTGCCATTTGTGGAAGCTAAACAGTTCTTCAGAAATCCTCTGTACTGCAAGGCATCCAGCATGCCTTCACTTTGCAATGAACCCCGCGGTCTCTGGAATCTGAACAGTTCTTCAGAAATCCTCTGTACTGCAAGACATCTGGTGTGCCTTCACCAGGCCACAGACCCCACAGTTTTTGGAAGCAAAACATTTCTTCAGAAATTCTCTTTACTGCAAGTGATCCAGCATTTCTTCACCTGACCATGGACACTGTGGATTTTGGATGCTAAACAGTTCTTCAGAACTCCGCTGCACTCCAAGGGATTCAGCGTGCCATGACCAGGCCATGGACCCCGCCATATGAGGAATTTACAATTCTTCAGAAATCCACTGTACTGCAAGGGATCCAGCATGCCTTGACCAGTCCCTGGAACCCTCGATTTCTGGAACCAAAACAGTTTTTCAGAAATGCGCTGTACTGCAAGGGGTCCAGTGTGCCTTGTCCAGGCCATGGACCCTCGATTTCTGGAACCTAAACAGTTTTTCAGAAATCCTCTGTACAGCAAGGAATCCAGCATGCTTTGACCAGTCCATGGAACCCTCGATTTTTTGGAACCTTAACACTTTTTCAGAAAACCTCTGTACAGCAAGGGATCCAGCCTTGACCAGTCCACGGAACCCTTGATTTCTGGAACCTAAACAGTTTTTCAGAAAACCTCTGTACTGCAAGGGATACAGCGCCTTGACTAGGCCGTGGACCCCTCAATTTCTTCAACCTAAACAGTTTTTCAGGATTGCTCTGCACCATAAGGGATCCAATGTGCCATAAGCAGACAACGGACCACTCAATTTCTGGAACCTAAACCGTTTTTTAGGAATCCTCTGTACTGCAAGTAATCCAGCGTGTCTTAACCAGGCCACAGATCCCTCAATTTATGTAACTTAAATAGTTTTTCAGGAATCCTCCATACTACAAGGGATCCAGCGTGCCTTGACCAGGCCACGGACCCTCAATTTCTGGAACCTAAACAGTTTTTCAGAAATGCTCTGTACCGCAAGGGATCCAACATGCCTTAACCAGGCCACGAACCCCTCGATTTCTGGAACCTATGCAGTTTTTCAGGAATTCTCTGTACCGTAAGGGATCCAGCGTGCCTTGAGCAGTTCATGGATCCCCCACAATTTCTTGAACCTAAACTGGTTTTCAGGAATCCTCTCTACTGCAAGGGATCCAGCGTGCCTTGACCAGGCCATGGATCGTCCAATTTCAGGAATCTAAACAGCTTTTCAGAGATCCTCTGTACTGCAAGGCATCCGGCGTGCCTTGACCAGGCCACAGACCCCGCGAGTTTGGGAACCTAAACTGTTCATTAGAAATCCTCTGTACTGCAAGCGATGAAGCATGCTTTACCTGGCCATGGTCACCATGATTTCTGGAACCTAAACAGTTCTTCAGAAATCTTCTGTACTGCAAGGGATCCAGTGTGCCTTGATGAAGCAACAGACCCTGCAATTTTTGGAACATAAACAGTTCTTCAGAAATTCTCTGTACTGCAAGGGATCCAGCATGCCTTGTCCAGGCCACAGACCCCGCGATTTCTGGAAGCTAAACAATTCTTCAGAAATCCTCTGTACTGCAAGGCATCCAGCATGCCTTCGCCTTGCTATGGACCCCGAGGTCTCTGGAATCTGAACTGATCTTCAGAAATCCTCTGTACTGCAAGGCATCCAGTGTGCCATCATCAGGCCACAGAACCCATGGTTTTTGGAAGCTAAACATTTCTTCAGAAATTCTCTTTACTGCAAGGGATCCAGCATTCTTCACCTGGTCATGGACACTGCAGTTTATGGATGCTAAACAGTTCTTCAGAACTCCAAGGGATTCAGTGTGCCTTGACCAGGCCATGGACCCTACCATTTCAGTAACTTACAATTGTTCAGAAATCTGCTGTACTGGAAGGGATCCAGCATGCCTTAACCAGACCTTGTACCCCTCGATTTCTGGAAATGAAACAGTTTTTTAGAAATGCACTGTACTGAAAGTAGTCCAGCGTGCCTTGACCAGGCCATGGACCCCTCAATTTCTGGAACCTAAAAAATTTTTCAGAAATCCTCTGTACTGCAAGAGATCCAGCATGCCTTCACCAGGCCATGGACCCCTTGATTTCTGGAAACAAAACAGTTTTTCAGGAATCCTCTGTACCATAAGAGATCCAGCGTGCCTTGACCATGCCATGGTGCCCGTGATTTCTGGAACCTAAACAGTTTTTCAGAAATCTGCTGTACTGCAAGGGATCCTGCATGCCTTGACCAGGCCACAGACCCCACGATTTCAGGAACCTATGCAGTTTTTCAGGAATTCTCTGTACCGTAAGGGATCCAGCATGCCTTGACCAGGCCATGAACCCCGCAGTTTCAGGAACCTAAACAACTCTTCAGAAATGTTCTGTACTGCAAGGGATCAAGTGTGCCTTCATTAGGCCATGGATCCCATGGTTTCTGGAACCTAAACATTTCTTCAGGTATCCTCTGCAGGGATTTAAATAATTGATTAGCAGTTTTTTTCTTGGGGCAATACTAACCGTACAGAAAGCATTTATATAGGTTTTCTGGAAGTGTTATGTTTGTTAAACACAGTGAGGCAAGTGCTATGCATTTTCACAATGTTTTAGAACTTTTATGAGCAAAACGCTAATCAGTTTTTAGAGTTAAATAAAACCCTGCTCTGTACTGCAAGGCACCCAGTGTGCCTTCACCAGGCCACAGACCCCACAGTTTCTGGAACCTAAACAGTTCTTCAGAAATCCTCTGTACTGCAAGGCAATCAGTGTGCCTTCACCAGGCCATGGACCCCTTGATTTCTGGAACCAAAACAGTTTTTCAGGAATCCTCTGTACCGTAAGGGATCCAGCATGCCTTTACCTGGCAACGGACCCCTCAATTTCTGGAACCCCAACAGTTTTTCAGAAAACCTCTGTACTACAAGGGATCCAATGTGCCTTGACCATGCCATGGACCCCTCGATTTCTGGAACCCAAACAGTTTTTCAGAAATCCTCTGTACTTCAAGGGATCCAGCATGGCTTTACCAGCCGATGAATGCCACGATTTCTGGAACCTAAACAGTTCTTCAGAAATCCTCTGTACTGAAACGGAACCCGTGTGCCTTGACCAGGCTACAGACCCCTCAATTTCTGGAATCTAAACAGTTCTTCAGAAATCCTCTGTACTGCACGGGATCCAGCGTGCCCTGACCAGATCTCTGACCCCGCGATTTCTGGAACCTAAACAGTTCTTCAGAAAACCTCTTTACTGCAAGGGGTCCAGCATGCTTTGACCAGGCTATGGACCACTCAGTTTCTGGAACCCAAACAGTTCTTCAAAAATCATCTGTACTGCAAGGGATCCAGCGTGCCTTGACCAGGCCACAGAAACTGCATTTTCTGGAACCTAAACAGTTCTTCAGAAATCCTCAGTACTGCCAGGGATCCAACAAGCCTTGACCAGGCCATGGACCATCCCCCCCGGTTTCTGGAACCTAAACAGTTCTTCAGAAAACCTCTGTACTGCAAGGCACCCAGTGTGCCTTCACCAGGCCACAGACCCCACAGTTTCTGGAAGCTAATCAGTTCTTCAGAAATCCTCTGTACTGCATGGGGTCCAGCGTGCCTTGACCAGGCCACGGACCCTGCATTTTCTGGAACTTAAACAGTTCTTCAGAAATCCTCTGTACTGCCAGGGATCCAGCAAGCCTTGACCAGGCCACGGACTGCCACCCCCCCACCCCACTTTCTGGAACTTAAACAGTTCTTTAGAAACCCACAGTACTGCAAGGGATCCAACATGCCTTGACCAGGCCATGGACCCTGTGATTTCTGGAACTTAGACATTACTTCAGAAATCTGCTGTACTACAAGAGATCCTGCGTGCCTTGACCAGGCCACAGACCCCACGATTTCAGGAACCTATGCAGTTTTTCAGGAATTCTCTGTACCGTAAGGGATCCAGCATGCCTTGACCAAGCCATGGACCCCGCGGTTTAAGGAACCTAAACAACTCTTCAGAAATATTCTGTACTGCAAGGGATCAAGTGTGCCTTCATTAGGCCATGGATCCCATGGTTTCTGGAACCTAAACATTTCTTCAGGTATCCTCTGTACTGCAAGGCACCCAGTGTGCCTTCACCAGGCCACAGACCCCACAGTTTCTGGAACCTAAACAGTTCTTCAGAAATCCTCTGTACTGCATGGGGTCCAGCATACCTTGACCAGGCCATGGACACCACGGTTTCTGAAACCTAAACAGTTTTTCAGAATTCCTCTGTACTGCAATGGATCCAGCGTGCCTTCACCTGGCCTTGGACCCCTTGATTTCTGGAACCGAAACAGTTTTTCAGGTATCCTGTCTGCCATAAGGGATCCAGCGTGCCTTGACCAGGCCACAGACCCTCAATTTCTGGAACCCAAACAGTTTTCAGAAATCCTCTGTATTGCAAGAGATCCAGCGTGCCTTGACCATGCCATGGATCCCTCAATTTCAGGAATCTAAGCAGTTTTTCCAAAATCCTCTGCAGTTCAAGGGATCCAGCGTGCCTTAACCAGCCCACGGACACCGCGATTTCTGGAACCTAAACAGTTCTTCAGAAATCCTCTGTACTACAAGGGGTACAGCATCTCTAGACCAGGCCACAGATCCTGCAATTTCTGGAACCTAAACAGTTCTTCAGACATCCTCTGTACTGCATGGGGTCCAGCGTACCTTGCCCAGGCCAAGGACACCACGGTTTCTGGAACCTAAACAGTTTTTCAGAAATCCTCTGTACTGCAAGGGATCCAGTGTGTGTTGACCAGGCCATGGACTCCTTGATTTCTGGAACCTAAACAGTTTTTCGGGAATCCACTGTACTTCAAGGGATCCAGTGTGCCTTCACAAGGCCACAGACCCCGCATTTTCTGGAACCTAAACATTTCTTCAGAAATCCTATGTACTGCCAGGGATCCAGCATGCCTTGACCAGGCCACGGACCAACTCCCAGGTTTCTGGGACCTAAACAGTTCATCAGAAACCTACAGTACCGCAAGGGATCCAGCGGGCCTTGACCAGGCAATGGACCCCGTGGTTTCCGGAACCTAAACAGTTCTTCAGAAATCCTCTGTACTGCAAGGGATCCAGAGTGTGTTGACCAGGCAATGGACCACATGGTTTCTGGAATCTAAGCAGTTCCTCAGAAATCCTCTTTACTGCAAGGGATCCAGTAGCCTTCACCAGGCCAGAGACACTGCAGTTTTGTAACCCTAGACAGTTCTTCAGAAAACCTCTTTACTGCAACAGATCCAGCTTGCCTTCACCAGGCCATGGACACTGCGGTTTCTGGAAGCTGAACAGTTCTTTAGAAACTGGCTTGAAGAGCAAGGGATCCAGCGCTCCTGACCTGTGCCAATGACCCCGCATTTCTGTTACCTAAACTGCTCTTCAGAAATCCTCTGTTCTGCGGTGATCCAGCATTCCTTGACCTGGCCACGGAACCCCACCCTGGTTTCTGGAACCTAGACAGTTCTTCAGAAACCCACAGTACTGCAAGGGATCCAGCATGCCTTGACCAGGCCACAGACCCCACAGTTTCTGGAACCTAAACAGTTCTTCAGAAATCCTCTGTACTGCATGGAGTCCAGCGTACCTTGACCAGGCCATGGATATCCTGGTTTCTGGAACCTAAACAGTTTTTCAGAAATCCTCTGCACTGCAAGGGATCCAGCGTGTCTTCATCAAGCCACAAACCCCTTGATTTCTGGAACCAAAACAGTTTTTCAGGAATCCTCTGTTCTGCAAGGGATTCAGCATGCCTTGACCTAGCCACAAACCCCTCAATTTCTGGAACCCAAACAGTTTTTCAGAAATCATCTGTACTTAGGTGTCCAGTGCCTTGACCAAGCCATGAACCCCATGATTTCTGGAACTCAACAGCTCCTCAGGAATCCTCTGTACTGCAAGGGATCCAGCGTGCCTTGAGCAAGCTAATAGGACCCTTGATTTCTGGAACCCAGTTTTCAGAAATCCTCTGTACTTCAAGGGATCCAGCATGCCTTGATCCGGCTACAGACCCCTCAATTTCTGGAATCTGAACAGCTCTTCAGAAATCCTCGGTACTGCAAGGGATCCAGCATGCCTTGACCAAGCCTTGGACCCCGTGGTTCTGGAACTGAAACAGTTCTTCAGAAATCCTCTCTACTGCAAGGGATCCAAGGTGCCTTCACCAGGCCATGGACACTGCAGTTTCTGGAAGCTAAACAGTTCTTCAGAAATCCACTGTAGTGCAAGGGATCCAGCATGCCTTGACCAGGCCACGGACCCTGCGATTTCTGGAACTTAAACATTTCTACAGAAATCCGCTGTACTACAAGAGATCCAATGTGCCTTGACCATGCCATGGAGCCCACGATTTCTGGAACCTAAACAGTTTTTCTGAAATGCTCTGTACTGCAAAGGGATCCAGTGTGCCTTAACCAAGCCACGGACCCCCTCAATTTCTGGAACCTATGCAATTTTTCAGGAATTCTCTGTACCATGTGGGATCCAGTGTACCTTGAGCAGTCCATGGATTCCCCCCCAATTTCCATAATTTAAACTGTTTTTCAGGAATTCTCTGTACTGCAAGGGATCTAGTGTGCCTTGACCAGTGCATGGATCCCCTGATTTCAGAAATCCTCTTTTATGCAAGGGATCCAGGGAGCCTTCACCTGACAACAGACCCCACGGTTTCTGGAATCTAAACAGTTCTTCAGAAATGCTCTTTACTGCAAAGGATCCAGCGTGCCTCCACCAGGCCATGGACACTGCAGTTTCTGGAAGCCAAACAGTTCTTCAGAAATCCTCTGTACTGCAAGACTTCCAGCATGCCTTGACCAGGCCACGGACTCTGTGGTTCTGGAACCTAAACAATTCTTCAGATGTCCTATCTTCTGCAAGGGATCCAGGGTGCCTTCACCTGGCAATGGACCCATGGTTTCTCAAATCTAAACAGTACTTCAGAAATCCTCTGTACTGCAAGTCATCCAGTGTGCATTCACCAGGCCACAGACCCGCGGTTTTGTAACCTAAACAATTCTTCAGAAACTCTCTTTACTACACGGATCAAGCTTGCTTTCACCAGGCCATGGACACTGTGGTTTCTGGAAGCTAAACAGTTCTTCAGAAATCCGCTGAAGTGCAAGGGACCCAGCTTGCCTTGACCATGCCATGGACCACTCAGTTTTGGGAACCCAAACAGTTCTTCAGAAATCCTCTGTACTGCCAGGGATCCAGCATGCCTTGACCAGGCCATGAACCCCCCCGATTTCTGGAACCTAAACAGTTCTCCAGAAATCCTCTTTACTGCAAGGCAACCAGTGTGCCTTCACCAGACCACAGACCCCACAGTTTCTGGAACCTAAACAGTTCTTCAAAAATCCTCTGTACTGCATGGGGTCCAGTGTACCTTGACCAGGCCATGGACACCAAGGTTTCTGGAACCTAAACAGTTTTTCCGAAATCCTCTGTACCGCAAGAGATCCAGCGTGCCTTCACCAGGCCTCGGATCCCTTGATTTCAGGAACCAAAACAGTTTTTCAGGAATCCTCTCTGCCATAAGGGATCCAGCATGCCTGGACCAGGCCACAGACCCCTCAATTTCTGAAACCCAAACAGTTTTTCAGAAATCCTCTGCACTGCAAGGGATCCAGTGTGCCTTGACCATGCCATGGATCCCTCAGTTTCTGGAACCCAAACAGTTTTTCAAAAATCCTCTCTAGTTCAAGGGATCCAGCATGCCTTAACTAGCCCACGGACGCTGTGATTTTTGGAATCTAAACAGTTCTTCAGAAATCCTCTCTACTGCAAGGGATCCAAGGTGCCTTCACCTGGCAATGGACCCTGTGCTTTCTGGAATCTAAACAGTTCTTCAGAAATCCTCTGTACTGCAAGGGATCCAGCATGCCTTGTCCAAGCCACAGACCCTGCAATTTCTATAAGCTAAACAATTCTTCAGAAATCCTCAGTACTGCAAGGCATCCAGCATGCCTTTACCTTGCAATGCGCCCGTGGTCTCTGGAATCTGAACAGTTCTTCAGAAATCCTCAGTACTGCAAGACATCCAGCGTTCCTTCTCCTGGCCATTTACACCGTGGTTTTTGGATGCTAAAGAGTTCTTCAGAACTCTGCTGAACTCCAAGGGATTCAGTGTGCTATGACCAGGCCACGGACCCCACCATTTCAGGAACTTACAATTCTTAAGAAATCCACTGTACTGCAAGGGATCCAGCATGACTGAACCAGGCCTTGTACACCTCGATTTCTGGAACCGAAGCAGTTTTTCAGAAATGCGTTGTACTGCAAGGGGTCCAGCATGCCCTGTCCAGGCCATGGACCCCTCAATTTCTGGAATCTAAACAGGTTTTCAGAAATCCTCTGTACACGCAAGGGATCCAACGTGCCTCTACAAGGCCAGGAACCCTTGATTTTGGAACCCAAACAGTTTTTCAACAATCCTCTGTACTACAAGGGATCCAGCGTTCCTTCACCAGGCCACGGACCCCGCATTTTCTGGAAACTAAACAGTTCTTCAGAAATCTTCTGCACTCCCAGTGATCCAGCATGCCTTGACCAGGCCACGGACCCCCTTCCCCAGTTTCTGGAACCTAAACAGTTCTTCATAAACCCACAGTACTGCAAGGAATCCAGTGTGCCTTGACCAGGCCATGGACCCCGTGGTTTCTGGAACCTAAACAGTTCTTCAGATATCCCCTGTACTGCAAGGCAACCAGTGTTTCTTCACCAGGTCACAGACCCCACAGTTTCTGGAACCTAAACAGTTCTTCAGAAATCCTCTGTACTGCATGGGGTCCGGTGTAACTTGACCAGGACATGGACACCATGGTTTCTGGAACCTAAACAGTTCTTCAGAAATCCTCTGTACTGCTTGGGATCCAGCGTGCCTTGACCTGGCCATGGACCCCTGATTTCTGGAACCAAAACAGTTTTTCAGGAATCCTCTGTACCGTAAGGAATCCAGCGTGCCTTGACCAGGCCACAGACACTTCAATTTCTGGAACTTAAACTACTCTTCAGAAATCCTCTGTACTTCAGGGTATCCAGCATGCCTTTTCCTTGCCAAGGACCTCACGGTCTCTGGAATCTGAACAGTTCTTCAGAAATCCTCTGTACTACAAGGCATTCAGTGTGCTTCAAACAACTTGAAGTCTTGCTATATTATGACAATTGCAGTTTGTCCCACCATTAGAACTGCTCCGGAGGTGAAAGAGTTAAGTTCCATGCCAGGCATGGAACTTGGAGCATGAGCACAGTTAGAAAAGCTCTGTCTGGAATATTTCAAACTGAAACTGTCAGATTCTTTACTCTGCCTCACTGAACAGTCGCTCCGGAGATTCCTCCTACTGCTCGGTTCATTTCTCGGTTAAATTCAACCGCGATTATTATTATTTTAACCACAAACCTATCTGGTTCAAGCTCTGTCTGTGGTATTGTAAGTGCAACAGACAGGTTTATTTCTGTGTGGAACTTGTAAATGTTTATTGTTCTGGTTTGAACCAATCAGGTTGTTTTAAACTTTATTCTGAAGCATTTGAAAGCTTTTTAGAGTGTGGTTCCGTTCTAAAAAACTGGATTTCATAACGTGTTATTTCCACGACTCCGTGACACGTTGGGAACCGATCAAGGGTGTCTTGCCTGGCACTGCCAGAAAAGGGCAAGTTTTTGTTAGGCTGGCATTATGTTCAGAAACCCAAAGAAAAACCGGGCCACTGGGTTTCAACACTGTGGTGTCTGTGGAAGCCTTTGCCAAGGCTGACCCACACTATGTTTGTTGATGTCTGAGGGTTTGACCACCGCAATGCAGACTGCCAGATTTGCAAGAATTTCCTGCAGCTACCCTAGATAAGAGAGTTGGTAGGCTCAGGAACAAGAAGCCAAAAATTCAGCTGACCGGATGGTCAGCCGGTTCTGTGCCAACCGAACGTGAGGGAATCCCTCTGACCAAGGCGAGACTTCCGCGGGCAACGTAAAGCTGACTCAGAGAGCCAGTTCCAGTCAAAGAGAACTAGTAAATCAGCAGGTGTGAGTCAAAATTCCTTTCTCCAACTGCTGCAGAGATAGCCAAAGCAACCCAAATTGTCCAGTCACTTTCCCTGGTTCCGTCCGAACCGCCACTATCTGGCAAAAGGTCGGTTCAGCCGGTTCCACCGGTTCAAGAATATGATACAGAGGATTTTTATGAACCAGAGAAGGGGGAGGATGATTATGAACAGTGTGAATGTGACTTTGAAAGTCTGGATGTGCCCATTGAACCGGTCATCTCCCCAGACAGACCTTTAGGAGAATCTCCCCCTAGGCTTTCTGAATCCCTTCCTCATTTTCTGTTTTATAAAAAAGTTGCTGAAACCCTCCAGCTTCCTTTGGAGGAAGCTGTGGATGAGCAAGAGGAGCCTGACTTTGTAGAGATGATGGATATCCCAGAGTCCAGGAGATTGTCTATTCCTTTACATAAATCATTTAGGAAACAAACAATAAAAATTTTAAAGCTCCTAATTTGTGCCTCCGTGGATAAAAAGATGGACAGGAGGTAACACTTTGTCAGGTCCTGATACAGAATTTATTTCACAGCATTGCAGCCAATGTTGGGGTAGTTCAGGCTGCAGCCTATGATAAGGCTAATATCTCTGGCTTCATATCCTCCTGACAAGGACTCAGGAAGATTGATGCCATGGCTATAAAAACAATACATGGCAGCGTCCTTGGGACTCAGACAAGCAAATTATATGGCTTATGTGCAAGATACCAGAAATCTAGATGGGATACTGTCATGGCTTTAGCCAAACAGGCCCTGGCCAGCTTGCCAGGGAGCTGGAGCAGGTGGCTGCTGATGGTATTGAGGCATCTAAGGTGCAATTCCATGCTTGCAGTGGATTCTAATGATGTATCCTCTAGAGTCATTGCTACATCTGTGGCTTTTCGAGATTGGCTTGGCTCAGGTGTACTAGTTTATCTGCAGGATACCCAGGCTAAGGCTATGGATTTTCCTGTGGTGGGAAATTCTCTGTTTGGGAGCAGACAGTGAATTATATGAAGAAAATGGATGAATATAGAACCACTTATAGGAGTGCACAAGCCAAGGAACGGCAAGCCACCCTCAGAGGCAGCCCCAGAGGGTAGAGGCAGGCCTTTTCACAGGCCTTTTACTAAACCCAAGCCTCCTCTTCAGCTTATGCTCAGAGGGGCTTTCAGAGGAGAGGCAGATGGGGTACAAGCAGGCCTGCTCCCACCCCTCAGCCTAAAGCTCCCTGCCAAACAGGCACCCTGATGAGATGCAGGGCGGTTCTCCATTACCTGTTGGGGCAGGCTGAAGCTTACTCAGTCCAGGACTGGGAGTCTTTAACATCAGACAAGTGGGTCCTGGAAGTAGTAGCCAGGGTCTGGTTCTCAGCTTCCAAAAATTTCCAAAGATGAGAATCAGATTTTTCCACCTGCAAATCCTCTAGAGACTTTGCTTTTGAAACAGAAGTCTCAACCCTCCTGGCTCTCAGAGCTGTAGAAAGGGTTTCTCCCTACACCAGGGCAAGGGTCTGTACCAGGTACTTCCTTACCCCAAAAGACAGGAGAATGGTGGCCCATCCTAGACCTAAGATATCTGAACAAGCATCTTTAAACCAAAATTCAAAATGGTGACTCTGAGAATGATTTTACCCTCCCTAAGGCCAGGGGACTGGCTAGCTTTCCTGGACCTCAAGGAATGCCTACTTCCATGTTCTTATCAAGAAGCTCCACAAAGTACACCTCAGATTCAAACTCGCCATTACCAGTTCAGAGCAATGCCCTTCTGCCTTACCTCTGCCCTCAAGGGTATTCACAAAATGCCTGAGTAGCAGTTGCTCATTTAAGAAGGCAAAGATTGCCATCTTCCCTACCCTGGACGACTGGCTCATTGTGGGTCAGTCTCACACCAGGTCAATTCACACCTTCAAGCTTGCCAGCAGCTGCTCTCTCTGGGCTTTCTTCTCAATCTTCCAAAGTCAGTTCTGGAACCTGTGCAGGTACTCACCCTTTATAGGTGCAGAACTGGATTACATGCAGTCAGAGCCTTCCTTCCCTAGAAAGGGGTAAGACCTGGTGTCCTGGCCTCCCTTCCTTCACTCTGCACCCCCACCAGCAAGGCATTTCCCTCACAGCTCCTAGACATGGCTGCTTCCGCAGCTGTAGTGCAAGGAGCAAGATTTCTGATGAGAGGACATTCAGTTCCATTTGAGAGCCTTTTGGTCCTCAAAGAAGAGATCCTCTATCCAAGTTGATCCCAGTGACTCGAACCCTCGATCCAGGTCCTTCAGTGGTGGAAGGATCAGAGCAATCTGAGACAAGGGGTTCCCTTCATCCCCATCATCTCACTCCTTGACCTTACTACAGATGTGTCCCTTTTTAGGATGAGGGGCTCGCATGGGTGACCTCTCCACCCAGGGATTGTGGTCCCCTCAGGAATCTCTGCTCCACATCAATCTGTTGGAACTCAGAGCTGTTTTTCTAGCACTTCAGGTTTTTTCTGCATCTGTTCAGAACAAAGTGGTACAGGTCAGAACAGACAACACCACTACAATGTGGTACATCAACCAACAAGGGGGACTCGGTTCGGTTTTGTGCACCGAGGCAATGGGTTGTGGGTCTCTGGCTTATTCCCTCGAACACTTCCTCATAGCAGTTCACTCCCAGGCAGGACAATGTCCTGGCAGATGCTCAGCAGGATTTCCTAGGCTTGAATAATGGTCACTGGATCCCAGAGTACTGGGGATAGTTTTTGCCAGATGGGGCACCCTCAGATAGATCTTTTTTGCAGCCCCAGACAATCATCAACTTCCACTTTTTTGTTGCAGGCCCCCAGTGTTGGGCTCAGTCCTCCTGGATGCCTTTCTCCTCAATTGGGAAGGGAAGTTTCTCTATGCCTTTCCCTTTCCCTCTCCTGTTCAAGGTGCTAGTCAAAATCAGATCTCAGCCCTGCAAGATGATTCTTTTTGCTCCAGACTGGCCAGGCAGCCCTGGTACCTCACTCCTTCTGTCCTTAGTAGTCCATCTTCCCTGTGTCTTCCCAGGAACCACAATCTGTTAACCTGTGCCCTAGGGAGAGTTTGGTATCCTAATCTCAAATCTCTCAACCTCAAGGCCTGACTCTTGAGGAGTTAGTTTGCTGGACCTACACCTTTTCAAGGTGTTTTCTAAATCTTGAAAAGTTTCTAGGAAGTTTTCCACTAGTTCTACTTATAACTCCAAATGGAAAAGGTTTTCCATATGCTGTTCTGGGAAGTATATTTCCCTCGAATCTGCTGATTTGCCCACTGTTTTGGACTATATGGTCCATCTTAATTCTTTTGGGACTGAGACCAGCTACCCTGAAAGTGCATTTGGCAGCTGACTCTGCTTTTATTTCAGCAGGGAAGCCCTTCTTTCCACTCACCCTGTATTTTCCAAGTTTTTCAGTGGATTGTTTGTTACTTAATCCACCATTCAGGCCCCTGCCCCTGCCTGGGATCTTAATGTTTGCATTGCTCAGTTGATGCAACCTCCCTTTGAACCTCTGTCTTGGCAGAGCTTAAGTACTTGACTCTGGAAAACTGTGTTTCTAGTAGCCATCACTTCTGCCAGGCGATAGTGGAGTTACAAGCTTTGTCAGTGGAGACTGACTTTATTTCCTTTCTCAGGGATAAGGTAGTCCTCAGGACTAACAGGAAGTTTTTGCTTACGGTGGTTCTTTAGATTTCCACCTTAATCAATCTATTTCTCTTCCAGTGTTCTTCACTGACCATTCCTCCTCTTGAGAGGAGGTTGCTACACAGATGTTAAGAGGGCTTTAAGTTACTACATTGAGGCGTACCAAGGGTCACAGGTTTGACTCCTCCAACTATTTCTCCCTTATGGTAGAGGTTGAGAAAGGGAACCTGCCACTAAGATATATCCATTGCCAGGTGGATTGTCTCTTGTATCCAATTTGCTCTCAAAAACTGGGTAGGGTCCCCTTCAGGCCTGAGGGGCTCACCTCCACGAGGTACAGCTCGATCTCTAGCTGCTGCCAGAGACATCCCTCATCTTTAGAGATATGTCAAGCAGCTACTTGAAAAACAGGTAACACTTCACCTGCTATTACTCCCTGGATATCCAGGCCAGGAGGATGCTCGGTTTGGCACAGCCGTGCTTCACAGCCTATTCCCTAAGTAGGTTCTATCCTCCTCCATGGAGGTACTGCTAGGTGATAGTTCAATTGAAACAATATAGCAAGACTTATGTTGTTTGAAGAAAATTGCACCTTAGTAATGTTTCTTCAATGGAGTCTTGCTATATTATGTGACCTCCCAGCCTGCCCCTCTCAGAACTTCTACTTTGGTATGGGGTGGGCAGTCCAGTGTTGGCACTTATTGATGCCTTATTTTATGTTTTCCATCTCTTCTTTTGGGGTGTTTGGTGTTGTGTTTTATCTTATCTTATTTTCTGGTCCCTGACTTGAGTCTTGGTGTTGGGACCAGGAAAATGTGTTAATATTTAAGTAGCCAGTTGGCTTATGTAGGTTACAGCTTCCACACAGAACCTTAGTGAGTTTTGCTCATAGAAGATCCGACAGTTTCAGTTTGAAATATTCCAGACAGAGCTTTTCTAACTGAGCTCGTGCTCTAAGTTCGATGCCTGGCATGGAAGTTAATATTCTCACCTCTGGAGCAGTTCTAATGGTGGGACAAACTGCAATTGTCATAATATAGCAAGACTCCATTAGAAGAAACATTACTAAGGTGAGTAATTTTTTCTTTCACCTGGCCATGAGCCCCTCGATTTCTGGAACCTATGCAGTTTTTCAGGAATTCTCTGTACCATAAGGGATCCAGCGTGCCTTGAGCAGTCCATCGACCCCCCACAATTTCTGGAACCTAAAATGTTTTTCAGGAATCCTCTGTACCATAAGGATCCAGCATGCCTTGACCACGCCATGGATCCCCCATTTCAGGAATCTAAACTAGTTTTTCAGAAATGCTCTGTACTGTAGGGGATTCAGCATGCCTGACCAGCATACAGACCTCATGTAGTTCTGGAACCTAAACTGTTTTTCAGAAATCTCTGTACTGCAAGGGATCCAGTGTGCCTTTACCTGGCCACTGGACCCCGTGATTTCTGGAACCTAAACAGTTCTTCAGAAATCCTCTCTACTGCAAGGCATCCAGGGTGCCTTCACCAGGCCACAGACCCTGCAGTTTCTGTAATCTAGACAGTTCTTCAGGAACCTCTTTACTGCAATGGATCCAGCTTGCCTTCACCAGGCCACAAGACACTGTGGTTTCTGGTAACCTAGACAGTTCTTCCAGAACCTCTTTACTGCAATGGATCCAGCTTGCCTTACCAGGCCACATGGACACTCTGGTTTCTGGAACCCAAACAGTTCTTCAGAAATCCTGCTGTACAGCAAGGATCCAGCGTCCTTGACCAGGCCACAGACCACTCAGTTTCTGGAACCCAAACAGTTCTTCAGAAATTCTCTCTACTGCAAGGGATCCAGCGTCCCTTGACCAGGCCACAGACCACTCAGTTTCTGGAACCCAAACAGTTCTTCAGAAATTTTCTGTACTGCAAGGGATCCAGCGTGCCTTGACCAGGCCACGAGACCACCATTTTCTGTTACCTAAACTGTTCTTCAGAAATCCTTCTGTGCTGCAGGATCCAGCATGCCTTGTCCAGGCCACAGGACCTCCCAGTTTCTGGAACCTAAACTGCTCTTCAGAAACCCACAGTGCTACAAAGGATTCAGCATGCCTTGACCAGGCCATGGACCCTGTGGTTTCTGGAACCTAAACAGTTCTTCAGATATCCTCTGTACTGCAAAGCAACCAGTGTTTCTTCACCATGCCACAGACCCCACAGTTTCTGGAATCTAAACAGTTCTTCAGAAATCCTCTGTACTGCATGGGGTCCAGCATGCCTTGACCAGGCCACAGACACCATGGTTTCTGGACTCTAAACAGTTTTTCAGAAATCCTCTACCGTAAGGGATCCAGCATGCCTTGACCAGGCCACGGACCCCTGATTTCTGGAACTGAAACAGTTTTTTAGGAATCCCTGTATCGTAAGGGATCCAGCGTGCCTTGACCAAACCACGGACACCCCAATTTCTGGAACCGACAGTTTTCAGAAATCCTCTGTCTTCAGGGTGTCCAGCATGCCTTGACCAGGCCATGGACCCCGCGAGTTCTGGAACCTAAACTGTTTTTCAGAAATCCTCTGTACAGCAAGGGATCCAGTGTGCCTTCACCAGGCCACAGACCCCACAGTTTTTGGAAGCTAAACATTTCTTCAGAAATTCTCTCTACTGCTAGGGATCCAATGTTCCTTCACCTGACCATGGACACAGCGGATTTTGGATGCTAAACAGTTCTTCAGAACTCCACTGAACTGCTAGAGATCCAGCTTGCCTTAACCAGGCCTTGTACCCCTTGATTTCTTGAACCGAAACAGTTTTTCAGAAATGCACTGTACTGCAAGGGGTCCAGTGTGCCTTGTCCAGGCCATGGACCCCTCAATTTCTGGAACCTAAACAGTTTTTCAGAAATCCTCTGTACCGCAAGTGATCCAGTGTGCCTTGAGCAGGCCATGGACTCTCGATTTCTGAACCTAAACAGTTTTTCAGAAACTTTGTACTGCAAGGATCCAGCGCATCTTGACCAGTCCACGGAACCCTATATTTCTGGAACCTAAACAGTTTTTCAGTAAACCTCTGTACTGCAAGGGATACAGTGTGCCTTGACCAGGCCGCGGACCCTCGATTTCTTCAACCTAAACAGTTTTCAGGATTGCTCTGTACCATAAGGGATGCAATGTGCCATGAGCAGGCCACGGACCCCTCAATTTCTTTAACCTAAACAGTTTTTCAGGAATCCTCCATACTACAAGGGATCCAGCATGCCTTGAGCAGGCCACAGACCCCTCAATTTCTGGAACCTAATAGTTTTTCAGAAATCCACTGTACTGCTAGGGATCCAGTGTGCCTTGACCAGGCTATGGACCCCTCGATTTCTGGAACCTAAATAGCTTTTCAGAACTGCAGTCTACCACAAGGGATCCATTGTGCCTTAACCAGGCCATGGACCCCATGAGTTCTGGAACCTTAATGGCTTTTCAGAAACTCTTTGTACTTCAAGAGATCCAGCATGCATTGGCCATTCCACAGACCCCTCAATTTCTGGAACCTAAACAGCTTTTCAGAAATCCTCTGTACTGCAAGGGATCTAGCATTCCTTGACCAGGCCATGGACCCCATGATTTCTGGAACTTTAACGGCTCTTCAGAAATCCTCAGTACTTTAAGGGATGCAGCATGCCTTGACCAGGCCACAGATGCTGCGATTTCTGGAACCTAAACAGTTCTTCGAAATCCTGTGTGTGCAGGGATCCAGTGTGCCTTCACCAGGCCACTGACCCTGTGGTTTTTGGAACCCAAACCGCTCTTCAGAAATCCTCTTACTGCAAGGATCCAGCGTGCCTTCACCAGGCCACAGACACCGCAGTTTCTGGAACCTAAACAGCTCTTCAGAAGTCCACTGTACTGCAAGGGATCCTGCAACCCTTGTCCAGGCCATGGATCCCTTGATTCCTGGAACCTAAACAGTTTTTCAGGAATCCTCTGTACTGCAAGGAATCCAGCGTGCCTTGACCAGGACATGGATCCCCGATTTCTTGAACCTAAACTGTTCTTCAGAATTCCTCTGTACTGCAAGGGATCCAGTGTGCCTTCACCAGGCCACAGACCCCTGTGATTTCTGAACCCAAACAGTTCTTCAGAAATCCTCTAAACTCAAGGATCCAGCGTGCTTTGTCCAGGCCACAGACCACAGGATTTCTGGAAGGTAAACAGTTCTTCGAAAATCCTCTGTACTGCAAGGCATCCAGTATGCCTTCTCCTGGAAAAGGACACTGCAGTTTCTGGAATCTGAAGAGTTCTTCCAAAATTCACTGTACTGCAAGGCATCCAGCATGCACTCACCATGCCACAGACCTCACGGTTTTTGGAAGCTAAACAGTTCTTCAGAAATTCTCTTTACTGCAAGGGATCCAGTGTGCCTTCACCAGGCCATGGACACCATGGTTTTTGGAAGCTAAACAGTTCTTCAGAACTCTGCTGTACTGCAAAGGATCCAGAGTGCCTTGACAAGGCCATGGACCCCGCCATTTCTGGAACTTAAAGTTCTTCAGAAATCCGCTGTACTGCAAGAGATCCAGTGTGCCTTCACCAGGCCATGGACCCCACAGTTTCTGGAACCTAAACAGTTCTTCAGAAATCCTCTACTGCATGGGATCCAACGTGCCTTTACCTGGCCACAGACATGGTTTCTGGAACCTAAACAGTTCTTCAGAAATCGTCTGTACTGCATGGGATCCAACATGCCTTTACCTGGCCACAGACACCACTGTTTCTGAAACCTAAACAGTTCTTCAGAAATCCACTGTAATGCAAGGGATCCAGCGTGCCTTGACCAGGCTAAGAACCTCGCAATTTCTGGAACCTAAACAGTTCTTCAGAAGTCCGCTCTACTGCAGTGGATCTAGCATGCCTTCACCAGGCTATGGATCCCTCAATTTCAGGAACCTAAACAGTTTTTCCCAAATCCTCTGTACCGCAAGGCATCCAGCATGCCTTGACCAGGCCACGGGCCCCTTGATTTCTGGAACCTAAACAGTTTTTCAAGAATCCTCTGTACCACATGGGATCCAGCATTCCTTGACTGGGCCACAGACTCCGTGATTTCCAGAACCTAAACAGATCTTCAGAAATCCTCTGTACTGTAAGGGATCCAGCGTGCCTTGACCAGGCCATGGACCCAGTGATTTCCGGAACCTAAACAGCTTTTCAGAAATCCTCTGTTGTGCTAGGGATCAAGTGTGGCTTGACCAGGCCATGGACCCCGCCTTTTCTGGAACCTAAACAGCTCTTCAGAAATCATCTGTATTGCAAGGGATCCAGTGTGCTTTGACCAGGCCACGGACACCGCATTTTCTGGAACCTAAACTGCTTTTCAGAAATCCTCTGTACTGCAAGGGATCCAGTGTGCCTTGACCAGGCCACAGACCCCTTGATTTCTGGAACCTTAACAGCTTTTCAGAAATCTTCTGTACCGCAACGGATCCAGCATGCCTTGAGTAGGCCATAGACCTCTCGATTTCTGGAACCTAAACAGTTCTTCATAAATCCTTTGTACTGCATGGGATCCAGTGTGCCCTGCCAGGCCATGGATCTCGCATTTTGGAATGTAAACAGTTCTTCAGAAGTCTTCTATATTGCAAGGATCCAGCATGTCTTCACCAGCTCATGGACCCGTGGTTTTGGAACCTAAACAGTTCTTCCAAAATCCTCTGTACTTCAAGGATCCAGCATGCATTTACCAAACCACAGACACCGTGGCTTCTGGAACCCTAAACAGTTATTCAAATTCACTCTACTGCAAGAGATCTAGCATGCCTTGTCCATCCACAGACCCTTCAATTTCTGGAACTAAACAGTTCTTCAGAAATCTGTTGTACTGCAAGGATCCAGCATGCCTAGACCAGGCCATGGACCCTGTGATTTCTGGAACCTAATTAGTTCTTCAGAAATCTGCTGTACAGCAATGGATCCAGTGTGCCTTGACCTGGCCATGGACCCCTAAGTTCTGGAACCTAAACAGCTTTTCAGAAATCCTCTGTACTGCATGGGATCCTGCATGCCTTGGCCAGGCCATGAACCCCTCGATTTTTGGAACCTAAACAGCTTTTCAGAAATCCTCTGTACTGCAAGGGATCCAGCATTCCATGACCAGGCCATGGACCCCTCGATTTCTGGAGCCTAAATAATTTTTCAGGAATCCTCTGTACCGCATGGGATCCAGCGTACCTTGACCAGGCCACGGACCCCTCAATTTCTGGAACCTAGACAGCTTTTCAGAAATCCTCTGTACTGCAAGTTATCCAGTGTGCTATGACTAGGCCACAGACCCTGTGATTTCCAGAACCTGAACAGTTGTCCAGAAATCCTCTGTCCATAAAGAGATCCAGCGTGCCTTGGCCAGGTCACAGACCAGTTACAGCACCTGAAACATCTCCAAAAAGAGGGGAAGAAAATGCAATCACTTTATTCTAGAGATTTCAAATATATTTGACCCTTTATTCAAGACATCACCCAAGAGGAACTAGTGAGTTTGATTGGAGTCTTAGAGGATGAAATAACACAAAATGCAGCTACAGTACAGTAACAAATATTGTGCCTCAAAATATGGGCAAAAGCAAAATGATTACATTACTGAGATACCATTAATAAATCTAGATAGTATACTTGATGTTCCAGGGCAAACTGAACTAAATCCAGAATTCTAGGTTGCTCAACAAAGATATACTGAAATATTTGATCTTCCCTTGTCAATCTTCACCATTCATTACTTCCTGGGTGTAAGCGGATGGCATTACCGTCACGGGAGCTTTTTTTTTTTTTTTAAAGCTTTGGCTAAGGCCCTGCCCTCGAGTGATGTCATGCGAGGGCGGCGTTAATGTGACCGACTCCTCCTCCAACTCAGTTCTGTTTCTCCCGCTGTCGAGGCAGCACCTGTTTCGATGAGCGTCAATTTAAGTGCGTAGTGTACCGACTCCTGTTTTTTTTACGTCTTTTCGGCGATCCAGTAAGACTGTTCTTTTTCTATCTTACGGTCGCGGGTGTGTTTCCTACTGTGTTTAACCTTGTTATTTTAGCATTATGTCCGGTTGGAATAAAGCGCTTTTGAAACGAGCGCGCTATCGCGTCGGGTGCTCCTGTGGCCAGCATTTCTCCGTCTCGGACCGGAATAGCGTTTGCCTTCATTGCCTGGGACCCAACCATGATATGGATTAGATGCGGCGCCTGTTTCTCGATGGACGCCGTGTCCTCGAAATCGCAGCGTTTAAGCTCAACAAGCCCGCCGACCTTCGGGGATACGTAGCTCGGGATTCTCGGGCAAGATTCGTTGGGCCTTCCCGGGTCCCCTCCTGGGCCTATACGGTCCGAGGAGGAGGGTCTCCTCGTCTTTTCTTGCCGAGGAGGACCCTTCTGCGGTGTTGGGGGCGTCGTAGTCCCTCCGGGGCGGCGGCATCGACACCGCCTCGGCAATCACCTCCTCGGTGCAGGCTCCCGTGTCGGGGCCCTTGACTTTTGGGCCTGCTCGGGTGGACCCTCGACACCACCTTCGGCTGTTTGGATCCGGCACCGTTCGCGGTGCCGGTGATCATCTTGATGCCATTCCTGGTGCCGTTCAGCGGTGCGGTGATCAGAGGCGGTGCCATTGGCGGTGCCGCTTTGGATCGGCGCGTTCGCAGCGCCGATGGACATCGCGGCACCGCGATGGTGCCGCCTCCTCCAGCGCGCCCGGTGGTGCCGTGGGCCTAGTCCATCCTCCAGGTGGTGCGGGCCTGCCGGCGCGTGGGGGGTTTGAGTTGGGCCTGGCTGCTGCCGGCGTGGGGCGATCGGCGTCACCCTTGGTACCGGGGCCATTCGCGGCACCGTGGCCTCAGGGACCCCTGGGGTGGCCAGCATTGAGGTCCAGCTGGTCTCGTCCTCCTCGGAGGGCGATGACTCGGACGTGGACCCATCCTGGCACCCCCACTCTTCGGGGTCTGGGTCCCCTGTAGCTAGAGGTACCAGGCGGCGCAGCGGGCCCCTCCCTCTGTCCCCCTTCCGTCGTCTCCTGAGGGTTCCCTGGCTGGGGGTGGCCAGGAGCCCCGGGGGGCAGGTGTGGGGGTGACGGAGGGGGAGGCTCCCCTCTCTGGAGGGCCGGTGACAGCTACCCCCCAGGGTGCTGTTGCCCCCTCTAGGGACAGGGGGATGCTGTGGTCGAGGAGGAGGGCCCTCTTGGAGTCCGAAGGGTTGAGGGGCAGGGGGTCTGCCACTTGGTCTTCTTTGGCCACCTCAGGGGGGGTGGCCAGGAGCCGTAGTGCAGAACCCCACCCCTCCCTCCAGGGTTCTAGGGTGCCCTCCGGCGGCATTCGTGCGGACTGCCCTTCTGGATCCATGCAGTCCCGGCGTCGTCACAGGGGAGGTTCTCCCCCTGGGCTCTTCCAGGCTCCGCTTCCCCAGAGTTCCGTTCTGCGGCCTGGTCTGTTGTCCGGGATCCCTCCTACTAGGGCTCCGTTCCCCAGATTCCAGAGCCCTGGCAGAGAGCAGTTGCCTCCTCGGAGGTGCCCCTCTCCCATCTCTCTGCCTTCACCACCCCCGCTCCCAGGCCATGTCGGTCCTACGGGTCCGTTATCCTGGGAGCAGTTCAGGGGTTCTGCGGCGGCCTTCCCCTCATATGTTAGATACATGCATGAGCGGGTCTTTCAACTCTCCCCACCGCCGCAGGAATCCTCTGGACATTCCAGCTCCCCATCATCCTCGTCTCCCTCCTCTGAGGGAGAGGAACCCCCTGCTCATCTTTCCTCCGATGCTGATTTCACGGAATATCAGCGTTTCCTCTCGAGGATGGTGAGGGATCTTCAATTTCCTATGTTCGAGAGACAATACCGAATGGGAAGCCGCGATAATTCCTTGGTGAATTCAGTGCCCAGCATTTGGTGGTACCTTCCTGGCCTATCCCTTCCAGGAGGTGTCTATCGGTCCTGGCAGTCCCAACCGCTTCTTCTCCAGCCCTGGCTGACTGTCGGCGAGGTATTGTGCCCCTCAGAGTCTCTTGGTTCCCTTCCCAACCCGCCCTCTGGTTTGGTCTACCTAGATACTCCTTCTGGGCGCTGCTAGCGCACAACGCCCACCCGGATCGGACTCTCTCCAGTTCGGGCGTTGGGGGCAAGAGTGTTCTCTTCTTCTGTGGTGAGTGCCTGTATTGCATCTCATCAGGCTCACCGCGCTGCCTACAACCGGCATTTGTGGTCGATGATGTCCCAGCTGTTGGCATCAATGCCTGACACGGAGCAAACCAGACAAGCCATTGCCCTCTCTGCGGTGGGCCTGGAGCTGGCAAGACCAAGCAAGGGCATCTTATCGCGCCAATGGGTGGCTTCCAGGCTTGCGAGGGACAGCGATCTGCATCAGTGGACGGCATGGCTTCGTCTCTCTGAGTTGTCACCCCTGGCCCGGCGTGGGGTGATTCGCTCCGCCTTCCAGGGACCGTCTTTTTCTCCTCTAGAGCTAGGAGACTTTTACAGGGGCTCCCTCCGTCTCCCTCGTCCTCGGGAGGCACCTCCTAGCTCTTCTCCCACTTAGGCTTTCTGAATAAGCCAGGGTCTTCTCCTTCTGTTTCTCACCAGCAGAAGGCTGGGGTCTCGTTCCCTCAGGGTATGGCCTCTTCCCCGAGAGAGGAGCTTAGTACTCACCCAGGAAGTAATGAATGGTGAAGATTGACAAGGAAGATATGAAAATCATTACCTACCATAATTCTTGATCTTCTCTTGTATCTTCACCATTCATTACTTACACCCGCCCACCATCCCCTCAGTGTCCTCTTCCTGTGGCTTCTCCACCTCCCATCTCCTTCCTCTCTCTGCAAAAAATATAAAATTAAAAAAAATAAAATAAAATAAAAAGTAGGAAGAATTGCTCCAATTTTTCCAAAAAAAAAAAAAAGTCTATATCTTTGGGGGGGGGGGTCCTTATTTCTTCCAGAAAAATTATTTACTCTAAGATTCTTGGGCCATCTCGTGGAATTGCATTGGCGATCAAACTGCACAACTATCTCTTGCCATCCCTCAGGCGAGATACTTCTGGGGTTTAGCCTGGCTCTGGCTATTCAGTTTGATCCTGCAATCGTGCTTCCAGCTGTTATGCCCTAGAATGCAACCTTCTCTAATTCTTGCCTTGCAGAGCAGAGGCAGACTACGACTATTTTTTCTAAAAAAAAAAAAAAAAGGGAAAAGCTGAGGAACTCTCTTCGACTGCCATAGGTATTCTTTGCATTTGAGGTCATGCTCCTAAGCCTGCAAATGATTATCTGTAAAAACAAAAACAAAACAAAAGGAAGATGCAAGGGCAGACAAAGCCCTTCTCGTGAGATTTTGATGATTGGTTTTTCCTTTCAAGTGTTCTCCTGGACAGTTTTACAGACAAGCAGTGCTGACCATGACCAATCCTAGCCAGTCTAAGCCTCTGGCCTGCCTTGGCGAGTCCAACTGAGTCCCACTTCTATACCTATAAACACCTGAAAGGCTTAGATTTTCCATTTCTAAACCCCTGAGCAGCGCTCTCATGCTGCCTGGGTTTTATGCTTCCCTCCTCGGGTGTCCTCCAGTTAAAAGCCTTCCGCGGCCAGGAGCCCGAAGTGGGGATCAAGAACAATGGCATGTTGAAGATGAGGACTATGCCCTCCTGAATCTGTCTAGCGGGTTCGGTGAACCTTCTCTTCAGCTCTATCTCCTGGGATTCTTGCTTCCCTGTTAGTCGAGCCTTGAGCTATAAGCTAACTATGCTCGTTGGGCATTCTGGTCCCTTCAACATCCCATATCTCTCTTCTCTTCTTCTTCTTCTTTCTCATTACCTTCTCTCTCCTCCTAGAGTCGCCCAGGTAAGGAGGCCCTGCAGTCCCTAGGTTGGGGATACTCTTATCTCCTCTGTCCTTCCTCCATCGGCTTATTCCTTTTCAGTTCATTCTTCCTTACTTTGCTATCCCTTGGCTATCTTGCCTCGCTATCTCTATTTCTCTGCTTTTTGCTTTTGCCTTCTGGCCTGCCAGAACTGAGTTGGAGGAGGAGTTTGTCGCGATTATCTGGCCGCCGCGAATGACGATGACGTCACTCTGAGGAGGCGGGCCAAGTAGCCAAAGCTAAAAAAAAAAAAAAAAGCCTGGAGATGTAGCGCCGCCCGCCTTACACCCTGTAAGTAATGAATGGTGAAGATACAAGAGAAGATCAAGAATTCGGTAGGTACGTAATTTTCATTTCTTGGGATTCTATCATAAAAGGACTTGATAGAGCAATCTGTGACAAAGATAGAGCTCCAGAACTCTGTCATGTTTCAGGGGTGCCAAATATCGATATTACAAAATTATTAATGACATAGTTTGCCCTAATGATGCTAAACAATTGGTAATTATACATGCAGAGGCTAATAATACTTTAATCAACACTCTAAACAGATTAAGCAATAAATAGTCAATTTCACTAACAAACTTGTAAACATAGGTTGTAATTTTTCGTTTTCTGAAATACTTTCCATCCCAAGAGCTACATACCAATAGAACTGCATTTTGAAAGAGGTAAACAATTGGCTCAGACAATGGTGCCTGAAGCAAAACATCAATTGTATAACCCACTGGAAGAATATACTGGTAAAACTGACTTGTACAGTAAAGATGGGCTACATTCACCTCAAAGCAGGACTCTACTTTCAGACTGCAGTTAAATAACTATATAGATGAAAATTAAACTAAATGATGGGGGTAAGTTATTTTCAAACTGAAACCCTTACTCTTATTAAACAATTATTTGAATAAACAGAATAATATGGAGTATAAAAGAAAACATAGGAAAAATACAAATTTAAGGAAAAGAAAAACTAAACCAGGACCGAATAAGCTTAACATTGTATCTGATGTCATTAACAATGTTTTCAATGAAGATTTTACTCCCCTGGAAAACTTTAAGGAAATTAAAATCCTATTAACCAATGCACGAAGCTTAACAAACAAACTGGATGAACTAAGACAAGTTCTTATCAGTAAAGAAATTGACATTTGTTGTATCACAGAAACTTGGTTTTCAGATAATGACTGGAATACAGACATTTCTGGTTTCACAAAGTTACTAAAAAATAGACAGAATAACAGAGGAGGGTTGGCATTCTATATATCAAATAAATTTAACTGCCATGAGACAAATCTTTATGACAATCGTGCAGAAATATTATGGGCCAAAATTGAACTAGGATCAGAAACCTTAAGAATCGGATTGTGCTATTGGTCCCCCAGTTTAAATCAGGCAGACACCCTAGTTTTCTTTAATCAGCTTGAAAACAAGGCAGTACACGGTAATCTTAATATTACTCGGTGACTTTATTTCCACATATAAACTGTGAAACATTTGAGACAAATGGTCCCCTTGAGAGACAATTTAGGGAAACCACTTTCAAACTTGGTCTGGAACAATTGGTATTTCACCCGACTAGGAACAATAATATTCTTGATCTTATTTTTACAAATAACACTGACTTACTTTCATCTCTTGTTATATTACCTCCTCTTGCATCAGTGATCATAACATGATCACATGTAATATCTTAAAAGTAAATTATAATAAAGGAATAACAAAATTCAAAAGTATTACAAAGCTGATTATATTAGTAACACAAAGTATTTAACTTCCTGGAATTGGTCAAATGACTTGAAACATCAAGACCTTGAACATATATGGGCAAAATAAAGGTCAAAATAGATCATTGCATAAATACTTGGGTTCCTGAGAAGGTCAGATATAATAAAAATAGTAAACAGAGTTCCAGTGTGGTGGACTAAAGACACAAAATGTATTATAAATAAAAATCACAGAGCTTACAATAAATATAGCAAAACTAAAAAAGTCTCAGACTGGAGAAAATTCAAGATTCTTGCAAAAAAAGGTCAAACAAAAGCTAGAAATAAATCCATCTAACAATATCAAAGATAACAAAAAACATTTTATAATTATATTGGCTTTCTTAAGCAAACTCACAAGGGAATTGGCCCCCTTAAGATTAATGATAAATTAATTACCAGTGAAACAGAAATGGCTGTCCAACTTAATCAGTATTTTGAAAACATATTTAGTCCAAATGATACAACAGATTTTGAAATACCAAATGCAACAGATGTTTTCTTAACACATCTCCCAGATCTGATTGTATTCACCCCCAATTTATAAAGGAACTTTCAAAAGAATTAACCAGTCCCCTTACTTATTTATTTAACATGTCAGTAAACTATGGAAATGTTTTACAATCTTGGAGAAAAGCAAATATAACTCAGATTTTCAAGGGTGGTAATAGACAACTAACATGTAATTATAGGCCTATCAGCTTAACTTCGCTCATAAGCAAACTTAATGAAAGACTAATACAAACTAAAATCTCTAATCACGTTAAAAATACAGGTTGTATAGATATTTCCCAACATGGATTTACCCCGGCAGGTCATGCCTGACAAATCTCTTTAGTTTCTTCGAAACAGTCAGCGATGCCCTTGACAAAGGTATCCCTGTGGACATAGTTTTTCTAGATTTTGAAAAGGCCTTTGACACCGTATCACACAAAATCTTGATTGATCAACTCTTCATTATAAATTTGGATGTCAAATTAATTAAATGGATTTCTTCATGGCTACATAATAGACAACAAAAAGTGGTCATATTTGGGCATGAGTCCGATTGGAGCCCAGTCTCCAGTGGAGTACCACAAGGTTCTGTTCTCAGACCCCTTCTTTTCAATATACTTATTTCTAGTATGCAAACATCCAAAGAAGTCTAGATTAATAAATACACTGACAACTGTAAATTAGATTGCATTGTAAATGACATTTCATCTGGAAACATTCTTCAAGAAAACTTGAACAGATTATCCACTTGGGCAGTAAATAATAAAAAAAAGTTTAATGTGGCAAAGTGCAAGGTAATGCACATGGAAGCAATAATCCAGGGTTTTTATACTCAATACAAAATGTGAACTTAATGGTAATTCTACAGAAGAAGGATCTTGGTGTCATAATATTAGATAATTTAAATTTAACTCTCACACTAACAAAACTGTTAAACAATGTCACATGATCTTGGGAAGCATTTTAAGAGCGCATTGAAAGTAGAAACCCTCTGTCATTTTGTCATTGTAGACCAGCCTTGTCCGACCACATTTGGATTATTGTGCTCATTTTGCACCCCAACCTCAGTTGGTTAGCTAAATATGACAGAAAGGGTTCAAGCGTAAAGTCACCAAAAGGATAGACAATATGTCTGATCTTGACTATGGATCAAGACTTAAAACATTACAATTATAATAATTGGAATACAGAGTATTAAGAGAGACTTGATTTATACTTTCAAAGGCCTTACAAAATGAATATATGCTGGACACAATTGGTCTAGAAATGCATTTGACACACAACCATACTAGATCACACAACTTAAAACTCAAAACTACATATGTAAAACTAATAAGCATTCAGATTTTTTACCTAGAGTGTTCCCCGATTTGGAACTCACTATCTATAGAAACTGTATCATTAGAAGTAACAATGTTGAACAGTTCAATAAAGACTTGATTCTTACATGGGCGACAGAAAATTCTCCTTCCACTACTGAATCAGTGGTGGCGGTTCAAATATAGGCATCTGCCTTCTGAACTTGAATACATCTATGAATCTAGTACATCTGCTTCAGGAGTTAATAGAAATTTTTTTTTTAAAGATGTGTCTCCGCAAACCAGGAGAATGCCGCCAGCCAAGGTGATGTGCTTAGAATACTAAGACCAATGGAAATTATACGTAAATGTTTCTCGATGCCTCTTGAATGCAGTTTCATGCGCCTTTCACCTTCATGACCATCTCAACTCTCTCAGTAGCTGGATAGTGGACACAGATGCTTCAGAGAACTCCGGACCATTCATCTTGACTCAGGTTTGAAAAGTTTGGCTACAGGCTGTTACAGCTGAGCTGTCAAGTATATACCTACAATGAGTTTCATATTAGTGGTGAAATACAGTCAGTTGTGAAAACATGCGGTAATTTGTTAGAAATTATGTGTGCAATACTTTGGCTGTGCAAAAGAATCTTGGAGTTTGTGCAATATATTGAGTCTGCTACTAGGCACCCTACTACAGTATGAAGCTTTTTGGCATGATGCTGTACTAAGGACCTTGGGAAAGTTATTAGGGACTGTGCAATACTGAATAGATAAAGGGAACTGAGCATAGAAAAGAAGTAAAGGAACTGTTGCTTTATTAATACATTTGTTAATATAATTGTTGTCATAAAGCTTGTACAATTGTCGTCTACAGTCCATTTTGATTGCTTTATTTTATAGTGTGCACCCTCTGTGTGGTGGTTCTTACCTCCTCATTTTTGCAGATTTTGACTGCCAGAGTAGCACCTGCTTATTTTATTGTGCTGGCAGCCTATGCAATTTGCTGTATTTTATTTTTATTGAGGCATCAGTCATCCCTGGCTGTATTATGACAGTGATAGTGGTAGACTGAGAAGTATCATTAGAGAGGAAAGCATAAAGGATTTAGGATTTGGCCAGTCTTATGTGTGGTGGTTGATTCTGGATGGGGAGGTGCAGTTAGATAATTAGTGAAACCATCACCCCACAAATAGATAGTAAAAAGTGGAAGGAGCATGCTTGTATTCTGTATGAGCAAGAAACACTATGGAGACAGAGCAGAAGAATATACAGAATGAAGTCAAAGCGATGATTGACACACTCTTGTTGTAAAATACTTTTATTTTCCATTTTTCATGCATTTTGTGATTGTTTTCATGTGCTAACAATATTTTCTTAAAGGTTCTGATTTAAATCCAGAACTAATCAGAGACTATTGCCTGGATTCTGGTCCTGAGAATAAGTATCAGTGACCTTTTGGGGTCGCCATCCCTAACAAGGGCTTAAGTGAGTGGTTTCTAGGAGATTAGGGTCACCTAGCCAAGACTTTTGGCAGTAGTATTGAGTCTCTTACTGTCAAATGTTTGTTGGATCCTACCTGGCTGTTTTACTAAGCGTTTCACTGGGCTCGTGGATATGTTAATGGATTCACTTGATTTATAGATGTCATCTCCTATCACTTCCCTGCTTCTGAGATCTGCCTTCCCACTTCCCCTCTCCCTTCTCTCCCTGCTTTTAGACTCCACTTAAGGCAATTTCCTTCACCCTTCTGTTCCTGTCTTCCCCCTTCCTAACCCTGTATCTTCCCTGCTCAGTTCCTAATTGCTGGCTTTCACCTTTACCCTACCCCAACACACTGTACATTTCCTCACATATGATTATTATTGATCACTACAGTATACAATGATGTATGTCTGTTATGTGTATATATTTTACTGCTGCTTAGTGTACTCCAGTTTCCTGTAATTGTTATGTTGAGTTTGACTTGTATTTGTCGTTGCTGTTCCCAACTCTTCCCATTTCACACCTGGAAACAAGTCTAAGCTCAGTGTGCCTTTCCCAGTTACCAACAAAAAAAAAAATCCATCAGCCAATAATTGGTTGGCAGCATCCTCACATTGGCTCTTAAATGTGAAATCAGTTCTTTGCACTTCTTACCCAATTTGTGAGAGCCTTTGGGGCAACATCAGACAGATTACTCAAGTGGCCAGTCCACCTGCAAGAGAAACAGTTGTGAGGGGGCCCATGGAATTTTGAGAGTGGTGTCAACTGAGCAGCAATAAAGGGAATGCCCTGACATCAACTGAGCAGGCTACTTGGCATCTTATTTTGAGGTTATTTGGTGGACCATTTTGTAAACTTAGCTGTGTAATACCTGAAGACTATTCTGGCTGATCTCAAGGCTGCCACCCAATCCTCAGAGAAGCAGAAATTCCCCAGCAAACTTTCTCACATACAGCCAGATCAAGGGACACCTCCAGGAGATCTGCTCTGTTGGATGTTCCTGATTTTGTGCCCATGTTTCAACTTATTTGGAATGGAGTGTGAGCTGCTGTGCAGATGTTTCCTATTCCAATAATCCAATTGGTTCTCATTTTGTCTGGGCTGCATTCGCTTGTAGGAACATCTGCTTTTTGCCAAGCCTGCAGTGTGAATAACTGCCCTGTGCCTTTTGGTGCTCTGTTGGGAGGATCAGAAGCACACCACTGGTGACAAAGCGTCCATGCTATGACCGTGGGGCAGGTTGCCACCTCAGTCACCATGCAACAACCACCTGACCATGTCTTGAGCCTCCATGGATGTGGAGGTAGACAGTGATGTCACAATGAGAAACCGAGTACACTAGGAGACCTGGCCAGTTTGTAATAGTAGCTGATCATGAGAGAAAACTTCCATTTTCAAAATCCATGTTCATCACCCTCTGAAAAAAGTGGAGTGCCCAGCCGAGTCAGCTGTCACCAGAGTTGCTGATATTTGCTGTTTTGTTCAGTAACTGACTTTTGCAAGACCTTGTTTTGGTGAAGAGGTGGCCTACTGAAGTTTTGCTGTTGCCTTATTGGGCTGAAGTTCTCTGATCTGATGTCTGTTCTTTGATGGGAGAGCCAGATCACCCACTTGATTCACTGTCATACATGAACATATGAATATGTCAGTAGATAAAGGCCTTAGGGTCTATCTAGTCTGTAAGTGTGCAGTTCACTTATTTTACAGAGAAATGCCCCTCCCTTATCCCCTTGACCCCTGTCGATATCCTCCGCTCTACCTGCAGCTTTCCCCCTCACCTGTCCAGACTCTCTTGAAGTTGTCCACCATTTTAGAGATATTATCTCCCTCTGGCAACTTATTCACTTAGCCACCATTCTCTCAGTAAACAGTACATTCTCATCTCCTCCTTACTCTTCCCACCAGCTTGAGTTTGCGTACCCCCTAGTGGCCTTGTTTCCACTAAGGCCGAAGGCCCTTGGTGATCACCTTATTTATACCTTTATGTCTTGAAGGTCTCAATCATGTCCCCTACCTTCTGTCCTCAACAGAGTACATGTTGAGCCCCTGTGCCTCTCCTCATAGGTGCTGCCTTCGGCCTCGATCATCTTGGTTGCTCTTCTCTGGACTGTTTTCCAGCAAGTTGGTATTTTCTTAAGATAAAGGCACTGATTCTGCACACTATACCCTTGGTGAGGTTTTACTAGAAACTTCTTGTATGATGGCAGACTGACCTCCGCCTTCCGTGGTAATCCTCTGTGCTGCAGCCCAGTATCTAATTTGCTTTTGCCGCAGCTTTCCTGCTGTGTGCTGGGTGTTTCAGGTCACTTGTGATAGTTACACCTACTGTAGGTCTTTTTCTTGCTCTGATCTGGTTGCTGCACACTACCTAACTAGTATTTGGTCCTTGCAGCTTTTGCTCCCAGTTGTATAACATTGCACTTTTTAATGTTAAACCCCAGTTGCCAAATGCCAGATCACTTCTAACCTAGCCAGTCTTCCCAAAGTTCCTGTCTTCCCCTCTCTGTCCACCCTCCCAAAGAGCATTGTGCCACAGAAGCATTGAAGATAGATATTGATGTCAGATAATGACCAGAGTTGGCTCACCTGTCTGCTCATTTTTCCCTATGTACTATAACACTGCAAACCCTACTTGATCTCTGCTTGACCCCCTTTTTCCTACCTCTAAGGGTCCCTTATGCCTATCCCATGCATTCTTGAAGCCGTTACCATTTTATCCACCTCCTATCTCTGTTGGGAGTGTTGTCTCAGGCATCCACTGTCCTTCATGAAGTATTTCATCCACATCTCCTGAGGTCCTCCCTCCAGCTTCATATCTTGTCCCCATGTTCTTGAGCATCTTTTTTTCTGAATGTTTCCCTCTTGAACTTTATTTATACCTGTGAGGTATTTGAATGTTCCTATAATACCCCTTCCTTTCCTCCAGGGTGTACATATTGAGGTCTTTATCTCTCCTCACAGAGCTTGTGTATGGGCCCTGACCCTCCTCTAGCTTTCTTTGTATCTCTATTCATCCGCCCAGGGTCTACCCTATTGCAGATTTTAGTGTCATTGGCAAAGAGGCATACTTTCCTTCTAGCCCCTCTGCAGTGTCGCTAATGAAGATGACATTGAAGAGGACGGTCCTATACTGATCCTTGTAGCACCCCACTTGTCACCCTTCCTTCCTCGGAGTGAACTTCTTTTACCACCACCTCTGTCTCCTGTCCCATCCATTTCTCGCAGTGTATCACCTTAGGACCCACTCTAGGCTTCCCAGCTTGTTAACAAGTCTCCTATATGAACAGTGTTGAATGCTTACTGAAATCTAGGTAGGCTGTCTCATCCACTGCTCGATCTTAATCCAATTCCTGGTCACCTGGTCAATCAAATAAATCTATCAGATTTGTTTAACGATCTCTCCGTGAATCCAGATGCTGCCTTCGGACCTTGAGGCCGCTGGTTCCAGATATCACAATTCTTTCTCAGTAGTGATTCCAATACTTTCCAAATACCAAAGTCAGGCTGACTGGTTCATGGTTGCCAGCCTCCCTTTGCTTCCACTTTTGTGAAGTGGGACCACACTGCCCTCCTCCAGTCCTCAGAACCCTCTCTGTCTCCAGTGAGTGGTTGAAGTCCATACTGCAACGTCCCCAATTTTCAGGACATCCTGTTTGCCTCAAAATGTCCCTGTCTCTTGTGCATTGTTGTTGTTGTGACTGAACAGTGGGTTGTAATGCAAAATATTAAACATTGAAGTTATAGTCTGTTCTTCTTGAAAGTCTCTGTTGGACTATGTTCCTTATTCTACCAGATTTCTGAGTGAATATTACCTTTAAGATGTGTCCTGATTTGCTCTTGTCCTTGATTTTTGTGTGCCTTCCCTGATTTCTGAGGTAAAGTTTGAGAGGTATGGTTGAAATGGCTGTTAGAGGTGCAGCTAGCATCTCCTGAGCTTCTTCAATATCCTAGGATGCCCCGCATCTGTCCCATTGCCTTGTCCACTTTCAGATTTGTGAGTTCCCTCAGATCCCCTCTCTTAAATGGATAGTGTTCCTCCCTCCTTCATTGTTCCAGACTCTTACCTGGGGTCCGTCTGCCTTCCTCTGTGAACTTTGAATAAAGTACTTGTCAAGATGTCTGTTTTTTCGATCCTCCCACACACACAACCTCCTTCCTCCTAGCCTTACTATCCCTCTGGTCTTTTCTTTTCACATACAAAACTGCAAAGTCCTTGTCCCCTTTCTGTACTGCCTGGGTAGTTTCTCCTCCATCTGCACCTTTGCACTCTTGATTGCTTTCTCTGCCTTCCTGTTTCTCCTGATACTCTTTTCATCTCCCTTGTGTCTCTTTATCTCTCCTAGTGCTGCGTTGTCTTTACCTTCCTGGCTACCTCTTTTAAGAACCATAGATCTCTTTTTCCTCCTGCTTTTGCTTACTTGTCTGATGCAGAGTTTGTACCTTCTCTATCCCTCCTTTAGATTCACCTGTTTTCCATTCCTCAAGTTCTCATGCCAGGGCATCCTGAGAATTTCATCTTTTGTAAACTGGCCCCCTGATCTCAGGACCCTCATCTTTGTGTGGTTTGAGCTTTCGCAGTACTTACATTGAACCACACTGCAATGATACTGACCCTGGTGACTACCAATGTGAGATTGTAACATTGTCCATTGGTGAGTACAAGGTCAGTGTGTTCTCATAGTGGACCTTTTACTAGTTGCTGAAATGCCTGCAGGAGTCTAATATCCTACTCCCAGCTGAAGCTGCAATTGATGTCAATGTGCATCTGGCGGATTGAGTCACCACCAGTACCTCTCCCTTGTTTGCCATCTTTTGTGCTATCATGAATAGCAGATCTTTTAGATCCATCTGTGATGTTACTTATGAATATGTTAAATACCGGATCGAGCATGAACCTGTGGGACCCTCTTTTCACAGGCCTATTTTCTGAGAATCTACTCCCCACTACCATCTTTTGGCTTTCCTGCAGCCAGCTTCTGGCCCACAACAAAGTTTGGTCCCACCCCAGGTCTTCGTTTCCTGACCAGTTCCTGTGAGATGTAGAGTGAAGACCTTGCTTAAGTCAGATTCAGACATCAACCACTTGGCTGACCATTGTCCTGGTGACCCAGTCGCAGTTGTTCGTTAGTGTGTCAGGACCATCACAGTACAACTATGCATACTGTCATGTCCTGGAGCCCATTATCCTCCAGAAAGTTCACCAATCTCTTCGGGATGGTCTCATCAGCTTTCCACTATTGAGGTCAGGTTGACCAACCCGTTCTGATTCGTCCTTTCAGCCCCTCTTTTTGGAGAAACACCACATGCAGTTCTCCAATCCCAGGGTGACCGACTCCAGAGGTGAACAGATCTGCTGTGGGATCAGCCAGAGCCTCTCCAATTCCTTAGACTTGGGTATGCCATCTGTCCTTGGGTTTCTCACCTTTGGGACTCTCAATTTAAGTACCCATGAGCTTGAAAGCGCTGTTTGACTTCCCTCTTCAGTCCCCAGCCCCTGTTCCTTTGGTACTGGTCTATCCTTTCTCTAGTAAAACTAAGAAGTGCTTTAAGTCCTCTGCTTTCCTTTTACATCTTCCATATCCTCTTTTTAATCTGTTTCATCCTAGAGTTCCTTTTTCTCTTATATATTGGAAAATGTCTTCACCTATTATTAGCCCCTGTGCTGCTGTTTCTTTTTATGTTGGCTCACATGCGCACTACCAACACATTGCATTAGTGAATTTGAGGTGTGCAGGCTTAATGTAGGACCACATCGAAGGTGCATCCCTCATTCTTACTGAGTAGCTGTAGGTGGTGACACCAGGCATGTCAAGTGACCAGATTAAGAAAGGTCCCTGCAATCATGCAGCAGCACCTAACACACCTCTGTTGTGTCCTGTGAGCTGCTGCAGAGTGCCTGACCCACTTCACTTGCCAAGGAGGCAGCCCTTCCCATTTAAATGTATGTGGGGTGCCAAACTCTTCAGCATACTTTTCCCGAAAGTCTTTCTTTTTTCTGATGGGGCCCCAATCCCCATCAGCTTTAGTCCCCTTTCCTGTTTATTTTACTGAAGGGGCCTCCCCATCGGCATGTCTCCCCACTTTGTTGTGTGGTGAGGGTGCCCACTCTCATAGGCTACAGCACCTCACAAAATACTCGTTGGCATGCTGGGAGCCCACCCAGCGTGTCAAATGCCTGTAAACCAAAACCTTCCTGCAATGTTGTTTTTAACCTGTAAAGAAAACAGTCCCTCACTGTCTCTGCCTCCCCACCCGTGTTCCCTCTTTGTGCCTGCCTCCCCACACCCTCTTCACCCCATACTTACTCTGGAGTCAGCGCGTGATCTTGTGGACCAGATCGTCTCACTTTTCAAAGTCAACCAATACTAAAGAAATGTTGGTAAGCTGTATTGTATAAATAGGTTTTTTCAACTTTGGTTCATATCTCAGTCATTTTGGGAATTTTTGCACCAAATTTTAATATGGGGACCCTCCTCAGAATTTCTCACTGTCATGGTGTTTTTGGTCCCGAAGGTGATTTTCTGTCATGGCAGAATAACCTTTCAGGACTGATTAATGACTGCACCACAGTTCATGGGGGCGCCAAAAAGCCTATGTTGCAAATTGTGAAAAAATCAAACAAATTGTTGTATAGTGTGCATTGTAGTTTTCACCATGCCGTAACTCGTTGCATTTGTTATATTTTCACTCCAGATTTTCAAATTGCCATTTTCCACCTCCTGTGAACAGTATAGCTGTCATTTTATATCTGGAAATGGTTAGTTTTGCTTGAGCGCACAATAGCGTGTTTCGCGTGCAAATCATTTTTGGACAGTTTGAGGAAATGAGTGACACAGTTCATGAGCAGAGGTCCTAAAATGCTGTTGAAATTGGTGATGAACATCCATAAATGGTTGTGTTACAGGCGCGTTGCTGCAGTTTCCACGCGCCGCAACTTTGCCATACAGATTAGCACTGGTATTTTCACACCTCCATGGACAGTACAGCTGTCATCCGTCTAAAATGCGTTGCACCTGTGGCGCACAATGGTGGTGGCTGTGGAAATCAACTTTTGGGACAAATTAACAAAATCACAGTGCCATTGTTCATGAGGGAGGTCTCAAATGCCTATGAAAATGTGGTTAAAAATCTCAAAATAATTGGGTTACAGATGTGTGTTGCACAGTTTCTGCATGCTCATGACCACCATTTATTTCAATGTCGATTTTTACTTCCTCATAGTGATATAGTTGTCATTTTTCATCTGTCAAAATGTGTGTTGTCTGTGTCATCAAATGGCATAGCTGCTGTTGTGCAAAACTACCTTCAGTTAACAAAGTGATGGTGTTGCTCTTCCTGGTGGGGTCTGAAACCCTATGTTGAAAATTGGGTGAAAGCATAACAAATGCCTACAGTGTTAGGGTTTCAACTGTTACTCCTTACCCTGTTGTGGACGACGGGCATCAGGGTGTTACTGGGATCATTGACTGTAATGCTCACGTCATTCCACCCACCCCACCCTGCAGTCAGTGACAGGCATCAGCGTCTGCCTTGGACTGTTCTGCCCTAAGTTCACCCCATTCTCCCATACTGCACCCACCTCAGTGTTTCCTTATGGAATGGCATAAGTATAAGGCCCAAGACCCCAGCACACCATGACACTTGTCAGTGTCTACAGGGTGGTGATAGAAATGGCCTGAGGATTATATTTGTTGAGGCACCCCAATGCCTTTCAGTCTGCAGGTGTGGGTGGTACTGGCTTCAGTTCAGTACTTCTGCCATTCTATCGTGCATCTGTAACTCCTGCACTGCAATGCCAATGGCGAGACAGCATTCGCATTGACAAATGTTTTATCCTTTGCCACGCTAACCGATCCTCCTCTCTTGATTTAGAACAGTATCCACCTATCCATATACTCTGGTATTTGTACTTATGGAAGGCTCCCTCTGTCACCTACAGCTTTTCCTCCTTACCAAACGCTGGCTGGCTTTAGTTTATTACTTTGATTTTGCTTTGATGCTTGTGGCCTCCATCAATCCTTCATTTATTATTGACCATTTCAGTTCTACATCCATTTCTATTGTCCCAGCAGTGTCCTGCTAAATTGTCCCATCCTGCACAAGACAGTCCTCTTAATGTCCAAAACCCATGACCTGTCCTCTGCTATCCACCTGCTCATGTCCAGGAACCACACTGTGTGGTTATTGCTTGCAAGTGCACTTCACTTTTCCTTCAAAACATGCTCACAGTTGGACAGACAGTCAATACGTTTTCTCCCAAATGGGTTCCATGACACCTGAAATGCATCAAGCTGTACTTTCTCTCCAGTGCAGGAAATGAAGGAGGTAAGCCAGAATTTTCCAGTTGACCATTTAATTAGAACACCCCATCATAACTACCTCCCTCCTCTTTGTGGCCATTTCTGTGATGTGAGACCTAATACTCAATCCATTCCTTCCTGGAAGGTTGCCTTAGACCATCCCCCATCCTAGTTTGTCTCATATGGATTGTACCTGTACAATGTTTCAGTCTTATCGCCACCTTTCATGTCTGGTATGTTATCTCTTCCTCACCTTGGGGGCCACCCCTTCCATCCCTATCCTTCTATACAGTTTATACCCAGGACTGCAGGTCCTAGCCATTGTTTTTTGGCCCGTCTCTTGCTTTGCCATCAGTAACTGCAATTTGTATCTTGTTTCCAGGCTTCTAGCATTCAACCGCACCCTCCACCATGTTTGGGTCCCTTTAATCCTGATCTGCCCATCACTCCCCTCTTCCATCAGTCATCCTCACCTCCACCCTTCTCATCTCCTCCCCAGTTGTCCTGATTGGGGGGCTGTTGGCCTCCTCCACTGGTGACTAAGGGTGCTGTGCACCCTGCTGACTCTGGCATTTAACTGGGTTGTTTGCTACTATTCCCCCAGCTGTCTTTAGACCCTTGTATCCTTCTCTCAGATGCAGTCTATCCAGTGCTTACAGGTCATTATTATCTGGTTCCTCCAAAACAATGAGCTTTTACCGCACCTTTTCACACCACCCCAAGCCATCCGTTGAATTCCTCTTTCCCTCTTTGCTGAACTAGCCTGGGGACGAAGCACCTCCTAGAAGCTACCATTCTCCATTCTCATAAACTCTTCCCTTCTTGAACCTCTCTTGCCTCTGTCACCACATCCTGCAAGGTGTTGCCCAGTGGAGTATTATAATGAATCTCCTCACAACCCACAGTCTGTGTTATTTTATCTTTGAAAGAGCCCCTCAATGTCTCCTAAATAGCAGTTTCCTATGATTAACCCAGTGGGGCCTTTCCATCAATGGGAAGGCCTATGTCTCATGGTTCATAGAGGATGTGTTCCTAGCCACATCCCCCACCACACACACATGCACACACCTGGAATGAGTTTGAGACTGAGCATCTGGGACACCCTGGAGCAGAAATGAACCACAATCTGCCCAGGAGTTGTTTACAGACCCCCATCTCAGGGAGAGCGGACAGGAAATAATAGAAGGAACTTAGAATGGCGAAAAGGAGGTGTTGATGGACCTGAATATGCAGATTGTAATTGGAGCAGCTGCAGTATATCAAGAGCAGGGTCATTATCAATGCCTACAAGAAGCATGCCTTGACAGCTATGTTGGAACCCACCAGGAGGAGCACTTTAGACCTGAACTCTCACAGGGATGCAGAGGACTATATTTAAAGTAGTAGCTATCGGAACAGCGACTACCAAAACAGTGTGGTTCACAATAAACACAGCTGTGAGTCAAGTCGCAAAAAGCAAGATTGTGGACTTTAGGCTGGCTTTGGCAAAATGGGATGCTCAGAAATGCACTAGCAAACAGGCATGAAGGAGGGGGTGGAATAATGGGAAAATCAGAACTGCAATCATAGAGGCACTTGTCACCGAAGCAAATCAACAAAACAAATGAAGGAAAGCGATATGGTTCTCGAAATGGCAGAGAAGTTTAAGGAGAAAGATAACATTCAGAAATGAAACTCAGAAGGACTAGGACAGAGAACTATATCTGTTGAAGTGAAGAAGGTAGAAAGACAGTCAGAATATCAAAGGCCCAAACTGAGAAAGATAGTAACTGGTTAGAGGGGATAAAACCTTTATAGGTACATTAGGAATGAAGAAAGATCAAGGAGGACACTAGGTTTAAAAGGGGAAGGAATGGGGCAGAGGTGAGATGAAAAAAGTAGGTGTGAATGAATACTTGCTCAGTATTCACAAAGAGGAGGAGGAGGTACCTAAACCAAACAGAAACACTCAGATGGGGTGAATGTGGTCCATTCACAGAAGAAAGGTCTGAAGAACTCTTAAAACTGAAGGTGGACAAAGCAATGGGGCTGAGTTCACTCCAATTCAAGAACTAAGGTTAGAACTACTGACACCACTGACTGCCTCTTTAACAAATCATGGGAGATAGGTGTTACCTGAGGATTGGAGTAGGGTGATGTGATTCACTTCACAAAGGGGAGCAGGGCAGAGGAAGGAAACTACAGACCCGTTGGTTGACCTCAGTGGTGGGGAAAGAATCACTTCTGAATGAAAAATTGTTGAGTACCTAGAGGCCAGTGGGCTGGGACCCAAGGCAGCATGATTCAGTGGGTCATGTTAGATGAATCTAATTGATTTCCTTGACTGTGCTTAAAGTAGTAGACCAGGTGAGGCTGGATGTGGCGACCTAACTTTAGCAAGGCATTTTATACAGTCCCACACAAGATTAATATGCGTTAGACAGCCTGGTGGGTTTCAAGGTGGTAACCTGGGTAGGTGTCTGGACAACGAGCAGATGGTAATAGTAAGCAAGTCAACGCGAAGAAAGGCGATTTATTAGCTGGGTACCGCAGGATTTGGTGGGACCTGTCCTTTAATGTCTCTAAGTGACATTGCAGAGGACTGAAGGAAAAGTATGTCTCTTTGCAGGCGCACAAAAGATCTGGCAGGTTGATACACAGATGGGGTGGAAGATGAGAAGGACCTGAAAGGTTGGAGGAATGGTTAAAGCTTCCAAAATGTTGTTTGTACCATCCAATCCTTTGTATGTGATTTTCAATGTATAACATTCTTTTATAACTTCTGAAATTTATCTCAGTAAATCTAATGGGAAATGGAGGAGACTACCCTGTCACCTGCTCACCACACCAGTTGAAGAATCCTGCACACACCTGTTTAGTTCCCATGGTTTGGCATGCAGATCCGGAAGTTTAATAAAATATAAACATTTCACTATAGTAGTCTCCTATAGTTGTCCACTATCTTGTGTAGTTGTTTTGTATGTGCTGAATTTGGACATGTTCATAAAATTCAGTATTTTCAGATCATTAGCCTGTGCTACTTTGATTTATAGTGTTGGCTTTCAGCCCCAATAATATTATTACACTGATTTCTCAATTTTTTATTGCCTCCTAATCATTTTGTTATTTGTACACCTAGCTTTCCTACAACCTGTTCTTCATACTCATATATTTTTTTATGCTGTCTGAAATCCAAAAGTGTGTTTGTATAACTCAAACTTTGGGTTCATGTTTTCTTATATTTATAAAGCTGTTTATGAACTTTGTATAGATTCACATTAGGGATACATTTTAAATCTATGCCACTTGCCACAAGCTCAGCCTCTAAACTGCCCCAAGTTAATTTTTTCATGTCACTTTCAAACTCTAGGAGGTTTGGGGTTGTTATTGTATTTCACCAATACATTTTACTGTATAGTGGTCACCAAATGATGGAAGATTGAGCTCTCTGAGTAACCATGTTCATGGGAACAAAATGAGCCTAGGTATTGTGCCTTCTCATAGTTTAGCAAAGCGTGTGGATTTATTATTGGTCAACCCAGTATACCAGAACTGTCTTGGTGTTTTTTTCTCATTCCATTCACATCTGTATTATAGTCACTTACAAAATTAATTTTGTTGTTGTTGACTGATTTGTAAATTACTAGCCAACTGGTTAAACATTTGTGTCTTTGCTTTGGTGGGGAGCGTCTTTCCAACAGCTAAACTTATGGTGACTATGCTGTACAGTGTATCAAACAATCATCTGTCAATGAGATAACACTACTGTAGCGTATTAACTTTTTAATGTAAGCAAACCTACCTCCTTTTTTTCCCTCTTGCCCAATAACATTGCAACCTGAAACTGGGTTTCTGAATGTCAATTGGAATGAAGCCGGTTTCAGTTAACCCTGTGAGATTACATTTTCTTTTGGCCATACCCTAAAGCTATCAGATTGTGTGCTAGACTGCACACCTTGTCATAATCACTTATTACCTTTCTATTTGGGGCCGGACCGGGTCAATGTCACTAAATGACAATAGAAGTAATAATATGCATTTGTTACTGTTAAGTTCAATTGTACATGTTTGGGGCTTGTAAGCATACTGGATGCCTGTGTTTTTTCCATTGGTTGCTAAACTTATTCTTCAATTACAATATAGTTTTAATTTTCCTTTATTTGAAAGGTCATCTCACAGACATGAAGTTTCATTCTGTTCTCAACAGTTAAGCGATGACAAATGTTTCCTGGTTCCACCGAAATGTTGTTGTCATACAAGAACAAAATGTTGAGTGCTGTGTATATTCTTGAACGGGTTATTAAATTGATTAATTGTTTAATGAATTTAAATTATTTTATAGGCACCCTCTGTTATCACCAGCCTGTGCACGCTATTTTGTGAACAACAGGGTTGAGGATAATAGAGATGTGTTATGTTGCATTGGTAAAATATGGGACAATGAACACGGATACATTTCTGCATTAACTATTCAATTTATTTGTACAGTTGGTAACAAAAATAGTTAAAACACAGTATGACTAATAAAATCTAATTGATTTTATTTGTATTTATCATCAATCACCTTTAATTCAGTGATATCTGTTTGGCTTTGTCATTATTAATTTATTATTTTCAGATCAAGTCCTCCTTTCTCCTCAGCCTGCAGTGATGTCAGGGAAGTACAGAGCTGTGGATTGAAGGGAGGAGTCATTTGGGAGGCTGGGATAAACTCAGCACCATGGCAGACACTATACCCTTTGTCACTGAGATGGTGTGATACCAAATGTAGGAAATGGGGACATTGTGTAATAATGTGGTACATACCACACACACACACATATGGAGACAAACCACAACACTGAGGTGAGTTTTGGTCCACACCTGATCTGGCTTGACACTAGATCAAACCTAACAAGTGAAACAACTCACACTGACTGTTTATGGGGTCCCACCTTGCACTGTCAGGTGCCAGGTAACTGCTGTTCAAAGAGCTTTTGGTTCTCTGGCATCTGAAACAATGAGGAGATAGCATGGGGTCTTGAGCAAGCTAGTAAAGAATTCATTGCAACCATGTCAGACCATATAGTCAAAATGGATAGAGGTTTGGTTATGGGTGAGTCAATTTACACTGCCCCTGATCTGACAGTTAAAGCATGTTAAGAACCTCACTTAATAAGACTTTCCTTTCTTCACATCTTCTCTTCAGTAATCTCTGTATAAAGAAGTTAAAACCTCACAACCTTCCTCAGAGGTAGTAGGTCCTTAGCAGCATTTTAAAATATTTCTAATCAAGACATTACCAGAACCACAAAATAGGGGACCATGCACTGCTTCAGTGTCAGTATGGCAATAACATAGAATAAATGTGAAGATATGGCATGTATACCAGAAAGTGCTGACAGTTGCAGATAGAAGATGCTGATAACGAACAGCCAGATAACAAAGGGTGCACAGTATCTCTATAAGCAAGTGGTATAGTAAAATGCAATATGGATGTAATGTTTAATGAAGCAAACACAAGGTTTGTATTTAAATCAGTTGCAAACTTCCATTTCGTTCAGTGTTTGTTGTTTGACCTGATAATGTCATTAAACAATTAAAACAGTGCTATTTCACATAGTTGATAATTTCATACATTAAAACCTATTAAGGGCAGCTTATTATTACATTTGGATGGCCAACATGTTTAAGATTTGCCAGTTGTACGAATATATCCAATGCAGATCATTTGTTTGTTTACAATTTTAAATAACCAACATATCTATACTTAGGAAGTGCCCGATTTTCATTATTACACTTTTCAAATGATGTTAATGGGCTCTATATTAAAGTGCATTACCTCAGTATTTGAGACAAGAAAAAATATTACTGTTTAATAATGTATTTAGGAAGTCTCGTTGCCTTCCAGGTGGAGACTCACAGCAATCTAGTCCTTTCATGAAATATATTGTACATTTCAAGTATTTCTAATGCCCTATGTCTTATTACCTCCTTGTAGATGTGCCACTTCTGTGGCGGCTTGCATCAAAGGGTGTGGCAGCATGTATGGTGATCTTTCAAATATTGTCCCTTATGCACAAAGGGTGGGTGTATGTGCCTAAAGCATGTACCCACCACGCTATGCGCTCAAGGAGATCTGTGGAGCTATATGCATGAATAGTGGCCTCCGTTGACTCCTATGTGGCCACCCCTGGTGCAGGCCTGGGCGGTCAGCTGTGGGCTGGGATCTGGGCAGGTGGTAATCAGCTGCCTGACCCAGATCCCACAGGATCACTTGTATCAGTGGGCACTAGGATGGATGCCAGAATAAAGCGTACATGCAGTGTGGGGTTTGTGCGATCGATCACCCACAGGCCACTTGTTGTGCTCCCACCAGAGCTTCCTTGGTTGGGGTGCATGACCACCTCACCACTGCAGTGTACAGCTGTAGCTCTCAGAGGGCTGTGTAACTGTTTCTTTACAGCTCCCCAATGTGGTGGAGGTGCGACACCTCGCCTGGCACCCGCGTGGTCATGCATCCTGTGGGTGTATATCCCTACCTTCCCTGGTCTGTCCCCATAGGTCCACACTGTGCTGGGGATCAGTACATAGGCGCATAGGTGCATGGGGAATGCCACACAGGGGCAGTGGGCTGGCAGGTGTAGAGTGTGCAGCACTCGGCGTTACATGGCGCGTACCCACTCCACACCTTCATGCGAGGGCCCATGTGTGTAATATATTTTCTTTACTTTCCTCCATTTTGTATAGATAGGGAATTGCAGTTGTAATATGTTGTAGAGTTCTACATGTCCGTTTTATATGGGCAGATGTTATTCAAAGTATTCTTTTCCTTTCTTTCAGCCTGGACACTTCAATCAATTAGTAGGTAAGAGGTCCATTTGCCGTGTCAGCAGTCTTTATATTCTGGAGAAATGAGTAGAGTGAGATAATTTTTCAGACTGTGTTTGTTTTTTTTTTACTGCCTCTGAGCTAGTTTATGTTTTATCTTAATCATTTGGTCTTACCCACTTTCCAGTTTAAACTTCAGGTAATATTTTGTTAAACTTCAATAGTCAGGTAACAATATACTAATTGGATATCATTCAGTAAAATATTAGTATTGTTCTTGTCTTCTAAAAATTCTCTTAGTTACTCAAATAATAAGATTTTTTTTAGTCACCTTACAAACAACTTGGTCAAGCCAATATGGCTGTGGAGGCTGGATGCTTTTTTTATTTCTTTTTGTAACCGGGTGGGTTACTGGAATGAGATGCCTATTTTCAGGCACGACCGAATACAAGTGAAAATACATGAGCAGTACAATGATGCAGCACAAGGGAGAGGTAGACAATAGGACAAAGCATATGAATGTGTTGACAAGTAGATTGTTTTAGTATTCAACAAATATTGCCAGTTGTAGCTAGAACAGTACAACTGCCCAGAACATATATACAACGTTAGCACTAACAGGTTCAGTAATAGTAAGTGCCATCAAGTGAGCGGAGGTTTAGAGGAAAGATGAGGTAGAAGAGGGGAGAGAGGTGAAGGGAAGGCAAGAAGGTGAAGGTAGTGATGGTGGAGGGGTTATGGTCTGGAAGCATGTACAGGGTTAGAAGCCAGTAGATGTCGTGATTTTTTGAAGTGGGCATGGGTGAGGCTGCGATAGATTGTGGGATGTGTTTCAGTACTTTAAATTGCCGGTGAGAAAGTACGTGTGCCATAGAGGTTTCATCTGGGATGAAAAGAGGGGTATCATTTGATTGGAGACTATAGTTGGAGGTTTGGGAGTGCAAGTGAGAGAATCTAGGCAGACCTGAGCAGTGTATACTGTGTAGTAGAGAGCTGAAGGCTAGATGTTGTGGGCAGAAGGATAGGGTTATTTTGGTCAGCATAAAGCTGACAGTGATGTTCTCGTGGCGCTCAGAGCATAGCGAAGATGCTATTGTAGTTAGTGTCCCATCTGAGGTGAGGTTTTGAAGCTCCTGGGTATGTGTGAGCAATAAGTCAGGTTGAGTAGAAACTTTGTCCACAGCAAGCTCAGGATGGCGTGGGTATAACTTAATGATAGGCTCCTCCACTTTTTATGATTGATTTACAGGTGGAAGTGATGAAGGTCAAAAGTTCAGTTCATCATGAGGATGCCCAAATATTTGAAGGAGTTGGTATTTACCATGGAGCCATTTGCACATAAATTTGAAAGGATTACGAGTTGATTTAAGTTGGCAAGAGCCAAAAAGCATGGGTGTTTGTTCTCGTTAAGTTGTGATAGTTGTCACTGTTGGTTTGAATGCAGCTGAGTCTTCCTTTAGAGTTAGTTATCCATGAGATTTTCCCTCACGGTGATGACAGATCATCCGCCAAAGTAAGGATGGCAGTCAGAACCTGAAGGAAGGTGATTTATAAAAATGGAGAAAGTAGCGGCCCGGTACAGCCTTGAGGTCCCATCTGCTGGGGAAAGATGAGATGGCTGAGTTAAGACTACCGCTTGCATTTGGTTGGTTGGTGTTGCTGAACCAGTGGCGTGTCGACAGAGTAGTCAAGCTAAGAAGTTTTGGAGGCGGAGTGATGAGTTCAAATGCTCTCTTTGGTCAATGAATATCTCCTGTCAGAAGGTTAGCTTGCTAGCACGTAGATGTCATTTGTGGGTTTTGGTATGGCTGTGGTGTATGGCTTGCGACCATGTTGGGAGATTGACAGGAGTTTATACTTCTGTAGATAGTTCAGTTTGTTGCCACTTGTTTTTCAAGGATTTTGCTAAGGACAGAAAGAATGGTAATAGGTCGAGATTTGACGTTTCTTTGGATCCCTTCTTGGGATGTGGTTATTTGCCTATCTTCAGATATTAGGAACAGGCTGACATACGATAGATTAAAGATTTTAGTTATGAGGCATTCAGGAGCTTGGTTCAGCCTCCAGCACGGGGCTGGTGCTGAGATGGAGGTAACAGTTTTGGACTTCTTTGTGGAGTGGTCCAGCGGAACTGGGTGAGGGGAGGAGGTGATGTCCAGGAGCTATTTAAGGGGACCTGGGTGGTGGTGGAGAAGGGGCTGAGTAACTGATAGGTCCGAGTGACAGTTTGGATATTATTATGGTCTCAGGAATATTACAATGTATTTTTTATCCACAGTTGTCATTTGGTAATTTATTGGTACCAAGAAGGGTTTTATAACAGACCAGAACTCTTGGGTCACCTGCAGATTTCATGAATAGATCTTACAGAAGGTTTTCATGATTAATATTCCATTACAAAATTTCTCTGTCCTATAGCTTGAAATCTGCTGGTCGAGCCTTAAATGCAACCCGCTTTTATCCTAGCCCTTAGTTGAGAGCGGAGGCTGAGCCACTTGGTCTGTGTTCACATAAGCGGTGAGGACTTCCTGGCGTGGGTGTCCTGTAGGCATCAAACTTGAGGGAGTAGTCAAGGGCTGATTGAGAGTTGGGGCAGCAAGATGGGGCCAGTCTATCATAGAGAGGTCAAGCAATGTGCCGTTTAGCTTAGCCATATTGTGAAGGTAATCAGGTTTGGGCGGGTGGAATGCTGGTCTTGCTCGCCAGACGTAATATATTGGTGTGATCAGTTAGTGGTTGGGCAGAGTATCAGAAGAGACTATGCTATCAGACAGTTCAAGAGAGCCCAGTCAATTAAGGTACTGAGCAGGGGGGCACGGTGTAGGGTCAGAGGTTAGCTGGTGCAGGTTAGTCTATGAACCATCGTGTTGAAAGGACTGGTTTGATTTGCCATTCAAACACCATGAAGTCTTGCTATATTATAACAAAGTGGTCAGCCACTGCCTTTGAACTGCCCGGGGAGAAGGAGTTAACTCCAGAGGGTCTGAGTTATACAGTGAGGCGTTGTTTAAAGTTTATCTGTAGGTTTCAAATGAAATGTTAGATTCTTCTCCGCTTCACTGAACAGTCGCCCGGAGATCAGCTCTTCAGCTGTTCATTCTCGCCCGCTAGTATTTTTCGGTTCATTTGAACCGGCAAAAGTTATTATTTTACCGCATTTGGTTAAAGCTCTATCTGGTAAACCGTATGCAATTTAGAAGTTGTGAAAGTTAATTATCGGTTCGGTTTGAATGATCGGTTTGCTTATTTATGTTTAAAGTGTTGGCTTTGGTTTTTTAGTCGGTTCCCGGTTCTTATTTCTAAAAACCTGAATTAATAGGTTTTCAAATACCGTGACACGGTTAGGGCCGATAAGGGTGTCTTCTGGCACTGCATCAAAGGGCAAGTTTGGATAGGTTGGTATTATGTCTAGAAACCCAAAGAAAAACTGGCCCACTGGGTTTCAACATGTGATGTCTGTGGGAAGCCTTGCTGGGCTACCCACACACCACTGTGTCTATTGTCTGGGGTTGACCACCTCCTGTCAGACTGCCAGGTGTGTAAAGTTCCTGCAGCCACCCTGGAGAAGAGGTTGGGCTGACTCAGGGGCAGAGTGCCAAAGTCCGCTGGCCAGATGGCCAGCGGTCGTGCCCATGACCAGAGGGAGTGCCTGACCAGGGCTAGACTTCTTGAACGGAAGGCTGGTTGGAGGCAGAGTCCCAGTTAAAAAGACAAGAATCAGTAGGTTTGAGTCCAAGTGTGTCTCCAACTGTTGAGAGATAGCTAAAGCCATTCCGATTGTCCAGTCACTGTCTCAGGGACCTGTCGAACCACCAGTTGGTAAGGTTGGTTTTCAGTTCCAGTGGTTCAGGGTATGATGTTGAGGATTTTATGAACCACAGGAGGGAGGAATTTGATCAATATGTGTGTGGGGGGGTCTGGGCGTGCTTATTGAACGGACATTTCTCGAACAGACCTTTAGAATCTCCTCCTATTCTGTCTGGGTCTCCTCATTTATGTTTTAAAAAGGTTGTAGAAACCTCCAGCTTCCTTTAGGGAGGCGATGAGCAAGAGGGCCTGATTATGAGAAATGATGGATATTCCAGAGTTAGGGGTTGTTATTCCTTTGCATATCATTTGGAAGCAAACAACTAAGATTTTAAAATCCTCATTCTGTCCTCCTGTAGATAAAATGGACAGAAGGTTTACTTTGTTGGGCTCTGATACAGACTTCCTCACTGAACAGTGTAGTCATGTAGGTGTGGTACAAGCTGCAGCCTGTGACAGCCATATTCCCTGGCCTCACATCCTCCTGATAAGATCAGGAAGATTGATGCCATGGCAAAAACAGTATGTCAGCTTTGGGACTCAGCAGGCCGTTATATGGCTTGTGTAGCTAGATATCAGAAATCTAGGGACACATCTTGCAGTTAGCAAGAAGGCCCATGGCCAGCTGCCAGTGGTTGAACAGTGGCTGCTGATGGATTGAAGCCTCAAGTTCAATTTCATACTGCTGTTGATGTTAATGATGTCTCCTCTGGGTCATGGCCACTTTGTAGCTTTCCGTGGTTTGCCTGGCTCAGATGCACTAATCTGTCCCAAGATGCTCAGTCAAGGCTATGGATTTCCTGTAGTGGGAAACCTCTGTTTGGGGAACAAACGAAAACTATATGAAAGATGGTGAGTTAGAACTACAAAAGTGCCCAGGCTGTGAGAGGCCACGCCACAAGCATGCTCCCGAGGGGGGCAGGCCTTTCACAGGCCTTTACCAATTCTGCCTCTACTGTTGTGCAGAGGGGTTTCTTCAGAGGCAGGGGTAGGCGAGGCAAGTAAACCGCCCCTCCCTCAGCCTAAGGTTGGTTACAGGCACCCTGATGGGGTGTGCATGGTCTCCTGTACCAGTGGGGCAGGTTCTTATTCAGCCAGAACTGGCTGTCCTAACTTCGACAGATGGGTTCTGGGTATTGAGTGGGGTCTGGTTCTCAGCTTCAAACACCTTCCAAAGATGAGACAGACATTTTCCTGCAAATCCTTCAGAGCCCTTGCTTTGGAAGCAGAGGTTTCTTCTCTGACTGCAAAGCAGTGGAGAGGTTCCTCCTTGCCATCAGGCAGGGCTTTTCAAGATGCTTTCTTACCTAAAGACAGGAGAATGGTGGCCCATTCTAGATTTAAGTGCCGGAATGCATCTTTTTGAACCAAAGTTTAGAATGTTGCCCTGCAATGATATTGTTTTCTCTAAGGCGGGGACTGCCAGCTTCCTGACCTCATGATGCCTATTATGTCTTGTCAGGCCTTCTCACGAAAGTACCTCAGGTTGAATGCCCTCAGGCCATTGCCAGTTCAGCAATGCCTTCGCCTTACCTCTCGCCAAGGTGTTCACAAAATGTCTTGCTGTGGTGGCTCACTTAAGAAGGCAAGGTTGTTGTTTCCCTACCTGGGCAGTCGCTCATTGTGGGTCATCTCCAGGTCGGTAAAATCCCGCTCAAGTCACCAGCAGCTTCTCACTTCCTGGGTTCCTGTTAAATTTGCAAGTCTGTTCTGGACAGTTCGGGTCCTAACTTCATAGGTGAATTGAACACGTGTGGGCGTTTCTTCCCTCGGAAAGTGGCAGAGACCATGGCCTGGCATCCTCCTTACCCTGCAGTCTCGCCCAGCAGGCATTTCTGCAACTCCTCACATGGCTGCTTCACAGCTGTAGTGCAGGAGGAATTCAGATGAGGGACATCAGTTCATTGAGGGCCTATTGGTGTCAAAGGAGGACCCTACCAAATTGGTCCCAGTGACCAAACCGTCCTGGCCTCCACTGTGGCAGGACCAGCATCTAGACAAGGGTCTCTTCATTTCTTTTCCTCCTCACCTCACCTGGATGCCTCCTGTTAGGGTGGGGCTCATTGGCGACCTGTCCTCAGGGGGTTGTCTCAGAATCTCTTCCCACATCGATCTTTGGAACTCAGAGCTGTCTTTTGCTCTTGGGTGTTTTCAGTCGTCCAGAACAAAGTGGTTCGTGTCAGGACAGACAACACCACCACAATGGTACATCATAACGAGGGGCACCGGTCTTCGGCCTTGGCACTGAAGCAATGAAGTTGTGGTTCTGGCACTCCTGAACACCTCCTGATAGAGTTCATCTCCCAGGAAGGACAATGTCCTGGCGGATGCCCTCAGCAGAATTTCTCAGGCCATGCCTAATGGGCTCTGAATCCAGGTGTGGGGCTGTCTGCCAGATGGGCACCCTCAGATAGATCTTCGCAGCCCAGACAACCGCAACTTCTATTTTGTGCAGGCCTGTGTGCTGGGCTCAGTCCTTGCCTTTTGTTGGATAGGGAAGTTCCGTATGCCTTTCCCCTTTCCTCTTCTTTTCAGGTGCTAGTGAAATTGTGATCTCGACCCTGCAAAGTGTTCTGATTGCCCCAGATTGGCCAATTGGCCTGGTACCCTCTGCTTCTGTCCTGTGATCAACCTGCCTGAGCCTGCCCAGAGTCCACCACTTGCTGGCCTGTCACAGGGAGTGTGTGTCGGACCCAATCCCTCCATCTCTGCCTGCTCTTGAGGGTTAAATTTGTGATTACACCTTTTCAGGTGTCATGATATAAGGCTTCAAGAAGCCTTCCACTAGGGCCACTTATACTTCTAATGGAAGAGGTTTCCATCTGGTGCTCTGAGAGGCAGATTATTCCGAATCTGCTGATCTTCCCATTCTGGACTATTTGGTCCATTTAAATTCCTGGGCCTTGGGCCAGCTACCTGAAGTTCGTCTGCAGCTGTCTCTGCTTGTGTCAGCAGGAAGCTGCCTCCCTTTCCTCACCTGTGTTCTCCAAGTTTTTTAAAGTTTATCATACTAACTCTTTTAGGAACCAGTCTGCCTGGGACCTGAATGTTTGTGCTCAGTTATTGCACCTCCTTTTGAGCTCTGTCTCAGCAGAGCTCAGTTCTAACGGAAAACTGTTTTCCTAGTGGCTATCACTTCCCAGGCTTATTATGAATTACAGGCCTGTCAGTGGAAGAAGATTTTATCTCTTTCCACAGGATAAGGTGTCCTCAGGTCAATAAGTTTTTGGCTAAGGTGTTGGATTTCCACTTGATCAATCCATCTCTCCGATATTTTTCACTGAGCATTCTTCCTCAGGTGAGAGGAAACTGCACAGCTTTGATCAGGCCTTAGGCTACTATTTGGAGCATCGAGGTCACAGGTTGAATCCTCCAACTCTTTCTTACTTATGGCTGGTGGCAAGGAACCCTGAGGACAATTGTAGGTGGATTGTCTCTTATCCAATTTGTTGCCAAAACTGGGTAGAACCCTTCAGGACTGAGGGCCCTCCACCAGGGTACAGCTGCTGTCTCTAGTGGCTGCTGAGACATTCCATTCTGAGATTTGTCGTGCTGCTGGAGACAGTTACACTTTTACTAAGCATTATTCTGGATGTAGTCAGGAGATGCTCGTTTGGTAGCTGGCTGAGCTATTTCTAAGTAGGTTTGGCCCCTCCATGGAGGTACTGCTGTGTATCTGCTTTTGTTATATAGCAAGATTCTGGTGTTTGAAGAAAAATTACTCACCTTATGGTGCTTTTCTTCCTGGATCTTATGTTTCTCCCTCTGCCCTCTCAGAACTTCTACTTGGGTAGGGTGGCAAATTAGTGCAACACTGTGTCATTCCATTGCAGTTGTTTTACCCTTTCCTTAGGGTTAGGGAACCAGTTGTTTGTTTGGGTTATATATATATTGGCCTTCCGACTTGAGTCTTGGGGGAAGGGGGGTTCTTATTGTGCTTGTCAAGGGTGGTAAATGAATAATACCATTATTCATTGTTATGTCTATCTGTGTTTCTTTGTTGTTTATATTTGTACTACTAGTAGGTAGCCATTTGGCTAGTGTAGAGTTTTCCACACAGACTTGTTGTTTTAGGTTCTTCAGCGATCTGACAGTTTCATTTGAAACTTGCCAGATAGAGTTTTTACTGCGTCCTGGCTAGAACTCAGATCCGGGTTAACCTTCCTCTCGGGGCATCAGGCTGCAGTGGCTGACTGCTTTGTCATAATATAAGACTCCTATGAGAAGAAAAGCAATTACTAAGGTGAGTGATTTTTTCTTCCAGTTGATATTTAGGTCCCCCATAATGAGGACCTCATTTCGACCAATGACTAAGTCCACCTGTGATAACAGTTCCTTGAGTCCAGCACTGCTACCCTTAGGGGGATTATAGGCACAAACTATATGCAATTTCTTAGGGCCTAATTGTAGGGTGTTATGAATAGCTTTACACTGCGACAGGATAAGGGGGAATTAAGATGTAGGGCTAGGTGAGCTTTGAAGAGGATCTGCATCACCCCTCCCGCTTAGATGTAGATCTGTCCTGTCGGTGTATTTTGTAGTTGGGTAGCTTGCACAAGTGATCAGGAGTGGAGGGTTTTAGCCAGGTTTCAGAGAGACATAGGATGTCAGGATTGTGTTGAGTGGCCCAGGCCTCTAGTTCTGTTAAGTTATGGGGTAGACTCCTAATATTCAGGTGTACAATACGCAGTCCCTTTAGGTCCTTCCAAGCTGTAGCCAGATGGGCTATGTTATCAGTAGGTCCAGGGTTTAGTTCTACATCACCTGCTAATATTAATGATAGTAGGAGGAGATACCATAGTTTACAATAAGATATCCATGTGGGTGAGGATGTGGTTGGTGATAGGGGGTTACATAGCGTGTAAGCCACATGGTAGGTGATTTTGCTATGGATCAAGAGAGGAAAGGTCATAAGGGGCCATTTGGATTGAGTGAGTGTATATGACGAGAAGGTAGGGTGAGGAGAGATGCCCTCACAGGAGGGTGGATGGCTAGGCCTAAGTAACAGAGCAAGTAGTAAGATAGGAAGGACTAGTAGGGCAGTTACACTGGGATTATTGACCAGTTTTATAAAAGAAGGATGCCATAGTAGTGAAGCCGGGCTTGCTTATGGGAGGGATGAGAACCACAGCTGACTGAGAGTCAAGGTGGTGAGAAATGTCTGATTTTAAACCAGCTTTCTTAAAGTGGGTAGATGCAGGAGAGTATGACAGTGTCAAGTTTCTAAACGCCCTCTAGTGGCAAGGACGTATAAGCTGCAAATGAGAAAGTGAGGAGATAGTTAAAATCCTCACACGTGCAGCCACAGTATGTAGGTAGTAGGCGGGGCAGACCACCCCTATATAAGTAAAGCCGGACAAGGATGGGTGGTGGGGCGGGTGGGGAGAACAGCAGCTGCTGTGGGACTGAGGCTTGTCGGCAGGAGCTTGGGCTGGGGGCCAAGAGATCATGGTGCAGCTGCCGTTAGGAACGGGCTGCCTGGGAACACTCGAGATCACGTTGGCACTGGGTTGGGTAGAGTTCAGCTGTCCATGCACTCAGCTGGGAATAGCGCCCCTCTTCAGTTCAGTCTGTGTTTGGCCACAGCAACGAGGTTTTTGGAAACGGCACCAAATTCAAAATGGGAGAGACAAAGGCAGATGGCTTTTCAAATAGTTTCACAAGTGGAGCACACGAAATTACCTCAACTCACTCCTCGGGGACTGCAATGGCCAGTTTGCTCGGAGCAAGGAACCCTCCGGTTAGGACTAGGGAAAGAATAAAGTACACAGTTTAAATAGGTTAGCAGACAAAAGGAGGAGAGGTGATAGGAGGAGGTGTAATGAGAGAGAGCGGACAGAGATTGGTGAGGAGGGGGGGATATGGGGAGCAAGAAAATACAAAGCAGAATTAATTCACTATGCAGGCTAGCATCCTACTGACTAATTTAGGAATCTTACATAAATCTTGGCGCAAGACTAGGTTTACATGCACAGTTCATTGCAGGAGAAGATTACTAGGAGCAGTAATTAAACTTTAGATGTCTGTTAACAGATACTATTCAGTTTACACTGTTTTGCAGATGTGACTACATTATTTAGCTGCAGACAGGCAAACTCTATCTGCTATAACTATCACTTGAGTTAATAGATTTTAGGTCCACCGTCAGCCGGTAGTGCTGAGACAACGGTGGGGTCAACACTTAGCCAGAGACCGATCAGTGTACCAAAAGCAGTTTTAAAAGCAGTTACAGTTGCCTACGATCACTGCCACAGGTAATAATACCATGAAAGTCCCACATCTTTGGCACAGAGCGCTGTCAGCAGGGAGCTTGGGCTGGGGGCCAAGAGATCGTGGTGCAGCTGCCGTTAGGAATGGGCTGCCTGGGGACACTCGAGATCACGTTGGCACTGGGTTGGGTAGAGTTCAGCTGTCCATGCACTCAGCTGGGAATAGCGTCCCTCTTTTACCCATTATTTCTAATGAATTTGCACAATGCAGATCTGTGCAGAGGCAGTTTCAATGTGGTTTTCAGTTTATACATTTTTACAATGTACTTTCCTAGAATATGCCTCCTGATTGCTATATTTGTAACCTGAGTAGTTCACAGAAGAAATGGCATCTTATTTTTGGGTGGTGAAGCACTAGCATTAGGGCACTGAAATGTCTCCTACATAGGTACAAGATGTGAGCGGGCAATAACGCCCAGTTGCCATACACCTCAGGCACTCGCATGTGAATCCATAGTCCCGGTGCCACTGCATGACTCAGTGTGGGTGAAAGCCGATGCTGTACTCATTCACACAGGTCCCGGAACAGGCATGTTACAGCTGACCTCCCATTTATTTGTACAATTGGGAAACCACAAATGCACTATCACTAGCCTGGAGCATACACTACAAATGCCACTGCAGGATACCATCCCATGGGACCCAGGATACCTCAGCAGTCCGCAGGGTGGCATGTTACACAGGGGAATGGGGAAGAGTGTATGACAGCAAGAAGATACAGCATCAACAAGGCATGCATTGGAGGTATGTCAATCCCCTCTTATAGTTTGCCAGGAACATGCACAGCAGCTATATAAACTGTGGGTCCACAGCTTGTGTAGTGCCCCAGTGTATGGTATATCCACTTGGGTCATTCTGGAGTGAAGGCCCCCAGCCCAGATCCAGTGCAGTCAGCAGCTGGCTGTGGCAGAGCATGGAGGGCAGTGCCAGTCTCCACAACAGGTTGGGTATGGGGGGAGCAGGGTTGTCTATGTACCAAGGCAGTGGGTGGGTGGGAGTCCTCTATGCTATGGATATGGTGCAGGGGGCCATACACTATGGAGATCTTGGAGGATGGAGTGGGATTGAAGGGGGTATCTTTAGCCCACCAGGGCAGCTCAGCTGCTGTGCACCTGGGTGCACTTCTGCAGCCTACCTGTGGGTGGGTTGGCTGGCTTAGGCCAGCTATTCATGGCCTAGCTGTGGGCCACGCTGCTCTGGGCTGCGAGGGGTAAATTTTCCACTGAGTATGCCGCAGCATAGCATATGCATGGGAACACAGCCTTGACTTGCACATCATACTATTTGTGTGCACGCTGACCCATTCCCTTGTGGCAGGTGCATCCTGCACATTTGAATATCATGCTACGGCACATCTCACATTTCTACTGGGATGCGCTGCACATCTGCTTTGAATATGGGGGCTCTGGACTTAGCTACTCTGAAGAAATACATTATCACAATGGGAAAATCATGACACCACTAAAAACAAGATACTGCATCTAATCAGGGACAGCGTGAGTACATACAGTGCAGAAATGTGTAAATGAAGATCTTTATGACAATGAGATGTAGCATCTCCCCAGCGCTATCCAGGACACAAAATATAGGATAAGAAATATTTAAAGGAAATCTACTCTAAACTGAACTTCACTGTGGTCACTGACATAAACAAACAGTTTCTTTATTGTAACAATCACACAGGAGCATGGTGTGCATATTTTATGGGACACATACAAACAGAGGTGAGAAAGAATAAGTGCCTCAACTGGGACTTGAACCCAGGCTAGCCGGACTACCATTCCGATGGTGCTAACCAGCTATGTCACTGAGACAAGTGGAACCTGGGCCATCCCCGAGCACATTACTCTTTCTCAAATGCACAATCAAATGGCAACACAAATATTTATTTGAAACAATCACACAGGAGTGTGTGGTGTGCATATTTTATGGAACACATACAAACAGAGGTGAGAAAGAATAAGTGCCTCAGCTGGGACTTGAACCCAGGCCTCCTGACATATCTTTGTGCCATATGATGATGGTGTGTATATGTATATATATATATATATAGAGAGAGAGAGAGAGAGAGAGATGTGTGTGTGTGTGTGTTGTTGTAGCTCAATATATTTTTCCCAAGAAACACAGTAAAAATGGCTTCTTATTGCTAGCATATTTAGTCTAAGCAGTACACTGGGAGTCCTGGTCATGTTTGAGACTGCTCATTAAATAATGTCTGTAGAGGTTAGAAAAGCAGTGTAAATCATAGATTTGCTGGAGAAGGGTGACATTTATCAGGTATGAATCTTTTGAAAGATAATACATTCTCGAGTTACGCTAGTATCAAGAAGCTGTTTAAATGCTTAGTATTTAAATGTGCAAATCTCCAGTTTCTTAGGCAACTAATATTTAACAAATATTTAACAAGCTGTTTCCGTTTCCTAGTGGTATCTGATAAGCAGCTTAGGTTATGTCTCAACATTCTTAACAAAGAAAATATTGTATTTAGTTGGCATGGAAGATACATTGAACTCCAAACTGGTGTTCTTAGCTCCATTTCAAGCTACAGATAGCAAATGGATGAGCTCCACCCACAGCCATAAAATGAGTGTTTCAAGTCAGACAAATGGGTAATACGTAGACACAAACTCTTTTCTTTGATGGCGTGTTGATTGGGTTTCTTGTTAGTTAAAGTCCTCTGTAGCTCAACAGCTATATTAGCTAAATGTGCCTTAAAATCGGCAGAGTTGGTGGCCTTTGGTGGATCCCTGTCCAGAGATTCTCCGCAGCTGCCCACTTGCTCCTGTCCTTTTCACCCCTTGGACCCGTTGGTTTTAAGTAGGTGGCCCTCCCCTCAGGCCCTGCCATGTTGTCGTGTGGGAAGTGTGGGCAGTTAGCTGTCTTGGGAGGGAGAAAAGTGCTTCAGCAAGGGCTGGGAGATACCTGATTTGATTTAAACAGCACAAAGCTTTGTACCTTGCTCTGGCTATGTGTGAGGCTCTGTTTGTCAGCAGGCAGAATAGAGGTCTGTCCATCCTAGCTGTTCAGTTCAGGTGCTGTAAATTCAGGCAGGAATGAAGAGATATTTAGTGATGGTTTCACAGACACTGCTAGAGAAGGGGGTTAGGTACATGCTGGCACTGCCACTCCCAGTGACTCCTATCATTTGTCTGTCACACATGACATTACCACTACCAATGTGCCAGAGGTTCTTCACTGTAATGAAGAAATGAAAGTTAAGTGACATTTTTTGTAAGACTGTCAGACCTCATTGCAAGGCAGACAAGCATTGAGAAACTTCATCCTCTTGCTAGACTGGACGGTAGGAAATAAGTCGGCGCGGTGAGGAGTTCAAATACAATAGCTGAGAAGAACTCAATGCAGAGTGCTGCATTTGCTTATGCTAAGAGCTACCGGTCTCACCTGGCAACAGAAGGATACCAGTACCACTGATGTCCAAAGTCATGGAAGAACCTTTCAAGTGGAGAACCTGAGAGTGATCACCAGATTGAAGGACCACTGATTCATGCTGGAATGGTAGTGGTCTCGAGTTGATGGTGTTTTAAGAATCTGTGTTGACTCGCAAGCTGAACTACTTGGCAAGGTGTGAAATTCATCCTTCGGCCAGTGGAGCAGATGCTGGGAATGCAAGATAAGCCATCTTTCACCAGGCTTATTGCCAGTTTTGGGCTTCATCTGTCAGCATCAGAATTGGCCTCCTTTATTACAGCCTTTTGGACACTGTTGCCAAGACTAACCTTGGCATCTGTCTCCCTGGCATTTCCACACAGAGTTCCAGGCTTGATTGGGCTGTGTGTGTGCGTGGATGACATCCTTATCTTTTGGTTGCACAAGTCAGGGCAGACTGAGAGTCTATGCAGCATCGAAGGTCCTTGTATTGGGGTTCACACTGATTGTCAAGAAACCAAAGTTTGTTAGTGGAACATATCATCCAGACAAAGTGTTCAGCCCGCACAGGTGTTGGCATCCATGTAAAGGGTGTCAAGTCCAATAAATGTGTTGGCGTCTGTGTTTTCCTGGAATGGTCAACCAACTGAAAAATTTTACCACTTTTGCAGAAAGCAAAATCTCTTTTTAAGAACTTTAAATTTAGATTGTATTGTTTGAATAACTTTTGTAAAGTTCCTATTTCAAGGTAACTCACTCATGCAACAATTTACAACATAAAACACTACAACATACAATATACAGAATAAAATTAAATAATTTGTCATATTGTACAATAAGATTATCAATCAGTGATAATAGTTGTTATTGAGTTACATTTTGCAGATCATTCAAATGTATTTTAACCACTTTTAACATCTTTTACGATTGTTACTACATTAGGGATATGAATTTGGTGTTGGTTGTTTAATTTCTAAAACAGTTTTGTCCTGTTTTGTTTACAGCTGGTATTCACTTGTATGATCATTATCGATCTTGTATTATATAAATTTGAACATTTGACATCATATTCAGTCTCTGGTACTCTGATTATTTGTAGGTTGTAATGACACCAGAAAATATTTGATGCAGCATCTAGACTTGAGGCAACACCAACCCAATCATCGCTGCAATGGTGAACATTCCTAGCTTCCAAACAATTACATGCCTATTACACTCTCAATCTGATTAGCACATTGCCTGCAGCTGTAGCATAATAAGTGAGCCATAGTCATAATCAAGAATATTAGACTCTGGGCAACCAATCTACATCTATACTGATCAAATTCCTTTTTTTTCTGTAATCCCAATCTGTATTTATTTTCTAATTATAATTACATGTATGCAATGTATCCAGAAAGCTTAAGATATTTAAAAACTACCTGCTCCAAAATATCTCTGATTCAGTCTTATCCGAATGTTTGCAATGTCCAATTTTTTTTGCACTGCAAAAGATCATTGATTTCTTTTGTTGTTTATTGCTAATTATTTTCTATAAACCATCTGTGGACCTATTAAGCCTTCTGGGTGGCTTTTCGAGCAAGAATAATGTTACCTCCTGTTTCAGGACTGCATCATTAGCTAAAGGATAGCTCTGTCATCCCAAACAGAGGGAGTCCACTACAAAGACTAAAAGTAATGGTCCTAGTGTGTTCCTTGTAGGACCCTTATGCTAACAAACCTTGAAATGTAGTAGTAGTAGTATAACATTTATTCAGTTTGCATGATTAGGATAGTTGTACATATGCCACTGAAGCTCAGCTACAGGTTCTGCAACCTAACCAGTTCTTCAGAAATCTCTGTAATCTTCAACGGATCCAGCGTGCCTTCACCAGATCCCAGACCCTGCCGATTCTGGAACATAAACAGTTCTTCAGGAATCCTCTGTACTGCATGGGATCCAGCATGCATTGACCTGGCTACAGACCCCGCTGTTTCTGGAATACTAACAGTTCTTCAGAAATCCGCTGTACTGCTAGGGATCCAGCATGCCTTCACCAGGCCAAGGACCCTGCAGTTTCTGCAACCTAACCAGGTCTTCAGAAATCCTCTGTACTGCAAGAGATCTATCTTGCCTTGACCAGGCTACAGACATCGCTATTTCTGGAACCTTAGCAGTTCTTCAGAAGTCTGCTGTACTGCAATGGATCCAGTATGCCTTGACTGGCCACTCACCCTGTTGTTTGCGGAACCTAAATAGTTGTTCAGAAATCCTCTGTGCTGCAAGGGATTCAGCGTGCATTCACCAGGCCACAGCCGTTGCCATTTCTGTAACCTTAAAAGTTCTTCAGAAATCATATGTACTGCTAGGGATCTAGCGTGTCTTCGCCAGGCCTCAGACCCTGCCATTTCTGGAACCTAAACAGTTCTTCAGAAGTGCTCTGTTCTGCAAGGGATCTGTCGTGCATTCACCAGGCCACAGACCCTGCCATTTCTGGAACCTAAACAGTTCATCAGAAATCCTCAGTACTGCAAGGGATGCAGCATGCCTTCACCAGGCCACAGACCCAGCAGTTTCTTGAACCTAAACTGTTCCTCAGAAATCCTCTGTACTGCAAGGGATCCAGCATGCCTCCACCAGGGCACAGACCCTGCAGTTTCTGGAAAGTAACCTGTTCTTCAGAAATCCTCGATATTGCAAGGGATCCAGCATGTCTTCACCAGGCCACAGACCCTGCAGTTTCTGGAACCTAACCAGTTCTTCAGAAATTATCTGTACTGCAAGGGAACCTGCGTGCCTTCACCAGCTCGCAGACCCTGCCATTTCTGGAACATAAACAGTTCTTCAGAAATCCTCTGTACTGCAGTGGATTTAGCGTGCATTCACCAGACCACAGACCCTACCATTTCTGGAACCTAAACTGTTCTTCAGAAATACTCTGTACTGCAAGGGATCCAGCATGCCTCCACCAGGCCACAGACCCTGCAGTTTCTGGAACCTAACCAGTTCTTCAGAAATCTGTACTGCAAGGGATCCAGCGTGCTTTCACCAGATCACAGACCCTGCCGATTCTGGAACCTAAGCAGTTCTTCAGAAATCCTCTGTACTGCAAGGGATCCAGTGTGTCTTTACAAGGCCACAGACTCTGCCGTTTCTGGAACCTAAACAGTTCTTCAGTAATCCTCTGTACTGCAAGGGATCCAGCGTGCCTTGACCAGGCCATGGACCTCGCAATTTCTGGAACCTAAGCAGCTTTTCAGAAATCCTCTGTACCGTAATGGATCCACCGTGCTTTGACTAGGCCGTGGACCTCGTGATTTCTGGAACTTAAACAGCTTTTCAGAAATGCTCTGTACTGCAAAGGATCCAGCATGCCTTCACCAGGCCACGGACCCCGCGGTTTCTGGAACGTCAACTGTTCTTCAGAAATCTTCTGTTCTACAAGGGATCCAGTGTACCTTGACCAGGCCATGGACCTTGAGGTTTCTGGAACCTAAACAGTTATTCAGAAATCATCTGTACTGCAAGAGAATCCAGCGTGCCGTCACCAGGCCACAGACTTTGCCATTTCTGGAACCTAAACAGTTCTTCTGAAATCCTCTGTACTGCATAGGATCCAGCATGCCTTGGCCAGGCCACAGACCCCGCCATTTCTGGAACCTAAACAGTTCTTCAGAAATCCGCTGTACTGCAAGGAATCCAGCGTGCCTTCACCAGGCCACAGTCCCTGCCATTTCTGGAACCTAAACAGTTCTACAGAAATGCTCTGTACTGCAAGGGATCCAGCATGCCTTCACCAGACCATGGACCCGCAGTTTCTGGAACCTAAACAGTTCTTCAGAAATCATCTGTACTGCAAGGGATCCAGCGTGCGTTCACCAGGCCACAGACCCTGCCATTTCCGGGACCTAATCGGTTATTTAGAAATCCTCTGTACTGCAAGGCATCGAGCGTGCCTTGACCAGGCTACAGACCCCGCCATTTCTGGAACCTAAACAGTTGTTTTGAAATGCTCTGTACTGCAAGGGATCCAGTGTGCCTTGGCTAGGCCTCTCACCTTGTGGTTTCTGGAACCTAAACAGTTATTCAGAAATCCAGTGTACTGCAAGGGATCCAGTGTGCCTTAACCAGGCCATGGAGCTCACGATTTCTGGAACCTAAGCAGCTTTTCAGAAATCCTCTGTACCGCAAGGGATCCAGCGTGCCTTCACCAGGCCACAGACCCCGCAGTTTCTGCAACCTAACCAGTTCTTCAGAAATCATCTGTACTGCAAGGGATCCAGCGTGCCTTCACCAGCTCACAGACCCTGCCATTTCTGGAACCTAAACAGTTCTTCAGAAATGCACTGTACTGCATGGGATCCAGTGTGCATTCACCAGGCCAGAGACCCTTCCATTTCTGGAACCTAAACAGTTCTTCAGAAATCCTCTGTACTGCAAGGGATCTAGCGTGCATTCACCAGACCACAGACCCTGCAATTTCTGGAACCTAACCAGTTCTTCAGAAATCATCTGTACGTCAAACGGATCCAGCTTGCCTTCACCAGATCCCAGACCCTGCGATTCTGGAACATAAACAGTTCTTCAGAAATTCTCTGTACTGCAAAGGATCCAGCGTGCCTTTACAAGGCTGTTTCTGGAACCTTAACAGTTCTTCAGTAATCCTCTGTACTGCATGGGATCCAGCATGCCTTTTCCAGGCTACAGACCCCGCTATTTCTGGAATACTCACAGTTCTTCAGAAATCCGCTGTGCTGCAAGTGATCCAGCGTGCATTGACCAGGCCATGGACCTTGCGATTTCTGGAACCTAAACAGCTTTACAGAAATCGGCTGTACCACTTGGGATCCAGCATGCCTTGACCAGGCCTTGGATCCCTTGATTTCTGGATCCTAAACAGTTCTTCAGAAATCATCTGTGTTGCATGGAATCCAGCGAGCCTTCACCAGGCCACAGACCCTACCATTTCTGGAGCCTAAACAGTTCTTCAGAAATCCTCTGTGCTGCTAGGGATCCGCATACCTTCACCAGGCCAAGGACCCCACAGTTTCTGCAACCCAACCAGTTCTTCAGGATCTCATCTGTACTGCAGCTGATCCATGCCCTCTCACCAGCTCACAGACCCTGCCATTTCTAGAACCTAAAAAGTTCTTCAGAAATCCTCTGTACTGCATGGGATCCAGTGTGCATTCACCAGGCCACAGACCCTTCCATTTCTGGAACCTAAACAGTTCTTGTGAAATCCTCTGTACTGCAAGGGATCCAGCATGCCTCCACCAGGCCACAGACCCTGCAGTTTCTGGAACCTTACTAGTTCTTCAGAAATCATCTGTACTGCAAAGGATCCAGCGTGCCTTCACCTGATCCCGGGGACCTAAACAGTTCTTCAGAAATCCTCTGTATTGCAAAGGATCCAGCGTGCCTTTACAAGGCCGTTTCTAGAACCTTAACAGTTCTTCAGTAATCCTCTGTACTGCATGGGATCCAGCATGCCTTGACCCGGCTACAGACCCCACTATTTCTGTAATACTAATAGTTCTTCAGAAATCCGATGTGTTGCAAGTGATCCAGCGTGCCTTGACCAGGCCATGGACCTCGCGATTTCTGGAACCTAAACAGCTTTACAGAAATCGGCTGTACCACTTAGGATCCAGCATGCCTTGACCAGGCCTTGGATCCCCTTGATTTCTGGATCCTAAACAGTTCTTCAGAAATCATCTGTACTGCAAGGAATCCAGCGTGCCTTCACCAGGCCACAGACTCTACCATTTCTGGAACCTAAACAGTTCTTCAGAAATGCTCTGTGCTGCTAGGGATCCAACAAGCCTTCACCAGGCCAAGGACCCACAGTTTCTGGAACTCAAGAGGTCTTCGAAGAAATCTCTTACTGAAAGAGATCTAGCTTGCCCTTGACCAGACTACAGACATCGCTATTTCTGGAACCTTAGCAGTTCTTCAGAAATCTGTTGTACTGCAAGAGATCCAGTATGCCTTGACTGGCCACTCACCCTGTGGTTTGTGGAACCTAAACAGTTGTTCAGAAATGCTCTGTGCTGCAAGGCATTCAGCGTTCATTCACCAGGCCACAGACGCTGCCATTTCTGGAAGCTAAACAGTTCATCAGAAATCCTCAGTACTGCAAGGGATCCAGCATGCCTTTACAAGGCCACAGACCCTGCCATTTCTGGAACCTAAACAGTTCTTCCGAAATCCTCTGTACTGGAAGGAATCCAGCGTGCATTCACTAGGCCACAGACCCTGCCATTTCTGGAACCTAAACTGTATTTCAGTAATCCTCTGTACTGCAAGGGATCTAGCATGCCTTCACCTGGCCATGGACCTCGCAGTTTCTTGAACCTAACCAGTTCTTCAGAAATCCTCTGCACTGCATGGGATCCAGCATGCCTTGACCAGGCTTCAGACCCTGCTATTTCTGGAATCTTAGTTCTTCAAAAATCCGCTGTTCTGTAAGAGATCCAGTGTGCCTTGACCTGGCCATGGACCTCGCGATTTCTAGAACCTAAACAGCTTTTCAGAAATCCTCTGTACCGCAAGCGATCCAGTGTGCCTTCACCTGGCCATGGACCTCGTAATTTCTGGAACCTAAACAGCTTTTCAGAAATCCTCCTTACCGCAAGGGATCCAGCATGCCTTTACTAGGCATTGACCTTTATGTGTCTGGAACCTAAACAGTTCTTCCGAAATCCTCTGTACGGGAAGGGATCCTGCGTGCATTCACTAGGCCACAGAACCTGCCTTTTCTGGAACCTAAGCAGTTCTTCAGAAATCCTCGATATTTCAATGGATCCAGCATGCCTTCACCAGGCCACAGACCCTACAGTTTCTGGAACCTAACCAGTTCTTCAGAAATCATCTGTACTGCAAGGGATTCTGCATGCCTTTACCAGCTCACAGACCCTGCCATTTCTGGAACCTCAACAGTTCCTCAGAAATCCTCTCTACTGCAGAGGATCTAACGTGCATTCACCAGACCACAGACCTTGCAATTTCTGGAACCTAAACAGTTGTTCAGAAATCCTCTGTACTGCAAGGGATCCAGCATGGCTCCACCAGGCCACTGACCCTGCAGTTTCAGGAACCTAACCAGTTCTTCAGAAATCCTCTGTATTGCAAGGGATCCAGTGTGCCTTTACATGGCCTCAGACCCTGACGTTTCTGGAACCTAAACAGTTCTTCAGTAATCCTCTGTACTGCAAGGGATCCAGCGTGCCTTTACATGGCCTCAGGCCCTGCCGTTTCTGGAACCTAAACAGTTCTTCAGTAATCCTCTGTACTGCAAGGGATCCAGCATGCCTTCACCAGGCCATGGACCCTCCATTTCTTGAACCCAACCAGTTCTTCAGAATTCCTCTGTACTGCATGGGATCCAGCATGCCTTGACCAGGCTACAGACCCCGCTATTTCTGGAATATTAATAGTTCTTCAGATATCCTCTGTACTGCAAGTGATCCAGCGTGCCTTGAGCAGGCCATGGACTTTGTGATTTCTGGAACCTGAACAGCTTTTCAGAAATCTGCTGTACCACTAGGGATCCAGCGTGCCTTGACCTGGATATTGACCCCTCGATTTCTGGAACCTAAACAGTTCTTCCGAAATCCTCTGTACGGGAAGGGATCCTGCATGCATTCACTAGGCCACAGACCCTGCCTTTTCTGGAACCTAAGAAGTTCTTCAGAAATCCTCAATATTTCAAGAGATCCAGCATGCCTTCACCAGGCCACAGACCCTGCAGTTTCTGGAACCTAACCAGTTCTTCAGAAATCATCTGTACTGCAAGGGATCCTGTGTGCCTTTACCAGCTCACAGACCCTGCCATTTCTGGAACCTAACCAGTTCTTCAGAAATCATCTGTACTGCAAGGGATCCAGTGTGCATTCACCAGGCCAGAGACCCTTCCATTTGTGGAACCTAAACAGTTCTTTAGAAATTCTCTGTACTGCAGAGGATCTAGCATGCATTCACCAGACCACAGACCCTGCAATTTCTGGAACCTAAAGAGTTGTGTAGAAATTCTCTGTACTGCAAGGGATCCAGTATGCCTCCACCAGGCCACAGACCCTGCAGTTTCTGGAACCTAACCAGTTCTTCAGAAATCATCTGTACTGCAAGGGATCCAGCGTGCCTTCACCAGATCACAGACCCTGCCAATTCTAGAACCTAAGCAGTTCTTCAGAAATCTTCTGTACTGCAAGGGATCCAGCGTGCCTTCACCAGATCACAGACTCTGCCGTTTCTGGAACCTAAACAGTTCTTCAGTAATCCTCTGTACTGCAAGGGATCCAACTTGCCTTGACCTGGCCATGGACCTCGCAATTTCTGGAACCTAAGCAGCTTTTCAGAAATCCTCTGTACCGTAATGGATCCATCGTGCTTTGACTAGGCCGTGGACCTCGTGATTTCTGGAACCTAAACAGCTTTTCAAAATGCTCTGTACTGCAAAGGATCCAGCATGCCTTCACCAGGCCACGGACCCCGCGGTTTCTGGAACATCAACTGTTCTTCAGAAATCTTCTGTTCTACAAGGTATCCAGTGTACCTTGACCAGGCCATGGACCTTGAGGTCTCTGGAACCTAAACAGTTCTTCAGAAATCCTCTCTACTGCATAGGATCCAGCATGCCTTGGCCAGGCCACAGACCCCGCCATTTCTGGAACCTAAACAGTTCTTCAGAAATCCGCTGTACTGCAAGGAATCCAGCGTGCCTTCACCAGGCCACAGTCCCTGCCATTTCTGGAACCTAAACAGTTCTACAGAAATATTCTGTACTGCAAGGGATCCAGCATGCCTTCACCAGACCATGGATCCGCAGTTTCTGGAACCCAAACAGTTCTTCAGAAATCATCTGTACTGCAAGGGATCCAGCTGCATGCTCACCAGGCCACAGACCCTTTTACTTCCGGGACCTCAAAACAGTTCTTCAGAAATCCTCTGTACTGCAAGGCATCCAGCGTGCTTCTGACTCAGGCTACAGACCCAGCCATTTCTGGACCCTAAACAGTTGTTTTGAAATGCTCCTGTACTGCAAGGGATCCAGTGTGTCTTGGCTAGGCCTTCTCACCTTGTGGTTTCTGGAACCTAAACAGTTATTCAGAAACCACTGTACTGCAAGGGATCCAGTGTGCCTTAACCAGGCCATGGAGCTCGCGATTTCTGGAACCTAAGCAGCTTTTCAGAAATCCTCTGTACCGCAAGGGATCCAGCGTGCCTTCACCAGGCCACAGACCCTGCAGTTTCTGGAACCTTACCAGTTCTTCAGAAATCATCTGTACTGCAAAGGATCCAGCGTGCCTTCACCAGATCCCAGACCCTGCTGATTCTGGGACCTAAACAGTTCTTCAGAAATCCTCTGTACTGCAAAGGATCTAGCGTGCCTTTACAAGGCCATTTCTAGAACCTTAACAGTTCTTCAGTAATCCTCTCTACTGCATGGGATCCAGCATGCCTTGACCAGGCTACAGACCCCATCATTTCTGGAATACTAACAGTTCTTCAGAACTGACTGTTGCAAGTGATCCAGCGCAGTCTTGACCAGGCCATGGACCTCTGCGCAATTCTGGAACCCAAACACTTTACAGAAATCGGTTGTATCACTTAGGATCCAGCATGCCTTGACCAGGCCTTGATCCCTTGATTTCGGATCCCAACAGTTCTTCAGAAATCATCTGTACTGCAAGGAATCCAGCGTGTCTTCACCAGGCCACAGACTTCTACCGCTTCTGGAACCTAAACAGTTCTTCAGAAATGCTCTGTGCTAGGGATCCAATAAGCCTTCACCAGGCCAAGGACCCCACAGTTTCTGGAACCTAACGAGGTCTTCAGAAATCCTCTTTACTGCAAGAGATCTAGCTTGCCTTGACCAGGCTACAGACATCGCTATTTCTGGAACCTTAGCAGTTCTTCAGAAATCTGTTGTACTGCAAGAGATCCAGTATGCCTTGACTGGCCACTCACCCTGTGGTTTGTGGAACCTAAACAGTTGTTCAGAAATACTCTGTGCTGCAAGGGATTCAGCGTTCATTCACCAGGCCACAGACGCTGCCATTTCTGGAACCTAAAAAGTTCTTCAGAAATCATCTGTTCTGCAAGGGATCCGGCGTGCATTCACCAGGCCACAGACCCTGCCATTTCTGGAAGCTAAACAGTTAATCAGAAATCCTCAGTACTGCAAGGGATCCAGCATGCCTTCACCAGGCCACAGACCCTGCAGTTTCTGGAAAGTAACCAGTTCTTCAGAAATCATCTGTGCTGCAAGGAATCCAGCGTGCCTTCCCCAGGCCACAGACCCTACCGTTTCTGGAACCTAAACAGTTCTTCAGAAATGCTCTGTACTGCAAGGGATCCAGCATCCCTTCACCAGGCCACAGACACCACAGTTTCTGGAACCTAATCAGTTCTTCTCAGAAATCATCTGTACTACAAGGATCCCATGTGGCTTCTCCACCAGATCACAGACCCCGCCATTCTGGAACCTAAATAGTTCTTCAGAAACTCTGTTCTCATAAGGATCCTAGCCTTTACAAGGCCACAGACCCTGCCATTTCTGGAACCTAAACAGTTCTTCCGAAATCCTCTGTACTGGAAGGAATCCAGCGTGCATTCACTAGGCCACAGACCCTGCCATTTCTTGAACCTAAACTGTATTTCAGTAATCCTCTGTACTGCAAGGGATCCAGCATGCCTTCACCTGGTCTTGGACCTCGCAGTTTCTTGAACCTAACCAATTATTCAGAAATCCTCTGCACTGCAAGGGATCCAGCATGCCTTGACCAGGCTTCAGACCCTGCTATTTCTGGAATCTTAACAGTTCTTCAGAAATCCGCTGTTCTGTAAGAGATCCAGCATGCATTCACTAGGCCACAGACCCTGCCATTTCTGGAACCTAAACTGTATTTCAGTAATCCTCTGTACTGCAAGGGATCCAGCATGCCTTCACCTGGCCTTGGACCTCGCAGTTTCTTGAACCTAACCAGTTCTTCAGAAATCCTCTGCACTGCAAGGGATCCAGCATGCCTTGACCAGGCTTCAGACCCTGCTATTTCTGGAATCTTAACAGTTTTTCAGAAATCTTCTGTACTGCAAAGGATCCAGCGTGCCATCACCAGGCCACAGACCCTGTGGTTTCTGGAACGTAAACGGTTCTTCAGAAATCATCTGTACCGCAAGGGATCCAGCGTGCTTTTACCAGGGCATTGACCTCGCAGTGTCTGAAACCTAAACAGTTCTTCCGAAATACCTGTACTGAAAGGATCCTCATTGCATTCTACTAGGCCACAGACCCCTGCCTTTTCTAGAACCGAAGCAGTTCTTCAGAAATCCTCGATATTGCAAGGGATCCAGCATGCCTTCACCAGGCCACAGACCCCGCAGTTTCTGGAACCTAGCCAGTTCTTCAGAAATCATCTGTACTGCAAGGGATCCTGCGTGCCTTTACCAGCTCACAAACCCTGCCATTTCTGGAACCTAAACAGTTCTTCAGAAATCCTCTCACTGCAAGGGATCCAGTGTGCATTCACTAGGCCAGAGACCCTTCCATTTCTGGAACCTAAACAGTTCTTCAGAAATCCTCTCTACTGCAGCGGATCTAGCGTGCATTCACCAGACCACAGACCCTGCAATTTCTGGAACCTAAACAGTTCTTCAGAAATCCTCTGTACTGCAAGGGATCCAGCATGCCTCCACCAGCCCACTGACCCTGCAGTTTCAGGAACCTAACCAGTTTTTCAGAAATCATCTGTACTGCAAGGGATCCAGCATGCCTTCACCAGATCCCAGACTCTGCCGATTCTGGAACATAACAGTTCTTCAGAAATCTTCTGTACTGCAAGGGATCCAGCGTGCCGTTACATGGCCTCAGACCCTGCCATTTCTGGAACCTAAACAGTTCTTCAGAATCCTCTGTACTGCAAGGGGTCCAGCATGCCTTCACCAGGCCATGGACCCCTCCGTTACATGAACCTAACCAGTTCTTCAGAATTTCTCTGTACTGCATGGGATCCAGCATGCCTTGACCAGGCTATAGACCCCGCTATTTCTGGAATATTAATAGTTCTTCAGATATCCTCTGTACTGCAAGGTATCCAGCGTGCCTTGACCAGGCCGTGGACCTCGCCATTTCTGGAACCTAAACAGCTTTTCAGAAATCAGCTGTACCACTTGGGATCCAGCATGCCTTGACCAGGCCACAGACCCTACCGTTTCTGGAACCTAAACAGTTCTTCAGAAATGCCTGTGCTGCTAGTGATCCAGCATGCCCTTCCAGGCCAAGGACCCTGCAGTTTCCGGGACCTAACCAAGTCTTCCGAAATCCTCTGTACTGCAAGCGATCTAGCTTGCCTTGACCAGGCTACAGACATCGCTATTTCTGGAACCTTAGCAGTTCTTCAGAAATCTCCTGTACTACAAGGGATCCAGTATGCCTTGACTGGCCACTCACCCTGTGGTTTCTGGAACCTAAACAGTTGCTCAGAAATCCTCTGTACCGCAAGGGATCCATCGTGCCTTGACTAGACCATGGACCTCACGATTTCTGGAACCTAAACAGCTTATCTGAAATGCTCTATACCATAAGGGATCCAGCGTTCCTTGACCAGGCCACGGACCTTTCAATTTATGGAACCTAAACAGCATTACAGAAATCAGCTGTACCACTAGGGATCCAGAATGCCTTGACCAGGACATGGACCCCTTGATTTCTGGAAGCTAAACAGTTTTTCAGAAATCTTCTGTTCTGCAAAGGATGCAGCATGCCTTCACCATGCCACGGACCCCGCGGTTTCTGGAACCTAAACAGTTCTTCAGAAATCCTCTCTACTGCAGAGGATCTAGCGTGCATTCACCAGACCACAGACCCTGCAATTTCTGGAACCTAAACTGTTCAGAAATCCTCTGTACTGCAAGGGATCCAACGTGCCTTTACATGGCCTCAGTCCCTGCCATTTCTGGAACCTAAACAGTTCTTCAGTAATCCTCCTGTACTGCAAGGGATCCAGCGTGCCTTGACCAGGCCATGGACCTTGCGATTTCTGGAACCTAAACAGCTTTACAGAAATCGGCTGTACCACTTGGGATCCAGCATGCCTTGACCAGGCCACAGACCCTACCGTTTCTGGAACCTAAACAGTTCTTCAGAAATGCTCTGTGCTGCTAGTGATCCAGCATGCCTTCACCAGGCCAAGGACCCTGCAGTTTCTGGGACCTAACCAAGTCTTCAGAAATCCTCTGTACTGCAGGAGATCTAGCTTGCCTTGACCAGGCTACAGACATCGCTATTTGTGGAACCTTAGCCGTTCTTCAGAAATCTCCTGTACTGCAATGGATCCAGTATGCCTTGACTGAGCACTCACCCTGTGGTTTCTGGAACCTAAACAGTTGCTCAGAAATCCTCTGTTCTGGAAGGGATTCAGCGTGCATTCACCAGGCCACAGACGCTGCCATGTCTGGAACCTAAAAAGTTCTTCAGAAATCCTCATTACTGCAAGGGGTCCAGCATGCCTTCACCAGGCCACAGACCCCGCAGTTTTTTGAACCTCAACTGTTCTTCAGAAATCTTCTGTACTGCAAGGGATCCAGCATGCCTCCACCAGGACACAGACCCTGGAGTTTCTGGAACCTAAACAGTTCTTCACTAATCCTCTGTACTGCAAGGGATCCAGCCTGCCTTCACCAGGCTATGGACCCCGCAGTTTCTTTAACCTGACCAGTTCTTCAGAAATCCTCTGTACTGCAAGGCATCCAGCATGCCTTGACCAGGCTACAGACCCCGCTATTTCTGGAACTTTAACAGTTCTTCAGAAATCTGCTGTACTGCAAGGGATCCAGCGTGCCTTGACCTGGCCACGGACCTTTCAATTTATGGAACCTAAACAACATTACAGAAATCAGCTGTATCACTAGGAATCCAGAATGCCTTGACCCGGCCATGGACCCCTTGATTTCTGGAAGCTAACCAGTTTTTCAGAAATCATCTGTTCTGCAAAGGATGCAGTGTGCCTTCTTCATGCCACGGACCCCGCGATTTCTGGAACGTAAACAGTTCTTGAGAAACTCGTTCCACATAAGGATCTAGTGTGTCTTTACCACGGCATGGACCTCGTGGTTTCTGGAACCTAAACAGTTCTTCAGAAATCATCTGTACTGCAAGGGGTCCAACGTGCCTTCTTACGTTCACAGACCCTGCCATTACTGGAACCTAAACAGTTCTTCAGAAATCCTGAGTATTGCAAGGGATCCAACATCCCTTCACCAGGCCACAGACCCCACAGTTTCTGGAACCTAATCAGTTCTTCAGAAATCATCTGTACTGCAAGGGATCCAGCATGCCATCACTAGCTAACAGACCCTGCCGTTTCTGGAACCTAAACAGTTCTTCCGAAAACCTCTGTACTGCAAGAGATCCAGCGTGCCTTCACTGGGCCACAGACCCTGCCATTTCTGGAACCTAAACAGTTCTTCTGAAATCCTCTGTACTGCAAGGGATCCAGCATGCCTTTTCCAGGCCATGGACCCTGCAGTTTCTTGAACCTAACCAGTTCTTCAGAAATCCTCTGCATTGGAAGGGATCCAGCATGCCTTGACCAGGCTACAGACCCCGCTATTTCTGGAATCTTAACAGTTCTTCAGATATCCGCTGAACTGCAAGGGCTCCAGTGTGCCTTGACCTGGCCATGGACCTCGCAATTTCTGGAACCTAAGGAGCTTTTCAGAAATCTTCTGTACCACAATGGATCCATCGTGCTTTGACTAGGCCATGGACCTCGGGATTTCTGGAACCTAAACAGCATTTCAGAAATGCTCTGTACTGCAAAGGATCCAGCATGCCTTCACTGCTGCCACTTGACCCCGTGGTTTCTGAACGCCAACTGTTCTCTCAGAAATCTCTGTTCTACAAGGTATCCAGTGTACCTTGACCAGGCCATGGACCTTGAGGTTTCTGGCACCCAAATAGTTCTTCAGGAAATCATGTGTACTGCAAGAGATCCAGCATGCTTTGGCCAGGCCACAGACCCCGCTATTTCTGAACCCAAACAGTTCTTTCTCAGAAACCGCTGTACTGCAAGGAATCCAGCGTGCTTCTCACAGGCCACAGTCCCTGCCATTTCTGGAACCCAAACAGTTGTTTGAAATCTCTGTACTGCAAGGGATCCAGTGCCTTGAACCCGCCATGGACCTTGCGATTTCTGGAACCTAAGCAGCTTTTCAGAAATCCTCTGTACCACAAGGGATCCAGCGTGCCTTGACCAGGCCATGGACCTCGCAGTTTCTGGAACCTAAGCAGCTTTTCAGAAATCCTGTGAACTGTAAGGGATCCAGCGTGCCTTCACCAGGCCACAGACCCCGCAGTTTCTGGAACCTCACCATTTCTATAGAAATCTGTACTGCAAGGGATCCAGTGTGACTTCACCAGCTCACAGACCCTGCCATTTCTGGAACCTAGACAGTTCTTCAGAAATCCTCTGTACTGCATGGGATCCAGTGTGCATTCACCAGGCCAGAGACCCTTCCATGTCTGGAACCTAAACAGTTGTTTTGAAATCCTTTGTACTGCAAGGGATCCTGTGTGCCTTGGCTAGGCCTCTCACCTTGTGGTTTCTGAAACTGAAACAGTTATTCAGAAATTGGCTGTACTGCAATGGATCCAGCATGCCTTGACCAGGCCACAGACCCTACCATTTCTGGAACCTAAACAGTTCTTCAGAAATGCTCTGTGCTGCTAGGGATCCAGCATGCCTTCACTCAAGCCAAGGACCCCGCAGTTTCTGGAACCTAGCCAGGTCTTCAGAAACCTCCCGACTGCAAGAAATGTAGCTTATGCTGACTAGGCTACAGACATCGCTATTTCTGGAACCTTAGCAGTTCTTCAGAAATCTGCTGTACTGCAAGGGATCCAGTATGCCTTGACTGGCCACTCACCCTGTGGTTTGTGGAACCTAAACAGTTGTTCAGAAATCCTCTGTTCTGCAAGGGATTCAGCGTGCATTCACCAAGCCACAGACGGTGCCATTTCTGGAACCTAAAAAGTTCTTCAGAAATCATCTGTACTGCTAGGGATCCGGCATGCCTTCACCAAGCCACAGACCCCGCAGTTTCTTGAACTTAAACTGTTCTTCAGAAATCCTCTGTACTGGAAGGCATCCAGCATGCCTCCCCCAGGGCACAGACCCTGTAGTTTCTGGAAAGTAACCAGTTCTTCAGAAATTATCTGTACTGCAAGGGATCCAGCGTGTCTTCACCAGATCCCAGACCCTGCCTATTCTGGAACATAAACAGTTGTTCAGAAATCCTCTGTACTGCAAGGGATCCAGCGTGCCTTTACATGGCCTCAGACCCTGCCGTTTCTGGAACTTAAGCAGTTCTTCAGAAATCCTCGATATTGCAAGGGATCCAGCATGCCTTCACCAGGCCACAGACCCCGCAGTTTCTGGAACCTAACCAGTTCTTCAGAAATCATCTGTACTGCAAGGGATCCTGCGTGCCTTCACCATCTCACAGACCCTGCAATTTCTGGAACGTAAACAGTTCTTCAGAAATCCTGTGTACTGCAAGGGATCCAGTGTGCATTCACCAGGCCAGAGACCCTTCCATTTCTGGAACCTAAACAGTTCTTCAGAAATCCTCTGTACTGCAAGGAATCCAGCGTGCATTCACCAGACCACATACCCTGCCATTTCTGGAACCTAAACAGTTCTTCTGAAATCCTCTGTACTGCAAGGGATCCAGCATGCCTTTACATGGCCTCAGACCCTGCCGTTTCTGGAACTTAAGCAGTTCTTCAGAAATCCTCGACATTGCAAGGGATCCAGCATGCCTTCACCAGGCCACAGACCCCGCAGTTTCTGGAACCTAACCAGTTCTTCAGAAATCATCTGTACTGCAAGGGATCCCGCGTGCGTTCACCATCTCACAGACCCTGCAATTTCTGGAACGTAAACAGTTCTTCAGAAATCCTCTGTACTGCAAGGGATCCAGTGTGCATTCACCAGGCTAGAGACCCTTCCATTTCTGGAACCTAAACAGTTCTTCAGAAATCCTCTGTACTGCAAGGAATCCAGCGTGCATTCACCAGACCACATACCCTGCCATTTCTGGAACCTAAACAGTTCTTCTGAAATCCTCTGTACTGCAAGGGATCCAGCATGCCTCCACCAGGCCTCAGACCCTGCAGTTTCTGGAACCTAACCAGTTCTTCAGAAATCCTCTGTACTGCAAAGGATCCAGCGTGCCTTTAAAAGGCCACAGACCATGCCGTTTCTGGAACCCTAACAGTTCTTCAGTAATCCTCTGTACTGCCTGGGATCCAGCATGCCTTGACCAGGCTACAGACCCCGCCATTTCTGGAACCTAAACAGTTGTTTTGAAATCCTGTGTACTGCAAGGGATCCAGTGTGCCTTAGCTAAGCCTCTCACCTTGTGGTTTCTGAAACCTACACAGTTATTCAGAAATCCACTGTACTGCAAGGAATCCAGTGTGCCTTAACCAGGCCATGGACCTCGCGATTTATGGAACCTAAGCAGCTTTTCAGAAATCCTCTGTACCTCAAGGCATCCAGCGTGTCTTGACCAGGCCATGGACCTCACAATTTCTGGAACCTAAATAGCTTTTCAGAATTCCTCTGTACCGTAGATTCAGCGTTTTCACCAGGCCACAGACCCCTAGTTTCTGGAACCTAACCAGTTCTTCAGAAATCATCTGTACTACAATGGATCCAGCGTGCCTTCACCAGCTCACAGACCCTGCCATTTCTGGAACCTAACCTGTTCTTCAGAAATCATCTGTACTGCAAGGGATCCAGCGTGCCTTCACCAGATCCCAGACCCTGCCGATTCTGGAACCTAAACAGTTCTTCAGAAATCCTCTGTACTGCAAAGGATCCAGCATGCCTTTAAAGGGCCACTGACCATGCCGTTTCTGGAACCTTAACAGTTCTTCAGTAATCCTCTGTACTGCTTGGGATCCAGCATGCCTTGACCAGGCTACAGACCCTGCTATTTCTGGAATACTAACAGTTCTTCAGAAATCCGGTGTGCTGCAAGTGATCCAGCGTGCCTGTTCACAGGCCATGGACCCTCACGTATTTCTGGAACCTAAACAGCTTTACAGAAATCGGCTGTACCACTTGGGATCCAGCATGCCTCTGACCAGGCCTTGGATCCCTTGATTTCTGGATCCTAAACAGTTTTTCAGAAATCATCTGTGCTGCAAGGAATCCAGCGTGCCTTCACCAGGCCACAGACCCTACCGGTTTTGGAACCTAAACAGTTCTTCAGAAATCATCTGTACTGCAAGGGATCCAGCGTGCCTTGACCAGGCTACAGACCCCACCGTTTCTGGAACCTAAACAGTTGTTTTGAAATCCTCTGTACTGCATGGGATCCAGTGTGCCTTGGCTAGGCCTCTCACTTTGTGGTTTCTGGAACCTAAACAGTTATTCAGAAATCCACTGTACTGCAAGGGATCCAGTGTGCCTTAACCAGGCCATGGACCTCGCGATTTCTGGAACCTAAGCAGCTTTTCAGAAATCCTCTGTACCGCAAAGGATCCAGCGTGCCTTGACCAGGCCATGGACCTTGCGATTTCTGGAACCTAAATAGCTTTTCAGAAATCCTCTGTACCGCAAGGGATCCAGCGTGCCTTCACCAGGCCACAGACCCCGCAGTTTCTGGAACCTAACCAGTTCTTCAGAAATCCTCTATACTGCATGGGATCCAGTGTGCATTCACCAGGCCAGAGACCCTTCCATTTCTGGAACCTAAACAGTTCTTCAGAAATCCTCTGTACTGCAAGGGATCTAACGTGCATTCACCAGACCACATACCCTGCCATTTCTGGAACCTAAACAGTTCTTCTGAAATCCTCTGTACTGCAAGGTATCCAGCATGCCTCCACCAGGCCACAGACCCTGCAGTTTCTGGAACCTAACCAGTTCTTCAGAAATCATCTGTACTGCAACGGATCCAGCGTGCCTTCACCAGATCCCAAACCCTGCCGCTTCTGGAACATAAACAGTTCTTCAGAAATCCTCTGTACTGCAAAGGATCCAGTGTGCCTTTACAAGGCCGTTTCTGCTGTTTCTGGAACCTTAACAGTTCTTCAGTAATCCTCTGTACTGCATGGAATCCAGCATGCCTTGACCAGGCTACTGACCCCGCTATTTCTGGAATACTAACAGTTCTTCAGAAATCCGCTGTGCTGCAAGTGATCCAGCATGCCTTGACCAGGCCATGGACCTCGTGATTTCTGGAAACTAAACAGCTTTACAGAATGGCTGTACCACTTGGGATCCAGCATGCCTTGACCAGGCCTTGGATCCCTTGATTTCTGGATCCTAAACAGTTCTTCAGAAATCATCTGTGCTGCAAGGAATCCAGCATGCCTTCACCAGGCCACAGACCCTACTGTTTCTGGAACCTAAACAGTTCTTCAGAAATGCTCTGTACTGCAAGGGATCCAGCATGCCTTCACCAGGCCATGGACCCCGCAGTTTCTGCAGCCTCACCAGGTCTTCAGAAATCCTCTGTACTGCAAGGGATCCAGTATGCCTTGACTGTCCACTCACCCTGTGGTTCCTGGATCCTAAAGAGTTGCTCAGAAATCCTCTGTTCTGCAAGGGATTCAGCGTGCATTCACCAGGCCGCAGACGCTGCCATTTCTGGAACCTAAAAAGTTATTCAGAAATCATCTGTACTCCTAGTGATCCAGCATGTCTTCACCAGGCCTCAGACCCTGCCATTTCTGGAACCCAAATAGTTTTTTCAGAAATGGTCTGTTCTGCAAGGAATGCGGCATGCATTCACCAGGCCACTGACCCTGCCATTTCTGGAACCTAAACAGTTCATCAGAAATCCTCATTACTGCAAGGGGTCCAGCATGCCTTAACCAGGCCACAGACCCCACAGTTTCTTGAACCTAAACTGTTCTTCAGAAATCCTCTGTACTGCAAGGGATCCAGCATGCCTCCACCAGGCCACAGACCCTGCAGTTTCTGGAACCTATCTAGTTCTTCAGACATCATCTGTACTGCAAGGGATCCAGCGTGCCTTCACCAGATTACAGACCCCTGCTGATTCTTGAACCCTAACAGTTCTTCTCAGAAATCTCTCTGTACTGCAAGGGATCCAGTGTGCCTTTACAAGGCCACAGACCCTGCCATTTCTGGAACCTAAACAGTTCTTCAGTAATCCTCTGTACTGCAAGGGATCCAGCATGCCTTCACCAGGCTATGGACCCTGCAATTTCTGGAACCTAACCAGTTCTTCAGAAATCCTCTGTACTGCAAGGGATCCAGCATGCCTTGACCAGGCTACAGACCTCACAATTTCTGGAACCTAAGCAGCTTTTCAGAAATGCTTTGTACCGCAAAGGATCCAGCATGCCTTGACCAGGCCACGGACCTTGCAATTTATGGAACCTAAACTGCATTACAGAAATCTGCTGTACCACTAGGGATCCAGCATGCCTTGACCAGGCCATGGACCCCTTGATTTCTGGAAGCTAATCAGTTTTTCAGAAATCTTCTGTACTGCAAAGGATGCAGCGTGCTTTCACCAGGCCACAGACCCCGCGGTTTCTGGAACGTAAACAGTTCTTGAGAAATCCTCTGTATCGCAAGGGATTCAGTGTGTCTTTACCAGGGCATGGACCTCGTGGTTTCTGGAACCTAAACAGTTCTTCAGAAATCATCTGTACTGCAAGGAATCCAGCGTGCCTTCACCAGGCCACAGACCCTACCGTTTCTGGAACCGAAACAGTTATTCTGAAATGTTCTGTCCTGCAAAGGATCCAGCATGCCTTCACCAGGCCAAGGACCCGCAGTTTCTGGAACCTAAACAGTTCTTCAGAAATCATCTGTACTGCAAGGGTCCAACGTGTCTTCATATGGTCACAATCCCTGCCATGTCTGGAACCTAAACAGTTTTTCAGAAATCCTCTGTACTGGAAGGTATCCAGCATGCATTCACCAGGCCACAGACACTGCCATTTCTGGGACCTAAATACTTCTTCAGAAATCCTCGATATTGGAAGGGATCCAGCATCCCTTCACCAGGCCACAGACCCCATAGTTTCTGGAACCTAATCAGTTCTTCAGAAATCATCTGTACTGCAAGGGATCCAGCGTGCCATCACCAGCTAACAGACCCAGCCATTTCTGGAACCTGAGCAATTCTTCAGAAATCCTCTGCACTGGAAGGGATGCAGCATGCCTTGACCAGAAACATAGAAACATAGACTTTGACGGCAGTTAAGGACCGCTAGGCCTATCTAGGCTGCCCATTTCCCTACCTACAGGATAGGCCGCAGATCCTAGTTAACCAACAGCCTTTATCTTCCTGCCCCCCACAAGAATTGCCTTATGTCTGTCCCATGCATTCTTGAATTCTCCCACAGTTTTAGACTCCACAACTTCCTCAGGAAGGCTGTTCCACGCATCCATTGCCTCTCTGTGAAATAATACTTCCTCACATTGCCCCTGAACCGCCCCTCCTTCTATCTTTAAATTGTGTCCCCTTTGTCTTGCAAGTCTCTTTTTCTGAAAGATGCACTTCTTGACTTTGTTGATTCCCTGAGGCCTGTTTCTAATGTCTCTCCCTTCTTTCCTCAAGGGTAGTATATAAGCTTCCTTTGTCTCTCCTCATACGGCTTCTTGCAGACCCTGCACTCATTTTAGTTGCCCTCCTGGATTTCTATCCTGTTCTATGTACTTGGAGATGGGGTCTCCAGAACTGACACAGTATTCAGATGGGGTCTCACCAACTGTCTGTACAGGGGATAACAATCCCTGTTTTCTGCTGCTGATGCTCTCCTATACATACCAGTATACACGCTGGTCCTCCCTACTGCCTTTCTCACATTGCTTGCTAACCTTAAGGTCATCTGATATGATTACCCCCAGGTCCCTTTCCTGTTTTTTGTTGTTACTACCTCCCACCCATTGTGTACTCTTCCCTGGTTCTTGTTTCCAGGTGCATTATTTTGCACTTTTTGCATTGAATCCTAGCTGCTATATGTCTGACCATTCCTCCAACCTTGCCAAGTCCCTTTTCATCCTTTTCCACTACCTCCTTATGTATCAACCCTGTTGCAGATCTTTGTCATCTGCAAAAGGCATACTTTTCCTTCCAGTCCTCTGCAATGTCACTGATGAAGACTTATTATGCGGGCTGGACCCAATACTGAACTCCTGCGTACCCCACTAGTAACCGCTTTTCTCCAGAGTGGACTCACTTTAATTACCTTCTGTGTCCTGTTGTCCAGCCACTGTTTTATTTCCAGGCTACCACCCTGGGACCCACTCCCAGGCTGGTTAATTTGACTATCAGTCTTTTGTGGGACTGTGTCAAATGCCTTACAATCTAGGTAGGCCATGTCCACAGCCCCCTCCCTGATCTACTACTTGGTCACCCAGTCAAAGAAATCTATTAGATCTGCCTGACATGACCTTCCGCTGTGAACCCATGCTGCCTTGATCCTGTGTTCGCTGACCTCTAGGTACTAACTATTCTTTCCTTCAGAAGTGACTCATCACTTCCCTCACCACAGAGGTCTGACTGACAGTTCTGTAGTTTCCTGCCTCTGTCTTGGTCCCACTTTTGTGAAGGGGAATCACATCTGCCTTCTCCAGTCCTCGGGTACCACACCATCCTCCCATGATTTATTAAAAAGAGTAGTCAGTGGTTTCACTAGTTCCTTCCTTAATTCTTTTAGAATTCTGGGGTGAATTCCATCAGGACCCATTGCTTTGTCCACCTTCTCAGTTTTAGGAGTTCTGCAGAACCCTTTCTTCTGTGAAACTACTGGGATTGACCCCTATCAAGAGTGTTTCTGTTAATTGGATTAGGCACTTCCCCTCCTTCTTTGTGAATACTGAGCAGAAATATTCATTCAGTACTCCTGCTTTTTCACTGTCCCCCTGCTGCCCACCGACTGCTTCATTCTATTCAGCCTCACTATCCTCCTTTGTCTTTCTACGCTGATGTACCTATAAAAGGTTTTATCCTCTTAACTGAGTTGGCTATCTTTCGCCAGTTTGTGCCTTGTTGCTATTCTGACTCCCTCCCTGCTTCTTTTTCTGCCTTAATTGGTACAGCTGTCTGTCCTGCTCCTTCTGTGTTTCCTTATACTTCGGAATGCTATCTTTTCTTCCTGACTTTCACAGCCACCTCTCTTGGAGAACCATAGTGGCTTTTTTTCTCGCTTTGATTTGTTTATTTGCTTCATACAGGTTTGTTGATCTGTGATGGCAGTTTTGATAATTCTCATTGTTGCCCACACCTCCTTCTAGCCTGTTTGCTAGTGCTTTCTGAGGCACTCTCCTATCTTGCTGCAAAGTCAGCCCTCCTAAAGTCCAGTACCTCACTTTGTATGGCTTGACTTCTGTAACTGAGTTTAACGTGAACCACACTGTTTGATGGTCACTTGTCCCCAGATGGCAACCTACTTCTAGATCTGAGATCCTTTCACTGCCCCTGTTTGAGAGTACGAGGTCTAAGGTTGCTCCTCTCACGAGTGGGTTCTGAAACTAGCTGTCTAATGCTCGCCACCTGTAGTGATCGCCAAGAATGGCCCCTGCTCTGGATGTGGCTGCAGCAAATGTGCTCCAGTTAACATCTGGCATATTCAGGTCTCCCATCAACAGTATCTCCCTTTCTCTGCTATTCTAAGAATTCCTTCCATCATATCCTCTTGTCCATTCCTTCCTGACATGGGGGGTCTGTACACAACCCCTGTGTGATTGTGGTGCTCTTTCCAGTCTCCAAGGTGACCCACAGTGCCTCCTCCTCCCTGTTTACTCTTTGTTCAGTTGCTTTTATCCTTCCTTTACATAGAGAGCTACTCCTCCCCCTCTTCTCCCTGCCTGTCTCTCCTGTAGGATATGTACCCTGGTATGTTAACATCCCAGTCATGGTTCTCGTGTACCATGTTTCTGTGACCATGCTACATATCCAGGCATCCTCTTCCATTAAGGCCACCAGCTCAGGGAGCTTTGTTGCCCAGACTACGGGTATTGGTACTCATTACCTCCATTTCCTGATGGCCTTACCCCTTTTGCCCCATCCCTGTCCTTGTTGCCTTTTGTCACTTCTCTCCATTTACCCCTGCCTTCTCCTATCAACACCTCCATGTTGGTGTTTGCCGCACTTACTACTGTGATTTTTTTTGGGGGGGCTAGGATTTTTCTGCTCCTTTCCAGTGCCTCCCCCCTTGGCTAGTTTAAAGCTTGCCATTGAAGCATTTAAACCTATCACCTAGGATCCTGGTTCCCCTCCTGGACAGATGCAGCCCATCATGCCAGTATAGGCTTGGATCACCCAGGTGGACCCCAGTCCCCCAATGAAGCCAATCCCTGAGCTCCACACCAGTTTTCAACCACTGATTGAATCCCATAGTACGGAACACACTTAGCCTCCTATGCCATAGATGGTAGCACCTCCGGGAGAAGGTTACGTGTATGCTACTTGACCTCAAGGCCCCTCCCAATCTCCACAAACCTTCCTGCACTTTCTAATCCCTTTCTTAGTTTTAGTCATTTGTCCCTAGGTGGACAATGGCATCCAGTCCTCCCCCCCTGCAGTAGCTGCTCCTGCAATCCTGAGGATTGGCTGCCCTGTCCCTCCAAGCCATGGCGCTCGGCAGCCCATCCTCCCTCCTCCTTGCCCAGTTCTACCTTCCTAACAATGAGTCCACCACCAGGAGTTGTTTCTTCCCCTGCAGGGTCCCCTGCCACCCTCCTGTGGGTCTCCTTGTGGAGGTTCCAGCATCCTCCTTGGTCTCCACTGTAGTGCCCACAGAGGAACCACACTTCGCCAGAATGGCATAGGATTGTGAGAGGTAAAACTGAGGGATGTGCTCTCTGTTCCACCACCTCACCCTCCCTGAGCCCACTGTGGTACAACCGCCCACATTTCTTCGCAATCTCTGGAGGCAACGGCAGTGACACTGGTGGTCCCGATGGAAGAGGAGGTCCCACAAATCCTGCCTAATCCAGCCTGGAGATGAGCAACCTCCTCTCCTTAGCTTCAGAGAGGTGCCCGCAGATGGGACAACACCGCATCCTCCAGAATATCTCCGGAAGACTGTGCTCCGCAGCCACTGCACTGCACCACTCTAATCATGTCTTATATTTCACACCCTTAACTGTTTGCAATCCTTACTCTTTCATCTGTTTTTCTCTCTCTCTCTCCTTACTTCTGCCTGTGTGCCCTCTTAAGCTCCTGATTGTCCTGTTCTGAGACAAGAATATTCTATATTTCATCTGTAGACCACTTTACTTGTTCAGAGGCAGACCTCCAGCAGCTAGAGGGGCTGAGAGCTACTCTTGCCCCTTCTAGGATGGTGGGTCCTTGTGGTTCTTGTGATCACTCACTTCTGCCCCAAACAGGAAGTTCCTGTTGTCAGTCAAATCCTGTGCCTATAAAAATAGAACTAGCTTTGGGTGGGGTGGAGGGAGGAAGGAGGGCAATATAGTCCCAGTAGAGAAGTCAGTCACACAGCAGTCCTTTCTCCTGAGTCTTCTGCCAAGCTATTAGCAGAATCTTCTAAGGCAGTCTTTAAATGTAGCTTCCTTCTAGCTAAGCCACTCCCTACTTACCAGATCTTTCTACAGGTAATTTAAACCTCGACAGCAGTTAGTCCTTCAGTCACCTGATTTACATCTAGATGACTTTCAGTTACCCATTCAGTTCAGTTAACCCAACACACACTTTTTTGTTTTTGTTTTGTATGTTAGTTTTTTACCCTAAATTAAAGGTCCAAATACAAAAGTTCTACTTTAGTCCCAGCAGAAGTTCAGTTGCAGTGTCCTTTCTCTTGGTGTCTTCTGCCAGCTATTCCAGGTTGCTAGACCCCTTATTTCTGGAATCTTAACAGTTCTTCAGAACCGCTTGACTGCAAGGGATCCAGCTGCCTTGACTCTGGCCATGGACCTCAAGTGATTTCTGGAACCTAAGCAGCTTTTCAGAAACCTCTGTACCACAGTGGATCCATCGTGTTTTGACTAGGCCATGGACCTCGTGATTTTGGAACCTAAACAGCTTTTCAGAAATGCTTGTACTGCAGTGGATCCATGCTTCACCAGGCCAATGGACCCTGGTTTCTGGAACGTCAGCTGTTCTTCAGAAATCTCTGTTCTACAAGGGATCCAGTGTACCTTGACCAGGCTATGGACCTTGAGGCTTCTGGAACCCCAAACAGTTGTTCAGAAATTCACTGTACAGCAGATAGATCCAGCATGCCTGGCCAGGCCACAGACCTCGCATTTCTGGAACCTAAAACAGTTCTTCAGGAATCCGCTTGTACTGCAAGGAATCCAGCGTGCCTCACTCAAGCCACAGACCCTGCCATTTCCTGGAACCTAAACAGTTCTTCAGAAATGCTCTGTACTGCAAGGATCCAGCAGCATTCACTGCTGCCACAGACCCCTGCCTTTTCCGGGACCTAAACAGTTCTTCAGAAATCCTCTGTACTGCAAGGATCCAGTGTGCCTTGACCAGGCTAAGCAGGACCCCGCCATTTCCTGGAACCTAAACAGTTGTGAAATTCTTGTACTGCAAGGATCCAGTGTGCCTTGGCTAGGCCTCCCCACCCCATGTATCTCTGGATCCCAAGCAGCTTTTCAGAAATCCCTCTGTGCCGCAAAGTGATCCAGTGTGCCTTGACCAGGCCATGGACCTCGATATTTCTGGAACCTAAACAGCTTTTGAAATTCTCTGTACTGACATGCGATCCAGCAGTGCCCTTCACGTGACCCATGGACCTCGCGAATTTCTAGAACCCAAATAGTTTCAGGAATCTGCTGTACTACACTAGGGATCCAGCTTGCCTTGACTAGGACATGGGCGCCTCGATTTCTGGATCCTAAACAGTTTTTTAGAAATCTTCTGTACTGCAAAGGATCCAACATGCCATCACCAGGCCACAGACCCTGCGGTTTCTGGAATGTAAACAGTTGTTCAGAAATCTTCTTTACCGCAAGGGATCCAGCATGCCTTTTCCAGGGCATGGACCTCGCGGTGTCTGGAACCTAAACAGTTCTTCCGAAATCATCTGTACTGGAAGGGATCCAACGTGCATTCACTAGGCCACAGACCCTGCCATTTCTGGAACCAAAGCAGTTCTTCAGAAATCCTCGATATTGCATGGGATCCAGCATGCCTTCACCAGGCCACAGACCCTGCAGTTTCTGGAACCTAACCAGATCTTCAGAAATCATCTGTACTGCAAGGGATCCAGCATGCCTTCACCAGCTCACAGACCCTGCCATTTCTGGAACCTAAACAGTTCTTCAGAAGTCCTCTGTACTGCATGGGATCCAGTGTGCATTCACCATGCCAGAGACCCTTCCATTTCTGGAACCTAAACAGTTCTTCAGAAATCCTCTGTACTGCAAGGGATCCAGCGTGCCTTCACCAGGCCATGGACCCCGAGGTTTCTTGAAGCTAACCAGTTCTTCAGCAATCCTCTGTACTGTAAGGGATCCAGCGTTCCCTCACCAGGACATTGACCTCGCGGTTTCTGGAACCTCAGCTGTTCTTCAGAAATCCTCTGTACTGCAAGGGATCCAGCATGTATTCACCAGGCCACAGACCCTGCCAATTCTGGAACCTCAGCAGTTCTTCAGAAATCCTCTGTACTGCAAGGGATCCAGCATGCCTTGACCAGGCCATGGGCCCAGCACTTTTTGGAACCTAACCAGTTCTTCAGAAATCATCTGTACTGCTAGGGATTCAGTGTGCCTTTGCCAGGGCATTGACCTCGTGGTTTCTGGAACCTAAACTGTTCTTCAGAAATTCTCTGTACTGCAAGGGATCCAGCGTGCATTCAGCAGGCCACAGACCTTGCCATTTCTGGAACGTAAACATTTCTTCAGAAATTCTCTGTACTGCAGGGGATCCAGCGTGCCTTCACCATGCCATGGACCCCGCGGTTTCTGGAACCATAACAGTTCTTCAGAAATCATCTGTACTGCAACGGATCCACCATGCCTTCACCAGGCCATGGACCCCGTAGTTTCTGGAACCTATCCATTTTTTCAGAAATCCTCTGTATTGCAAGGGATCCAGCATGCCTTGATGAGACCACAGACCCCGCCATTTCTGGAAACTAAACAGTTCCACAGAAATACTCTCTACTGCAAGGGATCGAGTATGCTTTCACCAGGCCTCGGACCCCGCAGTTTCTGGAACCTTACCAGTTCTTCAGAAATCCTCTTTACTGCAAGAGATCCAGCATGCCTTGACCAGGCCTCGGACTCCACCATTTCTGGAACCTAGCCAATTCTTCAGAAATCCTCTGTACTGCAAGGGATCCAGCGTGCCTTCACCAGGACATGGACCCCATGGTTTCTGGAACCCAAACAGTTCTTCAGAAATCCGCTGTACTGCAAGGTATCCAGCATGTCTTGACCAGTCCACGGGCCCCGTGATTTCTGGAACCTAGCCAATTCTTCAGAAATCCGCTGTACTGCAAGTTGTCCAGCGTGCCTTCACCAGGACACAGACCCCATGGTTTCTGGAACCTAAACAGTTCTTCAGAAATCCACTGTACTGCAAGGGATCCAGTGTGCCTCGCCCAGACCATGGGCCCTTTGGTTTATGGCACCTAAACAGTTTTCCAGAAATCCTCTGTACTGCAAGAGATCCAGTGTGCCTTGACCACACCATGGACCTTGAGGTTTCTGGAACCTAAACAGTTCCTTTGAAATCCTCTGTGCTGCAAGGGATCCAGCATGCCTTTACCAGGGCATGGACCTCGGGGTTTTGGAGCCTAAACTGTTCTTCAGAAATCAACTGTACTGCAAGGGATCCAGCGTGAGTTCACCAGGCCAAAGACCCTGCCATTTCTGGAACCTAAACAGTTCTTCAGAAGTCCTCTGTCCTGCTAGGGATCCTGCGTGCCTTCACCAGACCATACACTCCGCAGTTTCTGGAACCTAAATAGCTTTTCCGAAGTCCTCTGTACCGCAAGGGATCCAGCGTGCCTTGTGCAGGCCACGGATCGTGCAAATTCGGGAACCTAAACAGCATTTCAGAAATTGGCTGTACCAGTAGGGATCCAGCGTCCCTTGACCAGGTCATGGACCCCTCGATTTCTCGAACCTAAACAGTTTTTCAGAAATTCTCTCTAGTGCAAGGCATCCAGCATGTCTTGACCAGGCCAAGCTCCCTTCGATATCTGGAACCTAAACTGTTTTCCAGATATCCTCTGTTCCTCAAGGGATCCAGCGTTCCTTGACCAGGCCATGGAGCCCTCAATTTCTGAAACCTAAACAGCTTTTCCGAAATCTGCTGTACCACACAGGTTCCAGCATGCCTTCACCAGGCCAAAGACCCTGCCATTTCTGGAACCTAAACAGTTCTTCAGAAGTCTTCTGTACTGCTAGGGATCCAGTGTACCTTGACCAGGCTACGGACCTCGAGGTTTCTGGAACCTAAACAGTTCCTTTGAAATCCTCTGTACTGCAAGGGATCCCACGTGCCTTTACCAGGGAATTGACCTCGCGGGTTCTGGAACCTAAACAGTTCTTCAGAAATCCTCTGTACTGCAGGGGATCTAGCGTGCCTTCACCAGGACACAGACCCTGCTGTTGTTGGAACCTAAAGAATTCTTCAGAAATCCTCTGTACTGCAAAGGATCCAGTATGCCTTCACCAGGCCACAGACCCCGGGGTTTCGGGAACGTAAACAGTTCTTCAGAAATCTTCTGTACTGCATGGGATCCAGTGTACCTTGACTAGGCAATGGACTTCGAGGTTTCTGGAACCTAAACAGTTCTTCAGAAATCATCTGTTCTGCAAGGGATCCAGCGTGCCTTCACCAGCACACAGACCCTGTTGTTGTTGGAACCTAAAGAGTTCTTCAGAAATCCTCTGTACTGCAAGGGATCCAGCATGCATTCACTAGGCTTCAGACCCTGCCATTTCTGGAACCTAAACAGTTCTTCAGAAATTGTCTGTACTGCAAGGGATCCAGCATGACATCACCAGGCCTTGGACCCCGCAGTTTCTGGAACCTAACCAGTTATTCAGAAATCCTCTGTACTGCAAGGGATCCAGCGTCCCTTCACCAGGCCACAGACCCTGCCATTTCTGGAACCTAAACAGTTCTTCAGAAATGCTTTATACTGCAAGGGATACAGAATGCCTTCACCAGGCCACGGACCTCATGGTTTCTGGAACCTAAACAGTTCTTCAGAAATCCGCTGTACTGCAAGGGATCCAGTGTGCCTTGACCAGGCCACAGACCCCATGGTTTCTGGAACTTAAACAGTTCTTCAGAAATCCTCTGTACCGCACGGGATCCAGCTTACCTTTACCAGGGCACGGACTCTTCAATTTCTGGAACCTAAACTGCTTTACAGATATCCTGTCTACCGCACGGGTTCCAGCATGCCTTCACAAGGCCACGGACCACGGGATTTCTGGAACCTAAACAGATCTTCAGAAATCCTCTGTACTGCAAGGGATCCAGCATGCCTTCACCAGGCCACGGACACCGCGGCTTCTGGAATGTATACAGTTCTTCACAAATCTGTACTGCAAGGTATCCAGTTTGCCTTGACCAGGCCAGGAACCTCGTGGTTTCTGGAACCTGAACAGTTCCTCTGAAATCCGCTGTACTGCATGGCATCCAGCATGCCTTCACCAGGCCCCAGACCCCACCATTTCTGGAACCTAGACTGTTCTTCGGAAATCCTCTGTGCTGCAAGGGATACAGCGTGCCTTCAGGCCATGGATCTCGTGGTTTCTGGAGCCTAAACAGTTCCTCAGAAATCATCTGTACTGCTAGGGATCCAGCGTGCATTCACCAGGCCACAGACTGCGCAGTTTCTGGAACATAAACAGTTCTTCAGAAATCTTCTGTACTGCATGGGATCCAGCATGCCTTCAGCATGCCATGGACCTCGTGGTTCCTGGAGCCTAAACAGTTCTTCAGATATCCTCTGTACATAAGGGATTCAGCATGTCTTCACCAGGCTACAGACCCTGCCGTTTCTGGAACCTAAACATTTCTTCAGAAATCCTGTCTACTGCTAGAGATCCAGCATGCCTTCACCAGGCCTTGGACCACGCAGTTTCTGGAACCTAACCAGTTCTTCAGTAATCCTCTGTACTGCAAGGGATCCAGCGTGCGTTCACCAGGCCACAGACCCTTCCATTTCTGTAACCTACCAGTTCTTCGGAAATACTCTGTACTGCAAGGGATCCATCATGCCTTCACCTGGCCATAGACCCTGCAGTTTCTCAAAGCTAACCAGTTCTTCAGAAATTCTCTGTACTGCAATGGATCCAGCGTGCCTTGGCCAGGCTACAGACCCCGCCATTTCTGGAACCTAAACAGTTATTCAGAAATCCTCTGTAGTGTAAGAGATCCAGTGTGCCTTTACCAGGACATTGACCTTGCGGTTTCTGGAACCTAGAGAGTTCTTCAGAAATCATGTGTACTGCAAGGGATCCAGCCTGCCTTCACCATGCCACAGACACTGCCGTTTCTGGACCCTAAACTGTTCTTCAGAAATCCTCTGTACTGCAAGGGATCCAGCATGCATTCAACAGGCCACAGACCCTGCCAGTTCTGGAACCTCAGCAGTTCTTCAGAAATCCTCTGTACTGCAAGGGATCCAGCATGCCTTGACCAGGCCATGGACCCAGCACTTTTTCGAACCTAACCAGTTCTTTAGAAATCATCTGTAGTGCAAGGGATCCAGTGTGCTTTTACCAGGGCATTGACCTTGCAGTTTCTGGAACCTAAACAGTTCTTCAGAAATCATCTGTACTGCAAGGGATCCAGCATGCCTTCACCAGGCCACAGACCCTTCCATTTCCGTAACTTACCAGTTCTTCAGAAATCCTCTGTACTGCAAGGGATCCAGCGTACTTTTACCAGGGAATTGACCTTGTGGTTTCTGGTACCTAAACAGTTCTTCAGAAATCATCTGTACTGCAAGGGATCCAGTGTGCCTTCACCAGGCCATGGACCTCGAGGTTTCTGGAACCTAAACATTTCCTTTGAAATACTCTGTGCTGCAAGGGATCCAGTGTGCCTTCACCAGCTCACAGACCCTGCTGTTGTTGGAACCTAAAAAGTTCTTCAGGAATCCTCTGTACTGCAAGGGATCCTGTGTACCTTGACCAGGCCACAGACACCACCATTTCTGGAACCTAGACAGTTCTTTGGAAATCCTCTGTGCTGCAAGGGATCCAGCGTGCCTTCACAAGGCCACAGTCCCTGCCGTTTCTGGAACCTAAACAGTTCTTCAGAAATCCTGTCTACTGCCTGAGATCCAGCATGCCATCACCAGGCTTTGGACCACGCAGTTTCTGGAACCTAACCAGTTCTTCAGAAATCTGCTGTACTGCAAGGGATCCAGTGTGCCTTGACCAGGCCACTCACCCTGTGGTTTCTGGAACCTAAACAGTTATTCAGAAATTGGCTGTACCGCAAGGGATTCAGCGTGACTTGACCAGACCATGGACCCCTCGATTTCTGGAACCTACACAGTTTTCCAGAAATCCTCTGTACTGCAAGGGATCCAGCGTGCCTTCAACAGGCCACAGACCCTGCCATTTCTGGAACCTAAACAGTTCTTCAGAAATGCTGTGTACTTCAAGGGATCCTGCGTGCTTTCATCAGGCCACGGACCCCTCAATTTCTGGAACCTAACCAGTTCTTCAGAAATCCTCTGTACTGCAAGGGATCCAGCGTGCCTTGACCAGGCCTCAGACCCCACCATTTCTGGAACCTAAACAGTTCTTTAGAAATACCTATGTACTACAAGGGATCCAGCGTGCCTTCACCAGGCCACAGATCGCGCAGTTTCTGGAACCTAAACAGTTCTTCAAAAATCCTCTGTGCTGCAAGGGATACAGCGTGCCTTCACCAGGCCATGGACCTCGTGGTTCCTAGAGCCTAAACAGTTCTTCAGAAATCCTCTGTACATAAGGGATCCAGCATGCCTTCACCATGCCACAGACCCTTCCATTTCCGTAACCTAAGCAGTTCTTCAGAAATCCTCTGTACTGCAAGGGATCCATCATGCCTTCACCTGGCCATGGACTCCGCAGTTTCTCGAAGCTAACCGGTTCTTCAGAAATCCTCTGTACTGCAATGGATCCAGCGTGCCTTGACCAGGCTACAGACCCCGCCATTTTTGGAACCTAAACAGTTTTTCAGAAATTCGCTGTACTGCAAGGGATCCATCATGCCTTCACGTGGCTATGGACCCCGCAGTTTCTGGAACCTAACTAGTTCTTCAGAAATCCGCTGTACTGCAAGGGATCCAGTGTGCCTTGACCAGGCCACTCCCCCTGTGGTTTCTGGAACCTAAACATTTATTCAGAAATCCGCTGTACTGCAAGGGATCCAGCATGCCTTGAGTAGGCCATGGCCCTTGTGATTTCTGGAACCTAAACCGTGTTTTAGAAATCCTCTATCGCAACGGATCCAGCGTGCCTTGATCAGTCCACGGACCGTGCAATTTCTGGAACCTAAACAGCTGTTCAGAAATTAGCTATACCACTAAGGATCCAGCGTGCCTTGACCAGACCATGGACCCCTCGATTTCTGGAACTTAACAGTTTTCCAGAAATCCTCTGTACTGCAAGGGATCCAGCGTGCGTTCACCAGGCCACAGAACCTGCCATTTCTGGAACCTAAACAGTTCTTGAGAAATCCGCTGTTCTGCAAGGGATCCAGTGTGCCTTGACCAGGCCACTCACCCTGTGGTTTCTGGAACCTAACCAGTTCTTCAGAGATCCTCTGTACTGCAATGGATCCAGCGTGCCTTGACCAGGCTACGGAAGCTAAACAGTTCTTGAGAAATCCGCTGTTCTGCAAGGGATCCAGTGTGCCTTGACCAGGCTACTCACCCTGTGGTTTCTGGAACCTAAACAGTTTTTCAGAAATACGATGTACTGCAAGGGATCCAGCGTGCCTTAACCAGGCCATGGACCTCATGATTTATGGAACCTAAACAGCTTTTCAGAAATCCTCTGTACCGCAAGGGATCCAGCATGCCTTGACCAGGCCACGGACCGCGCAATTTCTGGAACCTAAACAGCTTTTCAGAAATCGTCTGTTCCACTAGGGATCCAGCGTGCCTTGACCAGACCATGGAGCCCTCGATTTCTGGAACCAAACAGTTTTCAGAAATCTTTCTACTGCAGTGCATCCAGCTTATCATGACCAGGCCAAGCTCCTCGAAATCTGGAACCATAACAGTTTTCCAGAAATCCTGTGTTCCTCAAGGGATACAGCGTTCCTTGACCAGGCCATGGACCCCTCAATTTCTGGAACCTAAACAGCTTTTCAGAAATCCCCTGTACCACACGGGGTCCAGCATGCCTTCACCAGGCCACGGATCCTGTGGTTTATGACACGTAAACAGTTCTTCAGAAATGTTCTGTACTGCAAGGGATCCAGTGTACCTTGACCAGGCCACTGACCTCAAGGTTTCTGGAATCTACACAGTTCCTCTGATATCCTTCGTACTGCAAGGGAACCAGCAAGCCTTTACCAGGGCATTGATCTCGCAGTTTCTGGAACCTAAACAGTTCTTCAGAAATCATCTGTACGGCAAGGGACCCAGTGTGCCTTCACAAGGTCACAGACCCTGCTGTTTCTGGAACCTAAACTGTTCTTCAGAAATCCTCTGTACTGCAAGGGATTCAGCGTGCATTCACCAGGCCACAGACCCTGCCAATTCTGGATCCTAAACAATTCTTCAGAAATCCTCTGTACTGTGAGGGATCCAGCATGCCTTAATCAGGCCACGGACCCAGCAGTTTCTGGAACCCAACCAGTTCTTCAGAAATCCTCTGTATTGCAAGGGATCCAGCGTGCCTTGAACAGGTCACAGAGCCCACCTTTTCTGGAACCTAAACAGCTTTAAAGAAATTGGCAGTTCCTCTGAAATCGTTCGTACTGCAAGGGAACCAGCATGCCTTTACCACGGCATTGATCTTGCAGTTTCTGGAACCAAAACAGTACTTCAGAAATATGCAATACTGCAAGGGATCCAGTGTGCCTTCACCAGGCCAAGGACCCCGCAGTTTCTGGAACCTAACCAGTTCTTCAGAAATCCTCTGTACTGCAAGGGATCCAGCGTGCCTTGTCAAGGCCACAGATCCCACCATTTCCGTAACCTAAACAGTACTTCAGAAATATGCAATACTGCAAGGGATCCAGTGTGCCTTCAACAGGCCACAGACCCTGCCATTTCTGGAACCTAACCAGTTCTTCAGAAATCCTCTCTACTGCAAGGGATCTAGCGTGCCTTGACCAGGCCTCAGACCCCACCATTTCTGGAACCTTACCAGTTCTTCAGAAATCCTCTGTACTGCAAGGGATCCAGCATGCCTTGACCAGGCCTCAGACCCCACCATTTCTGGAACCTAAACAGTTCTTCTGAAATCCTCTGTACTGCAAGGGATCCAGCGTGCCTTCACTAGGCCATTGACCTCGCAGTTTCTGGAACCTAAACAGTTTTCCAGAAATCCTCTGTACTGCAAGGGATCCAGCGTGCCTTCAACAGGCCACAGACCCTGCCATTTCTGGAACCTAAACAGTTCTTCAGAAATGCTTTGTACTGCAAGGGATCCAGCGTGCTGTCACCAGGCCACAGACCCTGCCATTTCTGGAACCTAAACTGTTCTTCAGGAATCCTCTGTACTGCAAGGCATTCAGCGTGCATTCACCAGGCCACAGACTCTGCCAATTCTGGAACCTAAGCAGTTCTTCAGAAATCCTCTGTACTGCAAGTGATCCAGCAGTTTCTGAACCTAACCAGTTCTTCAGAAGTTCTGTGTACTGCAGGGGATCCAGCGTGCCTTGACCTGGCTACAGACCCCACTATTTCTGGAACCTAAACAGCTTTACAGAAATTGGCTGTACCACTAGGGATCCAGCGTGCCTTCACCAGGCCTCAGACCTCATCATTTCTGTAACCTAAACAGTTCTTCAGAAATCATCTGTAGTGTAATGGATCCAGGGTGCGTTCACCAGGCAACAGACCCTGCCATTTCTGGAACCTAAACAGTTATTCAGAAATCCTCTTTACTGCAAGAGATCCAGCGTGCCTTGACCAGGCCTCAGACCCCACCATTTCTGGAACCTAAACAGTTATTCAGAAATCCTCTGTACTGCAAGGGATCCAGCGTGCCTTCACCAGGAGATGTACCCCACGGTTTCTGGAACCCAAACAGTTCTTCAGAAATCCGCTGTACTGCAAGGTATCCAGCAGGCCTTGACCAGTCCACGGCCCCTGTGATTTCTGGAACGTAGCCAGTTCTTCAGAAATCCACTGTACTGCAAGGGATGCAGTGTGCCTTCTCCAGGACATAGACTCCATGGTTTCTGGATCCTAAACTGTTCTTCAGAAATCCACTGTCCTGCAAGGGATCCAGTGTGCCGCAACCAGACCATGGGCCCTTTGGTTTCTGGCACCTAAACAGTTTTCCAGAAATCCTCTGTACTGCTAGGGACCCAGTGTCCCTTGACCAGGCCACAGACCCTTCAATTTCTGGAACCTAAACAGTTTTTCAGAAATACTCTCTACCACACAGGATCCAGCGTGCCTTGACCTGGCCACTGACCCCTCAATATCTGGAATCTAAACAGCTTTATAGATATCCTCTCTACTGCACGGATTCCAGCATTCCTTCACAAGGCCACGGACCATGGGATTTCTGGAACCTTAACAGTTCTTCAGAATTCCTCTGTACTGCAAGGGATCCAGCGTTCCTTCACCAGGCCATGGACCCCACGGCTTCTGGAATGTAAACAGTTCTTCAGAAATCTTTTGTACTGCAAGGGATCCAGTGTGCCTTGACCAGGACATGAACCTCGAGGTTTCTGGAACCTAAACAGTTCCTTTGAAATCCTCTGTGCTGCAAGGGATAAAGCATACCTTTACCAGGGCATGGACCTCGCAGCTTTGGAGCCTAAACAGTTCTTCAGAAATCAACTGTACGGCTCGGGATCCAGCGTGCCTTCTCCAGGCCGCAGACCTCGCCATTTCTGGAACCTAAATAGTTCTTCAGAAATCCTCTGTACTGCAAGTGATCCAGCGTGCCTTGACCAGGCCACGGACCTCGTGATTTCTGGAACCTAAACAGCTTTTCAGAAATTGGCTGTACAAGTAGGGATCCAGCGTCCCTTGACCAGGTCATAGACCCCTCGATTTCTCAAACCTAACAGTTTTTCAGAAATCCTCTCTAGTGCAAGGCATCCAGCATGTCTTGACCAGGCCAAGTCCCGTTCGATATCTGGAACCTAAACAGTTTTCCAGATATCCTCTGTTCCTCATGAGATCCAGCATTCCTTGACCAGGCCATGGACCCCTCAATTTCTGATACATAAACAGCTTTTCAGAAATCCGCTATACCACACGGGTTCCAGCATGCCTTCACCATGCCACGGATCCTGCGGTTTCTGACACGTAAACAGTTTTTCGGAAATCTTCTGTACTGCTAGGGTTCCAGTGTACCTTGACCAGGCCATGGACCTCGAGGTTTCTGGAACCTAAACAGTTCCTTTGAAATACTCTGTACTGCAAGGGATGCAGCGTGCCTTTACCAGGGAATTGACCTCGCTGTTTCTGCAACCTAAACAGTTCTTCAGAAATCATCTGTACTGCAAGGGATCCAGCGTTCCTTCACCAGGCCACAGACCCTGCCATTTCTGAAACCTAAACTGTTCTTCAGAAATCCTCTGTACTGCAAGGGATCTAGCGTTCCTTCACCAGGACTCAGACCCTGCCAATTCTGGAACCTAAGCAGTTCTTCAGAAATCTTCTGTACTGCAAGGGATCCAGCATGCCTTGACCAGGCCATGGACACAGCAGTTTCTGGAACCTAACCAGTTCCTCAGAAATCCTCTGTACTGCATGGGATCCAGCATGCCTTCAACCAGGCCACAGACCCTACCATTTCTGGAACCTAAACAGTTTGTCAGTAATGCTCTGTAGTGCAAGGGGTCCATCATGCCTTCACCAGGCCATGAACCCCGCTGCTTCTGGAACGTAAATAGTTCTTCAGAAATCCTGTGTACTGCAAGGGATCCTGCGTGCCTTGGCCAGGCCACAGATCCCGCCTTTTCTGGAACCTAAACAGTTATTCAGAAATCCTCCTTCCTGCAAGGGATCCAGCGTGCCTTCACCAGGCCATGACCCTGCCATTTCTGGAACCTAAACATTTCCTCTGAAATCCTCTGTACTGCAAGGGATCCAGCATGCCTTCACCAGGCTCAGACCTCGCTGTTTCTGGAACCTAAACAGTTCTTAAGAAATAGTCTGTATTGTAATGGATCCAGCGAGTGTTTGCCAGGCCACAGACCTTGCAATTTGTGGAACCTAAACAGCTTTTCAGAAATCCGCTCTACCACACGGGTTCCAGCATGCCTTAACAAGGCCACGGATCACGGGATTTCTTGAACCTAAATAGTTCTTCAGAAATCCTCTGTACTGCAAAGGATCCAGTGTGCCTTCACCAGGCCATGGACCCTGGGGTTTCTGGAACCTAAACAGTTCTACAGAAATCTTCTGTACTGCATGGGATCCAGTGTACCTTGACTAGGCAATGGACTTCGAGGTTTCTGGAACCTAAACAGTTCCTCTGACATCCTCTGTACTGCAAGGACTCCAGCGTGCCTTTACCAGGGCAAGGACCTCGTGGTTTCTGAAACATAACGGGTTCTTCAGAAATCCTCTGTACTGCAAGGGATCCAGCGTGCATTCACCAGGCCACAGACCCTGCCATTTCTGGAACCTAAACAGTTCATCTGAAATTGTCTGTACTGCAAGGGATCCAGCATGCCTTCACCAGGCCATGGACCCCTCAGTTTCTGGAACCTAACCAGTTCTTCAGAAATCCTCTATTCTGCAAGGGATCCAGTGTGCCTTGACCGGTCCTCAGACCCCACCATTTCTGGAACCTAACCAGTTCTTCAGAAATCCTCTGTACTGCAAGGGATCCAGCGTGCCTTGACCAGGCCTCAGACCCCACCATTTCTGGAACCTAAACAGTTTTCCAGAAATCCTCTGTACTGCAAGGGATCCAGCGTGCCTTCAACAGGCCACAGACCCTGCCATTTCTGGAACCTAAACAGTTCTTCAGAAATCCTCTGTACTGCAAGGGATCCAGCGTGCCTTCACCCGGCCATTGATCTCGCGGTTACTGGAACCTAAACAGTTCTTCAGAAATCATCTGTACTGCAAGGGATCCAGCGTGCCTTCACCAGACTACAGACCGCGCAGTTTCTGGAACCTAAAAAGTTCTTCAGAAATCTTCTGTACTTCATGGGATCCAGCATACCTTCACCAGGCCATGGACCTTGTGGTTTCTGGAACCTAACCAGTTTTTCAGAAATCCTCTGTTCTGCATGGAATCCAGCTTGCCTTGACCAGGCCACAGACCCCACCATTTCTGGAACCTAAACAGTTCTTCAGAAATCTTCTGTGCTGCAAGGGATACAGCGTGCCTTCACCAGGCCCTGGACCTCATGGTTCCTGGAGCCTAAACAGTTCTTCAGAAATCCTCTCTACTGCAAGAGATCCAGCATGCCTTCACCAGGCCTTGGACCACGCAGTTTCTGGAACCTAACCTGTTCTTCAGTAATCCTCTGTACTGCAAGGGATCCAGCGTGCGTTCACCAGGCCACAGACCCTTCCATTTCCGTAACCTAAGCAGTTCTTCAGAAATCCTGTACTGCAAGGGATCCATCATGCCTTCACCTGGCCATGGACCCGCGGTTTCCAGAAGCCTAACCAGTTCTTCAGAATCCTCTGTACATCAATGGATCCAGTGTACAGACCTGCCATTTCTGGAACCTAAACAGTTCTTCACAGAACCGCTTGTACTGCAAAGGATCCAGGTGTACTGTGACCAGGCCACTGACCTTGAGGGTTCTGGAATCTACACAGTTCCTCTGAAATCTTTTGTGCTACAAGGAAACCAGCATGCCTTTACCAGGCCACAGACCCTGCCATTTCTGGAACCTAAACTGTTCTTCAGAAATCCTTTGTACTGCCAGGGAGCCAGTGTACCTTGACCGAGCCATTGACCTCGAGGTTTCTGGAACCTAAATCAGTTATTCAGAAATACGCTGTACTGCAAGGGATCCAGCTTGCCTTGACCAGCCATGGACCTCATGATTTATGGAACCTAAACAGCTTTTCAGAAATCCTCTAACACAAAAGGATCCAGCGTGCCTTGACCAGGCCTTGGACCGCGCAATTTCTGGACCCTAAACAGCTTTTCAGAAATCGTCTGTGCCACTTAGGATCCAGCGTGCCTTGACCAAACCATGGGGCCCTCGATTTCTGGAACCTAAACAGTTTTTCAGAAATCTTTTTTACTGCAGTGCATCCAGCATATCATGACCAGGCCAAGCGCCCCTCGATATCTGGAACCTAAACAGTTTTCCAGAAAACCTCTGTTCCTCAAGGGATACAGCGTTCCTTGACCTGGCCATGGACCCCTCAATTTCTGGAACCTAAACAGCTTTTCAGAAATCCGCTGTACCACACAGCGTCCAGCATGCCTTCTCCAGGCCACGGACCCCTCGGTTTCTGACACGTAAACAGTTCTTCAGAAATCTTCTGTACTGCAAGGGATCCAGTGTATCTTGACCAGGCCACTGACCTTGATTTTTCTGGAATCTACACAGTTCCTCTGAAATCCTTTGTACTGCAAGGGAACCAGCATGCCTTTACCAGGGCATTGATCTCACAGTTTCTGGAACCTAAACAGTTCTTCAGAAATCCTCTGTACGGGAAGGGATCCAGCGTGCCTTCACCAGGCCATTGATCTCGCGGTTTCTGGAACCTAAACAGTTCTTTAGAAATCATCTGTACTGCAAGGGATCCAGCATGCCTTCACCAAGCTACAGATCGCACAGTTTCTGGAACCTAAACAGTTCTTCAGAAATCTTCTGTACTTCATGGGATCCAGCATACCTTCACCAGGCCATGGACCTTGTGGTTTCTGGAACCTAACCAGTTTTTCAGAAATCTTCTGTGCTGCAAGGGATACAGCGTGCCTTCACCAGGCCATGGACCTCATGGTTCCGGGAGCCTAAACAGTTCTTCAGAAATCCTCTGTACGGGAAGGGATCCAGCGTGCCTTCACCAGGCCATTGATCTCGCGGTTTCTGGAACCTAAACAGTTCTTTAGAAATCATCTGTACTGCAAGGGATCCAGCATGCCTTCACCAAGCTACAGATCGCGCAGTTTCTGGAACCTAAACAGTTCTTCAGAAATTCTCTCTACTGCAAGAGATCCAGCATGCCTTCACCAGGCCTTGGACCACGCAGTTTCTGGAACCTAACCTGTTCCTCAGTAATCCTCTCTACCGCAAGGGATCCAGCGTGCGTTCACCAGGCCACAGACCCTTCCATTTCCGTAACCTAAGCAGTTCTTCAAAATCCTGTGTACTGCAAAGGGATCCATCAATGCCTTCACCTGGCCATGGACCCCGTAGTTTCTCAAGCTAACCAGTTCTTCAGAAATCCTCTGTACTTCATTGGATCCAGTGTACAGACCCTGCCATTTCTGGAACCTAAACAGTTGTTCAGAAATCTGCTGTACCAAAGGATCCATGTACGTGACCAGGCCACTGACCTCGATGGTTCTGGAATCTACAGTTCCTCATGAAATCCTTTGTGCTGCAAGGGAACCAGCATGCCTTTACCAGGCCACAGACCCTACCATTTCTGGAACCTAAACTGTTCTTCAAATCCTTTGTACTGCCAGGGATCCAGTGTACCTTGACCGAGCCATTGACCTCGAGGTTTCTGGAACCTAAACAGTTATTCAGAAATCCTCTGTACGGGAAGGGATCCAGCGTGCCTTCACCAGGCCACAGACCCTGCCATTTCTGGAACCTAAACAGTTCTTCAGAAATCCTCTGTACTGCAAGGGATCCAGCGTGCATTCACCAGGCCACAGACCCTGCCAATTCTGGATCCTAAGCAGTTCTTCAGAAATCCTCTGTACTGCAAAGGATCCAGTGTGCCTTCACCAGGCCACGGACCCAGCAGTTTCTGGAACCTAACCGGTTCTTCAGAAATCCTCTGTATTGCATGGGATCCAGCGTGCCTTGACCAGGTGACAGACCCCACCATTTCTGGAACCTAAACAGCTTTACGGAAATTGGCTGTACCTCTAGAGATCCTTCGTGCCTTCACCAGGCCTCAAACCTCACCATTTCAAACCAAAACAGTTCTTCAGAAATCCTCTGTACTGTAATGGATCCAGCGTGCGTACACCAGGCCACAGACCCTGCCATTTGTGGAACCTATACAATTCTTCAGAAATCCTCTGAACTGCAAGGATCTCATGTTGGCCCTTCACCAGGCCATGGATCCGTGGTGTCTAGAAACTCAAACAGTTCTTCAGAAATCATCTGTACTGCAAGGTATCCAGCATGCCTTGACCAGTCCGACGGACCCCGTGATTTCTGGAACCTAACCAGTTCTTCAGAAATCCGCTGTACTGCAAGGGATCCAGTGTTCCTTGACCAGGCCACAGACCCTGCCATTTCTGGAACCTAAACAGTTATTCAGAAATCCGCTGGACTGCAAGGTATCCAGCATGCCTTGTCCAGTCCATGGACCCCATGATTTCTGGAACCTAGCCAGTTCTTCAGAAATCCTCTGTACTGCTAGGGATCCAGTGTCCCTTGACCAGGCCACGGATCCTTCAATTTCTAGAACCTAAACAGTTTTTCAGAAATCCTCTGTACCGCATAGGATCCAGCGTGCCTTGACCTGTCTGCTGACCCCTCAATATCTGGAACCTAAACAGCTTTACAGATATCCTCTCAACCGCACAGATTCCAGCATTCCTTCACAAGGCCATAATTCGCCGGCTTCTGGAACGTAAACAGATCTTCAGAAATCCTCTGTACTGCATGGGATCAAGTGTGCCTTCACCAGGCCACGGACCCAGCGGCTTCTGGAACGTATACAGTTCTTCAGAAATCTGTACTGGAAGGTATCCTGTGTGCCATCACCAGGCCAGGGACGTCGTGGTTTCTGGAACCTGAACAGCTCCTCTGAAATCTGCTGTACTGCAAGGCATCCAGCATGCCTTCACCAGGCCCCAGACCCTGCCATTTCTGGAACCTAACCAGTTCTTTAGAAATCCTCTGTAGTGCAAGGGATCCAGTGTGCCTTGACCAGGCCACAGACCTCACCATTTCTGGAACCTAGACAGTTCTTCGGAAATCCTCTGTGCTGCAAGGGATACAGCGTGCCTTCACCAGGCCATGGACCTCTTGGTTCCTGAAGCCTAAACAGTTCTTCAGAAATTCTCTGTACTGTAAGGGATCCAGCGTGCCTTCACCAGGCCACAGACCCTGCCGTTTCTGGAACCTAAACAGTTCTTCAGAAATCCAGTCTACTACAAGAGATCCAGCATGCCTTCACCTGGCCTTGGACCACACAGTTTCTGGAACCTAACCAGTTCTTCAGAAATGTGCTGTACTGCATGGGATGCAGTGTGCCTTGACCAGGCCACTCACCCTGTGGTTTCTGGTACCTAAACAGTTATTCAGAAATTGCTGTACTGCAGTGGATCCAGCGTGCCTTGACCAGGGCTAATTGGACCCCTGTGATTTCTGAAATCAAACAGCTTTTAGAAATCCTCTGTACTGCAGGGATCCATGCTGATCAGGCGTCAGACCCCACCATTTCTGGAACCTAACCAGTTCTTCAGAAATCCTCTGTACTGCAAAGGATCTATGCGTGTTGACCAGGCCTCAGACCTACCATTTTGGAACTAAGACAGTTCTTCAGAAATCCTCTGTACTGCAAGGGATCCAGCGTGCCTTCACAGGCATTGACCTGTGGTTTCTGGAACCTAAACAGTTCTTCAGAAATGCTTTGTACTGCAAAGGATCCTCGTGCCTTCACCAGGTCTGAAACCGCGCAGTTTCTGGAACCTAAACAGTTCTTCAATCTTCTGTACTGCATGGGATCCAGCTTGCCTTCACCAGGACACGGACCCATGGTTTCTGGAACCTAAACAGTTCTTCAGAAATCCACTATACTGCAAGAGATCCAGTGTTCTCGACCAGACCACGGGCACTTTGGTTTCAGCACCTAAACAGTTTTCAAATCCTCTATGCTGCTAGGGATCAGTGTCCCTTGACCCAGGCCACCTGGACCCTTCAATTTCTGAACCTAAACATTTTTCAGAAATCCTCTGTACCGCTTTAGGATCAGCATGCCTTGACCTGCAGCGCTGACCCTCAATATCTGGATCCTAAACAGCTTTACAGATATCCTCTACTCGCACGGATTCCAGCATTTCTTCATACAAGGCCACGGACTGCCATGGGCTTTGGAACGTAAAACAGTTCTTCAGAAATCTTCTGTACTGCAAGGGATCCAGTGTTTTGACCAGGCTAGGACCCCGCCATTTCTGGAAAGCTAAACAGTTCTTTGAAATCCTCTCAGTGTAAGGGACCCAGCGTGCCTTCACCAGTCCACAGACCCTGCCATTTCTGGAACCTAAACAGTTCTTCAGAAATGCTTTATACTGCAAGGGATCTAGCATGCCTTCACCAGGCCATGGACCCCATGGTTTCTGGAACCTAAACAGTTCTTCAGAAATCCGCTCTACTGCAAGAGATCCAGTGTACCTCGACCAGACCATGGGCCTTGTGGTTTATGGAACCTAAACAGTTTTCCAGAAATCCTCTGTACCGCACGGGATCCAGCGTGCCTTGACCAGGGCACAGACCCCTCAATTTCTGGAACCTAAACTGCTTTACAGATATCCTCTCTACTGCTGGGGTTCCAGCCTGCCTTCACAAGGCCACGGACCACGGGATTTCTGGAACCTAATCAGATCTTCAGAAATTCTTTGTACTGCAAGGGATCAAGCGTGCCTTCACCAAGCCACGGACCCCGCGGCTTCTGGAACGTATACAGTTCTTCAGAAATCTATACTGCAAGGTATCCAGTGTGCCTTGACCAGGCCAGAGACCTCGTGGTTTCTGGAACCTGAACAGTTCCTCTGAAATCCGCTGTACTGCAAGGCATCCAGCATGCCTTCACCAGGCCCCAGACCCTGCCATTTCTGGAACCTAACCAGTTCTTCAGAAATCCTCTGTAGTGCAAGGGATCCAGAGTGCCTTGACCAGGCCACAGACCCCACCATTTTTGGGACCTAGGCAGTTCTTCAGAAATCCTCTGTGCTGCAAGGGATACAGCATGCCTTCACCAGGCCATGGACCTCTTGGTTCCTGGAGCCTAAACAGTTCTTCAGAAATCCTCTGTACTGTAAGGGATCCAGCGTGCCTTCACCAGGCCACAGACCCTGCCATTTCTGGAACCTAAACAGTTCTTCAGAAATCCTGTCTACTGCAAGAGATCCAGCATGCCTTCACCAGGCCTTGGACCACGCAGTTTCTGGAACCTAACCAGTTCTTCAGAAATCTGCTGTACTGCAAGGGATCCAGTGTGCCTTGACCAGGCCACTCACCCTGTGGTTTCTAGAACCTAAGCAGTTATTCAGAAATCCGCTGTACTGCAAGGGATCCAGCGTGCCTTGACCAGGCCACGGACCTCGTGATTTCTGGAACCTAAACAGCTTTTCTGAAATCCTCTGTATCGCAAGGGATCCAGCGTGCCTTGACCAGGCCATGGACCCGTGATTTCTGTAACCTACAAGGCTTTTCAGAAATCCTCTGTATAGCAGGATCCAGTGTGCCTTGATCGAGCCCAGGACCTCCTATTCTTGAACCGTAACGCTTTTGACAGAAATGGGATGTTCCACTAAGGATCCAGCATGCCTTGACCAGACCATGGACCCTGTCATTTCTGGAACCTAAACAGTTTTTCAGAAATGCTTTGTACTGCAAGGGATCCAGCATGCCTTCACCAGGCCATTGACCTCGCAGTTCCTGGAACCTAAACAGTTTTTCAGAAATGCTTTGTACTGCAAGGGATCCATCATGCTTTCACCAGGCCACGGACCCTGCTGTTTCTGGAACCTAACCATTCTTGAAAACTTTCTGTACTGCAAGGGATCCAGTGTGCCTTGATCAATCCTCAGACCCCACCATTTCTGGAACCCAAAAAGTTCTTCAGAAATCCTCTGTACTGCAAGGATCCAGCGTGCCTTGACCAGACCTCAGACCCCACTTTTGGAACCTAAACAGTTCTTCAGAAATGCATCTGTACAAAGGGATCAGATGCCTTCACCAGGCCATTGACCTTGCAGTTCCTGGAACCTGAACAGTTTTCCAGAAATCCTCTGTACTGCAAGGGATCCAGCGTGCCTTCAACAGGCCACAGACCCTTCCATTTCTGGAACCTAAACAGTTCCTCAGAAATGCTTTGTACTGCAAGGAATCCAGCATGCTTTCTCCAGGCCATGGGCCCCCAGTTTCTGGAACCTAACCATTTCTTCAGAAATTCTCTGTACTGCAAGGCATCCAGCGTGCCTTGACCAGGCCTCAGACCCCACCATTTGTGGAACATAAACAGTTCTTCAGAAATCCTCTGTACTGCAAGGGATCCAGCGTGCCTTGACTAGGCCACGGACACAGGTGATTTCTGGAACTAAACACTTTTTCAGAAATCCTCTGTAACTCAAGGATCCAGCGCGGCCTTGAGCAAGCCACGGATCATGCAAATTCGGGAACCTAAATAGCTTTTCATAAATTGGCTGTACCAGTAGGGATCCAGCATCCCTTGACCAGGTCATGGACCCCTCAATTTCTCGAACCTAAACATTTTTTCAGAAATCCTCTCTAGTGCAAGGCATCCAGCATGTCTTGACCAGGCCAAGCCTCCTTCCATATCTGGAACCTAAACAGTTTTCCAGCTATCCTCTGTTCCTCAAGGGATCCAGCATTCCTTGACCAGGCCATGGACCCCTCAATTTCTGAAACCTAAACAGCTTTTTAGAAATCCGCTGTACCACTCGGGTTCCAGCATGCCTTCACCATGCCACGGACCCCGCGGTTTCTGACACATAAACAGTTTTTCAGAAATCTTCTGTACTGCTAGGGATCCAGTGTACCTTGACCAGGCCACGGACCTCAAGGTTTCTGGAACCTAAACAGTTCCTTTGAAATCCTCTGTACTGCAAGGGATCCAGCGTGCCTTTACCATGGAATTGACCTTGCAGTTTCTAGAACCTAACAGTTCTTCAGAAATCATCTGTACTGCAAGGGATCCAGCATTCCTTCTCCAGGACACAGACCCTGCCAATTCTGGAACCTAAGCAGTTTTTCAGAAATCCTCTATACTGCAAGGTTTCCAGCATGTCTTGACCAGGCCACGGACCCTGCAGTTTCTGGAACTTAACCAGTTCTTAGAAATCCTCTGTACTGCAAGGATCCAGCATGCCTTCAGCCAGGCCACTGACCCTACCATTTCTGGAACCTAAACAGTTATCAGAAATGCTCTGCAGTGCAAGGGATCCATCATGCCTTCACGTAGCCATGGACCCTGCTGCTTCTGGAGCGTAAATAGTTCTTCAGAAATCTTCTGTACTGCAAGGGATTCAGTGTGCCTTGACCGGGCCATGGACCTCAAGGTTTCTGGAACCTATACAGTTCTTCTGAAATCCTCTGCACTGCAAGGATCCAGCTTGCCTTTACAGAGGCGTGATCTCATGGATTCTGGAAGCTAAACAGCTCTTCAGAAATCATCTGTACTGCAAGGGGATCCTGTGGCCTTCACTGGCACACAGACCCTGCCATTTCTGGAACCTAAACTGTTCTTGCAGAAATCCCTATACTGCAAGGGATCTAGCGTGCATTCATCAGGCCACAGACCCTGCCATTTCTGGAACCTAAGCAGTTCTTCTGAACTCCTCTACTACAAGAGATCCAGCATGCCTTGACCAGGCCACTGGACCCAGCAGTTTCTGGAAGCTAACCCTTCTTCAGAAATCCTTTGTACTGAAAGGGATCCAGCGTGCCTTGACCAGGCCGACCCGCCTATTTCTGGAACCTAAACAGTTCTTCAGAAATCCTCTGTACACAAAAGGATCCAGCATGCCTTCCAGGCTGCTGACCCTGCCATTTCTAGAACCTAAACACATCTTCAGAAATGCTCCGTGCACTGAAGGGGATCCAGCATGCCTTCACCAGGCCATGACTCCGCTGGCTTCTGGAACGAAACAGTTCTTCAGAAATCTTCTGTACTGCAAGAGATCCAGTGTGCCTTGACCAGGGCATCAACCTCGAGGATTCTGGAACCTAAACAGTTCCTCTGAAATCCTCTATGCTGCAAGGGATACAGCGTGCCTTCACCAGGCCATGGACATCATGGTTCCTGGAGCCTAAACAGTTCTTCAGAAATCCTCTTTACATAAGGGATCCAGCATGCCTTCACCAGGCCACAGATCCTGCCATTTCCGTAACCTAAGCAGTTCTTCAGAAATCCTCTGTTTTGTAAGGGATCCATCATGCCTCTACCTGGCCATGGACCCTGCAGTTTCTCAAGCTTAACCAGTTCTTCAGAAATCCTTCTGTACTTCAATGGATCCAGCTTGCCTTGACCGGTACAGACCCGCCATTTCTGGAACCTAACCAGTTTTTCAGAAATCCGCTATACGAAGGGATCAGTGTACTGTGACGAGCCACACTGACCTCGAGGGTGGAATCTACACAGTTCCTCTGAAATCCTTTGTGCTGCAAGGAACCAGCATGCCTTTACAAGCATTGATCTAGCGGTTTCTGGAACCTAAACAGTTCTTCAGAAATATCACCATATGGCAAGGGATCCAGCGTGCCTTTACCAGGCGACAGACCCTCCCATTATCTGCAACCTAACAGTTCTTCAGAAATCCTGTACTGCAGGGATCCCATGCCTTGACCAGGCCACTGACCTCTTGATTTATAGAACCTAAAACAGCTTTTCAGAAATTCTCTGTACTTAAGGATCCAGCGTGCCTTGGCCAGGCCTCGGACGCGTAATTCTGGAACTAAACAGCTTTCAGAAATCGTCTGTAGCACTAAGGATCCAGCGTGCCTTGACCAGACCATGGAGCCCTCGATTTCTGGAACCTAAACAGTTTTTCAGCAATCTTTTCTACTGCAGTGCATCCAGCATATCATGACCAGGCCAAGCGCCCCTCGATACCTGGAACCTAAACAGTTTTCCAGAAATCCTCTGTTCCTCAAGGGATACAGCGTTCCTTGACCAGGCCACTGACCCCTCAATTTCTGGAACCTAAACAGCTTTTCAGAAATCCGCTGTTCCACACGGGGTCCAGCATGCCTTCACCAGGCCACGGACCCCGTGGTTTCTGACACATAAACAGTTCTTCAGAAATCTTCTGTACTGCAAGGGATCCAGTGTACCTTGACCAGGCCACTGACCTCGAGGTTCCTGGAATCTACACAGTTCCTCTGAAATCCTTTGTACTGCAAGGGAGCCAGCATGCCTTTACCAGGGCATTGATCTCGCGGTTTCTGGAACCTAAACAGTTCTTCAGAAATCATCTGTACGGCAAGGGATCCAGCGTGCCTTCACTGAGCCACAGACCCTGCCATTTCTGGAATCTAAACTGTTCTTCAGAAATCCTGTGTACTGCAAGGGATCCAGTGTGCATTCACCAGGCCACAGTCCCTGCCAATTCTGGATCCTAAGCAGTTCTTCAGAAATCCTCTGTACTGGAAGGGATCCAGCATGCCTTGACCCAGGCCACGGACCCAGCAGTTTCTGGAACCTAACCAGCTCTTCAGAAATTCTCTGTATCGCAAGGGATCCAGCTTGCCTTGACCAGGTGACAGACCCCACCATTTCTGGAACCTGAACAGCTTTACAGAAATTGGCTGTGCCACTAGAAATCCAGCGTGCCTTCACCAGGCCTCAAACCTCACCGTTTCAAACCAAAACAGTTCTTCAGAAATCCTCTGTACTGTAATGGATCCAGCATGCATTCACCAGGCCACAGACCCTGCCATTTGTGGAACCTAAACAATTCTTCAGAAATCCTCTGAACTGCAAGGGATCCCACGTGCCTTCACCAGGCCATGGATCCCGTGGTGTCTGGAACCTAAACAGTTCTTCAGAAATCATCTGTACTGCAAGGTATCCAGCATGCCTTGACCAGTCCATGGACCCCGTGATTTCTGGAACCTAACCAGTTCTTCAGAAATCCGCTGTACTGCAAGGGAGCCAGTGTTCCTTGACCAGGCCACAGACCCTGCTATTTCTGGAACCTAAACAGTTATTCAGAAATCCGCTGTACTGCAAGGTATCCAGCATGCCTTGTCCAGTCCGCGGACCCCGTGATTTCTGGAACCTAGCCAGTTCTTCAGAAATCCACTGTACTGCAAGGGATCCAGCGTGCCTTCACCAGGGCACGGACCCCTCAATTTCTGGAACCTAAACTGCCTTACAGATATCCTTTCAACTGCACGGATTCCAGCATTCCTTCACAAGGCCACGGACCACGGGATTTCTGGAACCTTAACAGTTCTTCAGAAATCCTCTGTACTGCAAGGGATCAAGCGTGCCTTCACCAGGCCCGGACCCCGCGGCTTCTGGAACGTATACAGTTCTTCAGAAATCTGTACTGGAAGGTATCCTGTGTGCCTTGACCAGGCCAGGGACCTCGTGGTTTCTGGAACCTGAACAGTTCCTCTGAAATCCGCTGTACTGCAAGGCATCCAGCATGCCTTCACCAGGTCCCAGACCCTGCCATTTCTGGAACCTAACCAGTTCTTCAGAAATTCTCTGTAGTGCAAGGGATCCATTGTGCCTTGACCAGGCCACAGACCCCACCATTTCTGGAACCTAGACAGTTCTTCTGAAATCCTGTCTACTGCAAGAGATCCAGCATGCCTTCACCAGGCCTTGGACCATGCAGTTTCTGGAACCTAACCAGTTCTTCATAAATATGCTGTACTGCAAGGGATCCAGTGTGCCTTGACCAGGCCACTCACCCTGTGGTTTCTGGTACCTAAACAGTTATTCAGAAATGCACTGTACTGCAGGGGATCCAGCATGCCTTGACCAGGCCACGGACCTCGTGATTTCTGGAACCCAAACAGCTTTTTAGAAATCCTCTGTATCGCAAGGGTTCCAGTGTTCCTTGATCAGGCCACGGACCGCACAATTTCTGGAACCATAACAGCTTTTCAGGAATCTGCTGTACCTCTAAGGATCCACCGTGCCTTGACCAGACCATGGACCCCTCAATTTCTGTAACCTAAACAGTTTTCGAACCAGGAGTTTCCCAACCCGACCCCAGGGACTTTTTCCCTCTGTCCCAGAGGCGAAGCTGGGGATCTTTACTCCGTCAGTCCTTCCTCTACCTGGGCGCGGTCCTGGCGTCAGCTCCCAGGGCCCCGGCTCAGCCGCGACCTCTCCCGCGCCGGTACCTCTGGCGCCAGGGCCCCGCCGTCGGCCCTGGCGTCGGCCTTACCGACTCCAGGGAGACATTCCGCCTCCCATCGAGGCCCTCAGACTCTCCACTATGGACCCGCCCGTGGGGCCTCCGGCCGAACCCGTCTGCTCCAGCAGGCCCGCCCGGCTCGGGTATCTTCTGTCCTAATGTTAGCCGGTGTACCCAGGCCGCAGTATCCGGCGCCACAGTACCAGGCAGCGGGCTTCCGATGCCACAGTACTCGGCAGCCACAATACCAGGCCAGGCTACCCGTATGGGTTTGAATACGCAACTATACGGTTATAACCCGTATCCTTGTCCCCGTCTCCTCCTCCGCGCCCTGCGGCTGCTTGGTGGACCTGCAGGAGACTCTGGCCTCCCTGGTGGGCTGAGGCTGAAACTCAGCTCACCAAAGAGGTCGAGCAGCCTTCCGGCGATGGTGCCGTCCCAGGTTATCGTCCAAGGCGCTTGCTCCTTAACCACCTCTGGACTCCGGGTTCTTCTGTCTGGATCAGAAGGGCGGAACCACGCTTCCCGAAGAGGGGACTACTCAAGGGGTCCATTTCCCTGGGTTGGGAAAGAGGTCTTTCTCTTCTTCATCCTCCCTCACCCCTCAGACTCCCCGGACTCTTCCGATGGTTGCTCCGAGAGAGGCAGAGCCCTCGCTGTCAGCGAAGCCCAAGCCAAGGACTCCTCCAGAGTCTCCTCTGGAGGATCCTTCTCTCGAGGTGTTTAGGAAAATCCAGGAGGTTCATCAGTGGCACTCCTGGAACAGATCCTCAGCGTCTGAAACTCGCTGAACATCTGGATCTGCCGTGACAACTCCTACCTTAGTGCCACCCTGGATAGAACCTCACGACGACCTTGTTACCACAATATGGAAGCAGCCGTTGGCCTTGCTTACTTCTAGGAAGTGGAACCCGGCTATATCAGGCTCCAGAGGGTGTTGATTTTATGGATTCTCACCCTCTCGTGACGACTCGGTCGTGATTAAGCCATGACGGGCCGTCAAGTAACCCCCAAACATCTTTAGCTCGTCACTCCTGATAAGGAATGCAGCATTTCTGGACCAGTATGGGAGAAAGATTTACGCTTCCTCCACACTCAGATCAGGCCCTGAACTATATCGACCAAGTATGGGGGGCTACCAGAAGGCCATCCTGACTCAGGCAGAAGCCAAACTGGACTCCTTGCCTGACTCCCAAGTCAAGCAGGAGTTGGCTGATCTTGTCCGTTCTGCTCGTTCGGCCAGTCGACACATGCTGCGTGTGACATACGATGCAGTGGACATTGCTGGGCGGAGCTCAGCTTTCGCTGTAGGCCTGCGGCGTCATGCTTGGCTCCGTGTGTCAGGTTTGGTCCTGGAGGTGTAATCTGCTATCCAGGAAACACCCTTCCAGGGATCGGTGCTTTTCGGGGGTGATGTCAAGGACATCATCACCGATTACAGAAGAAGGGGACGGCTCTGAAGTCCAGTTGATTCCATATGCCGTCCCCATCCAGCAGCAGCGCCGTCCTTCGCGAATGGAGATGGCCAAAGGCAAAACCCCAGGAAGGTGCGCCACAAAGCGCGGGCCCCACTTGGCTGCTTAGCTCCCCCCGCCCAAAAAGCATGGGTGCTTCAGCTGCAGTGCTGCCCACACCCCCTGACTCCTTTCCTCTCCCACTGCCTCCGGACTCCCCAGAGGAACCGGTAGGAGGGAGGTTTTCCCTCCACCTTCCGGGATGGGAGAGGATATCCACAGATTCTTGTGTGCTCCAGCTCATAGCAGGACACTCCGTAGAGTTTCTTCAGAAACCACCCTACCACCCCTCTGAGTACGTCATTATTCACAGGGAACATCTTCTCTTGGTCAGGAGGAAATCTTGGCTCTTCTGCTAAACCAAGTGATGAGAGCCTGCCCCTTCATCTGCAAGGGACAGGTTACTATTCCCATTTCTTCCTGCTCCCAAAGAAGACAGGAGATATCAGACCAATTTTGGATCTCAGTTCCCTGAATCTTTCGTAAATCTGAGAGTTAAGGATGCTCCACTTTGCATAGCCTTCTGCCCTCCTCCGGCGGGTCAATGGCTTTGTGCTCTGGATATGCAGGACACTTATCTGCACATTCCATTCACCTATCTCATCACCAAATACCTTCATTTTGCGTTCCAGGGGACCACTACCAGTTCAAAGGCGCTCCCGTTTGAATTCATCCTCGGCCCCCAAGTATTTTTCACAGATGCCTGGCAGTGGTGGCGGCCCACCTGCGTACCAAGGGTGCAGGTTTTCCGTATCTGGACGACTGGCTCCTGGCGGCCTCGTCCAGGGAGGAACTCCCTCGTTTCCTCTCCCTTACCCAGCAGGTTTTGCCTGCCTGGGTATTACCATCAACCATTCCAAGTCTCATCTGGACCCATCCCAGAGGCTACAGTTTATTAGGGCGATCCTCGATACGACCATGGGCAAGGCCTTCCTGCCTCCGGACAGGGCGTCCACCCTTCAGACCCAAATAAGTCTGTTGTCCGACCGCAGGATGGTCTCTGCGAGGTCGGTCCTTTGCCTTCTTGGGCTCATGGCGGCTGCTATCCCGATGGTTCCTCGCGCTTGACTCCGCATGAGGATGTCTCAGTGGACTCTGCGCTCTCAATGGGATCAGCTGGTGGACAACCTAGATCACTCAGTTCTGATCTCCTCGCCGATGATGCGAGACTTGCAATGGTGGATGGCTTGAGAGAACCTGTTTCAGGGAGTTCCTTTCTTTCATCCTCCCCAGACTCTAACCACAGACGCCTCAGGCGAAAGGTTGAGAAGCCCATCTAGGCCCTCATTGGACCCCAGGGCACCTGGTCCAAGCTGAACAAACCTCCACATCAGTGTGCTCGAGCCGGGCAGTGTTGTATGCTCTCAAGCCCTTCACCAGTACATCCTTCCTGGCCACCCTAGCCGTCCAGGCGGACAACATGTCGTGGTGTGGTACATCAACAAGCAGGGAGGGACTCGGTCCTACTCTCTATACAGGGAGGCAATGAGCGTTTGCGATTGGGCAACACAACACGACCTTCACCTCACGGCAATTCACGTTCCGGGAGTCGACAACACCCTGGCAGACAAACTAAGTCACTCTTCTGCTCTGACTCACGAGTGAGAACTGGACCAAGGGGTCCTAGACAGTATCTTTCAACTTTGGGGAACGCCACAGGTCGACCTGTTCGCATCCCCACTAAATGCAAAACTTCCCATCTTCTGCTCGCTCGTTCCAGAGCGAGGCGCTTTTTGGAGCAACGCTCTGTCTCTAGAACTGGAAGGACAGATTCCTCTATGCCATTCCCCCAATTCCACTTATCCCATGAGTCTTGCAGAAACTAGCTTCAGAAGGAGCGAGAATGATTTTGATCGTTCCTTTCTGGCCCAGGCAAATCTGGTTCTCTCTTCTACAACAATATTCAGAGGATCCTCCTCTTCCTCTTCCTCTTTCTCGAGGTTTGTTGACCCAGGATCAGGGGACCCTGGTCCATCCAGGCCTCAAATCCCTTCAACTGCATGCATGGCTCCTGCAGACCTAGCCCAATCCCGTTTTGAGTGTCTCCCAAAGTGGCGGAGATTTTAGTGGAGCCAGAAAACCCTCCACCAGATCCACTTATGCCATGAAGTGGAAAAGATTCACTATTTGGGCGCTTCCAAGAGCGTGGAACCTTTCTCCTGTTCAATGAGGCTTCTACTGGAGTATCTCGTCATCTTTTTGACCTGGGTCAGCCATTCCTCTTTTAGCGGTACACATGGCGGCCATTTACATTCTCCATGTCACAGACTCAGGCTTTTTGCTCAACTGGAGGTCTCCAAACCCTTTCTCAGAGGGTCCTCATCCAGAGCCCCCCCATCCATACTCCGTCCCCTTGGAACTTGAACTTTGTTCTAGAAACTTACTCTCCCTCCTTGAACCTGCAGCTTCTACAGATTTGAAGTTCCTTTCGTGGAAGACTCTCTTCTTGGTGGCCATTACTTTGGCTCGGAGAATCTCCGAGCTCCAGGCCCTGATGTGTAAAATCCCGTACTTGATTTTTCACAAGGAACTTGTTGCTCTTCGCACGAATCCTAAGTTTCTCCCAAAGTAGTAGCCAGTCTACCCTAAATCAGTCCATAGAGTTACCTGCCTTTTTTTACGCAGTACTCTAATCAAGGAGTATTTACTTCATACTATTGGTGTTCACCGATTCTCGAGATACTACACCAACAGGATGAAGGATCTCAGAAAGAGACTGATCAGTTGTTCGTCTCTTTTGCTCACAAAAGGGAAGGCAATGCTGTTTCCAAGCAATGCCTGTCTAAGTGGTTGGCTCATTGCATCACTTTCTGTTATGACAAATACAACAAGACCCTCCTGGGTCAAGTCAGAGGCCACTCCACTAGAAGAGTAGCTGCCTCTGTGGCTTGCTTCAAGAATGTGTCTGCGGCAGACATCTGCGCTGCCGCCACCTGGACTTCCGTCCATACCTTTACGAAACACTACAGTTTGGATGTTGCCTCTCTCCGTAGAGCAGGCTTCGGGCTGGCTGTTTTGCAAGGCCTCCTGTCTTGAGACTTGCACAACCAGAACTACCTTTTGGAGTAGTTTTCCTCCTCCCGGTGCCTCTCTTTGTTCCAGACTGCTTCGTTTTCAGTCCTATATGTATCACTCTACCTGCAAGAGCCTCCTCTCAAAGTAAGATAGTACAGTTACGTAAGAACTTCATAACAGTAGATCTTCGAGAGAGGCTTTTGCAGTAGGTAGTACCTTCCCGCCTTCTATCCCCCTAGGCTTTTTCATCTCCTTTTCCATTGAGGGAAATATCCGCTTCTCTCTCGTCCGGCCTCTTTTGGCCTGTGGCAGGAAAGAACTGGAAGGCGGGCGTCCGGGACCGCCCCTTTATACCGATGTCTCCTGACACCGGTCACCTGACGTGGGGGCGGTCCCTCGCCAGTGACCGCTAGCTAGAAATTTTTCGGGTCCTGCGCTCGTCAAGGCCAGTCCTATATGTAATTACCTACTGCAAGAGCCTCTCTCAAGATCTACTGTTACTGGTAAGTTCTCGTAACTATACTTTAAAGGAATGGCATATGTTGTTCATCCACACACACCCACCCGACCTCTCCGGCTAACAAGAGCCTGGCTGCCGGGCTAGATCTGGTGTCATGGGGCGGAGCCGAGAGTTTTACCACCCGGGTGGTAGGAGGAGCCAGCTTGAAGACCTTCCGGCAAGATTTAAAGCGGCAAGGAACCTGCCAGTAAGTGTGGATGAACAACATATACCATTCCTAGAACTCCTGTTACAGGTGAGTAACCTGTATTTACTGTGGTAAGTAGTTTTTTTTCTTAGTGTTTAGGTCCAGACCATTACTGTGTTCTTTGTTTTTGAACAAAATTTAGAGCAATTAAAATGAGAGCCAAATGATTGGAAATCATGGCTTCTCAGTCTGCTTCCCCTCTGCTAAAGCTTCTGAAGAGGGGTCCTTTTCCCAGGTTAAATCAAAAGAAAGGCCACCTAGGGACTCCTCTGAGAATAAGTCAAATAACAATAATAGATGACCAGCCAAAAGAGACCAGGAGCAGGTCACTGATTCAGTGCCTGCTGAAAGAAATTTAAAGAAAACATACCACTGCCCTCCCACATCAAGGCAAGGGGAGATGCCAGTGGCACAAAAACAAAAAGAAGTCACTTAAAGAGAATGAGAAAGTCTTAGACTTAGAAAAGATTTACCTCCTGTTGAAGAAATGGCCAAGACTGGCACCTTTACCAAACTATACAGAATATGGGCAATATTTTCTCTGCCCCCTCTACTCCTATACGCCATAGTACTTCTGTCCCAACTTTTGGTCCAGAATATTACTTGTGTGGGAGATGGTGGTGTTGATGATGAGTCAGAAGGCCAGCCCCTGGAACCTGATGTTTCACCGGACCAGGAGTTTGGTACTTCACCAAATGGCCAGGAGGATATTTCCTCCCTAGTTACTTTTCTGCAGCACATGGTGGATACCCTGGACCACCGAGGATGAGGAGGAGGATGAAGACTATAGGGAGATGATGGGTCTTCCACTTCCAAAAAAGGTAGTGTTACTTATTTACAAATCTTTTAGAAAAACTTTCATGAAGCTACACCAGATCCCCACTTCTTTGCCTGGAGTGGACAAAAAAATTGACAGAAAATATCAACAGGCAAGACATGATGTTGAATTTCTGTGTGTTCATGCAAGTCATGAGGGAGTAGTGCAGGCATGGCCTGTGACAAGGCTAAAGTCCCACTGTCCTCTCAGCCTCCTGAGAAAGAGTCCAGAAAACTGGACTCTATGGCAAAGAAATCTTACACCACAGCTTCATTACTTTTGCACCTGTCCACTTATTTGGCATACTCTGCCAGATATCAGAAGGCCTTGTGGAATTCTGTTCGGACCATCTTGAACCAGAAGTCAGACAAGATGGTACAGGAGGACATTGCTGAAACTGTGAAAACTGGACTAGAGGCCACTAAGTTCAGTTTCACATGGCCGTGGACAATAATGATGCAGCTGCCAGAGTCATGGCTTAAGCCATTTCACTTAGAGCGTCTGGCCTGGTTAGAACTACAAATTAACACCAGAATACCAGGTGAAAACAGCTCCCTTTTTGGGGCTAGGACTGAAGCATATATGAAGAAGGTGGAAGAGTATAAGACCACCTATGAGAGCAGTGCTGTTAAAGAGAAAGCCTCTTCTTCCCAAAAGATCCATTACAGAGGAAACTGAGGCAGAGGATTCTATCCTAAGGCATTTTTCCCCATGCCAATGCCCATGGATTACTCTCAGATGAGAGTTTTCTTAAGAGGAAGAGGCAGGAGGAGCCAGAGAAGAGTTGCCACCACTCCTGCACCTTCTACCCAGTCAAGCCCTGACTTGAGCAACCAAGTCGCCTCCCCTCCCCCAGTAGGGGGGAAGGCTCTCTCACTACCTCCAATTTTGGAATCACATTACCTTGGACAGGTGGGTCCTGGAGGTAGTGGAAAAAGGCCTATCCCTCCAGTTCAAAACATTTCCAATGGGTTCCTTATCAAAGCCCCTAACTTCAGCAGAAAGACTCTTATTGGAGCTGGAGGTGTAAAGCATTTGCTATCAGTAGTGAAGAGGGTTCCCTCTTCCCAGATGGGAAAATGCCTCTTCTCTAGATACTTCCTCACAGAAAAGAAAAATGGGGAGTGGCGACCTATTCTCGACCTCAGGTACTTAAACAGGCACTTACTGAAACCAAAATTCAAAATGGTCACCCTCACATTGGTGATTAATTCTGTGCAGCAGGGAGACTGGCTAACTTGTCTGGACCTAAAGGATGCCTATTTCCACATTCCAATAAGGCAGTCCCACAGAATGTTTCTAAGGTGCAGGCTGCCATCTGGGCATTACCAGTTTACAGCCATGCCTTTTGGCCTAACATCGACCCCAAGAGTATTTGCCAGGTGCCTAGCTGTTGTGGCAGCTTATCTCAGGAAATGGCACTGCAATCTACCCATACTTGGATGGCTGACTTCTAGTGGGCAAGACCCCTCATCAGGTCAGAGAGGCTCTGTTTCACAAAACAAACTCTGCAGTCTCTGGGCTTTCTCATCAACAAAAAGAAATCCCACTTGGATCCAACACATCTCCTCTCCTTCATATGAGCAGATCTGGATACACAGCAGAGCAAGGCTTTTCTTCCAGCAGACAGGGTTCAGAATTTCCTGTCAGTGGTAAATTCCTTTGTCCTGAGCCAGCCCACACATTTTCTAAAGCTACTGGGACACATGACTTCCATGACAGCTGTTGTCCCAGATGTCAGATTCCAAATGAGGGACTTCAAACAACATGAAGTCTTGCTGTATTCTGACTATATGCAGTTAACCCCAGCACTTGAACTGCTCCGGAGAGTAATGGGTTAACTCTATGCCAGGGCATAGAACGTTGAGCTCGAGCTCTGTTTTCAAACCTCTGTCCCTGGTACTCATCAGTGTAACCGTCAAATTCTTTACTCTGCCTAACTGTGAAGTCGCTCCGGAGATTCCCTCCTTCTCTTCAGTTCGGTTAAGTAAAATCGGTCAGTTTTCAACCGCTTTTTCTTGTTTTATTCGGTATTCAGATCTCTGTCTACAGTACAGTAAGTGTAGCTACTAGGTAGTTAGAGTTTATTTAGGTTTATTTAGTAAAAATTGTTTTTTTGTTCTGTTTTCTCCCGGTCGGTCCGGTTGGGAACCGAAACAAGTTCTTTAACTGTTAATTCTTGTGTTCCATTTATTATTATTGTGGTTTCCTGTACTTACCGGTTCCTAAAAAAAAAAAAAAGACAGATTTCTTCGGGTTTTTTAACTGACCCGTGACATGTTGGAGTTGTTACGTGGTGTGTTGCCTGGTTTAAATGCTGTTAAGGGTAACTTTATTTAATCCGGCATGTCTGAGAAACCCAAAAGGAAAACCGGTCCCACTGGGTTTCAGCACTGCACCGAGTGTGGGGAGGCTTTTGCTAAGGCTGATCCCCACCTTGTCTGTGTTTATTGTCTGGGGTTTGACCACCTCAAAGAAGACTGCCAAATATGTAAAAACTTTCCCAAGGCCACTTTGGAAAAACGTTTAAGTAGGCTGAAGGAAAGGGAGGCCAAGAAGTCCGCTGATTTGGATGGCCAGCCTGGTTCGGTCCCGATCAAACCTGAGGGGGTGCCCACTGACCTGGGCGATACCTCCTTGGGCAAAAGGAGAGCCAAATCTGCATAGTCAGTTACGTCTAAGAAAAAATGCAAGTCAGCGGGTTTGGATTCTGGTTCCCATGTTCCGACCGCTGAAGAAATTGCGACAGCAATTACTATTGTTAAGTTGCTTTGCCCGGTTCCGACCAACACCGACTCAGACGATCGGTTCGATTGGAAATAGTTGCTTCTGAAATTGAACCTGAAGCGTTCTATGAGGGTGATCGGGAAGGAGAAGAAGAATATGAAGAAGATGAATATGAAGACCTAGATGAACCAGTAGAGCCTGACATCTCCCAAGACAGCCCTTCCAATGTGTCTCCTCCCAGATGTTCTGTGTCCCCCTCCCATTTCTTGTTCTTCAAGAAAGTGTCGGATACTCTTCAGCTTCCAGTGGAAGAGGCTGAGCAGGATCAGGAGGAACCTGACTTTGTTGAAATGATGGATGTCCCAGAGTCAAAGAGTGTCTGTCCCTTTGCATAAATCCCTGGGGAAACAGACACAGAAAATTCTGCAGTTTCCAATCTCTGTACCTCCTGTGGATAAAAGGATGGACAGGAAGTATACCTTGTCAGGTCCTAGGTCGGAATTCCTCACAAATCATTGCAGCCATGTTGGGGTAGTGCAAGCTGCAGCCTGTGACAAGGCTAGCATTCCCCTGGCATCTCACTCCCCAGATAAGGATTCAAGGAAAATGGATGCTATGGCAAAGAAACAGTACTTGGCATCCTCTTTGTGGCTCAGGCAAGCTAATTGCATGGCATATACAGCCAGATACCAGAAATCTATGTGGGATACGGTTCTGGAGCTGGCTAAGAATGCCCCTCCCCAGCTGGCCAAGGAGCTGGAGCAGGTGGCTGTGGATGGTGTTGAGGCATCCAAAGTTCAGTTCCATGCTGCTGTGGACTCTAATGATATACATTCCAGGGTCATGGCTACATCTGTCTCCATGAGATTTGCTTGGCTCAGATGTACCGTTTTGTCACAGGATACCCAGACTAAGGCCATGGATTTTCCTGTTGCTGGTAACTCTCTGGGGAGCAAATAAAGGCTTACATGAAGAAGATGGATGAGTACAGGACCACCTACAGGAGTGCTGCAGCAAAAGAAAAGCAGGCCACTCCTCAGAAGCAGCAATTTAGGGCTGGCAGGGGCAGGCCTTTTTATCAAGCCCAGGCTTCCTCTTCTTTCTAGCAGAGGGGGTTCTTTAGGGGAAGATGCAGACGAAGGATGACCAGGACCCCATCATCCACTCAGTCCAAGCCCCCTGCCAAACAGACACCCTGAGGTGTCAGTCCGGGTCGACTCCCCAGTTCCAGTAGGGGGCAGGCTGGCTCACTATTTCCAGGCCTGGAAGTCTATTACTTCAGGCAAGTGGGTCCTGGAAGTAGTGAGCCAGGGACTTGCTCTCAGTTTCAAAAGGTTCCCAAAAATGAGAGCAAAGTCTTTCTGTCCTCCCTCTTCCTTGGAGACATAGGTATTAGAGGGAGAAGTCTCCTTCCTACTACTTCTGCAAGCAGTAGAGAAGGTACCTCATTGTCACGCGGAAAAGGACTGTATTCCAGATACTTCCTTACCCACAAAACAATACAGGGAAGTGGCGACCCATCCTAGATCTAAGATACCTGAACAAACATTTACTAAAGCCAAAGTTCAAAATGGTGACTCTGGGAATAATCCTTCCCTCTCTGAGACCAGGAGACTGGCTAGCCTTCCTGGATCTCAAGGATGCGTATTTCCACATACCTGTCAGACATTCCCACAGAAAGTACCTCAGGTTCGAGTTGCCCTCAGGTCATTACCAGTTCAGAGCAATGCCTTTTGGCCTAATATCTGCTCCAAGGGTGTTCACCAAGTGCCTAGCAGTAGTGGTGGCCTTTCTCAGGAGACAGGGCATCTCGCTGTTCCCATACCTGGACAACTGGCTCATAGTGAGTCAGTCCTCAGACCAAGTCAAGTCCGCTTTAGAGGTCACTCAAAAGCTTCTGGACTCCTTAGGATTCATTTTGAACCTTGAAAAGTCTGTTCTAGGGTTGTGGATATGTTTTTCAATCCACACTGTCTGGTAGGTTCCTTGCCGCTTTAAATCTTGCTGGAAGGTCTTCAAGCTGGCTTCTCCCACTCACCCGGGTGGTAGAATCCTCGGCTCCGTCCCATGGCGCCAGATCTAACTCGCTGGAAGCCAGGTTACGCGTCGAAGCCGTTGAGGTCGGGTGGGTCGTGTGGATGAACAACATATACCACTCCTAGAACTCCTGTTACAGGTGAGTAACCTGTATTTCTAGGGACTTGGATATGTTGTTCAATCCACACTGTCTGGCAGACTCCTAGCAGTTCTCCGGGAGGAGGGAGGCAAGGCGCGCACCCCCTACTTAGGGAATAAGGACTGGAGAATCGAGGTCCCAAAACCAGCATCACGGCGTGACTCAAGGTCAGTGTGGTAATGGGAAATAAAGGTGTGTGCTGACTTCCAGGTAGCAGCCCTGCAGATTTCCTGGATAGGGATGTCCCTAGAAGCAGCAACCGAAGCAGCGGTATGGCGGGTAGAATGAGCTCTTATCCCTTTGGGAGGTTCCATGCCCACCAGCCTATAGCAGAGATCTATGTAGGAGGTGACCCACCTGCTTATCATCTGCTTGGCTGCAGGTCTACCAGGCACGGCTTCAGCGTAGGTAACAAACAGCTGGTGAACCTTTCCCCGAACTTCAGCCGTCCGCTCCTTATAATAAGCGAGCGCTCTTCTAGGGTCCAGAGTATGGAGCCTATATTCGGCCTCCAAAGTGTGATTGGGGGTAGAACACTGGCAGAGTCAACACCTGGTTAAGGTGAAACTCCGACACCACCTTAGGAAGGAATTTCGGTTGGGGGTGCAGGACAACCTTGTCCCTGTGGAAGACCAGATAAGGAGACTCGATGGAAAGCGCCTGGAGCTCTCCCATCCTTCTGGCTGACGTTATAGCCACCAAGAAGGCGGTCTTCACGACAGGTGGGAGATATCACACCTGTGCATCGGTTCGAATAGCACCCATGAACTTAGCCAATACCAGCAGTAGATCCACGAGGTGGAGTTCTCGCTCGAGGATATGTGATCAAGGCCTTTGAAAGCGTAAACCACCTTCTCCTGCGCCACCCACTGCTTGCCGTCTGCCACTGCAGAGATGGCTGCCAGGTGCATCTTAAGGATCGTAGACCGAAGCCCTAGCTGAGAAAGGGACCACAGGTAGTCCAAAATGCTAGCCAGTGGCCCCTCCCCGACGTCAGGCATCACATGAAAGGGGGCGGTCCCCCTGCATCCCCAATTCTTTTCCTGCTGTCGACTCACCAGCATCGGCCTCACGGATGCCTGCACTATCGATATGACGCGTGAAGTCTCTTTTCTCAAAAACCTCAATCCATGTCTGCTTCTCCTACCCCTTTTCTCAAATGACATCCCTCTAAGTGTGCCTGTGGCAAACAGATCCCTTTTGCAGACCATCATTTGGCCTGTGTCAGGTGCCTGGGCCCGGAGCACGACACCCAGGCCTGCTCAATTTGCTAGCAGTTCAATAGCAGGACCTGGATCTGCAGCCAAAAGGCCCTTCAGGGATTCCTCCTCGAGGAGAAATTGAAGAAAATGGAGAAAAGACCTTCCTCCAAAGGGGAATCTTCCTGCAAGTCAGGGAAACACCGGGACAAGCATCAGGACTCTCATAGGGCAAGATCCCTCAGCAGGGCCTCAGAGTCCAGGGCCAGCTCTAGCCCTACCTAGTCCGACAGGTCTCCTTCCTGGGCTCATTCCCAACCTCCCCTGGTAAAGGTAAGGTCTTCAGGGGGCTCTTCTGCCTCCTTACACCCGCTCAAGACCACTTGGGTACCGGATGCCTCCAAGCCTGATTCCTTGGACAGGCACAAAAGTCTTCCTCTAAATCGGGGAGAGTCGTCTGACCAGCGCCGGGACACCGACTTCAGGTCTGTCCCCCAACCTCCGAAGGCTCCTGAAAGGAAGACTGCTGAGCTGACGTCCGTCAAGCGGACGACAGACCAAGAAGGCGTCCGACCCAACGCCCACAGAAAACGGATTACCCCAACAACAGTAGTACTGATGCCGGTGGACACTGGACGTCAGGGGTCCTCGGGTGAAGAGGCTACCATGCCGCCGAACGACCAGACGGGCGACACGGAGAATGCCAGCCTACCCAGGGAACCGTCGCTGGATCCGGTGATTCCTTGGGACCCGACGCCCGACCCCGGCGACAGGCCCACACCGACGCCGGGCCCGTCATCAGGTATGAATATTCAGGAGGTGAAAGAATTGTTCACCTTCTGGTGGAAAACCATAAGGAAGGATGTGGTTCCCCCCAAGCCTCAGCCACCTCCACCTCGAGGCGCTGAAGGTGCCAGACCCCCAAAGAACCAACTCCACCTCCTCGGGGCCGATCGAGAGACAGAAAACGCCCATCACGCTCTCCCTCAGGATCCCCGAGCCCAGAGTGACCCGGGGCAGACGTCGCTCACCGGTAGATGACTCCAGACCGGATACGTCCAACACCTCCAGATCTCCATCTCCCTTCATTCCCCCATCACCAGACCCATGGGACCTTCCGTGGTCTCCTCCGGATGATCCCTCCTTTTCAGAAATTACGAGGCACATCCAGGAAAATATGGGATGGGAGACAGAAGACTTAGACCCCGAGAGACAACGCCTTGCCCGTTACCTCGGGCAAAAAGACCCGAAGCCTGTGGTGGTCCCACCTTTGGCGGACACCTTTACGGACATCACCAAGGCAGCTTGGAAGCATCTGCTTTCCACACCAGCTGTTCCGAAGAAGGCTAACTGCCTCTACATGGCTCCCATGGAGGACCTGTATGTGGTGCAGCAACCCCTGGCTGACTCCCTGGTCATCACTGTATCTCATGACAGGTCCCAGCGGCCTCAGCATTTGAGTACCCAGCCTCCGGACCAGGAATCTAAGCAATTAGATTCTATGGGAAGACACATGTATGCGGCTGCTACATGCTCAATTAGGTCTCTAAACTATCTGACGCACATGGTGCAGTTTCAGAACGTCTTTTGGGAACAGGACCAAGACCTTCTAAAAGACTTTCCGGATGGTGAAAAGGAGGAGGAGCTGCTGAACCTCCTCCAAACTGGGTCAGACGTGGGGACTCAGGTTCTCCGAGCTGCTTACGACTCAGCGGACTCTGCTGCCAGGGGAGCAGCCACAGGCGTTTTTTCTCTGGAGACACTCGTGGTTGAGTCTCCGGATTTACACCGGACGTCCAGAAGAATATCCTAGACGACCCTTATAATGGAGCGGTCCTGTTCGGTGAGGAGTCCGAGAAGGTCATCACCAAACTACAGGACGCTGGGAAGGCAGTCAGGACTGTACAGGCCATGTATAGACCAAAATCTGGTTCCTTTCATAAGAACCAGAATAGTTTTCACGGCCACCAACAGCCACTTCCGGCCAGCAACCCAGGGGCAACTTCGGTTGCAAAAATCAAGCCAGGTTCCCCTTGGGCCAGGGCCCAAAGCAGCCCAGCCCGCGAGGTCCAACACCACCACAGCATGACTCCTTCTCACCCTGCCCCTCATCTGGATCAAAGGGTCTAGAAGGTCAGGGATTGCATCTCTCATCACCTTTCGGGATGACAGAGGATAACCTCTGACCAGTGGGTGTTGCAGTTGGTTGAACGAGGTCACTCTATAGAGTTCCTCAATCACTCACAATCCTGACCTCCCCTGCTCTCCCGCTACTCGGGTCAGCATGTCCTGCTTATTCAGCAGGAAATCTTGGCTCTCCTCGACAAAGAGGCCATGGAGTATGTTCCACTGAACCAGAGAGGAAAAGGTTACTATTCTCACTTCTTCCTGGTTCCAAAGAAATCAGGGGACTTGCGCCTGATCTTGGATCTCAGCGACCTCAACACATTTGTGTTGTACAAGCATTTCCGCATGGTGACCCTACCGTGTCTCATTCCCATGCTCAAAGAGGGCGCTTGGCTGGCGTCACTGGACATGCAGGACGCTTACCTACATCTCCCGATCGCTCGAGCGCACCGGAAATTCCTGCATTTCGAGTTTCTGGGACGCCACTACCAACTCCGAGCCCTCCCTTTCGGGCTGTCTTCAGCACCTCGAGTATTCACAAAGTGTATGGCAGTCGTGGCAGCAGCTCTCAGGAGACTGGCCAGTATGTGTTTCCTTATCTAGACAACTGGCTCCTCATGGCACCCTCACGGGAGGCCCTGATGTCCGCGATACAAGATACGTGCTCTCTCTTCCTATCGCTGGGCATCACTATCAATCAGGAGAAGTCGCATCCTGTCCCATCTAAGAACTTGCAGTTCATAGGAGCAGTTCTGGACACCGCTTGGGGAAGGGCATTCCTTCTTCAGGACAGGGTGTAACGCATCAGATCCCTCATAGGGGACATAAAAGAAGGTGGTACTGGCCTGGTCTGTCCTTTTCCTGCTCGGACACGTGGCAGCCGGGTACTCTTCTGGTACAAACAGAACATCACCACGGTATTGTCTGTTTATACCAGAAGAGTACCCGTTGGAATCTCCGTCTGGAATGCCTGTAGGGAGTAAAGGGCGGCTCTCATCTCTAGAATATTTATGTGAAACTGGGACTCCAGAGATGACCAGGAGCCTTGAGTCCTGACCCCGTTCAGGTGAGCTACCCATTCGGACCCCGAGGCATCCGTGGAGAGAGTCGCTGAAGGAGGAAGCGCAATGAAGGGGACTCCCCTGTCAAGAGGTGGTCTGGGGAAGCCACCAATTCCAGTCTCCGTGACTGCGTTCGTGATCTGGACTGGATGCTGCAGATGATCTTGCTTCTGGTCCCATTGTGCCCTCAACATCCATTGGGTGACCCACATATGGAGTCGAGCTAGGGGAACCATTGCAATGGCAGCTGCCATGTGTCTGAGCAGGCAAAGGACGGACCAGGCCGGTACCACCTTCTTTTATGTCCCCTATGAGGGATCTGATGCGTTATGCCCTGTCCTGATGAAGGAATGCCCTTCCTCAAGTGGTGTCCGGAACTGCTCCTACTCCTGAAGCAGTTCCCATTCATGGACTCTGGCCTGTGATCGGCTTAGCCTGTCCGCAATAGTGTTGTCCACTCCAGGAACATGCACTGCAATGATATCTGCGCCGTGCTGCAGTACCCACTCCAAACCCATTGAGCCTCCCTGCAAAGGGGGTAGGAATGAGTGCCTCCTTGTTTTGCTTCATGCACTTATGTGCAAGGATCCTTATTTGTTTTTTTTACAAGGACAGGGTGTCCTTAAGAATGAATCCTAAGTTCCTTCCCAAGGTGGTCTCAGCTGTCACTCTCAATCAGGATATAGACCTGCAGATGTACTATCCAAATCACTGTAATGGGGTAGGCCCTGTTGCACACTCTGGATGTGCATAGGTGTCTCAGATATTACCTGACCAGAACCAAGGCACATCGTAAGTTGGACCAACTCTTTGTTTCCTACGCACAAAGAATGCCAGGTGCTCCTGTTTCCAAACAGTCACTTTCTTGATGGCTGGTAAAGTGCATTATGTTCTGTTACCAGAAGCGCAACAAGATTAAACCGGGACCGGTAAAAGGTCATTCTGTGTGGGGGGTAGCTACCTCCTTCACTGCGCTCAAAAATATCTCTACTTCAGCCATCTGTGCGGCAGCAACCTAGAGCACTGTACACACCTTTATCAAGCATTACAGTTTGGATATTGCATCTAGACGCAGAGCTGGTTTCAGCTTGGTGGTCCTTCTAGGACTTTTGTCCTGAAGTCTGAGACATCTCTCCTATCCTCCTCCCGATAATAATTTGTTCCCTTACTGCTTGGGAATCGGTCCTAATGGTGTAACCTGCTGCAAGAGCTGTTTCTCAAAGTAAGATAGTACAGTTACGTAAGAACTTACCGTAACAGTAGATCTTCGAGAACAGCTCTTGCAACAGGTAGTTTCCCTCCCACCTTCTCCTCTGGAGGTTGAGTCTTCTGACCTAGTTTCTAGGCAACTGCGTCTTTTGACGTCTATTACAAATCTTCCTATGGAAGCGGATCCTCTGTCTACCCTTCAGATGTCACCTTTGGGCCGAGAACCTCTGGCGGGAGAACTGGCGATGCTGGGGGACCGCCCCCTTTTATGTGATGCCTGACATCGGGGAGGACCAGACATCGGGGCGGTCCCCTGCCGGATACTGCTGGCTAGAATTTTTCCATGGGGTCCTGGCGCCTGCCGGCTTCAGTCCTAATGGTGTAACCTGCTGCAAGAGCTGTTCTCGAAGATCTACTGTTACGGTAAGCTCTTGCGTAACTGTACTATTCTTCTGGTTATTTTCAAGAGGTGGGGCACTCCAGAGGTGGACCTCTTTGCAGCCCCGGACAATCACCCACTTCCTTTGTTCTGCTGCAGACCCCCTCTTCTGGGGTCTGTTCCTCAAGATGCTCTCCTATTAGATTGGACAAGCAAGTTTCTGTATGCTTTTCCTCTGATATTCAGAGTTCTGGTCAAGATCAGATCTCAGTCTTGCAAAGTGATTCTGTTGGCTCCAGGCTGGACCAGACAGCCTTGGTACACTCTGGTATCGTCAATGTCAGTGACAGTACCACTTTGTCTTCCCAGACAGTACAATCTCCTCACTTCCTTGTAGGGGAGGATTCTGTATCCCAAACTTCAGACTCTCAGACTCGAAGCCTGGCTCTTGAGGAGCTAGAGTATGCAAGCCTGCTCCTTTCCCAGTCAGTCTTGGACATTCTTAAGGCGAGTAGAAAACTTTAGAAAAACTTACAATTCCAAATGGAAGAGATTTGGTTTCTGGTGTTCTCAGAGGCATATTCAGCCAGATTCAGCTGATATTGCAACTGCTTTGGACTATTTGGTGCATCTTAACAGTTTAGGCCTCAGACCTCCCACTCACAAGGTACATCTGGCAGCTGTATCTGCCTTCCTTTCAGCTGGAAATGGCTCTTCTTTAGCCTCTCATCCAGGTTTTAAGAATTTTTTCAAAGGTCTGGTTCATATTAATCCTCCTTTTGGGGAGCCTACTCCTGTTTGGGATCTGAATATCTGTATTGCACAGCTCATGCAGCCCCCCCCCCTTTGAACCATTATCTTCAGCTGAGCTAAAGTACTTGACTTGGAAAACTGTGTTCCTGGTAGCCATTTCCTCTGCCAGGGGAATCCGTGAATTACAGACCTCATCAGTGGAACCCGATTTCATTTCATTTCATTTCACAGGGATAAGGTGGTCCTTCAAACCAACAGAAAGTTCCTTCCTAAGGTGGTATCAGACTTTATTTGAATCAATCTATGTCATTGCCTGTATTTTTCACTGACCATTCTTCCTCTGGGGAGAGAAGACTGCACAGTCTGGATGTGAAGAGGGCCCTTAGTTATTACATAGAACACATTAAGCCCCACAGAAATGACTGTTTACAGCCGTTTCTCATTTATGGAGACGTGGAAAAAGGTATACCTGCTTCTAAAAGAACTATTGCCAGATGGATTGTCTCCTGTATCCAGTTCTGCTATTCAAAGTTGGGGAAAGAGCCTCCCTCAGGCCTGAGGGCTCACTCCACCAGAGGTACAGCTTCTTCGGTTGCAGCAGCTAGAGATATACCATTAGTGGAAATCTGTAAAGCAGCCGCCTAGAAAACTGTTCACACATTTACCAAGCATTACTCTCTCGACATTCAGTCCAGAAGTGATGCTAGGTTAGGCACAGCAGTGCTGCAGATCCTGTTACCAAAATAGGTTCCGTAACTCCCTTCTCCAAAGAGGTACTGCTTGGTAGTCTGCATAAAGTCAGAATACAGCAAGACTTCATGTTGTTTGAAGAAAAAATTACTCACCATAGTAATGTTTCTTCTAATGGAGTCTTGCTGTATTCTGACTTCCCACCTTGCCTCCCCTCCTGGAATCTAGTGGTTTTGGGATGTGGTCTGGCAGGTGCAGCGCTGCACCCCAGAGGTATACTTAGGATACCTCATCTTTGTCTGAGGTTTTTATGGTTTTATTTTAGTATATATTGGTTATTTTCACTACCTACTTGGATTCTTTTTGGTGTTTCTCGACGTGAGCCTTTTAGACCCACAAAAATATGAAATTGCCCTTTGGCACAAAATTTTAAAAACAATTTCTGGATTGTTAGTTAGCATAGTGCTCGCAACAATCTGACTGTTACACTGAGGAGTACCAGGGACAGAGGTTTGAAAACCGAGCTCGAGCCCAACGTTCTATGCCCTGGCATAGAGTTAACCCTTTACTCTCCCCGGAGCAGTTCAAGTGCTGGGGCTAACTGTATATAGTCAGAATACAGCAAGACTCCATTAGAAGAAACAACATTACTATGGTGAGTAATTTTTTCATACAGTACCACCTGCAGGCAAACGGGTCCCAAAAAAGACAATCCTTGTCCAAGCTGGTTCCAGTCACAAAAAACTTACTTCGAGCTCTGGACTGGTGGAAGGAAAGTGACAACCTTTTGGTGGGAATCCCCTTCTAGCTTTCTACTTCCACAAAGACCACTACTACAGATGCCACCCTTCTGGGATGGGGATCTCATTTAGACAATCACTCTGTAAGTGGCACTTGGACTCAGAGCCATTTACCTTGCCCCAAAGACCTTTGCCCCCCAGGTAAAAGGTCAATCAGTGCAAATCAGGACAGACAGCACCACTGCTATGTTTTACATAAACAAGCAGGGTGGCATAAGGTCGACTGTGCTTTGCACAGAGGCAGTGAAAATCTGGTCTCTGGCTTACTCTCTGTGTGAGCCTCTCAGCCATACACCTCCCGGGCAAGGACAATACCCTGGAGGATACACTGAGTCGCATCAGCCAAAGGCACAATGAATGGACACTGAACAAACAGGTCCTTGCAACACTATTCAGAAGGTGGGGCACACCAGAAATAGATCTGTTTGCCTCTCACCTCAACCATCAGCTTCCTTTGTACTGCTGCAGGCCCACAGCACTAGGGACTCTTCCAACAGATACCTTAACTCTGGACTAGAAAGGCAAGTTTATGCCTTCCCTCCGTTTCCTCTGATTCAGAGTGTTGCTAAAGCTGATGGCCTAATCAGCAACAATGATCATGGTAGCACTGGATTGGCCAAGGCAACCTTGGTGTCCTCTCCAAGTAGCCCTGTCACAGAACATGCCCATTCAGCTTCCTCTCAGTCACTCTCTCCTGACTCTATCACAGCTAGGAGTGACCTATCCAAATCTGCAATCTCTTCACCTCAAAGCTTGGCTCTTCAGGAGTTGGAGTACCCAGTTGCTCAGTATTCAGAACAGGTTCTTAAAATCTTGGGGATAGCCAAAATACCTAGTACAAAGTAAACTTATGTCGCTAAGTGGAAAATATTTTCTTTCTGGTACAAGAGGAAGCATATAAATCCTCTCAAAGCCTCAGTCCCTGGTCTTTTAGATTATTTGGTTCACTTACAGGCCTCAGGCCTAAAGGCCTCATCCTAAAAACTTCACCTAGCTGCAGTTTCTGCTTACTTGTCCACAGGTAAGGACAAGTCGAGCATTTCATTGCCTGTTTTCAAAAAATTATTTCAAGGCCTCCTCCATCTTCAGCCCCCAGTTAGGGAACCTGTTCCCCCGTGGGATCTCATCCTGTGCATTGCCAAGCTCATGGAGCCACCTTTTGAGCCCATGGCTACAGCCTATTTGAAATATGTCACCTGGAAGACGGTCTTTTTAGTTGCCATCACGTCTGCAAGAAGGATTTCAGAGTTGCAGGCACTCTGTACCGAACCAAACTACATTATCCCTCACAAGGATAAGGTAGAGCTCAGAACGAAAAGGAAATTTCTGCCCATGGTGGTCTCTGAATTCCACCTTAATCAGTCTGCTACCCTTCCTGTATTTGTAACTGAAAAATCCACTACAGGGGAACAAAGGCTCCACAGTTTGGATATGAAGAGAGCCCTATCTTACTACTTTGAACACACCAAGCAGTTCAGGGGCTCCGCTGCCTGTCTTTTACTCACTTATGGGGAGGTAGATAGAGGAAGGCCAGCCACTAAGAGAACCATCTCTCGCTCAGTAGTCTCTTGCATTTAGTTTTGTTATGACAAGGCTGATAAACAGCCCTCTGAGGGCCTCTGGAAAAATTCTACCAGGGGCACTGAGGCCACAGTAGCAGCTGCAAGGGATATTCCCTTACTTAATGTCTGCAAAGCAGCCACATGGAAGACTGTACACACATTCACAAAGCATTATTGCCTGAATGTACAGTCCAGATCTGATTCCAGATTTGGCAGGGCAGTCATGCAGAGCCTCTTCCCTAAGTAGGTTCTGTACCCGCCCACCCAACTGCACTGTTTTGTAGTCTGCATACTGTTACTGATGCTATAAGGACCCCTGGGATGAGAAAAAAAATTCTAGGGATGTGGGTATGTTGTTCAATCCACACTTATTGTCAGGTTCCTTGCCACTTTAAATGTTGCCGGAAGGTCTTTAAGCTGGCTCCTCCCACCCACCTGGGTGGTAAAACCCTCGGCTCCGCCCCATGACGCCAGATCTTCCTTACCGCTTGGAAGCTCAGGTTCCCTCCTTAGCGCTCTGCGTTTTAGGCCTGGATCCAAACTCTTCGGTTAAACCGAAACTAATTTTAAAGTTTACAAGACTTCAGTCTTGGTCTTTCCTCGCGGCTGCGATGGACAAATCGACTCCTGGCTTTCGTCAGTGCCCTTGTGGGCAGAAGATGTCCTGGACCGGTCTGCACTCCACATGCGTCTACTGCCTGGGGCTTGGTCACGTTTCGCAGGCTTGCGAATTGTGCAGCTCCTTCTTGGCTTCGGTCTTGGAGGACCACGCTGCTCGACTTCTTCTTGGGCGCCCTGAAAAATGGCATCTGCCTGTCAAGTCGAAAGAGGCCCATTGGGCGGTGTCCGTGGCGGCGGGCTCCGCGGAACAGTTGGAGCAGATGATCGCCGTCGAGTAGGAGGTGGCCCAGGCTGCTGCTTCTTCCTCCTCGGCTGTGGCATTTATCTTGCTCTCTTTGGGCTCCTCCTACATGGCTTCGTTTAAGAAGCTTTGCCAGTCCCCCTCCACCAAGGGAGAAGGGCCATCGGGACATTCCAGTCGGTCCAAGAAGAAGGACTCAAAAGGTATGTCCCACCGTCGATGTTTGTGGGAGTGGGAGAGATCCCCTTCTCCGGACCATCGACTTTCAACTTCGGTCGAGGTTGAGGCTAAGGCCGCTGGCTTCACGGTGTCCCCGTCAGGTCAGCAGGCCAAGACAACCGTCGACGTGGTCGAGATTTTTCTCGACCCATCGGACGGTTTGTCGACTGGTGATGCTGACAACCCTACTTCAACGGTTCCCCCGGTGATTACCAAGGACTTGCCTGTGCCTCCTGTGTCGGAGTCCCCGGTTAAGGTCCCTGAACCGAAGGAAGGGAGGGTTTCCCCCGTTCCCTCTCTGACCCTCCTTCGGAAACCCCGAAGGTCTCGGCACTGTGGAAAGCGGTGTCACCGCTCATCCTCGTCGTCCTCTTCAGAGGATAGGTTCCGGCGCAAGTTGCGTCGGGCGCTCTGATTTAATGTGGCACAGCTCTTATTGTCCGGAATAAGCCGACTCCATCGCCTTTCTGGCCATTAAGTGGCTGTCACGAGCGCCGTAAACAACCCTCGTAAGGGTGGTGAGAGCCGACTCCGGCACTGGTTGTTCGGCCGAGCAGCTCGGCCCATTGTGGTGGAATTCCCCCTGCCTCCACAACCGAAAACTGGGGCCCCGGCCAAGAATTTTCAGTCGGGTCAGGGCTTGCCCCACAGGTTGTTGGTCACCCTCACTCCCGATCGACCTCGGCAGGTGGAGGGTGGCTCAGGTGCCCGGCAGCTGTTTGCAGACTCCTTGGAGTCTGATGATGATGACTCCTCCCTGTTGTCCAGGCCGCTTGACCTGGAGTCTGCGGGGGGTCAAGTCGGTGGACGAGAGCCCATCCTCGTTATTTGGTTTGCTTTGGCTCATCTCGGAGTCCACCGGGATGCAGCTCAAACCCGTTTTGAAACGGGCCAAGTATCCCCTCACTGAGATACTGGACCGAGGGGATTCCCCTACAGAGGCCTTTCCGGTGGCCGAAGCCATTGTTGGCCCGTCCCTGGAGTTGTGGCAGTGGCCAGCATCTTGTCCCGCACCTTCGGCCAGGATGGCCTGAAAGTACGCAGTCCCTACCGGCTCACTCTCCGGCACCCCTCTGCGGAGGGGTTAGTGACCGGTGTTTTCCGGCATTCCGGGAACGCTTGGGACGTGGACTAACCGCCCGATAAGGAATCCAAAAAGCTGGATTATGCGGGGCTGAAGGTTTATGCTGCTTCCTCCCTAGGCCTTCTTCAGGCTAGCTCGGCACTTCTGATGGCACATTTCTCACACGCCCTCATGGGCTTCCTGGATGAGGTGATTCCTCATCTCCCGGCTGACCGTTCAGACGACGGTCAAGCAGGTGCGGGATCAGGGAAGGGCGGTGGCAAAACAACAGCTCCAAACTTCGTTGGACATTGGTGATTCTTGTGCCCGATCAGTAGTGGCCGCAGTGGCCATTGGCCGCAGTGGCCATGTGCCGCAGAGCTTAGCTGCGGATCTCCACCTTCATGGCGGACACCCAGCACAAGCTGGCAGATGTTCCCTTCCTGGGCACCAACTTGATCGGGCCCGGGGTGGAAGGTCATCTCCACAGGATCGAGAAGTCCAGTGCCACCTTGGACTCAGTCACGTCTGCCCAGAAGGACAAAGGCCGCCAGCAGCAGTGTAAGCCCTTTCGCCCTTCCTCCCCTGCGGCATGTCCGGCCCAGCAGCACCAGGGCCGGCAGGCACACACTTGGTGCCGTAAGGCCAAGTCTGTCGCTTCCTCCAGTAGGAAGCCTGGAGGCAAGGGTCCAGGAGGTCCCTCAGCGGGCCCTTCCTCCAAGCCTGCCCAGTGACGGGTTGAGGGGTGTCGCCCCCAACCTCGTCACTCCTCCCCAGGTTTCCCCCATGGGGGGACGGCTCCGCCACTTCCTTTCCGCCTGGTCCGCTTATCACCACGGACCCGCTGGGTGTTAGAGTGGTGGGGAGGGATCTGCCTCTGAATTCGAGCAGTTCCTCCCTTATCGAGCCATCGCCTCCACGGGGCAAAAGGGGTTCAGAAGTCTTCTGTCGGCTTGTCAGTCGACATTGCGTTGCTTCTCCAGAAGGAGGTGATCAGCAAGGTGGCGGATCCTTCTCAGACCCAGGGTTTGTGTCCAGGTACTTCCTGGTCCCAAAGCGGACGGGGGCTGGCGCCCCATCTCGACCTACACGACCTGAACAAGTTCCTAAGGCAGCACACCTTCAGGATGGTCACTCTGGCTCAGATCATTCCATCCTTGGAACTAGGCATGTGGTTTTGTTCTCTGGACCTTCAGGACGCGTGCTTTCACGTCCCAATCCATCCGTCTCATCAGCGATTCCTCTGCTTTCGAGCAGAGGGATCTCTTTACGATTCGGGCCATGCCCTTCGGCCTCTCTCCAGCTCCCAGGGTCTTCACCAAATGCATGGCAGTGGTGATGGCATTCCTGCGATGCCGAAGGGTCCAGGTGTACCCTTACCTGGACGGCTGGCTGATTGCAGCCCCCTCCAGGTTGAAGGTGGAGCAGTCCAGGGATCTGGCCCTCCAGGTCTGCTCTCAGATTGGCCTCCTCATCAATGAGGCCAAGTCAGAACTCGTGCCATCGCAGGTGATTCAGTTCATCGGGGCAGAGCTCGACTGTCTTCGAGCCGGAGCCCGGCTCCCAGCAGACAGGCCGGGGTCCTTTCCTCCTTGCCCAATCATTTTCTGGTTGGGCAATTGTGCCCTGCCCGGGACTTTCTGCGCCTCCTGGGCCTCATGGCGGCCTGCACCAGCGTGGTCCTTTGGGCCCGCTGGCATATCGGTCCCCTACAATGGGGGCTGGCCTGCCAATGGTCACAGTGCTCCGGTCCTCTGGACCAGCCAGTGGCAGTGACCCAGGAGATGTGGGATGGCCGACAGTGGTGGCTCGTTCCGGCTCATCTGCAGGATGGTATCCCGTTTGTCCGCCCCGAGCCGATGGTCACCCTGACGACCGACGCCTCTCTGATGGGTTGGGGTGCCCATCTGGGGGAGCTCAGAGCCCATGGCCTCTGGTCCCCTCAGGAGTCTCGATGCCACGTCAACCTGCTGGAGCTTCGAGCGGTCCAGCTAGCCCTACTTGCGCCTTAGCTTGCGTTTGTCCGGGGTCAAGTGGTCCCGGGTCAGACGGACAACAACACCCGCGACCATGTACTATCTCCAGCGACGGGGCGGGGCGCACTCCTTCCCCTGTGCAAGGAATCCAGGAGAATGCGAAGCTGAGGCTGTTTCACGCCTGCCCCGCTCAGCAGGGCTCGCTGCAGGGGGATGCCTTCTCGAGGCCATGCACCCCGGGCCTCTTCTGCACCTTCCCTCCATTTCCCTTGATCCACAAGGTGCTTCTCAAGGCAAAGAGGGACAAGGCGCAGGTGATTCTGGTAGCCCCAGACGGCTCCACCAGTTCTGGTATCCAGATCTCCTCAGCCTCAGCTCCAGGCTCCCGAGGTGGCTTCCAGCCCACCCGGACCTGATCTCAGTCAACAAGGGGAAGGTACTCCATCCGGACCTTCAGTCCCTGCACCTGACGGCCTGGTTCCTGAGCGGCTAGAGTTCCAGGCCTTGGGTCTTTCCAACGAGGTCCTCAGCGTCGTTGAGGCGTCCCGTAAGGAGTCGACCAGAAAATGCTGTGCCTTCAAATGGAAGAGATTCTCCATTTGGTGTCGGGACAAGGGGTTGGACCCTTCTTCCTGTTCTTTGGTTAGCATTCTGGACTACCTGTGGTCCCTTTCTCAGCTAGGGCTTCGGTCGACGACCCTTAAGGTGCACCTAGCAGCCATCTCTGCTTACCGGGCGCGGGCCTGCAAGCAGTCGGTGGCGCAGGAGAAGGTGGTCGGGCGCTTTTTCAAAGGTCTTGATCACATATCCCCTCCGGTGCGAGAACCTCCACCTCCGTGGGATCTACTGCTGGTACTGGCTAAGCTCATGGGCAAGCTATTCGAACCAATGCACAGGTGTGACATCTCTCACCTGTCGTGGAAGACCACCTTCTTGGTGGCTATTACGTCAGCCAGCAGGATGGGAGAGTTCCAGGCGCTTTCCATCGAGTCTCCTTATCTGGTCTTCCATAGGGACAAGGTTGTCCTGCGCCCCCACCCGAAATTCCTTCCGAAGGTGGTGTCGGAGTTTCACCTTAACCAGGTGTTGACTCTGCCGGTGTTCTACCCCAGTCACACCTCGGAGGCCGAATATAGGCTCCATACTTTGGACCCTAGAAGAGCGCTCTCTTTTTATAAGGAGCGGACGGCTGAAGTTCGGGGAGAGGTTTGCCAGCTGTTTGTCATCTACGCTGAAGCCGCAGCTGGCAGACCTGCAGCCAAGCGGACGATAGGCAGGTGGGTCACCTCCTGCATAGATCTCTGCTTTAGGTTGGCAGACATGGAGCTTCCCAAAGGGATAAGAGCTCATTCTACCCGCCATACCGCTGCTTCTAGGGACGTCCCTATCCAGGAAATCTGCAGGGCTGCTACCTGGAAGTCAGCACACACCTTTATTTCCCATTACCACATTGACCTCGAGTCACGCTGGGATGCTGGTTTTGGGACCTCGGTTCTCCAGTCCTTATTCCCTAAGTAGGGGGTGCACGCCTTGCTTCCCTTCTCCCGGAGAACTGCTAGGAATCTGCCAGTACGTGTGGATTGAACAACATATCCACATCCTTAGAAATACAGGTTACTCACCTGTAACAGGAGTTCTAGGAGTGGTACATGTTGTTCACCCACATGACCCACCCGACCTCCTGGCTTTGACGCGCAACCTGGCTTCCAGCGGCTAGATCTGGCATCATGGGGCGGAGCTGAGGGTTTTACCACCTGGGTGGGTGGGAGGAGCCAGCTTGAAGACCTTCCGGCAACATTTAAAGCGGCAAGGAACCTGCCAATAAGTGTGGATGAACAACATATACCACTCCTAGAACTCCTGTTACAGGTGAGTAACCTGTATTTACTTACCGTAGTAATATTGTTTCTTCCAAGGTGTCCTTTAGCATCGGTAAGCTCCCACACTTCCTCCCCAAGTAACCTAACTGAAGAGGACCCTGTTTTCTTCATTGTTGCCAGGTTTGTTGCTGAACTTTTGACTTGCATTTAAAGCAAAGTTTACATGTTTTTTCATTTGTTCATTGTTCATGCTGTTGCATGATTTTTAAATCCTGTTGGTTCACACTTAATATGGGCATGTTCCCATTCTAGCTTTGAAAAAATTCTGGTGCCCTCTGGGCAAGCTCCACTCAGCACACCCTCTAACTCTCTTCTGATTGGCTAATTCGTTATAGTGTATGGTAGAACGTTATATTTAGCAGAAATCCATTATTTACCAGCATTGTTTTACCATTGATGAGACGTTCGATGTTGTTATACCATCGATTGGACGTCACATCGATGGTACAACAGCATCAGTTGATACTGCACATGTGCAGATCTTTCAGTGTGCTTTGTGCCGGGAAACTGCCGTCGCCCTGAATGCAGGCACCAGAGTAGAACTGTGGGACTCAAATCCTAAGTAAGGGCAGCAGCCAAGTTTTATTTAAAAAAAAAAAAAAGTTTATCTGAGAGCAAGGGGCCATGCTTAACAGATAAAAAATGTTTTATGTGAGAGCGGGGGTGAGGGGACGGACCAGGATGGAGTGGAGCTTGTTCTCTCTCAGCAAATCGCACCGCAAGGCTAAGTGAGCAGCTGCTGATTTTACTGTTGCCCCATACACTATTCAGGATAATGGATGGGCAACAGTTGTTCACTTCTCGAGGTTGTTTGACAACCGAAAACCTCTCGAGCTTCTCTCTCAAGGTTTACATGGTTGTCATGACCACCTCTCGAAGGTGAACACTGCCCATCCATTATCCCCTATTTATTCATTATCATAAACTCCACCTTTGAGGCAGCTCGACCTAGCCAACTTACTGCATACTGTTACTGATGCTAAAGGACACCTTGGAAGAAACATTGTTACTACGCTGAGTATTTCTTTGTTCCAGAATATCTTCACCATTCATTACCACAACCTGCCCACCATCCCCCTCAACGACCAGGCATCTGGGTAGCTTACCGTCTTTTTTCTCTTTCTCTTCTCTGCCTTTCCTTCTCTCCTTGTTTGGCCACCTTGCTCCTCCCTTGTCTTGTGCTCTGGGCAGAAAAACAGGATATAATAAAAAGCCTTTCTGGTGGTCTTCAGCTGACCTTGGGCTTCCTTAAAACAAAGAAAAAAAACAACAAACAAAAAAGTTTGGGGTCTGGCCTTCCCTTCTTAGAGATCCTTGGTAGCTCTGTTTTATTTTCTGTAATTTTCTTGAGCAGTGCATTTATTTATTAAATTTTGTTAACCGGGTAAGCCCGCTGGGCCCTGGAGTGCAGGTACAGTCCGAGTGTACATAATGGTTACATAGAGTAGTGCAGGTGCAATCCAAGAATACATAGTGGTCACAATAGAGCAGTGCAGGTACAATCAAAGTATTCATAGCAGTACAATGCGTACAGAATATTTAGACAATGTACAGTGATCATTGTAGAAGGGGGTAACTTTTGACCTGACAAAAGTGGTAGCAGTTAGACCTAGGGTAGGCAGAGCTATTGCATCTGCGCCCTGTTCAGTGCAGGATGACACGAGACAGGTTACAATGGAAATTATGGGTTATCAAAAGCGAGAGAACGACTATTTACAGAAGATGGAACACAAGCTCAGGGGTGGCAATTAGATTAGACATTCCCTGGACATGCTACAAGGAGCGTGTTTAGGCTAGTCTACTGGACAGGCGCAGGAGCTAAGTTTCCGGTGGTGATTGCGTAGCCCCCCCTGAAAGATTATTAGTGATGGGGCTTCTTGGAGTTGACTAGGGAGCTTTTAAAAATAAAAAAAAACAAAAAAAAAAAAACAAAGAAAGGGGGGGAAGGGAACAGGGGAAGTCTTCCTTTGGAAGAGGGGTCAGCTGTACTCCTTCCCTAGAGAATTTTTCCCTTTCTTTCCTCCAGCAGGTCTCCCTGCATTGTTTCTGCTAGCTAGCTCAGCTCCAGTATCATCCTCCTCCTTTCTTCTTAGATAACTGTCCGTGAAATAGGAGGGAATGTTCTGTTTTCCAAAAACAAAAACAGACAAACACAAAACAAAAAAAGAGAGATGTAACCTCCTCCTACTTCGGAGGTTCGTTCTCACTCCTTACCTAACAAGGATCTACTCTTCCCACTTCTCTCCCATTTGCCATAAGCATAAGGAAAATCATGCTTTACCTATGAGGTAAAAAGCCTCAATTGAAGGAAGGTAAGTCCTTGTTGGCATCGACTACAGCCCCCCGACTCCCGTTGAGACACCAAGGTTGGGGCCTGACTGTGGCACTGCTGTACCTACTACGGGATGGTATGTAGCCTTCGGTAACGGGTTCCGTCCCAATGAAGTAGTTTCAGTCCGTCAACCAGGCATCGTTAACTCACTGGTTATGCTTGTTTTGTTCTCAGAAATATTGAATCTTACTTCAAGACGGTTCCTCTAGTAGGTCATAATATATAGGATTGCACCTCCTGGTGTCAGGACCGCACGACAAACGTTTGCTAGCAATGTCTGGCGGGGGACCACCAACCCGATGTCACGTGATGGACGTCAGCGTGACCCTATACAGTGGGCGGTCCCCGCGCCTGCTTTCCAGTTCTTTCCCGCCGGTGACCTACGCAAGGAACTCCGCGGTGAACGTTGTTCCAGTCGATCGCCATTTTGTCAGTTTTTCTATTATTTTCTGAATTTCTAGTATGTTTTTTGGGTTCTTTTATGTCTTTTCCACCTCTGACTTCGAAGGCCAAGAAGAAGTGCGGTGCACAGATCCCTCAGTAAGATGACCACTGGCGCTGCCTTTTTTGCCTAGGCGCAAACCACGATATCGTGGCCTGCCCTGATTGCAAGCCCTTCAGTCAGGCCACACGCAAACGAAGATGGCAAGCCTTGGAGGCCCATCTTCTCAAGTCCAAATTGGCTACTCTGGAAAAAGAGATGCAGAAATTGAGAGATTCCACTTTTTCCCCTTCCTCGGAGTGGAAAAAGAAGAAAAAAGATAGAGAAGCATAGGGAAAAGGAGCATTTGGAAGACCGGGACCAGGTCTCTTGCAGCAAGCCCTCAACAAGCAAGGTTGCTCCACCGCCACCTACCCTCATGGTTGTCCAGGCTGCATTCGGGACCTCTCCAAGTACCTCTGCTTCTTTCAAGCCCCTTAAAATGGGCTCCACTCAGTCTTCTACTACTGGTAAGTCGTCTGCCAGTTCCTCCGTCGAATGCCCGGTTCTTACCGATATGTCAGACTATGGTTCTTCTTCTGGAGCACACCCGGTGGCCGCTAAGGCAGATTCCCATCAGGTGGCAACCCGCATGATGCCGGCTGATAAGTCGGTCAAGGGAGCCCCCCTCGTCTGCCTGGCTCCTCCATCTGATAAGTCTATCACCGGGGCTACTGACGACCGCCCAGACTTGGCTCACCCGTTGGGGGCTAACACCACTTCGCCGGATGCCTGGTTGAGCTTGCTGACCTGTCCCGGCCAGCCCTTCTCCCAGGTCCCCTCCCCCTGGTCAGGAGCCTTCCTTTTCATTTCCCCTGGTGGAACCTCCGAACCCAGACATTCCGACTGGAACGGAGGAGGAAGTGGTTCCCCTGAATGTGGTCTTCCCTTCACCCGGTCCAGTGGTTGTACCCCCGGTCACTTCCTTGGATGCTCTCCCGGGGACGTTGATGCCAGACCCGGCTCTCACGCTGGCTCAAGGAACTCTGCTTCGTACGACGGACCTGACCTTGACTCCTCCGTCAGAGTTCCTTCTGTTGGACATCCCCAACCCGTCGCATGGGACTCCGTCGGATGACTTACATCAGTCGTCAGGGCCCTTACATTTGCCCCGACGCAGGGTAACCTAACACCGGGCCCGGCACCAGAAACCCTGGCACTAGACCCCCTGACGTCAGCTATCCCGATGCCAGCCAATCTTCCAGGTCCATCAAGACCTCCGGCAGATCAGGTCACCCGTCAGGCTACAACCCTTATCTGGGGTTTCAGACGCCAGCCTATCCGTCGCCAGGCCTGATGATGACTCCTTTTTCCCAGGTCTATTATCCTGGGTATCAGGCTCTTGGCTACCCTTACTATCAAGGGGACCCTCCTCCTCAGTATCATGGGTTGGGCACGCATTTCGGCCAGCCTCCTCCCACCCCTATTCCACCTCCCGCTCCTCAGCCACAACAGGGCTTTCAAACCTTGATTCAGTCCTGGTGGCAGAATGCCAGATCACAGCTGGTGTCTGATTTGGAGAGTAGACTGCCGGCCACGGTGGTTTCACTCACCCCCCTCTCAGTTTCACCGGTTAGCTGTCTTTGGTCCTCTACGGTGCACATTTCTGGAAGTGCCACTCAACAGGTCACCTTGCCTGAAATAGGAACTCTCGAAAGGGAGGACTCTTCTGATTCTGAGGAACATTCCTCTGATGCTTCATCTGGGGAGCAGTCTGGAGTCACAGCAACCAAAGGCAAAGAGCCGTCCAAATCACCTACTGAGGATCCTTCCTTTACCGAGCTACTCCGCATTATCCAACAGCCTAATGGTTGGAATGCGGAGGAACAGGATCCAAAATGAAAACGTCTAGCTGAACATCTAGACTTGGAGGAGGTATCCCCATTCCCGTTCCTTCTTGGACAGCCCCACATGAGGACCTCACCACTACCATTTGGCAGCTGCCACATCCCATCCTGGCCATCCCTAAGAAGGCAGACCGGGTATACCACACGCCTGAGGGCATTCCCTTCTTGGATTCACATCCAAAGGCAGACTCTGTTGTCATAGCGGCGGCTCATGACCGTATGGTGAAACCAAAACACATGAGCACCTCTGCCCCAGGCGAGGAATCCCGGCAGCTTGACCAATTTGGTAAGAAGGTTTTCGCCTCCTCCACTTGTGCGCTCCGTTCACTTAACTACGTTGCACACGTAGTCTCTTTTCAAAAGGCCACTATGGCGAAACTTGAGGCTCACATCCAGTCTATCGAGGACTCAAAACTCAGGGCGGAATTAACCAAGGACTTGCACCTGTCTAAAATTTCTTATTGACATGCGCTCAGAGCCACGTATGATTCAGTGGACGTAGTGGCTCATTCCTCCGCCACAGCAGTCAGCCTTAGACGGTATGCGTGGCTGCCTATCTCCGGACTTTCCGCAGATGTTCAGGCAGCCATTCATGATGCCCATTTTCGAGGGTCTGTTCTATTTGGGGGAGATACCAAAGATCTTATCACGGGCCTTCAGGACAGTGGCCAGGCCCTGAGATCCGTGAAATCTGTGTACAGATTGGGCTTCCAGAAAAAGCAGCCATTTCGGCACCAGTGGAAGAAACAAAACAAACAACCCTTCTCCAGGCGTCAGAATAAAAGGAGAACTCAGGGACCAGCTATCTCTTCCCCTCCTGCCCCCAAAACACAGAGGGCAGCTGGAGGACCTTCCCCCTCCCGTCCCTCTACTTTCTGATTCATTTGATCCTCCCCTTCCTCCACCCAAAACTGCATGGAGCCAGTGGGAGGAAGGTTCGCCTTTCACCTGCAAGAGTGGAAGGATATAACATCAGATGCATGGGTCTTGCAACTCGTCTCAAGAGGCCACACCATAGAGTTTCTGGACAGCCCTCCAGACTCTTCCCCCAGGTTGTTCCCGTTACTTCTCGAATCAGGCATGTCTGGTTGCGGAGGAAATTCTGGCCCCACTGCAAAAGTCAGCCATAGAGCCAATCCCTCGGTCTCAGAGCAGAAAAGGGTTTTACTCCCATTTCTTTTTGGTCCCGAAAAAGACAGGAGACCTCAGACCCATCCTGGACCTCAGCCATTTGAGTCTTTTTGTAGAATACAAAGGTTCTGCATGCTGACTCTGCAGGGTCTTCTGCCCTTACTGCAGCAAGACCATTGGTTTTGTGCACTGGATGTGCAGGACGCCTACCTGCATATCCCAGTGTTCCCCGGTCACCACCGGTTCCTGCATTCCTTTTACCAGGGGAAGCATTTCCAATTCAAAGCTCTCCCCTTTGGCACTCATAGTTTTCACCAAGTGCCTAGCGGTGGTGGCAGTGGCGCTTCACCGTCTGGGCATTGCAGTGTTCCCTTACTCGGACGATTAGCTCTTAGCGGTCCCATCCAGAGACAGCCTGGAGGAATCACTGTCCTTCACAATGGACCTTTTCTCCAGATTGGGGATCACAGTCAACTTTTCCAAGTTGTACCTGACCCCTTCCCAACTACTTCAGTTCATTGGGGCGGTCTTGAACATGGTCCAATGCAAAGCCTACTTACCCCCAGACAGAGCGGATACTCTGCGGGAACAAGTCAGTCTGCTGCTCTACTCCAGGCATATTTCTGCCAGGGCGTTCTTACGCCTTCTGGGCCTCATGGCAGCGACCATTTCAATGGTCCTCTTGGCCAGATTACACATGAGGGTCACCCAGTGGACGTTGCGAGTCCAGTGGGCTCAATGCTTGGACAACCTTGATCATCCGGTACTGGTGTCCAGTGCACTCAAGAAAGACCTCTTATGGTGGCAGGATCCTCACAATCTGTCTCGGGGGGGGGGGGTTACCTTTCAGGGTACCTCCTCCCTCTTGGACCCTCACCACAGACGCCTCTGGTCTGGGCTGGAGGGCCCACCTGGGGAATCATCAGACACAAGGGTCGTGGTCCCAGGTGGAAGCATCTCTCCATATAAACATCCTGGAGATAAGGGTGGTCCTTTGTTGCCTGGCCTTGTTCTCAGAAATATTAATTCCTGTTGCTGCAAGCAGCAGTGTTGGGGTGCTGCTTCCGTTGACAGGGCCTCACCTGTTGGCACTGTCGTCCATGGGATAGAAAAGCATACTTGTTTATCGACAGTACAGCCACTGCCTCTGTTGATTATCCCCATCTTTATCTGAGACGGCGATGAGGTGGAATACAGGCTCGGCCTCCTAGAAGTGGAGCAGGCTTTGGAAGATGAAGGTGGGGATAAGGAACCCTGTAATGCAGGTTTTCCTTCCAGCTCAGCCTTGTGATCATTCAGGGAGGACTCTGTGATGTATAATTCCAGGTCTACTCTAGAGGATCCCTCCTTACAGACTTTCTTTAAACAAATACAGGATGTGATTGGATTTGAGGATGTAGAAGACTTCACTGAAAGAAACTTAATGGAGTTCTTAAGAGGTAATAGCTGCTCCCACTATGGTGGTGCATCTTGTTTGCCCTGCATTGGAAGACACTACATTTGCTGCCTGGCACAGACCTGGCACTCTGCCAGCTGCCCCCAGAAAGGTTGACAGACATTATCCTGCTGCTTCTGTCAAGCCCTGTTATGCTTCTCAGCCTGAAACTGACTCTCTTGTGATCATGGCTGCCCACGGTTGGATGTAATGAGTAAGAGTATTTGGGCCTCTTTCACTTTGGGCCTTCATGTTGCAAACTGACAGGCTTATTGGGATCAAGTATCAGAATAACCTTGGGAAATCATCTATGGCTACAGCACAGACACTGACGGATAGCACTGTGAAGGCAGAACTGCTTAAAGCGGCCTCTGCTGGCCTAGATGCTGGTGAACATTTGCTAAGGTTACCATATGATGCTTTAGATGTTGCTGCTAAATCAGCTGCCTCTGGTATATGCCTCAGAAAGTACTGCTGGCTCAGAGTGGCAAGATTTGCTTCAGATGTGAAATAGGCCGTGCTCAGTGCGCCCTTTGGGGGCTCTAAGCTGTTTGGCCAGGACTTAGATAACGCATTGAAGGATTGTATCAGATGATGGCCTGTCCCAGGGGGGAGGGGATGGATGATAGGGGTTTCTGGAACAGAAGGGAGGGGAGGGCCTCGGCACCCAACTAGGGATCTGAGGTTCGAGCAGACTCGATAGACCGTAAGGCCTAATCTGCTGGCAAATAGTATGTTAGTATGAAAGTGGATGGATGTACCTACAGCCCTCCCAAATGACCTGACCTCCTAGAATGTATACAGGGGTCATGGTAGGGGTGTTTTTTGGAAGCCTGCCAGTTGGGGAGGCCATGGCTGCCATAAACCCTACTGTGGCAGAGGAAGTGGTCTCCCAGTTGGGCCTTCTGCCCAGAGTATCCACTCCAAGGCACTCAGAAAGTTTCAGTTTCGGCATCCCCGGCACCTTCTGACTCTCCACTTCCTCACCCTGCACGGCTGCTGCAAGGGGTACAATGTGGGGGAAGGATCTCCCTTCACCTGAAAAAATGGAGTGAGATCACCTCAGACGAATGGGTCCCAGAAACCGTGGAAAGGAGACATGTACTGGAACTGCTTTCAAATCCTCCAGTGAAACCTCCCACCATTCTTATTACCCTCCGGGACAGCTGTCCTTGTTGAGGAGAGAAGTTTAGTCCCTGCTTCAGAAAAAGAAAAATGGCATACATCCCCAGGGTACTAAAAGAGCTAAGGGTGGAACTAGCAGAGCCATTATCAGAACTGTTTAGTGAGTCTCTGAGCACAGGAGAGGTCCCAGAAGACTGGAGAAGGGCTCATGTGATCCTGCTGTACAAGAGTGGTAGCAGGGAGGAGGCCGGGAACTACAGACCAGTCAGTCTTACCTCAGTAGTGGGCAGGATTATGAAGGCACTCCTTAAGGAAAGGATAGTGCAACACGTGGAATCCATAGAAGCACAGGATCCAAGACAGCATGGGTTTACAACAGGAAGGTCCTGTTAAACTAATCTCATAGACTTCTTTGACTGAGTAACCCAGAGTGGTGGACCAAGGGGGTGCAGTTGATGTCGCCTACCTTGGCTTCAACAAAGCTTTTGATACTGTTCCACATAGAAGATTGATTAATAAGCTGGGTAGGCTTGGAGTGGGTCAGAAGTTGGCAAACTGGTTGGGCAGAAAACAGAGAGTGGTGGTAAATGGTATACAGTCAGAAGAGATGCAAGTCATAAGCGGGGTACCTCGGGGATCAATCATGGGGCCAGTCCTCTTCAGTATCTTCATCAGTGACATTGCAGATGGACTGAGGGTAAGGTTTACCTGTTTGTAGATGACACCAAGATCTGCAACAGAGTAGATGATCCTGATGGGGTGGGCAGAATGAGAAGAGATCTGGATAAACTGGCAAAATGGTCGGAAGAGTGGCAACTAGGATTTAACGCAAAGAAGTGCAAGATCATGCACATAGGGAAGAGAAGCCCTGAAGCCGCCTATAGGTTGGGAGGGGAGTTGCTAGCAATCACAAGGGAAGAAAGAGACTTGGGCATCATCATCACAGATGACCTGAAATCATCCAAGCAGACCACTAAAGTAGTAGGTGAGGCTAGAGGGATGTTGGGGTGTATTAGTAGAGGTATCACAAGTCGTAAGAGGGAGGTAATAATCCCTCTTTACAAGACACTGGTTAGGCCCTATATGGAGTACTGCGTGCAGTACCGGAGGCCACACCTGCACAAGAACATTAACAAAATGGAGGCAGTCCAGAGAAGGGCAACCAAAATGGTGCAGGGACTGCATCAGAAAACATATGAGGACAGATTAATGGAGCGCAATATGTATACTCTAGAGCAAAGGAGAGAGAGGTGATATGATCGAAACATTCAAACACCATAAGGGCTTTAATAAGGTAAAGGAGTCTAATGTTTCAATATAAGTAAAATAACAGGACAAGAGGACACAGCATGAGATTAGAGGGAGGCCGATTAAGGGGTAATGTTCGGAAGTTCTTTTTCACAGAAAGGGTGGTGGATGCATGGAACGGCCTACCTCAGGAAGTGGCGAATATGAATACAGTGCAGGGCTTCAAACAGTCATGGGATAGGCATAAGAGATCGATACAGATGAGTATGAATAGATAGGCCATTGACAGAGTAAAGGCCTGTGGCACATTCATAAGGTAGAAAAAAGTGGGCAGACTGGATGGGCCTTGCGGTCCTTATCTGCCGTCAACTTCTGTGTGTCTGTGGAAAAGTCCATAGACTCTGTTTCTCCCAAAGAAAGGAACATGGTTTTACTCAAGGTACTTTATGGTCTCAGTTGCCACAAGAGACTTGCGTAGAGCCTTGAACAAATTTATCGAATACAAAAGATTTTGAATGGTATTTCTTCAGGCTGTCATTCCCCTTCTGCAAAAAAGGGACTGGCTTTGTGCTCTAGACATGAAGGATGCTTACCTTCATATCAGAATCGGAACATGCCACAGCCAGTGCCTCAGATTGACTCTGAAGGACTACCATTATCAGTTTGAAGTATTGCTCGTTGGCTTATCCTCTGTGCTGTGGGTATTTACCATATGCTTTGCAGTTGTGGTAGCAGCCCTCCGGAGAGAAGGGCTTTTGTGTCTTCCCCTATTTGGACAACTGACTCCTGCAGGGCCCATCCAGGGAAGTGGTCCAGTACACATTATGTCGAACTCTGCAGTTGTTTGAGGACCTGGAGATCACTATTAGTGTAACAAACTCTGTTCTCACTCTGTGCCAATGCCTCCATTTTATTGGACTGTACTAGACACAGCAGTGGGCAGTACGTTCCTGCCTCAGGACAGAGCAGAGGCACTGATTACTTAGGCTCATCTCGTGCACAGGAGTCACTGTGTGTCCCCTAGCACTGTGCTTTGCCTCCTGGGTCTTATGGCAGTTGTTGTTTCAACTGTTCCGTATGCACTCCTTCATATGAGAATCCTGTTAAGGGGTCTTTCAGTGTAGTGGGACCAACTGACTGATGAGTTGGAACACATAATCTTCATCATATCCCCTCTAAGAAACTCTGCTATGGTCGATGGAACCCTTGCACTTGCAGCAGGGTATCCCCTTCTTTCCCCAGCTCTGGAATACATCCTCATGCTGGATACCTCTGGGACAGGATGGGATGCCCACCCAGGCCTTTACCAGACCCAGGGGTTGTGGATTGACCGAGATTCGGATCTTCACATCAGTGTTCTGGAGATGAGGACTGTTCTTCTTGGGCTCTAGGCCTTTGAAGACCATCTCTCTCTCCTGTTGATACAAACAGACAGCATCAGTGTGATGCACAGTATCAACAAGCATGGGGACACACACTCTCGCCCTCTGTGAAGGGAAGCGATGAGAGTATGGCAGTGGGCACTCTCTCCCTGCCTGCAATTAATGGCCGTTTTTCTACCAGGAATCCAAAACATCTTAGCAGACAGGCCAAGTTGGTCCCATTCTCATCTACACGAGTGGGAACTGCTTACCTCCATGGTAAACAACCTCTTGGCAAGATGGGATTGTCCAGAGTTGGACCTTTTTGCATCCCCATGCAGTGCAAAACTGCCTCATTTCTGCTCGCTCTTGGGCCTGGAGTTTTTTGGTGAGATGCATTGTCCCTGTCCTAGAAGAGGAGGCTCCTTTATGTATTCCCTCTGATCCCTCTCATTGAGGATCCTTCTGAAGCTGTGGGCCACCCTGATACAGACCCCCCCCCCCCAATATGCCCTCACCATATATATTTTCCACTTCCACAGCATGTGGCAGTGGAACCCCTGTTTCAGTTGCCTCAGTGTCGGTGTCTGCTGTCCCAAGAAGGGGGGGTCCCTGGACCAACCAGACCTCAGGTGTTCCACCTGCAAGCTTGCCTTTTGAGAACATAACCACTGGAGCCTTCCACTAGACTACATATTCACTGAAGTGGAAGCATTTCGCTATTTGGTGGTGTTCTTGCTCTGAGGGCCCTGTTGTTTGTCCTGTTAATGTTGTGCCTGCCTACCTCCTATCTCTATCAGACTCTGGTCTGCAGTACTCCTCTATTAAGGTGCAGTTGGCTGCTGCATGGGCTTTCCATGCCCCTATTGATGGGAACACAATGGCACAACTAGAAGTGTTCCATACCTTCCTAAAGGGTATTTTGCACATGCATCCCTCGATTCATAAACCAGTTCCACAATGGGACTTTAATTTTATACTTGAGAAATTGACATTGGCTCCTTTTGAGCGTGCCTGCAGCTTGTGAACTAGACTTTCTTTCTTGGAAGGTATATTTTCTGGTTGCTGTTACCTCAGCCTGAAGGATTTCTGAACTTCAGGCTCTCATGAGTGTGCACCCTTACCTGATTTTTCACAAGGATAGGGTGGCATTGCATATGTATCGTCGGTTTTTTCCCTAAAGTTGTGTTTGACTTCACAATGACTCAGACCATCAGCCTATCAGTGTATTATCCTGAGTGCATTAACAAGGGAGGAGGAATTACTCCATACCCTTTATGTACATGGAACATTGCGTTTGTATCTGGAGCGCACGAAGGACTGCGGGAAGTCCTCTCAGCTGTTTGTGTCATTTGCCCTTGGGAGAGAGGGCGTACCGGCATCTAAGCTGTGCCTGTTGAAGTGGCTGGCTGATTTTATTACATTTGTTATAGGACGTACGGTAAGGAAGTTCCTGGTCACCTGCCAACATTTGTGCTGCTCTCACATGGAGCGCTGTCCACACTTTTACTAAATATTACAGTCTGGACATCATATCACGCAGACTTGTTAGCTTTGGCCTTGCTATCTTGCACAGCTTTCTGTCCTCATTGCATACCAGATGTTGCCAGTCTCCCTGGATACTTTGTACTGCTTGAAAATCATTCCAAAGGTGCAGCCCAATGGAGGAGCTATCCTCAGGGAAACATAGAATTTGCTGGCAGATAAGGAATGCTAGGCCCATTGAGTCTGCTCACTTCCCTACCTGTATCAGCAGCCACTGACCCTACTTGGTTCTCATCTTAGCCTCTCTTTCCCCTTTCTAGGGTACCCTTATGCCTGTCCCATGCATTCTTGAATTCCCTCACCGTGTTTGCTCCCACTACCTCCCCAGGTAGGCTGTTCCATGCATCCACCACCCTTTCTGTGAAGAAAAACTTCCTCACATTGCCCTTGGCCTGCCCCCCTCTAATCTCATATCGTGCCTCCTTGTGAAGATGGAACAGTTACCTACCTGTAACAGCAGATCTTCGAAAGAATCTCCTCCATTGAGCCCCAGCGCACCCACTCTCCTTCCCCCTTTCTGAGATACCTTACCAACCTGTAACAGCAAATCTTCGAGAGAATCTCCTCCATTGGGCCCCAGCACACCCACCCTCCTTCCCCCTTTCTGAGGTACCAGGAGTCTGTCCCACTGTCTTTGTGGAAAGTATGGTTCTTTGTGCTTTTTATATCTTCTGTCATTAGTCCCAGCCTCTCCTTGTGTGCCTGGTCCTCCTTTGGTCTCATGGATCCACTCAGTAAGTTGCTGTCCAAGCTCATCTCTGGTAGGGAACTGTGAAGTGAGGGGGGCACCCATGTTTTATAGGCATCGATGTTGTATCTCATTGTGGGCAACCCCCAGCTAGGCAAAAGTTGTCAGAAGGTCCTGACACCGACAGCTTACAGTCAAAAGAAGTGGTCCAATGAAGGAAATTCTCTCAAAGACCCACTGTTACTGGCAGGTAACTGTTCTTTTGTAAGTTATACATGCTTGAGGAAGGGAAGTCAGCATTAGTCATATTAAAATAGTGGTACATTAGATAGGTGCGAAGAAATACTCGAGATGCTTGCAAACTGGGAGAAACCATTACATCGAATACCATGATCAGTGGGGATGGGAGTAGCACTAAGGTCCTGTAGCACCAGGATGGTAAAAGAATCCCCGTTTCTGGCAAAATTAAACACTCAGAGCTGCATTTCCACAAAGTAGGTTATAACAGATCATGATTGGTGCATTTTATGGAGTGTTGATAATTACAAGTGTGGATTACAGTGTATTAGTGTTTTACAGATGAAGAATAATGTGTCTTGCACAGAGTGCTTCATAACATGCTCAAATATAGCAGAACAAGAAAAAAAAACGAGTGCAGTCATTTTAAAAACAATGATCAGCTTACAGAAGGTAGGACTTGCAATCCTCAAATTTGTGCTAAGACTAGGTTTGCACTGGAGGACTGTGGGTTTAAGGCTATGGAAAAGAGCAGGGTTTTGATGTAGGATATGAAGATGGGTGGGGTGTAGGAGTCATAGTGAGGAGGAAGACTATTCTAGTCCGAATGTGCAACTGAGCTGAAGGACATCACTCGGTGGGGAGGGTAACACAAGGAACAGAGAAAATGTCAGAGTTTGAGGAAGAGAGCGTGCAAGATGGAGAGGTATACAGAAATAGATTAGCTGCCGTATTGGTCCTTGTAAGAACAGATCCAGAAGCAAATGGTTTGATACCTTTTATTGGACCATCATAGATGTTACAGAAAGAAAACAATGTCTAAGCTTTCGGACCAACCAAGTCCTTTCTCGGAGACTTAAGATGGAGAGGGAGGGAGGGAGGATGATGTGATCAATAAGGAGTTAAGATTAGCAGGCAGAGGTGGAATGGAGAACCTTTGTTGTTCAATGCATGGCATACTATTTGTTATGTATTTAATTTTTGTTAACCAGGTAGAGTGCACTAGATGAGCATTGGCCTATTTTCAGGCACGACCTGGGAGAGTACAGCCAGTAAAACAATACAGTGTATGGACGGAAAATATTACAAGGTAAAGTACAAGTTGCTGACATGTATACAGTCTACAACAGTCTATGTACAAAAATGAGACGTGCAGGAGCATTATACACATAGGCGAATCATTAGTCATTATTCTAAGACTAGGGCAGACTGGGTGGGCCATAGGCCCTTATCTGCCGACACTGTCTATGTATCTATGTAGGAATAGGAGCATACTGCCAGCTGTTATAAGTTGGAACGGTACTGGTTTCTGAAGGTGCTTGTATCAGGGCAGAACCTGATATTGGCAGGTCTGGTACTCCGTAGTTTAGGGGGCAGAAACTGAGAAGGCAGTCTCACCTAATTTGGTCCTGGTCCTAGGTATGACTAGGGGATCAATATCAAATGATCTAAGTGGATAGGCATTTGAATAGGGCACTAGGAAGGAGGCAAGTGACAAAGGAAAGTGATTATAAAAGATGCTATGTATGATACCACCCAGGGAGAGATCACATTGGGCAGAAGGGGGAGCCAGCCTAATTCAGAATAAAACATGCAGGGATGGGCTAGTTGATTCCTAGCAAAGGTGAAATGACAGACATTATTATATGCCACATCTCATTTATGTAGCGTGGTGTTCAAGGCTTCAAAAGAGACAGGCAGACCATAGGATAGTTTAGGGAGCAGAATGCCCCAGACCATGGCAGTACGGGCACTGGGAGAGAGGCTATGACTGGCTCTGCAGGCAAGCCCAAGTCTGACGTTGACAGTCTTAGAGGTAGACGCCCCATGGAATGAAAAATTAAGGGAGGAGTCAAGTGTAACACCCAGGTAGTTAAAGGAATGGACAGTGACCAAAGGTGTACCATTTTCATAGACCACCATGAGAGGAGATTTGATATTCTTTAATGAGGGGCATATCCGAATAGCATGGCCTGGGATTTGGTTACGTTCGTTAAAAGCCTATTTTCATAGAACCATAGTTGGACTGACCGAAGGTCAGATGATAATTTGCTGTTGATCACATCCATGATGTTCTGGTCACCAAAAGAACACCAAATTGTCCGCGTAGAGAATAGGTGTACTGTTGGAAAATTTAGTGGTGAACAGAATTTATGTGGAGGGAGAAAAGCAGGGGTACAAGTATAGAGCCCTGATGGATGCCAGTTGTGATAGGGGCAGGATCAGAGAGGGAGGGTCCAGACCTGACCCGCTGTTGCCTATCAGACAAATAACTTTTGAACCAGAGTAGGGCAGTATCAGATATTCCCAGGGACTTTAATTATTTTACAGAGCAAGATGTGGTCTACCATGTAGAAAGCCTTAGTAAGATCTATGAAAACAGCGCTGGTAAGCTCCCATTTATCAAATGCGTTTGAGATACTATTTGTTAGGGTGAGCAGAGCCGCGGTAGTATTGTGGTTACGGCGGAACCCATGTTGAGTAAGGGAGAAGAGATCATAGGTGGAGAGATAATTGGAGAGTTGGGTGGCTTCAGTTTTTTCCAAGATATAACTAAGAGTTGGTAGGAGGATAAAAGGTCTGTAATTAGATATTTTTATTACTTTTTTGAAAACCGGCACTGTGTGGGACATTTTCCAGAGTTTAGGAACGACACCAGAGGAGAGGGATAGACTAATGATTCTAGCTATAGGAGGCCAGTTCATATGCAGCAAGTTGAGGAGATGGGGCTTGATCCCATTGGAGCTGACTGATTTAGAGTTTGGGATTTGGTTAGAAGTTTACGCACCTCAGAGACACAGACTCCTTTTAAACAAAAGGTGGGGGGTATGGTGCTCCACAAGGAGTAGAGGAGGATGTCAGATGAGGCATGGGGACAGGAAAAGTCCCAATATAATGTGAGAGATTAATAAAAAAAATTGTTGAAATGCATTCGAGATAGTGAAGGGATTGTTGAAATTTACTCCTTCTAGCTCAGTGTCTTTGGGGTTGGGGGTGCCGTTGTGACCTAGGGTTTTCTTAATGCCGTTCCGAAAGTGTCGGGTTGCAAACAGAGGAATCGAACTGGGGTTTACAGTAGCTACTTCTGTTACATCATATGGCCAGTTTACATTCCTTTATGAGCTTTCTATAGCTTGTCCAGTCGGACGCTGATTTGGTAGCCTTGTGGGAAGCCCAACCTTTATCCCTCCATTTGAGGAGGGATGATAGAGGGTGATCCAACCATTTAGTTGTTGGACCACGGACTCTCCTGGTGGTAAGGGGAACATGCTTGTCCTGAAGCCCAGTAAAGATTGTACTGAAGTGTGGGACAGCTTATGATGCTAGCATGGTGTAGCACCACAGATTCCAGGAAAAGTCAAAACTGCCTTTCTAGGGATGTACTATGCATCTCAAAATAATACTTGATGGAACTGAAGAACTTGGGGTGACATTACCAAACGTCCTTTTGGGGGGAAGAAAATGGAATGAGCCTCATAGAAGCCTGCTTTACAGTTATGAGAAACTCCCTTTTTGAACAGGGTAGTGTCTCCCTGATTTGAAAAGCAAGTGCTTCTCGAGAATAATTAGTACCTAAAAATAGACCATGTTTGTTTAGAGTCCTTCTTTTTAATGTGCCTGTTGTTTTCTGATGCACAGTTGTACAGTAACAGTTTATTTTATGTATGTATTTTGTAAAACCCACTTCTGACTGATGACCCAGATGGCCACAGAATAAAGTGCAGCAGTACAAACCATCGGACTTACTAGTGTTATCTATAGTATGTGACATAACGTCTGTTCGTTCTGACCGTATTTATGAATAGGAACATAACAAAATACAGAAAAAGACCAAGTGGTCCATCTAATCAGCATAATAAACATTTTTGTTTGCTTTATTCTGTTTCACCAGTGTTAAACAAATATAAACGCAGGAGATTTCAGAAAACAAAAAACTTGCTGACAGGAGAAACAGAGGTTGATCCTGAGATTATAAAGGTAAGATTGCCAGTATTATATAGAGAGCATGTATTGGGGGTGGGGGGGATATTTCATGTGCCAGCTTTGGAGGAACTCCTGAGAGAAATACAGTTGTCTTGTGGTCTGCTACTCCTAGCCTGGTTTGTTTTAGACTCTGTTGCATGTGGTTGTATGGGCCAGCATGGCAGCTGATCTCACTGAAATGCTGTTGTGGGAGACTGATGGATGATTATCCATTGGTTCACAGTTTGTGCCCCACTCTATTATAGCTCAGGTCCAAATTCACACTTAACCATAATTGTACTGGATTTTCAGATTTTTATTTATTTAATTTTACTTTTACCCCACATGGCGACTGACCCCTTTCAGTCCCTTTGCCCTACCCAGTCACCCACCTTCCCTGGGACTTTGCTCTGTCCCGTGTTCCCCTGTGAATGACAATCCCCCCACACAGGAAGAGCCTGCACCCCTTACCTCTGAGCAGAGTTGCAGTTCAGGAGAGAGAGAGCGAGCCACAGTCAGTGGTGCGGGATCTGCGGCATGGCAGCGAGTGGCATTGGCGATTTTCCTTAGATTTTCTTCCCCATCCCTGACCATCGCTCGATGTTGATCTGACACTGAGACGTCAGAATGCCAATGCTTCACTCCCTGTTCACTGGCTTCTGCAGCTCTGCCACTTGTGGTCACCCAGGTGGCAATATTGCAGTGGAGGCCAGGATCCCTCCCTAAAGGAGGCAAGTGTCCATGGGGAGCTCATCCATCCTCCCCCAGATGGTCCTACAGCAGTACAGGCTTGTTCCAGAATCCAGGTTACTGGCATTGCAGATAGTAGGTAGCACTACTGCCGTGCCAGCGGGCTCCGGGAATTTCAGATGTTGTCATGTTAGTGTAACCCCCCCTGTTACCCGGGGTTACTAGAATCCCAGTAAGACCTAGTGGTAGGCAAGGAAGGCAGCTTGTGAAACTCCAGTTAAATAGATTTCACACTGTCTCACTCTGTTCTCAGTCTCAGCTGAGACTGAGGGATGACATCACCATAGAGCTATCGCAGCTGCATGAGCCACATTGGAATCTGCAGAAGGGAGTTAGATTAGAGTGTTGGAAGTTTTGAACAGTCAGTGGCAGTCAGTAGTTGGAGATTGTTGTGTGAGGAGCACAGCAGTTCTGTGCACAGGCTCTTGGAGCCTCAGCTCTGAAATAGAGCTACTTCTAGGGAAAGGTGTGTGTTTCCCCCTAAAGAGGAACACAGTAAGCTGTTCTTGAAGTGGTGGAGACTGCTGATTCTGGTCTCTGTGCCCCATCCCTGAGGGGATGGGGATGGGTTGGAAGGTTTGCCTGCTATTCCAGGGGCAACCCCCTGGCTACTGCTAGAGAAGAAGCTGCCTTATTTTTTCCATGTGTGTGGGGTACAAGAAGATTTCAAGATTCGCCTGTGGGGCACCTGCAACCAAAGGGTGTTCTGCTCTTTCCAAAGGGCCCATGTTTCATCTGAACTGTGTTAAAGTGGGGATTGGACTACTGAAGTAGTGGGAGGCCTAGAGTAATAGGCTTAGCCAAAGTAAAAGTATGTTCAAGTCCAGCACGAGGGGAAAGTCAAGACATGTAGAGGAGATGTGATATACGTCTACCCTGTAATCTACATTGCCAAGCTTTCAAAAGAGTTGTTTAGTGTCCAGAGAAATGGCTGGGTATGGATTGTGGGAGCTGGAGGTGGGAGACCCCCCACCTTTAGTAACCAGGTCCACCTCTACGGATTTGGTCTGTGGATTTCTACTTTGCCTCATGCACTTGGCCAGTGACGAGGGAAGTACCCAGATGTGGGATGGAAGGAAAATTTCCCTTAAGGAGTCGAAGGCTCTAAGGTGGTTTGGGAAGCCACCAACAGAAAATCGGTTCACTGCCATATGGACCGCGATCAAGTGGCCGGCGGGGGAGCCAGGCCAGGGGAAAAACCCAAGTAGTGTACAAGTTGGACTGTGTACCCAAAGCTGCGTGCAAGTCCGGGCTGTGTGCTTGGTGGGTTCAGAGCCTGAGGGCTGACATAGTGAAGAAGTGTTCTGTATCTCTAATCTGCAGTACCAGGAATGTAGCCCCGTGGGGGTCCATCTATGCTTTGTTTGTTCAGTTTGGATGTGAATAAAAGCCACACTTTAGAATCCCATTCCTGGTATTGGGCATTACAGTTATTGCTTCCTGTGTTTGGATTTACTTGGGTGCCCCTGTGCAGAGTAGCCAAACCTAGGCCCCCTGTGCCGAGTAACCTAGTCCTCCTCGAACCCGGTCCCCACCAGGTACTGCTGTCAGCTTCAACAGCATGCCACCTGTCATTTGCTTAAAGGTAGGGGTGAGGGGCTTACATTAGTCGAGAGACTTTTGTTACTTGGGGGGGCTATTTTTATCTCAGTACCTTTTAGTTGATTCAGCAGAATTCACAGTAGTCGGATCCATCATCGGCAAGGCCCACTGAAGGGATGCTTGCAGATGTATCGTAGCCCTGCCATTGTTCTGAGCACTGTTTCGCGTGGTGCCTTGGAATACTGGGTGGGGTTGAGGAACTAAAACCGGTTTTCTCCGTGGCACATTACAGTAACCAAGTGGCTGGTGTGCCGTGCTGAAAGTGAACCTGTATGTGCTCCTTCCCAGTACTGATGGCTAAATTCTAACATATTGCAACATTTTGTGTGGTGCTGGTGGTGAGAGACTGCAGATCTCGAGGAGGGAGGATGTTCTCTTGGTATGGTATTGGTAGTTTCTGTGGGCTGATTTTACAGACAGGCTTCAGCTATCTTTAAGAATATGCTTACTGGGGAGCATGCGGCAGGAATTATGGGACCCAAACATTGACTCTGCGGTGTGCTGGTGTTCTTTCACTGAACAAATAATATAACTGAACATCTGGGTGGAATTTTATATGGGACACAGTTCAAGTGGATTTATAGAAGCTTTCACAAATTTGGTAGTGTTGTCCCCTGTCCCAGTTCTTATTGTAAAGGTAGAAAGAGTGTTATTTCTGCTCATGTGCAAAGTAGTGGTTGCTCATTAATCATCTGTGACACAAAGATTTCCTTCCTGCAGTATGTTATTGCTGATGGGCTTTTCAGCTCTGCTGCCATCTCACCAGTGTATTTTTAAACAATAAGGTGCCACCAGGGGGTTGGGTTGCCTTATGGTAATGACACTCCAGGGCCACTAAACAGCATGAGGCACGAGTCCTGCTTACTCCAGGGGCATGATTACCGAAGGCAGCCCAACTGCTGGAGTGTCATCTTGTTGCTATTATTAAACTTAAATATTGTTGTCTTTAAAAAGACATTAATTGGTTTAGCAAAAGCTACCTAACTTAGTTTTCCATAAGTGTTGTCTGGATATTAAAATTGTTTTAAAAAGCAGTTGGCCAGCCAGATTCTTTGATTTCTTAGTAGTTAAAAAATAAAAGGAAAAGAGAAAAGATTATAAGCCACTAGTCAGCTGTGTCTTTGAAAATTGTGTGTTCTCAGAGTAATTTAACATTGGTGGCAGTTACAGTGGGGATGGTTTCGGGGTGTTGGCAATAAACCTGCTCCATTTTTTCACAGAGAGCAGAGGATTACGGCCCTGTGGAGGTGATCTCCCACTGGCATCCCAACCTGACAATAAATGTGGTGGATGATCATACGGCCTGGGTGAAGGGTGCTGTACCGCCACCCCTGGACCAATGTAAGAAAACTAACCATCTTCCTCCTTGCTTCTTGGTCTGTGCTTTTTATGAAGAATGGGTGACTTTGCATCAAGGGATTTTTGCTAGGCCCCCACTGCACTAATCATAGGTACATTGACTGTGATGATAGAAGAAAGGCCTGTTGGCGCATCCAGTTTGCCCACCCTACATAAGTACTCTGCACCATTCCTAGTGGCTGTCTCTTCCCCCTTGTTTCTGTCCCTTTTTCTTTTTTTCCGTGGAGATTTTTCTACCTGGGCCATGTCTGTCAGTTCGGGATGTACCCTGGTCCCAGGGGTTTAACCTGTTCGGGCCTGTGTCTCCTGGTCTCCCTCGGCCCAGGTAGCACACCTACCACCCTCATGGCTCTGTTCTCTGTGGCAGGGGTTCTCGAGAAAGGGCTGGCTGGCTGCCCTCCCCGAGGCAGTACACCTTGTGGGCCAGGATTCAGTGTTAGGAAGCACTGGGACCCAGGGGAGCCAGGAACCCAGGTCATCATTCAGATGGCCATAGATTTTTTCTTCTTTTCTGAATCCTTCCACCTCCTTGATATGAGCGCAGCCTCATGTTGACCTTGCACACATGCAGCATTTCTTCTGTGACTGGAGCTAGCTTGCTGGCCATGCTGCTGGGATGGTGAAGCTAGCCGTCAGCTCTCCGTGGCTGAGGCATGCTGCTGCACGGCAGCTACCTCTTCCTGGCCTGCTTCCCGTTGTGATCACCGAGGTATGCTTCTGAACCAGGGTCATTTGCATGTCTGAGTCTCACTGCCACTGGGCTATCAGGGTGGCTGCCCCCTTTTCTAACCAGTTTCACATGCCTGTCCCATCTCTGTTTGAAGCTGTTTACAGATTTGGCATGTACTGCTTCCTCCGGCAACTTTATTCCACTTGTTCATTACTCTTTCTGTGAAAATGTGTTTATGGATGTCCCTTTTGTATCTCTCTCCTGACAGTTTAAGTGAGTTCCCTCTTGTCCCTTTAGTTGAACTCAAGGAGAAAAATTCCTTGGCATCCACCCTATTTATTTTGTGCATGGTTGCGGTCATGCTGCCCCTTTCCCTTTTTTTCTCTCAAGGGTGTACATGTTCAGGTTGTGCAGCCCCTCCTTGTATGTCTTGCCCCCTAGTCCATGGACCATCTTGGTTCCCCTGTGCTATACTGCTTCAACCTTGTTGCAGTCTCTCCCTGGCGCGGACTCCAGTACTTTGCACAGTGTTCTATGTGTGGTTGCACCAGTGACCTGTACAGTGGAGGGATCACCTCCCGACTTCTACTGCTTAACCCCTCCCTGTGCAACCCAGCATCCTGTTTGCCTTGCTGACAGCTCTGTTATAATGTACTGTTGTTTAGGCTCTCTGATATTAAGACCCCATGTTCTTTTCATCTGTGGTGCTTTCCAGTACCCCCTTCCCTTCATATTGCACTCATGATTTTCTCTTTCCAGTGTGCATCACTTTAAATTTTTTTGTGTTGAAGTCCAGCTGCCAGATCTTTGACCAGCTCTCCAACCTGCCCAGATCCTCCCTGAGTTCCCTTATCCCTTCCTCCATTTCCACCCTTCTGCAGATCTTGGTGTCATCTGCAGAGAAGCAGATCTTGCCCTTTTGATGCCTTCACCAATATCACAAATGAATACATTGAAAAGGAGCGAGCCCAGCACTGACCGCTGGGGTACTCAACTTATTTTCTTTACCTCTGAAAACTCCCCATTGACTACTGCCCTTTGTGGTTTTCTTCCCGGCCAGTTCTTCCACCAAGTTGCCAGTTTTTCCCCCACCCTGACATCTGTTAGCTTTTTGATCAGCCTTTAGTGGGGCACTGAATCAAAGGCCTTACTGAAATCCAAGTATACCACATCTACTACCTGTCAGATGTAACTGGTCACCTAGTCAAAGTAGTTGACCAGATTTGTCTGGCTAGATCTTTCTCTCGTAAACCCATGTTATCTAGAGTCTTGTAGCCCATTTCCATCTAGGAAGTCCAGCAGTATCTCTCTTAGTAAAGACTCTCGCATTTTTCTCACTGTAGACATCAGGCTGACTAGTCGGTAGTTTCCTGGCTCATCCTCACTTCTGATCTTGTGTAGAGTGACCACATCTGCTGTCCTACAGTCCCTAGGGACCACCCCCATGGTAACAGAGCAGTTAAATATGTCCTCAGGTGCCTCTATCACTTCTGATACCTCCTTCAGTGTCCTTGGGTGAAAGCCATCACGTCCCATAGATTTATCTACCTTCAACCCTGAAATCTTTTCCGACACCCTTTTTATGTTGTCTTGCACGCACAGTGCAGACAACATATTGTGGTCGCCTCAGTGGAGAAGCGAGTTTCGGAGGTGTGGTCCTGTTGCAGCCAATGGTGCCACTGCTTTTTGTGGCCAGGCTGTGTGGCACCAATGGCATAGCACGGTGTCTAGGACAGTAGTTGATAAACATGCCACCACCTTGAAAGAAATTGGCCGCTGCAATCGGGAAGCGCCATGGAGTGGTCCCTGATTGTAGCAGCCAATTACTGCTTGCCTCATCTGGTGTCCCTGTCAAACATCGTGCAGTGGTTTCCTCTGTCAGCTCTTCTTAGTCTCCCCACAGCTGAAGGACAGCCACCGCCTTTCACAGTCCTTCTGAGTCGACGGGGTGCCTAACTCTGTCAGCATGCCCTCCTAATTTAATTTTGCATAATGTTCTCCCCTCCCCCCATTTCTTGTGTGCCAAGGGGGTACCCAATCCCCCTCGGCTCATGTGACCTCCCCTCCCAAACTCTGTATGTGCCGGCAGGGGTGTCCAATCCCCATCGGCTACAGACCCCCTCCCATCAAACACACAGGTGGCATGCTGGGAGCCCAACCCAGCATGCAAAAGTACCTGTACAAATAGAAAACCTTCCCGCATTGTTCTTTCTTTCCTGGTTTAACCTGTGAATCAAAAAATGTTCCCCCGTTGAGTTCATGCCCCTTCCCCTAACCCGCAGCCACCCTCTGTGCACCCACCTCCCCACACCTCCCCTTCACCCACACTTACCTCCGGAGCCTGGCGCGACTATCTTTGGTGGAGCGGGAACATGTCTGCACTCTTCAAAGCTGACCGTGAACTGAAGAAATGCCGGTATGCTGTATAATGGCATAAATGGGTTTTTTTCAACGTCTGTGGATATCTCAGCCATTTTTTTGACTTTTGCCACCAAATTTTCAGCATGGGGTTTTTGGGACCCCTCCTCATGCATTCAGTCACTGTCATGGCGTTATTTGGTCCTGAAAGGTGATTTTGCAGTCACTGCGCGGAATCACCTTTCGGGACCGAGTAACGAAATATCAGTGTTGCTGTTCATGAGGTGGCCTCCCAAAAAGCCTATGTTGCAAATTTGGTGAAAAAATTCCAAAAAATGACTGTTACAAGTGTGCGTTACGCAGTTTCCACGCACACTCATAACTTCGCCAATTTGTAATATTTTCACTCCAGATTTGCAGCATTGGCATTTTTTTCACACCTCCTTATGAACAGTGCAGCTGTCATTTTTCACATCCTGGCCGAAATGTGTTTTCGCACTACTGGCGCAGAATAGCGCGGTCGCTGTGGGAAATCAGTGTTCAGGACAGATTACGAAAATTACAGCATATTTTGGAGATGCTTCAAGCAATTTGATTATGTTAGTTTTATGATTGATGTTGAAAATATCAACTGGAATTGATCCATACATCATCAGCGGCCTGGGAATTTTTCTTAAGTGAGTTCATGCAAATTTGTAATAAACATGTACCCCTGAGATCAAGAATGTCCAAAAATGAAGGTAATGTTTGGTTCTCCCCACAGTTATATAAAATTAGGAAACATAGGAATAAAAAATGGAAGAAAGAAAAAAAAAAAACTGTGTTAAATCAGGACTGGGTTTCCTATAGACAGGCTCGAAATTTATATACTACTAAAATTAGGGCTGCTAAACAATGGTTTGTTCGCTCTAAATTGGAGGCCAATCATAAAAAGAATTCAGGGAGGTTCTAAGGAATTATTTTGGATCTAATGGGGAAAAATAAAACAGATTTGCGTAAACAAAATAGAGAAGGATGGTACTGTGTGTGCTGCCTTTGGGAAAAGGAATGGTCGATGCTTGCAACGACTATTTCTTTAAGGTGGGCTTGCCAAGCACCCTGGATGGGGCTCATCAGGACCAAAATAAGACCTTGAAGTCTAATTCTATAGAAATCAGTATAGATGACAGAGATATAGGGGGTTTTGAGTTTGCCTATGTTTCCCCGGAAGAGGTACGCTCTGAACTTTTGAAGTTAGATATCTCTAAAGTGAAAGGATTGGACGAGATTCCACCTAGATTGTTGAAATATGCAGCACCCTGTGTGGCATATCCCTTGGCCTATATTTTTAATTTATCTATTGAAAGCAGGGAATTTCCATATGGATGGAAGATTGCAGAGGTTAGACCTATATTCAAATCTGATGATAAGAGCGAGCTGGGCAATTATCGGCCCATCTCACTCTTGTCTCAGATTTCTAAAATATTTGAAAAAATTTTATCTTGCCAACTGCAACATTTTCTTGAAGATACTGTAATAATAAATTATCATCTTTTCAATCAGGCTTTAGGGCGCTTCATAGCACCCAGACAGCTCTGATTAAGGGTTATAAGCGATCTCCAGCTGAGTCTGGACAGGAGGCTAATGACAGGAGCCTTGTTTATTGATCTTTCAAAGGCATTTGACACCCTTAACCATTGGGTGCTCCTGTCCAGACTCAGCAAGATTGGCTTACCCCCCTGATCGGTTAAATTGTTTTCTTCCTATTTGATGGGTCATAGCCAATTTGTAGAAGTGGGTTCTTATAAGTCTAGTGTACTGCAGGGTTCGATTTTAGGGCCTTTGCTATTTAACATCTATATGAATGAACTTAAGATTACATCAACAGTCGCCCCGTGTCATATGTATGCTGATGACACCATATTGTATGTAGAGGGAGATGCTCTAGAGTCGATCAATATGAGGCTGCAATTGGCTTTTGATGAATTACAGGATTTTTTTTAAGATGCAGCATCTCATCTTAAACGCTAATAAAACACAGTCACTTCTGTTTAAAAATAAAAATAACAAAAAACAAGATCTTCATTTAGAAATGAATACTGTAGATGGCATCGCCATTAAGCAGGTCAATTCATACAAATACCTCGGTGTTTGGTTAGATTCATGTTTAGGTTGGGATACTTATATAGATTCCCTTATGAAAAATACAAATGGGAAGCTGGGCGTTTTATATAGATATAAAAAGTTTGACTAGAGAGGTTTGATTGAGTGTGGTTAACTCTCTTTTACTGCCAGTGATCGATTACGGTGACTTACTCTATGGAGGGGCCATTGAAAGGCATATAGGTAGAGTGGATTCATTTCTTTGCAGATTGGCTCATATTGGATGCCCCCTATAGAACCCACAGGTGTATACTTTTTAGGGAATTAAACTGGCTTAGACCCGTAGTGAGAAGAGACTTACATTTGTTACAATTTATGATTAAGGTTTGGTTTGGGGAAGTACCTAATTATATTATTGACCTTCTTGAAGTTAGAAAAATAAAGGAAAGTTTGAGAGGCTCTGTTGGAACTCAGTTTGTTCCAATTAAATGTAACCTGAATATTGGAAGATCATCTGTCCCTGCTAGAGGAATTAATCTATGGAATAAATCCCCTTCTGACCTGAGAAGCAATAGAACTAGTTATAATAAAAGAGAATTAATGAAATGGTGTACATCCGTTCTAAATAATACCACAACTTGCAATTCTAACATACTAATTGCCAGCAGATTAAGCCTTACGGTCTATCGAGTCTGCTCGAACCTCAGATCCCTAGTTGGGTGCCGAGGCCTTCCCCTCCTTGTGTTCCAGAAACTCCTATCATCCATCCCCACCGCCCTGGGCCAGGCCATCATTTGATACATCCGCTTTCTGTGTCTGTCCCACCCTCTCTTGAAGCCCTCCACTGTGGATCTCTGAACCAGCTCCGTAGGCAGCGCATTCCAAGGGTCTACCACCCTCTCAGTGAAAAAACTCCTCCTCTTCCCCTCACCCTTCCACCTTCAAACCATGCCCTCTGGTGATACCTCCCTGCTTTAGTCTAAAGATCCCCTCCGTGTTTACCCTATTTATTCCCTTGAGGTACTTGAAGACCTCAATCATGTCCCCCCCCCGTCTGTCTTCTCCTCCAATGAAAACAGGCAGAGCTCCTCAAGTCTGTCCTCTTACATCAAATCCCCTAGTCCTCGTATCATCTTAGTTGCCCTCCTCTGTACCCTCTCCAGGAGCTGTATGTCCCTCTTCAAGTGTGGTCTCCAGTACTGTACACAGTACTCAAGGTGTGGTCTAACCAGTCCATTGTACAGCGGCAGAATCACTTCCCTACTCCTAGAGGTGATCCCCCTTACGATGCATCCCAACATCCTGTTTGCCTTGCTAGCTGCTCTCCTGCACTGCTCAGAGTTATTCATACATGCATCCACCATGACCCTAGGTCTTTTTCCCTTGTTGAGGCCTCCAGCGCTTCCCCTCCCAGGGTGTACCTGTGTTTAGGGTTTCCCCGCCTAAGATGTAACACCTTGCACTTGGTGATATTGAAATTTAATTTCCATGTATGAGCCCAGCTTTCCAGGGTGTCCTGGTCCTTGCAGGCCAACCTCCCTTCCCCTCAACTACTGCTCCCATCTTGGAGTCGTCAGCGAAGAGACTCATTTCACACCCTATACTCTCCCTGATGTCCGATATGTATGGATTAAACAGGATCAGACCCAGGACCGAGCCCTGCGGTACCCCACTACCGACCTCTCTAGGGTTCGAGAGCTCCCCACCGACCACTACTCTCTGGGTGTGTCCAGCTAGCCAGTTTTCAATCCATCTGACCATCAAAGGGCCTACTCCCAACCCCGCCAGTTTCTCCACCAGACCATTGTGGGGACAGAGTCAAACGCCTTGCTGAAGTCCAAGAATAATACATCCACAGGCTTTCCCCTGTCCAGTTCTGATGTTACCCATTCGTAGAACTCCACAAGATTGGTTTGACATGATCTACCTGGCACAAACCCATGTTGACGACTATCCAGACCTCCCACTTCCTCCAAGTACATCCCCAATCGTTCCTTTAGTATACTCTCTATTAATTTTCCCCACCACTGAGGTCAAACTGATGGGTCTGTAGTTCAATAATTGTTAGCATTTTAAGAGTATGTATTGTATTGTGTATGACTGCTTTTTATTTTTTTATTTATTGTATTGTTAAGCTTTCTTATTATGTGTGTTCGTAATTAGTGTATAATATGTATTTGGTGTTCTGTTATATGATGTGGAACTTTTATCTTGATGCAGTATGGAACTTCATTGAAAATGAGCATTGTTCAGTTGAATGTATCCATTCATATATGAATAAAAAAATTATTTAGTACTACAGCAACACTGTTCCATAAGCAGAGGTCCTAAAATGCCTGTGTTGCAAATTTGGTGAAAAAAGTCCATAAAATGACTGTCACAAGCGTGCATTGCGCAGTTTCCACACGTACTCGTAACTTCAACAATTTGTAATATTTTCACTCAACATTTTCAACATTGTCAATTTTGCACACGTCCTTATGAACAATACAGCTGTCACTTTTCAGATCCTGCCCGAAATGTGTTTTTGCACAAGTTTGTTTAAAATTTATTTTTATACAGGATACAAATTGATTAGGGTGTAACCCCCATTTACAACAATGTCCTGTGGCACAATATGGCGTGGTCGCTGTGGGAAATCAACTTACAGGATGGATGAAAAAAATCATAGTGACAGTGTTCATGAGCAGAGGTATCAAAATGCCTATGTTGAAAATTTGGTGAAATAATTCCACTAAATGACCGTGTTACAAGTGTGCATTGCGCAGTTTCTACATATGCTCGTAAATTCGAGCATTTTTAATATTTTCAACACTGCCATCTCTTCACACCAACCTGTGAATGGTACAGCTGTCATTTTTCACATCCTGCCCAAATGGTGTTTTCCTACATCTGGCGCAGAGTGGCACCGTCGCTATGAGAAATCAGTGTTCGGGACAGATTAACAAAATCACAGTACCACTATTCATGAGCAGAGGTCCCAAACACTTTATTGAGGTGGGGGTCACAAAAATGCTGTGTTGCAAATTTGTAGTGCATATACCAACAAACGGCAGGGGCATTAGGGTTTCTAACCATAACGTCCTACCCTGTACAGACTGACAGGCGTCAGGGGTGTGTCTTTGCATTGCCGCCTGTCATGCTCACGCATACCATCCCCCCCCCAACCCTCAAGCTTCTGACAAGCATCGAGGTGTGCCTTGGACTCTTTGGCCCCGCAATTCACCCCATTCTCCTATGCTGCACCCATTTCAGCGTATGTTGTTATGAAATGGGGTGACTGTAAAGCCGAACACCCCAAGGCACACCTCAGCACTTGTTGGTGTCTGCAGGATAGGGTGAGGTAAAATGCCATGAGCATTATGGCCAAATGGGGTGAGCTTAAGGCCCGAGGACCCCCAAGGCATAACGCAATATTTGTCGCACTGCAGGGTAGGGTGAACTGAAATGCCATGAACATTATGGCCGATGCCCAAAGGCACACCTCGATGCCTGCCAGTCTCTGTAGGGTGATGTGGAGTTTGATGTCACTTTCATACTTCACTGCCATTCCTATTATGCATCTGTTCAACTCCTGCGCTACTGACAATGCCACTTGAGCCGTTGCTTTCTTCCCTTCCCGGCTTAACCTCACATTCTGGCAGTATCCTGTCCTTCTCCCTAGTAAATATGGAGCAAAAATATTTGTCCTCCTCCTCCCATCTTTCCACACTCTTCAGTCTCACAACACCCTGTTTGACCTTGCACATCTCCTGGATGTATCTGAAGAATGCCTTTTCCCCTTGCTTCACTCCCTTTGCCAGTTGGAGTTCCGTCTCCACCTTGGACTTCCTGCTTGGCTACCTTTGTTGCCTCCAGGCACGTCTCCCTATTCTTCTCTCTTGGCTTCCCTTATGCTTAAAGAATGTCCTGCTTTTGGGTTTTGCTTCTGTCTTTATTACTTTGGTTCCTTTTGGCTATTACCTCTGTCTTTATTACTTTGGTTCCTTTTGGGTATTATCTATTCTAGGGATGGGGATGTGGATATGTTGTTCTTATCCACACTCGTTGTCATGTCCCTTTCCCCTTTAAATCTTGCCGGAAGGTCTTCAAGCTGGCTCCTCCCACCCACCCGGGTGGTATAACCTTGGCTCTGCCCCATGACACCAGATCTTCCTTTCCACTGGAAGATTTAGGGTGCCTCCTCTTTGCTTTCACTTTTTGTAGGCCCTGGCTTCTAACCTTTTGGTTATTATGAAAATTTGTCACGTTCAAGCTAGCGACTGTGATTATTGGTACTTGGTCATGGAAGATAAATCTTCCCCCGGATTTTGCCAGTGTCCATGCGGCCAAAAAATGTTGTGCACAGATCCACATACTGTGTGCGTCTACTGCCTGGGTGTTGTCCATGACGCCCAGACTTGCGACACGTGCCTTGCGCTTCACCCGGATATCCTCAGCGATTGTCTTGCACGCCTTAAGTTGGGGCAGGCCAGGCATAATCCTCAGAAATCAAAGAGGCCCGGTGGGCGGTATCCATGACTGCGGGGTCCGCGGTAGTTGGAACAGATGCAGGCCTTCAAAAGCAGCAGCGCAGGCTTGCAATCCGCCTCGGTCAGTTTTGTTCCCCAACCTGGGCTCCACGTTTTCGGGTTCCTTCCGAGAGCTACATCAATCCCTCCCCACTAAGGGCAAGGGACCTGTGGGCTCTCATTCCTCTCAGTCCTTTAAGAAGGAAACGGATCTGAAAACTCTTCGTCTCAGCGAAGACGCTCTTGGGATTGTGAGCAGTCTCGGTCCCAGGAGCCGGCAGTATTGACTTCAGTCAAAACTGCTTCCTTGGCCTCTGGCTTCTCGGCCTTGCTGTCTGGCCAGTCGACCGAGGTCTCGATCTACGAGGTTGAGATCACTCTCGATCCCATTGACCTGTTGTCACCTGACGAGGCCGACAACTGTTTGACCAGGACTCCGGTCCTGCCTCTTCCTGATGAGGAGACCCAGCTTGCTGGGGATCCCATCGAGGAACCGGTCCCTGATCCAGGTAAATCACTGGTTCCCCCGGTATCTCTCAAATGACCGAATTGGCCAGTCCGATTGATGTCGAGATCTTTGACCCCCTTGACTGACAGGCTGAGGAAGGCGCATAAGCACTCCAAAAAGAGGTGACGCCACCGGTCATCCTCGGATGAAGAGAGACTTCGGCGGAAACTCTGTCGATGCTATGAGGATTTAATGTGGCAGCAGCTGATTCTGTCCGGACAGAAGCCAGCAACAGTTTCTACTCCGGCCATTACTTGGCTTTCGCCTCCTAGGCCGAAGCCGACTCCTCTGGAACCAGTCAAATCAGTTCCCTCGCCCGCGGAGCCGGCCAAACCAGTCCCAGTTTGGCCAAAATCGGTCTCTCTGCCGATTGTAGTGGATCCGCCGCCTAAACAGCCTTTGGGAGGGGCTCCTACGAAGGATTTATGGACAGTTCTGGGACTCCCATGCAGGGTATCGGTCACCCTTACGCCTGATCATCCTAGGCGTGTTGAAGGGGACTTTGGTGGCCGACTGATCCATCCAGATTCTTCGGATTCGGATGACACCGACCTACACGCTCACCGTCGGGATGATGAGTCTATCGGTAGTCTGTCGATGGAAGGAGGGCCCTTCATCATTTCAGAGGATTCTCCGCCTTGTCTCCGAATCCATGGGGATGTCTCCGGAGCCTGTTCAGAAAAGGGCGGGACACCCATGGGTAGCGCTAAGGGTGTACTCCATGCTCTGAGCACGGCCTGTGATCACAGGAGCACATTTTTCATGGAAAATATTCCGTTACCTGTGCTCCTTTTGCTCTTCTGGAGCACAGTTAGGAACAGGGGTTTCTGGCAGTGGGACAGTGATGGGGGAGTCCAGAAGCAGCATTGGGATACAAATCAGGATTTTTTTTTTTTATTAATTGGGTGCAGTTGAAAATTAGATCAGCAAACCACTGGGCGAGTGAGCAGCTGCTACATTAATAGGTGGGTTGACTGTGATCAAGTGTGTGGTTAGCCAGCAAGTTAGTGTGAATTTTGACATGCTGGAAAAAAAAAAATAATTGGCAATCAGCACAGGTTAGTGGGTGAGCTGGTAGGCAGGCAGGGAAACCGTATGAGAGCAACTGGCAGACTAATGTGTATATGGGCAGGCAGTGAGGGGCTGAGCATGTGTGGCTTAGATAGTTTATGGGCGGTTGGCAAACAAAAGTGGGGGAAAATGACACGGAGGGGGAATAAGTGTATTGACAATAGATGAATTAAAAGTAGGTGAACGAGAAAAGAAGGAAAAATAAAACATTTTAAAGTCTGTAGAGAAAAGAAAAACAAATATTTGAAATGGGGACAGAGGGAATGGTGGCCAGATGAAAGAATGAGCGCAAAGATGAGGGAGAAAGACCAGGGTAAGAAGGAAAACATGGAAAGGTCACAGAGGGATAAAAATGAAAATTATAGACAAATCATAGGGATAGGTAAGCAAGAAGTAGCAGCAAGACAGCGAGACCAAGCCACTGTTGTCCTGCATGTATTGAGGGAAGCCTGGTAGTTAATATTTCTTTTTGTTAAAGAAAGTTGCCTGTTTTCAACAGGTTGTCTTTGGAATATAAAAAGATAAAACTACTGTATTTTGTTTTATACTTTGAACTGTAGGACATCAAAAGTCTGAATGATTTGTAATCGATGTTGTAAGCTGTTGTCTAGTGAAACTGAAACAGTGGTCCGGGATACCGAACCTGAATTGCTCGGTTTAGCTATGTGTACACAACACAAGTCCATGGACACAATTTTCCTGTAGACTACTTCTTAATTTACTTTAAAAATACAAGAATACTTGTGAACCTGGGAGCCTTGCTGGAGTCACTACTAAATGCAGCTGATCAGCACATGGGATGAAGTGGTGCAGGGCTCCAAGATCTAAATGGATCCCTGCATTTTACAGGCAGATGTACAGTGGCAGTCTACAGGAAACTGTTCTAGATGGAGACTTGTATTTGTTACATGGGAAAGCAATGCAATTCAAGAAAAATCATTCCACTGTTATAGGTAGGGAAATGTTAAACTGAAATGGAAGCCCATCTAGTGTGGTCTGGACAGGTGGCTATGGACTATAAGCAAGAGGTGGGTGAAGAAATCAGTGGAGCAGTGTGTGTGTGTGTGTGTGTCTCTCTGTCTATCTCTCCGTCTGTCTGCAGGTGGCCAAGGTGCTTGGGGATTTGATGTGTAGCAGTGATTGGGCGGATGCATTTTCAACAATTGATGACATCATTAACCATCTGTTATGAGCTTGCATCTCAATAATATCTAGGAAACAGGCAACATGATTATTATTGCACATAAAATACTCAACTTTTATTACAAGCAAGAAATTGTCAATGAACTTGTAAATTAAAAAAGTAGGTAGGAGCACATATTTTAGGGTACAGTTTGGAGTTTCTGTGCTCCTTTAATTTGGAGGAGCACACTGTGCTAAATCCTTAACACCACCCAAGGGCATACCCTCTTGCAGGTATTCTTAAAAGAGGTGATACACCCACGGAAGCCTTTCCTGTGGTCGAAGCCATTGTTGGCCCGGCCTTGGAGCTCTGGCAGCATCCTGCTTCCTGCCCAGCGCCGTCTGCCCGGATGGCCCGCAAGTCTGCAGTGCCCATTGGGTCCCTTTGGGGGTGGCCACCCCTATCCCCGTCATGCCAGCTCTGGGTCCTCCCGTGGGGGGTCAGCTCAGCCACTTTCTGTCCGCGTGGTCAGCTGTTACCATGGACAGGTGGGTTTTGGAAGTGGTCGGCCAGGGTCTGCCGCTGGAATTCAAGCAGTACCCTCCCAGCTGAGCCTGCGCCCCACGGGAGGAGAGAGTATCAGCCCACACTTGGTCGGCTCTGAGAGACGACAACAGCCCAGCTGCTCCTCAAGGAGACAGTGGTTCGAGTGGCAGATCCTCCAGTCAACCCAGTGTTCATTTCCAGGCACTTCCTGGTCCCAAAGCGGACGGGGGCGGCTGGCGCCCCATTCTAGATCTACACGACCTGAAACAGTATCTCAGGCCATGCAGCTTCAGGATGGTAACTCTGTCCCAGATCATACCATCCCTGGAGCAGAACATGTGGTTCTGCTCACTGGATCTCCAGGACATGTTGTTTCACTTCCCAATCCATCCATCCCACCAGCGGTTCTCTGTTTCAGAGCAGAACCCTATACGAGTTTCGAGCCATGCCATTCAGCCTGTCATCGGCCCCTTGGGTCTTCACCAAATTCATTGCAGTGGTGGCAGCCCATCTCCGGTGTTGAGGGGTCAGAGTGTACCCCTACCTTGATGATTGGCTCTTGGCAGGTTCCACCCAAGAGGTGGAGAGGTACAGGGACCTGGCCCTCCAGACCTGCTCTCAACTTGGCCTTCTGATCAGCGAGGCCAAGTCAGAGCTTGTGCCTTCTCAGGTGATGTGCTTCATTGGGGCAGAACTCGACTCTTGCCGAGCCAGAGCCCGGCTTCCGGCGGACAGGGCGGAGGTTCTCTGCTCCTTTGCCCAGTCATTTCTGGTTGGGCACATGCGCCCTACCTGGGACTTTCTGCGCCTTCTGGGTTACAGGGCGGTCTGCACCACCGTGGTCTGTTGGGCCCGGTGGCGTATGCGCTCTCTTCAATGGGATCTGGCTGCCCATTGGACTCCGCGCCTAGGTCATTTCAACCAGCTGATCACTGTGACCCAGAAGATGTGGAACGCTCTCCAGTGGTGGACCATCCTAGACTGGTTGCAGGAAGGGATCCCGTTTGTCCCCCTGAGCCAACGGTCGTTCTCACGATCGATGCCTCTCTCACGGGCTAGGGAGCCCACATGGGGAACAACAGGGCCCATGGGTTCTGGACCCCCAAGGAATCCTGATACCATATCAGCCTGTTGGAGCTCAGAGTGGCCAGACTGGCTTTGTCAGCATTTGCTCAGCAGCTTCGGGGTCCAGTGGTTCAAGTCCAGACGGACAATACCACGACCATATACTACCTTAACAAGCATGGCGGCATGCACTCCCGGCTGCTGTGCAGGGAAGCACTCCGCATCTGGACACCCGTGAGCCCACTGGAGGCAGATCTCCTGGCCATCCATGTGGCAGGAGCCTCAAATCAACTGGCGGATGCCCTTAGCCGCATAGGCGAGATATCCCACGAGTGGTCTCTCCATCCAGAGGTAGCGCACAGCCTGTTCTTCCACTGGGGCAAACCGATGGTGGACCTGTTTGCCTCCAGGAAAACACTAAGCTGAGCTTGTTTCACGCCTCTCATGTGATTGCTGCAGGGATGCCTTCTCGAGGCCATGGACCCCAGCCCTCTTCTACGCCTTCCCTCCATTTCTCTTGATCCACAGGGTGCTTCTCAAGGTGAGGAGGAACAAGGTGCAGGTGATCCTGGTAGACCCAGACTGGCCCCACCAGTTCTGGTATCCAGATGATCTCAGCCTCAGCAACAGGCTCCCAAGGCGTCTTCCAGCACACCCGGACCTGATCCTGATAGCAGTCAGTCAGGGGAAGGTATTCCATCTGGACCTTTAATCCCTGCACCTGACAGCCTGGTACCTGAGTGGCTAGAGTTCCAGGCTTTGGGTCTCTCTGAGGATGTATTCATGGTAGTGGAAGCATCCAGAAAGGAGTCAACCAGAAAGTGGTACGCCTTCAAATGGAAAAGGTTTTCCATTTGGTGCCACGGCAAGGGCCTGGACCCTCTGTCCTGTCCTGTGGCGAGCATTTTAGACTACCTTTGGTCTCTGTCCAAAGGGGTCTTCGGTCTTCGACACTTAAGGTGCACCTGTATGCCATCTCTGCTTACCGGGTGCAGGCCGGTCAGCAGACTGTGGCACAGGAGAAGGTGGTCTGGTGCTTTTCCAAAGGCCTCGATCACGTATCCCCTCCGGTGCGTGAACCTCCACCTCTGTGGGATTTACTACTGGTTTTGGCAAAGCTCATGGGCAAGTCATTCGAACCAGTGCACAAGTGTGAACTGTCACACCTGTCATGGAAGATGGCCTTCCTGGTGGCTATCGTGTCAGCCAGAAGGACTGGGGAGCTCGAGGCGCTTTTGGTGGAGTCGTCTTATCTGGTCTTATGGTGAAGCCGCACCGGGCAGGCCTGCAGCAAAGCTGACGATTGGCAGATGGATTACATCATGCATTGATCTCTGTTATAGGTTGGCGAGCAAGGAGCCTTCCAGAGGGATAAGAGCTCATTCTACCCGCCATACCACTGCGTCCGTGGCTCCTTCCATGGACATCCCCATCCAGGAAATCTGCAGGGCTGTTACCTGGAAGACAGCAAACACCTTCACCCATTACCACATCGACCTTGAGTCACGCTGGGATGCTGGCTTTGGGGCCTCAGTTCTCCAGTCTCTGTTCCTGAAGTAGGGGGCGTGCGCCTTGCCTCCCTCCTCCCGGAGAACTGCTAGGAGTCTGCCAGCAAGTGTGGATAAGAACAATATATCCACATCCCTAGAAAAAAGGTTACTCACCTTTAACAGTAGTTCTAGGAGTGGTATATGTTGTTCATCCACACTGATCCACCTGACCTCCCGGGCTAAGATCTAGCATCATGGGGAGGAGCCGAGGGTTCTACCACCCGGTTGGGTGGGAGGAGCCAATTTGAAGAGCTTCTGGCAAGATTTAAAGGGAAAAGGGACATGGCAACAAGTGTGAATGAACAACATATACCACTCCTAGAACTACTGTTACAGGTGAGTAACCTGTTTTTACTTTGGTTCCTTTTGGGTATTACCTCTGTCTTTATTACTTTGGCCGTGAACCACATTGGACCCCTTGCCCTTTTCCCTTAAATACCTCTGCAGTTAAACTTTCTGCTGCTTCTGTTAGTTTTTTTAATTTTTCCCATTTTTCCTTTGTCCCCTTCACCTGCTGTATACTTCTTGCGCTTTTATTTTCAAACTGTTCCCTCATTTTGTCAAAAATTACTTTTTTAAAGTCCCATACACTTAATGTGTTTGCCCTGTTGCCAGTCCCTATCTGAACCTCCAGTGCCACTGTTCTGTGGTCACTGGAACCAGGTGGTTCCAGGACTGCTTCATTTTGGATCCTCTCACTGTTGGTGAGTACCAGATCCAGCAGAGCCCCTTCTTTATTGGGCCATGGGATAGCTGGACTAAGAATGCCTCTTGGCATGCATCCACCAGGCATGGATCCCTAATACTTGCCGCAGTTGGCACTTTCCAGTCCACATCTGGCATATCAAAATTCCCTACAACCACCAGATCCCCTAAATTGTCTGCTATCCTTAGTATCTCCCCAGCTTCTTGTCTGCCTCTTGATTCTGACCCGGTAGTCTGTAGACCATTCCAGTCCTGATTTGTTTCTCATTTCCTGTTGCTGCTAGCACCCAAAGGGTTTTTAGTTTACCTGACTCCCCTAGACTGTCTATTTCAGTTGCCTCTACTTCCTCTTTTTTTTACATACACTCCTACTCCACCTCTCCTTTTCTCTGTCCTGTCTAAACAGTGAGTACCCTGGTATGGTCATATCCTGTTCTTGGATTGAGGTTGTCCACGTTTCTGTGACACAGTCACCGATCGATGCTCCCTTCCTTGACCATCGCTTGAAGTTCTGGCATTTTGTTGCCAAGACTCCTTGCGTTGGTGCACGTCATTTTCCAGCAGGAAAATCCAGTAGGAAAATCCACCGTTTCAACAATCACCCAGTCCTTCCTTCCTACCTTAAACCAGTCCTTGGAGTTACCAGTCTGTTACCTTGAACACTCCAATCGAGGAGAAAACCTCCTACATACCTTAGATGTCCATCGTACAGTGGCGTGAAAAAGTATTTGCCCCCTTCCTGATTTTCTCTATTATTGCATATTTGTCACACTGGATGTTTTCAGGTCTTTAGAGAAAATGTAATATTAGATAAAGGGAACCTGAGTGAACAAATAACACTTGTTTTTTTTTTTAATTTCACTTATTTAATGAAAAAAAGTTAACCAACACCAACTGGCACTGTGTGAAAAAGTAATTGCCCCCTTACACTTAATAACTGGTTATGCCACATTTAGCTGCAATGACTGCAACCAAACACTTCCTATAATTCAATATCAGTCTTTCACATCGCTGTGGAGAATTTTAACCCACTCTTCCTCGCAGAACTGCTTTAATTCAGTAACATTTGGTAGGTTTTCGAGCATGAACTGCTCGTTTCAGGTCCTGCCAGCATCTCTATTAGGTTTCAGTCTGGACTTTGACTAGACCACTCCAAAACTTTAATTTTACTTCTTTTAGCCATTCTGATGTGGACTTGCCTTTGTGTTTTGGATCATTGTCTTGCTGCATGACCCAACCACGCTTCAGCTTCAGCTGACGGAAGGATGACTGGACATTCTCCTTAAGAATTTTCTGGTACAGAGCAGAATTCATGGTTCCTTTAATTATGGCAAGTCATCCAGGTCCTTAGGCAGCAAAGCATCCCACACCATCACACTACCACCACCATGTTTGACTGTTGGTATGGTGTTCTTACTGTGGAATGCTGTGTTTGCTTTACGAGACATTATGGGATCCATGTTGTCCAAAAGTTCCACTTTGGACTCATCTGTCCATAGAACATTTTCCCAAAAGGCTTGTGGATCATCCAGGTGCTTCTTGGCAAATGAGAGACGAGCATTTATGTTCTTCTTGGTTAGCAGTGGTTTCCGCCTTGCTACTCTCACATGAAGCCCATTTTGCCCAGTCTCTTTCTGATTGTGAGTCATGAACACTGACCTTAGCTGAGGCAAGAGTAGCCTGCAGTTCTTTGGATGTTGTTTTAGGATCCTTTGAGACTTGGATGATTTTACACTGTGCCCTTGGAGTAATTTTGGCAGGCCGCCACTCCTGGGAAGGTTTACTACTGTTCCAAGTGTTCTCCATTTGGAGATTATGGCTCTCACTGTGGTTCGATGGAGTCCCAGAGCCTTAGAAATATCTTTGTAACCCTTTCCAGACTGATAGAGGGCAACAAATTTTTTCTGATCTTTTCAGGAACTTCCTTTGATCATGGCATAATGTGCTTGTTGAATCTTTGTGCTGGCAGCGTGACTCTGATGGTAAGGGCCAAAATAAGTGAGGTTTATATTGAGCAGGGCTGGCTGTAATCAAGCCTGGCTGTGTTCAATCAGCTGACTCTAATTATCCCTTTAATTGGGTTGATTTAACTAGGGGGCAATTACTTTTTCACACAGTGCCAGTTGGTGTTGGTTAACTTTTTTCATTAAATAAATGAAATAAGTAAAAAAAAAAAAGTGTTATTTGTTCACTCAGGTTCCCTTTATCTAATATTACATTTTGTCTAAAGACCTGAAAACATCCAGTGTGACAAATATGCAATAATAGAGAAAATCAGGAAGGGGGCAAATACTTTTTCACGCCACTGTATATTACATTATACTATTCGAACTAAATCAATTAGGAAGACCATTCAACTTTTTGTTACCTTCGCCTCAAACAGGGGAGGTCTCCTGGTCACTAAACAGACCCTTTCCAATTGGCTAGCACATTGTATCACATTTTGTTACACAAAATAGAACAAGCCATTACCAGGACCTGTACAAGCCCATTCTACCAGAGCTGTGGCAACCACAGCGGCCTGCTTCAAAGGGACTTCTATCGCAGATATCTGCAGTGCTGCTACCTGGTCCATAATACATACTTTCACGAAGTACTACAACTTTGATGTTGCTTTACGCCGTAGGACAGCCTTTGGCCGAGCTGTCCTACAAGGCCTTCTATCATGATTCCACTCTTCTTGGGTTTACTGCTTGGGATTCATCCCAAGCGTATTACCTGCCACAAGAGATACCCCTCAAAGATCTATTGTTACAGTAAGTTTTTACGTAACTGTACTGTCTGGGCGTGGTATATAGTTCACATCCACACTCTGGCAGTTCTACTGGAAGTGCTGACTCTTTGGTCATCTTGAAGCTGAACTCCTTCCAGAATCCGGATGGTATATCCCCCAACTCTGCCCCGTGATGTCAGATCTTTGCATGGTAGAAGCAGGGACCCTGTGCCACTTACCAGGGATGGGTGGGTGGGTTGTGTGACTGTGAACTGTATACCACTCTTAGAACTATGGTTTCAGGTGAGTAACCTGTTTTCTAGGGGCATGGATATAGTTCACTGTCCACACTCTGGCAGACTTGTACTAGTTTTCTGGGAGGAGGGGGCAAGGTGCACAACCCTACTTGGTGAACAGAGATTGGAGAACCAAAGTCCCAAATGAAGCACCCCAATGAGACTCGAGGTCGATGCTGGAATGAGAAATTAAGGTGTGTGCCAACTTCCAGGTAGCAGCCCTACAGATTTCTTGTATTGGGATGTCTTTGGAAGTAGCCACTGAGGCAGCGTTATATGTGGTGGAGTGAGCTCGAAGGCCCTACAGGAGGCTCCCTATGAGCCGACCTGTAGCAGAGGTCGATGCAGGATGTAATGCACCTGCCAATTGTCCACTTTGATGCTAGTCTGCGTAAGTGACAAACAGCTGGCGAGTCTCCCCTTGAACTCCAGCCGTGCGCTCAGTATAATAGGAGAGCATCCCCTGCAGGTTCAGAGTGTGGAGCCTGTGGTCGGCCTCCGAAGAAGGATTGGTAAAGTATACTGGCAGGTTAATCACGTGGTTAAGGTGAAACTCTGATACAACCATCGGGAGCAACTTGCGGAGATGAAGGATGACTTTGTCCTTATGGAAGACCAGGTAAGGAGACTCCACTGATAGCGCCTGGAGCTCACTGATCTTTCTGGCTGATGTAATGACCACCAGGAAAGCCATCCTCCATGATAGGTAAGACATCTCACACCTTTGCATAGACTTGAATGGCTTGCCTGTGAGCATAATTAGTACCAGCAGGAAGTTCCAAGTTGCTGGTGTCTCACACAAGATGATCCAGGCCTTTGAAAAAGCACCTGACCACCTTTTACTGTACCACCATTGACTTACCAGACTGTGCTCAGTAAGCAGAGATGGCGCCAAGTGCACCTTCAGGTCGTCGCTCGCAGTTCCAGGTGAGAGAAGGACCAGAGGTGTTCCAAGATGCTTGCCACAGAGAGGCAAGAGATCAAGCTCAAAGTGTGTTTCTTTTGTCTAGGCCTCCCTCACAACGTCAGGACCTGTGAGATTTGCCAGGGCTTGAATTAAGTGACCAAGCTATGCATTAGAAAGGTGCTGGTGAAGTTTTTGCTGGAAAAAAAATTCTAGTGGCCATGGAAGAAGTTCAGGATCAGAAAGTGGCATCACCAACCCTTATGACTGACTCGCGCTCATTGGAATCAAAAGGCCGTGAAAAAGACTTTTCTTTATCTGGAGATGAGCATAACCATAGGAATATTGCCTACCCGGTCAGAATAACGCTACAATAATAGCATTACACAGAGCAGCATGATCTACACAGTGCTTCCACGGACAACGACAGGGGAATAACAGCACTATGTAGTAAGCCCTTCCCAGGTCACTGTCCTTGGTGCTAGAAAAGAGCACAAGGTGAGAGGAAATCAGGAGGTTGGCCGAGCTGCTTCCATGGTGTGTAGCGCTAAAGCATGAGCAGCTTGGCCAGAATGGTGGTGTCTCTAAAATTTTATTTTTCTAGGGACATGGATATGTTGTTCATCCACACTGTCTGGCAGGTTCCTTGCCGCTATAAATCTTGCCGGAAGGTCTTCAAGCTGGCTTCTCCCACCCACCCGGGTGGTAAAACTCTCGTCTCCGCCCCATGACACCAGATCTTCCTTACCGCTTGGAAGCTCAGGTTCCCTCCTTAACGCTCTGCGTGTAGACTGGATCCTAATTCTTCGGTTCGCCCGAAACTTATTTAAAATTTTCAAGACTTTGGTCAAATTACTCCCTCGCGGCTGCGATGGACAAATCGACTCCCGGATTTCAGCGGTGCCCATGTGGGCAGAAAATGTCCAGGATGGATCCACACTCCACGTGCGTCTACTGCCTCGGCCTAGACCATGACCCGCAGGCCTGCGAGTTATGCCGTTCGTTTTCGGCCAACACCCTGGTAGACCACGCTGCCCGGTTACAGCTTGGGCGCCCTGAGAAGCGCTACCCGCAGGTGAAGTCGGAGGAGGCCCGTTGGGTGATGACTGCGGCGGCTGGCTCGGCTGAGCAACTCGAGCAGATGATCGCCCTTGAGGAGGAGGAGGAGGTGGCTCAGGCCACATCATCCTCTTCCTCGGTTGCGGCATTTATCCCGCTCTCTCTGGGTGCCTCATATTCAGCTTCTTTTAAGGAGCTTTGCCAATCCCTTTCCACGAAGGGAGAGGGGCCATCGGGACATTCTTCTCGGTCCAAAAAGGACTGGAAAGGTAAGTCCCACCGTCAGCTTTCGTGGGAGTGGGAGAGGTCCCCTTCCCCGGACAGTCGACACTCTACTTCGGTCGAGGTTGCGGCTAAGGCCGCTGGCTTCACGGTGTCCCCGTCAGGTCAGCCAGCCGAGACACCCGTCGATGCGGTCGAGATTTTTCTCGACCCGTCGGACGGGCTGTCGACTGGTGAAGCCGACAACCCTTCTTCACCGGTTGCCCTGGTGGAGACTGAGGACTTGCCTGCACCTCCGGTGCTGGAGTCCCTGGTCAAGGCTTCTGAGCCAAGGGAAGAGCGGGTGTCCCCGGCCCCTTCCCAGACCCGTCCTCGGAAACACTGAGGATCTCCGCCTCGGACTTCCTCTTGGTCCAGCCGATCCCGCCAACATCGGGCGGTCTCTGTCTCAGCACTCATAAGCGGGCGCCGCTTGTCCTCGCTCTCCTCCTCGAAGAGGAGAGGCTTCGTGCAGATTGCTATCGACGCTATGAGGACTTGATGTGGCAGCAGTTACTTGTCCGGGAAAGCCGACGCCGCCGCCTTCCCCGGCCATCAAGTCGCTGTCACCCGAGCGGCCGAAACAACCCCTCGCAGTAGTCGGGGGGCCCAAGCCTGAGCCAGTTGTTCGGCCGAAACCAGCTGCCCCATCGATTGTGGTGGAACCTCCGCCTCCACAACTGAAATCGGGGGCGCCGACCAAGGACTCTCGGTCGGGTCAGGGCCTGCCCCACAGGTTGTTGGTCACCCTCACTCCCGACCATCCTCGGCAGGTGGAGGGTGGCTCGGGCCCCAGGCAGCTGTTCGCGGACTCCTCGGAGTCCGACGACGACTCCTCCCTGTTCTCCAGGCCCATTGACTTGGAGTCCTCTGGGGGCCAGTTGATGGACGAAAGCCCATCGTCCTTTATGGGTCTGCTTTGGCTCATCTCAGAGTCTACCGGGATGCAGCTCAAGCCCATATCCAAGCAGGCCAAGTATCCCCTAACGGAGATACTGGACCGAGGGGATTCACCCACGGAGGCCTTTCTGGTGGCTGAAGCCATTGTTGGCCCAGCCTTGGAGCTCTGGCAGCGGCCTGCTTCCTGTCCTGCGCCTTCGGCCAGGATGGCCAGGAAGTATGCGGTCCCTACTGGCTCTTTGTCCGGTTTTTCGGAACACCCCTCCGCCGAGGGGTTGGTCACCGATCAGCGTTTTCCGGCGTTCTGGGAACGCTAGGGATGGATAAGCCTCGACCAAGGAGTCCAAAAGCTGGACTATGCCGGATGCAAGGTACGCCAGTCCTCCCTTGGCCTCCACCAGGCCAGCTCAGCGTGCTGATGGCACACTTCTCCCACGCCTCATGGGCTCCCTGGATGAGGTGATCCCTCATCTCCGGCCGACCTGCAGACCACGGTCAAGCAGGTATGGGACCAGGGAAGGGCGGTGGCGAAACAGCAGCTCCAAACGGCTCTGGACATTGGAGACTCCTGTGCCAGATCAGTTCGGCCTCAGTGGCCATGCCCACGCAGAGCATGGCTGAGGATATCCACCTTCACGGCGGATACCCAGCATAAACTAGCGGATGTCCCCTTCCTGGGGACCGACCTCTTCGGCCCTGGACTGGAAGGTCACCTCCAGCGGATCGAGAAGTCCAGTGCCACTCTGGACTCTGTCACCTCCGCCCAGAAGGACAAGGGCCATCGACAACAACAACATAAGTCCTTTTGCCCTTCTGCGCCTGCGGCACGTCCGGCCCAACAGCACCAACACCAGGGCCAGCAGGCTCGCGCTTGGCACCCCAAAGCCAAGCCTGCGGCTTCCTCTAATAGGAAGCAGGGAGGAAAAGGCCCAGGAGGTCCCTCGGCCGGTCCCTCCTTCAAGCCTGCCCAGTGATGGGTTGAGGGGTGTCACCCCCAGCCTCGTCACTCCCCCCTGGGTTCCCCTCGTGGGGGGACGGCTCCGCCACTTCCTTTCCTCCTGGTCCGCTATCACCACGAACTGCTGGGTGTTGGAGGTGGTAGGAAAGGGCCTGCCCCTGGAGTTCGAGTAGGCCCCGCCCTTCCGAGCCGTCGCCCCTCAGGGGAGCTACGGGGTCCGCAGCCTCTCTGTTGGCTCTCCGAGCCGATATCGCCCTGCTCCTCGAAAAAGAGGTGATCAGGGAGGTGGCGGATCCTCCTCCAGACCCGGGGTTTGTGTCCAGGTACTTCCTGGTCCCAAACGGACGGGGAGCTGGCGCCTCATTCTCAACCCGCACAACCTGAACAGGTTCCTAAGGTCTCGGACCTTCAGGATGGTCACTGTGGCTCAGATAATCCCATCCTTGGAACGAGGCATGTGGTTCTGTTCTCTGGACCTCAGGACGCGTTCTTTCACGTCCCAATCCATCCGTCCCACCAGAGATTCCTCCGCTCAGGGCAGAGGATCCCTCTATGAGTTCGGGCCATGCCCTTCGGCCTTCCCTAGCTCCCAGAGTCTTCACCAAATGCATGGCAGTGGTGACAGCATTCCTGCGGTGCAGAAGGTCCGGGTGTACCTACCTGGATGACTGGCTGATTACAGCCCCTCCAGAACGGAGGTGGAGCGTCCAGAGATCTGGCCCTCCAGGTTTGCTCTCAGGTTGGCCTCCTCATCAACGAGGCCAAGTCGGAACTCGTGCCAAAGCAGGTGATCCAATTCATCGGGGCAGAGCTCGACTCTCTACAAGCCAGAGCATGGCTCCCGGCAGACAGGGCTGAGGTTCTTTCCTCCTTTGCCCAATCATTTCAGGTTGGGCAATTGCGCCCTGCCCGGGATTTCCTGGGCCTCATGGCGGCCTGCACCAGCGTGGTCCATTGGGCCCGCTGGTACATGCGTCCCCTTCAGTGGGGGCTGGCCAGCCAATGGTCACAGCACTTCGATCCGCTGGATCAGCTAGTGACAGTGACCCAGGGGATGTGGAACGCTCTCCAGTGGTGGACCGTTCCAGCACATCTGCAGGAGGGCATCCCGTTCATCCGACCCGAGTCAACGGTCTCTCTATCGACCGATGTGCCTCTGATGGGTTGGGGTGCCCATCTGGGGGAGCATAGAGCGCACGGCCTCTGGTCCCCTCGGGAGTCCCGATGCCACATCAACCTGCTGGAGCTTGAGCAGTTCGTCTAGCCCTCACCGCCTTCGCTCCATTTCTACGGGTCAAGTGGTTCAGGTCCAGACGGACAATACCACGACCATGTACTACCTAAACCGCCAGGGCGGGATGCGCTCCATGCCTCTGTGCAGGGAAGCTCTCCGCATTTGGTCACTCGTGCGCAGCTTGGAGGCGGATCTCCTTGCCATCCATGTGGCAGGAGCCTCCAACACTCTGGCCGATGCCCTAAGCCGGATAGGGGCTGCGTCCCACGAGTGGTCTCTCCTGCCGGAGGTAGTACGAGATCTGTTCTCCCACTGGGGCACGCCTCAGGTGGACCTGTTTGCCTCCAGGGAGAATGCGAAGCTGAGACTGTTTCATGCCCGCCCCCCCTCAGCAGGGCTCGCTGCAGGGGGATGCCTTCTCGAGGCCGTGGACCCTGGGCCTCTTCTACGCCTTTCCCCCATTTCCCTTGATCCACAAGGTGCTTCTCAAGGCGAGGAGGGACAAGGCACAGGTGATTCTGGTGGCCCCAGACTGGCCCCGCCAGTTGTGGTATCTAGATCTCCTCAGTCTCAGCTCCAGGCTCCCGAGGCGGCTTCCAGCCCACCCGGACCTGATCTCAGTCAGTCAGGGGAAGGTATTCCATCCGGACCTTCAATCCCTGCACCTGACGGCCTGGTTCCTGAGCGGCTAGAGTTCCAGGTCTTGGGTCTTTCCGACGAGGTCCTCAACGTCGTTGAGGCATCCCGTAAGGAATCGACCAGAAAATGCTACGCCTTCAAATGGAAGAGATTCTCCATTTGGTGTCAGGGCAATGGCCTGGACCCTTCCTCCTGTTCCTTGGCAAGCATTCTGGGCTACCTGCGGTCCCTTTCTCAGCTTGGGCTTCGGTTGACGACCCTTAAGGTGCACCTGGCAGCCATCTCTGCTTACTGGGCGCGGGCCGGGAAGCAGTCGGCGCAGGAGAAGGTGGTAGGGCGCTTTTTCAAAGGCCTTGATCACATATCCCCTCTGGTGCAAGAACCTCCATCTCCGTGGGATCTACTGCTGGTATTGGCTAAGTTCATGGGCAAGCCATTCAAACCGATGCACGGGTGTGACATCTCTCACCTGTCGTGGAAGACCGCCTTCTTGGTGGCTATCACGTCAGCCAGAAGGATGGGAGAGCTCCAGGCGCTTTCCATTGTGTCTCCTTATCTGGTCTTCCACAGGGATAAGGTTGTCCTGCGCCCCCACCCGAAATTCCTTCCGAAGGTGGTGTCGGAGTTTCACCTTAACCAGGTGTTGACTCTGCCGGTGTTCTACCCCAATTACACCTCGGAGGCCAAATATGGGCTCCATACTTTGGACCCTAGAAGAGCGCTCGCTTATTACAAGGAGCGGACGGCTGAAGTTTGGGGAGAGGTTCGCCAGCTGTTTGTCACCTACGCTGAAGCCGCAGCTGGCAGACCTGCAGCAAAGCGGACGATAGGCAGATGGGTCACCTCCTGCATAGATCTCTGCTATAGGTTGGCGGGCATGGAGCCTCCCAGAGGGATAAGAGCTCATTCTACCCGCCATACTGCTGCGTCGGTGGCTGCTTCTAGGGACGTCCCTATCCAGGAAATCTGCAGGGCTGCTACCTGGAAGTCAGCACACACCTTCATCACCCAGTACCACATCGACCTTGAGTCACGCCGGGATGCTGGTTTTGGGGCCTCGGTTCTCTAGTCTTTATTTCCCAAGTAGGGGGTGTGCGCCTTGCCTCCCTTCTCCCGGAGAACTGCTAGGAGTCTGCTAGACAGTGTGGCTGAACAACATATCTATGTCACTAGAAATACAGGTTACTCACCTGTAACAGGAGTTCTAGGAATGGTATGTTGTTCATCCACACGACCCACCCGACCTCCCTGGCTTCGACGCACAACCTGGCTTAGAGCGGGCTAGATCTGGCGTCATGGGGCGGAGCCGAGAGTTTTACCACCCGGGTGGATGGGAGGAGCCAACTTGAAGACCGTCCGGCAAGATTTAAAGCGGCAAGGAACCTGCCAGACAGTGTGGATGAACAACATATACCATTCCTAGAACTCCTGTTACAGGTGAGTAACCTGTATTTTTCCCTATAATCCAACTCTGACTGGAATTAATTATTTTAAGTACGGGGGTGGGGGAGACAGAGTCCCTGGTTTGGTGGGGTGCTTGGGAAGCGATCTCAAACCAGACTTACTATTGCTACGAGTGGCGCTGTGTTTGTTTATGCATTTGTTCCTAGCTCTTTTTGGACGGCGCTATTTTTGACAGCGCTGTCCATATAGGCACTGTTATGACCTAGTTCCAAATAAAGACAAGTCTGCCATCCCAGTGGGGTCTAGGTCGCTGTCACGGCCTACAGGTATATTGCCTTCTTCATCATTTTCCGCCTCGGTTGTGGTGACACCAGTACCCCCCTGATCGTCGACCAGACACCTAGTTCAGGGCTTGGCTCAGGCACTGCTATGCCAAATACAGACAGTATGTCACCATCGTAGACAGGATGAGGCCTGTCGTCAACTCTAGCAGTCACAGCCCCTGGCCAGGGTGTTGTTGATGCGCTGACATTACTGGCACCATTTTCAGATACGATACGTGCATACTTCCTGGCTTACCTATGCAGCCTGTACTACCATCGATAGGTGTTTCTCCATCGCAGGCCCCCATCAACATCATTGGCTGGTTCACAGCATATACCTCCTGAGCAGCGGCCTCTGGCATCGCCAGTGAGGTAGTCAGTTCCCGTTGCCAACAGGGACGTCGATGAGGAGGAATATAATCCAGACCTCATAGTGGAGGAGGATTATAAATAGGAGGGTCATGGAGGAGAAGAACAATATGTAGCACGTTCTAGCTCCACCGTATCTTCTTGCATTGAGGATTCTGTGGTGTACTCTCCTAGATTGCCTCCTGTTGACCTTACCTTCTAAACTTTGATGCAGCAAATGCAGGATGTAGTGGACTTTGCTGTGGAAGAAAAGGATTCCACTAAAAAGAACCTGATGGATTTCTTGGAGGCATCGTATCATGTACTCCCTCCATCATTGTTCCTCTGGTTTATACTGCATTGGGGGATACTACATTTGCTGCATGGTACAGGCCTTATTTAATACCAGCTGTATCTTTAAAGCCGGAGAAACATTACCCTGCTCCTGCTGCCAAGCCTTATTTTGCCAGCCACCCTGAATTAGACTCTGGTTATAATGGCTGCCCATGACAGAGCTAGGGCACCTAAAGACATGAGTAGTCTGCCCCCTGATAAGAAATCCAAGAGGCTAGATCTGATGGGCAAGTACACATATGCCTCTGCCTCACTAGGCCTTCATATTGCAAACTAGCAGGCCCACATAATAAAATACAGAATAGCCTGTGGAAGGCTGCAAAGCTGCAGCTCAGGCTCTTCCAGAAGCAAATGCCAAGACTGAGTTAAAAATCTTAATTCTAGGTTTGTGGATATGTTGTTCATCTGCACTTCTTGGCATGTCCCTTTCCACTTTAAATCTTGCCAGAAGTCTTCAGGCTGGCTCTTCCCACCCACCTGGGTGGTATATACCTCAGTTGCACCCCGTGACGCCAGATCTTCCTTTCTGCTGGAACATACAGGTTGCTTCCCTCGTGCTCACGCATTTCGTAGGCCTTGGCTTTCAATACTTTGGTTTTACCGATATTAAAACTCGTTTGAGTTAGTGATCGTGCTTTTGCGTCTTCGATCATGCAAGAGAAATCTTCTCCAGGATTATACCGGTGTCCTTGTAGCCAGAAGATGTCGCACACCGATCCCCATCTCACGTTGAATCTACTGCCTAGTTGTCGGCCATGACACCTCGTCCTGCAGCTTTTGCTTGGCCTTCCATCCCAACATCCTGGATGACTGCCTGGCATGTTTAAAGTTGGAGAGACCGGAGAAAAGGAATCCTCTGGTGAAGTCCAAGGAGGCTAGTTGGGAGGTTTTCGCAGCCGTGGGTTCCTGAGCATCTGGAGCGCATGATGGCATTCGAAGAAGAAGCCGCTGGAGTACTTTGCTTCAGTGACGTTTGGTTCTACTCAACGGGGCTCCATCTTCTCAGGTTCCTTCAAGGAGTTGTGCCAGTCTCTCCCCACCTGGGGCAGCCTGTGACTCGCACTCACTCGATCTCGTAAAGAGATGAGGAGCCGAGCCGCGTCTTCGTCTCGTGAGACTCTCTTGGAACCGAGAAAGGTCTCAGTCCCAGGAGCATGCGGTTTTGACCTCGGTCAAGATCGCTTCCTCGGCCGCAGGCTTCATGGACCTTCCACCGGGCCAGCTGACCGATGAGGTTGAGATTGTCTTCGACCCCATCGACCCATTGTTGCCGGCCCCAGTCGACGACTCTTTGGAAAGGACTCTGGTCCTTGTCTTCCTCGATGAGGAGACCCTGCCTGCTGGTGTCCCCATCGAGGCCCAGTCTGCTGGTGTCCCCATCGAAGACCCTGTTCCGGATCCCCAGGTGTCACCGGTCCTGCCGGTGTCTCCCGAGCGACCGAGTCAGCCCGTCCGATCTTGATCGAGGTCAAGAACCCCCTCGTCCAAACGGCTGAGGAAGAACCACATGCGCTCCAAAAAGAGGTGACGCCATCGGTCGTTCTCGTCCTCCTCGGATGAGGAGAGGCTCTGACTGAAACGCCGTCAGCGCTACGAGGACCTCATGTGGCAACAGCTGATTTTGTCCGGGCACAAGCCGGTTTTGACTCCTACCCGGCCATTACGTGGCTTTCGCCTCCCAGGCCGTCGACCCCCTGGAACCGAAGCCTTTGGTTTCTGTGCCCCACAGGGCCGGCTCATCGTCCGGTTCAGCCTGTACCGGTCTCTCCACCGATAGTGGTGGAGCCGCCGCCTAAGCAGCCTGTGGGAGGGGCTTCATCCAAAAAGGACTGACCAGATACTGGGCTTCCCCGTCGTCTGTCGGTCACGGTCACCCAGGACCGCCCTCGACGGGTTGAGGGTGATTTGAGTGGCAGGCCGCTGTATCATGACTCTTCGGAATCTGATGTCACCAGGCTCCACTCTCATCCTGGGGATGAGTCATCCATTGGCACAGGGATGGAAGAAGGTCCTTCCTCCTTCCAAGGGATTCTTCATCTCATTTCTGATTCTACAGGGATGCCCGTGGAACCCATCCAGAAAAAGGCGGAGTACCCTCTCACGGACATCCTCAAGAGAGGGGATACCCTGACAGAGGCCTTTCTTGTGGCCAAGGCCATTGTTGGTCCGGCACTCGAATTGTGGCAGCGTCCAGCCTCATGTCCAGCACCATCTGCCCGCATGGCCCAGAAGTATGTGGTGCCCATGGGGTCCCTTGCGGGGTTCACAGAGCAGCCTTCGGCCGAGAGCCTGGTGACCGCCTCTGTGTTCAGGCATACTGGCAGTTCTGCCGACACTGACCGACCTCCCGACAAGGAGTCCCAAGTATTTGGACCATTCGGGGCAGAAGGTCTACACAGCATTTTTCTTGGGCCTTCGTCAGGCAAGTTCGGCCATCATCATGGCACACTTCTCCCATGCCCTTCTCGGGTCATTGGATGAAGTCCTCTGTCATCTCCACCATGGACATGCAGACCACGGTTAAGCAGGTCTGAGATCAGGGCCGTGCTGTTGCCAAACAGCAGCTCCAGACGGCCCTGGACATTGGGGAGTCTTGTGCCCGCTCAGTGGTTGCCGCGGTTGCTTCTCGCCGCAGGGCTTGGCTGAGGCTCTCCTCCTTCCCGGCGGATACTCAGCACAAGTTAGATGATGTGCCTTTCCTTGGGACTGACTTGTTTGTCCCAGGAGTGGCCAGTCAACTACAGCGCATAGAGCAGTCCAGTGCCACCTTTGACGCCACTTCTGCCAAGAGTTTTTCGGGCAAGAACCAGAAGAAGAAAAAGAAGCCCTATCGGCACTCTTCCCCTGCAGTTCAGCACTCCTCCTACCAGGGAGGACAGCAGCATCAGCATCAGCAGCAGGCTTCAACTTGGCACCCTTGGCCCAAGCCTGGACCCCAACAGGCCCGCAGAGGAGGCCGAGGCTCGGGTCCTGGCGCTTGCTCCTCCTCCAAGCCTGCTCATTGATGGGGTGGGAGTTGCCACCCCTATTCACCTCACTCCAGCTCTGGTCTGCCTGTGGGGGGCCGGCTCCACCACTTCCTTTCCGCCTGGTCTGCTATCACTATGGACAGGTGGGTTCTCGAAGTGGTCAGTCAGGGACTGCCTCTAGAATTCGAGCAGTACCCTCCCAGCCGAGCCTGCGTCCCTCTGGAAGAACGGATTTCCGCATGCACCCAGTCGGCTCTTCAAGACGACATTTCTCAGCTCCTCTTCAAGGAGGCAGTAGCTCTCGTGGCAGGTCAGTCTGCAGACCCAGGCTTTGTCTCCAGATACTTCCTGGTGCCCAAGCGGACGGTGGGCTGGCGCCCCATGCTAGATCTCCCAAGACCTGAATCAATACCTTGGGTCACGCACCTTTCGGTTGGTCACTCTGTCCCAGATCATACCATCCATGGAGCGAAACATGTGGTTCTGTTCACTGGATCTGCGGGACGTGTTCTTTCATGTCCCAATCCGTCCGTCCCATCAGCGGTTCCTCCGTTTCAGGGTTGAAGGGATCCTGTACGAGTTCTGAGCCATGCTGTTCGACCTGTCATCGGCCCCTTGGGTCTTCACCAAATGCATTGCAGTGGTGGCCGCCCATCTCTGGGGGGGGGGGGGTTACCCCTACCTTGACGATTGGCTCCTGGCAGGTTCCATCCAACCGGAGGTGGAGAGGTCCAGGGATCTGGCCCTCCAAATCTGCTCCCAGCTCAGCCTCCTGCTCAACGAGGCCAAGTCAGAACTCGTGCCTTCTCAGGTGATGGAATTCATAGGGGCAGAGCTCGACTCTTGTCAAGCCAGAGCTTGGCTCCTGTCGGACAGGGCGGAGGTTCTCTTCTCCTTTGCCCATTCATTTCTGGTTGGGTACTTGTGCCCTGCCCGGGACTTTCTGTGCCTTCTGGGTTACATGGTGGTGTGCACCTCAGTGGTCCTTTGGGCCCAGTTGCACATGCGCCCCCTCCAGTGGGAGTTGGCCGCCCAGTGGACTCAGCATCATGGTCATTTCGACCAGCTGATCAGTGTAACCCAGAAGATGTGGGACGCCCTCCAGTGGTGGACCACCCCAGACCGGTTGCAGGAAGGGATCCCGTTTGTCCACCTGAGCCGACGGTCGTTCCTACGACCGATGCCTTTCTCATGGGCTGGGGAGCCCACATGGGGGACAACAGGGCCCACGGGCTCTGGACCCCCAAGGAGTCCCGATGCCACATCAACCTGTTGGAGCTCAGAGCAGTCAGACTGGCACTGTCAACTTTCGCTCCTCAGCTCCGGGGTCAAGTGGTTCAAGTCTAGACGGACAATACCACAACCATGTACTACCTCAACAAACAGGGCGGCACGCACTCCTGTCTGCTGTGCAATTAGGCACTCCGCATCTGGACCCTAGTAGTCCGGTTGGAGGCGGGTCTCCTAGTCATCCATGTGGTAGGAGCCTCGAACCAGCTGGCGGATGCTCTCAGCTGCTTAGGCCAGACATCCCACGAGTGGTCTCTCCATCTAGAAGTAGCTTACAGCTTGTTCTCCCGTTGGGGCAAACCGATGGTGGACCTGTTTGCCTCCAGGGAAAACACCAAGCTGAGGCTGTTTCATGCCGGCCCCCCTCAATAGGGCTTGCTGCAGTGGGATGCCTTCTCGAGGCCGTGGACCCCAGGCCTCCTCTACGCCTTCCCTCCATTTTCCTTGATCCACAAGGTGTTACTCAAGGTGAGGAGGGACAAGGCAAAGGTGATTCTGGTAGCCCCAGACTGGCCGCGCCAGTTCTGGTATCCAAATCTCCTCAGCCTCGGCTGCAGGCCCCCGGAGTGGCTTTGTACACGCCTGGACCTGATATCTCTGAACCAGGGGAAGGTCTTCCATCCGTACCTTCAATCCCTGCACCTCACAGCCTGGTACCTGAGCGGCTAGAGTTCCAGGCTCTGGGTCTTTCAGAAGATGCCTACACCGTGGTGGAGGTATCTAAAAAGGAATCGACCAGGAAATGTTATCCCTTCAAATGGAAAAGGCTTCCCATTTGGTGTCAGGGTAAGGGTCTGCACCCCTTATCCTGTTCTGTGGCTAATATTCTCGACTACCTTTGGTCTCTCTCCAAAGCGGGTCTACGGCCATCGACCCTTAGGGTGCACCTGGCAGCCATTTCTGCTTACCGGGTGTGGGCCAGTCAGCAGACATTGGCGCAGGAGACAGTGGTCGGGCGCTTTTTTCAAAGGCCTGGATCACATATCCCCTCAGGTGCGTGAACCTCCACCACTGTGGGATCTACTGCTGGTATTGGCAAAGCTCATGGGCAAGCCATTCGAATCAATGCACAAGTGTGAGCTGTCACACTTGTCGTGGAAGACTGCCTTCCTGGTGGCTATCATGTCTGCCAGAAGGACAGGGGAGCTCCAGGTGCTTTCGGTGGACTCCCCTTATCTGGTCTTCCACAGGGACAAAGTTGTCCTGTGCCCCCACCCGAAATTCCTTCCGATGGTGGTATCAGAGTTTCACCTTAACCAGGTGTTAACTTTGCCGGTTTACTACCCTAATTACACTACGGAGGCTGAGTACAGGCTCCATACTCTGGACCTGAGATGTGCTCTCTCCTATTATAAGGAGAGGACGGAGGAAGTTTGTGGAGAGGTTCACCAGCTGTTTGTCACCTACGCTGAAGCTGCTTCTGGCAGACCTGCAGTGAAGCAGACTATTGCAAGATGAATGACATCATGCATAGGTTTGTGCTACGAGTTGGCGGGCAAGGAGCCTCCCAGAGAGATAAAAGCTCATTCTGACCACCATACTGCTGCTTCGGTGGCTGCTTCCAGGGACATCCCTGTCCAGGAAATCTGTCGGGCTGCTACCTGGAAGTCAGCGAACAGCTTCATCACCCACTACCACGTTGACCTTGAGTCATGCCGGGATGCTGGTTATGGGACCTGAGTTCTCCAGTCTCTGTTCCTTAAGTAGGGGGTTTGCACCTTGCCTCCCTCGTCCTGGAGAACTGCTAGGAGTCTGCCAAGAAGTGTGGATGAACAACATATCCACGATCCTAGAAGAACAGGTTACTCACCTGTAACAGTAGTTCTAGGAGTGGTATATGTTGTTCATCCACACGGACCCCCCCTGACCTCCCCGACTGCAGACGCACACAACCTGGCTTCCAGCGGGCTAACATCTGGCGTCACGGGCCGGAACTGAGGTATATACCACCCGGGTGGGTGGGAGGAGCCAGCTTGAAGACTTCTGGCAAGATTTAAAGGGGAAAGGGACATGCCAAGAAGTGTGGATGAACAACATATACCACTCCTAGAACTACTGTTACAGGTGAGTAACCTGTTCTTCTGGGGCTGTGGTTGGCAAACAATTGCTAAGCTCAGCATATGATGTTTATGATGCATTTATTAGGGCAGCTGCCACTGGTATTTGCCTGAGATGGTATTCTGGGCTCAGGATTGCTGGGTTTGCAATTGATCTGCAAATGATTCTGAATGTCTCTTTTAGAGGCACCAAACTGTTTGACTTTCATGTGGAATAGGCATTAAGAAGCCTTCAAGTCTCAAAAATGACTTATAAGGTCAGTCAAATCCCTGTATCCCATGTATAGTAGGGGTCGTGGCAGGGGATCTGTTCATCAGCCTGCTGCCAGAGGTGGCTGTCAAGCCTACCATCAGCAAGGTCAGGGTGTTTTATTTATGCATTTATTTGAAAACTGGTGATCGGGAAAGGCACACTGAGCCAACGTTCACTTCCAGGTGTGATCTGGTGGAGAGGGCAGCAGGAGGAGCAATAGACATAATTACAGTACAGTTTGAATACAAAAATAAAGTGAAGATCTTTCTGCGAGAGGGCTCTTGCAGTAGGTACTCACATATAGGACTAAGCCGCCAGGCGCTAGGACCACACGGAAAACTTCTAGCTAGCAGTTTCTGGCGGGGGACCGCCCCTGATGTCGTGTGACAGATGTCAGCGTGGCGCTATATAGGGAGCGGTCCCCATGCCCGCCCTTCAGTTCTTTCCTGCCGTTGACCTGCGCATGTCGGACCTTGCGGAAGAACGTTGCTGCTGTCGATGACATCTTTGGATGAGTATCACTGTTTAAATGTAGCAATTAAATTGCTGTTTTCTTGTTTAAAGTGTTTCTATTAACGATCGTGCATGTTCTCTCCGACGCCTTCAGAATTGCATAAGAACAAGTGCGACTCCTGTGGAACTCTACTCCCTCACAAGGACAGCCATTCCCTCTGTCTTCTTTGCCTGGGCCCAGGCCATAAGATTGAGGAGTGTGAGCATTGCCAGAAATTTAATCCGGCCACACGTAAATGCTGTCAGCAGTCCCTGGAAGGCCATCACAAGAAGAAGGACAAGGAGAGACATCGGGACCGGGAAGGGTCCCCATCAAACCCGCCACCTCCGGCCAGAGTCGCGACTTTGAAGGCAACTTCCCCTCCAGGGGAACCATCTTTGACGAACATGTTGAGGGCTACCAAGTGGCGTCCAGCCCCACTGACCAGCCTGGAGGCTTGGGCCCGGTGAGGAAGCTCCAGGGATCAGGATGCACTCACCTCCTCTAAGGCCTCAAAGATTCAGAGGCCTAGCGGTACGAATGGGACCGGTAAGTCGAATTCTGGCTCCTCTGGGTCTCGCATGGCTATGGCTGCTAAGTCACCCGCCAGCTCCTCCAATGGTTGCACAGCCTCGGATCCGCACCAGGCCCCGATAACAGGCCTGACTGACCAGCTGATGTTGGATACAGAGCTGACGATGGAGGTTTCTCCGACTTCTCCTTTACCGCTGATTGAGACAGTACCTCTAGCTACCCCCACAGGGGAACCAGAGGGTGGAGTTCGCCCGCCGTCGGGGGCCTTGCCACCCTCTACGCCAGAGCCTCAAACGCCTGCGATGGCGTCGGACCAGATGAAGGCCCCTCCGGCTCCCTCTGGCCTGTCGGTTCCTCAAGGACTGCTGTTGGGGCCGACGCCTGGACCATCAGGACCCTCTGGGCATCCTATCCTGCTTGTGGATCCCCTGTCGGGGGCCCTCTGCACCCCCATCAGGGCGTTTTCTGGACCCTTCAATCCCACTATCAGGACCGGAGCCGGGTTTCTCTGCCCCTCAGTCGGGTCCTACGCCAGGACCATCTGGCAATCCTTTTGGGCTCCTGATGCCAGGTTATCCGACGCTGCATTACCCCATGCTGGGTACCCGACACTGCACTACCCGACGGCGGAATTTCAGACTTTAGGTTACCCTCCGTCAGGTTTTAAGTACCCTTACTATGGGTACCCGAGTTATGGATTTCATAACCCACCTCCCCCACAACTGTAAGTGGATTTGCAGGTAGTCATTAAATCTTGGTGGACGGAAGCCAAGTTGCAGCTCACATCGGAGCTCGAGAAACACCAGCCGCTGACTCCTCCTACATCGGCTCCCAGGTCTCTTTCTCTATCACCAGCTCTGCTGTTGGGCCCTCGGATCCCGACGTAGGACTGAAGAATGGAGTCATTGCTGCCTAATCCGTGGCCTCTGGAAATTTCCCAGCCATCTGACTTCTCAAAGCAGATAGACATTACGTTTCCTACGATCAGCTCACCCGACAAAAGCCAATCATCTGACTCTGACAGTGATTCGGTTCACTCCAGCTCTGACTTTGAGTCTCCTACACAGCAGGACCCCAGACATAAAGAGTCTCCTAAATCCCCACCTGAGGATCCTTCTTGTTTGGAGCTCCTCAAGAAGATCCAGGCAGCATACGACTGTCGTACGGTCACCCAGGATCCGCAGAGACAGAGATTGGCTGCACACCTGGATTTGTCAGATACCTCCTCAACCCTAATTCCACCCTTGATAGAGCCACATGAGGATTTGGTCACAACAATTTGGAAGCAGCCTTCCTCCCTGGCTCTGGTGGCGGGGAAGGCAGACAGGCTTTACCAGACCCCAGAGGGCAAGGACCATCTTAGCCTCCATCCGAAGGCTGACTCTGTGGTTATCAGCACGGCCCAGGATGGGTCCACAAAACCAAAACACCTAAGTGCTTTTCCTCCCGACAAGGAGTCTAAGGCTCTTGACCAGTACAGGAAAAAGATCTACTCTTCTTCCACCCTGGGAATTGGAGTATTAAATTATGTTGCCCACAAGGGGGACTACCAAAAATCAGTCTTAGGACAGCTGGAGTCCAGAGTAGACTCTCTCCAAAGGAGAAATTGCAGAGCTAGTTGGGTCTTACTAGATCTGCCTGCAGACATATGTTAAGAGCTACATATGATGCGGTAGATGCTGCTGGTAGAGGCTCAGCGTCCGCTGTTAGCCTCAGACGACACGCATGACTTAGGATCTCAGGATTGGCACCTGAAGTCCAGACAGCCATACAGGATGCCCCTTTTAAGGGTTCAGTTCTGTTTGAGGGAGATGTCAAGGACATCATAACTGACTTACAGGACAAGGGCAAAGCCTTGTGCTCTGTCCAATTCATGTACAAGCCACCCCAAAAACAAAAGGAGCCATTTCGGAGACAACAATGTTGTCAACAAAGACAGTCTCAAAACCGACGTCAGAACAAATTGGCGCCTTTGGCTGGTAGAGCTCCCCTGGCCAAATCCCAAAAGGCCTTGGGCACTGCAGCCTCCTCCCTGCCTACCGCCTCCTGAATCTCTAACCCTCTCACATCCACTAGATTGCATTCCAGAGGAACCGGTAGGGGGAAGATTTCCCCCACCACCTACCGGAGTGGAAGAAGATCATAACAGACTCATGGGTACTATAATTGGTGGCAAAAGGCCACACAGTAGAATTCACAGAGAGACCACTAAAAAATCCTGCAGGTCACTCATTCTACCCACCTCAAGACATACCCTTGGTAAGAGGAAATAAACTCCCTGCTGGCAAAGGCGGCTATAGAGCCAGTTCAAAACAACATCACAGGACAGGGTACTACTCGCACTTCTTCCTGGTATCCAAGAAGACAGGCGATCTTAGACCCATTCTCGATCTGAGCGCTCTCAACTTCTTCGTGGAGTACAAGAGGTTCAGAATGTTGTCTCTTCTCAGCATTCTTCCTGTATTACAGAAAGGTCATTGGCTCTGCGCTCTGGACATGCAGGATGCCTACCTGCATATCACGATTTTTCTGCCACACCTCAAATTCCTCAGGTTTTGTTTTCAGGAGGCATTTTCAGTTCCGAGCTCTTCCCTTTGGCCTTTTGTCGGCACCCAGAGTGTTCACGAAGTGCCTAGTGGTGGTGGCAGCTTTTCTATGCAGACAGGGGGTATAAGTATTCTCATACCTCGACGATTGGCTGATTTCAGCTCTGTTGAGAGACACTCTGGCCAGTTTTTTGGCCCTTACCCTGGATATTTTTCAACAGGTGGGCATCACAGTCAATCATGCCAAATCCCACTTTTTTCCTACCCAACAGCTCCAATTTATTGGAGCAGTGTTGGACACAGTAGAGGCCAAGGCCTTCCTGCCGCCGGACAGGATGGCAACATTGCAGCAGCAGACACGTCTGGTGGCCTCACAGAGAAGGTTACCATTCAGATCAATCCTTCGGCTGCTCGGTCTCATAGCTACTGCCATCCCTTCGGCCCCCTTAGCCAGGTTGCATATGAGAGCCACCCAGTGGACTCTCAGAGTACAGTGGAACCAGGGATCCGACGAGCTGGACTACGAGATCCTGGTTTCAGACCCGATGGCTCAGGACCTTTTGTGGTGGCAGAACCAAGACAACCGATCCAGAGGTGTTCCATTCCAAACAGACATTCCCTCCCAAACCCTGATGACAGATGCCTCGGGCCTGGGGTGGGGAGCGCACCTGGGAACCCACAGGACACAGGATCCTTGGTTCCACAACGAACTGTCCCTTCATATCGGTGTGCTCGAGATGAGGGCAGTGTTGAATGCCCTGAAAGCTTTCCAACACCTCATCCAACTGGGACAGCTCATTATTCAGACAGACAACATGTACTTAGTCTGGTACACGAACAAGCAAGGTGAAACCCACTCTTATCCCCTCTGCTGGAGGCAGTGAGAATGTGGTACTGGGCAGCCAATCACAACCTTCATTTGACAGCAGTCCACGTGCCAGGCGTTCAGAATATCCTGGCAGATGCACTCAGTCGCTCACAAGCCAGTGCACACGAGTGGGAACTCTTGACGGTCAGTGGTAGAAGACATCTTTGAAAGGTAGGGAAGACCACAACTAGATCTGTTCACCTCCCCACTCAGCACAAAACTATAGCTTTCTGCTCACTCACTCCAGGGCGTGGTGTTTTCTGGTGAGACGCGCTGTCTCTGTGTCGGAAGGGGAGGTTCATGTATGCCTTCCCTCCACTTCCATTGATTCAGAGAGTATTAAAGAAGCTCCAAGCAGAAGGAACACGAGTGATACTCATCGCTTCCTTCTGGCCGAGACAAATCTGTCTCTGTCTGCTGCAACAACTGTCAGTGGATCCTCCCAATTCCACTGCCAGTCTCTCAAGATCTCTTGGCGCGGGACAGGGAACCCTGGTACACCCAGGTCTCAGGTCTCTTCATTTACATGCGTAGCACCTACTGACATAGCTGCCACATGTTTCGGGGTTTTCCCAAGGGTAGCACAGATTCTAGTGGAAGCCAGAAAGCCCTTCAGTCATGGTATGATGCTTCCTCAGGCCCTCAGACACCACCTTGGGACTTCGGATTGCTAACTGTCTATTGCATATTGTCAAGCACCAAAGACCATCTGGACGAAGGGCAAGGTAGCTGCCCAAGCTCTCCCAGAATGTTTCCAGAAATAGGAGGTTCTTGGATCCTTGCAGGTTGCCGAGGATATTAGTAAGCATTTCCTCAGGGCCTTGTATGACATTTCCAACACTGGTGCCAGGGTGGCTGCCACAGGCATTTGCCTTCATAGGCAAATCTGGCTGAGGGTCTTGGGATTTACAGCAGATGTCCAACAGAAGGTGCTGAATGCCTGCTTCAGTGGCTCTAAATTATATAGTCCAGATGTCCAGGACATCATTTATGACTTGCAAGCATCTGTTAGGGCTATCAAGTCTGTCCATTCGCTTTACCATACTCGGCCTAGGAGCAGACATTTGCAAGGTGTCGTACAAGTCCGGAGCAGGCTCCTGTCCCCAGGGCAAAAGAAAAGCCTCCTCTGCCTTGCCAACCCCCTCCTTCTGGGGCCCTGCCGCAAAGCTACCTGGGGTGACAGACCAGCCCCAGCAGCCAGATCCGCCTCTGCCTGACTCCTTGTCAGACCCCCCATTCCTATTCCTGACCAAGAGGTGGTGGTCAAATGTTGGTTCTCCCTCCATCTCCATCAATGGAGAACCATTACTTCAGATGCCTGGATTCTTCAACGAGGGGTCACACTGTGGAACTTGTAGAGCTGTCCCAGAGACTCCTCCAGTACCTGCCACCTATCTCCCGGCCCATCTAATAGTTCTTTGGGAGGGTGTACAGTCGCTTCTGTGGAAAAAGGCCATTAAGCCAGTACCCAGGTGCCAGAAGAACAGAGGATTCTACTCCAGGTTCTTCCTGGTCCTTGAAAAAAACCAGAGATCTTCACTTTGAGAGTCCGCTTTTGCATGAGTATCACAATAAGGACTGCTGAGCCAGCTGGCGGGACCCCACGGAAAACTTCTAGTTAGTAGTCTTCAGTGAGACTGCCTCACGCTACGTATGAACAGTGGGTGGGCGGTCCCCAGCGCCCTCAGCTCTTTTCTCGCCATCGACTCGCGTTCATCGGCTCCATAGATTGCCTCTCGCTAGTTCAACTGCCATATTGTATCTGCAGTTTGGGCCGTTTTTCTTTGTTTTTCCACGGAAAAAGTTAGCTTTTTCTCAGGTTAAATTTCCTGTATGTAGTCTTCTCCAACAACATCTATGGAAAGGCACTCCTCAAAGTGTGCCTGCGGCAAACAAATCCCTTCCAGGAATGGCCCTTTCACCTGCTTGCTGTGTCTAGGCCCAGACCACGACACCCAGTCCTGCCAGCACTGCCAGAAATTTAACAGCAGGACTCTGATACGCCGCCAGAAGAATCTTCAGGCCTACTTGACTGAACAACGCCTGGCAGCCATGCATAGAGAGTCCTCTCCCGGGAGAGGTTCTTCCCACCATAGGTCCTCAGGGAAGCATAAGGAGAAAAGGAAGGAAAGAGAAAAGGAGAGATCTCACTCCAAATCTCATTCATCCAACTCCCTCTCTGCCTCCCAGGCAACCCATTCGCCCTCCCTACTAATGGTTCTTAAACCTCCTGCCTTGGTACAGGCTTCGGGAGAGAAAGGCCACAACTCAGGCTCCACACTGCAGCCTCTCAAGATCTGCCCACCTGCTCAGACTACAGGCCGGCATCCAGAGCTTTCTAAGCTGACGTCAAGCCACTCCCAGCCGGCATCAGTGTCAGACGCTGACACCTGGGACAGTCGCAAGGCTTCTGAGCACTCCTCCGGGATGTCAGCCTCCTCGGACGACCAAACCGTTGTCGGACAAACGTTCGTCGACCAATCTGTCGTTTGGTGAGGGACTCCACGGCGACAGGTGACTGATATTGCCCGCGGTGACCCATCCTTTGACACCAACGACGCAGCCCTCTGTGTCACCGATCTCGCCTCCGCCACCAGTTGACGAATGGTCAGGACTCGGTCCTCCCCAGGGCCAGCGAACGACTGCCTCAAACCAGGTGTCGACCACTAACGGTCTGACATCACTGCCCCAGCATCGCCTCCTGTCTGCCTGCTATTGCCAGACAACTCTCGTCCAGACCAAGGCACCGGTCCGACATCAGGCCTGACACTGGACACAGACCCTAGGTTCTAGGGACGTGGATATGTTGTTCAATCCACACTGTCTGGCAGGTTCCTTGCCGCTTTAAGTTGGGCCAGAAAGTGTTCAAGCTGGCTCCTCCTACCCACCCGGGTGGTAAAGCCCTCGGCTCCGCCCCATGACGCCAGGTCTTCCTTACCACTTGAAAGCTCAGGATCTTCCTGGATATAAGTCTCCACCACTCATTCACACTATTGGGATCTGCGCCGGAGGCACTAGGACCCATCGGGAGCAAACATTTTGCTGGAGGTCGGCACCAGAGATACAAACGCCCGCCGAGCGGCGCTGCGAGCCTAGCCGTGCGGTAGCGACTATCTGGCGTCGACCCTCCAGCACCTCAGTTCCCTTTCCCGCCCGTCGAGTGCACTTCAGTGATGACATCGCTCGCCCGTCGGAGTCAAACTTCAAACTAGCAGCATAGTTTTCAGTTTTATTGTTTTGTAATATTATCTCGATACAGTATCGCTAAATTTATTCTTATTTTAAAATAAAATACAATAAAGAAGTCTCAGCCTACCTTGGCGGAGTCGACCATGAGCAGGTCAGGTGGCGGTAGGAGACCGTGTAAGCTGTTCAGTCAGTCGGGCTGGGTCCAGTCGCCGCCTTCTCTGAGGAGGGTCTGACAGCGGTCAGTCAATGCCTGGGGATGGGCGGTCCCCCAAACATAAAATAAGCAGTGCCTCTCCTTACCGTTCGGCCTCGAACTCTTCTTGACCCTGGGTCTAAAAGAAGAGCATCACTCAAAGGTGCCCTCTGATATGTCTGCGCGTAGGCGCTCGGTTATTAGGGCTGGTGCGGTCTCACTCCTTGGTCGCCAACCTCTGCTTCTGGTAGCCAGCGGCTTCGACATCGGAGCCCTACCCCGCCCGCAGGTAGGTCTTCAGATGAGCAGTTTCATCAGTGGGCCGCTCTTATGGATCAATGGGCTCGGAGGTTGGTTCTGCTACCTGGCTCGGTCGCTCGTGGGCCTTTGGGCTCTCTGGGTGACCGGGTAGGGCGGTTGGACCTTCCTGGTCGCGCGACACCTTCTTCGGTGCCGTCGACTCTGCGCTTAGGTGTTTCCCCCTCTCACATGGCTGCGGCGCAGGGGGCCACACCGATGCCCTTACCTCCTGCTCTTCTTCCTTCAAAACCTGTTTTGCGGAGTCTGGGAGTGTTTTCGGCGCCCTCGGCGTCATGTGGCCTCTCGGCGCCGTCCTTGGCGTCGATGCTGCACTCGGCGCCGTCTTCGGCGCCGTGCGGGTCCTCGGCGCCATCCTTGGCGCCATGCGGCTTCTCGGCGCCGATTTCGGTGCTGCGTGGCCTCGCGGCGTCATTCTCGGTGCCGGCGGCTCTTGGGGACTCCTCTTTTCACTTGTTTCCTTCTTCCTCCTTTTGTGAATTTCAGTCCTTTCCTGTCCATACAGTCCATCCTGGACTGTCAGGAGATGACATTGAGCCTGACCCAGTCCTTCGGATGGGTGATGAAGTGGACGAAGCAGGATCTATTACTGCTACAGAGCCTGTGGTTGAGGACCTATCCTTTAAGTCTCTGTTGAAAAATCTGAGTTCCACACTTTCTCTCCAGACTACAGACATCGATCCTGGGAAATTGTTGAGACTCCAATATCTTCATGCCTCGGAGATCCCTACGGATTTGACTCCTCCGATTCAGCCTTCCTTCGAGACGCTGTCTTAAATGGTATGGAATAATCCTGCTCTTACCCCTTCAGTGGCTAAATCCATTGATAGGAAATATTCAGCCCCCAAGGATCGTCCCATTTTGGCATTTCAAGCCTTTGCGGATCCTATTGTAGTCCTGGCAGAGAATGATAAAGTCGTTCTTCCTCAAGCTACTACAGCTCGACCTATTAACAAAGAATCTCGTAAGATAGACACCTTAGGTAAGAGAGTCTTTGCTGCTTCTACCCTAAGTATGCATATTGCCAGTTACCAATGCTATTTTTCTCAGTATGAGTATATCCTGTGGCATTCTATTAAACAGATGGTTGAAGCCCTTCCGGAGTCTGATTCAAAGCCAGAGCTTTTTCAAACCATTACCAGAGGTATTGAATCTAATAACCAGCAGGTTAAAGCAGCCATGGATGCTTTTGACACTGCTTCCCATTCAGCGACTGCTGGTATTTGCACCGGCGTCATTCCTGGCTGCGCACTTGAACATGAATGGCGCGCGGCAACAGGTGATGGCATTGCCACTGACGGTGCATATCTTTTGGTCCTCAGGTAGAGCAAGCTCTAGAAGCTACACAAAGACTAGGTCAGCCATTAAGTTGGCTCGACCCCTCCTGCCCTATGGGGCATGCCAGTAAGCGACAGTTTCATAATCGCCAGTCCCTTTGAGGCAGAGGCAGAGGAAGTTTCCATAGAACCAACCTGCCCAACCTCAAAGAGGCGCAACAGAAAGCGCAAGGGCCCAAAGCGCCCAGTGCTACCTTATGAATTGCTGGCCCAAGTTCCATCTCAGCTGCCCGAGGTGGACTTTTCCTCTCCGGTGGGAGGTCGTCTGATGCACTTCTACAACCAGTGGAAGTCCATAACCTCAGACAAATGGGTCCTTCGGATAATTCGCGAGGAGTATTCACTCAATCTTGTGGAGACCCCTCCAGATCGTCCCCCCAAACGGCAGCCCAGGCTGTCAACCCTTCAGTCAGACCTTCTCACTGAGATTCAGGGCCTTCTGAACAACAGGGCAGTAAGTGGTGCCACTGCACTGTGAAACGAGGTTCTACTCCCATTACTTTCTGGTTCCAAAGAAGTCCGTTGGAATCGCCCATTCTAGATCTCAAGCTAAACAAATTTCTCCCAAGGAGAAATTCAAAATATTCTCTAGGAACCCTGTTACCTCTGCTCCACCAACACGACTGGTTGGCCTCCTAGATATGCAGGACGCTTACCAGCACATTTCTATTCACCGAGGCATCACAAATTCCTGAGGTTTGTGGCTCTGGGACAGCACTATCAGTTCAGAGTCCTGCCCTTTGGGCTATCCTCGGCGCCGCGAGTTTTTACAAAATGTTGTGCAGTTCTTGCAGCGCATCTCAGAAAGGTCGGAATTCAGGCGTTTCCTTATCTGGATGATTGGCTTCTAGCAAGCCCTTCCAGGCAAGAGACTCTGGACGCCGTGGAGACGGTCTCGCGCTTTCTTACGTCCATGGGAGTTCTGCTCAACCTCAAGAAATCACAACTGCAGCCCTCCCAGAGGCTCCTTTTATAGGGACCCTTCTGGACACCTCCTGTGAAGGCTTTTCTTCCAGAAGACAGGAGGAGCGATATCCTTCAGATGGCCCGTCACATCGGGAAAGCAGCTCAGTCACAGCTCTCTGATGCAACAGATGCTAGGCCTCATGGCATCCTCAGTGTTCACTGTACCCCTACGCGTCTGCACATGAGAACCACCAGTGGATGCTCAGTACTCAGTGGTCCCCAACTACTCACCATAGTTCTATCTCATCAAGGTGACAGAACCTTAAGGAGGTCACTCACCTGGTGGTCTCAAGAGAGCAATCTCCTGGAGGGTATCCCTTTGCTCCTCTGGACCATCAGATCTCCATTATCACAGACGCATCCCTACTGGGGTGTGGAGCTCACTGTCAGGCTCTCCACACTCCAAGGTGCATGGACTCAAGTGAGTCCCAGCTCCACATAAACGTCCTAGAAATGAGAGCCGTCCTTTATGCGGTCCGAGCTTTGAAGGACATTCTGTGTCAAGAACATTCTCCTTCAAATGGACAACAAAGCAGTGATGTATTACGTCAACAAGCAGGGCGGTGCTCACTCTTACCCCTTATGCAGAGAAGCAATGAGGGTATGGGAATGGTGCTTGGAGCACGGGGCTCTTAATTCAAGCGGTCTACCTGCCAGGTGTTCAGAACAAACTGGCAGACCGTCTCGGCAGAACAGAGACAGACCCTCACGAGTGGTCTCTCGACTCAATCATAGTTTAGTCACTATTCAAAGAGTGGGGAACTCCAGACCTGGACCTTTTTGGATCCCCACTCAACGCAAAACTGCCTCTCTTCTGCTCCAGAAATCCAGGGCCTGGCATTTTCTGTCGGGATGCGTTCAGGCTGCGGTGGACAGAACGCTTTCTTTCAGCCTTTCGCCTCTTCCTCTAATTCAGAGGTACTCCTCAAGTTCGAATCCCAGGGGACAAATGATTCTCATTGCTCCTTTTGGCCTCGACAGCTGTGGTTTCCACTGCTCAACAATATGTTGGCAGTTCCTCCGAGACCACTTCCCTACAGATGAACCTTTGACTCAGGGACCGGTGGTCCATCCCAACCTGAGATCACTTCACCTTCATGCTTGGCTCCTGAAGAGGTGAGTAAACGGTTCAATGTCTCTCGAAGAGTTTCAGATATTCTTCTGCTGCACGGAAGCCAGCCACTCGGAAAACTTACAGCCAAGTGGGCGTTTTTACGTCTGGTGTCAAAGTCCTCTTTGAATCCCTTTTCCTGTCCACCAGATAAGGTTTTGGAGTACCTTTGGACCTCTCAAATTCGGGTCTGCAGTACTCTACAATCAAAGTTCATCTTAGTGCCATTTCAGCATATCATGAGCCGTGTTTTCCTTAACTCTGGCTCAGTTACCTATAGTTAAGAGATTTCTTAGAGGATTCTGCAGCAGACCTCCTACAAGGCGTCCAGTCGCAGCCTGGGACATTAATCTTGTGCTAGACATGCTCACTCTGAAACCTTCGAACCTCTGGCTACCTGTGAGCTAAAATTTCACTTGGAAGACTGCCTTCCTAGTGGCCATTACCTCAGCCAGCAGGTCTCTGAGATACATGCCCTGGTCACAGACCCTCCATATACTGTGTTCCATAAGGACAAAGTAGTTCTTCCAATACTCATCCTAAATTTCTTCCTAAGGTTGTGTCAGAATTTCATCTAAACCAACCTTTGGTCCTTCCCTCTTATTTTGTGGACTTCAAAATGAGGAGCGTTCTCTTCATTCTTTGGATGTTAAGAGGGTCTTGCGTTTCTATCTAGATAGAACCAAGGATTTTCGCAAAGCTCAGCAACTGTTCGTTTCCTTCAGTGAGACCCGGCTGGGTCAACCTGTCACTATCAGATGTATCTCATTATGGTTAGTGGCGTGCCTTCGTCACTGCTATTCCATGGCGCAGGTTAAGTTGGAGGGTAGAATTTACGTTCACTCTACCAGAGCGGTCGCGGCATCCCTAGCGGAAATCCGCAACGTGCCCATTGCAGACATCTGCAATGCGGCCACCTGGAGCTCAGTGTATACTTTCGTTAAACATTATGCACTAGATGTCCATGCCAGGCGACATTCTTCCTTTGGCAGAGCCATCCTCAATGGACTTCTGTCCTGAAGCGTGAGCTCTAGGTCTTTCCTGCAGCCCTCTCGGGATTGTTAGCTCGGTACTCTCCCAATGAGTGTGAATGAGTGGTGGAGACTTATGTCCAGGAAGATATGAAAATTAGTACCTACCGTGATTCTTGTCTTCTTGATGAGCCTCCACCACTCATTCTCCACCCCTCCATCCCCAAGCTCTTTCTTGTTGGTCTTCCTCCCTCAAATATTTAGGCCGTGAAGACTTCTTTATTGACCCTTCTTGCGGGTGCGCCGGACTATCTTATGTCGGTTTTAGATAGGCTACCCTTCTAGGTTAGTTCGCTGCACCTCCTTGGTAAAAAAGGTACTGAGGCGGTTAGAGGGTCGACGCCGAGATAGTCGTTACCGCACGAGCTAAGGCTCGCGGCGCTGTTCCTCGCGGCGCCATCTCTGGCGCCGACCCTCCAGCAAAAAGTTTGCTCCCGATGGGTCCTAGTGCCTCCGGCGCAGATCCCAATAGTGTGAATGAGTGGTGGAGACTCGTCCAAGAAGATCAAGAATTACGGTAGGTACGTAATTTTCATTTCTTTCCTTAGCACTCTGGCGTCTTTAGGCCTGGATTCTAATCCTTCGGTTTTTCCAAAAATTGTTTTAAAATTGACAAGACTTAAGTCTTATACTTCCCTCGTGGCTGCGATGGATTTGATATCTACTCCCGGCTTCCGTTGGTGCCCTTGCGGGCAGAAGATGTCTTAGACCGACCCTCACTCCACATGCATTTCCTGCCTGGGGCTTGCCCATGATCCGCAGGCCTGTGATCTCTGCAAGTCTTTTTTGGCTTCGGTTCTGGAAGACCGCGCTGCCCAGCTCCAACTGGGGCACCTACAAGCAGTTTCCACTGGTGAAGTTGAAGGAGGCCTGTTGGGTGGTGTCTGCGGCTGCGGGCTCCGCGGAGCAGCTGAAGCAGTTAATCGCCCTCGAGGAGGCGGTCCAGGCCGCTTCTTCTGCTTCCTTGGCATCGGCGTTTATCCCGCTCTCCTTGGGCTCCTCCTACACTGCTTCCTTTAAGGAGCTTTGTCAGTCCCTCTCCACCAAGGGAGAAGGGCCCTCAGGGACTCAAATGAGTAAGTCGAAGAAAAAGAACCAAAAGGTAAGTCCCACCATCGACGTTCGTGGGAGCGGGAGAGATCTCGCTCCCCGGAGCGTCTGCATTCGACTTCGGTCGAGGTTGCGGCTAAAGCCGCTGGCTTCACGGTGTCCCCATCAGGTCAGCCGGCTGAGACGCCCGTTGATGCGGTCGAGATGTTTCTTGACCCTTTGGACAGGTTGTCGACTGGAGAAACCGATAACCCTTCTTCACCGGTACCTCGATGGTTACTGAGGACATGCCTCGGCCTCCTGTGCCGAAGTCCCCTGTCAAGGACCCTGAACCCGGGGGATGAGCAGGTTTCCCCCGCCCCTTCTTTGACCCACCATCGGCAACCCGACTGTCTCGATCCTCCTTCATGTCTGGTAGGTCCCGTCGACATCGGTGGTCTTGGTCCTGGCATCGCCGCTCGTCCTCATTGTCCTCTTCAGAGGATAGGCTTCGGCGCTATGAGGACATAATGTGGCAACAGCTCTTATTTGCCAGCAACTAGCCGACTCCGTCACCTTCCCCGGCCATTAAGTGGCAGTCGCCCGAATGACCGAAGCAACCTCTCACCATCTGCTCCTTAGTCGAGGAGCTGACTCGGCACCGATTGCTCGGCGAGCTGGCTGCTCCACCCGTTGTGGGTGGAACATCCGCCTAAGCGAAGACTGGGGTCCCGACCATGATTCTTGGTGGGTCAGGGCTACCCACAGGTTGTCGGTCACCCTCGCTCCCGATAGGCCTTGGCGAGCGGAAGGTGATTCAGGCGCTCGGCAGCTGTTCGCAGACTCCCCGGAGTCCGATGACTCCTCCATGTATTCTAGGCCTCTCGACCTGGAATCCTCCAGGGGTCTGTCGGTGGACGAGAGCCAGTCCTCGTTCCTGGGAATTCTTCGGCTCATCTCAGAGTCTGCTGGGATGCAGCTCGAACCCGTGCAGAAACGGGCCAGATATCCCCTCACGGAGATTTTGGACCGAGGGGATTCCCCCTGGGGACCTTCCCAGTGGCCGAGGCCATTGTTGGTCTGGCCCTGGAGTTGTGGCAGCGGCCTGCATCCTGTCCTGCGCCTTCGGCCAGGATGGCCTGCAGGTATGCAGTCCCCACTGGTTCCCTCTCTGTTTTTCCGGAGCACCCCTCTGTTGAAGGGCTGGTAACCGATAGTGTCTTCCGGCGCTCTGGAAATGCCAGGGACGTAGAAAAGCCCCCGGACAAGGAGTCCAAAAAGCTCGACTACTCCGGGCGCAAAGTTTACGTTGCCTCCTCTCTAGGCCTTCGACAGGCTAGTTCGGCTTTACCGACGGCACACTTTTCACACGCCCTTATGGGTTCCCTGGATGAGGTGCTTCCTCATCTCCCATCTGACCTTCAGACGACGGTCAAGCAGCTATGGGATCAGGGAAGGATGGTGGCCAAACGGCTCCAAACTGCCTTGGACATTGGTGACTCTTGTGCCCGGTCAGTAGCGGCCGCAGTAGCCATGTGCCGAGAGCTTGGCTGTGGATCTCCACCTTCATGGCGGATACCCAGCACAAGCAGGCAGACGTCCCTTCTTGGGCACCGACTTGTTCGGGCCGGGAGTGGAGGGCCATCTCCAGAGGATCGAGAAGTCCAATGCCACCTTGGACTCAGTCACGTCTGCCCAGAAGGACAAAGGCTGCCAGCAACAGCGTAAGCCCTTTCACCCCCGGTGGCACGTCCTGCCCAGCAGCACCAGCAACAGGGCCAGCAGGCTCACGCTTGGCACCCCAAGGCCAAGCCTGCTGCTTCCTCCAAGCCTGCCCAGTGACGGGTTGGTGGGTGCCGCCCCAACCATGTCACTCCTCCCCTGGGTGCCACCGTGGGGGGACGGCTCGGCCACTTTCTTTCCGCCTGGTCTGCTATCACCACGGACCGTTGGGTGCTGGAAGTAGTCGGCTGAGGTCTGCCTCTGGAATTTGGGACCTCCCTGCCGGCCGTCTCGCCCATACAGGCTACCGTTCCGCAGCCTCTCACAATCGGTTTGCCGAGCCGACTCTAGCTCTGCTCCTCCAAAGGAGGTGATCAGCAAGGTGGTGGAATACTCCTCCAACGTCAGGGTTTGTGTCCAGGTACTTCCTGGTCCCAAAATGGACGTGTGGCTGGCACCCCATTCTCGATCTGCACGACCTGAACAAGTTCCTAAGGCTGCACACCTTCAGGATGGTCACTCTGGCTCAGATCATACCATCCTTGGAACTAGGCATGTGGTTTTGCTGTCTGGATCTCCAGGACATGTTCTTTCACGTCCCAATCCATCCGTCACATCAGCGATTCCTCCGCTTCAGAGCAGAGGGATCCCTTTACGAGTTCCGGGCCATGCCCTTCGGCCTTTCTCCAGCTCCCAGGGTCTTCATCAAATGCATGGTAGTGGTGACAGCATTCCTGCGGCACCCTGGGGTCCAGGTGTACCCTTACCTGGATGACTGGCTGATAGCAGCCCCCTCCAGGTTAGAGGTGGAGCGGTCCAGAGATCTGGCCCTCCAGGTCTGCTGTCAGATTGGTCTCCTGATCAACGAGGCCAAATAGGAACTCGTGCCATCGCAGGTGATTCAGTTAATCGGGGCAGAGCTCGACTGTCTTCGAGCCAGAGCCCGGCTCTCGGTGGACAGGGCCGAGTTCCTTTCCTCCTTTGCCCTATCATTTCTGGTTGGGCAATTGTGCCCTGCCCGGGGCTTCCTGCACCTTCTGGGTCTCATGGCGGCTTGCACCAGCGTGTTCCATTGGGCCCGCTGGCATATGCATCCCCTGCAATGGGGGCTGGCCCGCCAGTGGTCACAGTGCTCCAGTCCTTTGGACCAGCCAGTAACCGTGACCCAGAAGATGTGGGTTGACCTGCAGTGGTGGCTCGTCCCAGGTCATCTGCAGGAGGGTATCCCATTTGTCCGCCCCAAGCCGACAGTCATTCTTATGACCGACGCCTCTTTGATGGGTTGGGGTGCTCATCTGGAGGAGCTCTGGGCCCCCGGCCTCTGCTCCCCTCAGGAGTCTCGATGCCACATCAACCTGTTGGAGCTTTGAGCGGTTCGACTAGCCCTCACCGCCTTCGCTCAGTTTGTATGGGGTCAGGTGGTTCAGATCCAGACGGACAACACCACGGCCATGTACTATCTCAACCGTCGGGGCGGGACGCACTCCTTGCCTCTGTGCAAGGAATTTCTCTGCATTTGGTCTCTCGTGATCAGCCTGGAGGCGGATCTCCTAGCCATCCATGTGGCAGGAGCCTCGAGCAGTCTGGCCGATGCCCTCAGGCGCTGCATCACACGAGTGGTCTCTCCTGCTGGAGGTAGTTCAAGACCTGTTCTCCCATTGGGGCACCCCTCAGGTGGGCCTGTTCGCCTCAAGGGAGAACGCAAAGCTGAGGCTGTTTCATGCCCCCACCCCCAGCAGGGCTTGCTGTAGGGGGATGCCTTCTCGAGGCCATGGACCTGGGCCTCTTGTATGCCTTCCCTCCATTTTACTTGATCCACAGGGTGCTTCCCAAGGCGAAGAGGGACAAGGTGCAGGTGATTCTGGTAGCCCCATTTTGGCCTCGACAGTTCTGGTACGCAGATATCCTCAGCCTCAGATCCAGGCTCCCACGGCGGCTTCCAGCCCACCCAGACCTGATCTCAGTCAACAAGGGGAAGGTTCTCCATCCGGACCTTCAGTCCCTGCACCTGATGGCCTGGTTCCTGAGCTGCTAGAGTTCCAGGCCTTGGGTCTTTCTGACGAGGTCCTCAACGTTGTTGAGGCGTCCCATAGGGAATCGACCAGAAAATGCTATGCCTTTAAATGGAAGAGATTCTCCATTTGGTGTCAGGACAAGGGGTTGGACGCCTCTGCCTGTCCATTAGCTAGCATTTTGGACTACCTGTGGTCCTTTTCTCAGCTAAGGCTTCGGTCGACAATCCTTAAGGTGCACCTGGCAGCCATCTCTGCTTACCAGGCGCGGGCTGGCAAGCAGTCGGTGGCACAAGAGAAAGTGGTCGGGCACTTTTCCAAAAGCCTTGATCACATATCCCTTCCGGTGCGAGAACCTCCACCTCAGTGGGATCTACTGCTGGTATTGGCTAAGCTCATGTGCTAGCCATTTGAACTGATGCACAGCTGCAATATCTCCCACCTGTCGTAGAAGACCGCCTTCTTGGTGGCTATAACGTCAGCCGGAAGGTTGGAAGCGCTCCAGGCGCTTTCCTTAGAGTCTCCTTATCTGGTCTTCCACTGGGACAAGGTTATCCTTCGCCCCCACCCGAAATTCCTTCTGAAGGTGGTGTCAGAGTTTCACCTGAATCAGATGTTGACCCTGCCGGTGTTCTACCCCAGTCACGCCTCGGAGGGCAAATATAGGCTCCATACTTTAGACTCTAGAAGAGTGCTCGCTTATTATAAGGAGCGGACGGCTGAAGTTCGGGGAGAGGTTCGCCAGCTGTTTGTCACCTATGCTGAAGCCGCACCTGGCAGACCTGCAGCCAAGCGGACGATAAGCAGGTGGGTCACCTCCTACATAGATCTCTGCTATAAGTTGGCGGGCATGGAGCCACCCGAAGGGATAAGAGCCCATTCTGCCTGCCGTACTGCAGCCTCGGTGGCTGCTTCTAGGGACGTCCCTGTTCAGGAAATCTGCAGGGCTGCTACCTGGAAATCAGCACACGCCTTCATTACCCACTACCACATCGACCTGGAGTCACGCTGGGATGCTGGTTTTGGGATCTCGTTCTGCAGTCCTTATTCCCAAGTAGGTATCGGTGTCACGCACCTGCCTCCCTTCTCCCGGAGAGCACTGCAGGAGTCTGCCAGACAGTGTGGATTAAACAACATATCCATGTCCCTAGAAATACAGGTTACTGACCTGTAACAGGAGTTCTAGGAGTGGTATATGTTGTTCATCCTGACCCACTCGACCTTTCCGGCTTCGATGTGCAACCTGGCTTCCAGCGGGCTAGATCTGGCATCATGGGGCAGAGCTGAGGGTTTTACCACCTGGGTGGTGGGAGGAGCCAGCTTGAAGACTTTCCGGCCCAGCTTAAAGTGGCAAGGAACCTGCCAGACAGTGTGGATAAACAACATATACCACTCCTAGAACTCCTGTTATAGGTGAATAACCTGTATCTCAAGGGTACTGGTGGGAGACAATACACTCAAACTTGTTGCCACCGAAGCTACCGCAGACTGAGCCCCTCAGGTCTCTACCGCCCCCGACAGAGCAGAAGGAGCCCACCCTCGCGGGTAAAAAGCAAGGCAAAGTTCCCGCAAGCGCCATTCCAGGTCCAGGTCAAGGAGCCCAAGCTCCTGGGACTCCCCTGACTGTGGTAGATCAAAATGCAGATGTACCAGATCCAAGTTCTCCTCTTTATTGGCGGACTCTGATCAGTCCTCCAACCCGACTTCCTCTGACCGCTTGTCTATTGGGGCCTTCTCCCCCAGACCCCAGAGATACCCCTAAGTCGCCACCCGATGATCCCTCCTTTATGGAGCTCATGCGACACATTCAGGAAAATATGAGTTGGGAAACTGAGGATCTGGACCCAGAAGGACCAAGACTGGTGAAATACCTACGTCAAAAAGACCCCAAACCAGTGCTTATTCCACCCCTGGTCGACACCTTTTCGGATGTCACCAAAGCTCCCTGGAAATGCCCCCATTCAGCCCCGGACACACCCAAGAAGGCAGATTGCTTTTACAGGTCCCAAAAAGAAGAACCCTTTTTGGGGGAGCAGCTACTGACCAATTCAGTGGTCATTTTGGCTGCCCATGGCAGGTCACAGCAGCTGGGGCACCTTAGTACCCAGCCTTCTATCAAGGAGTCTAAGCAGCTGGACTCCATGGGGCAGAAGGTCTACTCTTCCTCCAGCTACATCATCAGAAGTCTGAATTTTCTGACCCACATGGTGCAGTTTCAGAATGCCCTGTGGGAGCAGGAACTCGACTTAATTAAGGAGCTCCTGAACTACCCACAAAAATCAGAGCTCGAAAATCTGATGTATACAGGCTCAGATGTAGGTACACACGTCCTCCAGTTGGCCAACGACTTAGTGGACAAGGCAGCACAGATTGCGGCCACAGGTGTGTGTGTGTGTGTGTGTGTGTGTGTGTGTCCGGCGGCACACGTGGCTTAGGGTCTCCAGCTTCGCCAAGGACCTACAGACAGATATCCTGGATGCGCCGTTCCATGGCTCCGTTCTCTTTGGTGAGGACTCCAGATGCACCAAATTGCAGGACTCTGGCAAAGTCATTAGGTCAGTACATTCTATGTACAAACCAGAGCAGAGGCTCTTTCGTAAACCTCGCTTTTGAGGAAGAGGGGGACAACAATCTCATTTTCAGTAAAAACAGCAGCAGCAACGAGGAAATCGTGATCGCAAGGGACCCTCCTCCAGGGCAGCTAACTCAGCCCAGGCTGCCCCCCCCCACCCGCAACTGCCTGACTTCTTACAGGACCCACCACCTCTCTTCATAGAGAGCGGGGAAGCGGTCGGAGGCCATTTTTCTCTCTACACCAAGAGGGTGGCGGGCGATCATCGTCAAGGGACACTTGATTGAGTTCCTTCAAAAGCCACTGGACTGGCCCCCCCATCCCCTCCTGCAGCTCCGAGGTGCATGCAGAGCTCATTCGAGCAGAGATCCAAGCGCTCCTGACAAAAAAGGCCATAGAGCCAGTACCCCCATCTCAGAGGGGCACAGGCTTCTATTCTCACTTTTTTCTGGTCCCCAAAAAGACTGGGGACTTGCACCCTATTCTGGATCTCAGTGACGTCAACCGGTTTATAGAATACAAACGATTCCGAATGGTCACCCTTCAGGGGATCATGCCCTCAATCCATCAAGGGGACTGGTTAGTGTCTCTAGACATGCAGGACACGTACCTCCACGTAATGGTGGCACAGCCGCACAGGAGGTTTCTGCGGTTCTAGTTTCAGGGAAGACATTACCAGTTCAGAGCGTTGCCCTTCGGCCTGTCCTCAGCACCAAGGGTTCTCACCAAGTGCCTGGCGGTGGTTGCAGCTGCCCTCCGAAGGAGGGGGCATTATGTCTTTCCTTATCTGGACGATTGGTTCCTAACTGCCCCGTCCAGAGGACAGCTGCAGCACAGGATTCGGGCCATCTGATCCTACTTTGAGAGGGCTCTTGCAGTAGGTATTCACATATAGGACTAAGCCGCCAGGCATCAGGACTCGGTGGACTGCCCCCACGTCAGGTGATCGACGTCAGCTGACGTCAGTATAAACAGTATAAAGGGGTGGTCCCCCAAGCCTGCCTTCCAGTTCTTTCGCCGTCAAGCTGCTGAAAGTACCTCGTAGAAGAACAGCACTTTCGTTGGTCTTGTCTTTTAGATAAGTTTTAGTCCTTTTAGAGCTCTTAACCGTTTTCTCATTTACAGTATAATTCAGCATACTTGCTGTGTATGTCGTCTAAGCGCCCTCAGTGCAAAAAAATAAGTGCGACTCGTGCGGTTCCCAGCGCCCTCATAAGGACAGCCATTCTTTGTGCCTTTTCTGGCTAGGCCTGGACCACCACGTGGAGGAGTGCCAGCACTGCCAAAAATTCAATTCCGCCACCCGTAAATGGAGGCAGCAGTCCTTGGAAGCCCACCTGTTGAAGAAGAAAATGGCATCCATGGAGACGGAATTGAAGAAATTGAGACAGGCGTCCACCTCCCCCAAAGGTCATAAAAAGAAGAGGGACAAGGACAAGCACCGGGACGGGGATTCATCGTCCACAGCTGCCACGACTTTGGCTGGAGTCATGGCCCTCAAGGTATCTTCCCCTCCAGGGGGACCGATCCTCGACGGCCATCTTGGTGGCTACCAAGTTGGTGTCCCCGCTCGCGACGGGCTCAAACTCGGGCCCTCCAGGATCCTCCAGGGGAAAGGAGGTCTCCACTCCCTCGAAGGCCGCTTCTCCCTCACGGCCTTCCAGTCAAAGTGGGTTCGGTAAGTCGGATGCCGGTTCTACCGACGTCCGCCCGGACAAGCCTGCTAAGCCGATTGCCGGCCTCGCTGATGACCACACAGCCCACTCCTCTACCACGAAGGCCACTTCTCCTTCACGGCCTCCTTGTCAGAGTGAATCCGCTAAGTCTGACGCCGGTTCTACCGACGTCTGCCCAGATACAGCTGCTAAGTCAGTTGTCAGCCCTTCTGATGACCGCCCAGCCCGCGAACCTACGTCTGGCTCTGAAACTACGTCTGACGCCCGGGAGTCACCACAGCGTATAACACTACATTGCCCTCTAAGATCCCCCTGTCCCCTCAGACTCACCTTGGGGATTCTGCTCCCTCTTCCCTGGCCGGGGTTGAGGATTCAGGGACGCTGCCGTGGGGGGTGCCTCCCCCTGACGCCGGATCCTCAGACGCCGAACCCGATGTCGTCCTCCAGTATCCCGTTACCTGACGATAGACTATCAGGACCGGTCGGGCTGCCTGACCTTCCCGTGGGTCACCCCACTCCAGGCCCTACGCCCTCGGGACTGAAACCTGAACAGTCCGGTCCGCCTGCTGGGATGACGCCAGGACCTTCTGCTCCATCAGAGCCCCTGGTGCCAGGATACCCGATGCCGCACCACCCGATGCTGCAGTATCCGGATCCTCAGTATCTGAACGCCACAGCACCCGGTGCCGCAGTATCCAACGCCTCAATACCCGACGCCGGGTTTCCTGCCGTCGGGCTATGGATGCTCTTATTACGGGTTCCCAGGCTACCTGTACCCGAGCCCCCCTCCTCCTTCTCCACCACCTTTGCAGCCACCGGTGGACCTGAAGGAGATTTGGCAGCCTCCCTGGTGGGCTGGCGCTGGGCCCAGCTCACCAGGGAGGTTGAAAGCCGTTTGTCGGCGCGGTCCCTGGCGTTGACCCTTACTGCCAGGACAGTGACCCACCCCTTTACCTGATGCCAGAGGAGAGCCATCTGGGTTTCAGGTCGGGGAGGACACGCACACCCGGGTGTCCCCAGAGGGGTCGTTCCACCCCTCAACAGGGAGGAGTCTTCCTGTTCTTCATCGGAGCTATTGGATTCTGACACTGACTCTGATCACTCTGACCCTGGGGATGAGCCACACACTCTCAAGAAAAACCCAAGCCTAAGGACCCTCCGGAGGACCCTTCCTTTCTGCAGTTACTCAGAAAAATCCAGGACACCTGTCAGTGGCAATCGGTGGAGCCAGATCCACAATGCAAAAAACTTGCCCATCTGGATCTTCCAGAAACCGCTTCCACGCTGATTCCACCCTTGATAGAGCGTCACATGGATCTTGTTCCCACTATATGGAAACAACCTTCCTCGTTAGCCCCTCTCCCTAGAAAGGCAGATAGGCTTTACCAGGCTCCGGAGGGTAAAGACTTTCTCAGTCTTCACCCCAAGGCAGATTCAGTAGTGATTAGTGCCACTCACAACCGTTCAGCCAACCCAAAGCTTCTTAGCTCGTTCCCCCGACAAGGAATCACGTCTTCTGGACCAGTATGGGAAGAAGATCTATGCATCTTCAACCCTGGGGATAAGGGCTCTTAACTACATCGGCCACATGGGGATTACCAGAAGTCTGTCCTTAGTCAGGTCGAATCAAAACTGGATTCCCTTCCTGATTCACAGACCGAACAGGAACTGGGAGACCTTGTCCATTCCGCGCGTTTGGCCTGTAGGCACGTTACGTGCCACATATGACGCAGCAGACACGGCAGGTAGGAGCTCGGCTTTTGTTGTAGGCTTGCGGCGTCATGCCTGGCTGTGTGTGTCAGGATTGGTCCCTGAAGTGCAGACTGCTATTCAGGATGCTCCCTTCAGGGGTTCAGTGTTGTTCGGTGGTGGTGTCAAGGACATCATAACCGAACTTCAGGAGACGGGTACTGCACTTACGTCTGTCCAGACTCTGTACAAACCCTCCCAAGGGCAGAGATGTTCTTTTTGGCACCAAAATCGCCCAAACAGAGACAAACACAGGCTAAATGCCCCAACAAGCGTAGAGCCCCTCCAGCAGCCAAAGCTCCCCCAGTAAAAAAAAAAAGCTTCCGGAGCTCGGGCCACTGCTCTGCCCTCTGCCTCCTGACTCCCTGCCTCTTCCTCTGGCTGTTCCAGAGGAACCAGTAGAGGGGAGATTCTCCTCTCATCTGCCAGGTGAGTTGGGAGAGGATAACGGCAGACACTTGGGTGCTCCAACTAATATCAGCAGGACACTCCATAGAGTTTCTCGAGAAACCACCTCGCAGCCCCCGCCCCCAGTCTTCGTGCTCCCCTCTACATCTTCCTTTGGTACTAGAGGAGATCCGCTCTCTTCTTACGAAAGCAGCGACAGAACCTGTCCCCACCCACCTTCAGGGGAAGGGTTACTGTTCTCATTTCTTCCTAGTTTCAAAGAAAACCGGAGACCTGAGACCCATCTTAGATCTTAGCTCCCTGAATCAGTTCGTGGAGTACAAGCGGTTCAGAATGCCCTAGCTGCAGAGCCTTCTTCCTGTGCTTCGGCCGGGACAGTGGCTGTTTGCTCTGGATATGCAGGATGCATACCTCCATATCCCCATATGCCCTTCCCATCGCAGATACCTCTGTTTTTGCTTTCAGGGGGAACACTACCAGTTCAAGGCCCTCCCATTTGGTCTTTCCTCAGCCCCCCGAGTATTTACCAAATGCCTGGTGGTAGTGGTGACCTGCTTGCATACTCAGGGTGTGCAGGTCTTCCCCTACCTGGACGACTGGCTATTAGCAGCGCCGTCCAGGAGAGAACTCCTGCACTCCCTTTTCCTTACCCTGCAGGTTTTCACTAGCCTGGGTATAACTATCAACCAGGCCAAGTCCCGTTTGGTCTGTTGCTAGCAGCTACAGTTTATAGGGGCAGTGTTGGACACGACCAGGGGCAAAGCTTTTTTGCCCTCGGACAGGGTCGAGACGCTTCTGAACCAAGCTCGTCTCTTGTCCGGTCTCAGATGGGTTGGAGCCAGAAAGGTCCTCCGTCTTCCCGGGCTCATGGCGGCAGCCATTCCGACTGTCCCTCTAGCACGGCTCCACATGAGTCTCCCAATGGATGCTTCGATCTCAGTGGGACCAAACTCCGGACGACGTAGACCACCAGGTCCTAGTGTCGGACCCCATGATCAGAGATTTGCATTGGTGGATGGTTCAGGAGAACCTCAGTCTGGGGTTCCCCTTCTGCATGGACCCTCCCATCCAGACACTGACAACAGACGCATCAGGGGCAGGCTGGAATGCCCACCTTGGGTCTCACAGGACTCGGGGCAACTGGTCTCTTTTCGAGCAGAAGCTTCACATCAATGTGCTTGAGCTGAGGGCAGTTAATAATAATAATAATAATAAAACTTTATTTTTATGGCGCCTTTCCAAAACCAAGGCGCCAAACAGGTTTAAAAACAAACGAGACATTGCACAAGTTGCAGCAGCTTAGTTGATACACAAACATCTAAACAAACTTTAAAATTAAAATAAAAACAGCCAATCAGTCACTAAATACCTGGTGCCACAAATAAGTTTTTAAAGCTCGTTTAAATCCCTCCACAGTCGTGCACTCGTGTAACTGGCGGGGTAGAGAATTCCAAAGAAAAGGGGCCGCATGCATAAATGCCCGGGCCCCAGAAGATTTCAAACACACTCTTGGAATCTCTAGCAACCCCATGCCAGCTGAGCAGAGCGACCGCCCAGGGTGGTAGGGAACCAGAAGCTCTTTCAGATAGTCAGGGCCCTGTCCATGTAGGGCTTTGTAAGTCAGAAGACCAACTTTAAAGGTGATCCGCCATTGTACTGGCAGCCAATGCAGACCGTGCAGCACCAGAGAAATATGACAGAACCGAGATGTTCCTGTCAAAAGCCGAGCTGCTGCATTCTGCACTAGCTGCAAACGGCAAATTTCAACCCCAGAAAGCCCTAGATACAGGGAGTTGCAATAGTCCAAGTGGGAGGACTCAAAGGCGGGAACCAGCGTAGGAAGGTCGCCGGATGGAACAAGGTGCTTAATCCTGGCGATATTCCTCAGATGGTAAAATGAGGTCTTGACGACGGTTGACACCTGCGAATGCAGGGTCAGCCTCTCGACAAAGACTACCCACAGGTTTTGCACCTGTTCAGAGGCTGGGAGTGGTTAACCCCCAAGGAATAGTCCCGATGGTGAACCTACCCCCGACCCCCCATCCGGCGTCCTGAGTCCACGTCCAGCACTTCAGTCTTTCCCGAGTTCAACTTAACCAGCTCGAATCCATCCACTCCTGCATTTCCACTAAGCAGTTATTAAAGACTGAGAGAGCTCCATTCTGGTCGGGTGCAAAAGGAAGGTAAAGCTGGGTGTCATCAACATAGCAGCGAAACCTCAGCCCATACCCCCATACAGTGTCTCCGAGGGGCAGCATATACACTGCGAACAACAAGGAGGACAACACCGATCCTTGAGGAACCCCACAAAACAGAGGGATTGGGTCCGAAGAATAAATCCTGGACACCACCCTCTGAGTTCTTCCTGTGAAGTAAGATGTAAACCACCTGAGGACTGTACCTGACAGGCCACAGATGAACCTCAGGTGATCAAGCAGAACCTCATGGTCCACAGTGTCAAATGCTGATGAGAGATCAAGAAGAACAAAGATGGAGCAGTTCTTCCGACTCTTAGCCATCAGGAGATCACTGAGCACCCGAACCAGCACTGTCTCCATACTGTGCTTCTTTTGGAAACTGGACTGGAGGGGTTCATAGATGTCATGGATGGTCAAATGGCTCTCCAGTTGTATGGCCACCACCTGTTTCTAAGGAGCACCAAACTATCCGTGCAAGGACCGAATCAATACAACCCAAAATCAGGGAAGTTGGTCCTGGGTCCAAACTACAGTACGTAGGGTGCGCATCCTGGGCAATCCTCATGACATTCATGAACTCCGGGTGGTCGAAGGTGCTCCAGGAAAGCTTGAGGCTAGTGGCTAAGCGCTGGTCATCAGCAGTGCCCATAGAGTGTGCTGGCTGAAGAGCTGCCCTGATGTTGGCCCCCTTAGTTGCAAAAAAACGAGCAAGTTCATCGCACTCTTATTTGTGAAAATGCTTTCCGAACTTGTAGACAAGCCGGGTTGCACAGCCCGTCCACAGTTCGGAAAAGCTGAGCAGGTCGGTTCTGAGCAACTGCAATCTCCCCAGACAGAAACTCTGCCTTCTTACGGGTGATTGCAGATTTATAGGCTTGGTAATGGGCCATCAACCTAAGGCGGTCGGCATCAAGGGCAGATCTCCGCCAGCAATGTTCTAACCTTCATCCTTGTGGCCGCATCTTCCTCAAGGTCCCATCAGACCATGGACATCAAGGGTGAAGGGAGAGAGGACGAACACGGACAGGAGCAGCGACATCCAGGGCCTCCGCAATGTCTGTATTATAGGCCACCATGAGGTCCTCTGGGTTGCTGTTTGCAACCGGAATGGATGATAGGTCAAGCACTGCCATTAGGCCATCAGAGTTAACATCTCATAATGGACGGTACTTGACCATCTCCACAGGGGTAGGCCTTCAGGGGGGGTGCTAAAATTGAACCCCATAGTGTAGTGATCGGACCATCCGACTGGGTCCACCCCCAGATCTGGGGCTTTGATCCCCAGGAGTAAAACTAAGTCAAGGGCGTGACCATGTTTATGGGTAGCAGTGGTAACTACCTGTGTAAGGCTCAGAGATGTCATCAGCTGGAGGAAGTGTTGTCCAAATTGCGAGTGTTCGTCATCGACCCAGGCATTAAAGTCGCACAGGACGATCAGACTGGGAGACTCAAATGCCATGTAGATGACGAAGTCCGCCACTTCCTGAAGGAACCGCTTCCCATCCCTGGGTGGATGGTAGATGAGGACGATCCTACAACCTACACCTGCTACCACAGTACACACACATGACTCAGTTTCCTCAACTAGTACACTCGTGAGGCCCAATTCGATCTTGAAACAGACCGCAGCCCCTCTTCCCCTGTGATCCAATCTCGACCGGTGAATCACCGAGTAACCTGCTGGAATTGCGGCCTCTAATATGGGGCTAAAATTCTCATCCAGCCAGGTCTCTGTGATGCAAGCCAGATCCACCGAATTTACAAGATCTGCAATAATTGCAATCTTGTTTTTAATGGATCTGGCATTGCATAACACCACTCGAGTTGGATGAACTTCTGGGGCCGCCTGAACTACATGCCCACCCAGTTTGGTGGTTCCCTTGGGTATGGAAACCAAACACTGAGAACCGCGATCTGGATTCCATTTCGCCCCAGGACGTCTTCTGGACCCTACAACCCCAATGTGATGACCCCGCTCATTCAACCTCCGCTGTTCACACCCCCAAACCCTCCCCTCCCCCAACGCACAATACCCAGCACTCTACAATGCTGGGTATTGTGCCCTACAGACTCTCCTTCCCTTCATTCTCCCCGGTCATCTTCTGATTCAATCAGACAACATGTGCGTGGTCTGGTACCTCAACAAGCAGGGAGGAATTTGTTCCTACCTTCTGTGCTGGGAAACCATGAGAGTCTGGTACTGGGCGTCCCAGCACAACCTTTACCTGACCGCAGTCCATGTTCCGGGAGTGGAAAACACAGTGGCCGACGTTCTCAACCTCATGTCAGCCAGGTCCCACGAGTGGGAACTCAATCAGAATGACGTAAACGACATCTTCCAGCAGTGGGGGACTCCTCAGGTGGATCTCTTCGCCTCCCCCGACAATGCCAAGCTTCCTACCTTTTGCTCTCTCGCTCCAGGGCGAGACATTTTTTTAGCGGGACGCGCTGTCTCTGTGTTGGAAGGGCAGATTCGTTTATGCCTTCCCTCCCATTCCTTTGATTCCGAGTGTACTGAATAAACTTCAGGCAGAAGGGGCAAGAATGATTCTCATCGCTCTCTCGTGGCCGAGGCAAGTTTGGTTCTGTCTTCCGCATCAGTTTTCTGAGGAACCTCCGCTTCCTCTTCCTCTGTCACATCATCTGTTGACCCAGGATCAGGGGACCCTGGTTCATTCAGGACTCAAGTCACTTCATCTTCATGCATGGCTCCTACAGACGTAGCTAAGGCGCGCTTCGGAGTCTCCCCTCTAGTGGCAGACATTTTGGTGGAGGCCAGAAAGCCTTCCACCAGGTCCATCTACGCTATGAAGTGGAAGCGATTTTCCGTCTGGGCGAGCTCTAAGGACTTAGAGCCCTTCTTATGTCCAGCATATAAAATCCTAGATTACCTGAGGCATCTCTTTGAGCTGGGTCTTAGCCATTCCTCTTTGAAGGTTCATATGGCAGCCATTTGAGCCTACCACATCCCCTTTGGGGACAGGTTCTTTGCACAACTGGAAGTCTCTAAGACTTTCCTCAACGGGGTTCTCCATGTGAGACCCCCTATCCGCAACCCTGCCCCTCCCTGGGACTTGAATTTTATTCTGGAAAAGCTCACACTGCCCCCTTTCGAATCGGCAGCGGAGGCAGAGTTGAAGTTTCTTTCTTGGAAGACACTTTTTCTCGTGGCCATTACCTCAGCCCGGCAGATTTTTGAGCTTCAAGCCTTCATGTGCAAAATCCCGTACCTGATTTTTCACAAGGAACACATGGCCATGCGCACCAACCCTAGGTTCCTTTCAAAGGTGGTGGCTGAGGCTACACTGAACCAGTCCATTGAGTTGCTGGCCTTCTTCATGGAATTCTCCAATCATGGAGAGTACCTCTTGCATACTCTGGATGTACACAGAATCTTGAGATGCTACACTAAGCGGACTAAGGATCTCAGAAAAATGGATCAGCTCTTTGTTTCTTTCGCACACAAAAGGGAAGGCATTGCTGGTTTTAAGCAATGCCTGTCCCAAGTGGTTAGCGAATTGCATCACTTTCTGTTATGACAAGTACAAGAAGACCCTTCCGGGTCAGGTCAGAGGTCACTCCACAAGAGGGGTGGCTGCCTCTGCTGCTTGTTTCAGGAATGTGTCAGTGGCTAAAATCTGTGCAGCTGGACTTCTGTCCATACCTTCACGAAACATTACAGTTTGGACACTGCCTCTCGTTGTAGAGCAGGCTTCGGGTTGGTTGTTCTGCAGAGACTCCTTTCTTGAGACCCGCTCAGCCCCTATTTATATCAGTTGTGGATAACAATCCTTCTCCAATATTCCTTTTTTGTTCCAGACTGCTTGGGACTCTGTCCTATATGTGAATACCTACTGCAAGAGCCCTCTCGAAGTAAGATAGTACAGTTACGTAAGAACTTACTGTAACAGTAGGCCTTCGAGAAAGGCTCTTGCAGTAGGTATTGCCTTCCCTCCATTCGTCCCCCTGAGTTTCTTCTTTTTCTTCCATGGGGGCATATCCTCTTCTCTCTCATCATGCCTCTTCTGGCCTTTGGCGGGAAAGAACTGGAAGGCGGGCGTGGGGGACTGCCCCTTTATACTGACGTCGGCTGACGTCGATCATTACCCGACGTGGGGGCAGTCCCCTGCCGGAGACTGCTAGCTAGAAATCTTTCCATGGGGTCCTGATGCCTGGCGGCTTAGTCCTATATATGAATACCTACTGCAAGAGCCTCTCTCGAAGATCTGCTGTTACGGTAAGTTCTTACGTAACTGTACTTTCTCTCTTTGGAGGACTAAGGATCACAATCAACGTGGCAAAGTCCTCCTTGATTCTGTCCCAATCCCTCCAGCTTATCGGAGCGCTGGTCATCACCACTAGAGGGAAGGCCTTCCTCCCACAGGACAGGGCTCTCCATCTCCGGCGGTTGGCCCATCAGGTCTCGTCCCTCCCAAGGGTCCCAGTCAGATCGATTCTCCGGCTCCTACGCCCTATGACCACCTCCATTGTCACAGTCCCACTAGCCAGATTGCATATGAGAATGATTCAGTGGACTCTGAGTCCAGTGGGATCAATGTTGGGATGACATGGATCTTCTGATTTTCATTTTGGAAACGGTTCGCTAAGAACTTGGCTGGTGAAGTCCCCTTCCTTATCAGAGGGGATGCCCTTTCAGAGGCCAACTTCAACCCAAGTCCTAACATCAGATGCCGTGGGCATAGACTGGGGAGCACATCTGGACATTCATAGAACACAGGGCACCTGGTCAGCGGCAGAGGAAACTCTCCGCATCAGTATCCTGGAGATGAGGGTGGTTTTGTGTGCCTTACAAACTCTGAGCTCGGCACTCTGCCCGGCACACCTCCTGATTCAGTCGGACAACATGGCAGTGATTTCTTTTACATCAACGCGCAAGGGAGCACTCATTCTTACCCCCTCTGCCGAGAAGCCATGCGAGTCTGGAACTGGACCATTGCCCACCACCTGGATATTTCGGCGGTTCATGTTCCCGGGGTTCAGAACACCCTGGCAGATTCTCTCAGCAGGACCCAGTCCAAGGCACATGAATGAACCCTTCTGCAATCGGTTGCTGACGATCTGTTAGACAGATGGGGCAGGCCAGAACTTGGACCTCTGCTTCCCATATCAGTGCAAAATTGCTCAGTTTTTCCTCGCTAGATCCAGGGCATGGAGTTTTCTAGTGAGATGCATTGTCCCTCTCCTGGAGCGGGAGGTTCCTGTATGCTTCTCAGGATGCAAGCGGAGGGGACACAGATGATTCTCATGGCCCCATTATGGCCATGACAGATCTGGTTTCCACTGTTACAGCAGTTGGCAGCCGAATCGCCGGTTCCTCTGCCTCTGAGCACTCACCTGCTCTCTCAGGATGAGGGGACCATGGTCCACCCGAACCTCCAGTCACTGCATCTCCATGTATGGCTTCTGAGGACCTAGCCAGGTCGTGCTTTCGAGTCTCCGGCAAGGTGGCCACTGTTCTGGTGGTAGGTAGAAAGCCTTCCTTCCACCAGAGCCACTTATGCCATGAAGTGGAAGCACTTCTGCATCTGGGCTTCTGTCCGCCACCTGGATCCCTTGGTCTGTCCGGTGAACTTGATCCTCGTATCTCTTGTCCCTCTCGGACTCTGGATTGGGCTACTCCTCCATTAACGTACATCTGTTGGCCGTTTCTGCCTATCATACTTCTGTCCGCGGCAGAACTGTGGCTCAGTTGGAGGTAGCCCGCACCTTCTTAAGGGGTATCCTTCATTTGAAGCCCCCCATTAGAGACGCTGTCCCTCCCTGGGACCTACTTTTCATGCAGGAAAAGCTCACCCCACCCCCTTTTGAACCAGCCGCGGATTGAGAGCTTCCCCTCCTCTCTTGGAAAGCATTATTTTTAGTTGCAGTTACCTCTGCTCGAAGAATTTCCAAGCTTCGGTCCTGATGTGTAAGGAGCCTTATTTGGTTTTCCACAAGGACCGGGTGGCCTTGAGGACCAAGCCCACATTTTTACCGTAGGTGGTATCTGAGTTGACCCTTAACCAAGACATCCACCCTCCTGTATGCTATCCCGATTACTTTTAATAGGCGTGAGGCTCTTCTCCACACGTTGGATGTTCGTGTTTTGCGATTCTGCCTCTCTAGGACAAATTAAGTTTAGACATTCAGATCAGCTTTTTGTTTCTTTTGCCCCAAGGATCTGGAGAGCACCTGTGGCCAAACAGACCCTTTCAAAATGGCTGGCTAACTGTATTACATGTTGTTACCAGAAGTATGATAAACCCTTGCCAGGCCCGGTGAAGGGTCACTGTATGAGGGGAGTAGCGGCGTCTTTTACCGCCCTTCAAAATGTGTCTACAGCAGATATTTGTGCAGCAGCCAATAGAACTCTGTCCATACATTTGTTAGACGCTACAGTTTGGACATTGCCTCCTGACGCAGAGTGGGCTTCAGCCTTGCGATTCTGCAGGGACTCCTCTCTTGAGCACACTCCTCTGTTGGCTGTCATATGTTTCCTCTTCCCAGTTCCTGTCTGGGTCTCCTTTACTTCTTGGGACCTGGTCCTTATTGTGTTACCTGCTGCAAGAGCTGACACTCGAAGTAAGATAATACAGTTACGTAAGAACTTACCATAACAGTAGATCTTCGAGTGAAGCTCTTGCAGCAGGTATGGCTTCCCGCCCACCTTCCTATAGGGGACTCTGTACTGCACATGGCTTGCATTGGCAACGTTCCAGTTGCCTTCTGTGGTATTTGCCTCTGTTCTCTGTTCCTATTCACCTTCCGTCATCGATGCTGGAGAACTGAGGGACGCCGGGGACCACCCACCCTTTATAATATACGTAATGTTGGGCTCAGGCTGACGTTGGGGGACGATTCCCGCTGAAGACTGCTAGCTAGAAGTTTTCCATGGGGTCCTGCTGCCTGACGGCTACAGTCCTTATTGTGTTCAAACAACATGAAGTCTTGCTGTATTCTGACTATTGCAGTTAGGTCCTGCCTTTCAACTGCCCCGGAGAACAAAGAGTTAACTTTCCATGGCCAGCATGGAACGTTCAGCGAGAGCTCAATTGAAGCCCCTGTCTGCTGTTGTTTAAACTCCAACTGTCAGATTCTTTACTCCGCCTCACTGAACAGTCGCTCCGGAGATTTCTCCTTTGCTCGGTTCAAAAAAGTCGGTTAAAGTTTCGTTTTTCGCTCGGTTTATACCGAATTTCTGCTACTGAATCTGTCGGTTTAAGTCTCTGTCTATGGTACCGTGAGTACTAGATAGGTTTTACATTTAGTTTCTGTGTGGAACTTGAAATTTCAGATCGGTTCGGTTGAACCGATCAGTTTGGTCTAAAAAAGTTTTGAATTTGTTAGTGTGGTAACCAGTCCGTATCGGTTCTAAAAAAAAGAAACGGATTTAATTACGTTTTTTTCCACGACTCGTAACACAGTCACGAACCGATAGAGGAGTCTTGCATGGCGGATTGCCGAAAAAAGGGTAAGTTTTGGATAGGATTGGCCATGTCTGAGGAAACCCAAGAAAAAAACCGGGCCCACTGGGTTTCAACACTGTAGTGTGTGTGGGGAAGCCTTTGCTAAGGCTGATCCCCACACCCCCTGTGTTTATTGTCTGGGGTTTGACCACCTCGATTCAGACTGCCAAATTTGTAAGAGTTTTCCCAAAGCTACCCTGGATAAGAGTAGGTAGACTGAGAAAGGCGAAAGTCTGCTGACCGGATGGCCAGCCGGTTCGGTTCCGACCGAACCAGAAGGAGTCCCTCTGACCAGGTCGAAACTTCTTGGCAAAGGAGAGCCGATTCTGAGGAGTCGGTTTCGGTTAAAAGAAAGAGAAGAGAAAAATCATCCGGTTCGGATCCACAAATTCTTTCTCCGACCGCTGATGAAATAGCCAAAGTGATAAGGATAGTGCAATCGCTAACTTCGGTTCCGGCCCAACCGGCACCATCTGGCAGGGGCTCGGTTCAGTCGGTTCCCCCGGTTCCGGATTATTACTTCAGAAGAATTTTATGAACCGGAGCAGGAGGAGGGAAAGTATAATGATGATGATGATGGTGATTATGAAAGTCTGGATGTGCCTATTGACCCGGACACCTCCCCAGACCGACCTTCAGGTGTTTCTCCTCCTAGGCTTTCTGAGTCCCCTTCCCACTTTATGTTTTACAAGAAAGTGGCTGAAACCCTCCAGCTTCCAATGGAAGAAGCAGTAGAGGATCAGGAGGAGCCTGATTCTGTTGAAATGATGGACATCCCAGAGTCCAGGAGGCTGTCTATTCCCCTCCATAAATCTTTTGGGAAACAGACATTTAAAATTGGAAAGACTCCTAACTCCATACCTCCTGTGGACAGATGAATGGACAAGAGGTATACCCTTTCAGGCTCGGACACGGAGTTCCTTTCTCAGCAATGCAGCCATGTTGGGGTAGTGCAGGCTGCTGCCTGCGATAAGGCAAATATTCCCTTGGCATCACACCCCCAGATAAGGACTCCAGGAGGATTGATGCCATGGCAAAGAAGCAGTACATGGCAGCATCTTTGGGACTCAGGCAGGCTAACTATATGGCCTACACAGCTAGATACCAGAAGTCCAGGTGGGACACTGTGCTGGCTCTGGCTAAACAGGCCCCTGACCAGCTTGCCAAGGAGCTGGAGCAGGTGGCTGCGGATGGGATTGAGGCATCCAAGGTGCAATTTCATGCTGCTGTGGACTCCAGTGATGTTTCATCTAGAGTCATGGCTACATCTGTGGCCCTTTGGAGGATGGCTTGGCTCAGATGTACTAGCCTATCACAGGATACTCAGGCTAAGGCCATGGATTTCCCTGTCATTGGTAATTCTCTGTTTGGGGAGCAGACAGAGAACTACGTGAAAAAGATGGATGAATACAGGACCACCTACAGGAGTGCTCAGGCCAAAGAAAGGCAAGCCACTCCTCAAAGGCAGCACTCCAGGGGCAGGGGCAGGCCCTTTCAAAGGCCTTTTTACCAAGCCCAGGCCTCCTCTTCTGCTTATGCTCAGAGGGGGTTCTTCAGAGGAGAGGGAGAGGCAGACGGGGAATGAGCAGGTCTGCTTCCACCCCTCAGCCTAAAGCCCCTGCCAAGCAGACACCCTGATGGGTCTGCCCGGGCCGATTCTCCAATACCTGTAGGGGGCAGGCTGGCTTACTTTGTCCAGGACTGGAAGTCTCTGACATCAGACACGTGGGTCCTGGAAGTAGTAAGCCAAGGAGTGGTTCTCAGCTTCAAAAAATTTCCCAAGATGAGAACCAGATCCTTTCTACCTGCAAATCCATCAGAGACCCTTGCCCTAGAGGCAGAAGTTTCTTCCCTCCTGGCTCTCAGAGCCATAGAAAGGGTTCCTCCCTACACAAGGGCAAAGGATTGTACTCCAGGTACTTCTTAACCCCAAAAACAGGAGAATGGTGGCCCATCCTGGATCTAAGATATCTGAACAAGCACCTTTTAAAACCAAAATTCAAAATGGTGACTCTGGAATAATTCTGCCCTCTCTAAGGCCAGGGGACTGGCTAGACTCCTGGACCTCAAATATGCCTACTTTCACATTCCCATCAGGTGCTCCCACAGAAAGTACCTCAGGTTCGAGTTGCCCTCAGGCCACTATCAATTCAGAGCAGTGCCCTTTGGCCTAACATCAGCCCCAAGGGTGTTCACAAAGTGCCTGGCAGTAGTGGTTGCCTTCCTAAGGAGAAAAGATTTCCATCTTTCCATATTTGGACGACTGGCTCATAGTGGGTCAGTCTCCAGACCAAATCAAGTCACATCTGCAAGTAGCTCAAGTGCTCACTCCTTAGGATTCCTCCTCAACCTTCCAAAGTCAGTTCTCGAGCCAGTACAGCTCCTCACCTTCATAGGGGCGGAACTGGATACAGCAAGGGCAAGAGCCTTCCTTCCCCTGGACAGGGCAAGGACCCTTATGGAACTGGCCTCTTCATTCACCCTACAGGTGTCTCGACCAGCAAGGCATTTCCTTCAGCTTCTGGGCCACATGGCAGCCTCCACAGCAGTGGTCCAGGGAGCAAGATTCCAGATGAGGGACATTCAGTTCCATTTAAGAGCCTTCTGGTCCCAAAGAAAGGATTCCCTTACCAAACTAGTCCCAGTCACCCGAACCCTGATCCAGGCTTTGCAATGGTGGCAGGATCAGGACAATTTGAGACAAGGAGTTCCTTTTGTCACTCAGTCTCATTCAGTGATACTGACCACAGATGCTTCCCTGCTCGGCTGGGGAGTCCACCTGGGGGATCTTACCACCCAGGGACTGTGGTCACCTCAAGAATCTCTGCTTCACATCAGTCTCTTGGAACTCAGAGCAGTGTTTCTGGCACTGCAAGCCTTTTCCAAATCTGTACAGAACAAGGTGATCCAGATCAGAACAGACAACACCACCACCATGTGGTACATCAACAAGCAGGGAGGCACTCTGTCTACGGCCTTGTGCACAGAGGCAATGAAGTTGTGGTCCCTGGCCTATTCCCTGCAAACTTTTCTGATATCAGTTCACCTCCCAGGGAAGGACAGTGTCCTAGCAGATACTCTCAGCAGGATATCCCAGGGCCATCACGAATGGACCCTAGATCCCCTAGTTTTGAAGGTGATTTTCTCGAGATGGGGCACTCCACAGATAGATCTTTTTGCAGCCCCAGACAATCACCAACTTCCTCTCTTTTGTTGCAGACCCCCAGTCTTGGGCTCAGTCCCCCTGGATGCTCTGATTCTGAATTGGGAAGGGAAATTTCTGTATGCTTTCCCCCACTTCCCTCTCCTGTTCAAAGTGTTAGTCAAGATCAGGTCTCAACCATGCAAAGTGATTCTGATTGCTCCAGACTGGGCCAGACAGCCCTGGTACCCACTGTTGCTGTCCCTAGCAGTCCACCTTCCCCTGTCTCTTCCCAGGTATTACAACCTGTTGACATCCTCTCAGGGGAGGATTTGGTATCTGAACCTCAAATCTCTCAATCTCAAGGCATGACTCTTGAAGAGTTAGTTTGCTGATCTGCACCTTTCTCCAGGGGTTCTGGATATCCTTAAGGCTTCTTGAAAGCCTTCCACCAGAAAGACTTACAACTCCAAATGGAAAAGCTTCACTATTTGGTGCTCCAATAAGTACATTTCTCCAGAATCTGCTGGGTTGCCTACAGTTCTGGACTATATGGTCCATCTTAATGGCTTAGGACTTAGGCTAGCTACACTTAAAGTGCATCTGGCAGCTGTTTCTGCCTTCTTGTCTGTAGGCAAGCCCTCTCCTCTGTCAGCCCATCCTGTGTTTTGTAAGTTCTTCAAGGGATTGCTGCACACCAATCCCCCCTTTAGGGATCCTTCTCCTGCTTGGGATCTTAATGTTTGCATTGCTCAGCTTATGCAACCACCCTTTGAGCCTTTGTCCTCTGCAGAGCTTAAGTACTTGACTTGGAAAACTGTGTTTTTGGTAGCCATTACCTCTGCCAGGCGTATCAGTGAATTGCAAGCCCTGTCGGCGGAGCCTGATTTCATCTCTTTACATAGAGATAAAGTGGTCCTAAGAACTAACAGGAAGTTTTTGCCTAAGGTGGTTTCAGATTTCCACCTTAATCAGTCTTGTCTCTCCTGTTTTCTACACTGACCATTCCTCCTCTGGAGAGAGAAGGCTGCACAGCTTGGATGTTAAGAGGGCCCTCAGCTACTACATAGAGCGTACCAAGGGTCATAGGTTTGAGTCCCTCCAGTTGTTCCTCACATATGGAGAGGTCGGTAAGGGCAAACCTGCTACTAAGAGATCTATTGCCAGGTGGATTATCTCTTGTATACAGTTCTGCTATGAAAACCTGGGTAGAACCCCACCCTCAGGCCTGAGGGCTCACTCTACTAGAGGTACAGCTGCTTCCCTGGCTGCTGCCAGGGATATTCCTATCTTAGAAATTTGTCAAGCAGCCACCTGGAAAACAGTCCATACATTCACCAAGCATTACTCTCTGGATAGCCAGGCTAGGAGTGATGCTCGGTTTGGCACAGCAGTACTTCAGAGCCTATTCCCAAAGTAGGTTCTGTCCCTCCTCCATGGAGGTACTGTAGTAATCTGCACAATAGTCAGAATACAGCAAGACTTCATGTTGTTTGAAAAAAAAATTACTCGCCTTAGTAATGTTGTTTCTTCTAATGGAGTCTTGCTTGTATTCTGTCTCACCTCCCCTCTCAGGACCTGGTTTTGGGATGTGGGTGGACAGGAGCAGTGTTGGCACCTAGGGGTGCCCTTTTCACCCTCCTTTACTTTGGGTGTGTGTGTTGTGTTTTGTTTTTGGGTTTCTGCCTTGAGTCTTTGCTTTGAAACCAAAAAGACTTTTTTAATAAATTTAGTTGCCAGTTGGCTAGTGTGAGTTTACAGTTCCACAGAACTTCTAGTGAGTATTGCTCGTAAAGGTCTGAGGGTTGGAGTTTAAACAGCAGACGGGGGCTTCAACCGAGCTCGCACTGAACATTCCATGCTGGCCATGGAAAGCTAACTCTTTGTTCTCCGGGGCAGTTGAAAGGCAGGACCTAACTGCAATAGTCAGAATACAGCAAGACTCCATTAGAAGAAACAACATTACTAAGGTGAGTAATTTTTTCTTACCTGCTGCAAGAGCTTCTCTCAAAGATCTACTGTTACGGTAAGTTCTTATGTAACTGTACTATCTGAGGCCTATTCTAGATCTCAAGGACTTCAGTCTTTATATCCAGTACAAAAAATTCCATATGGTCATCCTGCCGGTCTTGCTGCCCCTACTCAAGCAGGGCGATTGGCTGTGCTCCCTGGATATGCAAGACACTTACCTGCATATCTTGGTGTGTCCTCTGCACAGGCAGTTTCTCCGGTTTCTCTTTTCAGGGAAAGCATTACCAATTCAAAGTATTGCCCATTGGCTTATCCTCTGTGCCTTGGGTCTTCACAAGATGCTTAGCAGCAGTTCTGCTGCCCTCCGGAGAGAAGGCATGTACGTTTTCCCCTACCTGGACAACTGGCTCCTCAAAGCTCTGTCCAGAGATCAGCTTCTCAGGACCCTGGAGAGGACCCTGCAGCTGTTTCTCTCCCTGGGTATCTCTGTCAGTCTGCCCAAGTCTATACTGATTCTGCCCCAGAGGCTGCAGTATATAGGGGCAGCCCTGGACTAGACACAGGGCAGGGTCTTCCTGCCCCAAAACAGTGCCCCTCATTTCCCAGGCTCAGGAAGTCGCCCAGAGCTGTTATGTTCCTGCGTGGTTGTATTTGAGGCTATTAGGGCTCATGGCTGCATCTATTGCCATGGTCCCCCTGGCCAGACTGCACATGCGGGTGCTCCAGTGGACACTCCGAGTGCAGTGGGACCAATGCACAGACGACATGGAGCAGGTAGTGCTGGTATTCTCCCCAGTCTGCAAGGTGCTTCAGTGGTGGATGGACCTCCAGAGCCTGTTGCAAGTGGTCCCATTCCAGATCTCCTCTCCCCAGCTGATTCTCACTACGGATGCCTCCAGTTTGGGCTGGGGTGAGCACCTGGGTCCCTTTCAGACTCTGGTGGGGGCATGGTCCCAGATCAAGACATCTCTACATATCAATATCTTAGAGATGTGGGTGGTCCTGTATGCCATGCATGCCTTTCAGAATCATTTCCTTTTGGGGCACCTGTTGATACAGTCAGACAATCTCAGTGTTGTCTACTACATCAACAAGCAAGGGGGAGCGCATTTGTACCTCCTTTGCAGGGAGGCCATGAGAGTCTGGTACTAGATTACAGTCTGGTTCTCTCGGCAGTCCATCTCCCAGGCATGCTGAACACCTGGGCAGACAGCCTCCGCTGGACCCAGTCCAGCATACACGAATGGAACTTCTCTTATCCATTGCAGGAGGACTGTTTGCCAGATGGGATCATCCAGAGTTGGACCTTTTTACATCCCCACTCAATGCAAAACTGCCCAGTTTCTGCTGAGTAGATCCAGGACCTGGAGTTTTCTAGTGAGAGGTGTTGTCCCTCTCCCGGAGAGGGAGGTTCCTTTATGCCTTCTCTCCATTTCCTCTAATTCAGAGGGTGCTAATCAAGCTGCAGATGGAGTGGGCCAGCATGATCCTGGTTGCACCCTTTTGGCCACGACAGATGTGGTTTCCATTACTGCAACAGAACCTCTGGTGCCTCTGCCCCTTTGCAGGGATCTACTGACGCAGGTTCAGGGGACCCTGGTCCATCCGAACCTGAAGTCCCTTCATCAGGATGCCTGGCTCCTGAGGATATAGGCATCACCCGGTTTGGAGTATCTCAGAGGGTGGCGGTTGTCCTCATGGCAGCTCGAAAACCTTCCACTAGAGCCACCTGTGCCATGAAGTGGAAGAAGTTTGCCAGCTGGGCTGTCAGACACCATCTGGACCCTTTTACCTGTCTGGTGAGCCAGATTCTAGACCTCCTGATCTCCCTGTCTGACTCAGGCCTCCAGTACTCTTCCCTCAAGGTGCACCTTTTGACTATTTCTGCCTTTCATGAGCCCGTGAGTGGTTATACCATGGCTTAGTTAGATGTGTCTTGCACCTTTCTCAGGGGCATCCTGCACACGAAACCTCCAATCTGTTCCCCTGTCCTAGCTTGGGACTTAAATTTTGTTTTGGAGAAATTGGCCTTGTCTCTGTTTCTGCCAGCTGTGACTTGCGAGCTATGCTTTCTTGCTTGGAAAGCATTATTTTTGGTTGCTATTATCTCTGCTGGAAGGATTTCTATCCAGACTGACAATATGTCAGTGTTCTTTTATGTAAACAAGCAGGGGGGATCTCATTGGACATGAGGGTATGGTACTGGGCCATCGATCACCAGATGGAACTCTCGGCCATGCATGTTCCAGGCATCCATAATACCTTGGCCAACAACCTAAGCGGGTCTCGGTCCAAAGCTCATGAGTGGGAACTTTTACAATCAGTAGCAGAAAAGCTGTTTCTAAGATGGGGTCACCCCGAGTTGGACCTCTTCGCATCCCCACTCAACGCCAAACTGCCCAGTTTCTGCTCGATAGATCCAGGGCCTGGTATTTTTTGGCGAGACGCATTGTCCCTTTGCTGGACAGGGAGATTCCTTTACGCCTTTCCTCCCTTCCCACTAATTCAGAGGTTCCTTCTAAAATTGTAGTCAGAGGGAACGGACATGATCCTGATTGCTCCTACTGGCCTTGTCAGATTTAGTTCCCTCTCATGCAACTTAATTGCTTGGTAGACCCTCTCCTCTGAGCTCGCACTTGCTCTCCCAAGAGAGAGGGACTGTAGTCCATCCAGACCTCAAATCGCTGCACCTGCATGTATGGCTTCTGCAAACTTAGCCGTTACCTGGTTTGAGGTTTCTTCTAGGGTAGCAGAGGTCCTTGTGGCTGCCAGAAAGCCCTCTAGTAGGGCCACTTATGCTATGAAGTGAAAACAGTTTTGCATCTGGGCCTCCGCCTGTCACCTTGATCCCTTTACCTGTCCAGTAAACTCTGTCCTCGAGTACCTCCTTTCTCTGTCTGACTCTGGCCTTAGCTACTCTTCCATTAAGGTGCATTTGTCCACTGTTTCGGCATATCATGCACCAGTGCAGGGCAAAGCTCTTGCCCAGTTGGATTTATCCCGCATTTCCTGTGAGGTATCTTACATCTGAAACCTCCCATCAGGGACCCCATCCCTCCATGGGACCTTTTGTTTCTTTTGGAGAAACTTACCTTGCCTTCCTTCAAGACAGCTGCGGATTGCAAATTGCGTTTTTTTGTCGTGGAAAGCATTGATCTTACTTCGAGAGGGTTCCTGCCGTAGGTCTTCATATATAGGACTGCACCTCCTGGCGTCATGATCAGGCAGCAAATTTATAGCTAGCAGTTATTAGCAGGAGAACGCCCCCAGCGTCACCTGATCATGCGTTAGTGTGACAGTATATAGGAGGCAGTCCCCACGCCTTTCCTCCAGTTCTTTCCAGCTGTCGACCTGAACTGCGTCCTTATCCTTGCGGTTGAAATAGCTCAGTCGTCCGCCATTTATTTCAGTATAGTGCAGTTTCTTGCCCCTCTTTCTTTTCGGTGTATGTCTTCGAGAATAAAGAAAAAGTGCCTGCAGTGCGGCGCACAAATCCTGCACGGGGACGACCACTCCTGCTGCGTTCTTTGCCTGGGCCCAAAACACCGAGTGGCGGAATGTGAAATCTGCCAATCGTTTAACCAGGCCACGCGCACCCATCGCCAGAAGGCCCTCGACGCTCACCTCTTGAAGTCTCGCCTTGCGTCTATGGAAAAAGAGCTCCAGGAGCTGAGGGACGTGCTTCTTCATGAGCTTCAAGAAAAAGTGAAAGAAGGAGAAGCGGGGAGTGGGATCATTCTCACATCGTTGTCAGACAGCTGACACATGGCAGTGAGCCTCTGCATGGTGATGCTACTTCAAGGGTCTCCATCCGTTCTGGCAGATCGGATGCCTCCCCCCCGCCCTTGGTTAGTGGGCAGTCGGGGGGGGGGGTGTCCAGAGGACACAGGCCCTGTCTTAGGCTCGGCTGCTAAGCCTACCCCCGGTTCTTCCATCGGGAGCTCGGCCTCAGGCGATCCACCCCACTTTGGCTTCTGGGCAGTTGTGGGCCTGACCGCCCCCTGCAAGTCAGTCGTCTACTCCTCTGATGCCCGCGAGGTCTCCACCAATCAGTCGGTCATCCAGTCCTCCATTGACCGCCTGGCGAGTGCCCTCCCGTCGGACACCCCTGTGGGCTCCGATGTCACGCAGGGTGAGCCTCCAGCTCCTCCTTCCCACGAGGGTTCTCCTCCAAGGGTTCTACTGACCCTGCCTGATGACTCGTTTACCCTGGCTAGGGAACTGAGCGTGGCTGTCCAGGAGACCTCTCCTGCGTCGGGCACCCACTCTGGGACTCCAATCCTCGATCCCTTTGCCTCCCTTGCCTCTCTCAGACCAGACGTCAGGCCACCTGCCTGTCCCGACGCCGGGCCATTCCCCATTCCATATTATTTTTACTCACATGGACCAGGGTTTTCCGGCACCAGAGCCTTCTGGCCCTTCCGGGGTCCCAATTGAACCCCCAGGCCTGCCGACGGATCCTATCCCCCCAAGTGGTCCCTCAGCGCTGCCTATCCCTGGACTCTCTGCCCCTCTTCCGTCGGGTTCTATGAGTCACTTTCCTGGCTATCCACCACTCCAGTATCCCTATTACCCAGCACCAAGAGGGCTGTCACAGGGGTACCCGCCGTCAGCTCCGACGCCGGGGCACTATTACCAGGATTATCAATCGTACCACTATTGGTACCAACCTCCTGGCTACCCTTCGTATGCTGCAGGATACCAACCGCCGCCACCTCCTCCTCCACCCCCTCCCCAGCTGGAACCACCGACTTCCAATCTGGCAGCATGGTGACAGAATGTAAAATCCCAGCTCCTGCCGGAACTGGGACAACCCCACATGGTCGTGGTCCCCACGCTTACTCATAGGGCCATAACCAGGAGCCATTCTCCTTTGGACAGGGCATCAGACGGGTTTAAGTGGGGGTTCTTTGGAGCCCCCACTAGGAGCATGGGTGACCGAGATGGTCCTAGACGTTACCCCTCTCCTCAGCAGGCTGGAATCCTCTGATGCTGATTCAGACTCAGTCAGTTGTCCATTCGGAACCTCACTTGAACCCCAGCCTAAAGAGTTCCCAAAGTCCCCACCCGAGGACCCTTCCTTCGCGCAGCTCTTAAGGTCCATCAAGCAAACTTGTGGCTGGACGTCTCAGGAGTTGGATCCAAAGAGGAAACGTCTGGCAGAACACCTAGACCTCACTAGTGTAGATCCCTTCCCTATTCTTCCATGGACGGGACAGCATGAGGATCTGACCTCTACTATTTGGCAGCAGCCGTCCTCCATTCCGGCTGTCTCCAAAAAGGCAGATTGGATATATCACCCCGCCCCCCCGGAAGGGGTTGGTTGTCTGACTGGTCAACCAAAGGCCAACTCCATGGTCGTCACTGCAGCCCATGACAGGTCGGCAGAGCCGAAACACCTGAGTGCTTCTCAGACGAATAAAGAATCCAAACAAATGGATCAGTATGGATGAAAAATTTATTCTTCATAGACTTGTGCCATCTGGTCATTGAATTATGTAGCCTATATGGTTTCCTTTCAGAAATCTGCCTTGTCCGATTTGGAAAAGGACCTGCAGGAAATTCCGGATGAGGACCTCAGGCATTGGCTGTTGGACAAAGTCAGACTCCATAAGTCTTCTTGCTGCCATGCCTTAAGGGCCACTTATGACACGGTTGACTCAGTGGTCCAGTGCACTGCTATGGGAGTTTTCTTGAGGCGCCTGCCCTCCCTCTGTCTTGCGGGACTGGTGCAAGACGTCCAGAGCACCCTACTGGACGCCCCCTTCAGGGGCCCTGTCCTATTTTGGGGAGACGCAAAGGTCATTATAACGGAGCTACAGGAGAATGGTAGGTCACTTAAGGACATCCACTCCTTGTACTGCTCAGGACAAAAACTTGAGCAGTCCTTTCGTTGCCCCGAGACGAGGTGGAACAGGCAGAACCAAGGTAAGCGACAGGGTAGACGGCGTGCTACTGGTTCAGGCCCCCAGACTCCTCTGGCAAAATTCCAAAAGACTGCCGGGGGCGGTAAGGCGGCCCTCACCTCCGTGTCCTGACGCAAGGGGGTCCCCCCTCCTCCTCCCGTATCTCTCGAGGAACCAGTAGGGGGAAGGTTGGCCCTCCATCTGGAAGGATGGAGGATGATAACCGAGATGCTTGGGTCCTTCAGCTAGTAGCAAGTGGACACTCTATCAAGTTCCTGGACAGACTCCCAACAACCCTCCAGGCAGGGCCCACTACCCATCAAGCCATCTAAATCTGGTCTGTTAGGAAATCCAGGCTCTGCTTCAGAAATCAGCTGTAGAGTCCATTCCGCCAGGGCAGATAGGAAGGGGATACTATTCCCATTTCTTCCTAGTCCCAAAAAGACTGGAGATCTGAGGTCTATCCTAGACCTCCGCCCCCTGCTCCAACAGAACCAATGGCTGTGCTTCCTGGATATGCAGGACGCTTGCCTACATATCCCTATCCTCCACGCCCACCACCGCTTCCTGAGATTTTCCTTTCAAGAGAATCATTATCTGTTCAAGTCCCTCCCATTTAGCCCTTGCACCTCAGGTTTTTACCAAGTGCCTAGTGGTGGTGGCCCGGCCTTACTCCGCGGGGGGATTTATGTGGTCCCTTACCTGGTCGACTGGCTGCTGTCAGCACTGTCACATGACAGTCTGAGGGCTTTCTTGTCCTCCACCGTGGACCTTTTTTCCAGACTTGGCATCACTGTGAATGTTCCCATGTCTCAACTTTCACCCTCCCAGAGGCTTCTGTTCATCGGAGCAGTGTTGGACATGATTCAGGGCAGGGCCTTCTTGCCTATGGACAGGGCAGAAACTTTGATGCAACAGGCAGCATTGGTATCCTCCTCCAGACAGACCAAGGCGCGCTCCGCCTGTTGGGTCTGATGGTGGCTGCCATACCCACAGTCCCCTTGGCCAGACTACATATGAGAGTGACCCAGTGGTCCCTCTGGGTCCAATGGGATCAGTGTCTGGACGACATGGACCACATGGTCCTAGTCTCCCGCAGCCTGAAGAGGGGGATCTCCTATGGTGGCAGGATCCTTCCAACCTCTCGTTGGGCGTCCCCTTCCACCTCCATCCCTTTACATGACCCTGATGATGGATGCATCAGGTCAGGGATGGGGCACTCACCTGGGAGACCATCAAACGCAGGGGACGTGGTCCCCACCAGAGGAACATATACATATCAATATTCTAGAGATGAGAGCGGTGCTCTGTGCTCTCCAAGTGTTCCAGTCCCTCTTGATATTTGGAACACTATTGGTTCAGACCGACAACACAGCTACAGTCTGGTACATCAGCAAGCATGGAGGCACCCATTCATACCCCCTTTGCAAGGAGGCGATGTGGGTGTGGTACTGGACAGTCCAGCATGGCCTGTCATTGATAGCAGTCCATGTCCCAGGAGTTCACAACGTCCTGGTGGACAATCTCATCTGCACTGTTGCACGGGCTCATGAGTAGGAGCTGAAGCAGGAAGTAGTGAAAGATCTCTTCCTTCAATGGGGTCGGCCAGAAATAAATCTGTTCACCTCCCCATCCAACGCAAAACTACCCAGCTTTTGCTTGCTCGTTCACGGGTGTGGTGTTTTTTAGCGAGATGCACTGTCTCTATCCTGGACAGGGAGGTTTCTGTATGCTTTCCCTCCCTTTCCTATTCTGCAGAAGGTTCTGCTGAAACTCCAGGCAGAGGGCGCTCACATGATTCTAATAGCCCCTCTTTGGTCATGGCAGATCTGGTTCCCTCTGCTACAACAACTGACATCGGAACCCCGAGTACCTCTTCCTGTCTCCCACGACCTTCTGTCTCAGGAGCAGGACAGACTGGTGCACCCGAGCCTCAAGTCTCTTCACCTGCATGCGTGGCATCTATAAACATAGCTGTCTCTCCTTGCGGTGTCTCTTCTAGAGTCGCTCAGGTTCTAGTAGAGGCCAGGAAACCCTCTACCAGGTCCACGTATGCCATGAAGTGGCAGAGATTCTCGGGGCCACGGCCAAGGGCCTAGATACATTTTCTTGTTCGGCTCCCCAGGTCCTTGAGTACCTTTTGCATCTCTCTGATTCGGGCCTCATTTATTCATCTCTGAAGGTCCACCTATCTGTGGTTTCAGCCTACCACCTTCCGGTGGGGGGCAAAACCCTTGCTCAGTTGGAGATCTCTAGAACCTTTTTGAAAAGGATCCTCTACCTTAAGCCTCCGGTCCGGAGTCCGGGTCTCCCCCCCCCCCCGGGATCTAAATTTTATTTTGGAAAAACTTACTTTGTCACCTTCTGAGCTGGCAGCAAGTTGCGACATGCGTTACTTGTCCTGGAAAACGCTATTTGTGGTCGCTATAACCTCAGCTTGAAGGATTTCTGAGCTTCAGGCCCTCGTTTGTAAGGAGCCTTATTTGATTTTCCACAGAGACCGGGTGACTCTGAGGACTAACCCTTGCTTTCTTCTGAAAGTTGTTTCGGAATTTACTTTAAATCAGAATATCGAACTCCTGTTTTTTATCTGTGGTATTCCAACAGGGAGGAATACCTTCTGCACACTTTAGATGTGCGCAGGACTCTGAGATATTACATCTCTAGGACCAAAGAGGCTTGAAAGTCTAACCAGTTGTTTGTGACCTTCACTCCGAATTGTCAGGGCCAAGGCTATTTCCAAACAAGGTTTGTCAAAGTAGTTGGCTAACTGCGTCTTGTCCATATACAATAAATACCAGAAGCCCCTCCAGGGGAAGTGAAAGGCCATTCTACTTGAGGCATGGCTGCTTCGGCGGTCTTCCTCAGAATGTATCTACTGCAGTTATTTGTGCAGTGGCCACCTGGTCTTCTGTCCATACATTCACCAAGCATTACAGTCTGGACATTACCTCTAGGCGTAGAGCTGGTTTCGGCCTCTCTATTCTACAAGGCCTTCTTTCCTAAGTAGGCTTCTAGTTGGCAGGCGCTCCTTCCTCCCGGAACTAAGTCTCCAACTCCTCCTTATTTTGACTGCTTGGTACTCAGTCCTATATGTGAAGACCTACTGCAGGAACCTTCTTTAAGTAAGATGTGACAGTTACGTAAGAACTTACTGCAACAGTACATCTTCGAGGGAGGTTCCTGAAGTATGTCTAGATTTCCCACCCACCTTCCACCAGCTCCTGGTAGGTTTATTTTCTTTTCCCTGTCCCGAGACTTCACTTCTGGAGTAAAGAGCCTAAGGAGTTGTATTTATTCCTTCTCTTGTTTCTCTTCAGAAGTCTATGGCAGGAGAACGGAGGCGTGGGGACCACCCCTATATGCTGTCATGCTGCGTAGTCTGGTGGCAGTGGGTCCCCGCTAATGATTGCTAGCTAGAAATTTGCCACATGGTCCTGATGCCGAGGCGCAGTCCTGTGAACTACTGCAGGAACCTCTCTCGAAGATCTACTGTTACGGTAAGTTCTTACGTAACTGTCATTTTTTTGTTGCCATTACTTGTGCTCGGAGGATTTCCAAGCTCTAGGCTCTGATGTGCAAAGAGCCTAATTTAGTTTTCCAGAAGGACAGGGTGTCCTTCAGGACAGATCCTAAGTTTCTGCCTAAGGTGGTGTCCGAATTTACCCTTAATCAGGACATCCATCTTCCAGTTTATTAACCAGAGCATTCAAATTGAGGGGAGGCTCTGCTGCATACTCTGGATGTTCACCAGGTTTTTCGGTATTAATTGACTGGCACCTGGGATATCAGAAAATCTAATCAGTTGTTTGTTTCGTTCACCCTTAAGACTTTAGGGGCACCTATTTCCAAGCAGACTTTGTCTAAGTGGCTGGTTCACTGCATTGTTTACTGCTACTAGAAGTATGACAAGCCTTTACTGGGCCCGGTTAAAGGTCATTCTACCAGGGGAATTGCTGCTTCCTTTGCGTCTTTATGTAACGTGTCAGCAGCAAATATCTGCACCGCTGCCACCTGGAGTTCAGTCCACACTTTCATTAAGCACTATAGTTTGGACATTGCCTCCAGGTGCAGGGCAGGCTTCAGCCTCGTTGTCCTGCAGGGCCTGAGGATTTCAGCTTTCTGCTTTTTCCTCCGCCCATTTGTCAAGGGTTGTCTTTGTACTGCTTGGGACTCGGTCCTTATGGTGTAACCTGCTGCAAGAGTTCCCCCTCGAAGTGAGATAGTACAGTTACCTAAGAACTTACCGTAACAGTAGATCTTAGGGAGGAGCTCTTGCAGCAGGTGCTGCTTTCCCTCCCTCCATCCCCTTGGTTTCTGCTCCTGCATTATATGCTAATTCCACTTATATCATCTGTTTGAGGATCCTCCTCGGTTCGCCAATCTTATCCTGTGCTGGGGTCTCCGGCGGGTGAACTTGGGGGGGGGGCTGCCCCTTTTATACCATTGATGACATTGGGGCGGGCCGACATCAGGGGGCAGTCCCCCACCATAGACTGCTAGCTAGAAGTTTTCTGTGCGGTCCTGGCGCCTGCCGGCTTCAGTCCTTCTGGTGTAACCGGATCTCAGTCATCAGGTCTGCCTTCCCTCCCACCATCCCCCTTCTTGGGGTCCTCTGCTGAGACTGGCTACAATTTGTATCCACTCTTTTATTTGGCCCTGGGCACCTCTCTCTGCCCCGTGGCATGGATTTGCTCCCTTAGTCTCTGGGGGAAAGAACTGAGGAGGGAGCGGGGCCGCTCACGCCTTTATAGGTTTGGTGATGTGGTTGAGTGACATCGGAATGGACTGCCTCAGTGGTACTGCTAGAAAATCTTCCATGTGGATCCTGCTTCACAGACAGTGACGTTCCTATGGTGTGACCTGATGACTGAGATCCTCTCGAAGATCTACTGTTATGGTAAGTTCTTACATAATTCTTTTTTGCTTGGTCTCCCTGCAAGCTTTGATTTCCCTGTTGCAAACGGGACTGGATTTGCTGCTTGTATATGAAGGATACATACCTCCTTATCAAGATCAGGCATCATCACAGACAGTATCCGAGATTTGTACTGGAAGCGGAGCACTATCATTTCAGAGTATTGCCATTTCACTTGTCTTCTGTGCCACAGGTCTTCACTAAATGCTTGGCAGTGGTGGAAGCAGCTCTTTGCAGGGAAGACCTGTATATCTTCCAGTACCTGGACGATTGGCTCTTGAATGCCAGCTCCAGGAGCCAACTTTGGCACACCCTGTCCCAAAGAAGGCGGCTGTTGGAAGACCTGGGGATTACAGTAAATGTGCCAAAGTCAGTACTGACTTCTTGCCAAAGGCCACAGTACATAATGCCTATCTTGGACATAGAGCACAGCTATGTGTTCCTGCTCCTGGACAAGTCAGAATGACTCAGTGCTCAAGCACAACTGGTATGCAGCAGTCATTACATCCTAGCCAGAACATTTCTGTCTGCTGGAACTCATGGCAGCAGCCATTATTGCTGTGCCACTGGCCCACTTACCCATGCAGATACTGCAGTGGACATTAAGAGTGCAGTGGGATCAATTGACGGATGACATGGACCAGAAGGTGCTCGTCACATCATCCTTATGCAAAACGCCGACGTGGTGGATGGACCACCGCAACCTCTTAAGGGGTGTTTCATTTCTAATACCAACTCCAACTCCGATTCTGACCTTGTATGCATCTGGAAATGAGTGTGGGGGCACATCTGGGCCATTATCGGACACAAAGTTCTTGCTGGCAGTATAGCCTAGAGGTTAGAGTAACGAGCTGTGAATGAGCTTGGTACATCCGGCAGACCTGGGTTTGAGTCCCACAACCCCAACCTGCATACTGTATGACTCTGAGCAAGTCACTTAATCATCCAGTGCTCCTGTGTCACCCCTGAAACAGGCACTTTTGCTTAGTGGGCCTTACCCAGTTAACAAAGAATAAAATAAATAAAACCTAGTTGGAAACTAAATTGCACATAAATGTCCAGGAGATGAGAGCTGTCTTTTACAGTCTCCAGACTTTTCAGGAGCATCTGACTCTGGGTCCTCTGTTAATACTGACAGACAGTGTCAGTGTCATGAATTACATAAACAGACAAGTGGGCACTCATTCCTATCCCTTGTTTCGGAAAGCAGTGAGAGTGTGGTACTGGACGCTGGAACATAGCCTAAAACTGTCAGCCGTGCATCTCCCAGGTGTCCAAAATGTCTTAGCAGATAGGACAAGCTAAGCGGGTCACAATCCAAGATGCACAAATGGGAACTGTTGACCTTAGTGGCAGACAGCCTCTTCACAAGGTGGGGTTATCCAGAGATGGACCTTTTTGCACCCCCAGACAATACAGGACCAGACACACAAATCACTATAGAAGACTCCAATTATTTTATTTAGTTGTTATCCAGTGACAGTGATCCCTTAACGGATACCCAGCATTTTGCCCTATCACAGGCTTCATCTGGGAGAGGATCTGCATGAAAAATAAAAATTAAAAAAAATGTTTTTTTAAATATAGTTTTACATAACTGTTTCAGTTTTGCAAATAACAACCACTTCTGGAGACCATTATGTTCCAGGCGATAGTACAAATTGATAGTTCTTCACCTTTCTACATAATACTGAGTGTTTCATGTTAATAAAAATACCCATGATAATCATTACAGTTTGGAGATATTTCCGAATGTTCATACACTCTTTCAATGTAACATTATTGGTTACATGAACCTTTCTGCATCATAAGTCAAAGTAATCCATTCCAGAATACATTCTCTCTGATGTAATGCTAATGAAACACTCGCTAAGTTGTACAGTAAATTTTCCTATTTTTATATCTTTCAAGAAACATAGAAACATAGACAGTGACGGCAGAAAAAGATCAGCGGTCCATCCAGTCTGCCCAAGTTCCCTATAATACCTGGAGCCTACAGTTCCTCCAGGGTGCTAACTCTCCCTGTCCTTTCTCTATTCTCCTCTTTGGTCCTGCCGCCCCCAGTAAGCACTATTCCCTCCCTTCATTAGGTCCCAGCCCTGCTTGAATCCCCGGACTGTTTTCTCGCCTTGTTCCTTTAAGGAACTTGAAGGTCTCTATCATATCTTTCCTCTCCCTTCTGGTCTCCAGTGAGTACATATTTAGTGCCTTGAGGCGCTTCTCATGGGATCTGCCCTGCTGGCCCTGAATCCATTTTTGTTACTCTGCGCTGCACTGTCTCCAACCTATCTTTATCCTTTCTGAGGTGAGGACTCCAGAACTGGGCTCCAGACAGAGTTCCCCATTCCAGCATACACACACCCTTATGAGCTTACTGACTTACAATACATATGTATAAGAAGCACCTATATAACACAGAATATTGTCTACTAAAAATATTTCCTAATACTTTAAACATCCATTTTTCAACTAAAGATTTCTACCTTAGGTATTCACTGAATTTGACTTCTTGTCCTTTATTAATGTATTGATTCTGTATGAGAAATAAAAAAAAGGCTGATGTGAGCACACCAGTAATCAGCATGATTACATGAAATGAAAATTACGTACCTACTGTAATTCTTGATCTTCTCTTGTATCTTCACCATTCATTACTGCTTGGGTGTCAGCCGGAAGCATGCACCCACCGCGGGAGATTTTTTTTAAAGTCGGCTCCATGTACATACCAGAGTAATGGCGTTCGTCATCGAGGGGCGGCCGTTAGGCGCCGCAGACTCCTCCTCCATCTCAGTTCTGATAGCCGGAGAGGCCAGAAAAAGGTTAAAGGAAAAACATGAACTATGTATTTATTTTAAGCAGTACTATAGCTAATTTCTTTAAGTGTATACCTTCATTAATCCATATAAACATATTTCATGGCATTGCGTCAAGTGCGAGGGGCGGCCGTTAGGCACCGCAGACTCCTCCTCCATCTCAGTTCTGTTTCTCACACCATCGAGGCTACACCTGCTGCGCGGTCAGGTACAGTTTAGGCCTTCTGCGTCATCGCATTTCCAGACTCTTCCTGTTTTTTCTCGACGCCGTCACCGGTAAGACCGTTCTTTTTTCTAACTTTCTTCGACTGCGCCGAGAGCTTCTGCTGTTTTTGTCTAAATTTTTTCGCATCATGTCGGGTTCGGGGGCAAAACGTAAGTCGAAGGTGGGCGGCCCCATACGTCGGTGCTCCTCTGGCTGGCATTTTTCCGTCATGGACCGGCATGATGTTTGTCTTCGTTGCCTGGGACCCAACCACAATATGGATGCGTGCGACGCCTGTTTCTCGATGGACCATCGCGTCCTGGAAGTCCGCGCATTTAAGATTGGCAAAGACCCGCCGACTTTCGGGGCAGCGCGCTCCAGGGATTCCCAGGTAAGGTCTCTAGGCCTTCCTCCGGGTCCCTCTCAGGCCTATACGGTCTGTAGAGGAGGAGGCTTCCTCATCTTCTCTTGCTGAAGAGGAAGCTTTAGCTGCGGTGTCGAGACGTCAGAGGTGCCCTCCGGGGCAGCGGGGACACCGCCTCGGCAGTCACCTCCTCGGAGGTGCAGGCTCCCCCAGTGTCGAGGCCCAGGTCTGCTGGGCCCAGCATCGGTGGACCCTCGCCGCTGTCTTCTGGCACCGTTTTGGATCCTGGCGCCGTTGGTGGCGCTGTGTTGGTCTCGGCATTGCCTGCGGCGCGCCGAGGGCCCGGTCGGCTTCTGGCGGTGCTGGTGGGGTCCCAGCACCGGGCGGTGCCATGTGGATTGGCGGCGCCATTGGGAGTCTGGGCGAGGTCTGGGTGTTGCGGGGGTCAGGGTTGTCCGGCGCCGCCCGCGGGGCTGTTTCACTGGAGACCCCCGGGGTTGCCAGTATTGTGGTCCAGCTGGTCTCTTCCTCCTTGGAGGAGGATGACTCAGATATGGACCCGTCCTGGCACCCTGACTCTTCGGAGTCGGGGTCTCCGGTGGCACGAGGTGCTAGGCGGCCCAGCGCGCCTATTCTCTGTCTCCGCTGTCGTCCTCCCCTGAGGCCTCCCAGGCTGGGGGTGGTCTGGGGGCCCGGGGGGAATGGAGCAGAGGTGGAGGGAGGCGCTCTCCCTCTGGAGGGGGTCGTGGTAGCTGCTGACCCTGGTGCTGCTGCATCCCTTTGGGGTGGGAGGTCGCTGGGGTCAAGGAGCAGGGTGTTCTTGGAGTCTGAGGGGTCGAGGGACAGGGTTCAGGCGTCTTTGTCTTTACCTGCCACCCCTCTGGGTGCGGGTAGGAGTCGTAGCGCTGGGCCCTGTCTTTCCCTCTCGGGCCCCAGGGACCCCTCTGGTGGCGTTGCTGTGAGCAGCCCTTCTGGATCCATGCAGTCCCAGGTTCGTCACAGGGGAGGATCCCCTTCTAGGCTCTTCCAGGCTTCGCATCCCCAGGGTTCCGTTTTGCAACCTGGTCTGTTGTCCGGGATCCCGCCAGCTCGGGCTCCGTTCCCCGTTTCCCCGGATTCCAGAGCCTCAGCAGAGGACAGTTGCCTCGCCGTAGGTGCCCCTCTCCCATTCCTCTGCAGCCACCCCGCGCTCTCCCAGGCCATGTCGGTCCCACAGGCCCGTTATCCTGGGAGACGGTCAGAGGTTCTGCTGCGGCCTTCCCTCAATATGTTAGGTACATGAATGAGGGGGTTATCACCTATCCCCACCGCCGCAGGAGTCCTCTGGACACTCAAGCTCTCCATCATCCTCGTCTCCCTCCTCTGAGGGAGAGGAACCCTCTGCTCATCTCTCCTCCGATGCTGATTTCACTGAATATCAGCGATTCCTTTCGAGGATGGTGAGGGATCTTCGGATCTCCTATATTAGGCGAGACAATACTGAACGGGAGACGGGTGAATTCCTCTGTGAATTCAGTGCCCAGCATTTGGTGGTACTATCCTGACCTATTCCTTCCAGGAGGCGCTATCCGTTCTTGGCAGTGCCGCCGCCTCTTTCTCCAGCCACGCAGACTGCCAACGTATTGTGCTCGGCCGGAATCTCTCAGGTACTCTCCCAACCCACCCTTGGGCTTTGGCATACCTAGAGACTCCCTCCGGCCGCCGCCTGGCGTTCCACGCCCACGGACTCAGATTCTCTGAGTTTGACCGTGGGGGCGAGAGTGTTTTCCTCTCGAGGTCATGCATTGCATCACATCAGGCTCACCATGCTGCCTACAGTAGGCATTTGTGGTCGATGCTTTCCCAAATCTTAGCATCAGTGCCTGACACGGAGCAAACCAGACAAGCTATTGCCCTCTCTGCTATAGGCCTGGAGCTGGCAAGACACCAAGCAAGGGCATCTTATGACGCCAGTGAGGTGACTTCCAGGCTTGCAGGACTGCAATCTGTATTAGATGATGAAGACATGGCTTAGGTCTATCAGGTTGTTACCCTGGCCCACGTGGTGCAATTGGCTCCGCTTTCAGGGACCCGTCTTTTTCCTCCAGAGCTAAGAGACTTCTTCAGGGGCTTCCTCCATCTTCCCGTCCTCGGGGGACACCTCCTAGCTCTTCTCCCCCATAGGCTTCTCACTTGATTAGTCCAGGGTCTTCCCCTTCTGTTTCTCACCAACAGGAGGCTGGGGGTCTCGCTCCCTCAGGGTTTCTTATCCCCCCCTTTGGGGGGGGAGCTTTGTACTCACCCAAGCAGTAATGAATGGTGAAGATTGACAAGGGAAGATATGAAAATTACGTACCTACCGTAATTCTTGATCTTCTCTTGTATCTTTACTATTCATTACTGATATCCACCCACCTTCCCCTCAGTGGCCTCCTACGTGTCTCCCCCCTCCCGTCTCGTTCCTCTCCTTCCTTTGGCCTTTATGCCAAAACCCCCCCAAAAAAAAAAAACGTTTTCCGTTTTTCTTGAATGGATCTTTTTTCCTCAAGGTAAAGCGGAACGAGTGGGGTTTTTCACCTATTCTGAGGGAACTCTTTCTGACTCCCCCTAGGGGTGACCTCTGGGCTCTTTACCCACGATGCTCAGCTCACAACTCAAGAGACCGTCCCTTTTGGCTCGGCCTCAAAATTAAGGCTCCCCCTGGCAGGCATCTTTTAATTGTCAGCTCTTTCTAGTTGGTGCTTCTGCACTTCTTAACCTAGAGCTGCTGCCTTAGCCTTGCCTTCTGGCAGTCCGATCGAGTTCCCACTCTGTCCTTCATACAAAGCTGCCTCTTGTAGGGCCTAACTCCTACCCCCACACTAGCACTTAACAAGGTGCTGAGTGGTTCCCCCCCCTCCTCATAGTTGGGTGCTCTTTTCCCGAACAGTTTCTGTCCGGGTAGTCTGTAAGCTCTCGGCTAGAGTGCAGGGGCTTAGGATGATGAGATTATAGAGAACCTGCCCTTGTGTTCAATCTTACAAACGGTTCAGTTGAACCTTTCTCAATCCTATTAGAAGGATTCTTGCTCCCTTGCTTTTGCTTCCGAGCTTATAACCCTCTCAACCAATATACCTATGGGCAGTGTTCTTCCTCTCAACATCCCTTCTCGCCTCTTTCTTCTGCTTCCTCTTCCTTTCTCTTTATCTGTTCCTCCCTTGAGCCGCCCCAGATGGGAGGCCCTGCGGTCCCCTAGGGTAGGTATTCTCCCTCTTCCATCTGTCCTCTACTGGCTTATTCCTTTTTCTGTTTATATCCTTTCCTTTTTCTATCCCTTGGCTCTCTTGCCTTGCTCTCCCCTTTTTTCCTTTAACCTTTTTCTGGCCTCTCCGACTATCAGAACTGAGATGGAGGATGAGTCTGCGGCACCTAACGGCCGCCCCTCTCGCATGATGCAACGTGTCACTCTCGTGGGCGGTGCCGTTGGAGTGGACTTTAAAAATAAATAAATAAATAAATAAATCTCCCGCGGCGGGTGCACGCCTCCGGCTGACACCCAAGCAGTAATGAATGGTGAGATACAACAGAAGATCAAGAATTACGGTAGGTACGTAATTTTCATTTCATGTAATCATGTTGATTACTGGTGTGCTCACACAAGTCTTTTTAATTTATTTCTCATATAGAATCAATACATTAATGAAGGACAACAAGTTGAATTCACCAGATATCTAAGGTAGAAGTCTTTATTTAGTTTTACAGAAAAAAGAAAATGGATGTTTTAAGTATTAGGAAACATTTTTAGTAGACAATATTTTTGTGTTTTATAGGCACTTCGTATAAAGAAGTATTATAAGTCAGTAGGCACATGAGGGTGTGTATATGTGGGAATGGGGAGCTCCTGAAAGATATAAAAATAGGACAGTTTATTGTAAAACCCAGCAAGTATTTTGTTAGCATTACATCAGAGAGAATGTATTTTGGAATGGATTACTTTGATTTATGATGTAGAAAGGTTCATGTAACCGATAATGTTGCATTGAAAGAGTGTATGAACGTTTGGAAATATCTCCAAACTGTAATGATTATTATGGATATTTTTATTAGTATGAAAAACTGAGTAAGTATTACGTAGAAAGGTGAAGAATTATCGATTTGTACATATCACCTGGAACCGAGTGGTCTCCAGAAGTGATTGTTATTCACACAATTGAAACAGTTATTTTAAACAATATTTAACGTTTTTTTTTTTGTTTGTTTTTTATTTTTTCATGCAGATCCTTTCACTGTGACTGGGCGAAACATCGGGTATCAGTTAAGGGATCATTGTCACTGGGTATTACCTGAATAAAATAATTGGAAACTTTTGTAGTGATTTGATTGTGAGGGTGGTCCTATATTGTTTGACTCTTAAGATTGTGCTTCTCCAACCCCGAAACAAAACATAGTAATATACAGTAAGAAGGGAACCCACCCAGAACTTGCTGGTGTGGACTTTTTTGTGTTCCCACACAATGCAAAACTGCATTTTTCCTCGCTTGCTCTGGGGCTTGGAGTTTCTTGGCAAGACATGTTGTCCCTCTGTCGGAAAGGAACGTTTCTGTATGCATTCCCTTCCATTCCATTCATACATGGCAGCATTATTAAACGGCAGATGCAACTACACCGATCCTCATTGCACCTTTGCGATCTCGGCAAATATGGTATCTGCTGCCTAACAACTAGCAGTGCAGCCTCCAGTACCTCTGCCTCTGTGCAGGGGCATGTTGTCACAGGACAGGGGGTTTCTGGTCCATCCGGACCCGAAATCCCTGCATCTGCATACCTGGCTCCTGAAGACATAGCCATTGCACAGTGCGGCGTGTCACCTGAAGGTAGCTGATGTGCTGTTTGTGGGTAGAAAGCCTTCCACCAGACATAGATATTCTTTGACGTGGGAATGTTTCACTTTGTTAGCTGCTTCCAGGCATATGGATCCATTCAGCTGTCTAGTAAATGAGGTGTTGGAATACTTACTGTCACTGTCAAATTCTGGTCTGCAGTATTCCTCACTGAAGGTGCATTTGGCAGCTATATCATCTTTCCATGCTCCTATTGATGGATGTATAGTTGCCCAACTGGTGGTTTCCTGTACCTTTTTGAGAGGTATTCTACATATAAAAGCTCCCATTCATAATCCAGTCCTGCCTTAGGACCTGAATTATGTGCTTGAAAAACTTTCTTTTCACTGCTTTTGAGCAAGCCGTGAGTTGTTTCTTGTTTTCTATCCTGGAAAACCGTTTTAGTTGCAGTCATGTCTGCTCGAAGGATCTCAGAGCTGCAGGCTCTTATGTGTGAGCCTCCTTATTTGATTTTCCACAAAGACAGAGTGTCTCTGCATATTAATACTAAGGTTTTGCCAAAGGTTGTGTCTGAGTTTACATTAAATTAAAACCCCCACCTTCCTTTTTATTTTCTTGAGCATGCCATTCAAGGTTAAACCTTGCTCCCTACTTTGGACGTACACAGAATACTACGATACAATGTGAAAATTTTACCAAGGACTGCAGAAAATCCTCTCAGCTTTTTGGTTTGTTCACCCCTGGGAAAGAGGGCACCTCTGTGTTGAAACAGTGCTTGTCCAGGTGGCTAGCACATTGTATTACGTTCTGTTATAGGAAGTATGGTAAGGAACTTTCTGGTGTGGTTCATGGTCATTTCACTAGAGATATGGCAATTCTCACCCCAGATATACTTTAGCATCTGTTGACAGGTGCCGTATGCCAGCTGGGTTAAGCTGCCCCGGAGAGGAGGAGTCGGTGTAAATGAGCAAATACATTGGCCAGTTATAATCAAGCAATCATAATCTTTATTTAACCAGGCGAGCACCATTGAGCAAAGCTCATTTTCAAGATGGACCTGGGTGGGTTACAAGGTCAAGTGTACATTATATTTACAAAAATAAAGGTTGACTATAATTACAGAATTCAAAGTAAATGGTAAAAACGGTAGCAAAGTTAAACATACAGGCAAGTTCAGTACAAATTAGCAGCTAGAGACAATATATACACAGGAGGCCCAAGCCAGGTTAACAGTACAAGGTTAACTGATTTCAGTGGGAGGGAAACGGTATGCCCACAACGAGTTAGAGCAATTCCAGCAAGACTTGGGGAATTCATGGATTGGTAGGGGTACTAGTCAGGGCCAAGAGGAGGTGGGGGGGGGGAGAGGAGGAAGGATTAATTAATGGGGGTAAGGGTGGACACCAATGAAGAGGAATAAAAAGGGCACAGGTGCAGGGAGTACATATTCCTAATAAGACATAGGTGCCACTCCCGCTTTTAACAGGAGAGGAAGGCAGTCATAATGAGAGAGTGATTGTTGGTAATGAACGAGTGTATAAGAGAGAGAGAGAGGGTTGCCTGCAGTCAGCCTGAAGGACCTCAGAACTTTTTCTCCGCTGACTAGGCAACACTGCCCCTGAGCGCTCTGTCTTCTATACCTTCAGAGATCTTCCTGTAAGTTTTTTCGTCATTTTGAGTGCTGCCTTTACTATTTTCAGGTATTATGCTTGAAACAGTTTTTTCTGCGGTTGCATTTGGTTCGCCACACTCCGTGTCTCTGGGTCAGCTACCTGTAGTCAAGAGGTTTCTTAAGAGCATACTGCATAGTAGGCCGATCAGACAACCAGTAGCTGCCTGGGACATTAATCTTGTGCTAGACATGCTCACCCGTAAACCTTTCGAGCCCCTAGCTACTTATGAGCTGAAATTTCTGACTTGGAAGACTGCCTTCCTTGTAGCCATCACCTCTGCTCGCAGAGTGTCTGAAATACATGCTTTGGTCACAGATCCTTCATATACTGTATTTCACAAAGACAAGGTGGTTCTTAGGACCCACCCCTAAGTTTCTCTCCAAGGTTGTCTCAGAATTCCATCTGAATCAGCCCTTGGTCCTTCCAGCCTACTTCGTGAACTTCCAGAATGAGGGGGGAGCATATCCTGCATTCTCTGGATGTGAAGAGAGCTTTGTGGTTCTGTTTAGACAGGACTAAAGAAATCCGCACATCAAAACAACTTATTTGTCTCTTTCAGCACGGCCCGGCTGGGTCAGCCTGTTGCTATCAGATGCATTTCTACATGGCTAGTGGCATGCCTTCGCCAGTGCTACTCCATGGCACAGGTTAAGCTGGAAGGCAGAGTATACGCACATTCTACCAGAGCAGTTGCGGCGTCTCTGGCAGAAATTCGAAGCATGCCCATTGCGGATATCTGCAGTGTGGCCACTTGGAGCTCCGTCACACTTTCGTAAAGTACTATGCTTTGGATGTCCATGCCAGGCAGCATCAGTTCTTTGGCAGGACAAACCTTAATGGACTTCTGTCTTAAGTGAGCTCCTCTCTCCTGCCGCCCGTCTCGGGATTATTTTAGCTTGGTACTCTCCTTTTAGTGTGAATGAGTGGTGGAGACTTTATGTCCAGGAAGATATGGAAACTATGTACCTAGTATAATTCTTGATCTTCTTGGATGAAGTCTCCACCACTCATTCACACGCCCACCCTCCGTCCCCCGAGCTCACGCATCCTGTTTTTGGTCCTCACCCCCTCGTTGTTGGGCTGCGAAGACTCTTGTTGAGTTGACCCTTCTTACACAGGTCATTCGGATTATCTTATGTCCAACATAGGTTAGTTACAGTAGGTTAGTTTACGATGCACCTCCTCGGTAAAAAAGGTACTGAGGTGGTTGGAGGGTTGACGCCAAGGTAGCCTGTATGGCGCGAGCCGAGCTCGCTGTGCCACTTCCTCACAGCCCTCCCTAAGCGCCAGCCCTCCTGAAGATTTTTGGCTCCCACTGGGTCCTAGTGCCTCCAATATAGTCCCATTAAGTGTGAATGAGTGGTGGAGACTTCGTCCAAGAAGATCAAGAATTACGGTAGGTATGTAATTTCTATATTTGGTTCCCCACAAGGGTAGGGTGTCCTTGAAGTCTCATCCACCCTGCTGTCTGCTACCCAGAGTACTCTATACTAGCGGAGGCGTTACTTCATTCTCTGGAGGTTCACGGGATGCTTTGATTCCTTACGGAACACACCTGTACTATAAGACTGCTTGACCAGTTGTTTGTGTCTTTCATCCCACGTTGCTGGGGTGCCATTTTTTGGGCAATGTTACCCAAATGATTGGTTAATGGCATTGTTTTCTGTTACATCAAGTATGACAAGCCTTTACCGGACTCTGTAACAGGTTACTTTACCAGGGGCATGGCTGCCTCTTTTTGTCTCTTCAAGGGATGTTTTCTGGTGCTGATATTTGCGCAGTCGCCACTTGGAGCTCTGCCCATGCCTTTGCTAAGCTCTACGGTCTGGACATTGCCTCATGACGCCGAGCAGGCTTTGTACCAGCAATCTTTCAGGGCCTCCTTTCTCTACATCCTTTAGGAGTCTTTTTGTTACCCCCACCCAGCTGACTGGGGTTGCTACTTTACTGCTTGGGACTCGGTCCTAATGGTGTTACCTGCTGCAAGAGCCCACTTGAAGTAAGATAGTACAGTTACATAAGAACTTACCATAACAGTAGCTCTTCAAGAGAAGTTCTTGGGGCAGGTACTATTTTCCCTCCCACCTTCCCCCTGGTAGTTGTTTTTTCCTCCCATCATGGATTCCTTTCCTCTTCTGTGAGGAACCTCCTTGGTTCTCCATTTTCTCTTTTTTGTGCCGGGGTCTGTGGCGGGAGAACTGAGGATGGGCTGGGAGACCGCCCCTTTTATACCACAGGTGACGTCAGGGTCAGACCGACGTCAGCCATAGACTGCTAGCTAGAATTTTTCCGTGGGGTCCTAGCGCCTGGCAGCTTAGTCCTAATGGTGTTACGTGCTGCAAGAGCTTCTCTCGAAGATCTACTGTTATGGTAAGTTCTTACGTAACTGTACTTTCAGAAGTGATGCTTTTTCCTGATCTCCCTCTACTCCCACTCCTTCCCCTTTCAGCATTACAATCCCCCCAATCTTTCTCCTTTTGCTAACATACCTATAGAACGTCTTGTCCCTCTTCTTAACCTCATTTGCTATTTTCTCCTCAGTCTTTACCTTGGCGCTCCTCACTGCTTTCCCTGTCTCCCTTTGCTTTTCCAGATACACTGTTCTGGCCTTCTCCTTTTGTGTGCTCTTATATTTCTTGAAAGTCAGCATTTTTGCCTTTACTTTCCCGGCCACTTCCTGCGAGAACCATAGTGGTTTTTTTGTTCCTGAGTGTTAGCTAGGGCAGCAGGTTCAGATGTCGGTGACCGTTGACTGTGATACTCTTGAGTAGTGTCAGTAGTCCCTTTTTACGGCTGTGTGGGAGCCTGCAGCTGTTTTGCGAGGAAAGCTCAGAAAATGAGCACCGGATCACGCCCTGGAATCCTTTTGTTTTGGAGTTTCAGAATGATCCTTCCGAAACTGCAAAACGGTTGGTACCAGTCTGCCACGGCTACACTATTTCGCCGCTGCTCCAGCACTTCCGTATTTGGCAATGCACTGTGCATGCGCAGTTTTGCCGCACTGCTCATGTGCACGTGTTGCACATGCGTAGTTTTGTGGGGCACACCATCTTGGGAATGGCATACGCCATTCACAAGAACTGCACACTGCAATTATGGCACATGTGTAGTTCTGTTGCGCCGCCATTTGCGTGTGGCATTCACATGCATTTAACGGCAGTTCCCCTGCGGCAGCGGTGCTCTTACAAGCTCGCTGCAGTCGTATGCACTCTGGCTAGAGTTTGTTGGCGGTGGTGCTTAGTGGCACGGTAGGTTGTACAGTAAATCTGGAAAACTAAAATGTGTTTTAGGAATAACTTCTACATAGATGTAGAAATTCATAATGCTGCATTATTTTCTGCAATTATTTCCTCAATTCTGCAGGAACCCTGTTCCCTAGTGGAGGCAGAGGTGTAATAGATGGGACAGGATTAATACTCATTTTGACTTTTGAACTTTAACATGTTTAGAATAAACCAACACTGTTTCAGATGCCATAAGCAAGCTACCATTTTTCCTGCATTACCTTTTTGTGATCTAAAGTTCATATATAATTGACTGACCAATATTCCTACACACTAGTGTGTGTGTCTGTGTCTGTCTGTGTAAAAGCTTTTTAAGCTGAGCAATAAAAGAACATTGTATACACTAGTTAATATGAGATCTTATTCCTTCTTCCAGATGTGAAGTTTGATGCTATTAGTGGTGATTATTACCCCATTGTATACTTCAATGACTACTGGAACTTGCAAAAGGATTACTTCCCCATCAATGAGACGGTGGAGAAGCTTCCCATTCGCTTCACTTACTGCCCGCTCTCCCTGTGGCGCTGGCAGCTCTATGCAGCGCAGAGCACAAAATCGCCATGGAACTTTTTGGGGGAGGACCTCTATGAGCAGTCGGACGAGGAGCAGGACTCCGTCAAGGTGGGTGTTTTTCACCTCTTTATATCCTCATTTCAGGGCACAGTAGAGATCAGTGCTGTGTTCAGTTGGTCTGTGACAGAGTCCTGGTGCTTTGTCAGTGTTATTGGCACAGAATGGCAGGATTCAGTGTTCCTTCTAAACACAATACCAGGTTGCCTTGAAAACCTTTCCCTTTCAGACTGAGCTGGGTGCCTCCTTGCAGGCCCCAGATAAAGCTGGGATTAAGCTTGGCCCTTTCCTCTACAGCTGGAATGTTGAAACAGTTCAGCACAGCCTTTTTGGTTTGTCTCTGCTCATCTTTGCCTGCACTCAGTGGCTAATTATTGACCTAGTTAGTTTGCATTATTGTGGCCTGGTTAGAGGAATTCAGTGCTGCTAAATGCCGAGACTGGTGGCAGCAGACTAGTCACATATCTGTATGTTGCCCTACATCGGGTACTTTTTAATAATATTTTTACACTTAAAGAACCGCGCTGAACCTGTATGTCATTTTCCCTGTAGAAGCTACTTTTTCCATACTGGTTCCAGTTATGTTGTTGTTGTTACATCTGTATTAACTTATTAGTTATCCTGGTGGGTGTTTCAGATTGAAACCCAAATGGTACGTACCATTTTTAAAATGTATTTTATTTATTTATTGAAGATTCGGTAACAACCTTTCAGCACAAATTGCTTGTTTGCAAAGGTTCCGCGTCATATGGAGGACAAATACAGAGCACAATACAGTTTTAGTCAACTTGAGTGGAGTCTAGTCACAGGTATTACAGGTTTTTGGAATAACATAGGGTTGTATCATGTTAGAGTATTGACACAATTGTACAGGTTTAGGAAATTGCGTAGAGTAATAGCAAGTTACAGTATAGAACCGGGTATTCACAAATTTTACAAACAACTAGACTTAAGAATTGCAAGAGGTTAAACATGGTACAGTAGATTAAAAAAATATAAAACACAAATTCTTTTTAGAACTGTGTGATGTAGTTTGTCCTTACTCAGCTCTTTCATTGTCACCACAATGCACCTGTGTTCTATTGTAGAACGGAACCTAAACTACATCACAGAGTTCTAAAACAGTACTTACTACTGGTGTGTTACTCGAAATTATACCATGGACATAAGTGAACAGCCAATGAAATGGTCAGACTGGCAGTTTACCACCAGTGTAAATCCTCTGATAATCACTGTCTGTTGAGGAGCAAATACTGGTCATCTACATCCTAATCATCTGCAGCCCAGGAATAAATACAATAAAAATAAACACACAAAGCAACCTCTTTAAAAGTTGCATTTTATTATAGTAAAAAATGAATCTCTGGTATAGTCTCAATAAGCCACTCTGAGGATGTGGGTTATCAGGGAATTTACCACGGCTGGCAAGGATTTACCCACTCAGCTGCGCCTTGTGGGCAGACCACTCCAGCCGTGGTAAATCCCCCGATAACCCACATGCCCTCGTAGCTTATTGCTTAAACACCCACTTGAGATTACTAGAAGGCCTTGAGGAACATGGAAAAATAGAGACAGTGACGGCAAAAAAAGACCAGTGGTCCATCCAGTCATCCTGAGTTCTCTATTATACCCTGGGACCTACTGTTTCTTCAGGGTCCTAGCCTTCCCAACCCCCACCCCCCACTCTACTCCCTGATTCTGTCATCCCAGCCAACCATTATACCTTTCATTCTGTCGCAACTGTGCCTGAAACCAATAACCGTTTTTGCACCCACCACCTCGGCTGGCAGACTGTTGCACGGCTTCACCACCTTTTCTGTAAATTAGTACTTCCTCATGTCTCTCCTGAACCTCCATCCTGTTAGTTGCCACTCATGTCCATGTGGCCACAAGTTAGTATTCAGGCTAAAACGTTTGCCACAGTTCACCTTGTTAATTCCTTTTAAGAACTTGAAGCTCTGTATCATATCTTCTCTCTCCCTTCTGGTCGCCTGTGAGTGTATGTTCATATCTTACTTAGAGAAGAAGCTCTTGTAGTAGGTACCACAATTAGGACTGACGCCACCTGGCGGCAGTTCCCGGCAAGTTTTCTTCCAGCAGTACCGACGTGGGAACCCCCGCTGATGTCGGCTCCACACCGTCTGCCACCCTATATGAGGGAGGAGTTCCCCATGTGCTCCAGTTCTTTCGCTGCACGGTCAGGGTTAGTTTGCCTCGGTTACTGCTCGCTCTCCTTCCTTCTCCACCGTTCTCTCAATAATTTTCGCTGCATCTATGTCCTCTTCCTCCAAAGGGCATGTTAACAAGTGCTCCTGTGGGTGACAGATACCTTCTAAGGACAGCCATTCGGCATGCCTCTTCTGCCTTGTGCCTGCCCCCATTGTCAGGCCTTCAACTCCCGTACACGTATCAGGCATCAGAAGTCTCTATCTGCCTTTGCAGCGGAATTGAAAGTGGCCGCGATGGGAATGCTGCGTCCGGGAATCAAACCACCCTCCCACCCACAAGCACCACAAACATAGGGTGCACAAGGAGAAAGAGAGGTCGCACTCCAGGCCCAGGTCCTCGGGATCGAAGTCCTGGTCATCGGGGCATGATTCCTATGTCACGACCTTCAAATCGTCCACAGGATCTTCTGCGGCCAAGTCTTCAGGGACCACCCTACAACCTCTGAAGGTGCATCCGCCCACCGAGAAGGCTTTCTTGCTGGGCGCAGGTAAGACCTCCTCCCGCTCTGCCTCTTCTTTCAGGGCCGACTCCTGGGAGTTGAGCAAAGCCTCCGGGACTTCAGGCAGCAGGGCCTTCTCCTTGCCGCCGAAATCCAAGGACTCAGACCGGCGACCGCCTTTGGTGGCTGACGGATGCTCAGTTGAGAAGTCCATAAAGCACAAGGCCAACTGTCCTAAGGCTCCCACCTCTGAGGGATGTCTGTCCGCTTCCAAGGACAAGCATACGCTGGACCACTGTCCGCTCGCGGTCCCTCCGGCCACCACTCTGGCAAAGGCCATCCCGCTACTGGTCACTGTCCTCCCCACGCCGGCCACACCAGCGCCCCCCGACGTCGGTTCTCAGACCCCATCGCCACAGTCGCCGGTCCGTCTGAGACTGACTACGGGGGAGCTGATGCCCCTCAGATGCCGCTGCATAGGCCTACACCGGTGCCTATCGACACAGGTGATAAGGGCTCAGACCCGACACCGGTACCCCCTGATGACAGGGCCGGTGCTGGCACAGGCTCGGGTGCTCCTCCACCCCCTGTGCCTGGTTCTCCCAAATTGAACCTTTCGCAGGTTAAGGAGCTATTCTCCCACTAGTGGGACACTGTTAAATGCAGTTTCCCAGCGGGGGCACCGCCTCCCACGCCCGCTCCTGTTCCAGCGCCTGATGTCCCGGAACCATCGGACCTGGAGACAGGTAAGGAGCCAGCACCCAAAAAACACAAGGATAAGAGACGCAGGAGGACCAGGTCCAGTAGTTCCTCCCGCTCCTCCTCCCTGGACGAGAGGTGCAAGAGGAAACAACACAGATCCCCTTCCTCTTCATCCTTGGACTCATACGTGGACTCTGACACTTCACGTGCGGACTCTGACATTGATCTGGACCTAGGGGACACAGAGGAACACCCAAAATCCCCTGCAGATGATCCTAGCTTTATGGAGGTGATGAGGCACATCCGGGCCAACATGGGCTGGGACACTGAGGCTCTGTACCCCGAGCGACTGCGGTTGGCTAAATACCTCTGCCAAAAAGACTCTAAGTTGGTGGTCATCCCTCCCATGGTCAGCACCTTTGAGGATGTCACATTCGCGACCTGGAAGTGCCCTCACTCCTCCTCCGCCATGCCCAAGAAGGCTCATCGGCTCTACTGGGCCCCTAAGGACCATCCATTCTTGGCCGAACCACCCGCAGTGGACTTGGTGGTGATTTCGGCAGCTCATGACGGTTCGCAGAGGAGGCCCAAACACCTGAGCACCCAGCCGCCTGACAGAGAATCAAAGCAGCTGGATTCTATGGGCCTCAAGGTGTACTCTGCTGCCACTTGCAGTATCAGGAGTCTCAATTCCTGGCACACATGGCTCAATTCCAAAATGCTCTTTGAGAACAGGGATTGGACATTGAGCAAAGCATGCCCGATTGCCCTCAGCGGGCAGAGCTTGTGAAACTGCTCCAGACCGGCTCAGACATGTGTACCCACATTCTGAGGTTGGCCTATGACTCTGCAGACACCTCTTCAAGGGCGGCCGCCACTGGCATGTGCCTCAGACACCATGCTTGGTTTCTGGGTTCAATCCAGATGTCCAGACGAACATGCTGGATGCTCCCTTCAAGGGCTCCGTGTTATTTGGTGAAGACATGGTGAGGATCATCACCAGGCTGCAGGACTCTGGCAAGGCAATCCTAACCGTGCTGTCCATGTACTGCCCTGAAATGGGCGAGCTCGTAAGCCTCATTTTCATGGCCTTGAGGGACACCAGTCTCAGCAGCCTCACTTCCAGCCACACTCGCAGTGTGAGGCGGCTTCAGTCGAAGGGGCAGTGCCAGAGGATTCTCTGCCTTCTCCGCTAGACAGGCCAAGGCAGCCACTTCCGCCCTTCCTCCCCCTCCCACCGCCTGACTATCCAGGCCACCCTTCTCCCCTAGACGCCCCATCGGGGGAGCTGGTCAGAGAGCGCTTTTCCCTCTACGCGGTTGCTTGGAGTCAAGTGACCTCCGACCAGTGGGTCCTCGAGCTCGTGGAGTTCGGGCACTCCATAGAGTTCGACTCTCTTTCACCGGACAGACCACCGCCCCCATCCTGTTACCCAAGGGAGCACCGAGCGCTGGTCAGAAGGGAGATATCCCTTATGGACAAAAACGCCATTGAGCTGGTACCTCCGGCTGAGTGAGAGAGAGGTTTCTTCTCCCACTTCTTCCTAGTCCCGAAGAAATCGGGAGACCTCAGGCCTATTCTGGACCTCAGTGATCTGAACCAATGGGTCTCCTGCTGGAGATTCCGGATGGTCTCCCTCCCCACTCTCCTGCCCCTCATTTCAGCGGGAGACTGGCTAGCATCTCTGGACATGCAGGACACCTACTTCCATATCCCTATCGCCAAGGGTCATCGAAGATTTCTGAGGTTCAGGTTTGAAGACAAGGAATATCAGTTCAGAGTTCTTCCCCCGTCGGTCTCTCTTCAGCCCCCAGAGTCTTCACCAAGTGCCTGGTAGTGGTTGCCGCAGCACTGCAGAGATGGGGTCACTTCGTGTTTCCTTATCTAGACAACTGGCTCCTTCCAGGTCCTGCCTGTTGGAAGCCATCAGGGACTCCCATTTCGCTGTTTCAGTACTTGGGGATCACAGTCAACAGGTACAAATCTCATCTTCTCCCGTCCCAGAACCTCCAGTTCATCGGAACTCTTCTGGATACCACTCTCGGGAAGGTGTTTCTTCCCTCTGACAGAGCAGGTCACATTCAGGTCTTGGCTTACCAGATCTCTTCAGCCTCAAGAGTTCCTGCAAGGTCCCTCCTCAGGCTGCTAGGGCATATGGCAGCTGCCATAGTTTTGGTCCCTGTGGCGCGACTACGCATGAGAACCATTCAGTGGTCGTTAAGGGTTCGGTGGGAAACACTAGACAGCTTGGATGCCTCGATCTGGATCTCGGAGCCAGTCCGCCAGAACTTACGCTGGTGGATGTCATCCCAAAATTTTCTGGCGGGCATCCCCTTCCACATAGGGGCACTGTCCCAGATTCTGACCACGGACGCATCGTCCACGGGATGGGGCACCCACTTGGGGACACATTGCACTCAGGGTTCCTGGTCCCCAGTAGAGGAAGATCTGCATGTCAACCTTCTGGAGCGGAGAGCGGTCCTTAATGCCCTTCAAGCCCGGGTTTTGGTCCTATTGCCGGGCCATCTCTTGGTACAGACGGACAACACTTCGATGATGTTCTACATCAACAAACGGGGTGGCACTCACTCGTATCCCCTCTGCCGGGAAGCTATGCAAGTGTGGGATTGGGCTCTGGAGCATCAGCTCATGTTAGCAGTGTTACCACGTTTCAGGGACAAAATGTGCTAGCCGACACGCTCAGCAGGACAAGAGTCGTGGGCTCACGAGATGAACTTCTTCAAAGTATGAATCACATATGTCAGTGGGGATGCCAGGCGGGATCTCTTCACATCACAGTTCAACGTAAAACTGCCCAGTTCTAGGGACATGGGTATGTTGTTCATCCACACTGTCTGGTAGGTTCCTTGCTACTTTAAATCTTGCCGGAAGGTCTTCAAGCTGGCTCCTCCCACCCACCCGGGTGGTAAAACTCTCGGCTCCGTCCCATGATGCCAGATCTTCCTTACCGCTTGGAAGCTCAGGTTCCCTCCTTAACGCTCTGTGTGTAGACTGGATCCTAATTCTTCGGTTCACCTGAAACTTATTTTAAAATTTTCAAGACTTCGGTCAAGTTTTCCCTCATGGCTGCGATGGACAAATCGACTCCTGGATTTCGGCGGTGCCCTTGTGGGCAGAAAATGTCCAGGACTGACCGCACTCCATGTCGCTCTACTGCCTCAGCCTGGAACATGACCCGCCCAGACCTGCAGTTATGCCTGTTCGTTTTAATAGCGTCCTGGAAGACCGCGCTGCCCGGTTACAGCTGGGCGCCCCGAGAAGTGCTACCCACCGGTGAAGTCGAAGGAGACCCGTTGGGCGGTTACCGCGGCGGCTGGCTCAGCTGAGCAACTCAAGCAGATGATCGCCCTGGAGGAGGAGGCGGCACAGACCACATCTTCCTCTTCCTCGGTCGCGGCATTTATCCCGCTCTCTCTGGGTACCTCATAGTCAGCTTCTTTCAAGGAGCTTTGCCAGTCCCTTTCCACGAAGGGAGAGGGGCCATTGGGACATTCCGCTCGGCCCAAAAAGAAGGACTCAAAAGGTAAGTCCCATCGTCTGCGTTCGTGGGAGCGGGAGAGGTTCCCTTCCCCGGACAGTCAACACTCGACTTTGGCTTCACGGGCGTCCCGGCCAGTCAGCCGGTCGAGACACCCGACGTGGTCGTATTTTTCTCGACCCATCAGACGGGTTGTCGACTGCGAAGCCGACAACCCTTCTTCACGGTTCCCCGGTGGAGACTGAGACTTGGCTCGCCCGGTGCAGCAGTCCCCAGTTAAAGCTTCGAGCCGAGGAAGAAGCGGGTGTCCCCGCGCCCTTCCCAGACCCGTCCTCGAAAGCGCTGAGGATCTCGGTCTCGGACATCGTCTTGGTCCAGCCGATCCCGCCCTCATCGGCGGTCTTGGCACTGAATGCAGCGGCGTTGCTGCTCATCCTCACTTCTTCCTCAGAAGAGGAGAGGCTTCGCGCAAGCTGCGTCCGACGCCACGAGGACCTGATGTGGCAGCAGTTAGCTTCTGTCCGGGAACAAGCCGATGCCTTCGCCGTCCCCGGCCATCAAGTGGCTGTCAGCTGAGCGGCCGAAACAGCCCCTCGCTGTAGCTGAGGTGCCCAAGCCGGGGCCGGTTGTTCGGCCGAAACCAGCTGCCCCGCCGATTGTGGTGGAACCTCCGCCTCCACAACCAGAATCGGGGGCGCCGACCAAGGACTCTCGGTCGGGTCAGGGTCTGCCCCACAGGTTGTCGGTCACCCTCACTCCTGACTGTCCTCGGCAGGTGGAGGGTGGCTCAGGCCCCAGGCAGCTCTTCGCGGACTCCTCGGAGTCCGACGACGACTCCTCCCTGTTCTCCAGGCCTATTGACCTGGAGTCCTCCGGGGGCCAGTCGATGGATGAAAGCCCATCGTCCTTCATGGGTGTGCTTTGGCTCATCTCGGAGTCCACCGGGATGCAGCTTGAGCCCGTATCCAAGCGGGCCAAGTATCCTAACGGAGATACTGGACTGGGGTCTCCACGGAGGCCTTCCTCCGTGGCATGAGCCATTGTTGGCTCAGCCTTGGAGCTCTGGCAGCGGCCTGCTTCCTGTCCTGCGCCTTCGGCCAGGATGGCCAGGAAGTATGCAGTCCCTACCGGCTCTTTGTCCGGTTTTTCGGAACAACCCTCCGCCGAGGGGTTGGTCACCGACAGTGTTTTCCGGCGTTCCGGGAACGCTAGGGATGTGGACAAGCCCCCCAACAAGGAGTCCAAAAAGCTGGACTATGCCGGGTGCAAGGTGTACGCTGCGTCCTCCCTTAGCCTCCGCCAGGCCAGCTCGGCCATGCTGATGGCACACTTCTCCCACGCCCTCATGGGCTCCCTGGATGAGGTGATCCCTCATCTCCCGGCCGACCTGCAGACCACGGTCCGGCAGGTACAGGACCAGGGTAGGGCGATGGCTAAACAGCAGCTCCAAACGGCTCTGGACGTTGGAGACTCCTGTGTCAGATCAGTTGCGGCCGCGGTGGCCATGCACCGCAGAGCATGGCTGAGGATATCCACCTTCACGGCGGATACCCAGCACAAACTGGCGGATGTCCCCTTCCTGGGGACCGACCTCTTTGGCCCTGGAGTGGAAGGTCACCTCCAGCGGATCGAAAAGTCCAGTGCCACTATGGACTCTGTCACCTCCGCTCAGAAGGACAAAGGCCGCCGACAGCAGCAGCACAAGTCCTTTCGTCCTTCTGCGCCTGCGTCACGTCCGGCCCAATAGCACCAGCACCAGGGCCAGCAGGCTTGCGCTTGGCATCCCAAACCCAAGTCAGCATGCTTCCTCCAACAGGAAGCAGGGAGGTAAAGGCCAGGAGGTCCCCGGCGGTCCCTCCTCTAAGCCTGCCCAGTGACAGGTTGAGGGGTGTCACCCCAGCCCGTCACTCTCCTCGAGTTCCCCCATGGGGACAGCTCTGCCACTTCCTTTCTGCTTGGTCCGTTATCACCACGGACCATTGGGTGTTGAGGTGGTAGGAAAGACCTACCCTGGAGTTCGAGCAGGCCCGCCCTCTCCGAGCAGCTGCCGCCCGTCGGCGCTGCGGGTCCGCAAGCTTCTTTGTCGGCTCACCGAGCCAATATCGCCCTGCTCTTCAAAATGGAGGTGATCTGGAAGGTGGCGGATCCTCCTCCAGACCCGGGGTTTGTGTCCAGGTACTTCCTGGTCCCAAAACGGATGGGGGGCTGGCGCCCCATTCTCAACCTGCATGACCTGAACAGGTTCCTAAGGTCTCGGACCTTCAGGATGGTCACTCTGGCTCAGATAATCCCATCCTTGGAACGTGGCGTGTGGTTCTATTCTCTGGACCTTCAGGACACGTTCTTTCACGTCCCAATCCGTCCGTCCCACCAGAGATTCCTCCACTTCAGGGCGGAGGGATCCCTCTGCGAGTTCCGGGCTGTGCCCTTCGGCCTTTCCCTAGCTCCCAGGATCTTCACCAAATGCATGGCAGTGGTGACAGCATTCCTGCGGCGCCGAAGGGTCCGGGTGTAACCCTGCCTGGACGACTGGCTGATTGCAGCCCCCTCCCGAGTGGAGGTGGAGCGGTCCAGAGATCTGGCCCTCTAGGTTTGCTCTCAGGTTGGCCTCCTCATCAACGAGGCCAAGTCAGAACTCGTGCCAAAGCAGGTGATCCAATTCATCGGGGCAGAGCTCGACTCTCTATGAGCCAGAGCATGGCTCCTGATGGACAGGGCCGAGGTTCTTTCCTCCTTTGCCCAATCATTTCAGGTTGGGCAATCGCGCCCTGCCCGGGACTTCCTGTGCCTCCTGGGCCTCATGGTGGCCTGCACCAGCGTGGTCCGTTGGACCCGCTGGTACATGCGTCCCCTTCAGTGGGGATTTGCCAGCCAATGGTCACAGCACTTCGATCCTCTGGATCAGCTAGTGACAGTGACCCAGGGGATGTGGAATGCTCTCCAGTGGTGGACCGTTGCAGCACATCTGCAGGAGGGCATCCCGTTTGTCCGCCCCGAGCCGACGGTCTCTCTATCGACCGATGCCTCTCTGATGGGTTGGGGTGCCCATCTGGGGGAGCACAGAGCGCACGGCCCCTGGTCCCCTCGGGAGTCCCGATGCCACATCAACCTGCTGGAGCTTCGAGCAGTTCATCTAGCCCTCACTGCCTTCGCTCCGTTTCTACAGGGTCAAGTGGTTCAGGTCCAGACGGACAACACCACGACCATGTACTACCTAAACTGCCAGGGCAGGACGCGCTCCATGCCTCTGTGCAGGGAAGCTCTCCGCATTTGGTCACTCATGCGCAGCCTGGAGGCAGATCTCCTCGCCATTCATGTGGCAGGAGCCTCCAACACCCTGGCCGATGCCCTAAGCCGGATAGGGGCTGCGTCCCACGAGTGGTCTCTCCTGCGGAGTAGTACAAGATCTGTTCTCCCACTGGGGCACGCCTCAGGTGGACCGGTTTGCCTCCAGGAGAATCTGGCTGAGACTGTTTCATGCCCGCCCCCTCAGCAGGGTTCGCTGCAGGGGATGCCTTCTCGAGGCCGTGGACCCCGGGCCTCTTCTACGCCTTTCCCCCATTTCCCTTGATCCACAAGGTGCTTCTCAAGGCGAGGAGGGACAAGGCGCAGGTGATTCTGGTAGCCCCAGACTGGCCCCGCCAGTTCTGGTATCCAGATCTCCTTAGTCTCAGCTCCAGGCTCCCGAGGCGGCTTCCTGCCCGTCCGGACCTGATCTCTGTCAATCAGGGGAACGTATTCCATCTGGACCTTCAATCCCTGCACCTGACGGCCTGGTTCTTGAGCGGCTAGAATTCCAGGCCTTAGATGTCTTTCCGTGAGGTCCTCAGCGTCGTTGAGGCGTCCCGTAAGGAGTCGACCAGAAAATGCTATGCCTTCAAATGGAAGAGATTCTCCATTTGGTGTCAGGGCAAGGGCCTGGACCTTTCCTCCTCTTCCTTGGCAAGCATTCTGGACTACCTGTGGTCACTTTCTCAGCTTGGGCTTCGGTCGACGACCCTTAAGGTGCTTTCGCGCTGTTTGGTCCATTGCATTACTCTCTGTTATGAGAAGCATAACTGGTCTACCCTGGGGCCAGTTAGAGTTCACTCTACCAGAGCTGTTGCTGCTTCCTTTGTGGCGCTGAAGCAGGTACCAGCAGCTGATATTTATTCTCTCGCTACCTGGAGTTCTGTTCATACCTTTGTCAAGCATTACAGACTTGACATCATTTCTAGATGCAGAGCAGGGTTTGGCCTTGCAGTTCTGCAGGGCCTGATTTCCTGAGGAACCCCCCTATTCCTGCTGTTCCTTTCCATACTGTTCCCCCTCCCAGGGGTTGTTATATGTTTATACTGCTTGGGAATCTGTCCTGATTGTGGTAGCTGCTGCAAGAGCTTCCTCTCGAAGTAAGATAGTACAGTTACGCAAGAACTTACCATAACAGTAGATCTTCGAGAGGAGCTCTTGAGCTTATGTATTCCCGCTCCTTCCCCCAGGGATCAGACCTTTTCCAGGCTGGTCTTTCCTGCTTGTGAGGGAATAATTTTGGCTCATGCTTCTGACTATTGCCTGTTACCATCTCTCTGCCTGACCGGGGGGGCATGCAAAAACTAGAGCACGTGGGGAACTCCTCCCTTATATAGGGTGACGGGGGGTGGAGCCGTCAGTGGGGGGCGTTCCCATGTCAGTACGGCTGGAAGAAAAAATTGCCAGTAACCGCCGCCAGGTGGCGTCAGTCCTAACTGTGGTACCTGCTGCAAGAGCTTCTCTCGAAGATCTACTGTTACGGTAAGTTCTTACGTAACTGTACTTTCCTTGAGACGTTCCTCACAGGACCTGCTGTGCTGGCCCTAAATCATTTTAATTACTCTGTGCTGTACCATCTCCACCCTATCCCTTTCCTTCCTGAGATGAGGATCCTAGACCTACTGTAGGTGCAGTACTCCAGATGTGGCCTCACCAGGTATCTAATGTAGGGGAAGTATTACCTGTTCCTTTCTGCTGTCAGTACCCCTCCCAATACATCCCAGCATTCTATTGGCATTGCTATAAGCCTTGTTGCACTGACTCGATTGCTTAAGGGAGTCTCTATTGATAACTACAACGTTTTGTTCCTCAGCTGTAGTACTGAGTCTCGCCCCTTCCATCTAGTTCTCCATCCTGAGGTTCTTGTTCCCTAGGTGCATTACCCTGCACTTTTTGGTGTTGAACTTCAACTCTCATACCCTTGACCCACCCCTCTAGCTTTTGTAAGTCTCTCTCTGCATTTCCCTTATTCCCTTGTCACCTTCCACCCTCCTACAGAGCTTTATGTCATCTGCAAAGAGACAGCCTGTCCCGGATTCCCTCACCAGTGTAGCTGATGTACATGTTGAAGAGAACCAGACCCAGGACAGATCCCTGTGGAACTCTGCTCGTAACCTCCCTTTCTTCTAATTTAACCCAGCTGACCATAACCCTCTGTTGCTTCCCCTTAAGCCAGCAACCTTCACAGTTTACAGTGATTTCAGCTGTCTCCCAATTCTCCAGCTTCTTCCCCAAGTATCTGTGAGGCACTGAGTCAAAAGCCTTGCTGAAGTCGCAGTAGAGGAAATTCATAGCATGGCCCCTATCTAGTTCCCTCATCATCCAGTCAAAGAAATCTGACTGGATATCAGGTTAGTCTGGCAAGACCTTCCTGCCATGAATCTGTGCTCTTTACTATCCTGGAGACTGCTGCTCTCCAAGTAGTCTATGAGGTCCTCTTCGACCAGTGACTATTATGTTCCCTACAGTGGAGACCTTGCCCCCCCCCCCCAAAATGAAGCAGAACTACATCCTCCACCCTCCAGTTCTTCAGAATTACTCCATCCTAAGTGAGCTGCTGAAAAGAACTTCCAGGGGTTCAGCCAGTTCTGCTGCCAGTTCCCTGAGAATCCTCGGATGTAACCCTTCAGCACTGTTTTGCAAGTAAATATTGGTTGCCTCATCTCTGGGATCCCCATAAAGGCTGCTTTGATGCCACTCTCTGGCATGAGCCCAATGTCCTCTGTAGTGAAAACTGAGCAAAATTAATCAAGGGTGGCAGCCTTTTGCCCATCTTCCTCTGTAACCCTGCCCCCATCAGCTAGCCTCACAATCCCCCCTCATTTCTTCCTTTTTTTCGTACTCTATCTGAAGAGTTGTTTTTTCTCTGCTGTTGATGCCCTCTGCAGTATGCAGCTCTGTGTCAACCTTTGCCTCCCTAACTGCTTTTTTGCCTCCCTATTTTTCAGTAAATATTTTCCCTATTTTGCCTCTCCCTGTTTTTCTTTATATTTGTAGAAGGCCTTTTTTTTGGCCCTCACCGCTTCCCTGACACTTGCCAAGAACCATTACAGTCTCTTGAACATATTTCTTTTGGTTACTGTTCTCATGCATACCTCAAGAATGGCCCTTTAATTGCCCCCATCTCTCTTCCACCCCATCTAAGTTATCCACTACTGCTAATTTATCCCCGACCAGCTCCCTCAGACTATTGAAGTCTGCCCTTTTAAAATGAAGGACTTCTGCCCTCCATTGCGGTTTACTGGACCTGAGGGCCAGTTCAAACCAAATGGAGTTATGGTCGCTGTTCCCCAGTGGCTCCCTATCTCCCACAGCTCCTACCACCTCCAAGTTGGTGAGCACCACATCGAGAGTTGTGGTCTGCCTGGTGGGTTCCTTGACTAGCTGTAACAGTAGACAGTCTTGGAAGGCATCCAGCAAGGCTTGACATCTGATGCTCTTGGCCACGGCAACATCCCAATCGATATCTGGCAGGTTCAGATCACCCACGACAGGGGTGTGCAAATCCCATTGCCCCCTGTCAGGGGCAAGTAAATTTCATTGAAAGGCAAGTACCAAAACAGAGTTAATTTCATTGTAATTAATAGGGGCATGTGAAAATTCAACTACAGTCATGGCTGGGCAAGTAATAAAAGTTTTGATTTGAACACCCCGACCCACGACTACTAGTTCCTCCTGTGTTACCCCTCTTTTAAGTTGTTCCCTGAGCTGTCTGTCCCTTTCCTCCCCTTGCGTGGCGCTCTATAGATCACCCCCAAGCTCATTTTCTTTCCTGAGGCTCCTGTGAGTTGCACCCACAGTGACTGTCTTCCCATTACTACCTTGATGCATCCATTTGACACCACCTCAGTGCCCTTCTTGACAAACAGGTCAGCAATTCCTCCCCCTCTACCTGGTCCTCTGTCCCTCCTGTACAGAGAGTATGCAGGGACAGTCGGTCCCCAGTCATTATTATCTGAAGCCAGTATTTCCATGATGTCCACAAAGTCCACATGATTGTCTGCTATCAGTGCCTAGAGCTCACTGATTTTGTTATCTGAGCATCTGGCATTATGGCATACACCTTCATCTTACTTTGCTACTACCCTTGTGCTTTCCTTGTCCTTTAATCTCCTTGTTGGTGCTTGCATCCTTTGTGTTCCCCCTCTCTAATGTCCCTTCTCCCAGTCCAGTAAGGGCCACAGCTGTTTGTACCCGCTGTGCTGCTACAAGCCCCCATATGTGGGGGAGTTCTAACTGGGATCCTCTTCCTCTCACCTGCCACCATGTTTCCTCTAGACCCAGTCTCGCCCTCATTCACTTTAAACATCTATGTAGATGTCAGACTTTTGCCCCAGCATGCAGGCCCCCTCTCTCGTCAAGTGAAGTCCATCACCCTTAAAGAATCTCCTGTTCGAGAAGACCCCCCCCAGTCTCCCACAAAGTGGTATCCCTTTTCCTGAAACCATCCCTTAAGCCATCCATTAGACTCCTCTGTTACATCAGTCCTTATCATATCCTGCTTCCCCTCCCTGCCCCACACAGGGAGAACTTCAGAAAAGGCCAGGGAGGCAGAATGTGCTGCCAGTCTGTGGAAATTCCTCTTCACAATCTCCACTGACTGGTTCATTAGATCATTGGTACCCTGGTGTACTAGCTCCCTCTGCTTCCTCTCCACCCTCTCCACCATCTTCCCTATTCTGTATAAATCCCAGATGGCTGATACCCCAGGAAGGCACCAGACCCCACCCCCATCCAGCTGCCCCTCCTCCACCCTAATCATTGAGTCCTTGACCACTAAGACTCTGGTAGACTAGCTCCCGTTGTGTGCCATCACGTTGTTCTGCCATTTCCCTTTCTCTGATTTAGAGCCCCCGGCAGAGTCAGGTTCCTGTACCCTCTGTAGGGATGCGAAAGGATTTGCTGTCTGGAAGGTGCTGGGGTGGACAACCTCCTTATGTTTATGCCTGCCCCACCATAACCATTCTTCAGCCCCCTTGGACCAGTGTGTCTCTTGGGGAGTGAGGGTGGGCTCCATCTTATCTGTTGACACAGCTGAGATATTTCTACCCTTGCAATCATCAACTGAGCATAGAGATAGAACAAACAAGAAAGGATATTTAAAAAAAAAAAAACGCTGGTACTGGGGAAAAATAAGTTCTAGGAATAACACAGTTCTCCTTAAATAACTATAGAATAGTCTAAAGGGTATAAATCAGGGATATTTTGAAGTCTGTTACATGCCAGAAGACAGCACATAAAAAAGCTTTTATTTTGGATATCATCTGGGAATTAAAAAAAAATAAATAAATAAAGGGGCTGTCGCTTGTTTTTATATCTTATCTTGATACTGATAGGCTTGCAATAAGACCGTTTACCAGGTAATGGCCGCACTCATTGTGGAGAACTGGAGTAGCTACAGTAACTGTTCAAATGAAATTGCTGAAGCACAAAGAAAATATAGCAGCTAATTGCCTCTTTATTTTCTTAACTTGTAACTTTTTATTTCAGCCATTTGAAACTGCAGTTTGAAAAGTCAGGAGACAGACGGGCACTGTCCCATTGACGTCTCAGATGTCAGTTACCCCTTTGGGCTCCATTGACGCACTGACATTGTATCAAATAGTGATGGAGCTGTTTCAGCATCTGCTGCCACTACTGTTGATGCCTGCCCAGTCTTTGCCTCCCACTGGTCTGTCATTGACTTTACTGTCAATGTTTCCGTTTTCCATACCTGCCATGGTGCAAGGCCCAGAACGTCCACTGTCAATGGGACTGCTGTCATTGGCTCTTCTTCATATGTCTCCATGTCCCGTTGACCCTATGCTAATGACGTAAACATTGGCGACAAACTGGAATATAAGAGCCAAAGGGCAGAAAGCCAAAGCACTTTGCAGTTCCAGTAGGTACTGCACACCCTACATGACATCAAACTGAGTACCTGTATATCGTTTTTCTCAAGTATTTCCAAAGCACACATTAAAGAGATGGTGCAAATAGGCAAAAGCAAGTTGTGCAAAACTGACAGTACTGCAGAGTGCTGACATCAAAGAAGAAATACTTGTGGTTCAAGTCAAGAGAAAAAATGCACCTAATGTGAATCTCCTCCACCAAAGATAGACATGTGGGGTCAATAATGAGGCTTAACTTCAGTTGCTATAAATCAGCTACTGTGTTTAGCAAACATAACAATGAGGTCCGTGAAGTATACTCCCTTCTGGATTGTGCTACAGTATCTCGAATGAAAGTTGGGCTCATCTCTTGTAACGTGTATTCTCTTTGTTGAAGGGCTGACAGTATAGCATAGAGATTAGAGGAACGAGGTGTGAATGAGATTGGTACATGCAGCAGACTAGACCTGAGTTTGATTCTCACAACCTCCACTTGCATACTGTGTGACTCTGAGCAAGTCACTTAACCACCCAGTGCTCCCAGGTCGCTCCTGAAAACAGGCACTTGTGCCTAGTGGGCCTTACCCAGTTACCAAAGACTAAAATAAAAATAAAAATAAAATAAAAAGAACAAACTGAAGTTTTAAGAAAAGAAATCCAAATTCAGTGAGGCATAAAGGTAGGCAACTATCTAGATGTCGCACGTCAAGGGTGATTCCATAGAAGAATAAGGACATGCAAAGACCAGATATTCTTATCAAGTTTGCCCTAACACCATGTGATGTATTGCTCAGAATTAGTCCTCCCCTGAGTTTTCTGTGTCTCCTGCCACCTTCTCACTCTTTGTAACCCCCTTAAAGGTGTCCCATTGTGATTCCAGTGTAGAAAAATCTGTAGTCAACAAAACCTGGAGATCTTCGAGGATATTTCCTTCCATTGAGCCGCATCATGGAACTTTAAGCCGTCAATATCAGGACCACCCAGAAATATTTTGCAGGCTGTAGCCACCCAGGTCAGTGCGCCTCGTTGGTGTCCCCAGCATGCCTCAGTTCTTCTGCCGTGAGCCGTTCATCGGTTCACTGCTGGTGAAGAACACTGTTGAACTTTTGCAAGTATTTGCTAAAACACTGTTGCTTCTTAAAGTTTATTTTACACTTTAACTTTTATGCTGCAAACGGACAAAGAACCTTTATTCAGATATTGCCATTGCGGCGACGTTAAAATTTATAAAGACTATGACACTCCATTTGTATCTGTTGCCTTGGTACATACCACAACATTAAAGCCTGCTTAATATGCCAGGGCTTTAACCAGGTAAGTGTGGAAGAAGCGGTGCACTGCCATATCCTGCTAAAGATGCTGCTATAAACAAAATACTAGAAAATAACAGTACTGTACACCAAGGCTTCAATATATATTATTATTTGTGGTTCCGATCTTAAGAGAAACGCCAGGCCACACTGCCCCTTTAACCAGGCAATCAGGAGATGTTGTAAGAAAGCTTCAGGAAATTTTCTGTTAATCCAAGAAATGGAGAAACATGTTGCGGTGAAGGCGGGTTCTCGTCACATGCAGCAGTTCCTGGTTCGCCGTTGGCCTGTTGATCCCCTTGGTCCACAATGGCCATCACTAAATCATCGAAGAAAAGAAAGACAAAGCATTGAAGTTGGCAGAAAAACACCAACACTCTGAGGAGAAGTGCAGAAAGGAAAAGGACACTTTTCCAGACTGTTCCTGTTCACCACTTAGATGGGTAAGTCAGCGGATGAAGATGGGTTCCAGGCTCCGGCCATGGGTCATGCACCCCCCACCCCCACCCTGGCCTGTCTTACAGACACCAAGGTCTTGGTCTGGGATTGGCTTGTCCTCCCTAATCAGGGACTTGCAATCTCTTCCGCCGTTGGGCGCTGTCCCATTGACATCTCAGCCGTCAGTTACCCCTTTGGGCTCCATTGATGCACTGGCGTTGTATCAAACAGTAATGGAGCTGTTCAAACTACAAGAAGTCCTAATGTATTCTGACATATGCTGTAAGACCTTCTTGTTGTACTGCCCTGGAGATGAGAGTTAAAGCCTACATTCTAAGTAGGCACGCGCGCGGTTTCAAACCACTGTCCCCTGGTACGTTCTATTCAACCGTCAGATTTTTTACTCCGCCTTACTGTGAAGATGCCTTGGAGATTTCTGCTCAACATCTCATCGGTTAAAGTGTTTTTTTTGCTGCAATTTCGTCTATCGATAGTTTTAAAACAGGTTTCAAATTACCTTCCTTCGGTACAGGTACAATTGTCATTTAAATTTTCCCCTCAGATAGGGTAAGGCTTGGTTCTTTGACGGTTGACGTTCAGCCGTGAGGGAACAGTTTTTTTTTCCTCTACTTCTTCTTTTAAAGTATGGTGTTTGGGTCTGTTAGCTCTGGTTAATAAAAGAGTTTGTCGTTTTTTACTCTGACTGCTAATACTGGTCTTATTAACCAGGACTACATTTATTTTACTTATCCGGCCTAACTGCCACTGGGATAAGTTGGGACATGGAGTCGCAGAAACCCAAAAAGAAAACCAGTCCTACTGGGTTTCATCAATGTTTTGAGTGTGGGGAAACTTGCCAAAGCAGATCCCCACACTAACTGTGTTTTCTGCTTGGGGTTTGATCACCTGCAAGCAGACTGTGACATCTGCAAAAATTTCCCTCAGTCGACGCTGTACAGGTGACTTAACCGACTGAATGAGAAATTGGCTGAAAAATCCACTAACCCGGATGGCCGGACCAGTTTAGGTTCAAAAGAACCAGAAGGGGTGCCTTCTGACCAGGGCGATACCCCTTCAGTTAAGTGAACCACCGAAACAGCCCTTGAAATGACTGCTGCTAAAAAGAAAAACATACTGAACTGGCTCCTAAGCCACAGACGGTCGTGGTTCCGACCACGGAAGAAATAGCTAATGCAATATGCATTATCCAATCTTTGCAAACCAACCCAGCTGAACCAGTTCAACGCCCAGTTACTCCTCAACCAGTTCAAATTCCTGGGGACTCTTCTGAGTGTGATTATTCCTGGGATCAGGAATGTGAAGAGGAGGAGGATGAAGAGGACTGTTGCAGTCCTGTTGAACCTGAGATATCTCAGAGCATGAAGGAGGCATTTCTTCACCTAAGCAGTTGGAGGATGCCCTTACACTTTTCCTTTATGAAAAAAGTGTCTGAAACCCTCCAATTACCGGTTCAGGAGTCCTTAGAAGAGGAGGAAGAACCAGATTACGTAGAGATGATGGACGTCCCTGCCACAAAAATGTCGGTGATACCCATCCATAAGTCTTTAAAGAGACAGACATTAAACATTTTGAGTACCCCTACTTCTGTCCCCACTGTAGATAAGAGGACAGATAAGGAAGTACCCAATAGCCAGGAATGGCACAAAACTTCTGTCTGGTCACCCCGGCCATGAAGGAGTATTCCAGGCTGCTGCCTGTGAAAAGGCAAGCATACCACTGGCTTCGCACCCTCCTGAAAAAGATTACAGGAGAATTGATTTGATGGCAAAAAAGGCGTACCTTAGCTCCTCCCTTGTTGCCAGGCAAGCTTCCTATGTGGCAAGGTATGAAAAGAAGCTATGGGAAGCAGTATTCTCTCTTGCAGCTAAGACTCCAGCTGACTTGGCTGCAGATTTGGGTGAGATGGCAGAGTGGAATAGAGGCTTCTAAGCAGCAATTCCACATGGCTGTGGATGCCAATGATTCAGCATCCAGGTTTATGGCTACCTCAATCTCTGTGAGGAAATTTTCATGGCTCAGAAACATGAATCTCTCTCAGGACATCCAGGCCAAGGCCTTCGATTTTCTTCTTGTTCAGAATTCCCTCTTTGAGGAACAAACTAAGCCTATATGAGGAAAATGGATGAATGCAGAACTTCCTGTAGGAGTGCTGCAGCCAAAGAAAAAGCTGACACCCCTCAGAAAGAACAAGGTAGGAGAGGCAGGGGCAGGCTCTACCAGAGACCCTTCTGTCAGGTACAGGCCTTCCCTGTCTACCAACAACAGCATGGATATTTTAGAGGAAGGGGCGGGAGAGGTGCCACTCGTTCCAGCCCAGCTTCCCAACCCAGGGCACCTGCTAAGCAGGCTCCCTGAAGAGCCATGGATCGCCTCCCCGGTTCTAGTAGGAGGCAGGCTCACCTACTACCTCCAGAACTGGCAGTCTGTATTATCACACAAGTGAGTTCTGGAGGTAGTGGGACAAGGCGTTGCTCTGAGTTTCAAGATTTTTCCCAGGCTGAGAGCAAGGTTGTTCAAGCCTGCCAACCAAGCAGAAACTATCCTACTGGAAGCAGAAGTAGCAGCTCTTCTTCAGGACAGGGCAGTGGAACCTGTCCCTCTGTCCCAAAAGGGAAAAGGGTTGTATTCAAGATACTTCCTGACCTTAAAGAAAAATGGGGAATGGCGACCCATTCTAGATTTAAGATTTCTGAACAAACATCTAACAAAACCAAGTTCAAGATAGTCACTCTGGCTATGATCTTGCCTATTCTCAGGCAAGGGGACTGGTTGGCATCCATAGACCTCAAGGACACCTATTTCCATATTCCCATCAGAAAGTCACACAGGAAATATCTAAAGTTCAGACTGCCATTAGGTCATTACCAGTTCAGATCCCTGCCCTTTGGCCTGACCTCAGCCCCCAGAGTGTTCACAAAATGCCTGGCAGTGGTGGTAGCACACCTAAGGCATCTGGGGGTCTGTGTTCCCTTACTTGGATGACTGGGTAGTGGTAGGACAGTCTCAGCAACAGGTGGCAGAGGCTCTAGCCCTCACTCAGAGCACACTACTCTCGCTGGGCTTCTTAATAAATACCAAAAAGTCAGTCTTGAAGCCAGTCCAGCACCTACAGTTCATAGGGACAAAGCTGGACACAGTGATGGGAAGGGCAAGACTTCCACCAGACAAGGTGGACAGTCTGGTACAGCTAGTCGACTGCTTCAAGCTCCACTGTCCAAAGCCAGCCAGATATTTTCTGCGGCTGTTGGGACACATGGTGGCCTCAACAGCTGTAGTACCAGGGGCAAGGTTTCAGATGAGAAACATTCAGTTCCATCTGAAGTCATTCTGGTCACAGAGCAGAGATTCTTTCTCAAAACTGATTTCAGTGACTTCCACACTACTTCAGGCGTTGCAGTGGTGGCTGGACAGAGACAACCTCAGAGTAGGTGTTCCATTCCTTCAGCAAAACCCCACAGAGGTACTTACCACAGATGCACCCCTTCTGGGATGTGGTGCTCATCTGGGGGAGCATACAGCTCATGGCACATGGGGTCCCCTCAAGAGTCCCTTCTGCACATAAACCTCTTGGAGCTCAGAGCAGTGCTACTGGCTCTTCAGTCCTTTTCTTCCATGATTCAGGGAAGGTGTTGCAGGTCAGGATAGACACCACCATGTAGTACATCAACAGGCAGGGTGGCACAAGGTCCACTCTGTTGTGCACAGAGGCCATGAAGATTTGGAATCTGGTCTACTCCCTCGAGGTAACCCTGTTAGCAGTTCACCTCCCTGGGAAAGACATTGTCCTGGTGGATTATCTCAGCAGGATCAACCAGAACCACCATGAGTGGTCACTAAACCAGCTAGTCCTCAAATATATCTTCAGGCAGTGGGGTACCCCAGAGGTAGACCTATTTAAAGCCCCAGACAGTCACCAGTTGCCTCTGTTCTGCTGCAGACCTCCAGTACTGGACATAGTGCCCTTGGATGCACTCCTCCTGGACTGGTCAGGAAAATCTCTGTATGCCTTCCATCCATTTCCCTTGCTGCTCAGAGAACTGACCAAGCTCAGGAGTCAACCAGCATCAATGATCCTGATGGCCCCAGACTGGACCAGACAGCCTTGGTACTCAGTACTACTAGCCCTGTCATGGAACAGCCTGATTTGCCTCCCCAGGAGGCACGACTTACTGACCTCCTCCCAGGGGATGATCATGTACCTCAACTTGGGGTCCCTCAGACTGAAGGTATGGCTCTTGCAGAGTTGAAGTATGCTGGATTGCAGCTCTCTGATACTGATCTGGATATCTTAAAGGTTTCCAGAAAACCAGCTACTAGGAAAAACCTATTCCTCCAAATGGAAGAGGTTCACCATATGGTGTGGTCAGGCAGGTATTGAGCCACAAGGGGTGGGCATTCCACTCTTGTTAGATTATCTGGCTCATTTACATTCATCAGGCCTTAGACCCTCTACCCTGAGTGTACATCTGGCAGCAATTTCTGCTTATTTGCCAGCAGGAAAATATTTTTTCTTAGCCTCTGATCCTATATTTAACCGGTTCTTTAAATGATTGCTGCATATACATTCCCCTCATAGGGAGCCTACCCTTTCATGGGATCTAAATATGTGCATAGCACAATTGATGCAACCCCCCCCCCCGCCTTTGAGCCTGTGTTCTCAGCAGAGCTGAAATATGTGACATGGAAAACTGTGTTTTTTAGTAGCTATCACTTCAGCAAGATGAATCAGTGAGCTACAGGCCTGATCAGTGGAACCTAACTATATCTCTTTCCATAATGATCAAGTGGTCCTCTGAACGAACAAATAGGAAATTCCTCCCCAAAGTGGTTTCTGATTTCCATCTTAACCAGTCCATAAACTTCCCTGTCTTCTTCACAGAACACTCTAGATCTTACTTCGAGAAACAGCTCTTGCAGCAGGTTACACCATCAGAACTGTAGCCGGCAGGCGCCAGGACCCAACGGAAAAATTCTAGCTAGCAATATCCAGCGGGGGACTGCTCCTGATGTCGGCCCCACCCCCAACATCCGGCATCATATAAAAGGGGGTGGTCCCCAGCACCCCTCAGTTCTTTTCCCGCCGTCAACTCGCCAGCATCGGCCTCATGGACGCCTCTAGCAGACGAATGATGCTCAAACTTCTAATTTTCTTAGAAAATCACCCGCATGTCTTCTTCTCTGACTCCTTCTATCAAAGGACACCTCTCAAAGTGTGCTTGTGGAAAGCAGATCCTGTTTAAGGACAAGCACACGGCTTGCATGCGGTGTCTAGGCCCGGAGCACGACATCAAGGCCTGCCCCATTTGCCAGCAATTTAACAGCAGGACGAGGATCCGCCGCCAAAAAGCACTTCAGGAGTTTACTTTCTCCTCAGAGAAAAACTGAAAGCCATGGAAAAAGACCCTTCCTCCAAGGGGGAATCTTCCCACCATAAAATCAGAGAAACACCTCGAAAAGTAACTGGACAGGGTTAGGGACAGATCCCTAAGTTGGGCTTCTGACTCCAGGGCCAGCTCCAGCTCCACGAGGTCTGAGAGATCCCCCTCCTGGGCTCTGTCTCAGCCCCCTCCAGTGAAGGTACGTTCTTCGGGAAGCTCTAGCTCAGTCTCCCTTCACCCTCTTAAGACTAAATCCAAGGAGCATTGGTCCTCCGGCTCTGCAGCCAGGCCCGAGGCCTTGGACCAGCAGAAGTCCAAATTGGCCCCTAAGGTGGGCGCTGACACGTCAGATCAATGCCGGGACACCGACCACCAGTCAGTCTCCCAATCTCCGAGAGGGCCAGAAGCCCCTCCGAGGAAGACCACAGAGCTGACGTCCCTTACGCGGATCTCAGAGCCCAGGCGGACGTCTGACACGACACCCGCAAAACGGACGAAGGACCAGACGCCACCCCCACCGCCTGCTGACACCGGTCGCTGGGGGTCTTCTGAAGAGGACGTTGGGCCCTCCCTCCTGATAATCAGGCGGGCGACATCGAGAACGTCAGACTGCCTCAGGAACCGATGACTGACCCAGCTACGCTCCAGGGTCCGATGCCCGAACGCGTCGACGGGCAGGCACCAACGCCAGGCCCGTTGTCCAGCCTGAATCTTCAAGAGGTGAAGAACCTCTTCATCTTCTGGTGGGACACCATTAAAAAGGATGTGCCCACCAAACCTCCTCATGGGGTTCCCCCGAAGGAACCTGAGAACAGGGTACCCCCTGAACCAAAGGAGCCTACCCCACTTCCTAGGGGCAGATCATGAGACAGAAAGAGAGCACACCCCTCCAGGACTCCCTCTGGGTCTCCCGGCGACCATCCACCCAAACATCCCAGATGGAAATCCTGCACTCCGTCAGGGGACAACTCATATCTGGATTCCTCAGACTCTTCGAGGTCGCCCTTTTCAATTAGCCTCCCATCGCCAGACCCATGAGACCTACCCAGGTCACCACCAGATGATCCCTATTTCTCTGATATCATGAGGCCACATTCAAGAGAACATGGGGTGGGAGACGGAAGACTTAGACAGCGAAAGACAACGCCTCACAAGATACCTCTGGCAGAAAGATCCTAAGCCTGTGGTGGTCCCACCGCTGGTGGACACATTCATGGACGTCACCAAGGCAGTGTGGAAGTGTCCTCATTCCACTCCGGCAGTACCCAAGAAGGCTGACCGCCTTTATAGGGCACCCATGGAGGACCCTTATTTGGCACAGCAGCCCTTGGCCAACTCTCTAGTCATTACGGCCTCACATGACCGGTCTCAAAGACCTCAGCACCTGAGCACTCAGCCACCAGACCAGAAATCTAGACAGCTAGATTCACTGGGGAGATGCATGTATACGGCAGCTACATACTCCATCAGGTCTCTGTTACCTCATGCACATGGTGAAATTTCAGAATGCCCTGTGGGAAAAGGGCCAGGACCTCCTCAAGGATTTCCCAGAGGACGAGAAGGAGAAGCTTCTGAACCTCCTCCACACTGGGTCAGACGTGGGGACCCAAGTTTCGAGCCACTTATGATTCAGCGGACTCGGTGGCCAGGGTGCTGCTACAGGCGTTTGTCTCCAGAGACGCTCCTGGTTAAAGGTCTCCGGATTTACCCCGGATGTTCAGAAGAATATCCTGGATGTCCCATATAATGGCTCGGTCCTGTTCAGCGAAGTCTTAGAGTCATCACCAAGTTACAGGATGCCAGGAAGGCAGTAAGGACTGTACAAGCCACGTACAGACCTAAGCCTGGTTCCTTTCGTAGGAACCAGAATAGGTTTCGTAGCTGGTAACAAAGACAACAGCCACGTTCCGACCAGCAACCAAGGGGTAACTTTAACAGAAAGAGTCAATCCAGATTCACCGCAGGCCAGGGCCAGAAACACCAAAAATCTGCCCGGTCTGCTGGAACCAACACTACCACAGCATGACTCCTTTCCGGCCCCTGCCCCACCTCTGGATCTGAGTGAGGGAAGGAAGGGTTGGGGGTCACGTCTCTCACCACCTGTCAGGGTGGCAGAGGATAACCACTGACCGGTGGGTTCTTCAACTAGTAAGTCGAGGACACTATAGAGTTCCTTGACCGCCCACCCTCAAGGCCTCCTCTGCTTTCCCGTTATTCGGGTCAGCCCACCTTGCTCATACAGCAAGAGATTTTGGCACTCCTGGACAAGGATGCCATAGAACCAGTGCCACAGAACCAGAGAGGAGACGGATATTATTCACACTTCTTCCTGGTTTCAAAAAAGACAGGGGACTTGCGCCCGATCCTGGACCTCAGCGACCTCAACACTTTCATGTTGTACAATCGCTTCCGCATGGTCACCCTTCTGGGTCTCATCCCCATGCTCAAACAGGGTACATGGCTCGCGTCATTGGACATGCAGGATACATAACTCCACCTCCACATCACTCGAGCACACCAGAAATTTCTGCGTTTCGAGTTCCTGGGACGCCATTATCAGTTCCGAGCACTCCCCTTCGGACTGTCCTCGGCACCTTGCGTGTTCACGAAATGCTTGGCAGGCGTGGCAGCGGCCCTCAGGAGACAGGGCCACTATGTGTTCCCATACCTAGACGACTGGCTCCTCATGGGCCCCTCTCAGGAGGCTTTGATAGCAGCGATTCAAGACACTCGCTCCCTTTTCGAGTCGCTGGCCATTACTATCAATCAGGAGAAGTCCTGCCTCATCCCTTCACAGAGGTTACAGTTTATCAGTGCAGTTCTCGACACTGGCCAAGGGAAGGCTTTCCTGGGGTGGAATGCATCCGATCCCTCATAAGGGACATCATGGAAAAGAAGTTGGTCCCAGCCCGGACCTTTCTTTGCTAGCTCGGACACATGGCGGCAGCCATCGCGACAGTTCCTCTGGCTCTGCTTCATATGAGGATTACCCAATGGATGCTACAAGCTCAATGGGAACAAATGCAGGATCAACTACATCAGCTAGTCCATGTCACGAATGTCGTCATCTTTGACTGGCAATGGTGACTTGTCCCAGAGCACCTTTCCAGAGGAGTCTCCTTCTTAGCACCTGCTCCAACTCTGACTCTCTCCACGAACGTTTTGGGGTCCAGTTGGGGAGCCCATCTGGAAGGAGTCAGGACCCAGGGATCTTGGTCAACCCTAGAGTCTCACCTCCACATCAGCATCCTCGAAATGAGTGCAGTCCTGTTTGCTCTACAGGCCTTTCAGTCAAAGATCACACCAGGTCTCCTGCTGTTAAAAACAGACAATACCTCGGTGACGTACTATATCAACAAGCAAGGAGGCACTCACTCATACTCTCTTTGCAGGGAAGCAAAGAGGGTGTGGGATTGGGTATTACAGCACTGTGCAGAGATCACTGCAGTGCATGTTCCCGGTGTGGACAACACCATCAGATTGCCTAAGCAGGTCGCAGGCCAAGGCTCACGAATGGAAACTGCTGCAAGAAGTAGTAGAGGATCTGTTCCGCAGATGGGGTACACCAGACTTAGCCCTACTCGCGTCCCCATACAACACAGAACTGCCCAATTCAAACAACATGAAGTCTTGCTGTATTCTGACAATTGCAGCGATTCCCAACCTTTGAACTGCCCCGGAGAACTAAGGGTCAACTTTCCATGCAGGGCATGGAACGCTGAGCTCGAGCTCGGTTGAAGTCTCTGTCTGGAGTGTTTTAAACTCAAACTGTCAGATTCTTTACTGCGCCTCACTGAACGGTCGCTCCGGAGATTTCTTCTTCAGCTCGGTTCGAAGTCGGTTAAAGTTTTCAGTTTTTCATCGGTTTAAACCGAAAAAAAGTATCGGCATAGTCGGTTCAGTCTCTGTCTGTGGTGCCGTGAGTACTAGATAGGAATTGTTGTATTATTTCTGTGTGGAACTTGTAAAAGTGCGGTCGGTTCGGCTGAACCAACCATTTGATTGTGAATTTTGCTATATTTAGTGTGTGGTTACCAGTTCTTATTGGTTCTAAAAAAAAAAAAACGTGTTTTAACCGTTTTTTTCCCATACCCATGACACGGTTAGGAACCGATAAGGGAGTCTTGCCTGGCGGTTGCTGAAAAAAGGGTAAGTTTGGTTAGGTTGGCCATGTCTGAGAAACCCAAGAAAAAAACCGGGCCCACTGGGTTTCAACACTGCAGTGAGTGTGGGGAGGTCTTTGCCAAGGCCGATCCCCACACCACCTGTGTTTATTGTCTGGGGTTTGACCACCTCGATTCAGACTGCCAAATATATAAACATTTTCCCAAATCTACCCTTGAGAAGAGATTAGGTAGACTGAGGGAAAAGGAGGCCAAGAAGTCTGCTGACCCGGATGGCCAGCCCGGTTCGGTTTTCGACTGAATCAGAAGGATTGCCCCTCTGACCAGGGCGATACTTCGGGCAAAAGGAGAGCAGATTCTGAGGGATCGGTTCCGACAAAAAGGAAGCGCAAAGATAAATTGACTGGTTCGGATCCAGAGGTTCATATTCCGACCGCCAAAGAGATGGCCAGGGTGATTCAGATTGTGGAATCGCTCCGTCCGGTTCCGACCGATCCGGCTCCTTCTGGCAGGGGTTCAGTTCGGTTGATTCCCCCGGTTCAAGAGTATACTCTTGAAGAATTTTATGAACCGGAGTTTGATGAGGAAGGGGAATTTGAGGATTATGATGCAAGTGAAGGTCTGGATGTGCCTGTGGAACTGGACATCTCCCCAGACAGACCATCAGGTGTTTCCCCTCCTAGGCTTTCTGAGTCCCCTTCCCATTTTATGTTTTACAGGAAAGTGGCTGAAACCCTCCAGCTTCCTATGGAAGAGGCTGTGGAAGATCAAGAGCCTGATTATGTAGAGATGATGGATATCCCAGAGTCCAGGAGACAGTCTATTCCCCTCCATAAATCCTTTGGGAAACAGACATAAAAAATCTTAGTCTCCTAACACTATACCTTCTGTGGATAAAAGAATGGACAAGAGGTATACACTTTCAGGCTCAGACACGGAGTTCTTATATCAGCAATGCAGCCATGTTGGGGTAGTGCAGGCTGCTGCCTGTGACGAGGCAAATATTCTCTTGGCTTCACACCCCCCTGACAAGGACTCCAGGAAGATTGATGCCATGGCAAAGAAGCAGTATATGGCATCTTCTTTGGGACTCAGGCAGGCGAATTACATAGCCTATACAGCCAGGTACCAGAAGGCCAGGTGGGACACTGTACTGGCACTTGCTAAACAGGCCTCCCCCCAGCTAGCCAAGGAGCTGGAGGCGGTGGCTGCAGATGGGATTGAGGCATCTAAGGTGCAATTTCATGCTGCTGCGGACTCCAGTGATGTTTCATCAAGAGTTATGGCTACATCTGTGGCTCTTCGGAGGATGTCTTGGCTCAGATGTACTAGCCTCTCGCAGGACACCCAGGCTAAGGCTATGGATTTTCCTGTAGTGGGTAATTCTCTGTTTGGGGAGCAGACAGAGAATTACATGGAGAAGATGGACGAGTACAGGACCACTTACAGGAATGCTCAGGTCAAGGAAAGGCAGGCAACTCCTCAAAGGCAGCAGTCTAGGGGCAGGGGCAGGCCTTTTCAAAGGCCCTTTTACCAAGCACAGGCCTCTTCTTCCTTTTCACAGAGGGGGTTCTTCAGAGGGAGAGGCAGAAGGGGATGAGCAGGCCTGCATCCACCCCTCAGCCTAAAGCCCTTGCCAAGCAGACACCCTGATGGGCCTGCCCGGGTTGACTCTCCTATTCTAGTAGGGGGCAGGCTGGCTTACTTTGTCCTGGACTGGACGTCTATTACAACAGACAAGTGGGTCCTGGAAGTAGTAAGCCAGGGACTGGTTCTCAGCTTCAAAAAATTTCCAAAGATGAGAGCCAGATCTTTTACACCTGCAAATCTTTCAGAAACCCTTCCCCTAGAGGCAGAGGTTTCTTCTCTCCTAGCTTTAAGAGCTATAGAGAGAGTACCTACCCTACACTGGGGCAAAGGACTGTATTCCAGGTACTTCCTGACCCCCAAAAAGACGGGAGTGGCGACCCATCCTAGACCTCAGATATCTGAACAAACATCTTTTAAAACCAAAGTTCAAGATGGTAACTCTGGGAATAATCCTTCCCTCTCTAAGGTCAGGGGACTGGTTAGCCTCCCTGGACCTCAAAGATGCCTACTTTCACATTCCCATCAGGTGCTCCCACAGAAAGTACCTCAGGTTCGAGTTGCCCTCAGGCCACTATCAGTTCAGAGCAATGCCCTTTGGCCTAACCTCAACTCCAAGGGTTTTCACAAAGTGCCTGGCAGTAGTAGTTGCCTTTTTGAGAAGGCAAAAGATTTCCATATTTCCTTATCTGGACGATTGGCTATTAGTGGGTCAGTCTCCAGACCAAGTCAAGTCTCACCTGCAAGTGACCCAGCAAGTGCTCACTTTCCTAGGATTTCTTCTCAACCTTCCCAAGTCAGTTCTCGAACCAGTCCAGCTCCTTACCTTTATAGGGGAAAACTGGACACACGTAGAGCAAGAGCCTTTCTTCCTCTAGAAAAGGCAAGGGCTCTTATGGAACTAGCTTGTTCCTTCAGCCTTCAGGTATCTCGACCAGCATGGCATTTCCTCCAGCTCTTGGGCCACATGGCAGCTTCAACAGCAGTGGTCCGAGGGGCAAGATTCCAGATGAGGGATATTCAGTTCCACCTGAGAGATTAGTGGTCTCAGAGAAAGGACTCTCTTACCAAACTGATTCCAGTGACTCCGACCTTGATCCAGGCCCTCCAGTGGTGGCAGGATTGGGACAATTTAAGGCAAGGTGTTCCTTTTGTTGTTCAGCCTTGTTCTGTGTTCCTTACCACAGATGCTTCTCTTCTGGGCTGGGGAGCCCACCTGGGGTCCCTCACTGCCCAGGGCCTGTGGCCCCCCCCAAGAATCCCTTCTCCACATCAATTTTCTAGAGCTCAGGGCAGTTTTTCTAGCTCTAGAAGCGTTCTCACAGTCAGTTCAGAACAAGGTGGTTCAAGTCAGAAGAGACAACACCACCACCATGTGGTACATCAACAAGCAGGGAGGCACTCTGTCCACGGCCTTGTGTACAGAAGCCATGAAGTTGTGGTCCCTGGCTTATTCCCTGCAAGCGTCTCTTGTAGCAGTTCACCTTCCAGGCAAGGACAATGTGCTAGCAGATGCACTGAGCAGGATTTCTCAGGGCCATCATGAATGGTCCCTGGACCCTCAGGTGTTGAAAGTGATTTTTTCAAGGTGGGGCACTCCGGAGATGGATCTCTTTGCAGCCCCAGACAATCACCAACTCCCTCTCTTTTGTTGCAGACCTCCAGTCTTGGGCTCAGTCTCCCTGGATGCCCTGATTCTGAATTGGGAAGGGAAGTTTCTGTATGCCTTCCCCTTTCCCACTCCTGTTCAAGGTTTTAGTCAGAATAAGATCTCAGCCTTGCAAGGTGATTCTGGTTGCTCCAGATTGGGCCAGACAGCCCTGGTACCCCCTGTTGCTGTCCCTAGCAGTCCATCTTCCCTTGTCTCTTCCCAGAAATTACAACCTATTAACATCCTCTTGGGAGGATCTGATACCCCAATCTTCAGTACCTCAATCTCAAGGCATGGCTCTTGAAGAGTTAGAGTTTGCAGATCTGCATCTTTCCCAAGGGGTTCTGGACATCCTCAAGGCTTCTCGAAAGCTTCCACCAGAAAGACTTCCAACTCCAAATGGAAAAGATTAAGCATTTGGTGTTCTAAGAAGAATATTTCTCCAGACACTGCTGAATTGCCTATGGTTCTGGATTATATGGTCCATCTTAATGGCCTAGGCCTCAGACCAGCTACTTTCAAGGTACACTTGTCAGCTGTTTCTGCGTTTTTGTCTGTGGGGAAGCCTTCCTCACTATCTTCCCGTCTTGTGTTCTGTGAATTTTTTAAAGGATTGTCTCCAATCCTCCTTTTAGAGACCCTGCCCCTGCCTGGGATTTGAATGATCTTATCTGTGTCAGTCTTCACCATTCATCACAGATGGGTTACTGGCCGGAGGTCAGGACCCCGCGGGAGCTTTTTTTTTTTTTTAAAGGGTAGGCAGAGCCGACACACCATCGGCGCCGCCCTCGAGGCCGACGTACTGCATGGCGCTCGAGGGTTGGCCGTTAGGCTGTGTCGACTCGGCCTGCCTACCAGTTCTTCGTCTCCTGCCATCGAGGTCGCCTTGTGGGAAGCTTCTGACAAGAATTTTAGGCCTTCAACCTTTCGAGATCGGCGGTTTCAGTCCGTCGGTTGCCTGCCGGTTCTGTGTTCTGCCTTCACTCGACGTCGCCCGGTAAGATCTTTCCTTTTTATTTGAATTCTGCGACGTCTAGTCTGTTTTGGTGTTTTTTTCCGTAGGTCATGTCTCGGTCGGGCAAAAAGTCTTCGAAGACGGGTCGGCCCCCATGCGTCGGTGCCCGTGCGACCGAAAATTCTCCAGCACGACCGGTGTCTTGCGTGTCTTGGCCCGCTTCATGACATGGACTCGTGCAACGCCTGCTTCTCCATGGACTGCCGGGTCCTCGAACGGCGCGCGTTGAAAGTGGGGCAAGCTCCGCCGACTTTCGGGGGTAGGGTTCGCACTCGTCTGGCCAAGCTGCGCCGCTCAGCCCTTCCTCCGGTCCCTCCCGGTTCTATCGGACAGGAGGAGAGGGCACCGGCTACCTGTAGTCTGGCCATCGCCCGAGACTCCTCCTTGGCGCAGGAGGGCCCGTCCGCTTCCTCCCGGAGCGGGTGGGCAGGGCGCCGCCACAGCAATCGCCCCTTCGGGGGTGAAGGCTCCCCCGGTGTCACTCCCGCGGCTCGGAAGGCCCGGGTTGGTGCCGTCGGTCGGCGCTGTTCGCGGCGCCGTGGGCCCGACTCATCACTCGGCACCGTGGGCTTGGTCGACGCCATTTGCAGCGCCGTGGGACCGGATCCAGCATCCTTCTTTGCCATGTCTTGCCTCGGCGCCGAGGTTGAGCACGGCGCTGTGCCTTCACGGCTCGGCGCCATAGGGCCTTCGACTTCGTCTGTTGGTGCCGTCCTCAGCGCCGTCCATGCTCTCGGTGCCATTTGCGGCCCCGAGGGGCCAGTCGGTGCCCGTGTTCGGCGCCGGGTCTGCCTTCGGGGCCATCGTCAGTGCCGCTTTGGTCCGCGATTGCCGCTCACGGTGCCATGGGGCCAGGCGGTGTCGGCGTCAACACCAAGGATGCTGCTGGGGCTGCTGTCGGCGCCGTCCCTGTCCCTGGTACCGCCCCCGGTACTGGTGGATTCGACTGCGCTGCGTCTGGCCCTGGCTCTGGACCTTTGGCTCGAACTGCCCCGGTGCCTCCTGCAGGTCCCGCTCGCGGGGTTGCGGAGGGCACGGGCGCTGACTCTGCCACAACTCTGGCTGCCGGGCCCAGTGGCAAGGTTGGTTCTGCCCGCCCTCCTACGGTTTGGCTTAGAGCCTCGGACTCTACCTCATCGGAGTCGAGCTCCCGAGTCGGACGAGCAGTCACACCCCTTGGGGTTGGCTGCGGAGGAGGGCAGCACTGTGGTCTCGTCGACGAGTCGGAGCTGGCCCCCGAGACTAGGGTCAGTGGTGCTGACCAGCAGGCAGTGGTGCGAGCCACCATAGCTCTGCAACCTGGTCTTGGAGGTTTCATCGACCCCTCGGTGGTGGTACCCCCTCCAGTGGTGTGTCTTGATCGCCCAACTCTGGGGCCCATCGAGAAGCCTACAGGAGGGAAGGGTACTGTTCCCTGGGTCTCCCCTTCGGGGGCTGCCCAGAGATACAAGCTACCTAGGCTGGCCCTCTCGAGGAGGAGGACTCTTTCGGACTCTGAGGGGTCGAGGGGTGTGGGGTCGGCGCGTCGGCCCTTTTCTGGGGCCCACTCGGGCCCTGGACGGAGCCGTAGTGCGGATTTCCACCCTTCCCCCTCGGGTTCCTTGAGGGAGTCCCGTTCTTTTGAGGCAGGGGACCGTCCTTCTGGATCTTTACGGCCCCGGTCGCCTCACTGGGGGGATTCTTCTGGGTGCAGCCAAGGCAGTACCAACGTGGTTGTACAGCTGTTGGCTGTGGGGTTTTCCAGGGCACCCTTCTCGGGTGCTCACAGTCTGCACCCTAGCCCTGGCGGAGGTCAGCCGACTTCTTCTCTCGGCTCCGCCCCTATCCCTCTGCCACATTCTCCTGCGCTCCCAGGCATTCTTGGTCCTAGCGGCCCTCTCACCTGGGAGCAGTTCAGAGCGGTGGCTGCCCGGTTCCCTGCTTATGTTAGGGCTATGGACATCCAGGTTTTTCAACCTCCCCCCGTGCAGCCACCCTCGGAACACATGGTGACCTCCAGCTCCTCATCCCCCTCTTCTGGGGGAGAGGAACCTTCTGTCCATATCTCTCCGGCTGCTGATCTCTCGGAGTATCAGCGTTTCCTCGTGAGGATGTTGGAGGACTTGCACCTTTCACCCTCTTCTATCAGCAATCCTGAGCATGCAGCGCACGCCTTTCTAGGCGATTTTGGGCGAGGCCACCCTTGTGGTGCCGCCCTGGCCAACTCCCTTTCGGGAGGCATCCTTGCGTTTCTGGCAGAGGCCCTTCTCCAGACTTCCCGCCCCAAGGGACCTCAGCCAGAGGTATTGCGCTTCCCCGGAGTCTCCAGGTTCCATGCCTCATCTGCAGTCTGGCTTGATGCATCTGGACACTCCTGATGGGCTTCGCGCCCTCCAACGTGACCGGCCCCCAGATCAAGACTCCTCGAATTTTGATTTTTGGGGGAGGAGGACCTTCTACTCGGCACGGTTTCTCCTTTCTATTTCTGCTCACCAGGCCCACTATGCAGCCTACAACAGGTTCTTGTGGTCCAGGCTAGGTCAGATCCTAGCCTCGTTGCCTGACTTGGAGCAAACCAGACAAGCCATCGCGCTCTCTGCACGTGGCCTGGAGCTAGCAAGGCACCAAAGCGAGGGCATCTTATGACGCCAACAAGGTAGCTACCAGGGTCGTAGGGACAGCGATCTGCACTAGGAGATCGGCATGGCTACGTCTTTCCCAGTTGTCACCCTTGGCCCGGCGTAGGGCGATTAGCTCCTCCCACCAGGGAGCGTACCTTTTTATCCCGTGAGAGCGGGAGGCCGGTGCTTGTCGGGCAGCTTCCTTCCCCTCCGGAGACCCTCTCTCTCCCCACTCTCGGGCCTCTTAGGCCCAAAGGTTCCCCTTAGTGTGTCACCCACTGAGGGCTAAGAACAACCCCTTCGGGGCTTGGTATCACCATTCAGATGATTGGTGAAGATTGACACAGATAAGATATGATATTACGCACCTACCGTAATTCTGATCTTTCTGTGTATCTTCACCATTCATCACAACCCCACCCACCATCCCCTGGGGCCTCAGTCTCTGGGTCCCCCTCCCTCTCTGTGGCTCCCCCTCTCCTCTTTAGGAGTGGGGTAAAGTAGGGACACACAGGGGGGTATTCTCCTATGAAGGGTAGACAGCTCGAGCGGCAGTCCTTCTCTACTACATGTCTCCATCCCGATGGGGTGGGAGTTGGTGGTTGTCCTCCTCCTGTTCTCCTTCTGGTTTCCATCCAACTATTTAAAAAAAAAACAAAAAAACCTTTTTTCAGCAAACATTATTCCTGAGAGAGTACTAAATCCCTGTCCTTCTTCCAGAATAGCCGACTCTGCTTCTGGGGTATTTGCCAGTTATTCTGTGCCTTGAATTCTGGCAGAGAGCTTTGCTACTCCTTGCAGTTCCTATACAATCTGGTGACGGACAAGGGTGTCGGATACCTTGTTACCTCTCACTCTCTCATAAATTTTCTCCTCCCTTCCCTCCCTTCTTCCGCTTCCAGAGATTGGGCCCCACCAATCCCCTTAGTCTAATCTCTTCTTTGCTGTCCTCTCAGTCGTTATTTCTCATTTTAGTTCAGTTATCCTTTCCTTTTTCTGTCCCTTGGACTCTCTTGTCCCACCCTCCATCCCTTCCTCTTACCTCTCCGGCGACTCAGAACTGGTAGGCAGGCAGAGTCGACACAGCCTAACGGCCAACCCTCGAGCGCCACGCAGTACGTCGGCCTCGAGGGCGGCGCTGATGCTGTGTCGGCTCCCCTACCCTTTAAAAAAAAAACCTCCAGGTGTCCTGACCTCTGGCCAGTAACCCATCTGTGATGAATGGTGAAGATACATAGAAAGATCAGAATTACGGTAGGGACGTAATTTTCATTTATATTGCTCAGCTTATGCAAACCCCCTTTGAGCCTATGTCTTCAGTAGAGCTTAAGTACTCGACTTGGAAAACTGTGTTCTTGGTAGCCATTACCTCTGCCAGGCGTATCAGTGAATTGCAAGCCCTGTCTTTATCTCCTTTAATAGAAATAAAGTGGTCCTTAGAACCAATAGAAGGTTCTTGCCCAAAGTGGTTTCAGACTTCCATTTAAACCAGTCTGTCTCTCCCTGTTTTCTTCACTGATCATTCTTCCTCAGGAGGAGGCTATACAGTTTAGATGTCAAAAGAGCCCTTAGTTACTACATAGAGCGTACCAAGGGTCACAGGTTTGACTCCCTCTAGTTGTTCCTCACTTACGGAGAAGTGGGAAAGGGCAAACTTGCTACCAAAATATCTATTGCCAGGTGGATTGTGTCTTGTATACAATTCTGCTATGAAAAACTGGGAATAACTCCACCCTCAGGCCTAAGGGCTCATTCCACAAGAGGTACAGCTGCTTCCCTGGCTGCGGCCAGGGATATTCTCTCCTAGAAATTTGTCAAGCAGCCACCTGGAAAACAGTCCATACCTTTACCAAGCATTACTCTCTGGATATCCAGGCTAGGAGTGATGCTCTGTTTGGCACAGCAGTACTTCAGAGCCTATTCCCACAGTAGGTTCTGTCCCTCCTCCTTGGAGGTACTGCTTGGTAGTCTGCACTTGTCAGAATAGAGCAAGACTTCATGTTGTTTGAAGAAAAAATTACTCACCTTAGTAATTATATTTCTTCTAATGGAGTCTTGCTGTATTCTGACCTCCCTCTCTGCCTCCCCTCTCAGAACCTGTTTTTGGGAAGTGGGTGGGCAGGTGCAGTGTTGCACCCCAGGGGTGTATTTGCTGCCACCCTCCTCTCTTTTGTTTGGGTGCTTATTTATTATTATTTTTAAAGTACATTGGGTTTAGTTGTTGGGTTTCCTGACTTGAGTCTTCCTTGGGGATCCAAAAATTTTCAGCCAGTTGGCTAGTAGAATTTTTACAATTTCCACATAGAATTTTTAGTTTAGTTGGTGTCGTAAGAATCTGATGGTTTGAGTTTAAAACACTCCAGACAGAGACTTCAACCGAGCTCGAGCTCAGCATTCCATGCCCTGCATGGAAAGTTAACCCTTAGTTCTCCAGGGCAGTTCAAAAGTTGGGAATCACTGCAATTGTCAGAATACAGCAAGACTCCATTAGAAGAAATATAATTACTAAGGTGAGTAATTTTTTCTTTCTGCCCGCTAGATCCGGGGCCTGATGTTTTCTGGTGAGATGCATTGTCCCTTTCCTGGACCGGCATGTTCCTCTACGCTTTCCCGCCCTTCCCTTTGATCCAGAGGGTTCTACTGAAGCTCCGCGAGGAGGGAGCATCAATAATCCTAGTGGCGCCCTTTTGGCCCAGGCAGGTTTGGTTCCCACTCCTGCACCAACTAGCCCAGGAACCTCCGTTTCCTTTGCCAGTCAGCTCACACCTGTTGTCCCAGGAAGCCGGCTCCCTGGTCCACCCGAACCTCAGGTTACTGAACCTGCACACATGGCTCCTAAGGACATAGCAGTCCTTAGACATGGTGTTTAGCAGGAGGTGGCAGACGTATTAGTAGCGGCAAGAAAACCCTCCACTCTTGCCACCTACACCGTGAAATGGGGCAGGTTTTATCTTTGGGCTCAGGCCCGTGGCTTAGCCCCACTCGACTGCTCCGAGAAGTCAGTGCTGGACTACATCGTATCCCTGTATGAATTAGGGCTTGCATATTCCTCCATAAAGGTACACCTCTGTGCCATTTTGGCATACCATTCCCTGGTAGATCAGAGGTCACTAGCGCAGTTAGAGGCCTCCTGCGCTTTCCTGCGTGGCATCCTCCATTTGAGACCACCTCCTGTCAAGGATCCGATTTCCCTTTGGGATCATCTTTTCGTCCTAGAGCAGCTCACGCTGCCTGCGTTTGAACCAGCCACGGATTGCGAGCTGTGTCTACTCTGTTGGAAGACACTATTTTTAGTTGCAGTTACTTCCGCTAGAAGAATTTCTGAGCTTCATACGCTCATGTGTAAAGAACCTTACTTGGTTTTTCACAAGGACAGAGTGTCCTTAAAGGCAAATCCTAAGTTTCTTCCCAAGGTGGTCACGACCTTAACTGTCAATCAGGATATTGACCTTCCAGTGTACTATCCCAACCACTCTAACCGAGGGGAAGCTCTCCTGCACACATTAGATATGCATAGGATCCTCGGGTACTATCTAACCAGAACCAAATCCCATCGCTGGTCAGATCAGCTTTTCCTGCCATTTGCTCACAGGATGCAAGGAGCAACTGTATCGAAGCAAACTCTTTCCAAGTGGCTGCTTAAATGCATCACGTTCTGTTACCAAAAGCGCAACAAGCCTTTACCGGGATCAGTGAAAGGACATTCCACGAGGGGGGTGGCTACCTCTTTCGCAGCGCTTAAGAACATCACTACATCAGTCATTTGCACGGCCGCTACTTGGAGTACAGTACATACCTTTATCAGGCATTACAGTTTGGACAGTGCTTCTAGGCGTAGAACTGGTTTCGGCCTTGCAGTTCTTCAAGGACTTTTGTCCTAAATACGGTTCACTCTAGGATCTCTGCTGTCCTTCTCCTCCTGAATAGGGTATTTTGTTCCCTTACTGCTTATGGTGTAACCTCTGCTGAAAGAGCTATTTCTCGAAGTAAGATAGTACAGTTATGTAAGAACTTACCGTAACAGTAGATCTTCGAGAACAGCTCTTGCAGCAGGTAGTTTCCCTCCCACCTTCTCCCAGGAGGTTAGGTCTTCAGACTTGGCGTCTCAGACACAATAATAGTATGGGTTTTTCCTTGGTTTCCTTTGGAAGCGGATCCTCTGTATCCCCTTCAGAATTCACTCTTATGCCGGGAGTCTCCGGCGGGAGAACTGAGGGATGCTGGGACCGCCCCTTTATATGATGTTGATGTCAGGGCGGTCCTCGCTGGATATTGTTAGCTAGAATTTTTCGTGGGCTCCTGGCGCCTGCTGGCTACAGTCCTTATGGTGTAACCTGCTGCAAGAGCTGTTCTCGAAGATCTACGGTTACAGTAAGTTCTTACATAACTGTACTTTCAGGGGAGCATAGGCTGCATTGCCTAGATGTAAAGAAGGCTATCAGTTACTACTTGGATCTGTCCAGAGACCATAGTGGTGACAATACCCAGTTCTAGGATCGTGGATATGTTGTTCTATCCACACTTCTTGGCAGGTACCTTGCCGCTTTAAGATGTGCTGGAAAGTCTTCAAGCTGGCTCCTCCCACCCACCTGGGTTGTATAACCCTCTACTTCTCCCCATGACACCAGATCTTCCTTTCCGCTGGAAGGTTCAGGTTCCCTCCTTAACGCTTCTGCATGTAGTAGGCCTTGGCTCTAGAATCTTCGGATTCGCTTTCAGAACTTATTTTAAAAGTTTCTCGAGTTTCATCTTCGCCTTCGCCTTCTTCTCTCAATACCGTGATGGAAGACAGATCGGTTCCTGGGTTTCATGGTGCCCTGTGGGCGGAGTGTCTTGCACTGATCCACACCGCCACGCCTACTGCCTGGCACGCACCACCATCCGCACGCTTGTGATCACTGTTGGTCCTTTTCATCTTCAGTTCTAGACGACCGCGCTGCCTGACTTCATCTGGGGTGACCGGAATAGCATTACTCACTGGTTAAATCCAAGGATGCCTGTTGGGTGGTCTCCATGACTGCGGGGTCTGCCGAGCAGCTGGAACAGCTTAAGGCCTTCGAGCAGGAGGCGGCTCAGGCCACGGTGGGCTCCTCTTCGGCTTTGGCCTTCATTCTGCTACAACTGGGATCCTCCTATTCGACTTCCTTCAAGGAGTTGTGCCAGTCTCTACTAAGGGGAGAGGGTCTCTGGTCACATGCTTCGCGCTCTCGGAAGGAGGAGGAGGAGGAGTCGAAAAAGGACAAGTCCCAACATCGACGCTCTTGGGACCGGGAGTGATCCCGCTCACAGGAAACTCCTGTTTCGACTTCTGTCGAAGTTGCGGCTGAGGCCGCTGGTTTCATGATGACCCCATCAAACCAGTCAGCTGAGATGCCTGTCGACGCGGCCAAGATTTTTCTTGAGCCGATTGGCGGGTTGTCGCCTGATCCGGCCGACGACTCTGTTTTGGACGCCAGTAAGCTTAGGTGACTTTTGATGGAATGGGTCAGCCCGCTGGGCAGGACCCGCCCGCCAAGGAACCTGACCAGGAGGAGCTGCGGGTTTCCCAGACTCCTCCTGAGGTCTTGGTCTCGTTCCTCGACTTCGACGTTGGACAGGACTCACCCTCATCGGTGATCTCGCTCCCGATGCCATAGAAAGTGGTGGCTCCGCTTGTCTTTGTCCTACTCGGGTGAGGAGAGGCTCCGACGCAATTTGCATTGGCGCTACGAGGACCTAATGTGGCAGCAGTCAGTCCTGTCCACGTCTAAACTGATTCTTGTTTCTACGCTGGCCATTAGGTGGCTTTCACCCGAGCAACCAACGTTGGCCACAGCCCCTCTCACCGAGGTGCCGGTTAAAGCCCTGCCGGCTCAGCGGAAGCCGGCTACTCCACCAATTCAGGTGGAGCCGCCGCTCGAGCAACCAAAATCCAGGGCTCCGACCAAGGATTCTTGGTGGCCCAAGGTCTGCCCCATCGGTTGTCTCTTACTTCCGACTGCCCAAGGCGGGTTGAGAGTGACACCGGTGGTCACCCGCTTTGCAAGGACTCCTCAGAGTCTAAAGATTCCTCCATGGTCTCCCGTTCTGTTGACGTTAAGTCTCTTTGGGGGGGTCTCTCTGTAGACGAGGGCCCTACCGCGCTGATGTGTATTTGTCGGCTTATTTCCAAGTCCACGGGAATGCAGAAACAGGCCAAGTATCCCTTCGCAAAGATTCTGGACAAAGGGGATACTCCAGTGAAGGCCTTTCCTGTGGTTGAGGCCATCGTGGGTCCAACCTTGGAGCTGTGGCAGCCTCCTGCATCTTGTCCTGCGCCTTCTGCCTGCATGGCCCGCAAGTATGCGGTCCCTATGGGGGTCCCTTTTCGGAGCATCCTTCTGCAGTGGGGTTGGTGGCCGACTCCATCTTTCGACGCTCAGGCAAGAAAGGGGATGTGGACAGATCCCCGGACAAGGAATCCAAATAACTGGGCCATTCCGGGAAGGAGGTCTGTGCAGCTTCTTCCCTTGGCCTTAGTCAGGCCATTTTGGCCATTATAATGGCACACTTCTCCCATGCCCTCTTGGGCTCCCTGGATGAGGTGATCCCTCAACCCCTGGCAGACCTCCAGATCATGGTTAAGCAGGTCCGGGACCAGGGTAGGGCAGTGGCAAAGCAACAACTCCAGGCGGCTCTGGACATTGGTGACTCCTGTGCCCGTTCAGTAGCAGCTGCAGTGGCCATGCGCCGCAGGGCATGGCTGCGCATTCAACCTTTACAGCTGATACGCAACACAAGCTGGCAGATACCCCCTTCTTGGACTCCGACCTGTTCGGGCCTGGCATGGAGGGCCACCTCCAATGTATAGAGAAGTCCAGTGCCACCTTGGATTCCACCACATCTGCCCAGAAGGACAAGGGCCCCAAGCTTCAGAACCACAGGCCCTTTTGCTCGTCCACTCCTGCAGCCAGTCTGGCCCAGGAGCAGCAGGGCCAGCAAGCTCAAACTTCGCATCCTCGGGCCAAGTCCTTAGCCTCCTCATTCAGGAAGCACAGGGAGAAAGGACCCGGCGGCTCCTCCACCGGAACTTCCTGCCCAGTTATGGGTTGGGGAGCGCTTCCCTTAATCCCGTCACACCTCCCCTGGGACCTCCTGTGGGGGGCCAGCTCAGCCACTTCCTTTCCGCCTGGTCCGCTATCACCACGGACCATTGGGTTTTGGAAGTGGTCGGTCGAGGCCTGCCTCTGGATTTCGAGTGGACACCTCCATATCGAGCCCATGCCCCACGGGGGGATCTGGTGTCTGCAGCCTCTCAGTCGGCTCTCCGAGACGACTTCGCTCAGCTCCTCCTCAAGGAGGTGGTGCGCAGAATAGCGTACCTGCCTTCAGACCCAGGGTTTGTTTCCAGGTACTTCCTGGTACCGAAACGGACTGGGTGGCTGGCATCCCATTCTAGATCTGCACGACCTGAACAAGTTCCTCAGATTCCACACCTTCTGGATGGTAATTCTGGCTCAGATCATACCATCCCTGGTGTATCCTTACCTGGACGACTGGCTGATAGCAGGTCCCTCCATGCGGGAGGTGGAGCAGTCCAGGGATCTAGCCCTCCAGACTTGCCTCGACCTTGGCCTATTGATCGACGAGGCCAAGTCGGAACTCGTGCCTTAGCAGGTGATTCATTTCATTGGGGCAGAGCTAGACTCCTGCCGAGCCAGAGCTCGGCTTCCGGCAGACAGGGCAGTGGATCTCTCCTCCTTTACCCAGTCATTTCTGGTTGGGCAATTGCGCCCTGCCCAGGACTTCCTACGTCTTCTCGGCTACATGACGGCCTATACCAGTGTGGTCTGATGGGCCCGCTGGCATATGCGTTCCCTCCAGTGGAACTGGCCAGCCTGTGGTCTCAACGTTGAGGTCATCTTGACCAGCTGGTCTCTTTGACCCAGAGGATGTGGGACGGCCTCCAGTGGTGGCTCATCCCATCTGCAGGAAGGGCTTCCATTTGTCCATCCCGAGCTGATGGTCATCCTGATGACCGATGCCTCTGTGGGTTGGGGTACCCATCTGGGGGAGCACAGAGCACACGGGCTCTGGTCCCCCCAGGAGTCCCAATACCACATCAACCTGCTGGAGCTTTGAGTGGGTCAGCTATCCCTGACCGCATTCGCTCTGTTTGGGGTCAAGTGATCCAGGTCTAGACCAACAACACCACGACCATGTACTGTCAACAGGCAGGGCGGGAGATGCTCCTTGCCCCTCTGCAAGGAAGCTCTCCGCATTTGGTCCCTCGTGCTCAGCCTTGCGGCAGATCTCCCAGCCTAAAACAAACAGTAGAAACACTCTGGATACAGAAGTTGATACCAGCCCATTTACAGAAGAAAGGGTTCTGAAAGAACTCTTAAAACTGAAGGTGGACAAAGCAATGGGGCCTGATGGAATTCATCCCAGAATTCTAAAAGAACTAGGGGTAGAACTAGTGACACCACTGACTACCCTTTTTAACAAATCATGGGAGGATGGGGTGGTACCCGAGGACTGGAGGAGGGCAGATGTGATTCCCCTTCACAAAAGTGGGAGCAAGGCAAAAGCAGGAAACTACAGACCTGTTAGTTTAACCTCAGTGATAGGGAAAATGATGGAATCACTTCTGAAGGAAAGAATTGTCGAGTATCTAGAGGCCAGAGGGGCACAGGACCCTAGGCAGCATGGATTCACAGCGGAAGGTCATGCCAGATGAATCTGATAGATTTCTTTGACTGGGTGACCAAAGTAGTAGATCAGGGAGGGGCTGTGGACATGGCCTACCTAGACTTTAGCAAGGCATTTGACACAGTCCCACACAAAAGATTAACATACAAGTTAGCCAGCCTGGGAGTGGGTCCCAAGATGACAGCCTGGGTAAAGAATTGGCTGGAGAATAGGACACAGAGAGTAATAGTAAATGGAGTCCACTCAGAAGAAAGGAGGGTTACTAGTGGGGTACCGCAGGGTTCAGTATTAGGACCGGTCCTCTTCAGTGTCTTTATGTTTACATTGCAGAGGGACTGGAAGGAAAGTATGTCTCTTTGCAGATAACACAAAGATCTGCAACAGAGTTGATGCACAGGGTGGGGTGGAAGAGTGAGAAGGGACTTGGCAAGGTTAGAGGAATGGTCAAATGTATGGTAGCTTAGATTCAATGCTAAGAAGTGCAAGGTAATGCACCTGGGAAACAAAACCCAGGGAAGAGTACACAATGGGGGTGAGATACTAACAACAACAAAATGGAAAGGGACCTGGGAGTAGTCATATCAGATGACCTAAAGGTGGGCAAGCAATGTGAGAGGGCAGCAAGGAGAGCTGGGGGATACTGGGATGTATAGGAGAGGCATCACCAGTAGAAAACAGGAAGTTATTATCCCTCTGTACAGACAGCTGGTGAGACTCCATCTGGAGTACTGTGTGCAATTGAGACCCAATCTCCCAGAGAGACGTAGAGATAGATGGAAGCTGTCCAGAGGAGGAGAAGCAAAATGGTGCAGGGTCTGCACCGGAAGACATATGAAGAGAGACTGAAGGAGCTTAATATGTATAGCCTCGAGGAAAGGAGGGAGAGGGGGACATGATAGAAACTTTCAAATACCTCAAGGGAATCAACAAAGTCCAAGAGGGTAGCATCTTTCAAAAAAGAGGTGTGCAAGAACAAGAGGGCACAATTTGAAGATAGAGGGGGGGCGGCTCAGAGGTAATTTAAGGAAGTATTTTTTCACAGAGAGGGTTGTGGATGCATGGAACGGCCTTCCGGAGGAGGTTGTGGAGTCAAAATCAGTGGTGGAATTCAAGCATGCATGGGACAGTCATAAGGCCATTCTAGGGGGTGGGGGTAGGAAGAAGTAGGCTGCTGGTTAACTAGGATCTGCAGATTATCCAGTAGGTAGGGAAATGGGCAGACTGGGTGGGCCAAGCGGTCCTTATCTGCCATCAAATTCTATGTTTCATTCACGTGGCAGGAGCCTCGAATCAGCTGGCTGATGCCCTCAGCTGTATGGGCAGGGCATCTCACGAGTGGTCTCTCCACCAGAAGGTAGTACAAGATGTGTTCTCCCACTGGGGATCCCCTCAAGTGGACCTGTTCGCCTCCAGGGAGAACACGAAGCTGAGGCTGTATCATGCTTGCTACTCTCAGCAGGATTCACTGCAGAGGGATGCCTTCTCGAGGCCGTGGACCCCAAGCCTCTTCTGCGCCACATCAAGGTCAGGAGGGACAAGGCGCAGGTGATCCTGGTAGCTCCAGACTGGCCTCGCCAGTTCTGGTATCCAGATCTCCTCAGCCTCAGCTCCAGGCTCCCGAGACGGCTTTCAGCATGCTCGGACCTGCTCTCCGTCAGTCAGGGGAAGGTACTCCACCCGGACCTTCAATCCCTACACCTGATGGCCTGGTTCCTGAGCAGCTAGAGTTCCAGGCCTTGGGTCTCTCCGACGAGGTCCTCAACGTAGTTGAGGCTTCCCATAAGGAATCGACCAGAAAATGCTATGCCTTTAAATGGAAAAGATTCTCCATCTGGTGTCAGGGCAAAGGGTTGGACCCGTCATCCTGTTCAGTGGCTAGCATTTGGATTATCTTTGATCCCTTTCCCAGCAGGGACTTTGATCGATGACTCTAAAGGTGCACCTGGCAGCCATCTCTGCTTACCAGGTGCGGGCCGGTAAGCAGTCAGTGGCACAGGAGAAGGTGGTCTGGCACTTCTTCAAAGGCCTAGATCACATACCCCTCTGGTGTGTGAACCTCCACCTCCGTGGGATCTACTGCTGGTTTTGGCAAAGCTCATGGGCAAGCCATTCAAACCAATGCAAGACATAAGGCAGTCCTAGTGGGGGTTAGGAGGAAGTAAGCTGTTGGTTAACTAGGATCTGCAGCTTATCTGTTATGTAGGAAAATGGGCAGACTAGGTGGGCCAAGCGGTCCTTATCTGCCATCACATTCTATGTTTCTATGATGCACAATTGTGGCATCTCACATTTGTTGTGGAAGACCGCCTTCTTGGTGGCTATCACGTCAGACAGAAGGACCGGGGAGTTACAGGCGCTCTCTATCGAGTCTCCTTACCTGGTCTTCCACAGGGACAAAGTTGTCCTGTGCCCCCACCCAAAATTCCTTCCGAAGATGGTGTCGGAATTTCATCTGAACCAGGTGATTACTTTGCTGGTGTTCTACCCCAGTCGCACCTCGGAGGCCAAGTACAGACTCCATACTTTGGACCTGAGATGAACGCTCGCCTACTACAAAGAGCGAATGGTGGACGTTCAGGGAGAGGTTCACCAGCTGCTTGTCACCTATGCTAAAGCTGCACCTGGCAAACCTGCGGACAATAACTTGATGGATTACATCTTGCATTGACCTCTGCTATAGGTTGGCGGGTAGGGAGCCTCCTGTAGGGTTTAAGGCTCATTTCACCTGCCATACCGCTGCGTCGGTGTCTGCTTCTAGGGGCGTCTCTATCCAGGAAATCTGCAGGGCTGCTACCTGGAAGTCAGCACACACCTTCGTTTCCCATTACCACATCAACCTTGAGTCACGCTGGGATGCTGGTTTTGGAGCCTCAGTTCTCCAGTCACTCTTTCCTAAGTAGGGAGTGTACGTCTTGCCTCCCTCCTCCCGGAGAACTGCTAGGAGTCTGCCAAGAAGTGTGGATAGAACAACATATTCGCAATCCTAGAAAAACGGATTACTCACCTGTAACAGTAGATCTTCTACGGATTGGTCTCTTGTGGTAAGTCATTACTTTTGGGAGTATCCACTAGGTGGCGCTGTCACATGGCAGCTTCTTCCAGCAGTCTTCCGTGGGAGCTGCCCACATGACATCACTTCCTGTGGATGTGTATAAGAGTGGGCGGCCTCAAGTACCCTCTGCTCATTTTCCTGCCGGCTTCAGCTCGCACAGTCCGCTCTCCTGACCTCCTGGGTTGCAGTCTTTGACTCAAACTTGAACCGATTGTTCTACCTTCTGTTCCGGGCCTGTGACCTACTCACAGTACCCCCAGACTTCTTTTATACAGAAGCATGGTGTTCAGTTTGAGCTTCCGGTACACCTGCTGGGCCCAGGCACTCTTGCTGGGTCTAGGGATTCACTAGGGCTACTGTTAGCCCAGCCTGATTTTACTTCTCTCTGCTGGGCCTGTGGAACACTCCCAGGCCCTGGCTGTTCTACTTCCAGGACCCGGGCCTGTGCACCACTCGCTGCACCCCCGGCTCCTGCCTGTGGGTATGTGTACTACTCCCAGGCCCTGGCTCTTCTACTTCCACTAGGCCTGGCCTATGCTCCTCACAGTACCCCCGGCTCTCCTTGCTTACAGCACCCCTGCTGCTCCCTGGCCCAGGCTGTCTTGCTGGGCCTTGGAACTTGCTCATGGTCAATCATCCAGCCAGGCTGGAACGGACCTGGGGGGGGGGGTGCGCCTTAAAGGTTCCCCAGTCAAGGACCCTCGTTCAGGCATAGGATGGAGCAGGGTTCACACTCCTCACGCCCCTCCACCTTACTCCATCGACAGTGGCTCCTCCATCGTCGACCGAGCGTTCCTCGTCGTTGGGGCTGCTGCCCCATTAACTGAGCCTGCTGGGCTTGTTTTATCTTTGGGCCTCGTCCTGTCGGAGCTTGTTTCTGAACATCTCCTGTCAACTGGCTGTGTTGTCCTATCAACAGAACATTCCTTGTCGATGGGGATGGTTCTCCATTGACGACACATGATCTTCCTGGACATAAAGTCTCCACCACTCATTCACACTGATGGGATCTACGCTGGAGGTGCTTGGACCCAGCGGGAGCAAGCTTTTGCAGGAGGCCGGCGCCCAGAGATGGGCGCGCGGGCGGTGCCGCGAGCCTCGGCAGGTGCAGCAATGTTTCGGCGTCGACCTCCAACCGCCTCAGTTCCTTTTTCCCTCCCGTCGAGTGCGCTTCAGTGATGATGTCGCTCACCGCTAGGAGTCAAACTTCAAACTAGCAGCGTAGTTTTCAGTATATTGTTTTGTAATATATCTTGCATAAGTACTTTTACTATAATTTATTCTTATTAAAGAAAGAAGTCTCACCCTACATTGATGGAGTCGACCATGAGCGGGTCAGGTGACGGTAGGGAGACTTTGTATGAAAGCTGTTCAGTCAGCCGGGCTGGGTCCAGTCCGCCGCCGTTTCTGGAAGGGGGGGGGGTCTGACAATGGACGGTCCAGTGCCTGAGGGGAAGGGCGGTCCCCCTGGAAGCATAAAAGAAAACTGTCGAATTCTCGGCACCGCTCTGCCTCAAGCTCTTCTTTGGCCCATAGGTCAAAAAAGAGAAGGCATCACTTGAGGTCACCCTCTAGTATGTCTGCGCGTGGACGGTCGGTCACTGGGGTCAGTCGCCAGTCTCCTCCTCCTCCAGAGTTGCCGGTTTCTGTTCACTGACCTCTTCGACATCGGAGCCCTTCCCCGCCTTCTGGTAGGGCTTCAGATGAGCAGTTTCATCAGTGGGCCGCTCGGATGGAGTAATGGGCTCGGGGGTTGGTCCAGCTGCTTGGCCCGGTCACTACTGGGCCCTCGGGCTCTTCAGGGGATCGGGTAGGGCAGTTGGGCCTCCCTAGTTGTGCGGCGCATTCTTCGATGCCGTCGGCTCCGTGCTCAGGTGTGCCCCCCCCCCACATGGCTGCAGCTCGGGGGCCACACCGATGCCTCTGTCTCCTGGTATTCTCCTTCTTTCTCCTCAAATCCTAGTTTTCGGAGCCCTGTGTTGGTTTCGGCATCGATGGGTCGCTCGGCACCGATCCTCGGCAGCGATGCATCTGTCTGTGTAGTCCTCTGCGCCTTTAGGTTATCGGTGCCGTGCACCTTGTCGGCACCTTGTCGGCGCTGTTGGGATTGTCGGCGCTGTGCGCAGCGCTTGGTCAGGTGGTGCCATGCTCTTTTTCGGAGCCGAGGCTTGGTGTGACATCTTCTTGTCTTCAGGGCTTCTTGACTCCGAACCTATTTCCTTCCTCTTTTCCTTCTGATTTTCACTCCTTTCCTGTCCATACAGTCCCTCCTGGGCTGTCAGGAGATGATATTGAGTCTGACCCAGACCTTAGGCTGGGTGATGACATGGAAAGAACAGGATGTAATCCTGTTGCAGAGCCTATGGTCGAGGACCTGTTATTTAAGTCTCTGCTGAAAAATTTGAATTCCACTCTTTCTCTCCAGACTACAGATATCGATCCTGGGAAGCTTTTAAGACTCCAGTACCTTCATGTCCCGGAGATCCCTATGAATTTAACTCCCCCGGTACAGCCTTCCTTTGAGACGATTTCTCAAATGGTATGGAATAATCCCGCTCTCATTCCTTCTGTGGCTAAGTCCATAGATTGAAAGTACGCTGCTCCCATGGATCGACCCATTTTGGCCTCCCAAGCCTTTGTGGACCCTATTGTAGTCTTGGCAGAGAATGATATGGTCGTCCTCCCGCAGGCTACTACAGCCTGACCTATAAACAAAGAATCTCGTAAGATCGATACTTTAGGTAAGAAAGTCTTTGCTGCATCTACCCTGGGTATGCGTATTGCCAGCTACCAGGGTTATTTTTCTCAGTATGAGTATGATCTTACTTCGAGACACAGCTCTTGCAGCAGGTTACACCATTAGGACTGAAGCCGGCAGGCGTCAGGACTCACGGAAAATTCTAGCTAGCTGTCTTCCAAGCGGGGACCGCTTCAGCGTCTGTCCACCTCCGAAGCGTCAGGCGTGGTATAAGAGGCGGTCATAGATTCCCCAGTTCTTTCCACGCCGTCGACTTGCATGTCTCGACCCTTCAGTTTGGTTTCTAGTAGTCGACACATGGTAAAAGTGCTTTCCTACGGAAATTTGTTCTCGAGTTCAGTTTTTCTCTGATGTCCTCCCCGAAGTCCGGTCACTCCTCGAAGTGCGCCTGTGGGAAGCAGATCCCTTTTAAGGATCCGCACTCGGCCTGTGTCCGGTGCTTAGGCCCAGACCACAACATCCGGTCCTGCTCTTTTTGCCAGGGTTTTAACAGCAGAACCCGGATCCGTCGCCAGAAGGCCCTACAGGCGTTCCTGTTAGAGGAGCAACTCAAGTCCATGGCTTCCAAGGGGGACTCTTCGCAGAAGGCCTGCAAGCATGCTGAGAAGCACAGAGAGAAGGCCCCTTCCTGGTCCCCGTCTAGGGCCTCCGACTCGCGCAGTTCTGGCTCCAGGTCCGACCGCTCTCCTTCCCGGGCCAGCTCTCAGCCTCCCCCCGCTGCGGTGAGAAAATCCTCTTCCTCTTCTCAGGCCAAGACTCCCAGGCCTTCCTCATCCTCCAAGGCCCTGGCTAAGTCGGGGGATCGCCACCATCACCACAAGTCGGGTTCCCGCCATTCTGAACCCGACGTCAGGTCTGCTTCCTTGCCTCCTTCGCAAAACCAAGGAGCTCACCTCACTCAAGAGGCCGCTGGACCCGACGCCGGTTCGTCCGACGTCGGCCTCTCGCCACAGGTCCCCAGAGCTGTCGTCTGCCAGAAGACCATCGCCGGCCAGGCCTACTCATCACCGGACGCCGGTAGGGGGACCGGCGCCCGCTCCTATTGAGAAGAGGACCCCGACGCCTCCGACCGACGTCGGTCAGGAGACCATCACTGAGGAGGAGTTAACCCAGCCCGAGGACCAGACGGGCGACCCTGGTCCTGTTGAGACTCTCAGGGAACCCTCGCCGCAACCCGAGCCCCCTGTGGAGCCGACACCGGGTCCCGACGACTGTCCACCGGCGCCTGGACCGTCATCGGGCCTTTCCTTTTCAGAGGTGAAGGAGCTTTTCACTTACTGGTGGGATACCATCAAAAAGGACATGGTCCCCACTCCACCTCCGCTTCCTCCTCCTCCTCCTCCTACACCGGTTGCTCCTCCGGTTCCTGCGCCCCCGTCTCCATCTGGGTCTGCAGGCCGGTTACCTCCTCCCCGGGAGCCCAGGACCCCTCCAAGGGAGAGTCGATAAAGAGACCTCCGTCCAGATCCTCTTCTAGGTCACCCAGTCCCAAGAGACCCAGAAGACACATGTTCGCCGACGGAGGACACGGGATCAGAGTTTTCTACATCCAGATCCCCATCTCCCCTCTCCATCCCTTCTCTGGACCCACGTGAGCTGCCAAAGTCTCCTCCGGATGACCCTTCGTTCTCGGATATCATGAGACACATCCAGGAGAACATGGGATGGGATGCGGAAGAGTTAGACCCGGAAAGGCTGCGCCTTGTGAAGTATCTTCGGCAGAAGGACCCCAAGCCTGTGGTGGTGCCACCCTTGGTAGACACTTATGTGGATGTCACCAAGGCAGCGTGGAAGCGTCCACATTCGCTCCTGGCGATGCCGAAGAAAGCTGACCGCTTGTACAAGGCTCCAAGAGAAGACCAGTACTTGACTCAGCATCCTCAGGCTGACTCTCTGGTCATAACAGCCTCTCATGACCGGTCCTAGAGACTGCAACATCTGAGCACCCTGCCACCGGACCCAGAGTCCAAGCAGGTGGACTCCATGGGTAGGCGCACGTATACTTCCGCTACCTGCGCCATCAGATCCCTGAATTATTTGACCCACATGGTGCAGTTCCAAAATGCCCAGTTGGAGCAGGGTCTGGATGCGGCTGAGAAATTGCCGGAAGGTGAGCAGAAGGAGGAGATGTTACAGCTCCTCCGTACGGGTTCGGACATGGGAACCCAGGTGCTACGAGCCGCGTACGATTCCGCGGACTCCTCGGCCCGAGCAGCAGCTTCAGGCATATGCCTCCGGAGGCACTCTTGGCTCCGTGTCTCCGGTTTTGCTCCGGACGTCCAGAAAAACATCATGAACGCCCCATTCGAGGGAGAAGTTTTGTTTGGTAAACCCTCAGAGAAGATAAGTACCAAACTCCAAGAGGCTGGGAAGGCGGTGAGGTCGGTTCAGGCCATGTACCGACCCAAGCTTAGTTCCTTTCGTAGGAACCAAAGCAGATTTCGTGGACGGACGCAGAGACAACAGTCCCGCCCCATACCACAGCAGAGGGACTCTGGTTTTCGCAGAGCCCAGGGAAAACAACCCGCAGGTCGGAGCCAGCGCGCTCCTAAGCTGGTCCAGCCAGCGGGACCCTCAGCCGCCACAGCCTGACTCCTTCCCGGCCCCCGCCACTCAGGATCAACGGGACGTTATGGTCGGGGATCGCATTGCGAATTTCCTGCTGGGATGGCAGACTATAACCACCGACAGGTGGGTTCTACAGTTGGTCGGAAGAAGCTACTTTATAGAATTCGCGGAAAAGCCACCCTCGAGGCCTCCATTGCTCTCCCGGTATCCGGGTCAGCACAAGTCATTGATCAGGCAAGAAGTGCTCACGCTCCTGCAAAAGGGAGCGATAGAGTACGTCCCAGAGAACCAGAGAGGACACGGATACTATTCCCACTTCTTCCTGGTTCCAAAGAAGACAGGGACCTCCGTCCGATTCTGGACCTCAGCGACCTCAATTTGTCGATCGCCTACAAAGATTCCGCATGGTAACTCTTCCGGTCTTATTCCATGCTGAAGCAGGACGCCTTTTAGCGCCTCTAGATATGCAGGACGCTTACCTGCACATCCTATAGCTCAAGCGCACAAGAGGTTCCTGCACTTGAGTTTCTCGGCCATCATCTTCAGTTCCGAGCCCTTCCATTCGGGCTGTCATCAGCACCCAGGGTCTTTACCAAATGCATGGCAGTTGTGGCAGCGTCTCTAAGGAGACAGGGCCATTATGTGTTCCTGTACCTGGACGATTGGCTTCTCATGGCCGCCTCCAGAGAGGCGTTGTCACGGGCGATCCAGAGCACCCAGGACCTGTTTCGATCTCTGGGTATCCTAATCAACCACGAGAAGTCCCTCCTGGTACCGTCGCAAAAACTGCAGTTCATAGGCGCAGTACTGGACACCGTTCAGGGAAGAGCATTTCTTCCAGACGACAGAGCGGAGTGCATCAGATCCCTCATCAGGGAGCTTTCGTCGAACAAGACCGCCCCAGCCAGGTCTGTCCTTCGCTTGCTCGGACACATGGCTGCGGCCATTCCTACTGTCCCTTTCGCAAGGCTCCACATGCGGGTGACTCAGTGGATGCTCAAGGTGCAATGGGACCAAAGGCAAGACCACATGCAGCATCCGGTCAGAATCACGAATACCGCGATTCGAGACTGGCAGTGGTGGCTAGACCCAGGGACACTCTCTATGGGCATCCCGTTCATAGCGCCGTCCCCGGAGGTAATCCTCACCACAGACGCCTCAGGTCTAGGGTGGGGAGCACACCTGGACGGGGTGAAGTCCCAGGGTACGTGGACCCCTCTGGAGGCCCACCTCCATATCGACGTCCTAGAGATGAGGACGGTCCTTTATGCCCTGCAGGCCTTTCAGTCAGAAATCCCGCCGAGTACTCTCCTGCTTCAGACAGACAACACGGCAGTGATGTATTACCTCAACAAACAAGGAGGCGCACACTCTTACCCCCTTTGCAGGGAGGCCATGAGGGTGTGGGATTGGGCAATCCAACATGGCGCGAACCTGATCACAGTACATGTTCCCGGGGTGGACAACACGATTACAGATGGCCTGAGTCGCTCCCAGGCCAGAGTCCACGAGTGGGAACTTCTCCAGGAGGTAGCAGAGGATCTGTTTCTTCGATGGGGAACTCCAGAATTGGACTTGTTCGCCTCCCCATCCAATGCAAAACTGCCCAATTTTTGCTCGCTAGATCCAGGGCCTGGTGTTTTCTGGCGAGACGCGTTGTCCCTCTCCTGGGCAGACAGATTCCTCTACGCTTTCCTTCCCTTCCCGTTGATCCAGAGAGTTCTTCTCAAACTACGAAGGGAGCATGCAACAATGATCTTGGTGGCCCCATTCTGGCCCAGGCAGATCTGGTTCCCTTTGCTAATTCAGCTGTCCCGGAAATCTCCGCTCCCGTTGCTATTCAGCTCCCACCTCTTGTCTCAGGAGAAGGGTTCACTGGTCCACCCGGACTTACGCTCACTGATCCTGCACGCATGGCTCCTAGAGACATAGCCATCTTGCGCCACGGGGTCTCGCCAGAGGTTGCGGAAGTCCTTTCTGCAGCCAGAAAGCCGGCAAGCACGCGGCCTTTCCCCTTTAGGTTGTCCGGTGAAAGCGGTGTTAGAGTACCTGCTCTCCCTTTTCCGTTCGGGTCTCGCCTACTCCTCGATTAAAGTGCACCTCTGTGCCATTTCAGCTTATCACCTCCCGATGGGACAGCGCACAGTGGCACAATTAGATGCCTGTCGAGAATTCTTAAGAGGGGTGTTACACCTTAGGCCGCCCATTAAGGACCCAGTGCCTCCTTGGGACTTGCTCTTTGTCCTGGAGCAACTCACGCCCCCTTTGAACCTGCACGAGATTGCGAGCTGCGTTTTCTGTCGTGGGAAACGTTATTTTTGGTTGCTGTTACATCAGCGGAAGAGTTTCTGAGCTTCAGGCTCGTGGTGCAAAGAGCCCTATTTAATTTTCCACCAGGACAGAGTATCCCTGAGGACGAATCCTAAATTCTTGCCTAAGGTGGTTTCCACACTCACTCTCAACCAGGGTATTTACCTGCCGGTCTACTTTCCTAATTACTCTAACAGAGGAGAGGCACTGCTTCACACCCTGGATGTTCACGGCAGCTTGAGGTACTACCTGAGCAGAACTAAGCAGCTTCGCACTTCGGAGCAGCTTTTCGTCTCCTTTACTGAAAGGATGAAGGACCAACCAGTATCCAAACAGTCCCTGTCTCGCTGGCTTGTCCAGTGCATCTCTTACTGTTATGATATCAAAAGAAAGCCCCTCCCAGGAGCAGTCCGGGGCCATTCCACTAGTGGCGTGGCCACATCTTTTGCAGCTCTTCGAAACGTCTCCACTTCTGCCATTTGTGCTGCAGCCACTTGGAGCTCTGTTCATACCTTTATCAGGCACTATAGCCTGGACATCGCTTCACAGCGAAGAGCAGGCTTCGGCCTGGCAGTGCTACAGGGTCGCCGGTCCTAGATTCAGGACCTGAACGTTTCTTTCTTATTTCCTCCTCCC